>BSBM01000188.1:6412500-8812500 GCA_027924585.1 Larix kaempferi | reverse complement strand
ATGACTTCTCTTTCTCTCACTCGTGCTTCTCTTCTCTTTCAAAGTGTTTAAATAATCACTTAAACCCCTCCTAAACCCTAACTACCTCTAATAACCCTAACTTCCTCAATGAATGGCTAGGATTAAAAAGATCTAAAGGATCATAATTAATTGCACATTTAATTCCTTTTTAATAATAATTAAATGCACATTTACATAGGGACCCACTTTACTTAAGTGGAACTCACTTTAAAAATATAAAAGTCACTTTATTATATTTACAAAGTAACACTAGGAAAGACAACTTTGTCCCCCCCATGTGACATCAAAAACATGGGAAAGACCTTCCTCATTACAAATTTCAACAGAGGAGCCTACATCTAATGTAGAGCGCATCAACTTCAAGAAGAATCAAGCTAAGGCCAAACAAATCATCTATGATTCGGTAAAAGATAACTTGATGCCCGTGATCACACCGCTGAAGATCGCGAAAGAATGTTATGATACATTGACTAATCTTTATGAGAAGAAGGCCCTGAGTCAAAAGAGGGCATTGAAGAATAAGCTTCGAAACTTAAAGATGGAGATCGATGAGACAATGGCCTCCTTCTTCACCAAGATCTATCATGTAAGAGATCAACTTGCTAGTATTGGAGTAGTGGTGGATGAAGATGATCTTCTCCAAACTGCTATTGATGGTCTCCCATCCTCATGGGAGACATTCTTTGTAATATCCCGATTCTAACCCCATTGCATTAAAAATGTAAATGATGTAAATATGCTAGTGTGAATTCCTAGTGTGGAGCTCAAGGCCAAGGCCTGACTAGTGAATGGATAGGCATGTATGATGCTATATTTTATTTGGACCGTTTGGTTGGCTTTTATGCCGATTTAGAGTATATGTAAATATTATGGGCATAAATAATAAAATGGTCCAACATGATTCCACCAGCGGGGAAGAGGAAGGGGCCCTATGGGAAACCTAATCCTATGCTGCCATGTAGGGGGCATATGGGAAACCTAATCCTATGCTGCCATGTGTCAACCTTTGAACTCACCCTAAATTCTGTCATGTGATGAGAAGAAGCCAATTATCTCCTTTTTTTGACTATTTTCCAGTCATTTATTGCACATGTGAGGTTGGTGGGAAAAGTCACTTCATGTAGTTAATGAAGCATGGGGGTTGTGTCAGTTTGGTCAGCTATCTTTTCACCCTAAGTTGCACTGAAACGGATACGGATGCGGGGGGTGAAACAGATACCTCAAATTTTCAAAAAATCTGGATACAATACGGCTGGGAAACGTCACATATATATATATATATATATATATATATATGAATTATAATTTATTATTTTAGAGTCAATTAATTGACCAAATTTTGTAAATACATTATTCCTTCCACCATCATGATAAAATATCATATTTTTTAAAACTTAGATTATTTAGACTATATCCAAAGAAAAAATACCTTGAAAATATTGAATTATAATTTATTATTATAAAGTCAATTAATTGACCAAATTTTGTAAATACATTATTCCTTCCACCATCGTGATAATATATCAATTTTTTTTATATAATTTTTTTACTATGTTCCAACACTGAACCACTTGAGCTAAGTTCAATCAACTGGAATTTATCTGTAAAGAATATAGGGTATTTCTAACGTTTCCCTCACTATCAATTCTTTTTATATCATTATAAATATCTATCTAAAATTTCTACTAGATTTTTATCCAATGTATACTCAAAATGAAATTGTCAGGAAGTATCTCATTAAATTTAATCAAATTTATATTCAAAATGAAATTGTCAAGCGAATATCTCATTAAATTTAAATCTATATGAAGATGGCATTTAATTTGCGAAGGTTGAATATTATTAAATTTGCAAGAAAATTTTGTAACATTTGTTTCGATATGAAATCACAGTTTTATTTCAATATAAGAGGTACGTCAAGCATGGAGATTACAGCATTGTATCATTTTGCAAATTACTAATAGAGGAGGAGGTATGCCGAGCTTCAAGAACAGAGGAGGTATGTTGAAATGAAGTCCAAAGTGAATATGCATGGAGATTAGAGCCGTAGCCGTAGTCATAGCCATAGCCATAGCCATAGCCATAGCCATAGCCATAGTCGTAGCCGTAGCCGTAGCTGTCCGTCGGTCGACAGCGCAGCAAACTCACGCGGCTTGAACTCATGCGGATTCATGGAAGTTTGAACCTGCCCGACGCACAACAAACTCACGCGAAGTCGAACTGGGAACCCTTCGAAAAACGCAAATGTAAACCCTTCGAACCCTTTAACTGACTCGCAACCACAACATCTCATAAATGAGACTGATACGGATCGCGATTTTTCTCATCCGTTTCCAAAATACCACGATTTTTCACTGGTCCGTTTCTGTGTTAGCGGATCTGTATCCATTTTAGCATATTCGTTTCTGGCCACGACTGATACGGATCCATGCCGTTTCAGTGCCGTTTCTACTCCGTTTCCGTTTCAGATACGGGGAACGGCGTTTCTGCGGGTTGAGATGGACGTTTCCGGTAACTTAGTTTTCACCTTTGCCTCATATCCTTAGAGTCAACATTCTTTTGATCTCTCTCAGTCCATTCTCACTCTAGGATGCAAGTGGATGCACCACGTAGACTATTCTCCATTGCTGTTCACGACAATTAGCAGATTATGTGTTAAAACCCATAAATTCGAATTAGAGGGCAGAGTTGTATTTTTGGAAGGAAAAACAGTTGGCTGTAGGTGAGCAGAGAGGTTGGGCAACTAGGAACCTTACCCATGGAGTTATGTTGCTTGTAGGTGCTTGGGAAGTCACAAATAAGGCCACAAGTGGTTCTATAGCAGCCATATTAGATTGGACTTCTTCTATGCACACACTAGAAGCACCCAGCAAGAGGGATCACCCAAGAGAACCATGGGTTGGTGAAGGGGATGCCTGAGCTAGAAGGGTGTTGTGTGGGGCAGGAATGGTGGAAGCCAAGGCTGTGAGTGCTGATTGAGACCCCTGTAGAGCTTTCTATGAGCATTTGACTAAGCACAGAGAAAATAATGGGTTGTGGGCTGAGAGATAGAAGCTTGTAGGTGTTTCCTTCGCTCTGGTGGACTCATAGCCCGACTTGGGGGTGGCCTCTCATCAACATAAATAGTATATGTTGGACAAAGTGCCTATGGTTGGGTGGAAAAGCGCTCTGACATAGCCAGTTGCTGGTATCCTAATTTATTAAAAATAAGTACTCTCATGTATTTGAATATGAACTGTTTATTTATGCTTGTAATGTTATGCTGATGTATTTTCATATAAGAGGTGTGTAGATAGATTTTTAATTCCGCTGTGCATGTTTAATTACATTTCTGCACACACTGTGTTTGTTGAAAATCGTATTGTGGACTCGGGCAAATTTTTGTAGCCCAGGTTTAGCCAACGTCGCCTCCCGATGGTCGGATTGGGTGAGGGGGACGATACATTCTTGTCTGCAGTAAATGGCCGAGAGGTATAACCTATCTTCGAAAGGTTGTGGCATGACTGCCTCCAAGAGGAGGGGCAAATCTAGCGCAAGTCAGTGTGCATCAAAGAAGAAAACCTTGCCCTCATGGCAAGAATGAAGAAAGGAAAGAAACCCTTCTTCCAAAAGAAATTCTCTCATCCAAAGAAGAAAGAGTTCAACAAAGGCTTTGACAAGTCAAAAGCTAGATGCTACAATTGCAACAAGAAAGGTCATTTCTCAAGAGAGTGCAAAGCAAAGCGGAAAGGAAAGTTTCACGCTTCTACCACCATAGAAGATGAAACCACTCAAAAGAATGCATCCGAAGAAAATGAGACAAGAAGGGAGTATTACCTTGTCTCGTTCCTTTCGAGATCCGTCATCACAAGTGCAAACACATGGTTGATTGATAGTGGCTCATCCAAACATATGATTGGTTAAAGAGTGCCATCATTGACCTAAAGAAGAAAAAGTTCACATGCATGGTAGCGTTGGGGGGACAACTCAACATATTCGATCCAGGGAGTTGGATCCACCTCATTCCAACTGAGCACCGGTGATATTTTACATGTGAAGGACATTTTATATGTTCCAGGCTTGAAGAAGGACCTCCTTTCAGTTTTGGTTCTTGAAGACAAAGGCTTCTGAGTTATCTTCATGGATAACAAAGCACTTTTATGGCTGAAGAACAAAAACCTAGAATCTACTGTTGTGATTGGAGTTCGAGAGGGAGGACTCTACAAGGTACCCGGGAAGTACATTCAAGCTATGACTCACCACACTATCAGTCCATGCGAGCTATGGCACCGAAGGCTTGGACACCTACACTACAAACACTACAAAGTGCTACTAGGACTTCAAAAGATGGTAAAAGGTATGCCTGTATTTGATTTTGAGCATGATAGTGTATGTTGGGGTTGTGTGCTTGGGAAGAATGTTAAGAAAAGTTTTTTCAGCAATACGACTAGATCTAAAGGGATTTTAGATCTGATACATTCTGATGTATGTGGTCCCATGTCATCCTTCTCCCTGAGTGGCTTCTTATTGCACCGAGTGAAACGAGGTGGTCTACAGCCCACTATGGAGGAGATCCTGTAACGTTTGTCCATGTTTGTCCTTATAGTCGGCCATAATAAATAAAGTTTGTCTTTATCATAATAATAATAAAAATTTAATATTATGTCGGCGATTAATAAAAGGATGTGTATTTTCGTTTGAATTAAATCCTAGGCTATATAATACATGGACGTGTATTTTCGTTTGAATTAAATCCTAGGATATAAACGTAAAATGTAAAAAAAAGTAAAATGTAATGGAAAGTATTTAATGAAAAGTAAAAAAGTAAAATGTAATGAAAAGTAAAAAGTAAAATGTATTGTCGGCCATTAATTAAAATGTAAAAAAAAGTAAAATTATGGAAAGTATTTAAAAAAAATCCATGTCGGCTCATAAAATAAAATATTATGAAAAGTAATTAAAAAGTAGATGTTCGTTTATAAAATAAAAAATTAAAACTTAAACCCGGATCTATCAATCAAGAGAGATTAAATTTAAAAAAAGAAATACACCTCAAGGAATTGGATCCCTCTCGGTGCTTGATAGATATGGGTTTAAGATGGATCTATGCTAGTAATATGTACTCTTCATAGATGATTTTTCTAAGAAGTCATGGATTTATTTCATGAAGGCTAAAAGTGAAACTCTTAGCAAATTTAAAGAGTTTAAAGCCCTCATTGAAAACCAGAAAGAAAAGCACATTCGTGCATTTAAGGTCTGATAATGGAGGTGAATTTGATTTACATACATTTAATGAGCTATGTGGTGATGCGGGAATATGTATACAATTAACAATACCATACAACCCTCAACAAAATGGGGTTACCGAAAGGAATAATAGAATCATATGTGATGCTGCAAAAGCCATGATGCATGATCAAGATATGTCTACCTCATTATGGGCAGAAGCCTCTCGTACAATTGTGTACATCCAGAATAGAAGCCCACATGCCATTCTAGATGAGAAGACACCATAAGAAGTGTTTATCGATGAGAAGTTAGACATCTCACACATGAGGATCTTCGAGAGCCCAATATACATTCATGTACCGAAAGAAAAGAGAACAAAGATGGAGCCTTCTGGAAAGAAAGGCACCTTTGTGCGTTATAGCGAGTCATCCAAAGCATACCGAGTATATGTACTTGGTGAGAGACACATTAAAGTCAACCGAGATGTTACCTTCCATGAAGAAGTTGCTTTCAGAAGATCGAAAGAGATTCAATGTGATTCAGAGATGGAGGATCTCGAGTATGATCCTCCCCCTTCAAAGTTTGAGAGGAAGAAACCAGAAGATGCCTTAGATTCACTAGCTCCTGAAGAATCAGTAGAATTGATTGAGAGGTCACCTAATGAACCTCCCGCTAAAAGAAGATCTGCTTGGTGCCGAGACATCTTACAAAATGCAGAGAAACATGGAGCACCTGCGGGCTCATCCAGAGAGTGCAAGCAACCTGGCAGATATTCATGGTATGTTGCACTGATGAGTCACATCAGTGATTCAAAACCATCCTCATATGAAGAAGCTGCAAAGCAACAAGTTTGGAAAGATGCAATGATAGAAGATTACAACTCTATAATGAAGAATGATGTTTGTGAGGTTGTTCCCAAACCTGATGGGAAGTCCATTATGACTTCCAGATGGCTTTACAAGATAAAGCATGCTGCATACATATGGGAGCATTGAGAAGTATAAAGCCAGATTCGTTGCCAAAGGTTTCTCTCAGAAAGAAGGCATCGATTATGATGAATCATGAGACCTTTGCCCTTGTCACAAGGTACACCACAATCCGAGCAATGATTGCACTTGCATCTGTTCTAGGATGGAAACTTCACTAGATGGATGTGAAGATAGCCTTCCTTAATGGTGAGGTTGAGGAAGAGGTTTATATTTAGCGGCCTGAAGGATTTGTGGTTCATGGGAAGGAGTCCCATGTTTGCAAGCTAAAGAAAGCTCTATATGGGCCTAAGCAAGCCCCTAGGGCTTGGTACTCCAGAATTGATAGCTACCTTTAGAAACCGGGTTTGAGTAAGAGTGAACCTGATCCAAATTTGTACTTCCAAGTAGTGAAGAACCAATTGTATGATATTGGTTCTATATGTTGATGATTTGTTTCTCACTGGAGATGAACATCTGATTGCTTGCTGTAAGAGGGAGCTCACCTTAGAGTTCGAGATGAAAGACTTAGGTCTAATGCACTACTTTCTTGGCCTTGAGATCTGGCAAAGAAAAGATGAAATTTTTCTATCTCAAAGGAAGTACAGAAGTACACACTGTGGATATATTGTGCAGATTTGGTATGATAGATTGCAAATCTATGATTATACCGATGGTTTCCAATTTGAGGAAACTTCATGAGTCAGGCTCTGGATTAGATCCACTAGATCCCACTTTGTATAGACAGCTTACAGGCTCGCTAATGTACTTGATACATTCGAGGCCTGATATATGTTATGCCATGAGCATTTTGAGTCAATTTATGTTTGATTTGAGACACAAACACTGGACAACTACTAAGCATGTGCTTAGGTACCTTCGAGGTACAATTTCATATGGACTCAGATATGCGTCTAGTGGAGGAGTCATGTTACTTGGTTATATAGACTTAGACTGGGGTGGAAGCATTGTGAATCGTAAGAGTACATCCGGCTACTGTTATAGCCTAGGATCAACTGTGATCTCTTGGTCTAGCAGGAAGTAGGGCTCCGTAGCATAGAGCAATACTGAAGTAGAATACATAGCTGCCAGTGTTGCTTGCCGAGAAGTAGTGTGGCTCAGAAATCTACTTGTAGGGTTGTTTGGTGAAAAGCTTGAGCCTACAGTTATTAGGTGTGACAATCAGAGTTGCATCAAGCTTTCCGAAAACCCAGTGTTTCATGACAAGTCAAAGTACATTGAATTGAAGTATCACTTCATCCGAGACATGGTCCAGAAAGGTACAGTGAAACTTCAATACATTGCTACCGATGAGTGGATTGCAGATGTGTTAACAAAGCCTCTGTCAGTGACGAAGTTCAGGTACTTCCGAGAGAAGCTTGGTATTGTGGAGAATGCCTCCCTCGCTGAGAGGGAGTGTTAAATATACATCATCAGTAGACATTCTCCAAACCAATCTTGTATAGCCAAGATTGATCCTCCAGTATAGAGGTGAGCACTTTGATTGCCTTCCGTGTAAAGGTTATTCCTCTCGTATAGAGGTAATTGATCAAAGTAATGATGTTGTAAAGTCTTGTTGGACAAGGCTCTGGACTTGTGTGTCAAGTCGGGATTCTTATGTGAACCTTACGTATAAAGGTATCCATGAGATGGACCTCCCGTATAGAGGTGGACCTTGCGTATAGAGGTGCACCTTTCGTATAAAGGTCATGCTCTACTTGTTAAAAGCATGTAATGTTGTGTGATGTATTATTAACCATGATCACCAGTTGCTATTAAGTCTCCTTTAGAGATTGATCACCTCTAAAGTGAATTACTTTAGCATATGATCATTTGGTCCGAAATAATATAATATGATCATAGCATCCGATAATTCTTCTTAGTATAATGTAATGTGATGTATAATTAAATTTAGCACATATTGACCATGCAGTAAGAGATAAAGAAATAAAAGATAAAGCATAGAGATCAAGAGAATTCGAAATTTCCCATGTAGACACTTCAACTAATTAAAGAGAACTCGAATTGTTAAAGCTTTAGTTAAGTATCAATGTATGCCTCAATCAATGCTTCCGTTAAAGCATTAGTTAAAGATATGCCTCAATTAACTAACGAAGTCAAAGTGGTCACTTCAAGTAAATCAATCAACATGATTTTAGTTAACTAAGTGTTAAATAAGAATGACTAGTTAACTAAAGTGTTTTCACTTTAGTTAAACTAAAAGATGACACTTCAGTAAATCAAGGAGAATCAGTTAAAGAGAGTTAACTAAGTGACAAGAAAGAAGATCTAGTTAACTAAGTGACGACACTTAAGTTAGCCACCTAACTAAGTGGGCAAGCTTTCAATTAAGAGGCGAGTTCATACTAAGTGACAACTCGGTGAGATAAAACACTGCATGAGAAGTGGGGCGCACTTTTGCATGCAAGATTGATGCATCCAGTTTGAGGGCGAGTTCATCCTGAAGTTGGAAGATAAAAATAGAAGAGAAGAATGTATAAATATGTTATACAGGATTGAAGAATTCAGTGTGAAGCGAATTCTCTTCTCCATTGAAGGCAAGGTGCTTCTCTTTGTGCAGGTTATTGTTCTTGCTTGTTATTGTTGTGCTAGGCACACATCCGATTGATCTCTCTTCTCTGTTGCTTCGGCATCTTCATCAAGAGTGTTTGGTGATCTCTGGTCTTCCGAAACTTGAAAGCAATCTGCTATGTTGTAAAAGAAAGCATTCTCTGCTTTCCCTTATATTATACTGAGAAGAATTGCTGGGGTTTTTGTTCTCATAGTTTTGAGGATTTTCCTCAGGGTATATCTTGTGTTATGGACGTATGAATTTCATGTGATTGAATTGTCTCATTGTTTCAAGTTTCGTCATCCAAAAGATTTAAAGATCAAAGCTCAACCAAATTTCAACAGTTCCTTGTGTTGAAACTTGCTCACTCCTTATGTCCTGAAACGTCTTCTTCTCCTTGATGTTTTGTAAGGTTCTCACCTTCCCTTCTACTGGCAAGAATAATGGATTCCCTTCTTTAAAACTGGATCCCCCTCTTTAAAACTGCAGTGATGTTCGTCCTGACAGCAGTGACGTTTAAAGATCAAAGCTCAACCAAATTTCAACAGTTCCTTGTGTTGAAACTTGCTCACTCCTTATGCCCTGAAACGTCTTCTTCTCCTTGATGTTCTGTAAGGTTCTCACCTTCCCCTCTACTGGCAAGAATAATGGATTCCCCTCTTTAAAACTGGATCCCCCTCTTTAAAACTGCAGTGACGTTCATCAAGAGTGTTTGGTGATCTCTGGTCTTCCGAAACTTGAAAGCAATCTGCTATGTTGTAAAAGAAAGCATTCTCTGCTTTCCCTTATATTATACTGAGAAGAATTGCTGGGGTTTTTGTTCTCATAGTTTTGAGGATTTTCCTCAGGGTATATTTTGTGTTATGGATGTATGAATTTCATGTGATTGAATTGTCTCATTGTTTCCTAAAGGATTTAAAGATCAAAGCTCAACCAAATTTCAACAGTTCCTTGTGTTGAAACTTGCTCGTTCCTTATGCCCTGAAACGTCTTCTTCTCCTTGATGTTCTGTAAGGTTCTCACCTTCCCCTCTACTGGCAAGAATAATGGATTCCCCTCTTTAAAACTGGATCCCCCTCTTTAAAACTGCAGTGACGTTCATCCTGACAGCCCATCCTTCTACCTCTGAATATTTTATGGATTGTATCTGCCTGACATCATCAGAGATTTGATACCACACCCTTTCACTCTGTTTGAAGTAAATGATTGATACCTCCTCCTTCAGATACTCCGTCAAATATTTAGATTCTTCTACGGCTTTAGTTAGATTTAGACACTCCCCTTTGCCTTTGCTTATCTGCTCGCTGTAGGCTCTTTACCCTTTCGATATCTTGAGTAGCTTGTCAATTGAGCTGAAGATGGACTTTACACGAGTACCTCCTCTTCTTCCTGAAATTAGTTCACCAACACTTCCTACATTTCAGCTTTCTCCTTCCTCTCATTGATCATTATCCAACACAGCAGGTAAAATGGTTATATGCAATACATTACTTTCAACAATACTTCCCTTACCTTTCATCTCCAAATGATTCTTTAAAGACCCTACAATACAATAAACTTATGTACACCTGTCACCTACTAACAATTTAAGTCTGCAACTCAGACTGCAGCTATCTCAGGTTTAGCACCCACAACAGGAAGAATCCCCTGGCTTGAGGGTCAATGTGTGGTCAGCTTAAAGAGGGATAGGCCTCATTTGGCCTGCTCTGAACATATTGTATCTTCATTATTCCCCATTAACTATGAAAAGCGACTAGAACCATATGACACCAACACTAAAACAACACTGCACTAATTATGTCCATGGGAGTGAGTGAAGGTTATCTTGCTTTTGGGATTTGGTATTCTTGCTTCATTTTTATTCTTTGTTTTTGACATTTTGTATATCCCTCTTTTTGCAGTACAATTATCTTAGGTTAGCCTGCTGTTTGAAAGAAGTATGGATCCTCAGTCAACTCAATACATCTCTTCAAGAAGAACAGGAGGCGGTTTTGATTCTACATCCACTCGTCAACTTGACATGTGGGCAGATTCATTTAAGGCTGATAATAGTCCACGAACTGGAACATCTTCAAACATGGAGGGCGATGCAAAGGTTGACAAGGCATGTGATTGATTTCATTGTCCACTTCATTTTATTTTGCCATGCTAAATGAACAGGACTGGTATCCTGCTATGGATCTGAGTTGATATTTTTAACAATCATCTGTTTCAGTCAGAAGATGCCCACCGTGGAACAGTAGTGGTGTCAAGAAGTTCTGACCAAGAAGCAAACAAACCTAGTGATAAGGTATGGGCCCCGGAGTTCCCAGTTCAGCATACATAGACGTCTAGTTGTTCTCTGTGGTATTTTCTTTGGACAATGGTTTTATCTCTTGCTTCAGATAGATTAGTAGTGCTAATTTTCATATTTTTGCTTACTTCGTTTCCTTATTGTCATTTCTATTTAATTTCTGATACAATCTTGGCAGGAAGATGTTTTCCGATTACCACTTTACTAAAGATGATTCATTGTGGGTAAAAACTGAATTGTTTTTGAGCCTGTCAAAGTCTTTGCTATCTTCTTCACAAGTGTACCATTTGTTTTCTAGTTTTGGTTGCACACAATGTGTTTTGATGATGATGATTACCATCTCCTAAGACCAATATATCAGAGAAATAAAGGGAATTAGACTAAATATTCTTCAGATTGCCATTTTTGTATTTGAACAGTGGAAATGAAAGTACCAAAGATCATTATGGGTTTTCTATATTTTTTGTTTTTCTGCAGCTATTGTGAAAATGCATGGAGAGCATTATTTTACTTGTATTTTTTTGGCATGTTTAATTAGCCACTAGCCACAGAAGGAAATGGTTCATTTCTATATTTTCCACGATTGTTTCTCCAGAAAACTACACTGTCTGAAGTAGCATTTATGGCAATTGTATTTTTGGGAATTTGTTGCGTCTTAAAAGATTCAATTTGGTACTTAAGGTTGGTAGCAAATTTAATTTCTAATTCATGATTGAACTAACAAGTGCATTGTAATTGGTTTTGCATGTATTATCCGGGTGTGGGATGTGGGTACGGGAGTGGTTTGGGCAAGGGTGAAAGATTTTAATACAGGTGTGATGGTGGTGGCGATTTTCTTTTGTAAAGGAGGGGAATATTGTGACACAGTTGTGGCAATTCTGTGTGTGGCTGATTCGGGACAACAGTGGTTTTAAGGAATCCATCCAATAGAATGATTCACAACTTTTCAAATTCTCCAATTGTTCCTGCCTGAATGAATGTGGAAAGAGTCCAAACTGTCATCTGTGAAACATTGCTAGCAAAATACAGATGGAAAAATGGATATTCCAATAGCAGGAAAAAAGGATGATGTGCTATAGAAGTACAATATTGAATGCTCGATTATACCACTGCAGTAAACTCTCAATTACTCAAAAAACAGGGGCAATAAAGAAGGGGCTCGTAACTTGCCTACAGTGTGATAAAGCAGTAACGTAGACATTAAAGTAGGATATGCATAGATCTAGGTGGCTGGTAGTCTGTGGTACAGTGAAAAACTCTAATATCATACTGCTCACTTTTTTTTTGTCGTTTTGAGTTGGACCATCACAAAATATGCTATTGCTCTATGATGGACTTGGAAAGGACTAGGCAAATGTTTTGGTGGTTTCTGCGTGTCTATGAATTATGTGGTTATTGTTAATTTTTAGTGCAGCTGCGAGACCCATTCTCAGAGAGAATGGTACCCTAGTCAGTTAACTAGGGTTCCTGGTCAAGTTAACCAGGCAAAGTAATGAGTAAGACCCTAGAAGGTACCCTAGGGCTCCCAGCTGTCTCCTGGGGTTCTTGGTCGAGGACCAAGCAGATGGATGCCATCACAAAATATGCTATTGCTCTATGATGGACTTGGAAAGGACTAGGCAAATGTTTTGGTGGTTTCTGCGTGTCTATGAATTATGTGGTTATTGTTAATTTTTAGTGCAGCTGCGAGACCCATTCTCAGAGAGAATGGTACCCTAGTCAGTTAACTAGGGTTCCTGGTCAAGTTAACCAGGCAAAGTAATGAGTAAGACCCTAGAAGGTACCCTAGGGCTCCCAGCTGTCTCCTGGGGTTCTTGGTCGAGGACCAAGCAGATGGATGCCATGGCAAAGTCCCTAGCATGTAGCTAGGGCCCCTATTTGTCTCTAGGGTATTCTGGTCTGGGACCAGACAGTTTCTTGGTCACGAGGACCAAGCAGATCCTGCAAGTTGAGACAGAGACATCCTAGGTTCTGCAGATGGTTGATCAACATTCAGTCTAAGACTGAATGCTCAGCTTGAGGCTGAGGACCATTCTCTGGGAGAATGGAGAACTTGGTCATGGACCAGATGGTTGATCAACATGTCCCAGTCTAGGACTGAGGCTCAACCTTGGGCTGAGAAGCCATTCCTTGAGAATGGAGGCACTTGGTCAGTTACCAAGATTATGATGTGTGATGTCCTCTTCTCCTAGGTCTTCGAGATGGATGAGTTGGTTGGTCTTCTCAAGGGACTGGCCACCCCTTGTGGAAGCCACTAACATTTGACCTAAGGAGCAGTTGAGAGGACCACATGATCACATCATCTGTGTGAACCCTTCCTTATACAATGATGATGAACTTTCAAGTTATATGGAACATTTGTACATTTGAGAGAGAGATGACTGGTTGTACCTTTCCACCTTGGGTGATTTACTTTTGGTCCTTGCACCTTATTGTTTATTAAGTCTTGTGGTACCCTATCTTTGATTTGTGGTAATTATGGTCATTGACCCACCTTCTATTTATACCACCCTTGTTGTTTTGGTCTTATGGGTACTTGTCCACTTTTGGAACATACCCTTGGTTATTAGTCTTGTACCCACTTATTTGGTACATGACCTTAGTTTATATTTATTCTTTTATTTTTACATTTTTATTTTTGTTATCTTTTATTTTATTTTTATTTATTTATTTATTATTCTTCCCTAAATCTATGGAACCCTAAGTCATTAAAGAAATATAAGTATGACCCTTCTAGAAGCCACCAAGACAATATAAATTCAAGTCTATCTCTTCACTTGAATTTCATTCATTACAACATATCTCAACTCTGATCTAATATGACGTCAAGGGTTTTTACTGTAGTCAATCTGGTGTGACGTCTAAGTTGTTTTATCTTACTCCTTGCATGGGCGCTCCTTGGTTCTTTGTTCCTCTTGACTTGGCTGTCTCATACATGTAATTCATAAGCAGTTTTTTTGGGACTGTTAGAGGTAGCTGCTATTTGTTAGGTGCAGTCTTAGGGCTGCCATTTATTTGTATGATCAGATCTAGGGTTGCTTGCTATCCATATTGAAGTTTTGAGGGGATCGAGTCTTGCATAACTGATGCTGCTCTTTATTTGACTGAGCCATGAGTCTTGAGGCCTGTTTGTTACCTGCCTTGAAGGTGATTGCAGCAATAGGTACCTAGACTGTTTTTGGTAATGACCGCAGGTTGTTTAGAGTTGCTATTGCCCTAATTGAAGAGGCCGTGACTACCATGACTTGTTGCAGCATGTTTTAGGGTTGCTTGGTGACATTAGTGGAGGCCGCAACCCCTTGAACTGTTTTGTGATCATCCTATTGTTATCTTGTGAAGGCCGCGCCCCTGTAGACTACTGTGTGGACAATTTGCTGTCATGTGAGGAGGCTGCAACCCCTGTAGACTGTGTTATGGTCAAATCTATTATCTTGTGATCAGATCTTTGTGCTGAGTCTTGTTTGTGGACTGACCTATGTGCTAAGACTTGTCTTTGATTCAGATCTATTATGCTGAGACTTGATTAAGATTGTCATTGTGTTCTTAACTGTCTTTGACTATTTGACTGTATCTCCACCTGTCATCTCTCTCTCTCTCTGGTTTGTACTACCCTCTTGTAGGGTCTGATAGTTTTCAGATTTGACTGGCTTCTCTAAGGCACAGTGTTTACTGAAAGTAAGTAACTCTTCTGAGTATTTTTATAGGAAGAGTCCCACACACAAGGAAGTATCTTCTCTTTTATTATTATGTGGTTAAATTAGTTATTGCTGAAGATTAATTTAGCATAGTGACCTAACTAGTAGTGTTAAAAGTACTTTAACATAGTGACTGACCTGAGAGTGCTAAAGGTGTGAAGTTGAAAGAGATGAAAATTATGTTAGAAGTTACTGTTGTACTATTTCATATTTAATTTCAGTATTTGTTTATCTAGTTTGTGCATTAAAGTATGATGAATTGTTATTTTTCTGTACATAACCCTAACTTGATGAAATTTCAACATGGTATCAGAGCTTAGGGCTTGTAGCTAACTCTGTTTTGCAGGCTAACAGAGTCTACATAGATCCTAAGATAGGGTTTTTGAATTCTAAACAACTTTTCAAGTTGGCAAGAAGGGTTTGAATATTAAAATCAGAAAATCAGAATTGAATGAACCCATAGAAGTGCTATTAGCTGAAGATGTGGCAGTAAAGCTGCTAATCCATATGACAGCAGAAAATAAATGATAAATTTAGCAAGCTGTGAACTTCCTTCTCTAAAAAGAAGTATGTCAAGTATTACTAGCATTACTACAAGGTTTATCTCAGGTATGTATCTCTGAGGTGAGTAAGGAGCCAGCCTAAATCTTTATATGACCTGATCTTTAGTAATCAAGGGCTTACATGAACATAGTACTTTCTAGGAATCTTATGATTCATTGTGATCTGAATATGTAAGTGTAAAGAATTTTAGTATCCATCCATGCATGCAATTATCATGATCTGATTTCTTAAGTCTAGGACTGTGATCTAACCTAGATTGTGCTAATGAATGATATTATGATGTCATTACACACTTGATAACAAGATCAAGAGGCACACCATGAGTTCTGCATGCGGGCAGATATAAAGAGGGTAGAATTTTCTATCCCAACTAATTTTGATTCTTTAAATTGTCATGATGAAACATATGACATGTTATATGATCTTGATTGATTCTAGATAGTTATCCAATATATGAATGGATGCTAATTCAATATTGATTATTGCTGACTATGAAGTTGAATATTGATGTGACTTGCTCTAATAATAAAGTTTATAGATCCTGCTTATGCACAAGTTAAGTGCACAGCTACAGAGGGAGCTAAGTGCTCAGGTACAGAGGGAGTAAGAGACTCCACAATTTGTAGGATCAGATATTTATGTGTCAGCAAAAGAGAATCTAACATGTAGTTGTTTGTGAAACAACTGGGAAGATCAGAGATCAAGAGGGAGCCATCTGTGCTCTTCAATCCCCATCAGATTGGGATTGCAGAAAAGAGGTAAGAGATGTGACCTCTCAGTGGTATAGATATGAAAGTGCAAGAAGCACCAGTCCACGAGACATCTCGTTCAGAGAAACAGAGGGAGAAGGCCAAGAAGCCTTCAGTTGCTCTCATTAAGAAGCCTATTGAGAGGCTTCAAGGGTGCTCTAGTAAGAGCCATGTCACTGATTCAGGATCATTCACTTATGTGAAGGCAGCCAAACATCAAGTTTGGAAAGATGCTATGATAACGGACATCCTGTTGACATTGGATAATGATGTGTGGAAAGTGATTCTCAGACAGCAAGGGAAGCCAGTTGTAACTTCCAAATGGATTTATAAGATCAAGGTATTTATTGACATTCAGAGCTACTTGAAGCTCTAAGAAAATCCTGTATTCTATGACAGGTTGTTTTACCATGACTAGGACATGGTACAGTTGTCAGATGTGTTGACTAAGCCCTTGTCTTCGACAAGCTTAGTGTTGCTGAGAATGCCTCTTTTGCTGAGAGGGAGTGTTAATTTTTAGTGCAGCTGCGAGACCCATTCTCAGAGAGAATGGTACCCTATTCAGTTAACTAGGGTTCCTGGTCAAGTTAACCAGGCAGAGTAATGAGTAAGACCCTAGAAGGTACCCTAGAGCCCCCAGCTGTCTCCTAGGGTTCTTGGTCGAGGACCAAGCAGATGGATGCCATGGCAAAGTCCCTAGCATGTAGCTAGGACCCCTATTTGTCTCTAGGGTATTCTGGTCTGGGACCAGACAGTTTCTTGGTCACGAGGACCAAGCAGATCCTGCTGGTTGAGATACAGATATCCTAGGTCCTGCAAATGGTTGATCAACATTCAATCTAGGACTGAATGCTCAGCTTGAGGCTGAGGACCATTCTCTGGGAGAATGGAGAACCTGGTCATGGACCAGATGGTTGATCAACATGTCCCAGTCTAGGACTGAGGCTCAGCCTTGGGCTGAGAAGCCATTCCTTGAGAATGGAGGCACTTGGTCAGTTACCAAGATTATGATGTGTGATGTCCTCTTCTCCTAGGTCTTCGAGATGGATGAGTTGGTTGGTCTTCTCAAGGGACTGGCCACCCCTTGTGGAAGTTACCAACATTTGACCTAAGGAGCAGTTGAGAGGACCACATGATCACATCATCTGTGTGAACCCTTCCTTATACAATGATGATGAACTTTCAGGTTATATGGAACATTTGTACATTTGAGAGAGAGATGACTGGTTGTACCTTTCCACCTTGGGTGATTTACTTTTGGTCCTTGCACCTTATTGTTTATTAAGTCTTGTGGTACCCTATCTTTGATTTGTGGTAATTAGGGTCATTGACCCACCTTCTATTTATACCACCCTTGTTGTTTTGGTCTTATGGGTACTTGTCCACTTTTGGAACATACCCTTGGTTATTAGTCTTGTACCCACTTATTTGGTACATGACCTTAGTTTATATTTATTCTTTTATTTTTACATTTTTATTTTTGTTATCTTTTATTTTATTTTTATTTTTTTATTTTTTTATTTTTTATTTTTATTTATTTATTTTTTATTCTTCCCTAAATCTATGGAACCCTAAGTCATTAAAGAAATATAAGTATGACCCTTCTAGAAGCCACCAAGACAATATAAATTCAAGTCTATCTCTTCACTTGAATTTCATTCATTACAACATATCTCAGCTCTGATCTAATATAACGTCAAGGGTGTTTACTGTAGTCAATCTGGTGTGACGTCTAAGTTGTTTTATCTTACTCCTTGCATGGGCGCTCCTTGGTTCTTTGTTCCTCTTGACTTGGCTGTCTCATACATGTAATTCATAAGCAGTTTTTTTGGGACTGTTAGAGGTAGCCGCTATTTGTTAGGTGCAGTCTTAGGGCTGCCATTTATTTGTATGATCAGATCTAGGGTTGCTTGCTATCCATATTGAAGTTTTGAGGGGATCGAGTCTTGCATAACTGATGCTGCTCTTTATTTGACTGAGCCATGAGTCTTGAGGCCTGTTTGTTACCTGCCTTGAAGGTGATTGCAGCCCTAGGTACCTAGACTGTTTTTGGTAATGGCCGCAGGTTGTTTAGGGTTGCTATTGCCCTAATTGAAGAGGCCGTGACTGCCATGACTTGTTTCAGCCTGTTTTAGGGCTGCTTGGTGACATTAGTGGAGGCCGCAACCCCTTGAACTATTTTGTGATCATCCTATTGTTATCTTGTGAAGGCCGCGCCCCTGTAGACTACTGTGTGGACAATTTGCTGTCATGTGAAGAGGCTACAACCCCTGTAGACTGTGTTATGGTCAAATCTATTATCTTGTGATCAGATCTTTGTGCTGAGTCTTGTTTGTGGACTGACCTATGTGCTAAGACTTGTCTTTGATTCAGATCTATTATGCTGAGACTTGATTAAGATTGTCACTGTGTTCTTAACTGTCTTTGACTATTTGACTGTATCTCCACCTGTCATCTCTCTCTCTCTCTGGTTTGTACTATCCTCTTGTAGGGTCTGATAGTTTCCAGATTTGACTGGCCTCTTTGAGGCACAGTGTTTACTGAAAGTAAGTAACTCTTTTGAGTATTTTTATAGGAAGGGTCCCACACACAAGTAAGTATCTTCTCTTTTATTATTATGTGGTTAAATTATTTATTGCTGAAGATTAATTTAGCACAGTGACCTAACTGGTAGTGTTAAAAGTACTTTAACACAGTGACCGACCTGAGAGTGCTAAAGGTGTGAAGTTGAAAGAGATGAAAATTATGTTAGAAGTTACTGTTATACTATTTCATATTTAATTTCAGTATTTGTTTATCTAGTTTGTGCATTAAAGTATGATGAATTGTTATTTTTCTGTACATAACCCTAACTTGATGAAATTTCAACAGTTATATGGTTAGACTGAAGAAATTCTTGAGTAGTTTGAAACTGGTTAATGAAAGTAACTTTTTATCAGCATTTCTGTGGTCTGCTGTTGATTAATTTTTCCTGATAAGGAAAAGGACCAATGCTGAGGGGAATCCTTGTGGGGATTAAGAGGCGGTACTCCTCTTTCTCTTTGAAACAGGTTCTAATATTAGACAAACCTTGTTACTGTCAAAGGGATGCTTGCACTCTAACAACACAGCATTGAAAGAGCAATGGCAGTATGCTTCCCACAACAGATCTGTAATCATAAACCACAAGCTCATAAATGTAAGACTGTAAACAACTGCTTGAGAAAGGACCAGGCAGGTTTTATTTCTTCCCTTGCTTTTCTTTAGATCTCCAGTATAAATGAACGGAAAATAGTTTGCAGAAATGAAATGCTCAGTTCAGAATCACTTCTTGCTTCCAACACATTCATATAAGAGACTTTCCAATACATTGATAAAAGAAACAAAAACTAAAAGGTGAAAGATCTTTTAGGAAAACATTGAAACTATATTGCGTGGGAGCGCCCCCCACCCTCTCGCTCCCAAAACGCTCCCAGTTTTGGGAGCATGCTCCCAAGGCGCTCCCTACCTCTCCTATACTAAAAGATCCTATACTAGGTTGATCATTTGATGACAAAGTTATGGTACCTCCCTTCATTGCCAAGCTCATATAAAAGTAGTTATGGTTGATCATTTGATGATAATGTTAGAAGTTATAACTGCTATATGATTGATGTTATATGGTTTAATCCATGTTTTCTATAGCTAATTCAACATCCTACATGTATTTTAGATATAAATCCATCAAAATATATCAAAATATATACTATATAAAAAACGCTCCCAGAACACTCCCAGAATGGGAGCTTTTGAAAATTTCGCTTTTCGCTCCGCTCCTGCTCCCCACTCCACACTCTCGCTTCTCGCTCCCAACAGCATAGCTTTGAAAGACTATATCATAATGTCAAAAGAGTTTGAAAAAGCAATGCATGCTCAAGGCTTTGCATTCATGGGAAAAAGACACAAGCCTTAAAACTACACATTCTTTAGTAGCTTTTTGCTGAGCTCAAAATATAGATCCCAAAGGAATTTTTAAATGTCAGAAAAAACTGTTTGCCGTAACCTGGATGCAAGAAAGTCGGGAGATGGTCAATGCCCATTCCTTGTTGTAATAATACTCGCAAGATCTAAATGAACAATGGACAGGGATGAGAACTGAAAAGGGTGAAAGCTTGGAAGGCTTCAGTTACAAAATATAGGTCCCAGATTTGTTCTGATCTGAACCCTCTTGGTGTCTATGAATGCTTCTTAAATATAGCTCTTGCTCCATCCTTCTGGTAGTTGCTTTGTACGTTAGTTTCTGTGTAAATCTGGCTTAAAACACCTCAAATAAGTGAATTGCTGTTGTTGATCTCCTAATAAAAACTTTCAAACAGGGAAGTAAAAACTTAGCATATTCAACTAAATGAATGGTACCTGTCAAAGCATAGGGAGCAAAATAGACTGAAATTGGGAACTAAACATACCTTGAACCTCAGAAGGATCCTCAGCTAGAGAACCATTTTCCAGGCAAAGACCAAGCACCCTATCCGCTGCCACCTCCGCTTAAGGAAGATGAACTAAAATTGGACCCGTCATCTCCCTCTTGAACCCATTGGTGATGAGAACGAACCCTAGCACCCCTAGCAATGTACTCCTCATCAAGGCTCACTGCTATCTCCAATTTTGTAGCCTCCTTTTGAAGAGGGACATTGCGAACCTCCTCCAAGCTTTGTTGAGCCACATGCAGCTCCTTCATCCACCTGCGAGTCATCATTCTGCTCTAGCCTCTCATGAACTTAATAGCATGACACACAATAGGCTCCTACCAAAGGATCCACCCCAGCCTGTCTGAATTTCTTCATCAGGGATTGGTTAAGTTCATTTCTAAGAATGCAGCATGAATTCCATTGGGGGTTGCTGGTTGATCACCTTGCTCATAGTGGCTTATAAAATCATGGCCAAGGCTTTGGCTATGAGGATTAGGTCAGTTGCCATATATGATATATGTGGTATGACCAGAGCAGACTGGATTTGTTCAAGGGAGGTTCATTCATGATACTGTGGCTTCAGCTTGGGAGGCTATTGAGTGGGTTGGGGAGATTGGTCAACGGTGCCTTATGCTAAAGATTGACTTGAGTAAGGCCTATGACCGGGTTGACTGGTCCATCTTAGATATGTTGTCTTGCTTGGGATTTTGTTCCCCTTGTGTGGCCATGGTAAACACCCTTTTCTCTTTGTCCTTGGGATTGTTATTTATCGGTCCATTTGTTAGCGATGCCCTTTGACTTCTTATTTATTTGTTTTTTGACTATAGATGCCTTGGTTATTTGTTGGAGGAAACTCATATTGTGGGGAAGATTAGAGGTATTTGTTAAAGTTAGTGCAGCTGCGAGGCCGAGACCCATTCTTAGAGAGGATGGTACCCTAGTCAGTTAACTAGGGTTCCAGGTCAGTTATCCAGGCAGAGTAAAGAGTAAGTCCCTAGAAGGTACCCTAGGTCTCCCAACAGTCTGCTGGGGTTTTTGGTTAAGGACCAAGCAGGTTGATGCCATGGCAAAGTCCCTAGCATGTGGCTAGGGCCCCCCTATTTGTCTTTAGGGTATTCTGGTCTAGGACCAGACAGTTTCTTGGTCACGAGGACCAAGCAAATCCTGTAGGTTGAGACAGAGACCTCGTGGTCCAGGACAAGGCAGATTCTTGGTCACAAGGACCAAGTAGTTCCTGCAGGTACATACCTAGTCAATTAACTAGGAGGATCTTGGTTAGTTAACCAAGATGATGATGTGTGATGCCCTCCTCTCTTAGGTCTTCGAGATGGTTGAGCTAGATGATCTTCTCAAGGGACTGGCCACCCCTTGATGAAGTCACTAGCACTTGACCTCAGGAGCAGACTGGAGGACCACATGATCACATCATCTAGTGTGGACCTTCGTTATACAGTGATGATGAGCTTTCATGACGACCATGGCAGTAGATGGGAGTGGCATCTCAACATGATGATGATTATCAAATAGATTGTTGTCCCATGTCTTATATGGGTTACTCACGATAATAGGACAACAATTACAAACCTTAAATGTGCCCTAAGGTTTAAACCCTAAACCTACCCAAGGGCCCCACTTTAAAAAAAAGGGTATTTTTCTTCATTTTTATAGGAGCACGGGTGGAGTGTTATAGGAGTGTGGGGGAAACATGCTAAGTCACATTGTTCGGGTTTAGGTTTGAGTTCTACAACGATGAAATTGATTCGAATGCAAATTCTCTGATGGGGCTCAGATTAGGCTCCTATACATATTTTTACAATATAAATTATTTTGTGATACATTAAAATATCTTTATATATATGCATAAAACAATATAATATGTTATATATAGAAGTAATAGCATTTAATAATAGATGTTATAACAAATAAGATATATTTATAGTAATAATAACATTATGATAGTAAGAAAAATATAAATAATATTTTATACTACGAAGTAATCCACTAATAATAACATTTATAAGGGATACTCAATAATAAAGTTTACCTTATTAATTGGGGGAATTAAGGAAAAGTTGAATTGGGCTTACACAAACGAATGAAGCATGTAGGGGCAGAGTACTGCTAAAAGTTTTTCTCTTGCATTGATGCAATACCCTTAAAGACATAGCCGTTGAGAAAGGAATCTTGATAGGGAAAATAAGACAATCGCCAAGCTATACCATACTGCCCTTCCGGGGAAAAGAATACAACTATCGTTAGAGGTAATACAATTGTCATTTGTATTTATATAATGACTATTTTTTGTAGTTAGATCTCACAGTAGTGGATGCATCTTATCTCCCTGGTCCTCTTATGTCATGGTTTTGAGAGATATATGTGTCAAAGATAATAAAATTGTTGTTTCTATTTATACAACGATCATTTTTGAAGTTAGATCTTGCAGCAATGGAGGCATCGAGTTTCCTTGTCCCACGTATGTCACAAGCCCCAAAGATATACACTATGATTGAGGAACCAAGAGAGATATATGACATTATAATGATTGAGGATCCAAGAGGGTTCAATTCACAAGGCGAACTTGGATGAGTTTGTTTTTTGGGTTGAGATTCGCTGAATTTCGAACTTGAAGGTTCAAATTCGGTGAATCCTGTGACATAGGTGTTGTTGTAGTTGTAGCATTGGGAGGTATCCTCTCAACAAGTCGACCCTAGAAGAAACAATAAAATAATAATTATTATGCTAATGTGGAAGTTGGCCCTACAGAAGCAAAACAAAGTCGACTGGGTAAAAAGGCCTTAATTTATGGTTGTTTAATTTATTGGATAAGTAGGCCCTAATAGAGATCAACCCTTGACGTCTATATATACATGAGAAACCTCTCTCATTGGGCATCACTAAACTCACATCAACTTGTATCTTTAGCTCTGAAATTCTGACTATTACTGGGAGACATATGATTGGAGAAGGATCTTTCACATAGTTAGTGCTACAAGTGTGACAAATTCGGCCATATTGCTAGAAATGGTCCCTTGAAGAGAAAGCAACATGCCTCAACTGTTGATGTTGATGAAGAGACTCCACATAAGAAGTCAAGAAATGCAGATAATGATCAAGTAGAGTTCTTTTGATCTACTTCTTGAAGACTCGGAATTCGAAGAGTTACCTAACAAACTCCAAGAGAAAATGATCAAGGCTCCGAGATCAGATAATGGAGGATAATACATCTCCTTGTACTTCTATGATTTATGCAAGGAGGCAGAGATCAAGAGGGAGCCACACAACAATAAAAGATAAGTATTTGTACTGTCATTTGAGTTATTCCTTAAATCTTTGAATGCTTGATTTAAAGGATAATGTTCATAACAGTTATATGTAGATCTGTGATACAATTTTCTTTTATGCATTTATATATGACCGAGATTGACAAGTTGTAGGCTCATGTAGTGCATGTTATATATAAAGTAAGTAGCCTATAGTGCTGCACAACATCCCGTGAGCCCTTGATGGAGCTAGTCTAGGGTGAAACCTCTTTGCCAACATGTTGAGAGTAGTGCACGCTCTTGATAGTGTGTTTTGGTGAAGATGGATGGCATCCAGATAGTTACCGGGTGTGTTTGGGATATGGATGGGTGTTGTGCTGAAGCATTGGCTAAGATGCTTACATAACTGTGTGAACTATTGTCATTGCATTGAAATGTCAATATGATTTGATTGAATTCCATGATTATGCAATGTCGCTGACTAATGGATTGAATTTGACTTGTAGGAAAGACCTTGTGCAATGGCCTACAAGAGAAGGATGATAAGGCTTGTTCTGAAGAACAAGTGATGACTGTTCAGATGTAGAGGTAGCTGGATGCTCCAACATAGAGAAAATGGCTGCAACTCAGTTCGCTGATCTTGATGTTGCATATTGATGATCTATTCCAGATCAGGATAGAAGGGTTCATTATTATGCAGAGGAAGTTATCCTTTGGATTCGCGATGCAGGATTTTGGCCCGATGTATTATTCCATGGGAGTGGATGTGTGTAAGAGATCAGATGGGATCTTCCTTGGTCAAGGGAAGTATGCAGTGGAGACTTTGAGCATATTCGTACGCTCTCGTGAGAAGCTATTTTTTTCTTTGTGAAAGCCATTGTTCAGGATGCAGTTCAAATTGACATTCAGGATGACACCTCGCATAGGCTGATGGACTAGCCTGTGAGCAACTCCGGAGGGAAAATATGATGCAGAGTTGTAGAGGGAGTTTGCAACACATTTCCAGAGGGAGTTTGGAGTGATCTCTAGTGACATATAGAGAGCGAGAGGCTCATCTCAGTAGACTCACTTGATGAGGATAACACTGATGGAGGAGCAACAATGTCCAACTCCTGTATATTCCTACAAAGGGGAGCAGTCCAACTCCCGTATATTCCTACAAATGATCAGATTGTCCACATTCTCACCCAGCCTCTTTCCAAGGTGAAGTTTGTGTACTTTTGAGACAGGCTTGGAGTGGTGGAGAATGTCTCCGTCATTGAGAGGGAGTTTGTAACATCAATGATATATTATCCTTGGACTGAGAATGGTGGAGCTCTCCATGTGACGGAGAGATCTCTGTTGTGGACATATTGATGGACTGATATGTTGTGCATGGGCGCACTCCTAGTTGAGTTGAGATACCATGAGATGCATGGGCACACTCCTCGCTGAGTTGAGTTACCTTGAGATGCATGAGATACATGGGTGCACTCCTCGATGGACTGACTTGAGTTACCATGTGATATTACACTTCTCAATGGACTGAGTTGTGTTGTGGTCTTTGGGTTGGTGCCCAACAGACCTTGTGGTTGGGAATGACTATGCCCCTCGATGGACTGAGTTGTGTTGGAAGATCTTTCTTATGATAGTGAGATGTTCAAGACAAACTGTGATGCTTAGATGATACTCAGATGTGTTCGTGCCTGATGATACCTCCCTAGCTAAGAGGGAGTGTTGTTGTTGTAGCATTGGGAGGTATCCTCTCAACAAGTCGGCCCCAGAAAAAACAATTAAATAATAATTATTATGCTAATGTGGGAGTCGGCCCTACAGAAGAAAAACAAAGTTGGCTGGATAAAAAGGCCTTAATTTATGGTTGTTTAATTTATTGAATAATTTGGCCCTAATAGAGATCAACCCTTGATGTCTATATATACATGAGAGCCCTCTCTCATTGGGCATCAATCAACTCGCATCAGCTTGTGTCTTTAGCTCTGAAATTTGGAGTGTTACTGGGAGACATCTGATTGGAGAAGACTGTGTCATCATTTCAGCCTACACTTCCTCTCTTATTATCTGAGTTTGCTGTCATTGCTGGGCTCGCTGTCATTGCTGGGCTCGCTGTCATTGCTGGGCTCGCTATCCTTACTATTAAAGACGTGTACTACAGCTGCTATGTTACTGCAGATTTGATTAAAGTTTGTATCTTGTACTTGTTCTTGTGGAATTCTCTCATAAAGAAAGGTTGCTGGGTTTTCTTCCATTGTGTAGAAGGGTTTCCGAAGATAAAAATATCTGTGTCTTTGTTTCTGTGCTTTGGTTAAATTCTTTCAGTGATCCTATTTTTTACTGCTGCAAATAAAGTGAAATTATACTGCTATATTAAAAATCTAACAATAGGTAGCGCAGGGGGAAGCTTGGGAAGGAGTGTGGGATTGTGGCATGGAATGTGTTGCTCCCAACATAGGTAGGGTATGTGCTAGGAGGATCGAGAGTGCACTCCCTAAAGCACTTTTGTCACGAGCATTTTCGAGAGCTTTCTCACTAAATGCTTTTGCTCAAAGTGCGCTTTTGGATTGGGAACGTGTCCTAGTAGAGTGCTCTTGGTATCATTGGTTAACACACTTTATAACAAGCTTGGAGTCTCCATATACATTTATGTCTCCTATCCCTTCTTCCAAGGCTATGGTCATCAAAATACAGGTTGCCTTTACTTCTGTTGAGTTATGGTGATTGTTCCCAAGCCATAATCAAAGCTATACTCGAAAGGAATCCTATGTGAGTTCATGATACGTAGAAAACATCATGCACTAGTCTCGCTTGGGTTTTGATTGGCCGCTTCGTCAAAGAAATCGTAGGGTGTGGTAACTGGTTTTGTTAACGCTTGAAACTCTCCGGCTCCAAGGCAACTGAAAGCAATATACTATCGCCACTCATTGTTTCTCTGCACTTTGGGTTAATGGTTGCTAAGCACAGGGGGGATCCCTAGTGTTAGTAACACTTCATTTGAAATAAAAGCTTGCTGTCCTGAATAATTCTTCTAATAAATATGAAAAAACAGCAAGCAAAACATGACCTGATAACTTGAAAAACACACAGAAAATGATGCAAATCTTTATCCAAATGTTCGGCACACAACCCAATGCGATTCTAGACTAACAAATGTTATAGCTAATCTTTGCTGTAATTTAACAAAAAAATGAATTAAAGTGATCTAAATATGCCTAGAATGCTTAAGAAGCTCAATTTTTGATATGATCTAAATATAATCAGATCATGTAAAATATGAGACTGCAAGTCTACATCTTACCCTGATCACACCCTGTGGGGTTGTTCGACCTCCCATACTCAGAGTATTGCACTGAACCTGTAAGTATGGGGTGCCTGCTGCCACTGTATCACTTATCCACATGATTCTAAGATGTATCTTTTCCTTGTACCTATATAGAAATAACCTATTCGAACTATATGTCCATCCATCTATCCTTGAATAATACAGACACATGACCATGTGCCATGTCTTAAAAGCACTCCTCAAAACTCGATGCTATGTTAGTGGATTGACTAATCAATCCACCTCATAATGTACTCATGAACTGTCGATGCCGAATGATGAACTCTGTAACACTAAGCTCACCTCAAATGATATCCATGAATATGTGCTATAGATTAATGCTTGGATTTACAAGGTCAAATCTGGTGTTAACAAGTTCAGCAATAACCCTCTGCTTTTTTGTACAAGCATTTATCATAGTTGCATTTATCATAGTTTTTGTATGTTCCTTCCAATTTGTAGAAGGCCATAACATGTGTCGCAACCTTCTCTAGGAAAAGGGCAACATTTCCATAAAGCCATATAAACTATAGGACAAAAATAGGGAGTGATGATCCTTTCAAACCTCATTCCCCTCCAACCATGATTCCAATTCTTCTTCCACAAAGCCACCTTCCCACTTGCCCTTCCCTCAAGTAATTCTTTTGACAACTAACCAAACCTCTGAAAAACGACATGACAAGAATAAATGATGTATGCTTCTGGAATTTTCTTTGCACAAAATACAATAACCTGGTCCTTGCCATGATATCTTTGGTAAATTATCCCATGTGAGCACTTTGTTGCATAGTATGAGCTAGAGGAAAATTCTAGCTTTTAAAGGAGTCTGAAGTTTCTAGATGAGATGCCTTTTCTAGGTCCATCCCTTGACTTGTGCTTGCTACCATTTGTTAACTTTATAGAACCCTCTTATCTTGTTTGCTACCCATACCAAACTATCTTGCTTGTGTCTTAGTCTTAGTCTTATGGATGCTATTTGAAGGAAGGCTTTATAATGAGACCATTCATCTAGTAGTTCTTTCTGTGTCCAGAATTGTGTAATCCTCACATTTGGCTATGATCAACTCATATTGTGTCATTAATGCATTTGGTTAGGCCTTAATGTAATCTTTTATTATAATACTAGGTTATGGTTAAGGTACTCAGTCAACTTATATGTCAGACTATAACCCCCCTTGGGGAGTGGACCCTAGCCCTCATGAGTTGTAATAATGTGTGAGGAACCTGCAACAATTAACTAATGAAAATGCACGATATATCAGAACACAGAAGATTTTTGTTGATTGCAGGCCACTTCGAGGGGGAAACCTCCTTTGAGCAAGCTCAATACAAATAACTCGTGGATGCCTTCATTGGCCTCAACACGTACTTATATACAAAGTCTATGTGCCAATACTATGGATCAATACCATGGAACATATAATACTACAGGATGACTTGTAAAGCATATGCGTCCAATACTATGGATCAATACCATGGAACATATAATACCACGGGAGGACTTACAAAGCATATGCGCCCAACAACAATATACTAACAAAGTAAAGAGAAGGGTTGACACGGGTTCCTAACATCCCCTCCCCCTTAGAAAAATCTTTGTCCTCAAAGCTTTAGATGTGGAAATTGATGCTGAATCTGAAGGAGTGGTTCCCATGCAGCATCCTCTGGTTGCATTCCGTGCCACTGGATTAATACCTTTGTGATAGATCGAGAGTGAAGTTGACGAGTGCATCTATTGAGGATGGCCTCCATCTCTAGAAGGATGGATCCTTCATTATCCAGTTCTGGTAAAATAGTTTGTCCTTTGATGTTGGTGCCAAGAACTTTCTTCAGACAAGAGACATGAAATACTGGAAGAATGCGGGAAGGAGGAAGTTCCAATTTATAAGCAACGAACCCAATCTTCTGAAGAACCTTATAGGGCCCATAGAACTTTGGAGCGAGTTTATGACACCCTTTGAGTTTTAGGGAGGATTGCTTGTAAGGCTATAGACGAAGAAAAACCATATCACCTACTCAAAAAGTGCGCTTAGAACGGTGCTGATCGGCTTGTTGTTTCATTCGATTTCTTGCGATGTGAAGATTGTCCTGCAAAATGCGAAGAATCTGATCGCGGTTTCGAAGAATTGTGTCAACTGCCTGAACTGGTGAACTGTTGGGGGTGTATGGAAGAAGAACTGACGGTGCTTGACCATAGGCTGCTTCATATGGAGTCATTTTAGATGTAGTGTGGTAGGAGGTATTGCACCACCATTCAGAGATAGGGAGCCACTTTGCCCATTGATGTTGTTGTTCGGAGGTGAAGCAACGAAGATAAGTTTCCAAACAGTTATTGATAATTTCAGTCTGACCATCTGTTTGTGGGTGATACCCTGAACTCATCTTTAGTTTGGTGCCAGTGTGGTGAAATAGTTCTGTCCAAAAATGAATGGTGAAAGTTGCATCGCGATCCGATACAATGAAAATAGGGATTCCATGAAGACGGAAGATCTGGTCCAGGAAAATTTGTGCGACTGAGGAGGCTGTATAGGGATGGTCGAGGGCACAAAAATGACTATATTTGGAGAGGCGATCAACCACAATTAAAATCACTGTATTCCCTCCAGATTTAGGGAGCCCTTTAATGAAATCCATAGAAATATCTGTCCAAATCTATGTAGGGACGGGAAAGGGTTCGAGCAATCCCGGAAGGAGTGTTGTTTCACCCTTGTTGGGTTGGCAAGTATCAACCACCATCTGTTGAATTGCCCTTTTCATTCCTTGCCAAAAGAAGTTACGCTGTGCCCGCTCATATGTTTTGAGGAACCCAGAGTGCCCTGTCGATTGAGAAGCATGGAGTTCACAGAAGACAGCCTGTTGAAGATCTGTGCTATGGGGAAGCACTAGATGACCCTTGTATCTATGGGAAGCACCATCCCAAGAGTAATGCGGTACAACAAAGGGGTTGTTGGCCAACCGTTGGATGATTTGAGATAATGAGGAGTCATTGACATAGCCTTGTTGAACAGATTGGAACCAATTTGGAACAGGCATAGAATTAGCTGAAAGAGAAACTTGGTCATCAAATGTGCGAGAAAGAGCATTTGCCACCGGATTGTCCTTACCCTTCTTGTAAGTGATCTCATAGTCATAACCCATGAGTTTGCTAACCCATTTCTCTTGTGCTGGGGAGGAGACCTGTTGTTCCAGGAAATATTTCAGACTGGTGATCAGTCTTGTTGCGAAAATCATTCTGTAATAGGTATGCCCACCACTTCTATACTGCATGCAAAATAGCCATCATTTCCTTCTCATATGTAGAGGCGGCTAAATTCTTACCCGAAAGGGCTCTTGAAGGTGGCAATCCCACTGGTTCAGCAAAGACACCTGCATATCTATCCAAAATTTGTTGTAGATCCGAGTAGTGGAGATTGTTAATGGGTGCCGGTGCATCTGAATAGAATGGAGCTGAGCAATGACACCATGCGAATTCTTCTTAAGGATCCTTTCCATGTGATGTGAACTGATGATGCAGAGAGACCCTGGTTGTAAGCCCGTCAATGTGTGTTTTTGCCCATTGACTGAAAACTGCATCCAAAGTTCAGCAAAATCCCATAAGATGGGACCAAGTGTGCGCAACCATTGAGCGCCCAAAACCACATCACATCCGCCTAAGGCAAAGCCAAACATGTGAGAGCGCAAGTTATAATCTCCCATAGAGATACGCATATTGCGATACTTCCCGTTGCAAGGTAAGGTGCCCCGATTGGCAATCATGACTTCAAAGTTGGAGCAAGGATGGACAAAACAATCAGCCTGTTTGGCAATCCGAGGGTCAATGAAGTTATGAGTGCTACTGGAATCAATGAGTATTGTAAGAGGGAGCTTCTTGAAGTAACCCCTGACCCACATTGTTTGGGGGGTGGTGACTCCGACTAAAGCATGGAGAGATATCTCTGGGTGGTCGTTTTGAGACAGAGGGTCAATAGGCGGCTCCTGAATGTCGGCCTGATCATTTATTGTATCCAGAGCTTCTTCACCAAGTTCAAAGGCAGGTGGAGAATCCACATCCAAGAGATAGAGCTTTTGCTCAACAAATCTATGTCCCCGAGTGAATTTCTCATCACAAGTATAACAAAGCCCTTTTTCTCTATGTTCCCGCATCTCTGCTTCAGACAGATGCTTGATAGGAGTTGGTTGAGGAGTTGGCGTGATGGGAGGTCGTTGGGAAACCATATTTATGAATGGAACAAAAGTGGATTTGGAGTGCTGTTGGGCTGTGATCCTGTCTTTCGCCAACTTAGCCAACCCTACGACTTGCATGAAGAAATGACTAAAAGATTTCTTCAAACCCTTGTTTCACAAATGACTTAATATTTGTCTGAGTTATTTAATGACTGAAATAAAAGTACTCAATGAAACATTCACTAATAAATCTCTGCAAATAAATGAACACTTGAATTTAGGGCCAATGCCTAGGGCAAAACCTCATTGTGAGGAAAACCTAGAGAGATGAATTTTATTTTGCTGGAGCAAAGCTGAGATTTCCTTTACAAAACTCAGAAATTTATACTTCAAACAACAAACTCAGAAATGCATAAATAACTTATCTTTGCCCTCCTTTTCGAAAACTGTGCAAGCATAAATAAATACCAGATTGTCCACATGTGTGACCAAACTGAAGATTTTTGGGAAAACGTGCCACTATACGACCTGCAAACTGAGAGACTGTATGGTCTGCAAACTGACAGAAAATTTAAATAAATTCACAGGCTGTCTCGAAAATTTTGCCAGATCCGTACTGTACGGATTTATCCTTTGCTGTACGGAATGTGTCAGATCCGTACTGTACGGATTCTCCCTCTGCCGTACGAATTTGCTGTTGTTAGAACTCCTTGAAATCTGTGCCTTCTGATTACTGAATTTTTTTTGTAAGAAATTGTGCTGTACGGACTTCTTTGGCCACCTTGGAAACTCTACACTTTAGTTTGTGAAGCAACTACTCTCGCTCTCAATAAAATTGATCTCTCTTTTGTCTTGTGTGTTTTGGCTCTCCTCCCAAGATGTATTATATAGGTGACTTTATCTACCCTAAACCCTAACTCATTCAAAATACCTTTTTGAATGGCTAAGATCACTTTAGATCTAAGGGCTTACATTATTTGCACATTAAATACCCTTTTTAATCATTTAATGCACAAATACATTTAATAAAGTCACTTAACTTTTAAAACATAAAGTCACTTTTTATATTTCAAAAGTACAATTTCTAGGAAAGACAACTTGTGTCCCCACCATGGTAAACACAAAAAACATAATGAAGGACCTAACTCATTACAATTTTCAACATTCCCTCTTAATGAGGGAGGTCCCAACATAATCATCTTGACCAATGTCAAGATCTTCAACTAAATTTGGAAGCTGATGCCAGAACATAACTGGATCTTGCTTATCTTCTCTGCGCTAATTGAGTCTTCCACCAGTGCAACTCTCCCCATTTGAAAGTACCATCTGTGCATCTGTTTCATTCTCAGACTCTGATTCGGATAGCCACCCCCTGAACCTGGAAGCATCACCTCTCCATGCAGAAAGTAAAGTTTGTCTTTTCTATTCCCAAGTAGAATAGTATTATTAGAGTTTTCTGTCCGGTAGAGGAACACATTTCCTCTTTTAATGAGAACTCCATACCCATCATCCTCCAAGGATGATATAGAAAGTCTGTTGACTTTCATGCCTGGGACGAACAACACTCCATCTACTTCAAGAACTTCTCCAAACCTGAGTTGGAATTTTACAGTTCCAACTCCTCTGATTTCTACTTGAGTGCTTCCAATACCTGTTCCAACAAAATGTCCTCTGGCTATTTCTTCAATCTTCTGAAAATTTCCATATTTCCCTGTCATGTGGCTTGTTGATCCACTATCAACTACCCACATGTCATGGAAATCTATAGTGCTACCTACACTAGTTTGTACAAAAACTAAAGAGAATTCATTTTCAAACTAGGAAGCAAAATCTCCCATCTCTGTTGATGGTACTCCCTCTTTCTCTTCATTCCTTTTCCTTTTCGGACATTGACTAGCATAATGACCAAATTTATTGCAATAGAAACAACGTACCTTGCTAAGGTCTTTTTCTTTCTTCTTCCATTTGCCCTTACCTTTAGCCGCAAGAGCAACATTGTCTTCACTGTTCTGAGCTCCACTCTGGAATGTCCCCTCCCGGGACTCTTCTTGAAAAAAGTCATTCCATAACCTTGTCCAATCTGGAAGCTTTTCTCTGGCAACCACTCCTCGCACAAAGGTGTGCCAATTTGCAGTGAATCCATTGAGAGCATGCCTCACTAGCTCGTCATCATCCACTTTCTCACCTGCAGCACCCAATTCATCTCTAACTTGGGTGATCTTTGTGAGATAAGTAAAAACAGTATCAGTTTCTGTCATCTTGGTGTTCCTCAGCTTTTCTCTGAGAACCATCTTCCTGTTTTGGTTCTTTCTCTGATATAAGGTACATTATGTAGTCCACATTTCAAATGCATAAGACTTATGAGGTATCACACGATCCTTGATAGAGTCCAAGAAGATCCTTTGAGCTTTAATATCCTTCTTATCAAAGGCATATTTCTGTGTGGCATCTGTAGGAACTGTTATTGTAGCGGAAGCTCCTACAATATCCCACAAACCTTGCTCCTTGAGCAATATCGTGATATGCTCCTTCCATGGACTGAAGTTGCTAGCTCCATCCAGCCTATCCTCGTACCTTAATCCTGCTGATGCCATGACTCTTAAACTGATAACCACTTATAAGACCCTTCTTTTCTTCTACAAAAAATAAATGTTCTGCCCACTTTAAGAAACCACAAAATCATAAAATTACAGAGTCAAGCTCTAATACCATGAAGAAATTTTGAAGAAATGACTAAAACATTTCTTCAAACCCTTGTTTCACAAATGACTTAATATTTGTTTGAGTTATTTAATGACTGAAATAACTGAAATAAAAGTACTCAATGAAACATTCACCAATAATCTCTGCAAATAAATGAACACTTGAATTTAGGGTCAATGCCCAGTGCAAAACTTCAGTGTGAGGAAAACCCAGAATGCCTAGTGCAAAACTTCAGTGTGAGGAAAACCCAGAGAGATGAATTTTATTATGTTGGAGCAAAACTGAAATTTCCTTTACAAAACTCAGAAATTTATACTTCAAACAACAAACTCAGAAGTGCATAAATAACTTATCTTTGCCCTCCTTTTCGAAAACTGTGCAAGCATAAATAAATACCAGACTGTCCACATGTGTGACCAAATTGAAGATTTCTAGGAAAATGTGCCACTGTACGACCTACAAACTGACAGAAAATCTGCAATAAATGCATAGACTGTCTCAAAAATTGTGTCAGATCTGTACTGTACGGATTCGTCCTCTGCTGTACGGATTTGCTGATGTCAGAACTCCTCGAAATTTGTGCCTTCTGATTATTGAAAATTTTCTGTAAGAAACTGTGCTGTACAGACTTCTTTGGCCACCTTGGAAACTGTGCACTTTAGTTTGCGAAGCAAATGCTCTCTCTCTCACTAAAAAATGATCTCTCTTTTGTCTTGTGTGTTTTGGCTCTCCTTCCAAGATGTATTATATAGGTGACTTTATCTACCCTAAACCCTAACTAATTCAAAATACCTTTTTGAATGGCTAAGATTATTTTAGATCTAAGGGGTTACATTAATTGCACATTAAATGTCCTTTTTAATCATTTAATGCACAAATACATTTAATAAAGTCACTTTACTTTTAAAACATAAAGTCACTTTTTATATTTCAAAAGTACAATTTCTAGGAAAGACAACTTGCGTCCCCACCATGGTAAACACAAAAAACATGATAAGGGACCTAACTCATTACAATTTTCAACATTCCATCATTGTGTTGGGACAAAACATTTTGACCTCTGATTGGATTGCATCCTTGAGACCATTGATAAAACAACTCCTGTAGAATTCATCAGACAATCCTTTTGTGTGATTGGCCAATTTCTCAAATTCTGTCTGATACTCTCTCACAGTGCCAATTTGGCGAAGTTTAGTGAGTGCTCTTGTGAAGTCATCAAAAGCACTCAGACCAAATCGTTGCAAAAGGAGTTCGCAAAAATCTGTCCATTTTCGCTCTTCATGAGCCTTGATGTACCAACAGTACAATTGAAGGGCTTCATGTTCCAAATGAAAGGATGCAAGTGGAACTTTGTTGACATCAAAAGTATTATGCAAACTGAAATATTGTTCTGCTTGGTATATCCATCCAGTCGGATCATTACCATCGAAGCGAGGAAAATCAAGCTTCGGCCCACGAAAATTGCTGGAAGAAGAGAACCCAGTGTCTGCAGAAGATTCTGGCTGTCGTTTATTGTTCATGGCTGAATGTTGAAGATGGAGGCTGAGAAATTTTTCATCCAGATGTTGGAGTTTGGTTTTGAGGGCTGCAAGTTCTTCCTCCATGATTTGTTTGCTCCAGCGCGGGTGACAACCATAACCAGGAGTTTTTTGTTTTTTTAGGGAGTGGGTAGAAAAACGAAAACAAAAACTTCTTTAGTAAATGAAAATTTGGATTTGGGAAAAAATTTGATGGGTAATTGGGGTTTGACTAGGTTTTGAACACTTGCTGATGGACAAGGAAGCATAAAATGAGAATTTCAGAAGCGGGGTGAAAGAATGCGAAAAATTGTTAAAGAAGGACAAAGAAGCAGAAATAGGAAATGAACACTATCGCAAAATTTGAAGGTGATTGGGTGAAAATCGAAGATGACAAACCCTAAAAATAGACAGATGTGGGATTTCTGACTTCAGGAAGTGGAATTAGGGATAGGGTCCTCAGGAATGAAATATGCAGAATGGTATTGCAGGGGTGTCAGTGAATTTTCAAGGGAAATAGAGTTAAAACAAAGAAGATATTGTTGAAATTTCATCAATTTAGGGTTTTGTACAGAAAAATAACAATTCATCATATTCTAATGCAGAAAATACATTTCATAAACATTTACAAATATCGAATATTAAATAGTGCAATAGTAAAAACTATCATAACATAACTTTCATGTCTTTAGCACTCTCAGGTCATTGTGTTAAAGTATTTTTAACACTACCCGTTAGGTCACTGTGCTAACTTAATCTTCAGCAGCGTGTAACGTAGAATAACTAAATTTAACCACATAATAATAAAAGAGAAGATACTTACTTGTGTGTGGGACCCTTCCTATAAAATACTCAAAAGAATTACTTACTTTCAGTAAACACTGTGCCTCAGAGAGGCCAGTCAAATGTGGAAACTATCAGACCCTATAAGAGGGTAGTACAAACCAGAGAGAGAGATGACAGGTTGAGATAAAACCAAGTAGTCGATGACAGTCAGAAACACAGTGGTAAGACCAACATAATAAATGTCTAAGCTGTCCATACAAACTGAGGCCCTCAAATGAACAGTCAACAAGCAGATGAAGTGACAGTCAGAAACACAGTGATAATCACAATCAAGACCAACATAATAGATCAGACCTCAATAAGTCTTACCACATAAATTTAACCACAAACAAGTTCTCAACATAGAGTAAAGACCCCAGATAAATCTCAGTGCATAGATCTGGCCCGAGATAGGTCTCATCATAAAGATCAATTCTCAGTAGTATAGATCTTGCTTAGGGCAACCCTTAATTCAAAGATCTAATCTAAACAGTTAATCAGAAGGCGCGACCTCATCAAAACAGAAAAGCAGACTTCAGTAGGATTTCAACATGTAGGTTCAGGTTTGTAAAAACACAGCCTTCACAACTAAACTATCAGCATGCTAACACAGTTCAGCAAGGCTCACAGCCTTCATACAAATATGCAACCAGCAGAGTAGATCAGGCCCTAAATGACACACGGCCTTCACCAAAAGACTCTCAGCAGGTAGATCGAGGACCAAGAGGGTTCACGGCCAGGTCTCAAACACAACATAGGATCACGGCCTCCTCAACAAGCATATATGGAGCAGATCGGATCTCAACAACACCTCAACAATCAGACTAGAACCCAACAAAAGTAGATCGGATCTCAACAACACCTCAACAGTCAGACCAGAACCCAACAAAAGTAGATTGGATCTCAACAGGCTTCTAACAGGCCACGGTTTAGTCAAATAAAACAGCAGCAGGTTGCGGCCTTCCTCAACAGGGCTCACGGGTGGCAGAACAGTGCTTTCAAGGCTGACGGCTAGGTTAGGAGCAGCATAAAAACCCTCAACGTCAACTTTAATCAGTCACTCAGATCAGATCTGAAACGTGTGATAAGGATGATCTCCACCGGTGATAATAATGATCATTAATGAGGAAATTAGACTTAAATAAATAGGATTTGGATTTATTAAAATAATCCTTTAAATTAGGATTAATTAAAAGTCAGAATAATAATAAAAAATTAGGACCTCATTAAATTAGGGAAAGGCCACTTTAAAATAAAAATAAAAGATAAAAATAAACATAAAATAAAAATAATAAAGGATGTAAGAAAAGTATATATAAAAATATAAAAATAAAAATAAAAATAAAAATAAAAATAAAATAAAATAAAATAACCTCTTAAAGTGGACAAACATCCAAAGTACCCATAAGATCAAAACAATAAGGGTGGTAAAAATAAAAGGTGGGTCAATGACCCTATTTACCACAAATCAAAGACAGGGTACCACAAGACTTAATAAACAACAAGGTACAAGGACCAAAAGTAAATCACCCAAGGTGGAAAGGTACAACCAGTCATCTCTCTCTCAAATGTACAAATGTTCCACATAACCTGAAAGTTCATCATCATTGTATAAGGAAGGGTTCACACAGATGATGTGATCATGTGGTCCTCTCAACTGCTCCTTAGGTCAAATGTTAGTAGCTTCCACAAGGGGTGGCCAGTCCCTCGAGAAGACCAACCAACTCAACCATCTCGAAGACCTAGGAGAAGAGGACATCACACATCATAATCTTGGTAACTGACCAAGTGCCTCCATTCTCAAGGAATGGCTCTCAGCCCCAGGCTGAGTTCCCAATCCCAGACTGGGTCAATATCCTGGTAACTGACCAGGTGCCTCCATTCTCAAGGAATGGCTCTCAGCCCCAGGCTGAGTTCCCAGTCCCAGACTGGGTCATGTTGATCAACCATTTGGTCCATGACCCGGTTCTCCATTCTCCCAGAGAATGGTCCTCAGCCTCAAGCTGAGCATTCAGTCCTAGACTGAATGTTGATCAACCATCTGCAGGACCTAGGAAGTCTCTGTCTCAACCTGCAGGATCTGCTTGGTCCTCGACCAAGAAACTGTCTGGTCCCAGACCAGAATACCCTAGAGACAAATAGGGGCCCTAGCTACATGCTAGGGACTTTGCCATGGCATCCATCTGCTTGGTCCTCGACCAAGAACCCTAGGAGACAGCTGGGGGCCCTAGGGTACCTTCTAGGGTCTTACTCATTACTCTGCCTGGTTAACATGACCAGGAACCCTAGTTAACTGACTAGGGTACCATTCTCTCTGAGAATGAGTCTCGCAGCTGCACTAAAAAATTAACAGATATGGCGAAAAAACATATTTTTTTTTTCCTTTTTCCCCTCTGGAATGGATCTGCAATGGCTTGGAATTGATTAACCTCATGTGTCTTGGATTGGTACCTCATGTGTAGTTTACTTTAGGCTACCTCATGTGTCTTGGATTGGTGCCTGTCTCATTGAGATCACACAAATAGTCTATTCCAACAGATTCCATAACAGAGGCAGAATATGTGGTTGCAACAAAGGAGATTGTGTGGCTTAGGAAGATACTTGAAGATTTGCAGGAGAAATAGGTCAATTCGACTCTTTTTCTGGTTGATAATACTTCTGCAATCAAATTCGCTGAGAATCCCAAATTCCATGTTCGAATGAAGCACATCAACAGAAAGTACCATTTGATTCGATATCATGTAGAGGCCAAGACTATTCATTTGAGACATTGTTCCACAAGTGAGCAAAGTGCAAACATCTTCACCAAAGCTCCTTGAAGAGAAAAACTAGAAATTCAAAAAGATGTTTGTACTCATAAACACCCCTTTGGATTGAAGGGGTAGAATGTTGGATACCCAATCCTACAAGATTATGGTTGAATTGTAAATATTGTAAATATTAGCATGTGATGAGTCATAAGGTAATTTGAAGATAAGATAAGATAATTTTTCAATGTCCAACAAATGACCACAAAAGTAGGTCAATGGGATTGTTTGGTACCATGATGTCAATACAAAGTGGGAGAGCTAAGACATCTCCTATAAAAGCGAGATGCATAAAGAAAAGTATGAATTTAATTTAAAAATCAAAGGCCAACTCCAAAGATGGAGAATCGAACTAGGAAAGAGATGTACAAAGACAAGGGATCTAAGATCTGTGATACATGAGGTGTAACTCTGTCATGGTTCGCTGGAACCATCTCTCCTAACATTCGAGGTCGAAAGAAAGAAAATCAAAATAGGGCTCTGTCTTGAGGACAAGTTGGAGGAGGAGCTAGAGTGGGTAATGCATTGTTGCTTGAGGTGAGGGTCTTACTGCTGTGACTTGGAAGAAATCATTAGGCTGTTGGTATGGGGTTGAGACTGTCTATGCCTCTGAGGTTTGACAAGGGTGGAGGTGGTCATCTGAAGTCAAATTGATTTGGGGCCGAAAATAGTACTGTCATCTGTTTGTCTCTTAGCACCCCTAGAAGATGGGAGCACCAAAAAGAAGGAAGTGATCTATTGAGGTGAGGCTCGTCCAGAATGTTATTGTGATTGGAGGATGAGGGAGCGCAGCTGAAAGGCTTTCTGCAAGTAAAGGGCCAGGCATCTCCGGTTAGGATACCTGTAGAAACTGGTTAGAGTTTGGAGCTCTCTGGGAAGAAGCTCCCTAACAAGATTTAATCACCCTCGAATTTTTTAGTAAATAGGGCAATGAAAATGAAGTGCTTGATCTCATGCTGTCATAGGTGGCAAACCTGGCAGATCTTGTTTGATTGGTTAGTCTGGTGATCCGTCTCCACCCGAAGATGATGAGAACCCACTCATAATTGGCCTAAAGAAGTATGGAGAATGTGTGCCCAATGATAGAGTGTGTAATGGGGCCGAAAAAGATACCGTCCCTAGATCCATGAAGTGCTCAACATAAAAGGCCATCTTTGGATGTAAACTTCCCTTAGGGTTGATCCAAGTGACCTGCACAAACTGCATAAAGATATCCTCACGGGTGATCCCCTTCAGCTCCTGCTTTGTAGGTAAGAGGTGATTAGGTACATCCAGGGGGTACTTAAACGGAGGAAGCAAATCCATCATGATGCCAACAAACTCCAATAGATTTGAGATCCTCGCATACCAACACCGAGTGTGGTGTGAGGGGTTAGCTTATGCAGTGGACTTTGATGAGCAATAGGTCAAGTATGGGTATCGGTCTTGGCCCTTCATTGTGACAACTGTTGCCGTCGGAACACACACCCAAGGGTTATCGCAACAGAAATATTCAAGTTGCTTGGGTGCGTTCCTTGGGTGGAAAGTCTCGATGCAAGTACTGTCACTTGATCTTGACTCCTCCGTTTAGGCATAACTCCTAATGAAGCCAAGGGGGGTATCCCTATGAGTTACTAAGGCTATTTAAGCGATTTAGTTTGAATGGGTAAGTTGTTTAGGAGTTTGAATAATATTTAACTGAAAGCGAGAAAGTCACTTGCAAATATGAATTAAGATCAACAACATAAGATAGTTATAAGAAATATAAGATCTGATAAAAGATTGAAATACTGTAAACAAGATCAGTGCCAAAATGGAGTTGAAATTGTGTGCTGTTGTATTGTAAATGTTTTGTGAGTGATTCTTGGTCAATTTTAATTTATTATGAGATGAGATTTGATCACGGGAAAAGGGGAGCTCCAGATATATCGTGAGGTACAAGGAGTAATGTTCGGAAATTAACTAAAGGTGGCTCCTCACGAAGACGTATGGGCTGGAATGGAGTCTCGAAGGCATTGTTCAACACTAGACCAACAAGGGTGTAGCATAACTGTGCCCTGAGGTCGCCTCCCAGTGGTTCCCGCTTCTCCTGAGAAATTTCCCACACAATAACTAATGTCCGAGTGCTGGATTTTCACTATGTTCAGGGTTGTTGGTTTTATTAGGATGAGTTTTTATTAGATGTGGAAAATTAAGGAGTAATTGCAACTCTTTTTGATTTCCCATAGGCCCAGGCAAATGCCCGCAAGGGGAAAGAGCATACTTTGAGTTGGAAACTAAATGTATGTTCCATTTGATTGCAAAAGGTAAATAACTAAGTAAGGTGTTATATTAATTACTACAGGCAAAGGGTCTCTTTTCTGATCATTCGATCACATACTCAGGAAAAGCCCTTTATGTGATAGCGAGAGCATACTTTGGGAAAGCAATGCCAAAATTATTACCTTGAACAAAATCAAAGATTGAAAGTAAATTGTTGAACTAATTACTACACCACGGATATCTTTTCCCTTTCGGTACTTCGGTAGAGCGTGGTGGGTTAGTATTGATTTCTTTGGCAAAAATACTTGAAATAATAAGATCTGCTTGATATGTAAAGTATACTGCCTGGGAATAACAAAATTAGGTGTTCCTACGTCCTAAGTGAGTTTGAAGGTCGATATTTGGATCAGACACTTCAAACGTTAAATTTTAACTTTAGATCGATTTGTTAAACAAAAGTAAAACTAACTAAGCAAAAAAGCAAAATCACACAAAGACACCAAAATCCCCCCACAGGGGTTGGGGTTGGGGTGTGGGTGTTGGATAGCCCACTTGCTCTTCTTTTATTTATGATTTACAATGAACTTCAGAAGAAAGAAATGCTTTGGATCTTTATAGATCTAGATCCAAAAGCTTACAAAATTACAAGTGTAAGTTGCCTAGCGAAACTAGGAAGCTCCGGGAAGCCTTGGATTGGCCTCAAACTCAAAATTTTCCCACTAAAGTCCAAAAACCTGCTAAAAACAAATTTGGGATATCGAACAAATTAGTGTTAAAAAATGTCCAAAATCACTTTTAAAAGTGATTTGGGCAACTACAAAAATTATGGAAAAAATCTGAGCTAATCTACTTGTAAAAAAATGACTAAAATGACTCAAAAGGACAAGTTCTTTTGAGGATCTTAGCTTGCTTTTGAGGGCAGCCAATGAAGCACTTCTAACCTTTGTGAAATAAACTTTTAAACCCAAAGTAATTAATCTCTAATTCAAGCCTTAAAAATTTCAATAGAATGACTTGCAAGATGGAAAACTACTCAACACTAGATCTGACTTGTAACATGAAACTTTTTCTTGAAGATCTAGATCTAGAAACTCACATAAAATCTACTTATGATATAGATCTAAGCTATAGATTTGAATGCTTGCTTAATTTTTTTTGAAAAAAGTAAGTTCTTTTAAGTTTGAAGGAGGAAGAGAGGAGAAGTTTTGCTTGTTGCCGAAAGTTTAACCAAGAGGCTTCTTGGTGGGATGTCGAAGGACTATGTTTAAAGAGTACTTGGCGATGAGAAGAAGCAAAAGCTAGATCATCCCTTCTTCCAAGCTTAGGCTACCTGCAATCTAATCATACACTTGCACAGATACCCATGAGATCCGATAGTATATATAAAAGAGAACAAATGAACATGCATATAAACTTGTAAGCATGTTAAAGCTAGATCTCTAATCACATATGTCTAAGAAGAATTTAGAGAGTAAACTTACTAAGTATTTCTTCACTATCAATAGGTAACAGTCCTATCAAGATTAGATTCACAAAATACATACACAAGAAATGCAAATGACACAAGTTACCTCGATAGAACCATGACAATGTTCATCCAACACAATGGCACCACACACTTAGCCTCCAAAGCTTCTCTTTATTGAGCAAATAAAATAATACAACATTACAATGGGCAAGCGTTTCTCTCCTTGACTCTAACTCCTTCAAATGGGAGAGTGAGCTTGCTTATATAGCAATGGCCAAGAGAGGAGCGAGTTATTGAGGGAGGGGCGCATCACTATGATTGAGGGATCCAAAATCAAGTGGATCCACTTGATTGATACGGTTTAGATCCAAGTCGAAGGAAGGTGCGCCACCTCTCATGAGGTAGGCTACCTCCGTCTTGTTAATATCACCATTCAATATTCGGCTGCTACATACAAGAGATCGCCCAAGCGAGAGGGATGGCGCATCCCTTATCTTTAGTGATATGCCACCTCATAAGATTTGCCATCCTCTAAGTCATAAATTTCTTTAAAGAGGTCGCCCTCCACATGAGATGAGATGCCAACTCACTTGGCACACTCCGGGCACATGCCCACTTAATTAACTTTTTGGATATTTTTGACCATTTTGTGTCATTTTTAGCATTTTTTTGACATTTTGTCGCATCCTAAAGGAATAATGCTCCCAGAGACAACGTAGTCACCCGAAACATGGGGAAAGTGGGTCCTAGGGTAAAGAGGACGCTCTGAGTGTGAAAACGAGCATCCCCATGCCAAAATCCGCCTCCAGACTACACTTATATTACAATTTGAAAATTTCCAATTAAACTATTAAAAATGGTCTTAATTTTACGAAAAAAATTATTTTCTTCGGAAATGAAAAAAAACTTAGGGGGACCTAGCACATGTCCATACGACTCAATTTTAATATCTAGCATGGTAATATACATTGACACTTGAACTCTAATAACCTCTTAAGATCGAGAAATCATGCCGACCACCCCAACTTTGGAGGTATGAGTGAAAAACTCGAAAATTATAAGTTTTTTATTCAACAACCTATAATTGACAAGGGAAAAAACACTCTGGGCTAGTCGGACTGATAACTAAGTCCTAGGAAAGCCGAGTCCTTTACAAAAACCATCATGCTATGACATTTTTACAATTTCCCTACAGGGCATGGACATGTGATTTTATTAAAAAAAGGGCCAAGGTGGCTTGCTAGGACTTCTGATCTTCTGAATATGAACAAGTAAACTTGTTCCATCTTCACAGGCTCACTTGAAACCACCTAAGTGCAACTTAGCTGATAACAACGACGAAGCTTTGTATGTGATGTAAGAGTGAGACAAGACTGAACACAGTCTCAAGTCGAAAGGGCCAGGCACCAAACTTTGCAAGAATGATGGGTTGAGTTCCTGTTTGCTTGGATTTGATGATGTGACAAAGGAGGAGGACTCTCTCTGTTGAGGCCCAATTAGAGTCTAGAAGACAAGCCCCCCAAACCTTTGAGCCATTAAGAATTGTGGGCTGGATGAGAATGTCCACAAGAGATAGCTTGGACGATATGTCCTGAAAGTGGTGTCTGAAACATTGTCTCTCTAGAAGGGCTAAGGAGCTATAGCCCTTGTTGACTCGTGGCTGAAGGGCGTGCCGTAGACTAAAACGGGGTCCTGTGAACTCCCCCATATAAGTACAATTCACGTACCTTTTGGAAGATGAAAACCAAAGGTCAGTCAACTTTGAATCAATACACGATTTTCGTTAATGCAAATTCAACCCCTTTTGGAAGATGAAAACCAAAGGTCACTCAACTTTGTATCAATACACGATTTTCGTTAATGCAAATTCAACCCAACATGGATACTGAATCCAGGCTTTGTCAATATACGTATTAAATACATACACGAGAGATTTGTAAATCATCTTGTGATCTTTTTGATCATTCTTTAGTCTACAAGCATAATTCTTTTATAATTTTTGTTTTATGCCCGAGCGCATCTATATTGCCATCATTGTCTGTCTTATGAATCTCAATATTTTGCAGGCTCGTTGATTAATTTTTTTCCACCCTAATGACCACCAAAAATCACTATTTCTGTCATAGAGAGACAATGATGGCAATGAACTGGCGTGTGTGATTAAAGTCCCAAAGAACAACCCTTCTATAGGTTGTAGCCTCTTCTCACTTTACAATTAAAAATTATTAAACACTAACATCTCTAACAAACTTCTAAGCACTTTCTAACAAACTTCATAACAACATGGTCAATGCCATAATTACAATGCATAAGACAAGGTCCCCTCTTGCTCCAATATTCTTCATCATCCTTAACAAGCTTCCCAATGGTGGACATGTGATTAGGGCCACTTTCAAGACAACTTAACCTCCTCCAAAGACCTTGACCCATCGACCCCCTTTTAAGCCTCCATGACTTAAGCATCATTAAACATCTTATTTTAAATGATGGTCCACAAGATGGGTTTGAAGGTGGACAAGTCCCATGTCAAAGCTTTTAATATCCAACCATCCACTAAGGTCCACAACAAGGGTCCCGTGTATCAAATAACCCATCCAAGAATGTGCTGGTGGTCATGGCCCACGCTGCATGTTTGATTCTCAAAGAATTAGGCTTCTCGAAGATTTCACCCAACCACTATATGAGAGAGATGCCCAAACAAAGATCCACAATATTGCCTCACATGCTATTCTTTCTGCTGCTGATCTGGACAAGTCTTAAAGCAATATTAAAGGAGCTTGCCCTTCTCTCTTTTCGAAGGTAGGGTCACTGTTGGCGCTCAAGATTTATTGTACACGGATCTGCGTGTGAATTGATTCCTCCGATCACTGCTCCAAAAACAGTCACAGGCTGCGTCACATGATTTGTGAAATAAAACACTAGACACTCAAGAATACGTTCTAGAAGACTTTGAGCCTGAGCATGACCTCCAGAATCCACGATTTTATAGATCCTTTATGCTCATGAGGATGGGAAATGAATGCGTTTACATTAGCTGATGCTTTCTCCAGCATACCTTCAAATTCAAACCTTGGCCATGTAAGACAATGATCGAATTCGATATCATATGGCCATGTTGTATATATTGCAGGTAGAAGAGATTTATAGCACACAAGGGCTGCCTTCAAAGGTAGGCTTGTGTATAGGAAGGACCTTGGGGAAGGGTTGCCACAGAAAGGGTAAGGCCGTGGGCTGTCACCAATGAGCAGCATAAAAGGGAAAAGCAGGCTCGGTGGAAGGGAGAAACAAGGAGCAGGAGTTGGTTATGGTGGAACTCGGGTGGGAAGAGAAGGTAGTGGATCATGGAGAATGGACCGCGGATGGGAAGAAGGATGCTGGGAAGTGGCTGCGGGCTTGGGAAGGAGGAGGGAGCAGCAAAGGGGCCGCGAAGAAGAAGGGCTCGAGCTAGGAGAGAAGGGGCTGCGGGAGTGGCCACGGGTTCGTAGCAGAGGAAGGGCTCGCGAAGAAGGAGTGGGGGCTTGCGGAAGCCGCAGGCAAGCTTAAGAGGCTTGGTGGTGGAGGATTTCGGGTAGCAGACTGCGACAGAAAAGGGGGCTGTGGATAGGAGCAGAGTGTGTGGAAGAGGCCCGCGGACTAGCAGAGAGTTGTGAATATAAAGGGCTGCGGGCAAGCCGAGGAGCCTCAGGGGTTGCGCTGGAAGGAGTTTGCGAGGGGAGCAACGACGTGAGGGAGGCCTGCGAATGGAGAGGGCCGTGGGTAATGAAGGTAAGTCGAGGACGAGTGGGGAAGGAAATCGTGGGACCAAGGATGCGAAAATGAAGGAGGGAGAAGGAAAGAGAAGATAAGGGCGCGGGGGTTGCGAAGGTGAAAAAGGACTATAGGAAAAATCATAGAGGTTCAGGATAGCTTGCTGCTAGAGCTTCTTAAACTTAGATTTCATGGAAGAGGCCCGTGGACTAGCAGAGAGCTGTGAATATAAAGGGACGCGGGAAAGCCGAGGAGCCTCGGGGGTTGCGCTGGAAGGAGTCCGTGAGGGGAGCAACGATGCGAGGGAGCAAGATAAGGACGCTGGGGTTGCGAAGGACTGTGGGAAAAATCATAGAGGTTCATGATAGCTTGTTGCTAGGGCTTCTTAAACTTAGATTTCATGGAAGAGGCCCGCGGACTAGCAGAGAGTTGCGAATATAAAGGGCCGCGGGAAAGCCGAGGAGCCTCAAGGGTTGCGCTGGAAGGAGTCCGCGAGGGGAGCAACAGCGTGAGGGAGGCCTGCGAATGGAGAGGGCCGCGAGTAATGAAGGTAAGTCGAGGACGAGTGGGGAAGGAAACCGTGGGAGCAAGGACGCAAAATTGAAGGAGGGAGAAGGCAGGAGAAGATAAGGATGTGGGGGTTGCGAAGGTGAAAAAGGATTGTGGGAAAAATCATAGAGGTTCAGGATAGCTTGCTGCTAGGGCTTCTTAAACTTAAATTTTTAGGGCCTTTCTTAGATTTAGCACTAACAAACTAACTCAGAAATAAATAAATGGTATTCACTCACATAAAAAATTCAAATAATATTTACGAGAGGACTCAAAAAATTAGTTTACGAGGTAGATGAACATTTAGGGTTTTATCATTTAATTTTCAAGGTATTTTCTAACATAAGTTAAACAACTAATCTCAAAATTAAAAAGTAAACTAAATAACCTAACAAATAATATTTACAATAGGAAAACTCAGAAAATCAGGTTTAATAAAGATGAACAACTAGGGTTTTACCAAAGACTACTACTCACCAAACCTAGGGCATCAATGAGGAAAACCCTCCTTGAGATGGTACTTGGCAAGCTTGGCTAACTAGGGCTTGCTTCCACAATCTCTAAGATTCGTGGAGGAAACCTAATTTAAGCAAGACTTGAAGACCTAAAGCTCAAGCTTGAATGCTATGGTGACCAATGACGAAAATGGTATGCAAATCAAGAGAAAATGAAGCAAGAATGGCTTCCATCAAACTGTAACAAGCATCACTTTCATACAATTGACATAGAGACATCAAACATAAAAGTATGGATACCTCCAAGTGCATGTGTTAAGCAAACAATCCTAGCCTCACCTTAGCAATGGCATGAACAAAAGAAAAACTTCCAAGAGATGCTTAAAACTTGCAAAATAACCTTCATCAAGGAGTGCCTTCCTTCAAAGAGCCCTAGCTAGGGCAAATAACAGACATAATGATCTTATCCCAAAAGTTGATGTCTAAAAATCAAGTGAGGAGATCTAATTTATATGATCTCACGCTCACTTTTACATAAAGTAAGGTAATTTTAACATTAAAAATGTCAACTTAAAATTAGAATTAAAATAATATAAAAATAATCAAAGTAGTGGGTAAATTGGGTGTTTTCCCATATTTGATCCCTACTTGAGTAAAAATGGCTAAACAAGGCCAAATTTGACGAAACGAAAGGCCAGACTGTACAGGGGGGGGGGTCGTCATGACCCAACTAACCCCAATAGTGATGAAAACCCTCAACGTCCCCCCCTTTTAGCAATTAAACACTCTTCCAGGAGGATGACGTCATCCTCTGAAGGAGGGCCTAGAGTGAGGGCGCTGCTGAACTGGAGGACCAGGAGGGTGTCGGATGTGCTCCGGAAGATAAGAATGAGTCTCAGAGTTGGAACAATTGCAGTTGGAGTTTTGAAACAAGGTGGGGGGCATGTGACCCAGTGACCCACCCCTGGAAGACCCGGACACCAACCTCAGGGTTTCAAACCCTTTCATGAGGCAGTCAACGATGCCATTAAGCCATAATACTTCCAGAAGAGAAGCCAGAGGGTCTTGTCATGCCCCTACCTCACAATGAGCTAGCTAAACACCCCTCCTGGTAAAAAAAAAAGACACCCTCTCCCTGGGGTACCTCTGCAGGTACGCTGGTGCTAGTACCATCATAACACCCCCCTTCTTCCTGCATACGTGGGGGCCTTTGAAGGTATGCTTCTTCATCTTCTTGGCATATGTGAGAGGTCCAACTCTCCTTGATGGCTTGGACCAAATTTGAGAGTTCGTTGCACACTTGGATCATGCATTCTTCACTCTTGAAGGATGTGGCACACTATTGAGAAGTTGTTTGCAAACATTCTAGGGGGTGCTCTAGGGTTTTTGTTGTCTGTTGGATGCTTAGGACACATGGCGTGATCTTCTAATGGAGCGCTCCATCATTTGAGGCATTTTCCATCATTGTTTGACTATTCTTGTGGTAAGTTTCACCTTGGAGGAGTCATTCTTGCCACATGTGCCACCTTATCTTGGAGCATTTATCACTTTGAGATGACTTAGTGGGGCGCTCCTCTCACTTGTCAACTTATATTGGAGAGAGGGTTGTTAGTTTTGACTTGTCATGAGTTTGTTACATATAGTAGCGGTTGATTGGTCAAGATCTAGGGTTTTAGCCTTACCATTTAGTCATCTCGACCATGTCTTTTAAAGCATTCTACCTCGTTGAGATGTATTCCACTTCATTATTTCTCTCTTTCTAGTAGTGTGCCCCCCGGCATGGTCAAAGTGGTTAGGGTTTTGGATCTAGGGTTGCTAGTTTTGACCCTGTCATGTACATATATATAATTTTCTTCAGATGATTTAACAACTCTCTCATCTATATAAGAGAGACTCCTCTCGTTTTCTCTTGTTAGAACTTGAAGAATAAAGTTTCTCTTGCTACTCTTGTGTCTATTTCTTTTGTGTTAGTCTATTTGGGAAATATTGTAGAAGTAGATTGAAAATATAAGTGTTTAATGTTGGAATCTCTCTTCAAATGATGAACTATTCATGAAAATGTTGAGGTAATCTCAACTCAAAGTTTAGCTTGTTTTACTTACTAAGTAACTTTATTTTCAGCTCATGGTATCTTGGTTCTTGTAGTGGAATTCTAGACTTTGCATGCAGGTTAACTTGGAGAATTTCAGTTCTTGATTCTCCATTAAATTTGAAGAGAAATCTCATTTGGCTATCATTTGGATTTTCTACCCTCTCCTACTCTTTGATCACCAAAACTTCTTTTGCTTCTTTTATAACTCCATGCCCTTTCCTTAAGCAACTAGGCACTAGTTAACGGTCACAACTCTCTTTTTTTTAGCCACCTCAACAAATCATTTGTTCTTTTTTCAAGTTTTTGGTTGTAGATCTGAAATTTAATTTTTATCTCACACATAAGATTGGGCAAAGGATAACTAAATCAAAACCCTATTGAGAGCTGGACTCCACTTTTTTTCAATTTTATGGTTAAATCTTACTTTATGATAACCTTTTGCTTGCTGGTTTAAAATTTTATAATGTTGAGATGAAAGTTAATTTCTTATTTGTTAAAGTTTAGCTCTGAATTAGTTTATTTGTTTATCATTTAAAGAAGCTAAACCCAAGACTGTTTTAGAGTTATTTTCCTCAAAATTTTCATCACTCTTAACAGTTTGGTTGAATACATTTTTCAAATCTTGGGTTATTCTTTAATGTTTCATTGACAGCTTCATCTCTTTGGTTAATTAACAATTTTTGTTGTAAGTTATTTCAGAAAATGATGGTAACTCTATTCTATTGGCAATCCCAGCAATAGAATAAGACGTTGTGGTTCATTAAATGTATTATCTCAAAAGTTTTTTTTATATTTATTTGCAATCTATCTCATTGCTTTAAATCAAGGCAACTAAGGCTTTCATAACTTTCTTTGTTGGTTTAAAGCTTATTTCCCATTGTTGGTCACTAACACATAACTCATCATATACTACAACAGCACTGTTATCTTGATCTACATTGTTTAATGAGATACATTTCACTTGTTACACATTACTTCTCATTTTACGGTTCGATCTAGTTCTTTTGACAACAAGTTCTGTTCATTTGTCAAATCACTTAAGCTTTGGGGTTGCTTTCATTCACTTTCTTTATTCAAATACATTTCATATGTAAACAATTTCATTTAATCATAGATGTTGTCATTAAAGTGTTAATTATCCCTTTCCATACTTTAGATTTCAGCTCTTAATAATATTTTTTTAACTCTCAACTGTAATCGTTCCCTTAATCAACCTCACAACCTATGTAATTTGCCTTATCTCTTGAACTTAGTTTCCTATAGGGATTCCCCCCTAGTGACTTCTCAAGTCATTAAAGTGAAGGAAAGTATTTGCTAAGGAGACAGTGGCATTACTTCCAAAGTCACACATAGCTACACCCTAGTGAGGATCTTGCACTTTAGGACCAATGGTTAGATTTCCAACTGTCTTTCAGCTCTATTAAATTATTTTGATTCTGTGAGTTTTGATTTTTGATCCAGTCTTTTGTGAGAGACTATGCTTTTTAAGTTGTCATGCTAAGCCTTCATGGCATGGCCACCAGAGCTTAGGTAATTTTGTTTCTATTCCTTGCTAAAATCAATTCTGAATTCCACATTTTGAGCCAATATGAATTGAACTTGAATGGTGAAGGAGGTGCTACCCTACAAGTTGCATGAGGTTTCGTCACAATCCATTTATGTAGGACATACACTTCTTGGATGACACTGATGGATCGTTTGACAGATACAAGGGGCTTTATTATGGATGCACACACTTTTCCTGGCATTTCCCTTTCTTGTCGTTGAGAGATTCACTGGCTTTACATGGTAGGCTAGCTAAAACAAGGGGTTCCCAATTCCCTTCCTGGATAGCACAATTGAGTTCTCTTAGTACCAGCCACTCTTTGGAGTAGATTATTAGGGACAACGTTGGCACATTTGTGGTGGTTGACATGACAGGGATGACTGCCAGTCTTTTGATTTTGATGCTGACTATGTTGTTGCTCTTTCTTGGCATCCTTACTCTTAGTACTTGCTACTTTCCGGAGCACATTTTATGCTGCACAATTGCTGCTTGGGTGCTTTCTTTTGATGTACGATCTACTTTACAATTCAGGGTCTATTCTTTTGGGTTTGCCTCCCCCTTTTTTGTGTTCACTATCTTATATATCCTAATGTCTACTCTTTCTTTCTTTAGCTAAGGTTTTAGACTGTTTTGGAGATGGTCTAGGCACTTGTTGTTGTGAATTGTACTTCTTCCCATCACTATTGACCTATTTTGGTCACTTGTGTACATTAATGTAATTTCATTTCATTTGGTGTTCCTCTTTTCTTCTCTTTTAATGAAGTTTCTCTTTTCCTGGTTCATATCCTTGATGAGTCGATTGTTCTTGTCAGTGTTCAATTTTATGATGGTTCGTGATTCCTAGTTATATGTTGTATAGTAATGTGGATCATTGTATTAAAAATTATATATAATCTTCTAGATGTCTTATTATATAGCATGGGCAAAAAGCATATATCTTTCACGAGTATTGATAACGTGCAAGTTATTTCTGATTGCCAATAAAATGATATGTTCATGAGGTTCTATATGATAACTACTTTTCTAGGCTCTCTTTGCTTGTATTTGGGTGTCCTTTTATCTCTGAATTAGCATATTTAGGGTAAGTTCTACCCGCAAGACAAGAAAATTGAAAGTTTTCTATCCCATCAACAAACGGCTTGTCTATGCAGTTTTGTTTCGCTGTTGGTATTTGTTTTGTTAGAATTGTCAGTCAATAACTGCTGACACATATATATTTTATTTCATAACTGTAGTGATACATATTTTGGTGCACAGCTGTAATTTTGATGTTCATCTCAATTATTATTTGTGTTATTTATGAAAATTTCACAATAGAATGCTTGAATTTTTCACTGCTGCATCAGTAGAAACTGGCCATGAGTATTTTTGATGAATATTACTTGTTTAAGGTGAGACAATCTCCATGCAATTTTTCTTTAAGATAGAAGTCTAACTATTGGTCTGTTTGGAGTTGAATGTTTCAAGACATAATGTATCAGTGATGGCAATGACAACATGGTCCAAAAAGTTAATTTATTAGTTTAATTATTAACTTCCTTGTTTTGGATAGTAACTTCAATGCCAGATTATAGTTACACTCCCACAATAAAATTTTGATTGTACTCAGGTCTTAAGACGGCTAGCACAAAACCGTGAGGCAGCTAGGAAAAGTCGTCTACGGAAAAAGGTCTGTTGAAACTTGAGAGATGGATACCGTAGGACAAGTTCAGAGTATGAGCTATTAAAATCAATGGTTTGTGTCAGGAAGTACTTTTTCTTTTGTCCCTAATAGTCAAAAGGTTGAATGATAGGCTTATGTTCAACAACTTGAAACAAGTCGTGTGAAGTTGAACCAACTAGAACAAGAGCTGGATCGAGCTAGGCAACAGGTGATTTCGTCAAGCTGCCCCTGATATGCATTTCAAGTGCTGTTAGGAGAGTGTTTGTGTTGAATATCGGTATGCTTACTGCAGGGAATTTATATTGGAGGAACTTCTGGGGACCATGTTTCATCTGCAAATGGAGCTGCTAATGCAGGTAGTCCCTTAAGTGTGGCTTTTGATTTTGAAATGCTTAATGTCTTTGGATACAGTATTCATTGCACTCATGTATATTGCAATAAATTTATTTCACCTTGCTGAGGTGCTGGAATTGATTAAATCTTGGCATCTTGCTATGCTATTATTCAATATTTGTAAAGAATTCTTAACTTTTTACACTTAACTGCTGTATCCACCTTGTTCTGATAATACAAAAACAATGCTTTTGAGATTAGGACATAAGTTTGATACCTTAAAGAATATTTGTTGAATCATGAACAAAGAGGAGTTTATATGATCAGAATAATAGCTACCAGATATGGAAGAAGGCTTCTTACAGTGGAACAGATATGCAGTAGTACAGTTTTATGGAGTAGTCAGAGCAGGAGAAAAGATATCATCATGTGCAGTGAAGTGACATATAGATTGGCCATTAAGCTAAGTTTCCAGGAAACTTGGGTACAGGGATGGGGACGGGGACGGGGACGGGTACGGGTATGGGGACGTTACTTTTTTAAACAGGGTACTTGGGTACGTCGGGTATATATATATATATATATATAAGACATGTCATAGTCACATTATACATGTATATTTCAGATTTCTTCATAAATTATGAATCATGATTCATAATTCTAAATTCAATGATTCATTGAACAATAAACATTCACATTGAAAATTTGAAAAATCATAGACTCAGTATATATCAAGTGGAAGACTGGAAATTATACATAAAATTTGATAAATCACTATACTAGGCAGTTGTAAAAAACAATCAAATTGTAATCTGAAGGCACACTTGTAATCTGATTTTAAACACCTATTTGTACCACTGTTACAGGCAATAAAAAGTTGCAAATGTAATACTGGGTTGATGTGAGTGTATTTCTTAGTATTAAATACATGTGTATATACTATATTTTTTATGTACACATTTGGTAGTCAAATTATGTTCCATTAGTGCTGAACACAAAACCGTAAAAACAGTCCTTGTAAATCAATGCAAAATCAGTCTACTAGATTTCGACAATATTCAGTGGAATTTGAACAGTGTTGCAAAGTGCTTGACATAAGTCTTGAACCAGACTCCATACGTAGTTAGCAAAATTTTAGTTCAGATTTGGTCGGGGGTCATTATATTTTCCCCAGTGGATTTGCATTTTGTTGAGACGGCCGTACCCCTGGAGTACCCAAACACGGGGTACGAAGTACCCAAACATAGGGTACGCTGTACCATTTAGCCTATAAGTACCCCTTTTTTTATAACGACGTCTCGGGTATGTGGAGACAATATGGGGTATGGCAGGGTACGACATGAGACGTACCTTACGAGTACCCAAGTACCTGGTACAGGTACCCGGTACGGGTATGCATACCCTACCCCCGGGTACGGGTACCCCTGCTTAAGGCTTTCATATAGCGAGAGAGAGAGAGGTTAATTCTCATTGCAACACTACGACAAATGAAAGAAAAAAATAAACCAGGAAGAGATGGCATCTCATATTTAGATATTGGGATTTGTAGCATTCCATCTCAGATTTGCAGGATTCTGAGATTTCAACTCCAAAACACTAGAAATTCACTTTACTCTGCAATCCGGAAAGGCCAGATTATTTAACTCCACATGGATAAATTACCTTATGGTTCACTAGTTATCACCAATGCAACTTTGCCTTACTAGAGAGACCTAATCCTACCATGAAAATGCACTATTTACACATGAAAATGCATGAAATTTTTAACAAAAAAGTGACAAGAGAAAGGATATGATTCTTGTCTCAATCCCAGGGCATAAGGGATCGGTGATTAGTGTCCCTACAAGAAGAGTTCCTCTAGGCTTGCAAAATTAGGGCATACACCAACAAACCCTAGGGTTCGTTTGGAGAGCCTAACAAATAGCAAAGTAGAGATCCAAGGCCCTTTACAAAGATGACTTCTTCAAGAGAACGTCTTCTAACCATACAAAATTGACAAAATCTTGATAATTAAGCCCTAATCAACAAATAGAATGCACTAGCATAGCACCATTCAACATAGATAGAGATATTCTTACCAAGATTCAACAAAGATGAACAAAGAAAGACCATAGATTACCTTTGTGCATGAGTTCCATCCAACCATTCTAGCATCAACATGTATGTGTAAAAGAAAAACCCTAGTATCATCAACACTTCACTTCACAGGCCAAGAAAGAGACTCTCCAAGAGGTAGCATCACATCATAAACCCATATAACAAGAGAAAAAGAAGAAGTATCATATTTGATCCCCCAAGTCTTGTGATTTACAAATGAATTAAGATGGTATATTTATACCCATCTTATCACAAGAATTTTAATTTATCCAAGCCTACATGTCAATTTGAAATTAAAACAAAAGTAATATTAAAATATTCTAATACATGGGTAACTTGGGGTATTTTCTCCATAGTTACCAAAACTAATGAATATAGCTAAAGTTGAACAAATGGCTCCACTATGAAGGATGGAGTGAACAGGGGGGGAAAGTCATGCCCCATCTAACCCCAAATATGCTGAAAAACCCTCAACGACCCCTCTCAATCATGCTTGCAGGCCTGGGATCAAGGATGATGTCATCATTGCTCTGGCACCAAGGAGAGAGGGCGTTGTGCTGAAAGGAGGCTGGGAGGGATGCCCGGGGTGATCGGAGAGGAGGCAAGTGCCTCTAAGTAGAACGCTGTCACCTTTGTGGAGATCAAGCAGGGGGGGTCATGTGACCCAGTGACCTGCCCCTAGGATCCCCGAACACCAACCTCAGGGCGACAAGCCCTAAAATTAGGCAATCAACAATGCCACTACTACAATACACCTAAAGGAAGAATCAAGGGGTCCGGCCATAACCATCTCTCAAAAGGTGCAGATAACACTCCAAAATTGGTCTTGAAAAAAAATGACCCCTCTCCTTGGGCATATATATGAAAGTGAGCTGGTATTGGTACAACGTAACACTGGCTCCAACTGCAGGACAAGTGCTCTTCTCGGGAGTGCTTGAGAACCTGTGAATCTTTTGGATACCTGTAGACCTACACACATACCAAATATCCAAGGGCATTAACAACATCATGAGGCAGACACTTCCATCCTGCCTTGGTCAGTATAATGATATGAAATGCAAATAACTGAACATGAAAGACCAACAAATGCAATGCAAGGGTAATAGTATATGTTGAACTGAAATGAAACTAACCCTATCTACCCTAAACATAATAACTGGTGGTCAAGTGAAGTCATACCACCAATGTAACCAGCTGAGTAGGTCATTCATACCTGGTCTTTTTCCTTTGTCTTTAGAGACAATCCAAGATAAAATCTCATTTATGATAAGCTTTGTACATACTAGGATCTTCATTAGGATGGGGAAGGAAAGTTGGATGACAGTGGGGACCTGGAATCCTTGATATTGCTGCCACAGAGAATGATTGCTTTCACAAGTTTCATTTATCAATGCCTCTACTGGGCTCAAGTATGAGTTGCCTCCATCATACATTTGCATTGAGAATTTTTTTTGCATGAAATTGGTCATCTGATTTTTATCTCTGGAGACAATTTGCATAGGTGGACCTCACAAATCTTCATAGGCTAGCTGCAACCGATCCCTGCACCTGCTTAAACATTCCTTTGGATAAGTAAGAAATTAGAATATTGTTCATCTTTGAAATAACCATGTTAGTATCCCTAATAATCTTTAAAATTTTGGAATTATTAGCCACATAACTCGTACCATAAACAATAGATATTTTGGCAATGCAAAGTGAAAAGCACACCTGTCCACATACCTGTAGTGGTTTTGTTGAAATACATTATTGGAAACTTACCAATATCGGACAGGAAGGGCTGGACAACTTCCATAACACCTTTCGAGGAATGCTATTGATTAGGACACACCATGTGCAGAGCGTTTGTAAAGGAGCCCTATGTATGACATACTCCATCCTCCTTGATACTAGATATGCACGAATGATCTGAGCTCATAGAAGTCTCGTAAGAATAAGGCATTCAAAGACTTCAACCCCTTCACCATATTGAAATTTGAAATATCTGCATATGGCAATCATCCATAATGGCAAGAGGGACCTCATCCTGAGGTACCTCATCATCATATGTAAGAGCAAAATGGATAACCCAATCTTCACCATTAGCATCATAAGAAGATGGAATAATTTTATCTTGGTTAACATGGCTTTCACTGATTATGTCTTCGATGTCCCTCCTCGAGGTGATCATGACTTCTTCATCCTAAATTGTGTAAAAATATGGCTCAAGCGGATCCATGTTGACTTTTGGTTCTTTTGTGAATGGCATGAAAAATTTATTGACTTCCTCTTCAAAGTATTTGTCGCTGAAGTGTTTGGAAACAATACTGTTAGGTCTTGAACAATCATAAAGTGGCGGGCCCATGAACCTCCAATAATCATCATCTTCGAGAATCCTATCATTTTGCTCCAAGAGATCCGAGATATCATAAGAAACTGTTATATGATGGCAAGGAGAACTCACCATTTCCTTATGTTCTTCAATTTCTTCAACTAGGACTTCTTGGTCTTCAATTCTAGGATCACAATCATATTCATTTTCATGAGGACCTTCATCTTTGGATATTAGGCTTAAGATATTGTCAACCAGATCCTTAATAGTGGCTTCTTCAAGTAATTCTTCTGAGGCTTGATCATTATCACACATGTCTTCAACGAGGACTGCCTTGTGTTGTTCTGGGATCGAGATAATCTGATCATCTTTACTATTCTCTTTTTCATTGTTTTCTTTCTAGAACCATTCCCATGCACTTTCGACACAGGGCATCCATTCCTCTTGTTTCGTTGGGCACCACTGACTGTAAAATACCTGTATCAGCTTTGCTAAAGAAGATATTTTACCTTTTCCCAATTGTCGAAACCAATCAAGTCCATCGTCACCTAGATGCCATGCAAATGCCTTCATATACGCTTCCTTATCTTTTTGAACGATATAAGATGAAACAACCTGCATAAAATCTTTGACAAAGTATAGGGGGTCATCATCTTCATCACAGAATCCCGCCATAAAAGCTTCTGGTAAGTGCTTCAAACCATTTGGCAAGTCAAGAGGAGTGAAATGTTCTTTGGGAATTATTTCGATTGGTTCCTTCGTGGGTAGAGAAATAATGGGCTCAATAGTTTCTTCGTCAAGATTAGGATCCCACTCTTTTCCAAATGCCTTGACTAATTGCGAGAGTGAAGAAATCCCCTGAGGAGGGAACCCATGATACCAATCACTCATATCTTTGTTATTCTGTAGATCAAGAGAAATCACAAACCCTGTCATTCGCAGATCCTCATCCATAATATCCCATGTTATAAGATATTCTCTAAACTTGACTATATGTTCTGCAACTGTATCTTCTTGTTGATGGAATATTGGGATGGTCTCGATTGAATCGTGTTTGCATGACTGATTTGGATATCCTGGAACATTTGAGAAATCCAATGGAGCATATGGATTATGGAACCGTATTTCTTCAATGGAAGCCATATAATTTCTTATTGGTTGTTCTCTTCAGTGGAGTCGCCTTATATGCCCTGCAAGGTTAGCCTTGAACGAAAATATTATAAAATGACAAAACAAAGCTTACCTCTTGGCCTCGCTCTTTGTAGAGTACTTTTAATTTTCTTCAGTGGGAGTCGCTAGGAGAGACCTGCCAAGTTAGACTCAAACAAATCTCACCAAAGTACTAAACAAGAACATACTTGAGTACTGGAGGAGGTGCCTTTAATCAGAGTCACCAGGCAAACCTGCAAGATTAGTCTTCAAAGAAAAATGTGATGATATCAAACAAAGACTTACCTCAAGGCTCACCAAATGTCATTTTTGCCAAGGATTTGAATTCAACACTTCAACCAACTTGGAAATGTCCCCGGCAACGGCGCCAAAAATGTTACCGTTCAAACTAGTAGGCTAGGCTTGCTAGTGAAAGACAATTACATAAGAGACTTAGACTACTGTCACCTTTGTCCAATCTCCTAACTTCTTCAGGATCCAATGTTGTATCAAGGGGAGAGCCCTTTAATGTACCTGCCAAGGAGATGCCAAATTCCTTCCAAACACCTTAAAGCATAGATCAATGCCTCTAATGGAGTCAAACATAGAGTAATAGAGAGAGTTAGGATGGTGCTTGTATAGTAGTTTTGACAGTTTTGCAGGTCTGTTTAGGGTTAAAAAGACGGGCCAAAGACTTCAAGCCTGAAATTTTAGGGCCGCGACAATTTAGGGCCGAAATTTTGGGGCCACGAGAATTTAGGGCGGGGGGGGGTACTCAATCTCACTAGTCTAGGTCCAAGTCAGGGTCAAAACAAATAATGGAAGAGACAAATGAATGGAGAAAGGTGAAAAGGTGATGCAATCAAAGCATGAGTAAGAGTAATTCTGTGTGAGGTAAGCAATACTAGCAAGCATATGTAATGGCCTTGCACTAAGGACTCTTTGACCACTCAAGACACAAGTTTCAAATAACATAGCTCAAATGCCACTGTCAGTAGAACATGCATAGTCACAATAATTAAAATAAACTATAGAGACAAATATAACATCCATATGCAATATATACCTCTGCTCAACCATATACTTGCCTTTGGAACCATTTGCAACTGAATAAAGGCAAAAGAACATCACCGACCAACTTTTCTGCTCAATATCTAAAATGAATCATGACCAAACCAGAATCATCTCAATAGGGTCATGGAGGATCAATCATGACAAGGGGGAAAGCTGCTGCTGCTGTCTTAGAAATAACTGTATCATCGATGATCAATATGCCCATATCAAGCACAGAACTGGCTCATGGATCTCAGAAATCTGATCTGCATCATAGTAGCTCCAACTACAATGTATGTGATAACATCTGGCTCTAGCTGGGAGAAGTGCTCGAAGGGAGAGAGTGCTTGAGAACCTCATAAATCTTTGGTCCGCAACACCTTGCTCCTTAATCCATGAACATGCACTCGAGCGTCTGCATCATCTTCATATATAAACCTGTCACCTGCACATTGCCAACGCTATACCAATCTATGTTTACCAAATCTCAGTGCTATCATATAGATTTAAAGAAAACTAAAATGCGGAAATAAAGTACTGAAAATGAAATGCTATTCTACTGACAAAAAATAAAGTTCATTTATTCTGTTGCAAGAAAAAGAAAACATACTCAGGTAAAGTAGCTTCCAGACTCAATGGCAAAAACAAAACCAACAGCTGCTCAAGTGAGATTATTTGGTTTCCTACCCTAAACTATCTGGAAAAAGAAGTTCGAACTACATCAGGTCCGGGATATAATCCCTTAGATGAACTTGATTTACCGAGAGCTCAAAACGATACCCATCCTCAGTAGAGAGAAAACACATATTGCCCACACAACGTTCTACTGTGAGGGGGCCGACCCAAAGATTGGTAGATCCCCTTTATCTGAGATAAGCAAGATGATTCAGAATGATTACTCTATCGTCACATGTGAATCTACAAAGATTAATGGATTAAGGGATTACTTCAATATCACGTATGGGCATAATTGAGACATCAACATTACTTTGAGTACATGGGCTAGTACCTCTCAGGTCCCTTTGAGGAGTTACTGCATTGAAACGTGGCGGACCTTCATCAATTGGGATAGCAACCCTTCCAATCAAAACTTCCCTATTCTCTCTTCTCGCCTCTTGATGAGTTGCATTGGCTTCATTAGTTTGTGAGGAAATAATGTATTTGGGTGTTTCTCCTACAGTCCAAAAATCTCTGAAAACTCTTTCAGTATCTTCTGAAAGGGGAGATGGCACATGAGAATGCTCATGACTTTGACTAGAGCCTTCTTGAGAAGGAATCTTAACAATCATATTTTCCAGCATTTGGGCTGAAGACCTTGTTGGTGCAGGAGGATTCAAAGCCATATCTTTGAATCTTTGGATCACTATGAGGGCTACTTTCTTCAGGAACAGGCAATTCTCGGGGTAACAAAATGTTGGGGAAATTTCTTTCATAAGGGAGCAATGAGGAAGGTTTGGTCTCTCTTATTACATTCACGAGAGGAGAAGGTTCTTGAAAGATAGCAAGGTTATTCAAAGAAAATTCTCCCTCATGGGCATCATTGACTAATGCATCTTCCTGCCAATTCCTAGAATCAATACCACCAATTTGCCTCTTTGAATTCTCTTCCATGATAGCAGGATGGTTTCCTTGTTCCTCATCTTCTAAGGATTGGTGAGAGAGATGGTCAGGGACATCAGAATAATGGGAAAAATTCATTTCAACGTCACTACTTTCATTATGCAAAGGAGCTATCCCTTCGTTATTACTTTCCCACGGATGAATAGGAGGAATCCCCTCTCTTCCTTTTTCTAAATTACTATCGACCAATGCCAAAAACTCCCTCATAGTTCTAGAAATACGCCTACCCTACCTTATTTGCTCTAGCCCATCATCCAACTCAACTTCAGGTAATAGATTTTCATTTCCTTCCTCTCGAGATATTTCATGACTAGGCTCTGTTAGTTTTTATAACTCAGTTGGTCCTTCCCCATGATTCTGATGTCACATGGGGGGGACAAAGTTGTCTTTCCTAGTGTTACTTTGTAAATATAACAAAGTGACATTTATATTTTAAAAGTGAGTTTCATTTAAGTAAAGTGGGTCCCTTATGTAAATGTGCAATTAATGATGACGCTTTAGATCTTTTAATCCTAGCCATTCATTGAGGAAGTTGGGCTTATTGAAGGGTATTTAGGGTTCATGAGGAGTTTAAGTGATTATTTAAACACTTTGAAAGAAGAGATATCAAGAGAGAAGAAGACAAGTGAGATAGAGAGAAATTAAGTCTTGAAGTAGATTTCTGTTTTGTGAGAGCTGTTCATTAAGACAACTTAAGGGCACGATTCCTTAGAAATTCGTGTAGCATTCGTTGGATCGTACAACCATCATTGCAGACTGTACATGCACAGAAAACGAGGTAGATTGTTGGCACAGATTTTGAGACAGTTGAGGTCGAGTTTGGTACGAATTTTGAGACTGTTTTGTTCTGCATTTAATGCTGGGCAGAATCCGTACAATCCGTACTTGGCAGGAATCCCAAAAAATTGCTGTGTATAGTTCACACATGTGGGTTGACTGTGAGTATTATTTGGCACAATTTCCAATGCAGATTTGTAGATGAGTGGGGTTTCTGAAATTGTTTTGATGTTGTAGAAGAAATTCTGAGTTGTTGAATTTCTGAATTTATCTCATAAATAAAATTCTTTCTCTGGGTTTTCCTCTGGTGAGGTTTCCCTAGGCTTGGCCCTAAATTTCTCTGTTGCATTTATCTTCAGTTCACAAGATTGGTTGTATGGTGTTTATCCTTAAACTATCAGAAAATTCATTACAGTGTGATACACGAATTCATAGTTTAGAGAAGTCATAAATTAGATTTGCAATCAAAGTGTTTGATAAAAGTCCAATAAGAAGTTTTGCGATTGTTTATCAAATTTCTTCAGGTTCTTCATTCTAAGTTCTGTTTGCTTCATTTCTCATATCACGAATTTCTTTCGAGACCTTGCTTCGATACATTTCATAATTTAGCCTTCTGGAAAATTTTGCATGATCATTTTCCTCTTCCGAAGAATTAGTGTCTCCCCTAACCATAAAAATTTCTTTGTGATTAGAAAAATTCCAAATCCCATCTTCATTTCTAACCATGCCAACCTTTGCAAAATTTCTTGGACATGTATTAGAGTAGTCTCTATTAGATGTGTGGCGTTTGTGTGGAGCTTTAATGGTTGTAAGTAATTGCTAGTCATTTTACTTTGAATTTTCTTTGTTTGTGTTGGAGGCCATAGAAGGGTGCTGCCGCCACATTGGAAGGTGTTACCAACTTATTTGTACCATAGTTGGATTATCTGAAGAGCCACCATTTGACAAACATGATAAGTGTTTGTGTTCCAGTGTATCAAATGATACATCCTTTGTGCCTAGCTAGTTTTGGCTAGTCAGTTTTTGTTTTCAGTCAAAATGACAATGGTCCCACGGGATTTGTAATAAGTGTGCTAGTAGGATTTTTGAGAGGCTCGGTCCCCCATGACTTGGTTAAGCAACTAAGGTATTCTAGGGAGTTTTTTCCCTTGTCAATTATACTTTGCCTATAGCCGAGCTATAATCGATGAGGTTTTCTCTCGCTTCCTCCAAAGCTGGAATGCCCGATTTTGAAAATTGAGCCTTGGGGGGTTATTAGAGCCCAACTGATGTATATAAGCCTACTATACACTGTTAGAATAGACTATGGTCATGTCCTAAGTCACTAGGACCCTCAGAAAAAATTTCGAAAAAATTTTACTGGGTCCTCCGGTTTTGGGTTTTTTATTTTTATTTTTTAAATAATTAAATTTTTCCATAGTTTAAATGGAAAAATTCAAATTTGTAATATGTCAGTCATTCGGGATCCGAATTCAGAGATTGAAGGCTTGAACCTTAAGCCAAAAAATCATTCATGATCCCCGGACCAGCTTATCCTAAGTTTCAGATTGTCATTTGGCCACTTAATTAATAAATCCTCAAAAAATCAATAAAGGAGGATTATTAATTAATTAAATCAAAAAATTAATAATTGGAGATAATCCAATTCTCTCAGATTTACTCCAAATGGATTAAAATAAAAGGCTAAATGACATAGCACAAGGCATCAAAGAAGATTCCAATCATCTCAGTCATCATTCAGTTAACTATCCAGTCAGCAAAGGTGTTTAACTCCAAGAGAATTCGCCCTCCATGCAAAAGTCGAGTTTGGCATGTGGCATGTGATGAATGGGTGGTTGATGAAGCATTTATGCTTTGGTAGGTGCCTCCCTAGAGGATAGGGCCACATCGCTTGAGATATCCCCTCTTAAATCCTCATATCCCATGTTTCTCTCATGCATTAAACCCTAACTCTCACGTATATCTCTTGTATCATGAGTTTCTCCACTTGGCTTTCGTTTTTTGGATGGTCGAGTCAGAGTTAATGCCATGGTTGGTGCCTCCCTTAAAGTTAGGGCCACCTCATGGGCTTGGCTCCCACTTAACTCATCCTATCCCCTACAATCACTCCTCTCCTTGATGTGCTCACGTGTATCTCTTTAACCCTCACGTATATCTCCTTTGGGATCTCGAGTTTACACTTGGTAACCAACTATTTGATGGGTGATATTTCCTATGGAGGGATGAGGGGTGCCTTGCCTAGGTGGAGGCCACCTCCCCATCCTAATTAAATGCAACTCAAGTCTGTGGGTGTGATTTGAACTCCAAGTTTGATTGGACTGATTTTTAACATGGATTTGATTGGATTGAGATGGAATTCAATTTGGTGACTCATGCTATTGGCTCCCTTCATGGCAAATTCGAATTAGGTTAAGCCGTGGCTTGTATTTTGTATAAAGAATGGCATTGCCTCCTTGTTTCTCATGGATATTTTGGGCAAACTTACTTTGCCAATTTGTAATTGTTATAGCGTTTGGCTTATTGAAATAAAGTGACTTTGGAGGTCCATGTGGTGTTGATGCTTGTTATGGAAGTGCTTCATCTATTCTAAGGTGATATTGTATTTGTTTATTGCTTATATTTCATTACTTTGATCAAATATTTAGCTTTAGAAGGCTTTCTTAAGCCCATAGGGTGGGCATTTGGGTTCAACTTGTCCATTTATGTTGGGGTTCTATGTGATTTGGAAGGAGTAGACTGTAGTTGGAAATACTTATACTCTTCTAATTCCATTTTGCTTTACATACAATATTTGATCAAGGTGTGTTTGTGAGTAATTTCTTGTGCAGATCTCCTAGGTTTGAAGAGAGACTTGAGCTCGGTTGCATCTCTCATCTCTTCAAAAGACCTTTTTTCTAACATTCGTGTGCATTTCAGGATCTCCCAAAGTTGATCTCAAGCATTAGAGATTTGGCAAAGAAGTGCTAAGTTCGAAGATCCATCTCTTATTCAAACTTAAAACTTAGTTACTTGGTTCTATTGTTGAGTAGTGGATCTACAAGTCTATCTTTCCCACACTCTTCTTCTTCTTCTATACTAAAGTTTTGACTTGAGTAAGCACCTTGGGATTTCATCCCAAGGGCCACATTGTTTTGTGGCTACTTTTCTATCCCCACTAGTACCTTGTGTGCATCCAGCTAGCTGGAAGGTTTTCTTGGACTAGTGTTCTAGTAGTCACCTTGTTCCAAGGTTTGACCCCACCATTGTTTGTCTTTTCCTTGGTTTGTTTGAGCTTGCTTTGGCTTCCTCTCTCTCTCGTTTTTTGCCTCTTACCCTCCTTTCGTGCTCCTCCTTTCTTGCTTTAGGATCCCTTCTTTAGTCCTCCTTTCGTCCCGCCTTATTCTATCCTTCATTCCTCCTTCGTTTTTGGCCTTCAAACTTGTCTCCAAACCTTCCTTTCGTCTCCCTCTCTTTAGCCCATACTTCCCTTTCGTTTTTGGGCTCCTCTTCATCCTTTGGCAACTCCTTGCTCTCGTCTTACCCTTACTCTCTTGCTCTCGTCCATCTCCTCTAGCTTCCATTCCTCCCTCCTCTTTGCTAGCTTCCATTCCTCCCTTTCGTCCCTCTTCAAAAGCCCTACAAAAACATAATGAAACAAACAAGTATTGGTTAGTGGTTATTTGCATGCTATTCAAAAGTTGATAGTTAAGCATTTGTTTATCATACTTTGCGTTTTGCACTTGTAGGATCTAGTTTCATTCTTAGATTGGTAGTTTGCATTTCCTTTCTTTTTTGGTAGATCTTAGTTAAAGTTTAATATCTAGTTGTTTTAGTTTACATTTGATCTCCTTGCAAGTTAGCATTTAACCATTGCATCCTAAAGCTAGTTTTCATTTTGTCTAGCTTGCACAGGGTTTGATCACTCATGTGATCTCTCTCCCTTAGTGACATATGACACAAGGCCCTCTTGAGCTGTTCTCCTCTGACTCCATTAGCCCATTTGGTGGATTGGCATTGGTCATTTCGGAATTGATCTTCCCTTCCTTCTTGTCACCTTTTCAGTTCCATTTTTGTACTACTTGACCTTGTTCTGCTAGATCTACTCTCTATTTCACCTGTGAGCTCCATTGTCTTATTGGTCTAGCGGTCCTATTTAGCGATACCCCCCTTGAGTTGGAGGAGAGCCATCTGGAACTGAGGAGAGAAGAGTATGGTACTGGTGATAGTGGCTTTTTCTCTTCAAGTGCCATTGGGCTAGTGTGCCTCTTTTGGGCTTTAACACACGCAGACAAGTATTTGGTGGCAACACGCTCCACACCTAAGCCACAAATGGCATGTGAATGTTGTCAGAATACTCCCCTCCAATATATGGTGTGAATTAGCCTAGGATGAAAGAACCGAAATAGAAAGTGCATGCCAAGTTGCCAACTCATGACCAATGAAGCACCACTCGTGAGTACTCGTGAGTCTCCACGAGTGGGTCTCTGCCCCGAGCAATTGCCAAACACTCGTCTAACCTACTTGCGGACTCTGCCAGACTCGTCCACTCGTCCGGAACTTGTAGAAATGGTCAACACTCGTGCGGGCTTGTCCGAAAACTTGGCAAGGGAAAAGCCCGCGGATGCCAACACAGTTGTGGTTTGCTCAGTCGGTAGTTCGCTAGACGTCATCATCAATCCGCTCAGTCGCTCAGTTCGCTCAGTCATGGAGGTCGCTCAGTTCGCTCAGTCGTGGAGGTGCAGTTGTGCTTTCCTGTCGTTGCTTGAAGCTCCCCGTTCATGATTCGTTGCTTCCTGTGCTTCCTTAGTTATTTTTTTAATGTTATAAAATATAAATTATATATATGTTTTTTGTTTATGTTATAAAGTTTAACTCTATAGTATATATACTATAGAGTTAAACTTTATAACATAAACAAAAAACATATATATAATTTATATTTTAAAATATATATATATATATATATATATATATATTTATTTTAGTGTTTAAATCTATAGTATATACTATAGTATAACTATATATATTGTTTTAATTTTATTTAGGTTATATATTTTGATTTTATTTTATTTATTTTTTATTTTTATTTAAGTTATATATTTTATATTTATTTTATTTTTGTTATATATTTTATATTTTATATTTTGTTATATTTTGTTTTATAGCTTACATGGATTGAAATGCTTTTAAGTTTTAACCTCTTTTTTGTCCCCAAAATATATAATATTTTAATTTTGTTTTCCTATTTGCCGAGTCTTGCCGAGTCTTTCCCAAGTCTAGGAGTCATATGCTAGCCGAGTATTTGCCGAGTCCGAGTCATGCAACATTGCTCATGACAACTCATCAACAAGTGGGGCTCACCCAGAACCTCCTATGATGCTTCGGACCCTGCGAACTTGGCTATAAATCAAACTTTTTGCATTGGGGTGAAACTTGAGCCACATGCTATACGCTATATTGGGTTTTTGGAAAGTGTCAAATCCTGATAAAGTGCACTGCTACAAATAACCCAATAATTGGTAGCTATGTTGCGGGGAAGCGCTCTCCCCCCTCTCGCCCCCCGCTCCGGAAGCTAGCTTCCGGCCGAAGCTAGGCGGAAGCTAAGCAGAAGCGCGCTTCGCTTTCGCTTCCGGGCGGAATCGTTTTTGAGAATTGCGCTTCGGAGGAAAAAAAAATCGCTCCCTGCCACTGTGTGAGAGCGTTGAGGAATCGATCCGAAGCGTCGCTTCCGGATCGATTCCTCTTCGCTTCCGTTTCGCTTCCGACGCGCTTCCTTAATCGATTCCGGTTTTTAAAAAACGCTTCGGTCGCTTCCCGAAATCGATTCTCAGCGCTTCCTCGGACGATTCGCGCAAACCCGCGATTTTTTGCTTGAGTTGGAGCTTGTGGGGTCCACGCTTGGGGTTTTGGAGGGGGGAATAGGGCTTTGAGGTATAAAGCCCTCCTCCACACTCCATTTTGTCACTTTCATTTGAGAAGAGAAGAGAAGAGAGGAGAGGAGAGGAGAAGAGAAGAGAAGAGGAGAAAGAGGAGAAGAGAAGAGGAGAAGGTGCCATTGGAGATTGAAGAAGGTTGGAATCTTGGATGCTTGGAGCCTTGGCAAGTTGGCACACTCACTACCATTGGAGTCTTGGACATCCAAATAGGTAGGCTCTAAACCCTTTCTTGTTGATTTGCTTTGTGTTTGAAGTTTGAACTTGAAGTTTTGATGCTTGAGACTTGAATTTTTTAAGCTTGAAATTTGACTAGAATCTAGAATGTCATTGTAAATGTTCCTCTCCTACTCTTTCCCATGCTTTCTCCATCATTTCTATTGCAGGGCAACAGGTTAAACTCTAGTTCCACTTCCAACTTCCAAGTCCAACAAACATGATGATGGGTTTATGGTTTCTTTTGTTGGTTCCATTTGTTGTTTTGATGATGTTCATTGAAAACCGGAGGAGGAATGAGGGAGAGGGAGATGATGAAGAAGTGGGTAGTGGCACATACCGTGGAGAGGAGGAGGGAGGGGAAGAGGAGGAGGAGGAGGAGGAGGAGGAGGGAAACCGAATGAAAACCAAGGAAGACACAACACCCTTATGGAAATATGTCACCAAGCAGGGAGGAAGCAAGGGGGGTGGAACCGCCAAATTTGGTTGCCCCCATTGTAAAAAGACTTACACGGGTTCATATACCCGTTTGAGAAGACATCTATGTGGGAACATGCCATGTGATGAAAACAAAACTGTAGGAGTTTGTGTTTGCAAAAGTGTGACATCAACACAAAGAGCCATGTATAAGAAGGAAGAATTTGAAGCACAAAACAAATCAAAAGCAAGGTTTGACCATGACCCCTCAATGAACTCACCGATAGCTAGAGGCCCATCCACCCAAGGTAGTGGATTCTCACCCCCTGGGTCACGCAGGACAATATCAGATTTCCTTGACACCAACGGTAGGGATGATGTGGATGCAAGAGTGTTCCGGTTTCTCTATGCATGTGGCATACCGTTCAATGTCCTTCGCTCACCCTATTGGCATGAAATGGTAGATGCCATTCGCACTGCTCCAGCAGGATACAAGAGCCCAGGGTATGACAAAGCTAGAACTGTGGGGCTTGACAAGGAAAGAGCCAAGATCCAAAATGCTTTGGGGCAATTCACAAATGCTGGAATGAGTATGGGGTATCAATTGTATCAGATGGATGGACAAATGTAAAAGGCAAGCCATTGATAAATGTTCTTGGTGTGTCTGCTACTGGTGCAGTCTTCCTTTCAGCCCATGACTACTCAGATAAATTCAAGACTGGCATAAACATTGCAGAACTCCTACTCAAAACCATTGAATCTATTGGTCCATACAATGTCATCCAAGTCATAACCGACAATGCTGCTAATTGTAAGGCAGCGGGAGCAATCATTGAAGATAAATACCCCAACATATTTTGGTCTGGGTGTTTGGTTCACACAATGAACCTTTTGATGCACGACATCATTAAGTTGAAGGAAAATCAATACAAATGGATTGGTGAATTGTACAAAAAGGGCAAGAAGATGATAAGATTTATAACCAACCATAGCAATGCCCATGGCATTTTCCGCAGTCACTCAAAGTTGGAGCTATTGAAGATAGCAAAGACTAGATTTGCTAGCTACTACCTCACTTTCAGGCGCCTTTTGAAGGTAAGAGAGGCATTAGCTAGCATGGTATCAAGTGAGTCATGGCAGGTCTTGAAAGATAGGTGTACATCCGCATCTGAAAGGCTTGATTTTCAGGAGGTGGAAGAAACAGTTCTTGATGCGGGATTTTGGGCAAGTGTCAAGTATGTTTTGCAGTTCACAAAGCCCATATATAACATGATTCGGTTTGCAGATACAGATAAGCCGGTGATTGGGGAGGTGTATGAGCAGATGGATAGCATGCTGGGTCAAATTAAAGATATTGTTGAACAGAAAGATCCCATCTTGTATGACCATATTCATGAACATGTGGTCAAAAGGTGGGAACATCTCAATGTTCCACTGCATGCCTTAGCGTATGTATTAACACCAAAATATTATTCTCCATCTTGGTTGGCCAAACCAGCACCTGGGGGTGGGGTTAGGAGAAAGCCCCACACAGATCCAGAGGTACATCTTGCGTACATGACTGCTATAGACAAGTTGGTCCCTGATTTAGAGGAATGTGACATATTGCGCAGTGAATTAAGCAAATACCTCAGTGAAGTTGGTCCATTTGGTACTTTGCATGCAATCAGAGATCGAGATAGGGCGCCTCCTATCGAATGGTGGAACATGTATGGCTCAACATGCCAACGCTTGTATAGATTGGCTGTTAGAGTGCTTTCACAGGTGGTTAACAGTTCCTCTGCAGAAAGGTGTTGGAGCACCTATAGCTTCATCCACTCAGTGAAAAGAAATCGATTAAATGAAAACCGAGCAGAAAGCTTGGTTTATGTACATTACAACTTGAGGTTGTTGACTCATTATTGTGAGCGTGCCAAAACTGATAGATCATATGTCACTTGGGACAACAATCCGGAGGAGCATAACTTGGAGGATGGAGCCATAGCTTTGGAGCGCTTGGAGGAAGAGCTTTTGGGCGATGAGGATGACGCATATGCAATACCACTACCAATGGCGCCGCCATCTTCTTCCTCGTTTCCAGATGCACCATCTTTGCCTAGAGGTTCACGACCTCCATCTGCATCAGTGAGGGGGGGTCGTGCAGGATCGAGTCTTGGACGTGGCTCAGCAGTGGTGGCTGCTGGGGATGATAATCCCACTCCCGTTGTTCAGAGACCATGAGAAAAGAAAATGGAAATTTCTCGTGGCAAGAGGAAACATCCATGATTCCATAAAATCTACTTTTCTTGTATTTTCTTGTTTACAGTACTTTCAAGTTTCGGCACTATTGACTCTTTTATATTTATTATCATATATTTTGTAAACATTACATGGCATTTCAAGTTTGAAGTTTTATGTTGAACCTACGGTCTACCTTTGAATTTGAAGCTTTAAGGTTGAATCTTGATGTTATAACTTATGGAATCATGGATATTGGACCTATGGTTGATGAAATCATGAATTCACTAGTAAATGATAATGATGATTGATGAATGATGTTATATGGTATTATTGTTTATTTCATGCTTTTCAATGATTAATGATGTTATATGATGTTATCTGATGATTGATGAACTTCTACTTGCATTTGTTGACATATATGCATCAAAATATATAAAAAATATATATTATATAAAAAACGCTTCCGGAACGCTTCCTAACCGGAAGCTTTTGAAAATTTCGCTTTTCGCTCCCGCTCCCGCTCCCGCTTCTCGCTCCCGCTCCCGCTCCCAAGTAACCTTGATTGGTAGTGTCTGATTGCCGCCAAACTTTATTCTTGTAGTATACTTGAAACTTTGAAAGTTTGAAACTGGGTCTATTAAAGTGTGATCCTCTATGAACACCGAAAATTCCTTTTTTTAGGCCTCAGGGTTGACCAAATTTGACCATCCTTGATTGAGGTCTAAAAGCATATTGGAATTTCATAAAAATAAAACCCCATGCTTATCTTTCAAATGGGTATCTAAATCCACTTTCACATTTCAAGAATGATAAAATTTCTAAAAACAGAATTTTTCGAAGATTGTGAATCTTGGAAATTTGAAGGCACCATTTTGATGAACTCTCTACCGGTTTATCAAAATTTTCATTTGCAGCTAAGAAAAACTCAAATTTCTAAAAATAGAAGCTTTTCAAAATAGTGGAATCAAAGATTTGAAATTTCCCATCAGGCTGTCCTCTATTCCCCATGCATGCTCCTCAATCTACATGTGAATTTGTTGCATGCGAAAAACTGCTATAAATAGAAAGATGGAATTCTGAACTGAAGACTTTGCTGATAACAGCACATGATGTGCGATCCCGTTGAAATACTGCTGTCTGACTACTCCCTGAAACTCACACAATATAACTCTGGAACAAGGTATGGTTGGAAGCTAAGTCACATGGTTCGAATTCCAATTTGAGTTCGACAACCAATTGATTCGATTCGAATTTGAATTTCTCGATGAGGTTTGTTTGCGATTCGTCTTTAGATTTGAATATATATATATCTGAAATATAGTACAAAATAATAAAAATTTACATCAACAATTTACTCGTGGAACTAGAAATGCATGACTTGGGGTTTGTTTCAATTTTCAACTCATCTGCTTAGATAAATTTAATCACGATAGCGATTATCTTCAGTCTTCAACGGCAGCACAGCAGAATCGCAGGTCTATGATTGCAGTTGCACTTGTAGATTATAGTCTGTAACTCAAATGGTGAATTGGTGATTGTGAGCAGTAGCAGTGATTCGTGAACACTGAGATCGAAACTCATGGAGTCATGAGCTCTAAGCACTAGCATGAGGTTTTCTTTGCTAAGCAGTGGCAAAGAGAGAGGAAAAACTTTGCTCGCAAGTTGGGAGCCGATACTGAGGTAGGTAGACCGTGGTGTGTTAGGACTAAGGTTAAGGTTAAGAAACCAACTCAATTTTATTTTAAAATTCGCCTTCAGATTCGAACCAGCTTGAGATTCGGCAAAATTCGAACCTCAATGTTCAAATTCGCCGAATCTTGTGACTTAGGTTGGAACAAACCTGAGTTCCTCATGAACCATTGATCCAAATGGTGAAATTTGTAACATTAAGATCCACCCAGAATGATATCCATGAACCGATGCTGGAAACGAACACTTGGATTTACAAGGGCAAATCTAGTGTTAATAGGCCCCGTGCTAGTTCAATCTGCTACTACTCACATTCATAGTGTCGTGTTGGAAAATGGAATCACTGAAAATGAAAAAAGAAAGAAGACAATTTTGTTGAAATATTGTAACTTCTAAGAATATTCTATTTGTACTTTATTATCCGGAGATGTTTATTCCTCCATCGGGACATTATTATTGATCATCTCTATTGAGGAAGTTTTGCTGGGTTTTCTACCCCATGAGGGTTTCCCAGGATAAATCTGTGTCTCTTGTGTTTATGCTGTGCTTGTTGTTCTTTCAGTGATCCTGTATACGCTATTGTTGTGAAATTGAATGGAATACTGATGTTATCTATCTTAGCATATTGAATTTTAACAAATTTAAGGGAACCTTGGATTGGAATGCTAGCTGCAAAAGACAAAAGTGAGAGAAAGAGCATTATAGTTGAGGTAGCTGAAGAGATAGGCATGTGTGGCCTTCCAGTTTCTCCCAACAAGCCAACATTGCCTATAAATGTTGATGTTTGTAGCTCGGACAGGTATTTCCATGCGAATCGTCATTATTACCTCTCAAGAACTTGGGAAATTCACTTTATTAAAGTGAATGCCATTTTATAAGTTAATTTGGAGAAATGCCTAAGTATTGGACATTATTGATTTAAGTTAATTAAATGAATCACAACCGTCGATCTCAAGTATAAAAGGCAGCCAAGGGGAGAGGAAAGGACATACAATCTCACAAGAGAGAAACTCAAGCATTGAGTGGGGAATTAGGAGAAGGACTTTCTGACTTTCAGTTCTTGGCCAGTTGAGAGAAAAGACAGCAGTTGAGAGCAGCAGGCATCGTACTAGTCCGGTGGAGGCAAGGCCAAGCAACATAACCAGGCAGGCAGCTGTACGGACAGCAGGGCAGTTTGCAGACAGAAAGTTTTGTGTGTTTTTTGGTTTTTGATGAAGCTTTTCGGGGCATATTTGTAAGTGGAGATTTGTCTTCTGTGGGCAGATTTTAGCAGGTTTGCTGTGTATTTTCTCAGGGCCAGTAAGGGAGCCCTTGTAAGCTTGGAATACTTTAATGAAAAGCTGATTTTGAAGGGAAGAAAAATTGTGCATGTATTTTGATCTGTTTCCTACATTGCTTCCGCTGTTTATTTCTGTTAATAGATCTCAACAAGTATAAAATAATTAGTGTGCTGAAAATTAAATTTTATGCAAGGAATATCACTAGAAATTATTTTATCTAGTGCCGAGGTTAGAAAAATTAACAATAAACTATTGCATACTGCTCTAGAAAGGGTTCTTTGGCAGAGAAGAGAAGGAATTATAAAAATTCCCATGATTGTAATCTGTGGTGTTCCAGAGAGTCAAAATGCCTTTGTAATTTTGCAATTGTTGAGAAATAAGGACTGAGCATAGCCATTAAGTGCTGGAGTTTTTTCTGTAGATTTCTTTAGGGTAAGTTTTGTTGTGCAGTGTTTAATTGTCTGTGTGATTGAGGTGTGCTGTGTAATTGCTTTGGTTTGGTGTATTCATGAGTCAATTGACACTGAGAGTCTAATTATTCTACTGGAATTTAGCATTTTGTTTACTTATCAGTCAACGGTTAAGTGTTGGAGACTATACGCTCTTCAGATTCACTGAATTTGCTTTTTGTTTAATTAATTACAACGCTCATATATCTACAATAGTAATCTGAATTGCTGGTATCATTTAGAAAGTCCTGGCTTTGTTCAACACTTGTAACCAAGGTGTGTTCATTAGCAATCTGTAGGTGAAACTTTTTGTTTGCTTGGTGTGGACCATCTACCATGTCACAATACTACCTCATACCCTATACAACTTGATCTCTCTTTAATTGAATTTTTGGTGGTACCTACAACTTAATTTCCACTTGATTGTATCGCTGGCCTGTACCCACAGGAATCCTACCTTTGCTCTATTCATTGGTATGAAATATTGGCTTGAGCACTATGTAAACCACATGCTACAACAATCATCGGATTGGTCCAAGCCCTTATACCTCAATTTGCATACAACCAATCCTCCTTCAAGCCGTGCACATTAACACTACATACAACCATCAATATACAAGCATATGGATGTATATACTATATAGTATATGCTTCATTGTTATGGTGGTAGTAATGACAAGTTAGAGATACTTGTATCTTGTTATTGCTTGCATATACAATAAACGTGGAGATGTATTGTGGATTACAACATTGGCTGTGAACATCTAAAATCTATAGAATGTGCTGTATTAGGTTGACGACTTGATGATATAATGGGTGGGAAGATGCGTTGTTGATAAAAGTGCTAGGTTTAACCTAAAATCTATAGAATGTGCTGTATTATGTTGACTACTTGATCATATAATGGGTGGGAAGATGCATTGTTGATAAAAGTGCTAGGTTTAACCATTTAGATTTTCCGATTATGTTTCAGTTTTATTGCTGGCGATTGAAATAGAGTGCACTTCATTTCTTTGGGCATTGGTCTTGGCACTGCAAACAAGTAAAAGAACCACTGAAACCAAATTTGTTCAGTGAGAGTCATTTATAGTAATGAATTCATGTTGTAGAAGCCAGATCTTAGCTGATTGTGATTGCAGAGACATACAATTTTAATTCCTTAGAGAAAGATCCATGCTGGTGAGATAAACAGGCCATATCCTTGTCTTTTATGGATCGCATGTTCTTATCTGTTAGGATCACTCAAGCAAGTTGTTCTCAACATCTTCTTAAATGGTCCAAAGGCATGGTAATATGCAGTCAAGGAGATTGTCCTATATTTTGGACATAAGAGACATGACTACCTTAATAAATATAGCTTCACATAGTTATTGGTAATGTAAATGATAGTAATTAGATATATGACACCCCCTTTATTGTAGAAATTTTCTGCACTTGACTGTTTGCTGGTTTATGTCAACATTTTGTGTTTTTCACTTACAGCCGGTTATGCATTGGCTGTAAGTTACTTATAAAAAAAATTTCTGTAACAATTAAACACACAGTAAAGTGCTTCTAACAGGCTGAAAAACACATTTCAACATTCACACATGAAAAATGTTAGACTCAGAAATTTTTGGCCAAAATCTAGCCCTGGAAAAATCCCCACGGGGAAAACCAGTAAAGAGAGAGAGAGATTTATTATTTCTTCAGCAAATATTTCTGCACAAATTATTACAGTCAAACATTTACTTATCTGACCAACCAAAGTCACCCTGAGTGATGCCTCGATTTCTGTGCCTCACTGTGTCTCGATTTCTGTACCACTATCTCGATTTCTGTGTCACTGTCTGTCTCGATTTCTGTGCCAGCTCTGTCTCGATTTCTGTGCAATAAAATCACCTCGAAAACAGTGCCAACCTTCTCGAAAACTGTGCAGCAGAAAATGCCTCGAAAACTGTGCAAAAGACAGACTGTACAGACTGTACGGATTTAAAAAATCAGTCTGTATTTTCTAGAAATGTGTGCCCAGATTTCTGCATAGAAACTCGTGCCTCTCTCCTCGGGAAATGTGCCCAGATTTCTCCTTGAAAATCATGCTGTACGGACAGCATTAAATGCTGCAGTACGGTCCCTCGATTTCTGTGCAAGCTGGGACTGCCTCGGGATTTGTGCAATGCTGAAATAAATCTGCTGATAATAAATGCCAAGTCTGTCTCGATTTGTGTGCCCACCAAAATCTCTCTAGCAAGCTCCTTGGAAATCGTGCCCTTGCTCTCTCTCTTCAGCTCTCTTCACTTCAATCACAAAAAGTGAGCTCTCTTGCCTCCCTCAAGCTTTTTGTTCTAACCCTAAGTGAGTTTTTAATCCAACGGTGAATATTGAATCTAATCCGATGGATGAGATTCAATGTGAGTGAAAATCCCTTTTATTTAATTCACATAAATAAAATCACTCACCCACTTAAGTTAAATCAAAAAGTGACTTTAACTTTATAAAGTCTCATTAAGTAGTTTTTAATGTGAGGGTCACTTTTTCCCCCTTCTAAGTGACTTAGGCAAATAGTCACTAGGGGAACACTTCCCTAGGTACAAAACTAACATTTATTGGTCATTTTGGGCCCTTCCTGTCCATCACTCATAGGCTAGGGCTCTAGGATCTGCCATCTATGCCATCTCTAGGAAGTTGAGTTTGAGATAGTTTTTCTTTAGGCGTGCTCAATACTAGAGACCTAGGGGAGGCTTATTGCTTACTTGGGGGGTTCCATTCTGACCTTTTTCCACCTTGATCATGTATGCCTAGCCTCATATGTCTAGGAGGCGGTGATCCACATGCGAGACTCCAACCCAATTCCATTAGGCACATTTCCTCTTTCTTTTAGCCTATCTCTGTTGGTGGAGGTGCTAAGTGCCAGGTTAACTGTCCCACCAGTGAGTTGGATGGTGGTAGATCTATTATGAGTTAGTGGACTTCCTTTCTCATGGCCAACAAATACATCACCCCTACGAGATCTCAATGCTCTAACTGCTTACTTTGGTGTGTGGCCTCCTAAATCAACTTGAGCACCTAGACCTCCATCATGAGCTCTTCATTCTACTCTTATCTCTTAATAGCTCCTCTCAAATTTGTACAGCCAGGGCCCCTCAATCTAGGGCACTCCCCAGATGACATCATCAAGCTTTGCATTGGTTCCTTCACAATGATTGATGAGTATAGGGAGGCCTCTTCTCCCTTTTTCCTTGTTTTATTTCCACTTATGATGCTGATGTGGAACTAGGGCCTCACGTGTTTCTCATTCTTTTTTGGACATTTATTTCTCTTGTATTCTTAACCTTTGAGCTTTATGAGTGTTCTGGAAACTCCCACTATTTAGTGGCCATTTATTGTAATCTATAGTCCCATTTACCTATTACTTGGTCATTTGTGGATGTTAATAAAATTATCTTATCTTATCCTGTGTAGTGCATCAATGATCAACTATTCAACCATAATTCTATTGTGTGGTGGCTTCTCGGCTTGTAAAATTTCCAGGGCCATCATATAGATCTTGTCCTTGAGTGGTGTGTTGAGGGCTTTGTGGTCACTCTTGGCAATGTAAATTTCCTTAAAATCCAACTAAGGCTAGAAGCATGCAATTTAATTATTATTAATAACCACAAATGGATTTCTTCACTGTGCAGCGGGATAATAAATACTGAAAGAAATATAGCAGAATCACATCAATAGAGACAACTCCGTCATTTTGGGTATAAAGTTTTAAACTCCCGGACAAAACCGAAGATGGGAAAACCGGTGCAGCAGTATGAGATTTTTATTTTATTCAGAAAACATGGAGCAATACAATTCAGATTTTGATTATGCCAAATTGACAAAAATTGTAACACAGAAATCACTAAGAAAAACCTGTAAGTGGGCATGGATCCCAACGCAGCAGTGCTGCTGCTGCTGCTGTACGAATCTGTACGGCCTGCTGTACGGAATCCATACTACTGTACAGACCGTACGGACTGTACGGATTTCTGTACGGTCACCTCTTCCTGCTGCTGTCTCTCTCCTCTACAAATCTGCCTTCCTTCACTGGATTGCTGCACCTCCGTCTTCTTCACAAAATTTTCTCTCTCACTTCTTTTCCTCCGTCTCTGTTGGAATGCAATTGTGTGTCCTCTCCACCAATTGATCTTTCTTTTATAACTCAATGCTAAGCGAACGACCTAATCTCACTATAGATCTAAGCAATGCTGTTGGGAGCGGGGAGCGGGAGCGAAAAGCGAAATTTTCAAAAGCTTCCGTTTCGGGAGCGTTTTCGGGAGCGTTTTTTATATAATATATATTTTAATATATTTTGAAGCATATAAATTAAAAAAAACATGTATTATGCCAAATTAGCTATAGAAAACATCAAAACATAGAATCTAGATATTCATATAACCATTTAGTACACATTGATATAACATTAATGATTAATCATCTCGTCTTCTAGGTTCTAGGAGCTATAACGTATAACATTGTCATTAAATGATCATCATCAAATCATCAATCATCAATCATCAACAACATCAACCTTCAAATTTCAACATATAATATTTGCCATCAAACTAGGCCATAATGTTTACAAAATAGGCCAACCGCCAAAATAAACATGAAAATGAAATACATGAAAATGTATGTATCTTGCGAGTAAGATCAAGGATTCATTTCATTAAGCTCCACCAAAATTGTCATTGGAAGTTAATCTCACTTCATACCAAGGATTATTTTATGAATTAGGCAGTGCATCAAATGAACTTTTTTTTTGGTACCAGTGTTTGGGGAAACCATTATAATGCTCAAATTAAATGAAAAATGGTGAACAATTTCAATGCTTGTTGAATAATAGACAAAGCTTTCACATAGAAGACAAGCAACCAGGGCTTCTTTCATAGGAAGAAGCTAGGTGATGAGTAAGAGCTTAAAAGATATTCTGAAGATAATGATGTCAATGGTGTTGGGAAAGGAAGCAAAAAAGAGAAGGAAGCAAAAATACATGCAGCAACAACAAATGTTAGGTAATCCTTGAGAAGTATTACAGTTACTCAAAGACCTACAACTCTTTCTACTGTAAATTTTGAAACACCAGCACTTCAGTAGATATCAAAAGAATATTGTCATCCAACTATTCATTTGTTTAGAGCAAAAGATATTATGTAACAAACACTTGGGAGCTTTATGTATATAGATGATGAATAACGTACATGATTTGAGCTTTATGCTTCACTGTAGGACTCCTAATGTGTCACCTGAGCTTCCAAGCAACACCACCAACCACCAAACCTATTGATTTATATTCTATGTCTCAGTCCATGGGAACAATTTTATTTAGATGTATCGTCACTGTATTCACGTATTTCATATATCTACCACTCTTGGATATCAATGGACACTGATTATTTTTCTTCCTTTCCATCCATACACTCCCAAGCTGTGGCTTTTCATGTCCTGATACTTCACTGAGATTCTGCAAACTTTCATTCCCAGGGAAATAAAGATGATGACTTTTCCATATCATTTGGTTCCAGAATATGAAAATATCTTCTGAAGGAAGTTTTTCTCGAATGTGAAACATAAAGTCTACATGCACAAGCAAGGATTTTCAGCTTAAATACAAAAAAATCAGAGTCTTAAAAATGGAAAGAGGCTTACCACTGAGGGCATAGAATGAGTCCAAATGGAGTCCAATAGACTTTATTTGCCTAAATTAACCTTAGCCAATCCAGAAAGATTAAAAAAAATTAAAAAAAAATTGAAAAAAATTTAAAAAAAATTAAAAAAATTAAGGAATCGCTCAGGAAGCGTTTTCGGGAGCGATTTTTTTGCTTGGGAGCGCTCAGGAATCGATGAGGAATCGATCCGGAAGCGTAGATTCCGGAGCGATTTCGGATCGATTCCTAAAATTCCAGGGAGCGTTTTTTTCTCCAAGGAAGCGCGAATTACAAAATCGATTCCGGGAGGAATCGATGAGGAATCGCGATTCCAGAATCGATTCCTCACCGATTCCTTCCGGAGCGCGATTCGGGATCGATTCGTGGGGGGGGGGGGGGGTCGATTCCCAGCAGCTCTGGATCTAAGGTTGAGATCCTCCGATGAGATTGGATGGCCAAGATTAGATCTTGCCATCACTTAAATATTTCACTTACACTTTATAAACAAAGTGTTTCATTAAGTCAATAATTAATTAGATCATTTTAATTAATTTTCCAAAGAAAACTTAGGAAAAGTAAATTAAATACATTTTATTGGCTTCCTGATTTGAGTCTTCTGCATGCAAGGACACATGCATGCAGGAAGACCTTCCTTGTTGTCACTTTCTAACAGGCAATGCTCTCAACTCTCCTTCAAAGTTCATAGGTCTGCCTGCTCTATGTCTATGTTGTCCTCCACTCTACTTGGGATCTCTGTAGATGGTTTGAGATGGTGCATGGGGCTCGTAGTTCGTCATGCAGAGGCTTTGCACTGTATTCTAGACACTTGCAAAGATGGGCAAAGTCCATCTCAACTTTCTGGATTTGAACAATGAACTGAGAAGAAAGATTAGCACACACAACTACCCTGTCAACCCAAGAAAAAATATTTTTGCAGTAGTTTTATTAAGTTACATTGTTCTTCTATTTCCAGATTAGAAACATGGTTTCAACTCAAACCATATTCCATGTAGATTGAAACTCAAGGGATCAGGCATTGACTTCCTGTAGATGGGATTAGTAGGATGGTCACTGAAGGTCACTACCCACTGCCAGCAACAAGGCCTTCTAAGATGAGTGATTAAGTGATTAGACTCTCTAGAGTTTGCTTAGGTGTTCACTGTTCATCAAGCACTGGCCTCCTATTTTTTTATGAAGTTACATACAATATTAACCATGAAACGAAAAATATCAATTGAAACTCTGCAATATGCAATTGAAGAAATTTATTTTCAACCATTTTCAAGAGCGGGTGCTAACCAAGCCACTTTGAGGGGGTGACCTTCAATACAATGCCAACTGACAAGAGATAGATTTATGATACCATCGAAAGGCTTCTTTCCTTATTTATAGACAAATATGATATCTTTTTACCAAACCATCTTAACTTATTACCGAAGCAGTCATACCCATTAAATTGATGCTATTAAGGAAAGGTTTGGAAACATTCTTCTTCCAATCTTTCCACCAATTCCCTGGAGACCAAAGTCCATGTTTGATTAAGAGAGTGTCAATGGCCAGAGTCTTGACAATATCCAACACCACATCATCTCTGTTTCTTAGTCTGAACCTTTTCTTTAACTTTGACCAAAGGGTCCAATCCTTGGTTCCAGCATCAAGATTTCCTGGATGGTCTTAATACCTCCCTTGAATTTTATGCAGTATTATCTATTGAGGCCTGGAACGTTCATGAATCATAATATAGTGAGACCTTGGCATTGCATTTTCCCAACAATGGGGGAAGGCCGAGCTCCAAATAGTAAAAATGAAGGCATTTTTTCCCCAGAACATGGCTTGATTTAGTTGCTTATGGACCTGCTCATTGCCCTTTTTGAAATTGGAACAGGTGAACTAGAGGCCGTGTAGTCATCTGTTGTGATCTTTTGGGGTCGTACAACCCAAGCCAAGCACTGACTGGCCCAGGCTTCTGTCTTTATACTTGTCAGCTTCACTAGAGCAACCCTTCTTTATCTTCTGCAGCATCTACCATAAAGTTCCATTACGAAGCCAATGAGCTTCTGGGAACTCATCAGCTATCTATCTCTAAAAATTTGCTTTCTCCTGCATCATTGGAGATAGGGTAGTGAGAGAACTTCATTTCCTTCATTTCTTCACCCAGTCCTATGAGGGTGTCAAAAGGATTAGAAGTAAAACCCTCTGTTATAGCATGTTCCAATTAGATTATCTTGTTTCTCAGGTTTTAGATTTCTGCAGTGAATCTAAATTTGTGGATGTCAATTGCACATTGAATGATTAGTGTGTAATTTAGTTTGTGGCTATCTGCATCAGAGAAAAAAATATTACTCACAATGAGCATGGACTTTAATAATCAATTTCACAATAGCATATGTTTTCTTTCTGACTTAAATTTATTCCTGATGTCTGATAGGGGCAGCTGCATTTGATATGGAGTATGCACACTGGGTTGAAGAACAAAACCGGCAAATATCTGAGCTCAGGAATGCTTTGACAGCCCATGTAACAGATATTGAACTCCGTATTCTTGTTGAGGGTGGCATGGCCCATTATGACGCGCTTTTTCGTATGAAGAGTGTTGCTGCAAAAGCTGATGTTTTTCATCTTGTTTCTGGCATGTGGAAAACACCTGCTGAGCGTTGTTTTATGTGGATGGGAGGTTTTCGTCCATCAGAACTCCTAAAGGTGAGTTGAAAATCATAGCACACATACTGAGTTCACGAAATGATAAATATCAGTTGCACAAAGTTGCTGGTTAGACATTAATATGATTTTCTTTTATTTTCAAGAACAAGCTTCTATACTACGTTGGTATACTGTAGTTTACTTGTCATTTTCTTGTCTGGCCCCATATTTTCTTGCATTGTAGGCTTTTTCTTTATTATTGTCTAGTACTGATATAGTTGGTCCTTTTGGCACTTCCTTTTTCTCATTCTATGGCGTTCACTTGAAAAAGGTTCCACAGCAAATCTGGTGCTTATGAACTAGGTATAGTTATGGGCTGTTGAAGGATAAATTCATGCATCATTTGTAGTATAGATATGAGCAACCTTCTGTTTTTTCAGATTTCTACCTAAGCATTATTGAAAGACATTGGCAGTTATTTAAAGACAGGAAGGTGCTAGACTTAGCAATTTACACCTTTATAAACATACCAACTCTTAAAAGTTACCATCTTACTGTCGGCATGCTGCTCATCTTTGAGCGCACACACACACACACACACACAAACACACACACACACACAAACACACACATATATATATATGCAACCTTCTGTTTTTCGAGCTTTCTACCAATGCATTATTGAAGGACTTTGGCAGTTATTCAAGCACATAGCAAGGTGCTAGAATTAGCAATTTACACCTTTATAAACATACCATCTCTTAAAAGTTACCATCTTACTCAGTCGATCTGCTGCTCTGCTTTGAGCCCCCTCTTTACAAATTGATACAGACATGGCTATTGCTCCCGTTTTAGCTGTTCAGTTTGTTCCAGCAACTGCAGGATTTCAAAGGGTGGATATGGGGATAAAAGGGGTGCTTTGTTTGTCAAAAGAAAGCTCCATGCTGCCAAAACAATTTGTGGGGAGACTGTATGATGATGATTTTCAAACATAGTTTGGGTTTATGAAGTGAAAATTGTATTTGTCCTGCATGAATAAGGTGAAGACACTGTTTAAATACATAATATGGCAAGAAATAGCTTGAAAACTAGTTGACTAGCATAGATCCATCATAACCCAAGATCTATTAAGCACCAAGAACATAGTTACATATATTGGCGATATATTTCCCATATTGCGATATATCGCGAGTCATTCCCCTTGGTGATATATTGCCCCTAAAAAATCGCGACATATACACCATTTTCAATATATTGAATGTGTATCAATATATTGGGAATATATCACGATATTTTGGAAAATATCGCCTTGCTTAAAAATATTGCATGGAATTTGGGAAATAAAGCCACGGGTTAAGCTTTTGGCATTGTTATTAGAACCGGACATATTAAATTCTTAAAGCAATAAATGTTAATATTAAATTCTTAAAGTAATAAATGGTAATATTAAATTCTTAGTGTAATAAATGGTAAAAGTGGCATTCTCCTTATCTTTCATTTTCTATCATTTTACATAAACTTTTAACATGACCATTAATTGTTTCAGGATGTTTGAGAGTGGTTCCAACCTCGTCGGACTTCATATGCAAAAAGTTGAATTTTAGATCCCATTCAGAATTCGACAGACCTAATAGTTTTCAGGATTTCAGGATTGTCATGTTTTCACTAGATTCTATCATGTGTGAGGGTATGGGACTGGCATTTAATCAAGCACATCAACCCCTCTATGTACCTTGATGTTGGTGGTGTTGAAGGTTGAACTCCTCTGTCATGACCTTAATAAAAATGTACCCTTCACTCCAGCAAAATCACTTATTAAGGTTGGGAAGCCTTTTCTACCTTATTTTAACGATTGGATTAGGAAGTTTCATCAAAATTGTAGGGTGCTGAGTCTGTTGACTAATGTCCTTGGAGGATAACTTCGAGATTCGAGGTAGACAAAAGGACGAGAGTCTAGAGGAGGGGGGATTTAGGGTGCTAGTGATGAATAGGATCCTGATATAGGAAATGATTTTGATGATATGTAGTTATGGGAGGAGACAACTCACATTGGCTTCCACCTCCTTCCACCATAGCCTATGCAGTTGGAGCTTCCATTTCCATCCCAGGCTTATCCAGAGCACCTACAGGACCACCTACTGCTTCCAGAAAAATTTCGTGCCCCTTGCTCGTAAAAGGGGTAGAGGGATCGATGATCCATATTATTTATCATTGTGCTATGTAGTATATAGATGCCTCATGAGATACATTTATTTTGATCATTAGCAGTGATTTTATATCATTCTGTCAAGAACATATTTCAGTATTTTCAATTTATTATTGATATGTGATCATGATCCATCATTTGACATCTTATGCATCTTATATATTAGTTGTATTTTTATATTTATGTAGCAACTTGTTTATTTGATTTTTTGTTGCTCTAGATGTTAAAAAAATTGAAAACAAAATGGTTATTTTTGTATGTTTTGAGGTTTTATGACATTTGTCGACATTTTCCGATATTTTCGCCAATGTTCCAGATAAGTTACATTCCAGACCCTCGGCGATATATTCGCCGACACGATATATGTAACTTTGACCGAGAGGGTAAAAAAAATCCAGGTGCAAAACCTCTAGAGCTTAAAAGTTACAGGGTTAAGATGGATATACACTAATTTTACTTTTTAAATTTTTTTTTGCATTGGTTCTCTATTTCATTTTTGATGTCAGATGTTCAGTTTTTGTTTCGTTTTATTTTATTAGTGTGACCCACTCACTCCGAGCTGTAAGAGCACATCTCTTCTCTTGGGCTTGAGACGTTGTTCCGCCTTATTTCACTCTTACACTATCTTCGGAGCTTTGCTGACTTAACAACAAGATGAAATCGGTACTCGTATTTGGCCCATCTCTCATCACAATCCATTCCCTTGGATAGACCTTCAGGCTGCACTAGATCTTGGCATGCATGGGTTATGGATCTTTTGGCATCTGTTGGCATTGCGATGTACAGACTTACATCATTTAGGTATTCCTTGGATGCCCTTGGCCATCTCTTACCTACCAGGAAGGAGTTGAGTAGAATAATTAGAGATGACATTTCTAGACAGTTTGTGCAGGTAACTTGGTTTAACCCTCTTGGTGGGTTATGCCCAAAGATGGCCTTTTATGTTGCACATTTCATGGATCTGAGTGACGGTGTCATTGCTCGACCCCATTACACCCTCCGTCATTGGGCACATGCTCTTCGTATTCCTTTGGGCTAGTTTAGAGTGGGTTCTCATTGCCTCAAGAAGGAGACAAATCACCAGAGCGACCGATCAGACAAGATCTACCAGGGATATCATCTTCGAGAGGTCGAGACTGTGGAGCACTTCATTTTTCAATGTTCTGTCTACTTCACTTGCTATCTTTTGGAAATAATCTTTCTAGATTGCCCAAAATTGATATTGAAATATAAATAATATTAGTTTTGTTAAGTGACAATAAAGGGTCTATTGGATTGTAGAGCAACTTAGCATGTAAGGTACATTTAGTGACGGAGTACTTGATAAATGTCTTGAGGAAATTATATCTAAGCCAAGTATAATTGTACAACAAAAATAAAAAAAAGAGGGGGCGAAAGCAATTAAAGTATATCATTGCATCAAGATGATTTGCTTGTTATAACGTTTATGTAAATCCTAGGTATGTGGGGTCTAGGAGTCATGCCACTTATTTGGGATAAAATGAGATGAAGGGAGTTGAGGACTAGCAAACGAGATAGAATGTAGAGATGTACCCTTTCTAGTGGATTTTCTATGATACCTTTCATCCATTTTAGAAATGGTGGTACTTGTTGGAGATATGGGTACATGTTTAGACCTTAGATATATCAGTTAGGAGTTCAACATATAATAAAGTCGTACTAAATAAAGTGATATAATAATGAGTCAGTTAATGTAGTGTTCAAGTAACAGTTACAGATTAGGTATTTTGAGAGTTGCATGATATACTCTTCTCCTACTATGTAATAGGATGTCATATCATCTAATGACATATGAATGAATCCACTTTCTCATTCTAATGTGTATTCTTGTCCACACTTATGTGCATAAACTTGACATGGTATTAAAGCCGTAGTGAGAAGCCCAGAAAGCTATTGAAGGAGTGAAGGGACTGCTGTAATAGAGAAGCCACCGAGGGACTGCAATCACGCACATTTGGACTGAAGCGAGACATTTGTATCAAAATTTTTGAGCTTGGAATTTATTATTATTTGAAAGCACTAGGAATACCTGTGGGAAAGGGAACCAACATGATAGAGGAAGTTACTATTAGAGATTTGTGGATCAGGCCCAACTGTCACTGCCATAAAGTATCCTATTCATGAAGGGTAGTCTCCAGGGCAAGGTCTTGTTCAAAGAATCCATGAGAAAGCCTTGGTCAAAGAATTTGTGAGATTGCCCTCAACTCTCTTCATCTCATTTTATCCCAAATAAGTGGCATGACTACTAGACCCCACATGCCTAGGATTTACATAAATGTTATAAAAAGAAACTCATCTCGATGCAATGATATACTTTAATTGCTCTCGCCCCCTCTTTTTTATTTTTGTTGTACAATTATACATGGCTTAGATATAATTTCCTCAAGACATTTGTCAACTACTCCGTCACTAAATGTACCTTACATGCTAAGTTGCTCTACAATCCTTATATCTAAGCCAAGTATAATTGTACAAAAAAAAAGAGCGTGCGGAAACAATTAAAGTATATCATTGCATCGAGATGAGTTGCTTTTTATAACGTTTATGTAAATCCTAGGTATGTGGGGTCTAGTAGTCATGCCACTTGTTTGGAATAAATTGAGTTGAAGGGAGTTGAGGACTAGCAAACGATATAGACTGTAGAGATGTACCCTTTCTAGTGGATTTTCTATGATACCTTTCATCCATTTTAGAAATGGTGGTACTTCTTGTTGGAGATAATGGGTTCATTTTTAGACCTTAGATATATCAATTAGGACTTCAATGTATAATAAAGTCTTACTAAATAAAGTGATGTAATAATGAGTCAGTTAATGTAGTATTCTAATTCAAGTAATGGTTACTGATTAGGTATTTTGGGAGCTGCATGATATACTCTTCTCCTACTATGTAATAGGATATCGTATTATCTAATGACACATGAATGAATCCACTCTCTCATTCTAATGTGTATTCCTGTCCACTCTTATGTGTGTAAACTTGACATGGTATCAAAGCCGCGGTGAGAAGCCCAAGAAGCTACTGAAGGAGTGAAGGGACTGCTGTAATAGAGAAGCCACTGAGGGACTGCTATCACACATACAATTGAACTGAAGCAAAATATTTGTATCAAAATTGTTGAGCTTGGAATTTTTTATTATTTGAAAGCACTAGGAATACCTGTGGGAAAGGGAACCAACATGATAGAAGAAGTTACTATTAGAGATTTGTGGATCAGGCCCAGCTGCCACTGCCATAAAGGATTCTGTTCATGAAGGGTAGTCTCCAGGGCAAGGTCTTGTTCAAAGAATCCGTGAGAAGGCCATGGTCAGAGAATCTGTGAGATTGCACCATTTAGAGAAATAGGGTCACCTGTGGGGAAATAAAACAATTTTTTGTATGCAGATGGAAGAGTGGGGTCCTACCTGGGTGATGCTAGGAAGTTCTTGAAAAGCTTTACACTGTTGTGAGTGTGAGATTATTGTGTTGTGTAACCTATTATGGGGTTTAACAGTGGAAAGGTCAAGGAGCCGTTGCTGCTTGGTCCATTTAAGTAATCGAGCTGCTACCACCTAGTCTGTTAAAGGAATTGAGCTGCCTTGAATAAAATGAAGTGAAGACGTGTGAATTAAGAGCCACGAACTACAAACAAATCAGGTTAATTACCTATGCCAATGTGTGAGAAAGGGTCTGACTTGATCATCTTGTTTGCCCTCAATTGCCAACTGTGAAGGTTAGCGAAGGTCATATACGCAAGAACAAGCAACACATGTAAATAGGTTTCTTTAAAATACATTTACATCCTGAATCAACTTAATTCAAAAGCCCTTTTTGAGTCATAATTCAAAATCCCTTTTCGAGTCATTCAAGGGGAATAGCCTTTCATTCATGTTTCAGATCTAGGGAGAGCATTGCTCAATGGCAACTCTTCCTGTTTGATAAGCACTTAACCCCAGGGATTTACAAGGAAGACTCTTGAACCGCCATAGGATTTGTCACAACACAAGCATGCCCGAGACACAAGGGAAAATAGGGAGGCCTTCATGGTGAACAGGTCACAGAGGGGAGGTCAAGAGTCTGTCAATCTCTAGCCAATGGGATTTTTGAAACAAGGGTGGAGTGGTATGGAGATGGACAAAAGGTCACAGGTGGAGCCAAAGGAGATTTATAATCCCTGTAAAGACTAAAACAGCTATTAACCAATGATATGTGCATAAAAAAAAATTCCTAATAAATATTAGCCGTAATGGAACATCTCTATTAACTATGCTTATCAAAACAAACCATTGTAAGTAACATGAAGACATCTAAAATACATCATTAAACTAAGTCGTAGTCCATAAAAATATATCCTTGAGGCCTTAAATGGCAATATATCACATATGGCATGGTATCATTACAAGGCAAAGCATGGCAACCATCGATAGCAACTGGGCACTGATCACATCTGCATTCTGGATACTGAATCTCAGCCTGATCTGTGAAGCAAAAAGATGGGCATGAATCCCCATACACAAACTGGTATAACAGGGACAACCTTTAAAATGGATGAACAATGAGTCGTTTCTTCATTAACAAACCAAATTATAGCAAGAGATTGTTAGAATATAATTGTCATCTAGACCATATACTTTAGGTTACTTAATGTTTAATTATAATAATGTCAGTTGATGGCTTTAGGTTACCCAATGTTTAATTATTTTATTGAAGTACACATAGATCATTTTAGGGCTTGTGCAATTAGGGTTTGAGCAGTTGGAGTTTATGTCATCTCATTATTATAAATAGAAGATTGTTATCTTCATTGGTGAATAATAGAAGAACCCCCCTCTCTCTCTCTCTCTCTCTCTGTCTCAATTCTCTCCTTGTATTCTTGGTTTCTGTGTTCGGTTTTCGTAATATGGTATCAAAGCCATGTGAGAGGAAGCTGAAGCCAAACAAGAGAAGGCCATAGGGACTACCAAGTTCAGTGACAGACCAATATATTTCATTTGATACACACCGAGATGCTGAAGGAGTCTCAGACCAGCTGAAACCAGGTATTGTTTTTTTCCTGGTTTAAAGGATGAGCATCATTCTTTTGCTCGATTTAAATCTAGGTTCAGATTTTTAACATAGAATCAATTTTATTTTGATTTAAAGGCAAACTTAAATATTTTTTGTGTTAAATCGTAGATTAAAAATCAGAAAAAGGGGTTCCAAGTAGAACTTTTTGGGCAGCTGTATTTTCCAGCTGTGTGACTATAGAGACAGACCATATGGTTGTATGGGACAAGCCGTACAGACAGATCCTTATGATGGTACAAACTGTACAAAGTTCATATAACAGAACATAGAATTCTTGGGTTTTGTTTCTTAGTTTGAAAGTTTCGCTGTAATTTTTGTTTCTAGGTTGGATTTTTAAAATTTTCAGTGATTTCTGCAAAATTCAAAGGAAAGCTTCTATATTTCAGCAGTTGTTTGACAGATTTATGCATTTTTTGGGTGTATTTTTAGAAATTTCTCTAGTTTTGGTAGAAATTTCACTGAGCAGTGGTAGATTTGACAGTTTCAAAGAAATTCTGTAGTATTTTTGGGCATCCTTTTAGTAATTTAGTCTCTATTTCAGCACTTTATTTGCAAGATTATTTGACAAAATGGCTAGTTTGTCCAATATCATGTGGAGGGTAATCGAAAATTCTCTATGAAAAATGATAATACCTGGAAATAATGTATGTTAGCCATCTTTTAGTACATGTGTCTGGATTAGCTTGTGTTGGGAATTGAAACTTGATCAATAACAATAGTCAAATACTAGAACAAATACGATGAGTGAAGTAGAGAAGCGCTAATGCTCATAAAGTTATCTATGACTGATGAGATGCTTCCAGATGTGCTGGATGATGGCACTCTGTAGGAACTTGAAATATTAGCATGAAGTCTCAAACAAAGGTAGAGCCTTCTTCCTAAAAACTATCTTGTTTTCTATTAAGTTGAATGAGCCTTCTTTGTGAAAAATATTTTTACATGAACATTTGGTAAAGATTAAGGGTATTAGAGAACAAGTGAATGCCATTGGGCAGAGGATGGAAGAAGAAGAAGAGATGGTGGTAATTACACTCGAGAGTTTACTAGAGGCATTTGAACATTTTATTGAGACACTTACTATTACTGCTGCTAACAAAGACCTGAAGTTTGATGAGCTATGCACAAAGCTTTTGCAACAAGATAGGTGGAAAAAGCAGTTTGGCAGTGAAAATACAATAGTGACTTCAAAACTATCATTGGCAACAAACCTCAAGGGCAAGGGCAAGTTTGCTTGAAAGAACGATGGAAGTAGTTAAGGGAGCATGAAGGAATCGGGTAATCAAAAGACTTTCAAATGTCATTATCAAGGTGGGTCTTAAAAAGAAATTTTGCAAAAAGTGGTTGTGGAATGAAGAACACAACTCAGGAGGCTCTCAACAGAAGGAGAAGGTCCATGTTTCAGAATGCTAGGAAGACACTGCTCTCTCTGAAATGAAAAGCACAACATGGGAGGCTCTCGAGTCTCAATAGAAGGAGAAGGCCCATGTTGTAGAACACTAGGAAAACACTGCTATTTCTGGAATGAAAAGCACAACTTAGGAGGCTCTCAATAGAAGGAGAATGCCCATGTTGTAGAACACCAAGAAGACATTGCTCTCTTTGCTTTCATGGCTAAGCAAGCAAAGCATGGCAAGTCATTTGCTGGGTATATGGATTATGGTGTATCACGTCATTTCGCTAGTAAACGTGATTGGTTTGTTCATTGTGATGTTTATGTTTCGCTTGTGGTTTTTGGTGGTGGGGAGGAGTTCATAATAGAAGGCAAAGAAAATATGCAGATTACCTTGGGTGGTAAGTGTTAGATTCTGGTAGCTTGGATGTACTTTTTCATTTATTGTGCCTAGGATGTAGGAGTCCGAACAAATGTCTTGCTCTAGACACTTTATAAAGTGCATCTATAAAGTGACTTTATAAAGTCAAGTTTGGGCTTTTATTATTTTATGGGTAAAGTGAATGTGACTTTATAATGTTTGAGTGACTTAAGTGATTTAAGTCATCTCAATGAGGGAATAAGTCACGTCTGTTGATCTTGTGGGCTAAGAGTGAATCTCAGCCATTGAGATATAGGGTTAGGGCAGTTACCCTAAATGAGTAAATAAAAGCAGCTTGAGGGAGACAAAAAGTCACTCATTCCAAGAGAGAGGTAGAGGAGAGCTGAAGGAACAGAAAGGAGGGTGCATTTACCAAGAGTAGTTGGTGGCACAATTCTCTAGGAAAATTTCAGCATTTAATGAGATTGTACTGCTGCATTTATGACAGGCCGTGCTGCTGGGACTTGACATAGAAATCGAGGTGAAAAAGAGTGCAAAAATCAAGGAAGATTGCTGCACAGAAATCAAGGTATTAAATGGTGTACAGCCGTACTGTTTTACAAAGATTGGCATGCAGTTCAAGGGTTCTGCTGTAGCATTTATTGCAGTGTGCAGGGTCGTACCATCAACATTTAATGCACAGACCGTATAGTCATTAATGCATAGGGATTGATGTGGGTTTCTCATCATCCCAGAGAGATAAGTACAGTGATTTTAATGCTGAAAATGTACTGCTGTAATTTCTGAGAATTTTTTTTCTTCATGAGCTCTTAATAAAATCTCTCTTGACTGGTTTTCCCTTCGACGTTTTTCCAGGGGCTTGGCCCAAAAATCTAGTGTCAAATGTGATGATATTGTCTGCTGTTCATTTTTTATTTCCACTGCCATATTTTTCAGATCTTAGTTGTTTTGTATAGTTCATAAAGTACAGTTTACTGCTGAAGTCTTTATTGGAGGTTGAAATCAATGTGTCAGCTAAGTGTTTGATGAAAGTCCTAGCTGAGTTCTAGGTAAAAATTCAACATGGTATCAGAGGTAGGGCTCTGAGGTTCAGTGGATAGTAGTGGTACAGCTATAGAGCAAATGTTTTGCTGGTTGGTGCAGCTTGGTGCAGATTTTGGCACTTGGGTTGCAAGTGATTTGTTGGGGCCTTTGCTTTGAAGAAAAAGGGAAAAATGGATCTTTGTCAGTTGGACAAGGATGACTTCCAGTTTCAGGTATGAAGATAAGTTGGAGGGGATCTCCAACTACCTGCAGTGGAAGACTAGGATTGTAGGTGTTCTTAGGGAGAACAAGCTATGGCAGTTTGTTAGTACAACAGTGGTAGTGCCTTCAACAAATCCCATTGCTTTAGACCTCCATGAGGTGAAGGAAGCAAAGACACAGAGGATACTCCTAGATGGAGTGAAAGACCACCTGATTCCACATTTGGCTCAGAAGCAGACAACCAAGGAAATGTGGGATGCACTGAAAAGCTTGTATGAGAATAGGAAGATGGCCTTGAAGGACAAGCTCCACAACACTAGGATGGCCAAGGGAGAGGATGTGGCCTCTTATCTCACCTTGCTTAGGCAGGTGAAGAATGAGTTGAGCGTTATTGGTGAGATCGTTCCAGACTCGGAGTTGGTGCGCTAGGGGCTTCACCAAAGAATGGGACGTGTTTGTTAAGTGTGTGGTGGGCAAAGAGAACTTTCCATATTGGGAGAGACTGTGGGATGATTCACTCAAAAGGAGATCCAAGAGAGTTCTCAGAGTAGAGATTAGGAGAAGACAAAGGGTGGTGTTGATGAGTAGAATGTGGCTCTTGTCAGGAAGAGCAAAAGCAGGAAGAAGGGGAGTGGGGGATCCACTTTCAAGAAAGACAGACATGAGCAAAGTTAAATGCGTTGCATGTCATAAATTTGGCCATTATGGAGGCTGGTATCCAAACAAGAGGAAAGGTGAGAAGAAGGGCAAGGATGAGACAGAGATGGCAGCATCAGCTGATAGTGATGAGTATGCTAATAAGTTCGAGAAGGAGTTCTCCTCAGTGAGTTGTCTCTCAAGTAGCAGTATTGCAGAGTGTGAGGACATAGGTGCATGGTTTTTGGACAATGGGGCATCATTTCACATGACAAGGACAAGAGCAATGTTCCTAAGTATTACAGATATTGACTCAGACATGCTTGTGGATAGTGGGGTCGACACCACTCAGTCAGTGGAGGGGGTTGGATGGGTTAGATTCCAGTTGAAGTCATGAGGATATCTGGAGGTGGCTAGAGTGTTCCTAGTACCATAGCTGAGGAAAAACTTACTCTCAGTGCCATCTTTGGAGGATGATGTTTATGCGGTCCTATTTTGTAATGGATGAGTAGTTATTTATCTGAAGGGAGAAATCTTGGATGCAGCATGAGTGCTTGGCATTCAAGATGATAGGATGTACAGGTTGTTGGGACAGTTGTAGATGGTGAGTCCGAGTGGATCTCGGATTCAGTGGTAGTGACTAAGATAGCTAGGTGTGAGACTTCATCTAGTTCAATCAAGAAGTCGAGTTGGCATGAGATGACACTGGAGGATACTCAGGAGGGTGAGGTGAACTCTCAGGGAAGAAGTGACTGGCACAGGTCTTCAACATAGGATCCAGTGCATGTGGCTGAGAGGCTTTTTGGTTCAGAGGGAGCAACTACAGTAGCGGATGGAGTGATGGGGTTGGAAACAGATCCAGGTGGAGGTTCCAGAAGTGCCTCCCTTGCTAAGAGGGAGTTTTAGATTTTGGTAGATCGAAGGTACTTCTGCATTTATTGTGCCTAGGATGCAGGAATCCATGCAAATGTCTCACTCTAGTGACTTTATAAAGTGTATTTATAATGTGACTTTGTAAAGTCAAGTTGGTGTCTTTTATTATTTTATGGATAAACTGAAAGTGACTTTATAATGTTTGAGTGACTTAAGTGATTTCAATGAGGGAATAAGTCACGTCCGTTGATCTTGTGGGCTAAGAGGGCAGTTACCATAAATGAGTAAATAAAAGCAGCTTGAGGGAGACAAAAAAGGCATGCATTCCAAGAGAGAGTGAGAGGAGAGCTGAAGGAAGAGAAAGAGGAGCAGAAAGGAGGGCACATTTACCAAGAGAATTTGGTGGCACGATTTCCTAGGAAAATTTCAGCATTTAATGAGACCGTACTGCTGCATTTATGAGAGGCCGTACTGCTGGGATTTGACACAGAAATCGAGGTGAAAGAAAGTACAGAAATCAAGGAAGATTGCTGCACTGAAATCGAGGTATTAAATGCTGTACAGTCATACTTTTTTTCCAGAGATTGGCATGCAGTTCGAGGGTTCTGCTGTAGTATTTATTGCAGTCACCAGTGTACAGGGCTGTACCATCAGCATTTAATGTGTTATTTAATGCACATGCCATACAGTCACTAATGTGTAGGGATTGATGTGGGTTTGTCATCATGTCTGAGAGATAAGTACAGTGATTTTAATGCTGAAAATGTACTGCTGTAATTTCTGAGAATATTTTCTTCATGAGCTCTTAATAAAATCTCTCTTGGCTGGTTTTCCCTTCGGGGTTTTTCCAGGGGCATGGCCCAAAAATCTAGTGTCAAATGTGATGATATTGTCTGCTATTTATTTTTTATTTCTGCTGCTATATTTCTCAGGTCTTAGTCATTTTGTATTTCTGCTCCTAAAGTACAGTTTATTGCTGAAGTCTTTATTGGAGGTTGAAATTAGTGTGTTGGATAAGTGTTTGACAAAAGTCCTAGCTGAGTTCTAGGTGAAATTTCAACAGTAAGCCGCTGGTTTGCCTTCATGTGTACTATGTCTACAATTATTCAGATTCAAGATGTCTGCCAAACTCACTATTGCTAGCCACATAAATAATCTAAGATCTCCCATTAAACAACTAGCTGAAGTCAAAGCGACAATAGAGGAATGTGACCAACTACTGTACAGTTCGTTCATTGAATAAATATCCAAAATAGATATGACAGTATAAAAGAATCCATAAGGATAAATATATATAATATGAGAAAAGTATGAGATGATATGATTGCAAATAAGAGGCCCATATATATAATCCCTAAAGGGCACCTGGGTGACTCTTCACAAAGAGTTGCATCCCTTAATAATAATAATAATAATTATTATTATTATTTTATTAATTAATAATTATTATTATTTATTTTGTGCTTATTGGTATATTTATGTTCATAACATTGCCTGCACTGTTAAGATGCTTTGTCCTCTAAAGCATACAAAGCTTTTGTCTTGTCATAATTCTTTATCTTTTATGTTGACGAAACGAGATGATATGATCTTCGAAGTGTCGAACAAAATTGTCAAACTATAATCGGATCTGACCACCCTAATTCATTCTTTTTCAATACTACATGGTGACAACCCCTATAACTTGAAAACTGGTAAAATTTCATGTTTGAATTTCTTTTCAACATAGTAGTATCTTCTCTTACACTTTCATCTTGATTTTGTTCTAGAATAGCTGTCTGGACAGAACTTGTTTTATGTTTCCAAACATTGTGTCGATTCTGTCTGTTTTCAGTATTTTGATTCTTTGGTAAGTATGAATATTGTTGTTCATGTTGATTTTGTTGTTTGGATGGCGATAAGAAACCCTTGTATTTTGAACCTTATTCTTGGAACATTTGTCTTTTGAAACTTTTTGCGATTCACTAGTTGACACTATTCCCATATCAGCATTCCTCTGAACTGGGATGTTGATTGGATTTGTATTGGTTTCTTTTTTATGTTTGAATTTAATGATTGATGACTCATTTATTGCAACTGGGTCAATCATTGTCTCCTTATCGATCCTTCATTCCTTGTTGGTAGATTTTTCAAACTTGTTTTGTAGTGACTTATTAGTTATTTTCATTCTTAAGTTTCTTTATTTGTGTAAGTAAATCTTGATTATGACTACTTAAGCGTGTAAGTTCTTCGTCTTTATCAGCGACAACCTTTTCAACTTCCTTTGGCAGACTAACATGTATTTTTGCTTCACAAACTAAGTATGCCAAAGGTCTGTTAGACAAATACAGGATGGCTGGTTGTAAAAAATCATCTACACCTATGGTGAAAGGGCTGAAACTTTCAGCCAAAGTTGACACAAAATCAGGGAATGAGTTGATTTTCAGAGAACCAATGAAAAGTTCCACTGGGACAGATCTTAGTTTTGCAATCAGCAACATATTCAGGTTCAAGACACATCCGGAAGTAGAGAATTGGACAGCAACAAAGAAGATTTTGAAATATATTGAAGGTACAATAAATTTTGGAATATTATATGGTGAAAGTGACACACTTCAGTTGATTTGTTATACCGATTTTGATTGGGCAAGCTCAGTGGATGATTGGAAATCACCAACTGGTTATGTATTTAGTCTTGGAACAAGTGTAGTTTCATGAGCTAGCAGGAAACAACATGCTGTTTTTCTTTCCTCTATCAAGGTGGGATACAGGGCAGCAACAAAAGGAGCATGTGAGGTTGTTTGACTTGGAAGAATGCTTAGATATTCGATGCTTGAGTAGACCAATCCAACAGTTATTTGTTGTGACAATCGAGCTGTTATAAATTAGCATTTAATCCAGTTTTTGATTAGTGCACTAAACACATTATTGTACATTGTCATTTCATCAGACAGCTTGTAGAAGATGACAAGATTGAACTTCAATTTTGTACCACAGAAGAGCAGACTGAAGATGTTTTCCGGAAGCCGCTCAGTCCAGATAAGTTTGTCAAATTTAGAGATTAGCTTGGTGTAATTTTTAGAATGACCATTAAGGGAGGGTGTTAGTGTAATTAATATATATGGTCATTTTTTAGTAATTAGGATTTACTTTATATAACTAAAGTGCACTAATGTGCTTTTAGCATTAATAATAAATTTATGGGAAGAAGTTACATACCCCTTTCCCTATTCACTTGTATAAATGTATGAAGACATTATGATTTACTTTACAAAAGCTTGATTGTTCTAACTTCTAAGTGTACGTTTCCCTCTCTGTTCCTATTAGCTCATTTTTTTGATAGAAACGATGAGCACTAAAAATACGTTTTGTTTATTTTTGGTAGTTCTTCTAGTAATAAGCTATTTTTAGTACTTCTAATGTGAAAAGTTATTTGTCTTTCTAGGTTAGTTTTATAAAATTTGAAGATCTATTTTTAATGTTGGAATCCAATTTGTGAAATTGTTATATTATAAATATGTACCGTTGAGTTATACAAACTTACAAAGTGGATTCAAGAATTGCCCTCTGTTAATATCTCTAACCTCAGATCTGATTTCTAATTTCCAGTAAGATAAGATAATTTTATTAATGTCTGACGAATGACCACAAAAGTAGGTCAATGGGACTGTCGAGTACCATGATGTTGTTACAAATCTGGAGTACCTAAAGGTCTCCTATAAAAGGCAATAATCAAGAAGGAAAATAAAGTAAAGTAGAGAAGAGAAGAGATGACAAATCTATGCGAGGCATGGGAAGCTCTCGACATTGAGTACGAGAGATCACACAGGGGTGGAGAAATACACAGAGAAAAGAAGCACGAGCAAAGAAATCTAAATGAAATGAGGTAGGTCTATCAAGGGATAGACCCATCTCTCCTAACATCGGAGTCCAAGTGAAGGAAACTAAGAATAGTGTGCTATCCCAAGGAAGAACAAGTGGAAGGTCTAGGCTGATCTTTGTGTTGTTTGGAGGAGGTAGGTCGTCGCTAAGTCCTGGGGGATCTCTTTTGCCACCTGGGGAGAGGTCTAGTCTGGTCACGGCGCTGAGATTTGAAGGGACAGGGGAGGGCTCCACGGGTTCGTCCATATATGTAGTCTGAAGATGCATTGATGTCGAACTGCCTCTTAGATCCCCTCCCTAATGGTTGCACTGTGAAAAAGGAAGTGATCGGTTGGGTAGGATTTGGTCTAGTAGGAGGCTAAAGAATATGAGCCCAAAACCTGAGGGCCTCCTACATGTACAAGGCTACTCATTTCTGATCAAGATATCTGAAGAAGCTAGTGAGAGTCAAAGTCCCCCTAAATAGGAAATGGAACCTCCCTTTGATCTCGTAGTAGATGAGACAACAAAAGATGAAGTGCTCCTTACTGTCGACCTCCTGGAGATGGCATAGCTGGTAGGTCCCGTCAGAGCAGTCAAATCGGTATTCTGTCTCTACACGAAAATTAGGGGATCCCACTCTAAATTGTCCTAAGGGAATGCAGAGAGCATGCATCCAGTGGCGAAGAGTATACTAAGGTCGAACAACAAGTACATCACTCAGCTCTAGGAAGTGCTCAGCGTAGAAGGCCATCTTTGGGCGTAGTCGACCTCGAGGGTTAGCCCAAGTGATATGAATAAACTGTTTATAGATGCCATCCTTAATGATCTTGTTCAAATCCTGTCTGAGGGGTAGGAGGTGGCCAAGTGCATCTAAGGAATATCTAAACGAAGGGAGCTATTCTGTCTGAATGCCCACTAACTCCAAAAGATCCAAGATCCTCAAGCCCGACTGAAGAGGCTTGATGAGGCTATTGTCTCCGAAGAACAATAAGCTAAGTATGGGTACCGTCCTGCCCTTTCACCAAGTCGGTGAAGCTCCGAATGCGATGCAGAAGAGACTAGACTGAACACTGTCTCAAGTCGAAAGGGTCGTGCTCCAAACTCTGCTATGACGATGTGCTAGGGGAGTCTGTTTGCATTTGATGATGCGTTGGAGGAGGAGGATTTGAACTCTCCTGGCTCAGGCCCAATCAGACTCAAGCAATACAGGTCCCCAAATCTCAAAGCCATAGAGAACAATGGGTTGAATAAGGGAGTCACTGAGGGACATCTTGGATGGGATGTCCTGAAAGTGGTGTTTGAAGCACTGCCTCTCGAGGAGGGCAAAGGATCCGTAGCCTTTGTTGATCCGAGGCTAAAGGGATTGTTGCAGACTGAAATCAGGCCCCGAGAATTGCACCCCCAATTGTGTGTAGGTGCTAGTGATCTCAATCTCCTCCCCTCTAAAGAAGAAATGAAGGTCTAAGAAGGTCTTCTTCGTCCCATTGAAGATCATAACCTTGGTTTTACCCAGGTTGACCATCAACTGTCAAAGATCGCAGAAAGGAGCTAAGGCATGTAACCCCTATGGAGATGAGGCTAGGAGGACCACATCATTGGCAAAGAGTAGGATGGATATCAAAACCTAGTGAAGGAGGCAACCATCATTGTCTTGGATATGCTCGTGAAGGAAGGCCTCCAACTCATCATTATAGATCCCAAACAAGGTGGGGGACAGGGGGCACCCTTGCTTAACCTCAATGGTACTCCTGATGAAATATGACACCCCATGAGCTGTGCAAAGCCAACCAAGGATCGATTCGTATAAACGCATGATGGCGATCATAAGGGACTCGGAGATGCAGATGTCTCTGAGCCTCTTGAATAGAGCCTCTCTAGGGACAGAGTCAAAATCTACGAAGCAGTAATAGACTTTCGAAGAGCAATGTCACGCCTCCTTAATGATGGCTTGGAGGGTAAAGATGTGATCAGTGGTATGATGAGTGGGTCGAATCCAACTTGCCCTTTGGCTCTCAGGGTGTCTCCTCTCAAGCTCGCCTGAAAGCTTCATATGGAGCACTATAGCATAGAGTTTTGAGAACGTGTTCCCATCCATGATCGTCCTATATTTGTTGGGTCTAAACTAGGACCCGAATTGTGTATTGGGTGAATGGTGTGATGTGACCAAGTCGATGGAAAACCTATACGGACCACATGGTTGAAGAGATCAACCAAGTGATTGTCCAGAGCCACAAAGACCGTGCTTGAAGAACTTTTCCTGGAAGCCTTGCTCGTCCGCTGCTTTGCTAGTGTTCATCCCCCAAAACAGCCTCTTCGATGTCCTAGCAAGAGAATAAGTAGCATGAAGGTGGCAGAGACATGATTTGGATATGTGGCTACCCAGGGTATCATAGAAAGTGGAGGTATGAGAGAACATGAATCTGAGGTTAAGATTAGATGGGAGTTAAGGGTGGGGGAAGATGGTTCGCCAAAAGTTTTTGGGAGAGTGGATGAGGGAGGCACACAAGTCTCGTCTTCTTTGAGAGATGAAAAGGCGTTTTTTGCGGCAGAGGAGGTGATGATAAGAAGTTGTGAGGTCGGGGTATGAGGGGCGAGCATGGGTGAACACATGTCGAAGTTCATGGTGGAAAGATTTGCACTCCTCATCATACCATTGGTTCATGGGATAGGACCTGGATTTAGGGGTTGAAGGAGTGGACCGTGTGGAGTGGGGGGAGGACTTAAAGGTTGCTTCCCAAATGGTGGATTAAAGATGAGCATACTTGGTAGAGGTTGACTCGAGTAAGGAGAATTGGAACTTATAGGGGAGCAATTGGAATACATGCTAAGCGAAAGTGTTCAAATCTCCCTCATTGAAAATGATAGTACTACGAGGTGAGCCCAAGGGGGGGTGCAATTGGGTGGGGGTGTCAGTCTAGAGAGAGGAGAGAAGAGAATGGTCAGACAGGGGATTGGGGGAAATGGAGAGGTGGTGGATAAAGAGGAGTAAGTTTTGACTAGAGAGGACATAATCAACTACATGTGCACCTCCGCCATGAGGTCGACAAGTCAAGGAGTGATAGTTCGGGAACAAGGGATCCCATTCAGGATCAGAAGCTCATGTGATTCCCCCAATTGTAACAGGTGTTGAGTCTCTACCATAGGCTGTAGTAGGTCTTAAGGCATCGTGAGATATCCGATGAAGTCCCACCGACTATGGATCGATCCTCGGGTGCAAAATACGTCCTCTAACCGATCGTGGAGAGGAATGTAGAGAGATTTGGTATGGGCATTGAAGTCATTTAGGAGGATGACCTCCCCTACTATTGAATACTGGGTGATGTCAGTGTACAAGTCCATGTAGGGGTCTTTGTCGAGGCCATTACGGATAGCAAACGATGAAGATGCTGGAGGGAAGTAACAGACTGTAATGTAGATGTCCTTGGGGAGGGGTGCTCTGCCTCTAACTTGAACCCACAAAAATCTAGCAAACTTATATGTGGCCACCATAGAAACCCTGCTCCGGAGGGAGTCCCTAATCAAACAAGCAACTCCACCTGAACCTCTAATACCATTGGAGCTCTTCGTCTCCTGCTTGCAAGTTGAGAACCAATGATAACCTACAATGTTCGAGAGATGCCGATTAGGGCTTGCTTGTGTTTCGGTAATGAAGAGGATGTTCGAAGACCCAAGAGCGTCGTACATAAGGCTATGTAATGACCAAAATGATCCATTGTCGTTCCAACAATTGTAGAGATTCCTGTTCCTTTCTGCCTTCCGAAACAGACCCGTCATTTGAAGCCCTAGACCAGGGTTCCCAACCGGGTGGAGGGGAGTCTCGAATGACTACTCTGAGGTTCCTAATAATGGCCCATTTGCCTTCCTGTCGTGCTTCCATAACTAGATCTCTAGATCGTTTGAGCTCTGGAACTTGTGATTTGGTGAGATCTTCATCTAGGAAGATCCTGTTGGAAAGAGCGAATAGTTTCTGCTTGGCTCTAAGGACACAAAGTCAACCAGATGTAGTCTTGAATAGAGGAAGATAGTTTAATCATAGTTGAACTAAGCATTGTTAGGGGATATATCGAGGAGGTCAAGAGTATCCTGAAGTAACAAGGTCCCATTCTCTATGGGGTTCGAAGATGGATTGGGTGAGGAGAGACCCCTCACCTTGAGGTTCAATTTTCTTTCCTGTTTGGTACATTCCTCAATGAGTTTAGCTTGCACAACTTCTTCGACTGTTATGAGAGGGGGAGGAGCACTATCCTTCCCACGAACCAAATGTACAAAGGTGGCCTTTTGGGATCGGATCTCATCTTGTTTACTTTTAAGCTCGAAGATTTTGGCATGTAAGGCATTATTGGGGGATGGAGGGTGTTTTGCACCTTTTTGTCATGTAGTTGTCTCTAGAGAGAGATTCTTTGCTTCCACCGGAAATCATAGTATATAGAGTATGCATCTATGAATGGAGCTTGTTGTTTTTAGTTTCGAGAGAATCCGTTGCAGTAAATTTTTGACTTGGGATGTTAAAAACAAGAAATCTGACTCCATAGCTACTAAGTTGCATGAAACGAGGAAATGGGGACGAAACGGGGAAACGCGACGCCCCCAATGTTTGGAAATGGGGAAATGCGATATATATATATATATATATATATATGAGCAAGGACACAATTATTATAAAACATCAACCATATATTATTAATTACATTTAGCTGCAAACAACATTGCCAAGTGATAAATGTTAAATGATATAGAAAAAATTTAAATCATACATGTAACATCACATTTTACTCATGAACCCAAGTCTATATAATTTCATTCATGCAAGTAGTAATATCCAAAAGAAACCTTTATAAACGAGGCTATATACTATATGTCCAAAATTAGCCTTTATGTATGAGGTTGCATGTACAATGTATCAAACAGTGAACAATGACCATACTAACATAGAAATAAAAGTAAAGCATGAGCTCATACTAATAGTCATCCTCATCTTCATAGTCTTCCTCAAAAATAGAACAAGAAGCACGCTCAACAACAGAATGTAGAGTGGAAGAAGTGTTTCCAATTCCACTTCTAGCTTCCTTAATACTTAGTGCAGCAAGAGAGAGGTCCAAGTCAATAAATTATGACTCAACATCCCAATCTGCACAAGGCCCATTGCTATATTAAGGGCCTTGAGTGCTCAAGTCGCTTGTGTGAGGAGAGAATGAATTGATGTTCTCTTTATAACTTTCTTCAACCTAATGAGAAGCATCTAGAATTAAATTTTTATCTTAAAATTTAATGTATTAACCCTTAATTACTGAAATCCGTGGGCGAAAAGAGACTTTAGGGGCTGGTTTTTTTAAGTGACAAACTTTTATTTGGTAGGAAACGCTCTGTACAAGAGAGGAAACATGATGGAAACACATTTCCGTCCGTACGGACGCGTTTCCTATACATGAAACGTGTTTTGTACGGATGGAAACGAGTTTCTGTCAAGTACCATACGGGTTTCCGAGTTTCAACGAGTTTCTGAGGGTGAAACAGGTGCTAGACCTGAGTTTCCTGCAACTTAGCATAGCTATATTTGTAGGATAGTAAGTTGTTCGTTAATAAAGTTTTTGAGGTGCTCCAGTGGTTACCTGCTGCAAAATTTGTTGGTCTCTATGGGTATAGGGTCCCCCATTAACCGAAATAAACGATCGACTCTTGTAGAGAGCACCCACAAGGAAAATTTGATTGTTGTTTCTCCTCGAATTTACACAGGATTTTAACCAACAACTCAGGCACGTGAGTTTGAGCTAGTAGGGTAATTTCTATAGGGCTCTATCCTCACGCAGTTAAGCTTGTTCCTGAAGTAAGCTTGTGATCCCGAACCTTGGTGCTCGACGAAAAACAAGGCGGACGACAGATGAAGTGTCAGTGCTCAGCCGCTCGACGACGAACAATAGAGTGCGGATGACGACTCGAGGGTGCTCGATGATGGCTCAGACGATGAATGGCTCAACTCCTCCAATTGACAGCTCTCGGCTTGAGTGTGGGCTGCTCGAAGGTGCTCGATAATGGCTTGGACGACTGACGGCTAAAATCTCCAACTGGAAATCCTCAACTCAAGTGCGGAAGCGGAGTGCGACGACGGCTTGAGATACCTGCAAAACCCACAAATATTTGTGCCTAAAGGAATCCCACAACCTTGAACCCTGGTGCAAAGAGGGTAATTTCCGTGGAGATGTGTTGGTCATGGATTGCCTCTGTCCTGAGAGTGCCTCCCACATGTGAACAAGGCTCTTTTGGGGCATGAGTAGTTCCAAAAAAAAATTATTCCCAGATTTATGCACAGAAAACAATTAATTCCATATCTTCTTTTTACAAATAGAAATGCACTGAGCTAATTAACTTGCAATACGCAACAAAAAATAGAGAACCAATCACACACATTGACATAGATATTTTGGGTAAATCATGATCCGGATTTATGTGAGAACGAAATGAAAGAGTATATATATGTTCACATACACAGATATATGGCAAGAAAGATAGTAATACAGTAAACTCATATTCTATTAAAATGAATGAAATAGGACAAACTGTAAAATAAAAGTAGCTAGAATGGTGGTAGCTATATCTCTGAGAAGAGATGTGGCGGCTACGCTCTTTCGTGACAAGCTGAATACAAGAAGAGCCCGAAAGAGCCTATTTATCATAAGCATGAGGGCAAGAACCCTAAACATCCAAAAACCTAACCCTAGAAGATGAACTGTCATAAAGTTTACGGCCCCAAGGTGGTTATTTGAACAATCAACTTCTCGGGGTCATAACTTTTGTATATGATCTCCGTTTGGGGTGCTCGATAGTCTGTTGGAAAGGTCTATCTGAGCTTTACAACTTTCGACTTGAGGTCAATGCATGCCGTTGGAAACCATTGCCCCCACCCCCTCCCCAATTTCCAAAAAACGTCGTTTAGGGCCTCAAAATGGGTCTAGAAGTTCGTGACCCGAAAAACTGTAGAAAAATTACTAGAAAACTGCCAAAATGGAAAACTGTTTTGAGCTAGTGGAATAGGTGGGTGACCACCTACGTCCATCTGGATCAAAACACCCCTTGAAAATCCCCGAAGGGAAAACCAGCAAATAAGAGAGATTTATTGATTATCGTGCCCACAGAGAAATCTGAAGTTTTACAGCATTAAATGCAGCTGTACGGTGCCTTAGGAATTGTGCCAGAACACAGCTTCGTCTCAGCATTCTGTACGGCCTGTACGACCTGCAATAAATGCAGTACGGCCTGCAATAATGCCCTCGATCTCTGCAGTGACTCACATGTGCTGTACAGCCTTCATTAATGCTGCGGTATGGCCTGCACATCCTCCTTCCCGATTTGCGTGCTGCTACCAAGAGGATTGCTCTTCTTCCTGCAGAAACTCTCTTCCTGATCTCGCTTCTCCTGAGCTGCTCAAGACTTCTTTCTCTCTCATTCGGTGATTGACATACCTAAACCTAGATTTCTTCTCATCCTAAACCTAGATTTCTTCTCATTGGAAATCTAGGTTTATTACTTAATGATGACCAAATACCTAAACCTAGATTTCCAAAGTGATTAACGGTTAAGATAAGATCTTGACACTTGAGTTCTACGGTTGTGACTTAATTTGTCGTTGACAAAACTTAAGTTCTCTAGACATTAATTTTATTTTAGAAGACCTTTTTGACCACTTCTACAGGCTAGATACACATCCTGCAGAAGTACCTGTCCGAACTACTAAAACCAACACCCTCCAAATTCCTGGTTTCCTCTGTATGATCGTATCAGTCTATCCTAACTTCCAAGGTTAATGAAGGGAAGGAAGCTGGTCACGTGCTTGCTCAAATATGGAGTGCCAAGTAGTCTTCAAGCAAAGATTCTCTATTGCAGTCCTCCTCTTTATCCAGGTTCTATTATACTTTTGGTTTCAGGCCAAGTTATCCATTGTATTCCACAAGCACTTCTGTTATTATTTAAGCAACTGAAATAAGAGCAAACCAATGTATATCCCTCGTTATAGTCAGTGACTTGCACATACACTTCATTATGAATGTGCATGTTGGTTACAAGAGATGTCTCAAGAAATGATGGTCCTATCATAAAGCACCAATGCCATTTATACTTTGAGGGAAAACAATTTTATGAAAGATCAGTATTGTAAATTGATATTGAGCTGCTAATATATCTTAGTATGTAGTAAATAGACATGATAAAGAGAAAATCCTTGTGAAAGGTTCCTCTGACATATATATTAATCCCATCCTGACAAATTTTTCCATCACAGCGGGCTTGGTGCTATTCTTTCCGTCTACTTCACTGTTATTGTGAACAGCATAATTCTGTTCAATGGAGTTGGACTATCATCTGCTATGCAGATGTCTTCAATAACTGTAGGTTGTTCTAGATTCCTGTGTGGCAGTTTGTTGGACTCATAATTGGAAGGATGGCATTCGGGGTCGGTTGTTTTCTTACTTTCTTGTGTAATTTAATTGTGTGACACAAGGTTGGACATATGTATTCTTCTTATGCATCATAGAATACTGGGCACATTGCTGTTAATGGCAGACGCCCAATGCTGGCCTCATTTACCACCATAAATCAAAATCCGGTTTCTCATTGCTAGCTTTTAAGTTGCATTGCTTACTTTAGGTCATTTTATAGTATCCAATATTTTATTTGTTAAGATTCATGCAATATTTCTGATAGATTTAGTGTTTTCTTGTTGTTCAACAGATTCTTAAACCTCAACTTGAACCATTAACAGAGCAGCAGGTAATGTCAGTTGATAACTTGCAACATTCATCGCAGCAGGCAGAGGATGCACTGTCACAAGGCATGGAGGCACTTCAGCAGTCTCTTGCAGAGACTTTGGCAGCAGGTTCACTGGGTTCATCAAATGTGGCCAATTATATGGGACATATGGCGATGGCAATGGGCAAGCTAGGAATGCTTGAGAATTTTGTGCATCAGGTCATCTGATAAATTTTTGTTGCTTTTAGCATCATATTTCCAAATATCTTATCTTTCATTCAAGCATTGATTGAAAAATAGTTGTGCCTTTCTTTTTTGTTGACAATTCAGAATAAAACTTGTTTTCAATCTTAAATTACTGCATTGGGCTAGAAGACTGAGGTTGCCTGAGAGTATCTCAAGCTGATCTTGGAAGATACTAAATTTCTCCTGTATGAATGTTATGCTGTCTTTCTGATAATGATCTAAAGAAAATTCCAGTAGATGATGCTACTCATTTTCGAATACAATGGGGGATTTTCTGAGTGAGGCTGGGTAACAGTCCTGTCCAAGGACAGTTTATAATAACATATCCTCTTGTTTGTGGCTAATGTGGGGAAACCAATGCAACAAGGGGAGATCTTATTATATTTATATTATCTTGTCTATTGTATTGGCTGGGATGGGCGTTTTTTCATGTGTGCTGGTGTTAAGCAGCATCACCCTAATTGGCCTAAAAAGTGATAAAATAAAGTTTAGATTCTAGAAGTCTTTATAGCATTAGGATTGTTTTTAAATTCTTTTAATTCAGTTTATTTTGCAATTTGTCTAGGTGCACTTCAGTTAATTGAGTTGCAAGTTCAGGACTGGCCACTCACATAGAAGGGATGGAGAGTATTGCAAGGAAATGGTCAGGAGTGTTTTAAATAATCCACATCTCCATTGAGACCATGCATGCATATATGTGTAATCTGTGTCATTTGGAATTTCATTACTGTGTTTGTGCATGCAGTTATACCAGAAGACAGGAATGTTTCTACATCTAACATTGCAGGTAATAATAATGGTAACAAATCAAAATTTGACTATATTGGGAAGAAGATTCCAGAAAATCAATTCAGACAAGCTGATATTTTCTTTTTCAGTGCAGTAGACAACTGAAAAGGGTTTTTTGAATAGAATATAAATTTTATTAAACTGTCCATGAATTCAACTGGCCTATGGTCCCAAGATGCTTATTAGAGAGCCATCTCTAGGTAGTGTCAAAATCCTCTAGCTAAGTCAGTGTATAGAACTAGCCGATTTTTTGCAAGCCAGGATGTGTTTGGCAAAGACAGTTATTTTTGTAGGTGTTTTGCAGGCAGCATTGCCTTTGAAAATTGCTAATGATGATGGATAGTTTAGCATTAAGTTCTTCATACAAGGATATCATGGGGAAGCGCAGTAAAGTAGTGATTGCATCTAGAGGTGTACACAGCCTAGGAAAAAGGAGTTGGCTGAGGAGGCGTTCTACAAACAATGCAAGGCTGCATTATATTGAATATTCTTCTACAAAGGAACATGATCCTTGCTTTTATCAAACCATAAAAAATGATGTAGAATTTGTTGTTAGAAGAGAGTGGTGGAAGGGTCCTTCACTATGTTGTTTATGACTTGGAAAATGTCGGGCATTGCAAACCTCCTATACAATGTAAAGTATTCATGCATAACAGCCCAGCATATCTTTAATTGATAATTGTAGAAAACAGCAATTCCTGAAGGAAATTAAAGATGCCGACTTCTTAGCAGATTTGGATGAATACAACCACAATACACTGTACACGTGTTCACAGGAGGTAGTAGTTGTTACAGGAAAGCATGTTAGCAAAACTATTGGATGAAACCATCTGCATTAATAGTCATACTAACAAGAGCAATGGTTACTGCATGCATGAGAGGGAGGAAACCATTTGCACAATATGATTTATGATACCACCCATACAAGGCACAACGCTTCCTCTTTAATGAGGAAGCAGCAGTTTCAGAAGATTTGAAAAATAAAACAGAAGAATCAAATTTTGGAAAAATACACTTGTTCTAAAGTTTAAACAATTGCCAGAAAAGTACGCAAATCTAAATTAGGGGTGTTTTAAAGAACTAAATTAAGACATCCTCATATTTATGAAGCATTGTATATATCATTATATGCAATAAGTTTGTTCTGGAACTTGAACATTGATCTCGTGAATGCATGAGACAATAAATATTCTACCAATCTCATATTGAATATATGTGTCAAGTCGTTGACTGGTGCTTGGCACTTGCTTTAACTATAGTGCATGGATTTCATATACACTATTCTTGATGACATTGTTATCTTCTTTATCTTCATTTCAACCAATGGGTGTCGAGTCTTGACTAGGAGTAATGAGAACTTTTCGTGTTCTTTATTGTTCTAGTGTGGTTGACTTTGATAAATCATGAGAACATGCTTCCCTCCTGTAGCACAGATAGAATGATTAAACTCAGAAAGCATTTATGAAACTGTAGATAAAGAGGTTTCGCTTGGGTGAAGAGTGTGAAATTGCAATGCATACTGTTGTGAGTATAGTTGACTTCTGTTAGTACACTCTGATGCAGAAGTTAAATATATGCTGAGGTTATGCTGTAAGGGAATGTCTGAATGATTATATCTGTGTTTTCTTCATTGTCATTGTGACATTGTACTTTGTCTTGAGAATGTTTCTTGCATCTCTTGAACACAGGTCGAATTATATGCTGGCTTGCTTCCTAAATCTGCCAGTGCAATATTTTCTTGCATAATTTGCTGCTTATATGTTTTGATGAATTGGAAGATGGAAATTCCATAAAATGTAGGAATAAAATAATTCTAAATTCTGGTTGATGAATTAAGGCAACAAACACCTCTGTTTGGGTTTAACATTTAGTTTCAAGCAGTCCTGACTCCTAACTACCACCAATCCTCCAGGATCCAATCTTTCTTTATTTTCAATTCATATGAAAGGACATTCTATAAATAGAACAGAACTAATTACCCTATGTATTTCAAAGGATATCTAAGTGAGCACTGTATGTGACTTCTAGGATCCCAATTTCTACCAAGAACAAGGAAGCAAGGAGTGAACCAAGGACTTCAAAAGAAAGAAAAATCATAAAGAAAGACTTGCTTCGATTTCTTGTATATTGGTATTTCTTCCAGATAATGATAAGTCTTTTTGGATTTCTAGCTTTTATAACGAGACTTCTCCTTTGTTCATTTCTGATTTTGACAACTCAAAGATGATTATTTAAATACCAAGGAGAGGATCTCTACATTGTTCCCTTTATGGATTTATTCTTCTCGTCATGATACTGTATATTGTTGACAATGCCTTAAAGCAATCCTACTTTTCTGTGATATGTCTATCAGCTGTTTCTCCTAGTTAGAACAGTAATTATAGGATGCTTTGATTTTGAAACTAACTGGGTGCTTCCCTCGAAGTCCCATCAGTGGTAATTTCATTGAATTTTTTTCAAATTGAATATAGACAACTAGCATGCTAAAATATACTGACCAGAGTTTAGTTTGTCCATAAAACAGGCAGACAATCTACGCCAGCAGACACTGCAGCAGATGTCTCGCATTCTTACAACTCGTCAAGCAGCACGGGGTCTTCTTGCTATGGGGGATTATTTTGGCCGCCTCCGGGCCCTCAGTTCTCTCTGGGCTGCACGTCCTCGTGAGCCAGCATAGATTTATAATTATGTTTAATTGTTATTCTTCAGCTGATTCAGCAAGTGATTTGAACCTGCTGAACTTGGTTTGAAGGACACATGCTTGGCAAAAGCCAATGGTATAGTTTCCAAAATAGTAGCACTTAAGACATGAAGAGATTGACCTGTCAGGGTGATGAAGAAAGAAGATGCGACAGATATCTTTATAGTAACATTCAGCAAAAATGTGCAGAAAGTGACTAGCTGCTCTGAATTTTGAAGAGTTGCAACTCTGCTTCATTCAGTAATTTATTGTACACATGACCATCTGGACTTTACTTGTAAAATTTAGGTGGCTGATTCAGTTTTCGAAGAAGGTTCTGGTGGTCAGATTTGATAGAGAGCTGTGAATAGATTGACACTCTTTTCTAGGTTGTAACAGTAAGTTGATTTATATGAATTATTTGAATATAATTTCTTCAGAATTCTATGCATTGCAGCTATAGTATCATTAACTTGGAAAACATACGGAACTATGAGTTACAATTTTCTCTGAAGAGAGAAATATGACAGAAGATAGCAGGGGTTATGTTGACTTATGACTCAGGAAAATGGTAACCGATATCAAATAATTCAGACCCACTAACTGTAGAATTGAATGATCTGTGTATGGGGCATTGCTATTTGAAATTTACAATAAACATACATGGTAGAGTCGCAAAAGTTAGTACGGTTTGGTTTGCAAACAAATTAGGTGGTACCTCAGCCATCTTACTGCTTACAGATGACTGACTGTCTTGATTGTAAATCTGCAAGGGAAGCACACATTCATCAAATGGTTCAAAGTACTGGCTGTATTTGACTAGTGCAGTTTGTTTGAGATGAGTTGTTGAGATTTGAAGACTTAAATTATTGATGTCAATGATTAGAAGATTACCAAGTTTATTGAACTGCATTTGTAAAAAACATACTGGGAATTTAAAAATCCAGCTAACCTATTTATGAGATGATAAAAGAACAGTCACAAGAGGGTACGGATAAACAATCAGCGAGCAAATGCATGCAGAGTATCGCCATTACAAGGACAAAGAAATTGTTTAAGAATTATTATTCAAGGTATGACTTACAATGGAAATGGTTTCATTGTACAGATCACTTGGAAATTCTGAAGTTTTCAATCTTGCCACATATATGTATACAACCAAGCAATCATGTTGTTAGTTTGCCAAGAGAGAGACAACTATAACAAGTATTTATGCAAGGTATGCGGCATCTGTAAGAACTGATGCAGTTATAAGAATCTTTATCTAAGAGAACTATCAGGAGCATTTGTCTGGGTTTTATCCTTATTGAATTTTTTGCATTCTTGTTCTAAAATGTCCAACTGTAATGTCCATTAGGTGGTGCTGTGGTGAAGGGCACTGGGTTTATATGTGGAGAAAATAAGCTCTGCTCTCTTCTGTAAGTTGGTGGGATTCAAGATTGATATTGTATGTTTTATTGTGTGCTTACTCCATGGAGTTGGTTTTGCTTTTCTTTCAGCAATATTGCTTATGTTAACGCCCACACAAAAAACCACATTTCATATTTATTTTGATTTTCTTTCTTTCTTATATTTTCTAATATTCGTGGCAAATTTCATAGGATTTTTTAACTATGGATTTCCTAGAGAGTTGGACATTGTTATAGGCCAAGTATTTGTCTGAAGAAAGCCAGCAGTAAATACCAATGTGATTTGTGTGTCATTATATGAACTATGCTTGATTGTTAACTTCAATAATCTTCAAGTAACCATAGATTGCAATGAGGCCTTACAAATCACAATTAGGCCACGACCTTGGGGACCACAAAGCCTTACATATCACAATTAGCCTTTGGGTCATGATTTTGGGTACCGACACTAGATATTAACATTGAAAGCAAACTGAATAGAGGGCCCTTGACTGGCCATAGGATGTTGTAGGTGTCACAAGACAAATGTGTTAAAAGCTAAAGATTGTGTCAATTAGAGAAGACCCCACATGTGGTGTTGGATTATATTCTAAGTTGCCTAAAACCTGCGTGGGTGTAGAGACAATGCTGTACAGGCATCCTCTGCCACCCATTTATTAATGTTAATTTTTGAGTCATCGTGGCACCATTTTTGAGAGATTCTATAGGGAAGTGCGACATGTTAATCTGTTGAAGATCTTTTTGAGGTATAATCGTGCCATGCAAATGTGCATTTGTGAAAATTTGGCCCCGAAAGTACAATATCGGCCATATAGACATCGGTCGAGAGTCCCATGTTGGGCTTTTGAGTGAGGTTAAAATTTAATTGTTACTTCTATTTCTATAATGTTTGTTGACCATGTGAATTATTTGGTAAAAGTATGTTTTATTTTTGAGTCTGTGGTTATCATCATTTTTTCGCACATGCTGAATTCATCACCATTCAGCCATGAGTGATAGTAGAAATGTCCTAGAGTGATGCGCTGAATCGGGCAATGTATGTTGGTCATGTTGCACATCATGAAAAATCGTAGTATTTGTAGATCCAATAATAAACTATCCAAATATAGTGTTTCCGTTGCTACATTGGTATCAGAGCCAAACTTGGCAAATTTGGTGGTTAAATTCCTAAACATCCAAACTGTACATATCTGTTGCCTTGGATCATGTAACCAAGATGGTAAACTACAACGAATTACACACCGATTCAAATCATTATAGAGTTGAAGTCAACAATGTAAGAAGTTGTCTCGATAACATTGAGAAAAAGGCAAAAAGAGTTGGATGGACAAAAAGAGCTAGGTGACAAAATCAACAGATTAATTGAGAAGCTTAACTACCTGAAAAAAATGAATCAAAGCAAATAAAATTGGATGAGTTACCAAGGAATTGGAACGAACCTCCTCTAGCTATACAATTAGAAGATGCGGCAGCGACCCTCACAAAGGAATATATAGATTTACATGAAGAAGAACAAGAGGAAGAATCTAAATGTCTCGTCGCAATTGCAAGTCAGCAAGAGCCCCCAACAACAAGAATCTCCAAACTATCACAATTTCTACATCATGCAGGTTGTCGGTTATGTTGTAAACACCTGTCCACCCTTTGTACCCACTTCTTAATAACTTTCCGCACAAAAGTAGACGACCTATATCCCTTATTTGACCCATATGGACGAGTCATGGATATCCATATTCCAAGAGAGCATGATATGTCCACTGGGGTTGTTTTAGAATAATTGGGAATTGGAGATGCATTTTGATGCGAAGGAAGCCCATCATGTCAATTTCTATTTTTGTCTTTCATTAAAAATCTAAGCAAAGCCATTGGAACCAATAAGAACTCTCTTGGTAGTGAAAAACGAAAAGAATCAAGGAAAGCACGAAGTAATAAAGAATCAAGGTTCGAGACAACCATCAGACACAACTTAGAAATTCTTCAATGCAGAGTGTTTTGTTGCTAATGATAAGCGACATGGTGAAATACCAAAATTTAGATGGATTCCTGGCTTGTTGCTATACCTCAAAGAAAGACAAAGAAGCCATGTTTTGGAACAAACAAGATACATAGAAAACTTTGTCAAGGCACATGTTATTCTTTTGGATAAGTATTCTCCATCATATACTACTACAGACAAACAACTAGTGCTTTCACTAGTTACATTCTACTTTTACTTTAACATGCAAACTATTCTGGCATTATTGAATTTTGTGAATGCTATAAACATTGAAGACATGGAATAAAATATTGATGGAAAACAAATTGATACACTCAAGACGATTATCAAGCAAGAAATTGGTCAAAAGAACATTAAAGAAGTGGCTACTGTAATGCTTAATCAGAAGGACTTTGTTGTGAAAGGGTTGCTTGGGAAAGGAAAAGACGGTGATTTTCTCACTAGTATTGAGTATGGCACGGGCATAGTTTGTTTTGAACAATGAAAATATATTAAAAACGAACTTGACACTTAGGAATTTGAAAAAGATTATGTGCATTATGGAGGACAAAATCCCTGAGCCGATATCTATATCAACAACCACCTTTTGTCATTTCTCCATTGTATGCTATACCAACTCCTTTCTTTGCAAAATTGTTAGTGTATACATGCGCTACATTCTATTCCTGTCATCCAGACAACATTTATAATGTTGTCTCTAGTCTGTATGCTACACGGGTCTCGGTCTCTATCCATACTTAATAGTGGCCACTCAAAACTATTGAAAGGGAAAGGACACGTCTTATAATAGTAGAGACAATTGAGGGCTTAACCATTTTTTAAAGAATGGTGATACATTGTGAAAGATCGAATCTATTGATTAATTAAAATGAGATATGATGTACCATTAGTAAAAAATGAAGTGCCATTAAGTGTATCTATTATTAGTATATATTGAATTGGGAATCAATCTTATTTGAGAAAAGATTATTAGTATATTGTTGAGAAATCGAGTTTTTCGAACGAATCACCAGAAGCCTCTCCTACCTTATTGAGTTAATTACGTGTCACGGCATCATTAGTCAATAGTATAAGCATAAAAGTTCTGAAGTGACTTACAACCTTTTAGTTCAATGCACACAAGTTTAGGGAGAAGCATTCTGTGAAGAAACACCTTCAATGTAATCAATAAGGAACTTCCATTGAATTTTATATTCATTTGAATAAATAAAAATTTATTCTAATATTTATTTCTAAGTTTGAGTAAGGAGAAAGGTCAAGGTATTCTTTGACGAAATACTGACCAAAATAAAATGGACTCTCATGGAAAAAACAAAAACAAGGACGATTCTCTTCAATTTTCTAAGATGTGTGAATGCCTTTTGAATTTTAAAAAGTAGATTCTAATAATAAGATTTTAATCGAAGATAGCCAAGATAGCTTTGAGGACAAAGCTCTTTTAAAGAAGGCGATAATGTTATTATATAATTTGTCAATGTTTTGAATATATTAATTATATTTAAATATTAATGATATAGTAATTATGAATAATTTCCTTCATAAGGACATGGCCTTATATGAAAGGTCATCATCAAAAGATTATATATATATATATTACTTTGTAAATCCAATAATAAACTATCTAAATATAACATTACCACTGCTATACATGGTATCTTTTAATTGATGTGCCAAAATAAGGTTTGCAGTGCCAAGATCTTTCATGTCAAACTTAGAGGATAGTTGAGACTTAAGCTCCTTGATAATATCCTGATTATTTTGATTAACAACATATCATCAACATAAATAAAGTTTGCAACACCATGATTCTTGATTACATCCTTGTTATTTATTATTAACAACATATCGTCAACATACACTGCTACATAAATTATGTGATCATCAACTTGCTTGGAATAAACACATTGATCAATCTTGCTTCTCAGAAATCCTAGTCCAAGTATGTGAGTAACAAACATTTGATACCATATCCTTGGGGATTGCTTTAACCCATATAATTATGATTTCAGATTGCAAACAATCTCCTTAGCCTTCATTATGAACTCTTTCAAGTTGTTTCATGTGGATTTCTTCCTCTAGGTCTCCATGTAGGAACATTGTCTTTATATCGATTTTTTTTAGTTCATGATCAAATGCAATAGTAAGAGACTATAGAAAACTAATGTAAGTCAATTTTGTAACATGAGAGAAAATCTCACCAAATTTTGTAACATTTCTCCTTATGTGCATGCATGTCTTTGGATTTGGATGGATCTCTCCTTATGTGCATGCATGTCTCATCCTAGAGGTGGCGCATTGTAGGCCTAGTTAGGCTTAGTTCACCCCTATAATTGCTCCAATTCTCCTAGAGGTGGTGCATTAGGGTTTTGGAGCCCCTCCATGTGTCACCATCTCCTTTGTGCATGCATGAGCTCGAGGGGAGTGAATTCTAGCCTCCTTGTGCTATTTAAAGAGGCCTCTTTTTTCATTTTGTAGTTGGTTCTTGCTAGAGCTTTGTGCCAAATCCTTGTACATTTGATTTTGGAATAATTTTTTTGAGACTTTGGAGGCCAAAAGGGTGCGGTGCATGAATTGTCCGGATCCAAATGTTCTATTTCTACATGTGACGTAACCTTGTTTAAATTTATGTACATGTTTAGTTTTGTTTCCATTGGCCTTTGAAAGAGTACTATTGCCCAGTAGGATAGATCTAGTATTATTGCTAGGTTCTATTGTAGATTGTAGGAGTAGTTAAGATAAACATTTTATCAATTGTATGTGTTTGTGTTAATCTCTCATGTAGGCTACACCCAAGAGTATCGAGGAATAATTTTAATTTTTTTGTATCTAAATTGTATTGCAGGTCTCCATCCATCAAGATGGGGGAGGTAAGCCTAGAGAAACGCCCTCATGCTTGATGCCCTTAAAGGACTAGTCCCTCAACATTCTACCCTGGATCTTCTTAGTCATCTTGAAGAGATTCAAATCCCTCTCCATTTGAACCTTCTCTAAATTTAAATCTTAATTTGTTACTTAGATCTACTTTTCTCTTTAAAAGTCACATTTACTTTGAGTAGATCCATTCAAAATATTAGTTTCTAAGTGTAGAATAAACTAGATACATTATTAATACTTAACATTAGTATTTTGACCATGTTAGACAGTGGTTCATTTGAAGTATTTGATTAATTTATCTTGCTTTCCTAAAAAAAAATTTTGCAGGTTTTAGGAAGCTCGAAAGGTTGGCCATTTTTCTTGAGAACCTAGGGTTTCCTCTCACCTTCCCTAACCTTCTTTTTTATCTAAAAAAATCCAATCAATTACTTTTTATTACATGATTAGTTAAGATCTCTAATAATCAACTTTACATATTCCATAAGATCTGATCTAATCATACACATATTAGACATTTGCACACTATTCATAGTTGATTTTAGATCTAAGATCAAAGGCTCTAGTGCATGCATTAAAATCCTTTCAATATTGCACCTAATTTCAAAGAAAATTCAATTTAGCACTTGTACATCTTTGTAATTTTAGTGTAGATAGTTATAAATTTTGTGTCTGCATCAAATTTTAGCTCGTTTCCCATAGGTTGGATAGTGAGAAAATATCATGAGACAAATCCATCCTTAAATTTGTAGTCCTAACAGTTTTTCCTTACTAGCTTGTAGTCTAACAAATCTTTTGTAGGGCAAGTCCCTTTTGGGGGAGAGATCAAAGGGTGCACTTAAAGCAATTTCCTTATTGCTCTTCTAATATTTTATTGCATTTTTTAGACAACAAGCAAACCATCCAAGATGCAGCCATTACTGACCACCATTCAACCCCCCAGGGTGCCTACTAAACAAAGCACTTACCTCACCTTTTTTCTCCCTTCCACTTTCTAATTTTGTAAGCCTGATTGTTGGCCATAAGGGTCAACAATAGGCATTTCTAAGGGTTGCATAGCCCTTTGTAACACATCAGTTAGGGTGGTGGTGTCAAATCCCCCTTACCCCCCTCTCCATGTCATTTCCATGCATGATTTTTCTCTTCCTTTTGCTTTGCCTAACATAGTTTTTCCTAATTTGTTTTAATTATTACTTGGATCACATTTTATTTCAGTTGGAAAGAAATTAATTGCATGCTAATATCTTATGATTCAATCACTCATGCATACTCTAAATTGCTAAATTAATTCCATCTAATAATCAATCCTAAAACGTTCTAATTAATTTCACATAAATTAAAATATACCCTCCCTAAAGACGTAATTCAGACGTTTATGGGTGAATCCATGAAGATGGGTAACACTTTTTGGCCAAAAGTGACAGTAAAAATTCAATTTTTTACACATTTATTAAATCAAAGCCCTCAAAACGCATATATGCCTAGTGAATTCCAACATGACACAAAAAACAAATTTAAGGGAATTATGTTGCCTTTCTAGCAATATTTAAAAAATATATATTAGTATTATTTAATATGCCAAAATTGCATTTAATGATATGTTTGTTCTTTTAATTTTAAAGAAAACTTAACAAGTGGCTTGTGTGCACATAAAATAATTTAACGATAAATGCATATATATATATATATATATATGAACATATTCTACACAATGCATTGGGGCGCACTTTTTTAAAAATTTATGTTGGAAAATTTAATTTTTATTAATTTTTGAAACTAACCGTTGAAAATTGTAATCGCATTTTGTACACCTGTGTACACGTAAAATTTATTTTTATTGGTTATAAAAATAAAAATAAAAACAAAAACAACCCTTCTAAAGAGCACGCGCTGGTCTAAGGCATATATATTTTTTGAAATTTTTTGGTTGTGTATATTTTTGTTGATTTTTCTTTGTGTTGATTCGTTGTTGTGGACATGGTTTTCTAAGTGATTTTGAAAATAAAATGAAAAAAAATTATCACATGAACTCAAAAACTTGTAAATTATATGCCAATGGATAGACGATTCGACGAATCCATCGGTATGAAGTCCGCTACCTAAGGTGCATCGCAGGACAGGGTTTAGCTCTGACAAAGAGGCATGTAAAAATAAATTTGAATAATAAGAGGCTAAAATCCTATTTTAAAGCCCTCAATAGAGCTATTAGCTCGATCGAGGATTTGTGCACATTTTTTAAAATCCTTGATCGAGGGTTTATATGTGGTTAGACAAAAGCTTGATCAAACTATTATATCTATCGAGCTACTAGCTAGATCGAGCTTTTAAGTACCTTGATCAAACTTTTAAAAAAAACTTGATCGAGCTTATGAGCTTTATGAATTATAGTGGTTGAGTGTGTAAGCAGATATGGGTTGTAGTGGTCAAATGTTATATATGATAAGGGTTATGGGTTAGATCTAAGGCTAAAGGTTAAGTGCTATATATATGATATATTAAGCGCGTAAAGGGTTACATGAGTTTTGCACTAGATGTTAAGGGTAAACAATTATTGGAGATAAAGTTTATGGGTCATAAAGGTCATGGTTTATATATCTTAGGGATTAAGTCCTAATAGTTTTAGCACTTGGGAATTATTGGAGGTAAGGTTTATGGGTCATAAGGTTTATGGTTTATATATCTTAGGGCTTAAGCCTTAAGAGTTTTAACACTTGGGGTTATGGGAGATAAAGGTTAGGGCATTTGGGATTAAGGTGTGCAGGATTATATGAATTAATAAGGAATATGGGTTATATCTTTTACAAGTTAGGCGTTAGTGTTTAGGGTTAAGTCTTAATAGTTTTAGCACTTGGTGTTAGAATTCAATATGCTAAGACAGAAAATAGCAGCATTACATTCCACTTCACAATAATAGCATATACAGGATCACTGAAGAAACAACAAGCACAGCATAAACACAAGAGACAGAGATTTATCCTGGGAAACCCTCATGGGGTAGAAAACCCAACAAAGCTTCCTCAATATAGATGAACAACAATATACAAAGATGAAACCCTGAGACATGATCTCCTCCTCCACAATAGCAGACCTCTCCTCCACAAGTGCGCTATCCTCAAGTGTGTGTGTGTGTCAAATGAGGAACACACCTCCTCTATTTATACACTACTCTGATATGTATTTTACACAAGTACATGTAGGCTCGTATTTAACCATTATGTTAAATACCCCATTATAACTGACTAGGCCGACCCCCACATGGTGGGTCTAATAACCCTAGTTACCACACCCAACTCGGAGGAATAAACATCTCCGGATTTATAGTATAATCACATCGGAGGTATGGAACATCTCCGGAATAAATAATATACAAATATAATATTCTTTGAAGTTACAATATTTCAACACTCCCCCTTAACGAGAAGGATATTATAACAGTATCTGCACGAGCAAGGAGTCATCAACATCATACATGATACATCTATAAATCATTGGAAGCTTTCTTAACATCATCAGTAACTCAAGCAGTTACTGGAACATCAACATCTTCAGTACTGAGTCTTTATCTTCTGCAGCACTCGAACAACTACAACAACATCAACATCTGGATCCTCACGATCATCAGTATCGTCATCTCACGATCATCAGCATCGTCATCACACGATCATCAGCATCGTCATCACACGATCATCAGCATCGTCATCACACGATCATCAGCATCGTCATCTCACGATCATCAGCATCGTCATCTCACGATCATCAGCATCGTCATCACACGATCATCAGCATCGTCATCACACGATCATCAGTATCGTCATCACACGATCATCAGCATCGTCATCACACAATCATCAGCATCGTCATCTCACGATCATCAGCATCGTCATCACACGATCATCAGCATCATCATCACACGATCATCAGTATCGTCAGCATCGTCATCAACACAGGTATCCATAACAATACAAGTATCCACATCATTAGTACAAGTATTCATGCCAATACAAGTATACATATCATCAATACAAGTATCCATACTGATACAAGTAATCATGTCATCAATACATGTATCCTACCGATACAAGTAACCACATCATCAATACAAGTATCCATACCGATACAAGTAACCACGTCATCAATACTAGTATCCTACCGATACAAGTAACCACATCATCAATACAAGTATCCTACCGATACAAGTAACCACATCATCAATACAAGTATCCTACCGATACAAGTAACCACATCAAAAATCACTTTCTCGGAGACCATACGTCTACGGATCAATTCAGGGACCGCAGTCCGGGGATGATACAATCCCCACTTCTCGGAGACCTCACGTCTACGGATCAATTCAGGGACCTAAGTCCGGGGATGATACAATCCCCACTTCTCGGAGACCTCACGTCTACGGATCAATTCAGGGACCTAAGTCCGGGGATGATACAATCCCCACTTCTCGGAGACCTCACGTCTACGGATCAATTCAGGGACCTAAGTCCGGGGATGATACAATCCCCACTTCTCGGAGACCTCACGTCTACGGATCAATTCAGGGACCTAAGTCCGGGGATGATACAATCCCCACTTCTCGGAGACCTCACGTCTACGGATCAATTCAGGGACCTAAGTCCGGGGATGATACAATCCCCACTTCTCGGAGACCTCACGTCTACGGATCAATTCAGGGACCTAAGTCCGGGGATGATACAATCCCCACTTCTCGGAGACCTCACGTCTACGGCTCTCTTTAGGACTGAAAGTCCAGGGATGATCCAATCCCCTCAACTGTCCACTAAGGACTTCATTCTCGGAGACCTCACGTCTACGGCTCTCTTTAGGACTGAAAGTCCAGGGATGATCCAATCCCCTCAACTGTCCACTAAGGACTTCATTCTCGGAGACCTCACGTCTACGGCTCTCTTTAGGACTGAAAGTCCAGGGATGATCCAATCCCCTCAACTGTCCACTAAGGACTTCATTTTCGGAGACCATACGTCTACGGATCTATTCAGGGACCGAAGTCCAGGGATGATACAATCCCTACCTGTCCACTAAGGACTTCATTTTCGGAGACCATACGTCTACGGCTCACTTTAGAACATGTGTTCAAGGATGATACAATCCCCACATGTATTCTCATCAATACATCTATCATCAAAAGCATGTATTCTTACTAATACATATAACATCAAAAGCATGTATAAGTAAAACTAAGTATTCTAAGTATACGAGTCCTAAATCTAAATATTTCTAAGTATCTAGGTGTAGAGAACAGGTTACCTCATCATCGACCTTGTTGTTCGATGAGACAATCTCATCATCAGTGACTATACTACTCCCCCTTTCGAGGAGGGTCCTTTTGAGCTACACCAAGCCTATCTCGAAAGTATTCAAATTTCACTCGAGACAGAGGCTTGGTTAGTATGTTGGTAACTTCTTCACTCGAGGTAGAGGTTTGGTTAGTACATCGGTAACCTGTTACGAATTCAAACTTTATAGTTTCTTTCTGTGTCATATCTTGTTAGATCCCTATGATCTTTGACTTATCATTGAACACTGGATTCTATGTCATCTTGATACAACTCTATTTGTCACATAGGATCACAGTTGGTTCTATCTCTAAGTCAAACAATCCTGAAGCCAAACTTCTTCACACCTAGCAGAGCAAACAACCATATATTCTGCTTGTGCTGAGAGCCACACTAGACTGCTTCCAGCTAAACCACGAGATCATGGCTAATCCCAGACAATAACATCCTCTTGATGTGTTCTTCTTGTCTGATACACTTTCTGCCCAATCAACATCTGAGTAGCCATCTGAAGTCATGATCTCCAAGATAGCACAGATCAAAGTCTATCGTATCCTTTAGGTGCCTCATCACATGCTTTGCAACTATCAGGTGAAAACATCTAGTTTCCACTAGATACTGACTCAAGGTATTCACAACAAAGCATATATCTAATCTAGTATATGTTAGAAACAACAATGACCCAATAATTTGACTGTACAGAGTTATATCCACTAACTCTGATGAGTTATCCCCTAACAGCTTCAAGTTGGAATCCATAACAGTGGCCATTCCAACACCTCAAGTCATATTTCTCATCATACTTTCCTTGGTTGAGAAATATTCCTTCTGAGCCTAGCCATACTTCCAGACCTAGGAAGTAAAGCGTCAATTTGAGATCTTTCATTTTCATTTCTGCATTGAATGATCTTCTGCATATCTATCTGTGCCATCTCTCGTTAGATGGGTCTACTAATATGAGCCTTAATATCATTCGAACTCTGTGGTGAGTTCCTTCTTGCATCCATGTCATTTGTGTATAGAAATCATATTCAACCTTGTAGCAAAGGTTGATATCCACATCACCCATGGTGATCATTAAGCTTATCAATTTATTATCGATCCTAGGTACCTATACAGAACCTGATTCACACTTCTTCTTTAATTACACCATACTTGGAGCAAACATCTTGTCGTGATTCTCTTCCCCTTTCTAAGAGAATCTTCTAGCCATGAGCCTTCTATATTTTGTTCGATTTGTAAATCTTCTTGTTTGAACATCCACCACTTGTACGGTGTCCATCATTCTTCATGACCTTTCCTACAAATCAAAATTAAGTACATGATTAGTAATACTTCATAATCATCAAATCATATTGACATGATAACCTATTATGCATACAGATATCATTTACATAGTGATGCAACTATTTTGACCAATACTTTGGCACAACACTTTCCCATATCCTGTATGCATACAGTGGCTATCTAGATGCCTTCCATCTCTACCAGAACATACTATCGAGAGTGTGCACAACTCTCAGCATGTCAGCAAAGAGGTTTCATTCTAGACATGCAACAATGGAATGTTTGTCCAACTTACCAATCATATGCATATTAGTAGTATACTGTTCAATGTTCTATGAATATTTACACTCATCATGATATATTATAGGAATACAAATATGCATACAACCTATTACAGGCAATATCATTACTATTTCAAATAACAACTCAAATACTTATCTTTTATGTTTGTGTGGCTGCCTCCCACTTGATCTTCTGTATGTCTTTTGAACTTCTATTCATTCTGTACCACTGTGCATGCTCAAGAGTCATCCTCATGATCTCATACACAAACATACACTCATTAGTATATTCTAAATGCTATCAAAACATTATAGTACTAAATAATCTTGAAAATGTATAGTCATGATTATAGTTAATAAACATTAGTATTCAAGATTTCGGGGAAGTCTTCTTTTACTCATGCATATCATCAATCAAGATAAAATATATAATATGCATAATCCCTTGATTACTAACTTTATGAATAAGCATAACCAATCATTCCAAGTATACTTATATAAGGGATCCTGACACAAGGTAAGATTCATGGGAAACATACCTGGATTAGTATACCTACTTGGTTATGTACAACATACCTAAACAATCTCTTCAATGATTTAGAGATCCTGAGCTAGAACCTGCATGTCTCATAGGTTAAGCATAATATAACAAAGTCATACATACCTCGTAAGTAGAACAAATATTATGGATGAGTCTTTGTCTTCATGTTTTCATGGTCATGGAGCCTGATTTGTCTTTTGTGATGTACCTGTATCTTGTTAGTAGACAACATCAACCTCACACAACATCATAATGCATTAGTACAATCATAAGTGTCAACACCCTAACCAATGAATATCTTCTATCATGCATTCATAATTTTGTTAAGGTGATACAACAAATCTAAAATCAAGATTGTACTAACCGTAATAACATGAAGACAAACATACCATAAACTTAATCATGAACAAATCTCAAAACATACCTCGATGAGTCATACCTGTCGAGATCGCTTGTAATCTCCTTATGTAAAGCCTTAGCCTCATCTCCCTCTGAAACAGTAACTCCTTCACTTATGCAGGTGACCAATCCATCTTCTTCTAGGATTAACCCTATCCACTTGATTTGTAAGAACTGGACCTGGAGCTGGATATGGGTTTGTCAGAGAAACCCCAAAAATTCAAACTTTGAATTTCAAACTTTCGAAAGGATAGAAATATGCGCCTTGATGAGCTGATCAAACTGATATATTCAGAATTTGAAAACTGCAAAGTTTCACTCCTCAATTTTGCCTTTGAAACTTCCGGATTCACTGGACGTGACCCTGAACTGGGGTTTGGTGAATCCCACTCTTCTTCCCAATCAAAATGTTTGATCCAAAGCTCTAAGCTTCTATTTTTCTGAGGAGCTTCCAGCCATGGTCACAGATTTCAAAAGTTCCCATTTTTACAGAAGCTCTAATTTTCCACTTTTCTGATCAAAGTCCCGAACTAGGGTTTGATCAAGCCTAGCCTTCTGCCCAACCAAAAAAATCTGATCTTGGTCTCTAAATTTCTATTTTGATGAGTAGCATTCAGCCGTGGTCTCCGTTTACAAAAATTCCAACTTTCTTCAAAGCCCTAAATTCCGGAAGCCATGAATGAAGGTATTCAAAAATAATTATGTTTTGACAGAAATATGTACCTGATTGTTTCTGGTGTAACTCCAAAATTTTCAATCCACAGGGTCTGAAAAAGTTTTCTGAGATAGCCTGACCTGTTATCTTTCCATCCTGACAGGTCTGACCTCAATTGGATTCTCTGAGAGAGAGTTATGTCAAATGTCGCAACGTGACCTGTTTTGGGATAAAACAGAAGAGCGAACTTGTACAGCGTGCCACGTGTCACTGTTTGAACTTCGGCCTCTGAAAAAATTTTCTGAGGTAGCTCGGCCTGTTATCTTTCCATCCTGAGTGGTATGACCTCAATTGGACTCTCTGAGAGAGAGTTATGCCAAGTGTCGCAACATGACCTGTTTATGGGATAATACAGGAGGGCGAACTTGTACGGAGTGCCATGTGTCACTGGTTCAAATTCGGCCTCTTAAAAAGTTTTCTGAGATAGTACAGACTGTTTACTACCTTTCACTTTTTACGAAATTTCATTTGGAGCTTCCTAGCCCAAGATATGACCTTTTTCCGAAGGTCACCTGATTTTGACTCAAATCTGGAAGAGGCAGAAACCCTATATTGTACAGATCATAAATCACAAAGTACAATGAATTAGAGGTTGTCCTTTGGATAAAAGGTACCTGAAAATTTAATATTCGTCCTGTAACAATTTCAGATCCGAAAACTTCGCCAAAACGGATTTATAGCGAAAGTGCTACGATGACTGGTTTTTGCTATGTAAAACCCTAACCTTCAAATTGTCGTAAGTAAAGCAAGTGTCTTTAGTGCCATACCTTGTCTTCCTTCAGGTTAGCTCTGATACCATGTTAGAATTCAATATGTTAAGACAGAAAATAGCAGCATTACATTCCACTTCACAATAATAGCATATACAGGATCACTGAAGAAACAACAAGCACAGCATAAACACAAGAGACAGAGATTTATCCTGGGAAACCCTCATGGGGTAGAAAACCCAGCAAAGCTTCCTCAATATAGATGAACAGCAATATACAAAGATGAAACCCTGAGACATGATCTCCTCCTCCACAATAGCAGACCTCTCATCCACAAGTGCGCTATCCTCAAGTGTGTGTGTGTGTCAAATGAGGAACACACCTCCTCTATTTATACACTACTCTGATATGTATTTTACACAAGTACATGTAGGCTCGTATTTAACCATTAGGTTAAATACCCCATTATAACTGACTGGGCCGACCCCCACATGGTGGGTCTAATAACCCTAGTTACCACACCCAACTCGGAGGAATAAACATCTCCAGATTTATAGTATAATCACATCGGAGGTATGGAACATCTCCGGAATAAATAATATACAAATATAATATTCTTTGAAGTTACAATATTTAAACACTTGGGGATTATGGGAGATAAAGGTTAGGGCCTTTGGGATTATGGTGTGTAGGATTATGAGTTAATAAGGGATATGGGTTTTATCTTTTACAAGTTAGGGGTTAGGGTTTATAATAAGGGAAATAATGGTTAAGGCTTAGTGGTAATAGTTCTCATATGTCACTATTCTATGATTTAGGGGTTGTAGGAAGTAGGTTCTAAGGTTATAAAGGTTAGGAGTGATATGTGTTTAGGGTTATAAGGGTTATTGTCTAGGACCATTAATGGTTAGGAGTTATGTTTTATAGGTTTTAAGGATATATGATACAAGGTTTGAGGTTTAGAGGTCGTGTCTTAGAAGTGATTATTATTGTGGGTATAAGGGTTAATGGTAAAGGGATATAGTGTTTAGGGGTTATAGGTTCCATGATTCATAAAGATGATGGTCATAGATTCATAGGTGGTATTGGTTGGTATTGGTTTGAGGTTATAAATTTTAAGGGTATATCATTGATAGTGGTTCATGTGTGTATGGGTTAACGATTAGAGGTGATAGGGGTTAAGGATTAATAAGTTTACAACTTAGATATCATAATGGTTAGTAGTTAGAGGTCATAATAAATGTTAACAATTATATGTTGTAATGGTTATCCTTATGTATTATAAATGTTAGTAGTTAGAAGAAATAATGGTCAAGGGTTGGGAAATATGTGTGATAATGATGATAGGGGTTCAAGTTTGTATCGATTGGGGGTTAATAATGTGGGATGATAATATTTAAAGGATGGGGGTTAAGGGTTAGAGAGGCTATTTTTACAGGGGCCAATCATTAAGATTACATGTGACGTGGTCAAGAGTTAAAAGTGATACATTGTCATGTTCCCAAATCTTGCATTGGATCACAATAGCCTAAGCCACTTGGCCATGTTCATGATAGTATGTCACATTGGTTCTAAGGGTCCAATAATTGCCAAGTATGATGTCCAAGTTAATAATAATGTCAAATTAGATCCAAATGGACAAGGTGGGTCACATGAAGAGCAAATTCCCAATTCAAAGTTTGTAATGTCCCCATCCAAATAAACTATCATGGAGGAAAAATTCCACCAACCTACTAGTTCCCTAGGTTGGGGGTGGAAGCATTAAAATATTGGAATAAGGGAGCTACAAGACCCAAAATGACCTTAGACTTACAAATTCACATCATATGGTTCAAATAAGCAATAATAAAATGGAAAATAAGGTGGCATTGGATTATGAGGGCACATAAGAGGTTGTGGGACCCACATGTGGCAAGATTCCCCACTACACTTGGCATCATTCTCTCACCAATTCGAGTACAAGTTGGAGGGTAAGGTACTTGGGGAAGTTGAAGAGGCATTATGCATGGCATGAATCTAGGAAGGTCTAATTGGAGTGGAAGAGTAACTCCAATGGAAGAGGAAGAGGCATCATAGAGAAGTTGTGACACTTGTAGCTAGATTCCTGGGCATCTATGGCAACAATGATGGAGAATCTATGAAAAATATGACAAATTCAGACCTGATTGTAGATCTATGAAACATATAACATATCAGGGCTAAAAATAGCCACCAAGAGGGTGCATAGGGGGAGTTAGGGTCAGCCAAGATTCCGAATTCGAATTGGGGAAAGAGGAGTGCAAGGAAGAAGTGGACAAGTGTCTCATGAGGGAATCCATCACTAACTCGAGTTGGGTGAGTGGTTTTGGAGGGAATTTGACCTCATGAGTCCAAATGAGGTTAATAAAAGAGGATGATGACAAAGGAGAGCATCTTTTGGTCATTTTTTATTTGCATCTTTGTAATTTGGAAGAGCTTAGCTTGTCCTTGCACGGTGGATGTTCATCCTCCCTACCTTAGAACCAATGTCGTGGGTGCAATATTCCTATCCAAGTTGGTTGAAGGAGAGGCCATTCAGACCTCTCAATAGAGATTCATGGATATGTTTTGATGTAGGTTTGATCCCCCTTTGAGTTTGAGTTCATTTCCTATCTTCTTTCTCTTAAAACTCTCTCAATGTCCATGTATAAGTGTGATGGGGCACTCATAGTTGCATAAATATTTTGATGACTGATGATTCGACCCCATTGGCATGTTATTTTATGTATATCATTATAATGGACTACATATGAGATCCACAAATCGAATTACTATACATTCCATGTAATATTTCCAAGCTAAATCAAGATTCAAGCTAGTTTCACATAGTGTTTTTTTGGTGACTTTGTATCTGTTTGATATAAGATATTTTTTGAGTTTTAGATTATGTTTTGAGATTCATATGAAGTAAAATTGATGGCCAAAATATGATGTGCATACCCTCTGATTTTTGCTTAAAGATTGAACCACAAATTGTATGTACATTTTTAACAATTTTCTCACAATTCCAATGTCATACAATTTGTTGTTTTATGGGAGTTATAGCAGAACCTAAAACCTGATCTAATGCTGAATTTTGGTTTCTTTTGAGGTCGTCTGTCAGAACCAAGTATCATATTAGAAAATAGGGAAGGTCGTACAATGTTTGGGAAGCTCAAAAGTTCATAGACTAGTAGGGTTTTTAACCATCGAATTCACTAGTATTTTCAACCCTTCTTTCCTCCTTGAGAAATGCAAGCCTTGAATGTTTCTAATGAATGCCTAAGTGTATTAAAGCTGCATTAGAATGTATTAATACCTCTCAACCCCCTCCATACACAATTCGAAATCATTTGGGACAATTTGGGTTTCACTAGCCCAAGGTTCAAAAATTGGCCATAGAAGGGACATTACTGTGGTATCAGAGCATGGTCCTAGCACCTGTGCATTAAGATCATCCATTAAATAAGAAGTTGCAGACATGTATTGCTATTATTATGAATCCTATGAATATAGTTCTTATGAGTAGTATGAAGATGACTGTGAGCAATATGAAGAAGAATGTGAATGGTATGAGGAATAGTTGCCATCATGCAACACTTCTTACAAATTCATAAGGAATGAGGGTTATTCTTATGACTTTGTGTATGATGAATATGAATGTGCCATACCAACAAAGTCTAATCCTACGAATGAATTAGAAATATTGAGAGCAACATGTAAAACTTTGCTTAAGCAATATCAAGCATATCTTGCTTTGATGGGAAAGACAAAGAAGGCCATACTTTTGGAAGGCTTTGTTGATTGGGTGTTTGGATATAGGCCAAAGAATTAAGATGTGGAGATAGTGAAAAAGGCCTATGCCCTTCTTGCAAAATACCTTGGATAGAAAATCATATATGTTTGAGTGAAAAGGAGGAGCGAAATGAGGAGACCCATGAGCCACCTAGTTCTGAAGGTGGTGAAGCAGAAGAAGCATTAGATGAAGATGATCGAAAGTCACTCCCAAGTGACTGAAAAATATGAAGAAACAACACATGAGCATGAAGAATATTCCATTGAAAATACTGAAGATTGTTCTAAGACACATTCTACTTTGGACATGAATCAAAGAGCATTTACTGATTGATGCTTGAACTGTGAAGGAGTACCTACTGATGGGTGCTCACACCTCTATGTTGGTGACATAGAGATCACTTTTGAAAGTGTTGTTGCAAGCCAAAGTTCCATTGATCGTGGAGATGAAGACCTTGTAACAATTGAAGAAGAACCAAGATCAACTTCCCCATCGCCACTTGAGCTTCATGAAGTTGGTCCAAGCAAGAAGGAAGAAGAAGAGGAGGTTCATTTGCAAGAGCCTCATTTTCTTGCAGGGTCCTTGAAGATTGATGAAAAGAATATTCAAGAGGCCTTGAAGACTGTCCATGACACACATGCATTGGTTTCGAAATTTTGTTGGTGTGTGGAGGAGAAATCTTCCCTTGAAGACATGGAGAAAATCCAGAAGGCAATGTTGGACACCAAAGGTAATTTTTGAATTTGTTTTCTAATAGAGATTATTTAATTGAGCTTGCTGGTTTGTTTCATGGAATAACCTTGAAGTATGCAAAAGAGAATGACAAGCTCTCAAATGAGTTGGAGTCCACCCAAAATGCACTAAAAAAATCTATGGTATAGATTGATCAACTTCAAGAGAGGTTGCAAAGGTCCTTTACACCCTCCTACATATCATACATTCATTCAATGACTGAAAGACTTTATGTTACAAAGGAGGAACCTCATGTGATGGTGGAACATGAGGTACATGTTGATATGCAAGTTCTTGAAGAGGCTACAATCAAATAAGAAGAAATCCAAGCACTTGTTTGTGTTCAGAGGGACTATAAGCTGCCTCATGGTGAGAGTTGTAGGGCCTTGGAGGAGGCACATGATCTCACAACAGTTGGACCATCCATTTGTGGAGAAGATGCATTCAAAAGTTTGATGGGTGAGAGTTTCAAAGAGGTAAGGTTGGTTCACAATTATCCCCTACTTCTTTTTCATCCACATCAATTGGGGATGAAAATTGGGTGAAAGGTTTCTTTTTGATGGTGCCACATGAGGAGTATGAAACTCCTATCTCTACTTTCGATGATAACATGATTAGAGCATTTTGTTCTTTACATTTGCAGCAACATCATTTGTTACCTTATGATGATACACATCTACATGGATGCACCTATGATGTTCATTTGAGTCACTTGAAGACTCATGATTTTCCTTGCGGCTTGTTTAATTCATTTGATGTTGGAGGAACTTTATCCAATACTTTGGTGAAGATGATTGGAGCACATTCTTATTGGCAGCAACATCCTTTGTTATTTCTTGATGACACACATACTCATGGATGCACATATGGTACTCCTTTGATCCCCTTGAAGGCTCATTGTTTTCTTTGCTCCTTACTTCGTTCAGACTTTGGTGGAGGTTCTTCATTCACTTCTTGGATGAAAGAACACATGGCTGATTATTTTGATGCATCTTACATTCTTTTGGAGCAGCATCATAGGACATGGGATCCTCACCTATTTCACTGGAGCATATTTGATATAATACTTGATGCTTGTGTGAAAGGGGCACATGATGATCTACTTACTTGGATGTACAAGCACTTTCATGATTCTTTGATGAGGCACCTCTTGGATGTACATTTGTATGATGTTGTTTTGTACATTGATGAATGATGATCTATATTTGTACTTGTGATGTTTGGAAGGCTGCAATACAAGCAATGGGATCCTGGTGTTGCTTGGTTTCAACTCACTCGGAGCAGTAGTTCGATTGTTGCTTTGGGAGAGAAATCCAACCTTTAGTTGTTTGAGTTCATCTTTGCAGAGCATTGTTCCAGTTTCCTATGTGGGGGTCCTTTTGAGAGATGGGTTCAATATCCACATGCTTGGTGTTCATGTCATTTCATACTAGACATTTCACACCGTGCATATATCAGGATCATTTGGGACCCTGGGATCATTTTTGGTCTCATTGGTTTCAATGTTTGGGGGCAACAAGCAATATGGTAGATTGAGTCACCCCTTGAGAAGGTGATTGTAATCATAGTAGTGTAGCAGCAAGCATGGTGGTTCCCCTATGAAATTTTATTGGAATCTTGAAGACTCAAAGTTTGGAAACTCAGTGGCATCTTCAAATAATTATACAGTGATTAAAAAAGTTGAAAGTTCAGAAAGGGTTTCCAAAATATGAAAGAGGTAAAGATTAATTGTACAAATTTTGTTTTGATGGATTTAATTAATATTTTGGTGTTTAGTGGTGATGTCATAGGAGATATCAATATGAAAAAAAGAAAGAAAATCCAAATCTCTTTACTTTTGGAAACACGCAATTAAATGGATTTAACTAACCTTAAAAGAACTATTAAATTACCTGAAATTTCAAACGTGAAGAATAGAAAATCAAAATAGTTTATATGGCTAATATTAAGTTTAACATTATTCGTTTTACGAATGCGGGATTAAACACTGTGTAATTAGCTAATGCATTATTTCTAAACTTAGAGAAGAAGGCATTAAATGAAATTTGACTAGTGTTATGACTTTTGGTTTTAAAAAAAATGTAAATAACTAATATTTTATTAAAAAGTTTGGATAGCATTGTTTACATGTCAATTTATTAGTATTATTACAATATTTATACAATAAATTAAATTACTTTTAATAGTGTTATGATTGTGTTTGAAATGTGTGATTTATTTTACAGGGAAAGTTTGGAGGGAAAATTTTGAAGGGAAAATTTCGTTCTTTTAGCTATAAGATGGTTGGGGTTTGAGAATTGGACCATTGTAATTTTTGGTGAGGAGTGAGAAAATTTCATTCTCTTATACTTTTTAGTGAAAAGTCATGGACTTGTCTGAATCAATCTCAATGTCTGAAGATGTACATGAAGATGGTGGAAATTTTCATTTAAGTGGGGATTTCAAAGGCACCGATGATGATTTGCCTCCAAGTGAGGATTTTAAAGGCATTAATGATGATGATGAAGAGCTTCCTCCATGTGGAGATTTTAAAGACATTGAGGAAGATGATGAAAAGTTTCCTCCAAGTGACGATTTTCAAGGCACCAATGATGATTTTGCTCAAGGAAATGATTTTCAAGGAATCAACAATGATTTTCCTCCAAGCGATGATTTTCAAGGCACTAACATTGATTTTCCTTCAAGCCAATATTTTCCTCCAAGCAAGAATTTTCAAGGAACAAAAGATGATTTCCCTCCAAGCCAAGATTTTCTTCCAAGCGAGGATTTACAAGACAACAAACTTGATTTTCCTCCAAGCAAGGATTTTGATGGGATAGATAATAATTTTGGTGAGGATGAAGGCACTAATGATGGTGTAGATGATTTTCCTTCAAGCAAGGATTTTAATGGAACCAATGATGATTTTCCTCCAAGCGAGTATTTTAATGGGATTGATAATGTTCCTCCCCCAAGTAAGGATTTTGATGGCACTGATGGTGATTTTCCTCCAAGCGATGATTTTAATGGGACTGATAATGTTTCTCCTACAAGCAAGGATTTTGATGGCACTGATGATGATTTTCCTTCAAGTGAGGATTTTAATGGGACTAATAATGTTTCTCCTCCAAGCAAGGATTTTGATGGCACAGATGATGATTTTCCTCCAAGCAAGGATTTTAATGGGATAGATGATGGTTTTGGTGAGGATAAAGGCAACAACAGTGTTGAAGATGGTTTTCCTCCTAGCCAAGATTTTGATGGCTCTAATGATGATTTTCCTCCAAGTGGGGATTTTAATGGGACAAATGATGATTTTGGTGAGGATGAAGGCACCAATAATGGTGAAGATGGTTTTCCTCCAAGTGAGGATTATGATGGTAGCGATGACGATTTTCCTCCAAGCTAGGATTTTAATGGAAACAATTATGATATTCCTCGAAGCGAGGATTTTAATGGGACAGATGATGAATTTGGTGAGGATGAGGGAACCAATAATGGTGAAGATGAATTTCCTCTGAGAGAGGATTTTGATGGAACCGATGATGATTTTCCTCCAAGCGAGGATTTTGATGGCACTGATGATGAATTTGCTCCAAGTGAGGATTTTAAAGGGACAAGTGATGATTCTGGTGAGGATGAAGGCACCAATAATGATGAAGGTTATTTTCCTCCAAGCAATGATTTTGATGGCATTGATGATGGTTTCCCTCAAAGCGAGGATTTTAATGGGATGGATGATGATTTTGGTAATGATGAAACCGCCAATGATGTTGATTTAACCTCAAGTGATAAACTTGATACTAATGTGGATAATCATTCTCCTACTAATTTTGGTGATGATAATCTCAATGAGAGGGATGATATTCCTCACACTGATGAGGATATTCACTCTAATGAGGATGATTTAATGGTTCATGAAACACAAAGGCAAATTGTACGAATGAGCAAGATCAAGTGCAGGACTAGGATATTTTATATCAATCCAAAGCATTCTAGTTATACAAGGTCTAGGAAATATTTGCTCATAAGTCTCAGCTCTATTACTGATTTGATTTCAAGTGAGTGTTGCCAAAAAAATTGTCTGATACGAATACACTACAATTATGCCTTAGAGTTAAGGCGAGCATATCTATCAATGAACAAAAATATGCAAAATTCATATTTGGTAGGGTGCATGATTTCTACAAAGGAAGGTTTATGATTATCGCATTGGCGGTATTTTTCTTTGCATAAGGGAATTCAAAATAATCCACTCAATTGGTAATCTTAGACTATCAAGAATCCATACAAGGCTAGAAAAGGATCCTACATTTTATTCTAAAGAATATCATGCACGAGCTACTTGGCCGATAACAAACATTGCAATGTCATGGATGTGTGACTTCTTTTCTAAGCATGGAGAGAGTATGCCAGATAGAGAAACCATACATATTCCAGATAATTTACCAAGGCAATAAATCTACAACTTGTACAAGGCATTTGTTCAAGATGCTAAAGGAAATAACAATTTCATTAGATATGCATATTTTACAAGACTATGGAAAACATAGTTGAACTATGTTTGTATTCCTAAGAGGTCAAGGATGCGAGTTTGCAGTATATGTGCTTCTCTTAAACAAAGAAGGGATAAATCGGAAGGCATGGAGAGAGGTATGTCTTTGGAATAACTATCTATTACGAAAGTTCATCAATGTTTTGTTTTTATTTTATTTGTAGATTATGTTGTTAAAGAACTTCAAGCACATCGCAATCAACAATCAGTTGAATGGAAAAAGTTATTAAAACATCGCAATAAGTGTTATGATAAACAACATAAGTATAAGGGTTTGATAATTGATGGCATGGATCAAAAAACAAAACAAAAAACTTTTGCCACATTTTGTTCGTGTACCAAAGAATTTAAAGGAGGAAAATTTTATTCAGTTTCACTTGGTTGGTTGTATGGATTTTAATGGTTAAATGTCTCCAAGGGTTTACTTTACAGCTCCCAATATTCATAATGATGCAAATTTGACCATTACCATAATTCACCATGTGCTAACTCATTGGTCTGGTAATCTTCCTCAAGTTCTATATCTGCAATTGGACAACACTAGCCGGGAAAACAAAAATCAGTTCGTGTTTGGTTATCTGAACATGCTTCACTTGGTTGGTTGTATGGATTTTAATGGTTAAATGTCTCCAAGGGTTTACTTTACAGCTCCCAATATTCATAATGATGCAAATTTGACCATTACCATAATTCACCATGTGCTAACTCATTGGTCTGGTAATCTTCCTCAAGTTCTATATTTGCAATTGGACAACACCAGCTGGGAAAACAAAAATCAGTTCGTGTTTGATTATTTGAACATTCTTCACTTGGTTGGTTGTATGGATTTTAATGGTTAAATGTCTCCAAGGGTTTACTTTACAGCTCCCAATATTCATAATGATGCAAATTTGACCATTACCATAATTCACCATGTGCTAACTCATTGGTCTGGTAATCTTCCTCAAGTTCTATATCTACAATTGGACAACACCTGCCGGGAAAACAAAAATCAGTTCGTGTTTGGTTATCTGAACATGCTTGTTGAATTGGTAATTTTTCAGAAGGTTAAAGTTGGTTTCCTTCTTGTTGGGAATACACGTGACCATATTGATCAAATGTTTAGCCGTTTTGCAGTGACATTGGGGAGTAAGAATGTTGGGAATCTGCCATCATTAACTGAAATTATTAGAAAAACATATAGTCCAGAGCCTGGTGTACTAACATTGGAGGAAACTATTGATATGCAAAGATTTATTTTGGGATCGCATGGTGAAGAAAGGTGCATTGAGAAACTTAATGACATTAGCTTTCAGCATCAATTTCGTATAAAAAAGATTAATTGGAAAACACTACTATGGGGTAAGGAGTAATCAACAAGTGCACAATGGAGGCCTACATTAGGTTTAGCATTTCTGAAATTCATCTCAAGACGTCAAATGTATGCTTCAAAGTTATCATTGTTGCAATCAGTTGTTGAGATTCAAAATTCACGCCGTCACAATAGAGATGTTGATTCTTCTCAATGCTTGGAAGAAATAAAAAAAGTCTAACAAAGATACATATGACTATTTTGATGTTGTTGATTCTATTTGGTGGGAGTCATTTTTCATGGAGAAAAATGACATAATTACAAACTCAACAAATGGAGATATTTTTTTGAAGACTCCATTTAGTTGGCCACAAAGTATGCCAAATGAAAATGAGAGAAATGTTGAGCCTGAAGGTGTTGATCCTTCTCAACCAGAAGAAAGAGAAATGTACATTGGGTCGAGAAGATCATCTGCATGGCGTGAGGCGATATAATACCTTTATAGAGGCTCAATACAAGATATTAAGGAGGGTTGCATGATTGCAGTTTTGGCCACAGAAGATCCACATGGGTATCCATTATGGATTGCAAAAGTTATGAAGGTCAATAAATAAAATGAAGAAGTTATATCTATTGAAGTACATTGGTATGCAATAGACACACACCCAGTTGATGGTGTGTACAAGCCGGAGATGGTGATCGAGAAAAAAAATTGCAAAAAGAGAAAAAGAAAGGGTCAAAATGTAAATCATCGCCGCATAGACATTTTGAAAATAGAGGATGTTGACATACTAGTTTATGACTTCCAGTTGACAAGGAAAGGCACTCTTCGCTTCGAGACTATAGAGATTATCAAAAGATTGTTGGCACTAGAAATAGTTGCAACATGGGAGTTTTCTAAACCAAGGCGTAGATCTAGAAGGAATATGGCATATGAAATGTTGGGCGTACATGAAGATTCAGATGGTACACTCATTGATAGAAGAGAAGAATACGGGTCATCTACATCTTCATCCAGTCATTCATCTGAAGAAAATGTAGCTTATGATGGTGTGTCAGAATCCATGTGTTGATTTGAATATTTGCACATGAGACATTTTTCTTTTTTTATTAATATGCCATTGTCTATATGGAAACTCTAAAGGAGCGCTTGAATTTTGATATGAATTACCTCTACATCTTATGGTTTAATATATGATTTTATGATGAAAATCATAATTTTTTGTATTTTATATGAAAAGAGTGGTCAAATTATTTCTTGAATAATTTGTGTTTAACTCAATGCAAGTTTTGTATAGTGTTACTAAGAGATTAAATAAGCACAGTTTTCAATTATGATAAAATCATATAAAAATGTCATTTTTTGAAAAAGTATGCTACCAATAGCATTAGTTTTCAATTTAGAGATTGATTTTAAGGTTTTTACAAACAACAATAATAAATGTTTTGGTTCATTTCTATATTTTTGATTCAGTGTTGTTTTTTGGTGTTTTTTATGCAAAAATATGGGTTTTTATGGCTAGAGTTCTCGTTTTGAGTATAAAGTTATCGTCAAGTTGTATAACATGTTCTCTACAAATTAGAGCACTAGCTGCAGATTTTATGTGATATTTCAACACTAACGAATAGTTTATGATGCTATACAAGGCATGAAATGAAGATGACAGGAACTTGCTATGTGAACTATACCATCCTGGCTTAGCAATGACCAGCATAAGTGAATGGGATCCAAACCCTTCGGTGGGTGATCTAAAGCTAAGAGCCTTTACCTCTTTTATGAAAAAACAAATCACATGGAGTAAGGCATTGTCTTTCTTGAAGAATGCGGAAAGGGTGCGGATATCCCTACCTACCGGATAGAGCGCATGTCGTTCGAGATGCAGGAGCATGTCGTAGGGGTTCCCCCAACCTGGATTAGGTTACTTCGGAAAGTATCCAGGTTGTTCATATGTTACATGGATGCCATAGTGGAGCTAGCTGAGGCTCCTCCCTCTCCATAGGGAGAGTGACCCACATTATTATTTTTTGAGGTTGTTTATGCCCTTTTTGTATATTTTGATAGTGGATGACTCAAACTTATATGTATTTTTTGGACCACACACACACACACACACACACACACACATATATATATATAGCAGCAATTATATACATGTGTGCTTATGTGTTTTAAATGTTATTGTGTGTGATACAAATGCCAATCAAGTACATAGTTTGCAAATGAATCAGCTAATGCATTTAAATTCCTTGAAATATGTTGATATGTAATGAAATCAAAATATCTTTCAAGAAACCTAACTCGTAAAAACTGACGTAACAAAGAAGGATCACGAACCCTGTACTCACCCGACAACTGAAGTACTACTAACTGCGAATCAAGTTGTACCTCCAAATGTGAAATGCCGTGATGAATAGCATCTTGGAGCAACTTGATAACCTCACTCTACTCAGCTACATTGTTCGTCGTAGGGCCCAAACAAGCACCTCTCGAAGAAACAAGTTGGTCAGAGGATGAGTAAATAAACCAAATTGTTGAATCCAACTGATGAGTGTGGCGACTGGCACCATCGGAGAATCCTATGAAGTACTCGGTTGTCATGTGAAAACACAATCCAAAAGACACATAAGGCAATCAATCCAAAAAATGTACAGCTATAGTACAAGAAAAATCATGTATGCCTAAGCGTAATAATTTTTCAGGTAGAGCCCATTTCTAGGTTTAGGCAACTTATAACCATCATAATCTGTTAGCTGATAAGCTCCCTTCTTCAATACTTTAGAAATAATGTAAGCTCTGAGCCACATAGATTTAAACTTGCCTTCCCCCAAGGGATCCTTGTCTTGATCGTAGAGCAAAATAAGGTCTCCTTCTGAGAAAACCCTTGGTTTTACAGACTTATCATACTTATGCTTGACTCAGCTCTTGTGAGCTTCGTTCGCAGTAAGCGTATCTTAGTGAGGTTCATCTAAGTTCTCTAAATGAAGCAAATGCTCTTATAAAGCAGAAGTTTCAGGAAGTAGTTGGATAGCCAACTTCAAAGATGGAATCTCGCATTCAACCAGTATGACTGCCTCCAACCCATGAACGAGTTGAAAATGTGAGAAACCTGTAGAAGTTTTAATGTTGGATCGGTATTCCCAAAGAGTTGGATACAACATGATGTGCCAGTTTGATCTACTGGCATTAACGGTGCGTTGAAGAATAGTCTTCAAACTCTTTTTGACCGCTTCGACTTGCCCATTCTCTTATGGATAGAACGAGGACGAGTTTTATTGTCAAAAACCTAACATGGTGTATAAATCAGTCATCATGTAGTTCTGGAAATTTCTACCATGGTCAGTGACAATCCCCTTGGGTATACAAAACCTGGAGATGATCTTATTGAACACGAATTAAGCTGCAGTTTCTCCATCTTCCTTCACAGTAGGCATTGCCTCGACCCACTCTATAAAGTAGTCGACATCAACGATGATATGGTGATGTCCTCCAGTCGACACTGGATTACAAGTCATGAAGCCAATCCCCCACTTGGTGAAGGGACCCACTGTGATAACAGGGTGAAGAGGATCTGGGTGTGCTCGCATTTTATGGGTGAAAAACTGACATGGATGACAGTGTTTCATGGCTTCCACACAATCTTTAAATATGGTGGGCCAAAAATACCTAGCACGCAGTACTTTCTGGGTTGTTTCCAACCCAGAAAGATGACCCCCACAAGCTCCACTATGGGCATTATTCAATACTGATTCGGACTCCTCCAAATTCAAACAACGGCGTAGTATGGAATCTACCCCACGTCTATAGAGCGTGTTAGAAATGATGAGGTAGTTCTTAGCATGAGATCTAAGCTTTCATCGCTCGTCTCTGGAGAAAGTGGGTGGACATTTCAAAGTCTGGAGATATATTAAAATGTCTCCATACCATGGGTAAGAAGTCGCAATGAAAAAAATGTGTTCATCAGGTAATGACGGGTCTTCCTCATTGCTAATTACATCACTAGAGAACTCTGATATAAGCTCGGTGAACACCAAATATTTCTTTGACTTAGAAGATTGAAATGCTAGGTCAAATTCTTGCAAAATGACAATCCACTTATTAAAATTCCCTCTGATGATATGCCAGGTTAATACATATTGAAAAGGATTGACATCTGCTATAATTGTGGTAGTCTGCAACAAAATGTAGTGGCGTAATATCCGAACAACATAGACAAAAGCTAATTCCAATTTCTTGATGTGAGAATACTTAAGTTCTGGAGTTACCAATGAGCGAGAGAGATTATAAATGACATGCTCTTGGAGCTTGTCATCCTCCTGAACTAGAACTATACCGATCATGGAAATCGATGCCACAAGATATAAAAAGAAGTCCTTAGTATAATCTGGTGGGATCAACAAAGGGGCTGATAAAAGTTATTTTTTCAAAACATCAAACGAGGTTTGAGCAGCCTCATCCCATACAAAATGGGTGTCTTGCTTGAGTAGTCACATGAATCCTTTGGTGATCTTGGCATAATTCATGATAAACCGTCGTAGAAAGTTAGACATGCCCTACAGGATTTGAAGTTGTCTAACAGTACGAGGAGGAGGCAATGTGACAATCGCCTCAACTTTCAATGGGTCGACCATAATGCCACGACTAGACATAATGAAACCTAGTAGATGTCCAGACTCAATGCAAAATACACACTTATTAGGATTTAATCGTATCTTGTAATATATGCATCGTTCAAATATGATCCATAAATGATTAGGATGATCTCGTCTCTTATGAGATCGCACGGGAAGATCATCCATATAAGGTTCGACTATGTGCTTGATATCGTGGAAAGCGAAGTTCATGGCTCACTGGAAAGTAGCTCCAACATTTTTCAATTCGAAAGGCATCTTCCAATAAGCAAAGGTACCCCAGGGGAAAATGAAAGTCGTCTTATGTTGGTCTTCGAGTTGATTTGTATTTGATTGTATCCCGAAAAACCATCCATGAAAGAGAAAATTTCATGGCCTGCACATGCATCAATGATCTGATCAATGCATGGTGTGGGATAGTTGTCCTTTGGACAGGATTTGTTAAGGTCCCTGAAGTCCGTACAAACATGTATGGTTCCTTGCTTTTTTTCAACCGGGACTGGGTTGGAAACCCATTCCATCATGTCGATCGGATAAATGAAACCGGCCTTGAGGAGCTTCTCGACTTCAACCTTGATGGTTGCAGCTTTCCTAGGATTGACTGGAAGAAGTTTTCGTCGTACATGTTTCACATTGGGATAAGTTGTGATAATGTGTTTCACAATGGCGGGATCGATGCCTGGCATCTCCTTGTAAGACCAGGAAAATACGTCGTGGAATTCCTTAAATAGATTGGTATACAAAGTGATCTCCTATCGAGAACAGTTTGTTCCAATGAAGATGTTTTCCACAACATTCGGTTTGGTGGAAATATCAATAGGTATAGGATTTGAATTTTTTTCCATATTTCCTTCTACACAAATCGTCTGTTTAGTAGAAGGAACGATGGAAAAATCGATATTCCCACTGGGTCTCATTGAAAACTCACCATTCTCAATCCTGTATAGATCTGGAAGAAAGTAAGATCTGTGATGCATGTGTTCCCAAGGATGATCCAGATCGATCATAGCTTCCAGGATAGCCTCATTGGAAGGAAAAACAGTATCCAAACAGTCAAAAGAATGGGTGGAGTCTACTGACCATGCAAGTGCATAATCAAAATCTGACTCAGTTGAGACTTACGGAGTCAAGATGTGATCCATTGCAGCATTTTGTGATGCTTGGTAAGCCACTTCTGCAATGGATAGGGGAACATTTGGTTCTTTTTCAGTCGGAAGGATCCACGTATCAGCCATTTGACTAACCGTAAAAATTTCTTGAGATGATGTATCGCTAGTACTCATAGAACCAATGTAATATACAGGATCAGGTAGGTCAAATGTGTCCATCAACGATGAATACATACCTACTCCTAAGCTCTCACTGGGAAGTTTAGCTTGATCAATCAAATGGATATTAGAATCCAATGAATTTGTTTTGTTCTTCTGAGTGAAGGATAGTTGATCAACTGTGATGATCTTACCTTCGTGTGAGAACATGAGTACTCAAAAAACAGACGATGGGATAGCTTGCATCGCATACGTCCAACTTCTTTCCAACAACAAGTTGTAGCCGAGCGAAGCATCTACAACTTCTACCTCCACAGACACTACCTTACCAGCAAGTTGAATCTCAAATGTTGGTAAGACTCCATGCGGACAAAAATACTTTTCGTCAAACACGGTAAGTAGTGTAATTGAAGGGGCTAACTCAGGAGAACCCAAGGCTTTCCAACAGGATATAGACATTACGCACGTCGACACGCCTTCATCTACGACAGTTCGTCCAATAGTCTTCGAACCATGGACTACTTCAATCTGGAAGGAAACTTGATAGGGAAACCGAGGTTTGATATTGGACATATCAAATCTAGCTAGCATACTTGATGAGTCCATACTACCTTTTGCCGCTAGAAGTGCGTTTCTTTGCGAAGGGAAGCTTTGCAAGACTTCAAGTGCAGAAATAGCACATAGCGTTTGGGCAAGGTCCTCCACAACAGAGTATTTGCGAGCAGTCCGCGCATTAGGGTTGTGCACAGCCCGTTTGTAGACACCCTTTGGTATCTTTGGGAAAGGCTTTGTTGGCCTCTCGATGTGGAGAGGAACAGATGATTCAGGAACCTCCTTATCTTTCTGTTGCATTTTTGGGTTATAATTCCTAGCTCTCATTTGAAACAAGGTGTGTGATTTAACCATCTTTATATATGATTTATCAGCTGATGTGGCACGATGAGTGCCCCCAGTATTAGAGTTGTCAGAAGCTGGGCCTTGTCCTTTTGGAAACGGGTCCTTCGGGATAGCTGGTTTCCTCTCACGTAAAAGCTTCTGGGCTTCTTCGATAAGAGGGCATGGGTGAGTAAGGTGATCGTCGTTACAAAGCTTGCAAGGAAACTTGACCTTCTTTTTGTCTCTCTTTCCCTCCATGAAATTTTCAGTGTTTTTGGGATTTTGATTTCCCTCCCCTTTCTTACCCTTCTTCTTGGGTTGTCAAGGACCCTTTTGGTTTGTCTGTACACTTTGTACAGATTCATATTGTGAAGGGGAGGCCGCAACTGTAGTTTCTTCCACTGCTGGTTGCTTCATAGAAAGTTCATGCACTTATTTCATTAAATCCTCCATCGCGGATGAGTCGGCTGAACCAACAATGCCATCGGCATGAGGTCTGGGTTTGGGCTTACCAATATCTATATTAGAACTCGGTGCGTCAGGTATGATCTCATAAAGGATCCCAAATTGAGCATAGACTAGGTCGAGTTGCTGGGTCCTAAATATTTCTTCCTCTTCATATGTTACCCCAGAAGTTGAAACATATTTTGAGGCGTAAGGGAGCAATGATTTCAAATACCACTCCAAAAGAAACTCTGGGGGAATCTCAGCCTTGATGAGTCTCTTCCGTGTTCGCCACTCTGGAATGTGATCAGAAAGGTGAGTGTCTTTATCCTGTCCAAATGTAGAGAGAAGGTCTTTGTTGGCATCATACCAGACAGGAAGTTGGAAGTGGTTCAAAAAGATTGTCCCTAAATCCCAAAAGTTATCATATGCTGCAGTCAACAATTCATTGTACCATTTAGATGCTACACTCGTTAAGGTTCTTTGAAAGAGACTCAATTGAATTGAGTCATCGTTTAACGAATTCGAGGAGCACCAAAGATGAAAGGTTGTAACATGATCTCCAAGATCTTCACCAGTCTTACCTTCGAACTTTGGAATGTCCGAAGGAAGCTTGGTCGGGACCGGAGGCCAAGCAGGGTTATGATGCACTAGATCATTCATGAGCTTCGAAAGGTCTGGCAAGTTCAAAGTTGCCAGAAACGGCAAGCGAGGTCGTGTCGATGGCATATGATGTGGAGGATTTTGGTAAGGGGAACCACACGAAACCTTGCTCCTATAAGGTTGGTTGGGGTTGCCCCCAACCATCGGTTGTGAAGAATGAATGTTCTGAAAGTTACTCCAGCCGTAGGCTAATGGATTACTTCCTTGTGGGTTCGTCCACTGCGGCTGAGTATAAGTGCCTCCAAATGGAGGGTTGGTATAAGTGCTACTGCCCATTCCAACAAACAGTGAAAATGAAGTACTCCCTACAAGTACATTAGAAGTCTGTACATTGGACAAATGTGCATTGAAACCTGTGAAGGGGTTATAACCTAGCATAGATGTATTAGACGAAGCAGGCATTGATCCTACAAAGGGTGTTGAATGAGGGATGTGTCCTCCAAGCCAAGGAAATCCATGATTAAATGGAGCAGAGGTAGGGTTAACTTGGAATTGTTGAAAAAAGGGGGAAGATGTGAAAGACACCGAGGGTATCCCTGAGAAAGGAATACTGGATGGGCCAATAAAGGATCCAAAAGGCATATATGTCATCGTGCCTTGAGTATTGGAAAAACCTGAAGGACCAACATTAAAACTAAATGAAGTGCTTGGAGTAGAAGTGAACTGCATTGAGCTTGGTGTGGATGTGTTTATACGAGGAGGAGATACACCTCCTGGTATAATAGCTGAAGTGGGAGTATGGGGCACTCCCGATCCATCCCCTGTGTTGTCCATAACAAAACCAGGTGTGAACCTCTATACACTCAGTTCAGGTATCCCTCAAGAGACAACTCTTCTAGTAAAGGGTCTTTGGGTCCATTTAATGGAGGGTTGAAGGGTGTTGCAAAATCTTCAGTAGTCAAGTATTCAACCTCAATAGTTTCCTGAACCAGTTGAGTTTAAGAAATGAGATGTGGTTCTCTAGGGGGTTCATTTGTACCCATGAGTTCGAATGAACCACGTGAATCAGTTTGGCACCGCTCAGGTCATGATGGAGGCTCCACTGTGAGTGGAGGAAGGTTTCTCAACCTTCATGACCTATAAAGAGGGTAGAACTCCACACTTGAAAAAATATAAACTAAGTATTAAACCTAGTAGCCACTACAACAGCAAGGAACAAACAACACACCACTATAAAATTTTCCTAAAGTAGTCAAGACCAGGAAAACATAGATGATACTCTCAAAGGGAATTCTGGGATGATTAAGGACCAGAACTAGCCAATAGATAAGTGAAGAAAAGTTACCTGAGGTCCACAATACAGAGTCTTTGGGTGCAAGCATTTGAATCACTAGCCACCCTCCCAAATCACTGTAAGAGATTTCCTCCCATGTCTATCCTAGGTACAATGGAAATATCCTTCCACTCTCACCTGTGTAGATCCCTATAGGTCAAAAGATACTAAAGGCTACCACAATTGCAGAAAGAGTACGGGGGGACAATCGCAGATCCAACGAAGATGCATGGTCAGGGTAACTAAGCCTGAAATCTAAGAGTACACAAGGCACTAATGGATCCTCATACGCTAATTGGCTCTGATGTATGCTCGAATGAAAAGTCGAGGTGTATCCCCAACAGTCCAATCTCACACAACCTCGTGCTTAACTATGCTTTGACTAGAGATTCCTGGAACACCTCCATAAAAGTGGATTTACCTAAACAATAGTCTTACTATGATTTTGAGGTTTGAATGGTTTTGGAAATTTTAAAGTGATGTATTCCAAAACCCTAGCCTAAACTAGTTTGTTTTGTGTAACCTAAAAATAAAAAGTTACTAATAAATTTTATTAATGATTCTTTTTAAAGGTTGTATTACTCAAAAGGGTAGTGCTCTTGTGTGCGTGATGGTTGCAATTGAAAATAAAGTGTACATATTGAAACGTAAAAACTTCACAATTTTATAGCTTGTCTTTCAAAACATAATATGCAAAGTAAACCTAAAAGCCGACTATATTTTTTTTTTCAAAGATGAAAAGCATAAACAACTTATAACTACTTTGAAAAGAAAAGAAAAGAAAAAAAGAGACAATCCTTGTTATAAAGCAAAAGTGTTATTTTTTATTTGTTTTTTTCTTTATAAGTAAAAGAAAATGCAAATAACTTATGAACAAACAAGAATGATAAAAAATGCAATCGAAGGAAACTAGACTTAAGGCTATAAAAATCAAGACTTCACCAACACAAAGTACCGAAAAAGGCCAACCCAAGAAGTTGCTTCACGAAAGCTAGAAGTAACTACAAATTGGAACCAAGATGCTATAAGAATCACCCGATATAAAAGATGGAAAGCAAATGAATCAAACAGATAACAAACTACTCTCCAAACTAGTGACTACAGAGGACTAAATCCAAGCATCCGCCAAATACAGTATGGGCTAGAAAGACTTGAGTAACCTTCAACAAGCGAAAATAACCAAAAGAGGACTTGAAAAGGGAAAACAAGACTCATAATACTAACATTAAGCAATCAGAAACCCAATATCAACATACAAACTCTCCATATCCAAGCATAACAACCCTAAAAAGCAAACCCTAGAGAAAAACAATTTTTTCTTGGGAAAAACCGCGACTGTAACAACAACAGCACGCGGGTATAGTAGTGGGAAACTCGTGGGTGCAGGGTGATAACTACGACTGTAATTATAACAGACTCGTGGGTATGCTCTGAATCAATTAAAAAAGAAAGCAGACTGCAGACCATACCATAAATATTCAAGCAAACAGGATGTAAGATGTCCCAAAACCTTCACAAAGACCTAACACCTTGATAAGATTTGAAAGAAAAAACCCTCAAGCATCCTACAAAGAAGAAAACAGGTGATCCCCAATGGAGTCGTTAGTTATATTGTTAGGGAAATTATCCTATAGCAGGGGATAGACTACCAGCGTACTGATATGAAAATTTAGACATACAATGTTCTGCATATACAATTACCAAGCAAAGAGATTAGGGTTAGAAGGATGTGTACCTTATTCAGAAGGTTGATCCAAGCCTTTCTCCTTCTTTCTCTTCAATGCAACAACCTGCAAAACAACCCCCAAACCTTCCTCAAACCAGTTTGATTACAAATAAACAGATTTACATTTACAATAACATGAAACATCAACTTGTAATCAGATTTGCAACATATAAGAACAAATCATATTGGGAAAGAAATAATATCTGATCTTTATTAATGCATAGAACAAGTACATAAATTATACCTGACTGCAACAAGCACCGTTGTAACCAGACCCTGAGTTCCCGCTCCTCTCTCTTGAGTTAGAATTCCTCCAGCATTACATTACCAAAAGTAGGCTCCCCCTCTCCAAGGCCCTCCTCTTGTATTTATTGCAAGAGTAGGAGGATAAGTTCGAAGGGTGGTTAGCATAGGTGGTTGAGGAAGTTGGAATAACTCCCAAATCTAATCCATAGTTGGTGTTTTTATATATTTTTTGAGTTTTCTTAAGATACCTGTGACTATGATATAGGGTAATTAGCGAGTGACTTGCGGCTATCCCAACTTGCAGCTAGCGGGTGCAGCTTTTCAAAAGATACCCGCGGGTTGTCAATATAGATACTCGCGGCTAACCCGCGTGTTTGCAAGCATATGAGTCGCGGTTATGCTCTAAAGTAGGCAGAAAAAATATGTTTTGAGGAAAGGACTGCAAGGATCATCTCTAATTCATCTAAGGTCAAGCAAGCTCTTCCATCCATAGTGTTCTTTTGTGTGACTGACAGGGCAATGTGGTCACAGACGAAGAAGTGTTATTTTGACCGATAACGCCCCTATTACCTTCTTTAATCAAGAAACATGGAAAATTGGGTGTACCCTTGAAGATGAAGGGAGCTCTAATTTGTAAGCCATACTAACAATCTTATGCAACACTTTATAAGAACCATAGTACTTGAGTGCTAATTTATTTTCCTTATTTAGTTGCTTGAGGGCAGGAAAATTTTTAAGGATCCATAATTTTCTCAAAGTGTGGAAACCTTGGCAAATATTACTAATTCTTAAATTTTCAACCATAAAATGTTTGGCGATTTTTATTTTTAAATATTCAAATTTCTAAGGACTTTATATAGTTTTTGGACCATTTTGGAAATTTTAGAGTAAAAACAAATTATCCCATGGAATTTGGGTGAATCATCTTTGAAAAAAGGAAAATTGGTGAATCTTTTTTTGGAGAAAAAGGTTCAAAAATATCCCATGGGCTAAATCTTTCCCCTAAAAGTTTCCTTGCTTGAAGGACATTTGTTTGTAAGGCTGTAGCCTTAGAATTACCCAATCCCCTTTTTCAAAACTCCTTTCACTACGATGTTGATATGCTTGTTGTGTCATCCTATTTTTTGACATAGTCAGGTTATCTTTCAATACTTGGAGAACTTCTTGTTGGTTCTCTAGGTGATCTTCCACATGTTGAACTTTAGATTTTCCTTTTAAGGGAGATGTAATAGATGGAGGATAGTACCCATAAAGTGCCATAAATGGAGACATTTTTTTATGACGTATCGAAGGAAGTATTGTACCACCATTATGCCAAAGATAACCAGTTCACCCATTGTGTTTGTTTATCAAATGCAAAGCAGGGAAGATAGCCTTCCAAACATTTGTTTTCTATCTCATGTTCTCCCATTGGATTGAGGATGATAAGATGAACTGTGAGCCAACTGGGTACCCCAACAAGAAATAATTTTGTCCAATTTTTTCCAGTGAAAATTGGATCTCTATCACTTACAATAATCTGCAGGTTTCCATGTAACTTCTAAATTGTTTCCATGAAGGCTACAACTATAGTACTTGCATTCAAAGGGTGAGAGAGTGCACAAAAGTGTGCATACTTTGTGAGTCTATCAAAAACCACCATAATAATATTCTTCCCTTCTGACTTGGGTAGACCTGTGATAAAATCCATTAAGACTTCCTCCCAATGATGACAAGGTATGTCTAATGTTTGTAAAAGACATGGGGTCTTAATTGTTTCAACCTTATTTTGTTGGAAAACCAAAAATTCTACCACGAACCTTTGAACATCATATTTAAGACCTTCCCAAAAAAATCTTCTTGACCCTATGGCAGGTTTTTAGGAATCTTGAGTGCCCACCTATAGGAGAGGTGTGTAATTCCAAAAGGATCTTTTGTTTGATTCAGGAGTTTTACATATAAGTTATCTTTATATCATAGTGAATCATTTTTTCATACAAAATTATCTCATACATTAGGATCCTTTTGTATATTTTGAATGTGCATCCACACATATAGGTCATTATTCCATTCTTCCCTTGCTTCTACTACCCAATCGAGTTGTATAATAGAAGTATTTAAGACTACCATGATATGTTTTGACCTTGAAGTTCCTACCTATTAGGTAAGGACGCCATTGCTTAAGTGCATGTAGTCACTTTCCATCATTTCCTTCTCATAAATGGGTTTTTGTAAGTTCTTTCCCTTGAGTGTCCAACTTTCAAAAGCAAGGGGCCATTCTTCTTGCATTAGAAAAGCACCAATGCCATTTCTTGAGGCATCACATTCCATAATAAATGTTTTTATGAAGTCTGGTGTGATCAAAACTGGATATTTGCACATTACCTCTTTAAGTTGTTCAAAAGCTTGAGTTTCTTATGGAGTCCAAGAAAATGCTTCCTCCAATAATGTTGTTATAGGTGTTTTTATTCTTCCATAGTTCTGAACAAACTTGCGGTAGTACCATGTCAAACCTAAGAAGCCTCTAATATTCTTCAAGGTTTTGGGAATCGCTCAATCCATCATGGATTTAATTTTGTTAGGATCTACCATGACACCTTCATGAGATATAATATGACCCAAATACTCTACCTCATTTACCCTAAAGAAACATTTGGAAGGTTTAGAAAATCGTTGTTGCTCCTTTAGTAGTTGAAGCATCTTCTCAACATGTTGAAGATGTTCTTCAGACTTGCTATATATTAGTATATCATCAAAAAGTACTAACAGAAATTTTCTAAGGAAGGGCTTGAAAATGGAATTCATCAAACCTTGAAATGTGGAAGTTGCATTCGTAAGGCCAAAAAGACATTACCAAAGATTCATAATGACCTTCATGAGTTCTAAATGTTGTTTTTGGGATGTCTTCTTCCTTCATTATAATCTGATGATACCCTAAATGGAGATCCAACTTTGTGAAGTAAACTACTCCATGTAGTTCATCTAACAATTCATCAATGACAAGAATAGGAAACTTATCTTTAATGGTGATTTTATTGAGCTCTCTATAATTTGGACACATAAGCCATGAGCCCTCCTTCTTATGTACCATTACCACTAGTGAAGAGAAATAACTTTGGCTAGGCCTATTTATGCTAGCCTCTAACATTTATTCAACCATACTCTCAATTTAACTTGTTTGGCCATAGGGGTATCTGTAAGGTATGATGTTAGGAGTAACATTTCCTAGAATTAAGTGAATGGCATGATCAAAATCTCAAGTAATTGGAATATCTTCAAATACCTTGGAATGTTTATCAATGACCCTTTGGAGATCCAGGGAAATAGGAGACTTAGATGTTTGAACATCTAGTGAGCGTAATTGTGCAATTACACCTTGATGTCCCTTTTTCAACAATTTTGTCATAGCATTAGAGCTTATCACCTTGCTTGGTTTCCCTGTGATACCCCTTAACTAAAATTATTTTCCTTTCCATGAAAATTTCTTGAAAATTGAAAACCATTGTTCCCAGTGATTGTAACCATTGAACTGTTAAATTTTGAGCATTAATTCATTATACTCTAGGATCTTTGCTGAGAGAATAACATCTACAGTATATCAATGCATGACAATCATAATATGACAAGCATCACAAGCATCACAAGAATCAAAAGCATAGAGACAAGAGACACAGAGTTTCCGTGGGGAAAACCCTAAGGTGAAAAACCCCACAACTTCCTCAGAGATAGAGAGAGCAATGGCTCAACCAAAATACAACCAAATAACACAGAGATAGTCTCCTAGCAGATGATCCTCCTCCTCCTCACAAGTGCGCCACTTTCCAGAGAGATAGTGAGTTACTTTTCCGAGTAAGTAAAATAGAGATCTCCTATCTCTATTTATACTTACCTTTTTGCCCAGTGACCTACTGGGGCCGACTTGTCTACTTAGATACATCCACATTATATTATATATAATTCCGGGCCGACCCTAAATGGTGGTCTAATAACCCATCGGCAAGTACACATACTTGCGACACTTGTCAATCCACATGACGACACTTCCTTATAGAGGAATAACACATCTCTTATAAGGGTACAATAAATATATATAAAATATACAAATGAAATACATTCCGAAGTTACATATACATCAACACTCCCTCTTAACTAGGAAGGTATTTCTCGACACAGATCTGCTAGACAAGTCTTCTTCTCTGGATCATCGTCATCGATGCATCGTCATCATCATCGTCACTGCTGCTGCTATCTCAACCAATCTCTGACTCTACTCGTCATAGGAAGTTCTACAGAGCCAGTCCTTTTTCATACTGGATGTAGGCCCGCCATCTGCAGGTCTTCATCATCACTGTCCATACTATGGAATCCTCAGGACTCATTACGTGTGTCACAAAACCTGGCTGCAACATCCCAGGCTATTATGAGCACACAGCTCTACCTGTAGGATCTCCCAGGAGCACATTACATGTGACCCATCACAAAACCTGGATGAAGCATCCCAGGCTGTTACGAGCACGCGGCTCTACCTGTCGGATCTCCCAGGAGCACATTACATGTGATCTCACCACAAAACTTGGCTGAAGCATCTGAGGCCTTTTTCATCCTGTCCAGATCTCCCAGGAGCAAATTACATGCCATAGGACAAAACCTCGCAAGAGCATCTCAGGATGTTACGGGTACACAACTCCGACCTGAAATATCCCAGGGCACAAATTACATGTCCTCCCAAGCAAAACCTCGCAAGAGCATTTGCCAGATGTCCCAGGGCACCGAATTACATGCCATAGGCAAAACCTCGAAAGACCATCTGCAAATCTCCCAGGGCACAAATTACATGCTTTCCAGCACAACCTGATCCACGGCCACAAAGTATCATCTGATACTCATCAAACATCATCCTGATCATCATCACTGCAACATCCTGCTGCATGTCATCTGGAGAAGCTCGTCATCCACGATCATCCAAGTATCCACCTGATACATATATAGATACATGATCCACACAATGTATCCATCAACATACATGATCCACCTGATCATACAAAGATACATGATCCACACAATGTATCCATCAGCATACATGATCTACCTGATCATACAAAGATACATGATCCACACAATGTATGCATCAGCATACATGATCTACCTGATCATACAAAGATACATGATCCACACAATGTATCCATCAGCATCCAACATGATGCGTTCATACAAAATACATACACATGATCCATCCGATCATATCCAACATCCAACATGATGCATATACAAAATACATACACATGATCCAACCGATCATATCCAGCATCCAACATGATGCATTCATACATACATATAATGATCCAACTGATCATATCCAGCATCCAACATGATGCATACACAAAATACATATAATGATCCAACTGATCATATCCAGCATCCAACATGATGCATACAAAAAATACATATAATGATCCAACTGATCATATCCAAGCAGAAACCAGAACATCCTCCTGATGTTCATCATTCAGCGCTTACATCCACAGCCATGTGAAGGATCCCCCTTCCAACATGCTTGGAATGGCTTCAGCAAATGTGTTCATCACTTCTTCCTCGAAGTGTCCTCGATCTGAAGCATGCCAAGCCTCTCTCTGAAGTACTCGAACTTCACCCTGGCTAGTGGCTTCGTCATCACATCTACAATCTGCTCGTCCGTCGTAACATACAGAAGCTTCACAACTCCTCTCTGCACCATATCCCTGATATAGTGATATTTGATCTCTATGTGTTTCGACCTGTCATGAAACACTGGGTTCTCGGATAGCTTCACACAACTCTGGTTATCACAGAAGATACCAGTAGCATCCAGCGAGAGATCAAATAACTCAGACAGTAGCTTCCGTAGCCATACTGCCTCACAACTAGCTGAACAGGCTGCAACATACTTAGCCTCTGCTGTACTCAGTGCTACACAGGACTGCTTCCTGCTAAACCAAGAGATCACACCTGATCCCATATTGAAGCAACACCCAGATGTGCTCTTCCTATCTGCAGCACTGCCAGCCCAATCTGAATCAACATAACCCTGCAGGTTAAACTTTTGATTCGCTTCATACTTGAGCCCATAATCCACTGTACCCTTCAGGTACCTCAGAACATGCTTTACAGCAATCAGGTGAACACTCCTTGGATCCGTCAGGAACTGGCTCAATGTGTTCACAGCAAAGCAAATGTCTGGTCTCGTGTTCGTCAGGTACATCAAGGACCCAATCATCTGACGATACATGGAGACATCAACTGGCTCAGATGAAGCATCACATAGAAGCTTCAGATTCGACGCCATAGGTGTGGCCATGGCCTTGCAATCCATCATCCCAAATCTCTTCAGGATATCTATTGTGTACTTCCCTTGACCAAGGAAGATCCCACCTGCATTTTGCCACACCTCCATACCTAGGAAATAGTGCATCATTCCCAAATCTTTCATATCGAATTCAGCGGCAAGCTTCCTTTTAGTATCTGCAATCAGTCTGTCATCTCCTGTTACAAATAAGTCATCCACATACAGGAGTAGAATCACAGGATTCCCTTCCTCAACCTTGTAGTAAAGGTTGGAATCCGCTTTACTCTTGGTAAAGCCCAAACTAGATAGGAAACTGTCCAACCTACCATACCAAGTTCTGGGAGCTTGCTTCAAGCCATACAAGGCTTTCTTCAGTCTGCACACATATGACTCCCTGTCATGTATTTCAAAACCAAGTGGTTGTTCCACATATACTTCCTCTTCAACTATACCATTCAGGAAAGCGGTCTTGACATCCATCTGGTGTATTTTCCATTTCATAGCTGCAGCCAGGGCAAGTACTGTTCTGATGGAAGTATACCTGGCTACAGGTGCAAAAGTTTCTTCATAATCTATTCCCTCTTTCTGAGAGAATCCACGAGCTACGAATCTTGCTTTGTATTTCTCCACACTGCCATCTGCAGCATGTTTGATTTTGAAGATCCATTTAGAAGTCACAACAGACTTCTCTTTAGGTCTTGGGACAACATCCCAAACATCATTCTTCATTATTGATTGGTATTCCTCAACCATGGCATCCTTCCATTCTTTCTTTTCTGCTGCTTCTTCATAACTGGAAGGTTCTTTGTTCATAATGTCACAGAGTAAAGCAACATAGCTGGTTTGTGATCTGGTTCTTTTCTTTACTCTGTGTTCTTCTTCTGGAATACCAAATCTTTCTGCATCTTGAATGAGCTCTCTAGCCCATACAGGTTTCCTCTTGTGAGAGTTATCCTCGCGGGGTGGATCTATAGGTTCTTGTGGATCTTCAAACTCACGAACAGCTTCTGGAACTACTTCAGTCATGGGAGTGTCCTAAAATCTTGTTTCCTTAGGTTCTTCATAAACTTCAGTAGGTGCCTTCCTTGATTTGATGAATGTTGAGTTTTCATCAAATGTTACATCCCTGCTGACATCAATCTTCTTGAACCCTGGAAAGTATATTCTGTAAGCCTTCGAGCTTTCACTGTATCCCACAAAAATACCCTTCTTTCCTGAAGGATCTAGTTTAGTCCTCTTTTCCTTTGGGACATGAGTGTACACTGGACAACCAAATATTCTGAGATGACTGACTTCAGGTTTCTTACCAGAAAAGACCTCTTCTGGTGTCTTGTTGTCCAATATCTTGTGGGGTGTTCTGTTCTGCACATATACAGCTGTTCTAGCTGCTTCTGCCCATAGATGCATAGGAAGATCCTAGTCATGCAACATTGCCCTTGCTGCTTCCATGATAGTTCTGTTCTTCCTTTCTGCAACACCATTCTGTTGAGGATTATAAGGAGCAGTCAACTCCCTCTTAATCCCTGAATCACTGCAAAGCTTCTTGAAGTCATTTGAGGTGAATTCTCCACCATTGTCGGATCTGAATGTTTTGATCTTCTTGTTAGTTTGGTTCTCCATCAAGGTTTTGAATTCCTTGAATTTATCAAGCACCTCATCTTTGCCCTTCAAGAAGTATACCCAAGTCTTCCTGGAGAAGTCATCAATAAATGATACATAGTAAACATACCCACTTAAGGAACTGGATGACATAGGACCACATACATCTGAGTGGATGATTTCCAGGATGTCTTTTTCCTTGCTTTCACTGCTTGGGAAAGCCTTCTTAATATTCTTACCTTTTGCACATCCTTTGCAAACACCTTCATTTTTTGTCTTAATTTCAGGAAGACCCTCTACTGCCTTGCTTGCAATTGGAAGTGCTCTATAGTGCATGTGAGCAAGTCTTCTATGCCAAAGTTCACTTGGCTCCATGGATTCATGCACCATGGCATGTTCAGGTTGTCCCTTCAATTTATACAAGCCTCCCTCTTGCTCTCCAATTACTACTGCATCATCTATGGTCTTTCCCTTTGGCCACATTAGGACTTGGCCATCCACAAATGCAACCCTCATACCTTTTGCATCTAATGCAGAAATGGAGAGTAAGTTCTTCTTGAGCCCAGGTACATAAAGTACTTCCTTCATCTTCAGAGATTTTCCAGAATCTAGGTTGTAGGAGGCTTCACCACTTCCTTTGATTGGGTATTGATAATCATCCCCAAGTTTCACTTTATGGGGTGATTCATGTTCAGATAGGTTCACAAAAGATTCTTTGAACCCAGTCATGTGTTTGGAAGCCCCACTATCAATCAACCAATCATTACAACCATGGGAGATGGTACCTGTGAGAGCAAAGATCAGAACATACTCTTCTTCACTTGATGAGTCATCATTACTATCACTTTCTGCCCTAACCTTCTTCTTTGGAGGTTCATCATCTTTGGCAGCATGAGCATGAAACCTTCTTTTGCCACCCTTCTTCTTCTTATTTGAGATGTTGTTGTCCTTCTTGTTCTTGGGACAATTTATGGCAATATGTCCTTTCTCATTACAGGTGAAGCATACTCTTCTTTCTTTGAATTGATGTGAAGATCTCTTGGAGTGAGATGGCTCTTTCTTGAACTTTCCTTTCCTGGTGTGGGCTGCAAGAGCTTGATCTTCACCTCCCATCTTTTCTTCACGAGCTATAAGTCTAGCTTCTTCTTGAGAGCATTCTTCCCGAAGTCTACTGAAGGAGATCAACTTCTTCCTTGCACAAATTCCTTGAATAAAGGAATCACATGACCTGGGTAGGCCATTTAGAGTGGTCATCACCACTTCACCATTCTCCACCATTTCATCTACTGCTTCTAATTGTTCCTTGATCTGGGAGACCCTTGAAAAGTAATATTGAATGGTTTCTCCATTCTGAAACTTCACTGCTTTCAATTGGTTCCGCAGGGTCATCTTCTGATTTATGTTCTTTCCTTCAAATAGCTTGGTCAAAGATTCAAACATCTCCTTGGGTGTCTTAAGAGAAGACACATGGGGTATGAGATGGTCTTTGATAGAATCAGCAATGATTCTCTTTGCCTTGACCAAGTTCTTCTTGTGTAATGCCTTGGCTTCTTCATCCTCTGGGATAGGGATGTCTTCTTTCACATATGAGTCCAACTCATTCTCTTCCAGGATTAACCCAATCCTATACTTCCAGGCTCGGAAGTTATCAGCCCCTTCAAGCTTATCCTCAAGCTTAGTGTGGAGAGACATCTTTAAGAGTACTTCAAATGGAAATAGAAAAGATTTAGGACTTACCACTTGAAGTGCTGAAAACTGGATCTGGTCCCGGATTAGGGTTTGTCAGAGAAACCCTAAAAATTCAAAATGTGAATTTCAAAATTCCAAAAGGATAGAAAGATGCGCCTTGGAGAGCTGATCAGCCTAGTACATTCAGAATTTGAGATCAGCAAAGTCTTGCCCTTCAAAATTGCCTTTTTGTCCTCCCGGGTTCACTAGGGAGAGCCCTGAATTAGGGTTTGAGTTTCCCGGAGATCTACCCAGCCAAAAATCTCGATCCAAAGCTCTAACCTTCGATTTTTGCAAGGAGCTTCCAGCTGTGCCTTCAGTTTCCAGAAATTCCTATTTTTGTGGAAACCCTAATTTTTAGGGCCAAATCTGAAAATGCTCGGAACTGAATTCTGATTGGACAGATAGATGCGCCTTGATGAGTAGATCCAATCTACTATACTGAATTTCAAAAATCTGTGGAGAGAAACCCAATAAACAAGGAACACAAGCTTCCGTCACTGCAAAATGTCTTCTTCTCAGGTTAGCTCTGATACCATGTTAAATTTTGAGCATTAATTCATTATACTCTAGAATCTTTGCTGAGAGAATAACATCTACAATATATCAATGCATGACAATCATAATATGACAAGCATCACAAGCATCACAAGAATCAAAAGCATAGAGACAAGAGACACAGAGTTTCCGTGGGGAAAACCCTAAGGTGAAAAACCCCACAACTTCCTCAGAGATAGAGAGAGCAATGGCTCAACCAAAATACAACCAAATAACACAGAGATAGTCTCTTAGCAGATGATCCTCCTCCTCCTCACAAGTGCGCCACTTTCCAGAGAGAGAGTGAGTTACTTTTCCGAGTAAGTAAAATAGAGATCTCCTATCTCTATTTATACTTACCTTTTTGCCCAGTGACCTACTGGGGCCGACTTGTCTACTTAGATACATCCACATTATATTATATATAATTCCGGGCCGACCCCAAATGGTGGTCTAATAACCCATCGGCAAGTACACATACTTGCGACACTTGTCAATCCACATGACGACACTTCCTTATAGAGGAATAACACATCTCTTATACGGGTACAATAAATATATATAAAATATACAAATGAAATACATTCCGAAGTTACATATACATCAACATGAACCCCTAAGACAACATCAGCACCATCCATTGGGATAGAAATAATTGGACTATTCAATACATATTCCCCCATAGTAATATTTATATCATGGTATTTCCCTAAGCAATTGATAGTTCCTCCATCTGCAATCATTACTTGAAACTCTGGTGCTAGGTATACAAAGCAATTGAGAACTTTGGTTAATTTATAGTGAATGAACTTGTGAGTAACTTGCAACAATTAAATGATGAAAATGCACTATATAAAAGAACACAGAAGAGATTTATTGATCGCGGGCCAGTTCTAGGGGGAAACCTCCTTTGATCAAGCTCAATACAAATAACTCATGAATGCCTTCATTGGTCTCAACACGTACTTATATACTAAGTCTATGCGCCAATACTATGGATCAATACAATGGAACATATAATACTACGGGATGACTTACAAAGCATATGCATCCAATACTATGGATCAATACCATGGAACATATAATACTACGGGATGACTCTCAAATCATATGCGTCCAACAACAATATACTAACAAGGTAAAGAGAAGGGTTGACACAGGTTCCTAACATCCCCTCCCCCTAGAAAAATCTTTGTCCTCAAAGCTTTAGATGTGGAAATTGATGCTGAATTTGAAGGAGTGGTTCCCATGTAGCATCCTCTGGTTGCATTATGTGCCACTGAATTAATACCTCTATGATAGATCGAGAGAAAAGCTAACGAGTGTGCCTACTGAGAATGGCCTCTGGCTCCAAAGGATGGATCCTTCATTATCCATTTCTGGTAAAATAGTTTGTCCTCTGATGTTGGTGCCAAGAACTTTCTTTAGACAAGAGACATGAAATACTGGATGAATGCAGGAAGAAGGAGGAAGTTCTAAATTATAAGCAACAGACCCAATCTTATGAAGAACTTTATAGGGCCCATAGAAATTTGGAGCGAGCTTATGATGCCCTTTGAGTTTCAGGGAGAATTTCTTGTAAGGCTGCAGACGAAAAAAAACCATATTACCTGCTTGAAAAGTGCGCTCAGAACAGTGTTGATCAGTTTGTTGTTTCATTCAATTTCTTGCCATGTGAAGATTGTCCTGCAAAATGCAAAGAATTTGATCGTGGTTTCGAAGAATCGTGTCAACTGCCTGAATTGGTGAACTGTTGGGGGTGTATGGAAGAAGAACTGGCGGTGCCTTACCATAGACTGCTTCATATGGAGTCATTTTAGATGTAGTGTGGTAGGAGGTATTGTACCACCATTCAACGAGAGGGAGCCACTTTTCCCACTGATGTTGTTGTTCGGAGGTGAAGCAATGAAGATAAGTTTCTAAACATTAATTGATAATTTCAGTCTGACCATCTGTTTGTGGGTGATACCCTGAACTCATCTTCAGTTTGGTGACAGTGTGGAAAAATAGTTCTGTCCAAAAATTACTAGTGAAAGTTGCATCGCGATCTGAGACAATGGAAGAAGGGATTCCATGAAGACGAAAGATCTGGTCCAGGAAAATTTGTGCGATTGAGGAGGTTGTATAGGGATGGTTGAGGGCACAAAAATGACTATATTTGGAGAGGCGATCAACCACAACCAAAATCACTGTCTTCCCTCCAGATTTAGGGATCCCTTCAATGAAACCCATAGAAATATATTTCCAAATCCGTGTACGGATGGGAAATGGTTTGAGCAATCCAGGAAAGAGTGTCGCTTCACTCTTGTTGCAACTGGAAAGTATCACATTTAACCACCATCTGTTGAATTGTCCTTTTCATTCCCTCCCAAAAGAAGTTACGTTGTGCCCGCTCATACATTTGAGGAACCCAGAGTGCCCTACCGATGGAGAAACATGGAGTTCATAGAAGACAACCTATTGAAGAACTGTGCTCTGGGGAAGCACCAGATGACCCTTGTATCTCAGGGAAGCACCATACCAAGAGTAATGTCGTACTACAGAAGGGTATTTGGCCAACCGTTGGATGATTTGAGATAATGAGGAGTCATTGACATAGCTCTATTGAATAGATTGCAACCAATTTGGAACAAGCATAGAAATAGTTGAAAGAGAAACTTGGTCATCAAATGTGCGAGAAAGAGCATCCGCTACCAGATTGTCCTTACCCTTCTTGTAAGTGATCTCATAGTCATAACCCATGAGTTTGATAACTCATTTTTGTTGTGCTGGGGAGGAGACCCATGTTCCAGGAAATATTTCAAACTCTGGTGATCAGTTCAAATGCAGAAATAATTCCCTAATAGGTACGGCCGCCACTTCTGTACTCATATGCAAAATAGCCATCATTTCCTTCTCATATGTAGATGCGACTAAATTCTTACTGGAAAGTGCTCTTGAAGGTGGCAATCCCACTGGTTCAGCAAAGACACCTGCATATCTATCCAAAATCTGTTGTAGATCCAAAGTAGTGGAGACCGTTTATGGGTGCATATGAAGGGAATGGACCTAAGCGATGACATCATGTGAATTATTCTTAAGTATTGTTTCCATGCAATGTGAACTGATGATGTAGAGAGGCCCTGGTTGTAATCCCGTTAATGTGTGTTTTCACCCATTGACTGAAAAATGCATCCAAAGTTCAACAAAATCCTATAAGATGGCGCCAAGTGTGTGTAACCATTGAGCGCCTAAAACCACATCACATCCGCCGTAAGGCCAAGGCAAACATGTCATAGCGCAAGTTAGAATATTCCATAGAGATATGCACATTGCGACACATCCCTTGCAAGGTAAGGTGACCCCATTGGCAATCATGACTTCAAATTTGGAGCAAGGATGGACAAAACAATCACCCTGTTTGGAGATCTGAGGGTCAATGAAGTTATGAATGCTACCAAAATCAATGAGTATTGTAAGAGGGAGCTTATTTAAGTAACCCCTAACCCATATTGTTTGTGGGGTGGTGACTCTGGCTAAAGCATGGAGAGATATCTATGGGTGGTCATCCTGAGACGGAGGGTCAACAGGAAGGTTGACATGATCATCTATTGTATCTGGAGCTTCTTCACCAAGTTCAAAGGTAGGTGGAGAATCCACATCCAAGAGATAGAGCTTGTGCTCCTTACATCTATGTCCCTGAGTGAATTTCTCATCACAATTATAACAAAGCCCTTTTTCTCTACGTTCCTGCATCTCTGATTCAGACAAATGCTTGATAGGAGTTGGTCGGGGAGCTAGCGTGATGGGAGGTCGTTGGGAAACCATATTTCTCAATGGAACAAAAGTGGATTTGGAGCGTTGTTGGGATGTGATCTTGTTCTCCTCCAACTTAACCAACCCTAGGACTTCCATCATTGTGTTGGGATAGAAAATTTTAACCTCTAATCAGATTGCATCCTGGAGACCACTGACAAAACAATTCCTGTAGAGTTCATCAGACAATCCTTCTATGTGATTGGCTACTTTCTCAAAAAAATTCTGATACTCTCTCATAGTGCCAATTTGACGAATTTTAGTGAGTGCTCTTGTGAAGTCATCAAAAGCACTAGGACCAAATTGTTGCAAAAGGAGTTGGCATAAATCTGTCCATTTTGGCTCTTCATGAGCCTTGATGTACCAACGGTACCATTGAAGGGATTCATGTTCCTAATGAAAGGATGCAAGTGGAAATTTGTTGACATCAAAAGTATTTTGCAGACTAAAATATTGTTCTTCCTGGTATATCCTCCAGTCAGATCATTACCATTGAAGCGAGGAAAATCAAGCTTCGACCCATGAAAATTGTTGGAAGAAGAAAACCTAGTGTCTGCAGAAGATTCTGGCTATCATTTATTGTTCATGGTTGAATGCTGAAGATGGAGGCTGAGAAATTTTTCATCCAAATCTTGGAGTTGAGGGCTGCAAGTTCTTCCTCCATGATTTTTTCTCCTGCGCGAGTGACAACCATAACCAGGAGTTTTTTTTGTGTGTGAATGGGTAGAAAAACAAAAACAAAAGCTTCTTTAGTAAAGGAAAATTTGGATTTGGGAAAAACTCTGATGGGTAATTGGGGTTTGACTAGGTTTTGGACACTTTCTTATGGACAAGGAAGCAGAAAATGGGGATTTCAGAAGCAGAGTGAAAGAATGGGAAATTTTTTCAAAGAGGGACAAAGAAGCAGAAATAGGAAATGAACATTGTGTCAAAAATTGAAGTTGACTAGGTGAAAATCGAAAAAGTTATGGAAAACCCTAAAACTATACAGATGTGGGATTTCTGGCTTCGGGAAGTGGAATTTGGGGTAGGGTCCTCAGGAATGAAATATGAATAATGGTATTGCAGGGATGTCAGTGAATTTTCAATGGAAACGGAGTTAAAACGAAGAATATATGGCGAAAAAAAACATTAAAATTGGAATGGATCTGCAACAGCTCGGAATTGATCTGCAACTGTTCTGGACATATGTAACCTGTGATTTATCAGTTGGAAATAGATATGGACCCCAGGTATGCGCGGCTTCCTAAAGGTTCATGGGATTCACTCAGCCACCAATGATGTCTAACGTCTTTCGTATTGGGGCAGTACCCCTCACTCCACAGCTCAGGTAAAACTGATAACCACTTTTCCACAAACGACAGCTCTTGGTTTACCTCCCGGGTGGGAACCAGTCAATCGAGTAGGGGTTGTTGCCCTTTTCACTGGAAGGTCCTCTCAATGGGCCAGCTACTTCGGGGTTCATGTGGTACTCCTCACAATGAGTTTTAGGGATATGCCCAAGTACTTCCCACAGTTAAGCAGATAAGGATTATTCCCATATCCGAACCTACAATTGAAAGAACAATACATATGCGAAAAAAAATTGGCAGAAATTCCACCCAATGAGCCCAAGAAAGTGTTGTGATACCAGATGTGAGGAACTTGCAGCAATTAATTGATGAAAATGCATGATATAGAAGAACACAGAAGAGATTTATTGATCGCGGGCCACTTCGAGGGGGAAACCTCCTTTGAGCAAGCTCAATACAAATAACTCACGGATGCCTTCATTGGCCTCAACACGTACTTATATACTAAGTCTATGCGCCAATAATATGGATCAATACCATGGAACATATAATACTACAGGACGACTTACAAAGCATATGCGTCCAATACTATGGATCAATACCATGGAACATATAATACTACGGGGCGACTTACAAAGCATATGCATCCAACAACAATATACTAACAAGGTAAAGAGAAGGGTTGACACTGGTTCCTAACAGAACTTATGAGTACAACCATAATCAATTAACATTGTTACCTTTTTATTGTTGATATATCCTTCGATCTTGAGAGTTTGGAGAGTGCTAATTCCATCCAATGCATGACATGAAGATATGGTGGGATTAATATCTTCAGGAGTAATCTCTTCTATTTATTCAACTTGAGATGGTCCATGTTCTTTTGCTTCTTCCTCTTCACAATCTATGTAAAATAATTTCTTCTCACCACACTTATGTCCCTTACTATACTTGATGTCACAATTAAAGCATAGACCTTTTTCTCTTCTTTCATCCAATTGTTGAGATGTCAAAATTTGAGGTGGGTTATAAGAAGGAACATTATTCTCTCTATATGTGTTGGAGGTGGTACTGATAGTATCCATCTCCATATTTTTACTTTCAACCTTCCTTGCCACCATAGAATCCTTCTCTAAGGATGTTGGTTTGTGGAGGCGCACCTCATGTTGGATGTTATCCTTCAAGGTTCCAATAAATAGATCCAACAATTTATCATCTGGTATGCCCTCCACTCCAAGACTCAACTTTTGAAATTGTTGAATGTGCTCGATTACCGGACCCTTTTTCCTTATATGTATCAATTGGTTAAACAAGGAATTGCTCTTGACATCATCATGATCTGATATTAATGCTTCTGTAAAAATGGACCAAGAGATAATGGAGTTCTTTTTGTGTTCACAAAGCCAGTGGTACCACACAAACTACTCAAGTTCTAAATATAAATATGCAATAGGTACCTTTTGGAGATTTGGCACTTGGTGTATATCAAAGAATTGCTCCATCTAGAATATCCATGTTATGGGGTCCTTGCCATCAAACTTCCTCTTGTCAATCTTAGGGAGTTGGATACCACTTGGGGACCATCCCTGATTACTTATATTATTGGAATCAAATCCTTGTGGAGTATTCTTATTAATGGAAGGTTTCTCCACACGTACACTATCTTTATCTTCCTAAGTACCTTGGACACATCATCACCTGTAGGGATATTTTCCTTTGGATTTTGTATGAGCTTAGCAATCATTTCCATATTATTATCCATATGTCCCATCATCTTACTCTCCATATGTCCCATCCTTTCATCTATTATATGTACCATCATTTCCTCCATCTTATTTTCCAAATTAACTAAATCAACCGTTCTCACGGTCCCTTTAATCAGATCTTCCAACTTGGACACCCTAAAAGATATGTCTTCATTTTCATCTTTCCTTTGGATTTTGTATGAGCTTAGCAATCATTTCCATATTATTATCCATATGTCCCATCATCTTACTCTCCATATGTCCCATCCTTTCATCTATTATATGTACCATCATTTCCTCCATCTTATTTTCCAAATTAACTAAATCAACCGTTCTCACGGTCCCTTTAATCAGATCTTCCAACTTGGACACCCTAAAAGATATGTCTTCATTTTCATCGTAGGTAAGGAATGAATCCTCTAGCCGATTAGAGGAAATTTGGGGTCTAAAATGGGTCTCCTAAGGAAAATAATAAAAAAAGCCACATCACACTACAAATATGCCATGTCACACTAAGTTAAAGGTGTTATCTAGTGAAGGCCAACCTATAATATCTCATTAATGGTAGTTGACAAGTATGTTGGGTTTGTGTAGAGTTAAGAGATGATGGTTGAAACTAATAATGAAAGGTTTGGATTCTTGTGCATACACAATAAATGATATAGTGGTAAATTTTTTAATAAATGTACCGCTACTTGTTTTTATATATTTAATAAAATTTAAAACTAAAAAAAAAACTAAAATTATAACAAAAAAATATAATTACAATAATACTAAAAATAAACAATCACTATTTTTATTTTATATGATCACTTCTTTGAAGTCTTTTAAATGCTAGTGGGGTAATTTTGAAATAATAAAAACATTTATATAACTAATCTCTTAAAAATAAAAATAAATAAATTTAAAAAAGTGTCATAAATAAAAGAAAAATAGGAGAGTGATAAATAATATTTCACTATTTTTGCACTAACTTTCTCCTCCAAAATAGAAGAGAGATAAATGATATTTCACTATTTTTGCGATAACTTTCTCCTCCGAACTCGGAATTTTACGTTTTTGGTACCGTTGGAAAGCTCAGAGCTTTCCAACAGTACAAAAAACGTCAAATTCCGAGTTCGGAGGAGAAAGTTATCGCAAAAATAATGAAATATTATTTTATCTCTCTCCTATTTTTCTTTTATTTATGACATTTTTTAAATTTTTTATTTTTATTTTTAAGAGATTAGTTATATAAATGTTTTTATTATTTCAATATTACTCCACTATCATATTAATTAATATGAGATTTATATTTTAAAGAATTTAGAAGTAGTGATAATATAAAATACTCTATATTTATTATTTCAAAATTGTTTCACTATCTTTTTAACTAATGTGAGATTTATATTTTAAAGAAATTAGAAGTAGTGATAATATAAAATACTCTATATTTATTATTTCAAGTATATTTATCATATTTTGAGATGAACTTTTCAAAATCTTAACCAAGGTGAGTTTTATATGTAGTTAGTTATTGTCCAACTCAACCATGACGGTTGACCAAAATACTAAAATTCTATAGGTTTAAAATATCTTACTCATCTCACGCTCATCCATGACACATTTTCTTATAAGGCCCATTTTAGACCCCAAATTTCCTCTAATCATGGTTTGGTTGGAGTTTGAATTTCTCCACCACCTTTTGGTGCAATGTGGAAAAATAAAAATAGATATCTACAATATTTATCACACCTTTGAGATCACCCAAAATATATCCCTCTACTAGAAGTTATTCAAATTGAAAATGCCATACCTTTTTCAAACCCCGATTTGGAGACTGATTGGCTAATCAACCTTCCAATTGAGGTAATTCTGAAATTTAAGGCCCCTTTGAGTATTGAAATTTTCTCTACAGTATCCTGATGTGTATTCTCTTCAATTCCACAGGTATGACCTATTTATGATGTGCTAATAAAAAGATGTGGCAATTTTCGCAACACTTGTTATGTTTGGCCCTTTGAGAAGAGCGGAAGTCATACGACCTGCCATGTGTCCAATTTTTTAGATAAGATTATCAAATTTCTACCACATATACTATGGTCCATATTCTTTATTATGCAACAGGTCTTACTCAATTTTCATCTTGCATGCTCCATATATAATTGTTTTACCCATAACACATGTTTTAGACTAGTTTTTGGACTAGCCATAAACCCTGATTTCCATTGGGTATAACTCTGAACCTATAATGAGTCGAGATATAAAAATATTACCACATATAGCTCGTTATGTCCTCTACGTCCTCTGTGTATTTCGCTATCTGAAACATCCTAGAAAAAAAATTATATTGAAAATTACAAGATGACTCGTTTTGGAAGCGTCCAAGCTCTTATACCAAATGTTATGAAACAAATTCCCCAAAAGAGCATGAAAATAGCATAAATAGACCAAAAAGAGTAATCCATGCCTTAATAATAAATAAAATAGATGAATATCAAGCCTCTTCAAGCAGGAAACCTCCTTACACAATGTACTAAGTACACAAGACAAGATAAGATGCTTCAAATGAAAAGGTCTCCTTCATATATGTAGGAGACAAAGAGGTACAATTACAACTAATGGACTCAAGTTGACATCAATAATATAATAATACTAATGACAATTACCACTAATAGTACTAAACCGACATCAATAATATGACAATACTAATGTAATGTGCCACAATATAGGGGGTAATGTGCCACCATTTAAGGCTTAACAGAATGGGGAGGAAACTATCAAAAAGAATTTCTCTTGTCAAATGGACAAAACTCACAAGACCAAAATAGGCAAGAGATTGGGGTTTGAAGAACATTTTTGTTTTTAGCCATGCTTTGGATACAAAAAGCATGTGGATACTCTTTTTCAATGATAGACTATGAGGAAAATCCAAGAGATCTAAATATTATAAAGGCGGATCCTTGGAGGAATGAATAAGGTCAAAACAAATGTTTGCCAAAGGTGCTTCGATTGTTTGGAAAGGGCTAGTGAAATATTTCCCTGTTATAGGGAAATGGGGGTTTGCCTAAAAAGTTCGAAGAGGAGATAAACTTAGAGTTGGGGAGGACCCTTAAGTCAAATGCAGTGGTAAGTTCAGGCTATCTAGGGAGTTAAAGGTCAAACTACAAGATCAAGGTAAATCAAAGTTAGCATTGTGTCCATTGGGGTGCCAGGGGATTGGTTTCAATCTTGGATGCTAGGTGAAAATCTAAATTTGCATGGTAACTTAGCAGTGGAATGGACAAACTACATTATCCTTTTAAATCATAGTGTTATTTCTTTAGAAGATCATGCAGATGAATTGAAATGGACTTGGAACAAATCCGCAGTCACTCTTTTTGTCAAATTAGGATATAAAGCTCTGATAACTCAAGATATTATTGGGAATAAGATTTGGTGGTGGAAGGAAATTTGGAAACTAGCATGTCCACTCAAAGTGATATTATTTTCATGATTTCTCGCTATGAAATGAGATTCTCTCTTGGGAAAAAGGATAAAAACGAAGTTGGAATTGATCAAACTATTATATTCTACGCAAGGTTGGAGGTGAATCAATGGACCATACTTTTGTTTCTTGTTCTTTTACTAAGCATGTTTGGAATGAAATCCTTCAAATGGTGGGTAAGTCCAGTAAGTTGAATAAAAACACACTTTTGGAACCTTTGGAGGCTTGGATGACAAACCCCTTTATCAAGGAACACAAAGCTCTACCATGATATTCCATATGGGGAATCAAGGATTGTGGTTGTACATAAATAAGATTGTGATTTAAGAGGATAACATGATTGCTGGTATGTTCTCTCATAAAATAAGGTTTTCCTTCAGATAAGGGTGGAAATCTCTCATGGAAAGCACAGTTAAGGTTCTTAAACATCCAACCATTAACTTCACCAAAGCTTGGAGGTTTTTGACGGTGCCTACCTAGGATTCCGAGGAACATGTGGGAGCAAGGGAAACTCTTTTTATTAATAAGAATCACATCTTCTTCATAAAATATGGTGTTAGGTATGGCACAAATGGCAAAGTAGAATTCTCTTCCTTTTAGATTTTGATGAAGTTTCCAACAAACCAAGGTTTAAGGGACGTGCAGATTATGGGTAAATGAGAACTATTGATGGAATAGTGTAATGTAAAATGCCATATTTATGATCTAGGACTTTATCCTATAATGAACAATGTCATAGAGGCTAAAAATATCTTTAATGTCATTTCTTACACACATATATGCAAGGAATTTAATCAAAAAGCATATTCACTTTTGAAGATGAATTTAATTTGCAAGAAGGTATGCTGATATATCAAGAATTCAGGGGTGTCCATGCCCCTTCAACGGTTTATTTCTCTGTTATGCAATTTGAAAGCTAGGTAGGAAAGAGTATGTCTTTTAGAGTTAGTGATGTCTTAATAAATTAAGTTTAAAGATAGTGAGTGGGATTTTTAACTAGAAGGGATAGTTACTTGGAAGATTTTATTATATAAATTCAGTATAGGAGGAAGGACATGTCTAGTATTTTGCAAAATACCTACAAGGCTTGATGATTTATATTTTGATTTCACACTCTGAAATAAATAATATAATTATTTTTTTCTTAGAAAAAAATGTTCATATTGAATTATCAAAATATAGTAGATTTAACTCGAAATGCAATCTAAAAACCATCATACAGTTATCAAATGTGCAAACCCATCATATTGTTAAGGTAATATTAATATACAAAATTAATTTATAAGCTAAAATTTAAATTAAATCATTGTGTAAAGTTATATTTTTTAACACAACTTAATATAACAAGTAGTATATGCACAAAGTTAAGATACAAAATTGTTATTATAAAATAAATATGTATAAATTTGCTAATAAATATAATAACATTAGCCCTGAATGTTACCTCAAACAATTGGTGTCACTATTCTTAAGGCATTGTCAATAATCTGGTGTGTTGTGCAAGTCCTCAATTCAATTCTCTCAAGGTCAGGCGCACTAGTCTAAGCCTCTCTTTACAATGGGTGCCATCCTCATATTAGGGGAAATTGTCTAAGAGTTTCTCGGGGAGTTTTTCTGAAGAAGATATCAATAGATATAATAACATTATAATTATTACAGATAAAAATGCAACATTGTTAATATAAAGCATATGGTTAAAATAAATATGATAAAAAATGGGGACGAAACTTCGTGGTTGGGTCTCAAAGGGTGAGGCGTATTAGTTTACGCCAATGGGATTACTATGGACACCATCCACAAATGTGGGGAAGCATCCCTATGTTGCATTGAAAAAAAGTATATGGTAAGAAAATTTCACCAACCCTAATAATTTGACGTGAAAGTGTTCATTTCGTATTTTTGTTGGAAAAAAGTGCCCAAACTAAATTCAAATTTACAATTTTGTGTTGGAAATGTAATGCGAAGAGAAGAAAAGGTAAGTGAAGATATATGGTGTGGATAGTGTTGGGTCTCTTATTCTCATTCAACCCCATTAAACTACATTTCCCTCCTTGTCGACAATTGAGTTAACTAGTGGAAAAGAATTAAGACATAGTGAGGAAATGACCATGTACTTGAGAAGAGCTTACCTACAAATTTGTATTGTATTTCCCATAGGGGAATTTTCACCATATGTAATTTATATCATCCTCATAATCAAACCCTTCATGTGTAGCCTTGATTTAATTTCCTTTACCTTATTTATGATAAATTATCAAAAGTATTAAATATATTTCACCTTTATTTGAAGCTTACCTATGCTTTGGGATATTGGTTTCTCACATTGGATACATATCATTGGATCTTATTATACCTATCGATAGGCATGGTATATAGCATTTGATTTGTGTTGAATGTCTATTAGTTTGGACATTGATTAATTTTTTTGCTAATATTCCAAAGTGATATAACATTAGGCATTGAATTTTTTATTTTTCTTTCTCTAATATTTTAATCCATTTATTTGACATGTCGTTGGTTGATCGACTTTGGGGTATTATTGTGGAGTTGGTCATGGATTTATTGGTATTGAGAAAGTTCTTTAATGCCTATAATCCATGTGTTGGTTAGAATTTACACCATCATCAAGAGTTATTAACATAGAGGTTGGCAATTACACCATTATCGAGAGCTACTAACATAGAATTGAAATCACTAATATCTAATAATAAATTTGGCACGATTATCAATCCATGTCTGATGTCTAACATCTTAAATTACCTCATTCTACTAGCTATTAGTTTGCATTGACCGGGAGTGATAATTTGATGTTATCCTAAGTTTACAAACTTATCCAAAGTATTTTTTCATTCTTCACTTCACCTCTTATTTTTAGGGTCAGGTGGTGGAATGACTTTGCCTCTACCTCATACTTGGAGCTCACCACCTTCACTTCCAACTACCTTCGGCTTATCCTTGTCCTTGAAGGTCACCACCTTCACCCTCTTAGCATTAATTCCTATGAAACATCTCTTGGTCTAAATTGCCACATGTGAAGCGTCTTCCAAGGATGTTGTGTCTCAAAATTTTAATGAACCTTCTCCGTCTCTTTCCATGGAAGAAAATTCCTTGGTATTAGGATAAGTAGCCTCTTTTGAGCAAGTTGCTCTCTTATCAATTACCTAGAGTTACATTTTATCCATAGAAGATTATTTCATTTCCCATGGAGTTGTAGTTTTTGTTCTCTCTGAAAACCTTTGTTGCAAACTTCTCACACAAATATGTTTGTGGCGATGAGAGTCTTGGGAAATTGGGTGATGATTTCGGCATATGGGTCTACAAAATTATATAGGTTATAGACAGTTTGATATCAAAAATCCAAAAACGAAAACAATCCTAAGTAGTAGATAACCAATGAGTTTTATGATATATAATGATATAAATCATATGGTTGAAAATGTTTTCTATAGTTGGGTAGCATGAATTAGGTTTGAGAACTCATTAATATAGCTATGGAGGCAAGAACAATAGTGTTAACTTCATTGCTATCCATTATGTTTTATAACCCTCTAGTTAACATATTTTGAACTAAAATAGAATATACAATGCACAATAATTGTTCAAGAAAAAGTGCAAACGAAGTGCTAGTACATTTATAGCAATGATTGCAAAGTATCTCATAATTCCAAGGAATCCCCAAAATTATTTTGTGGAATGCAACATGCAGGAATTAGGTGCTGTAGCAATAAAATATTTTCAAGTTGGGCCAAATTAGTACCAGTTTGCTATCGTTTCCAAGGTTCCAGTTACAGGATTAGGTAAAATTTTGGTTTCAATGAGAAAATATTTAAAATATGGTTATAGCACTGGAAAATTTGTCAAATGTTCTTCAGTATTTTAGTGTACACAACAACAAACATGGTTCATACTATTTGACAATGAATATGCAAGTATGAATGCATGTTTTTAATTATAATGCGTTTGTATCTTCAGTTTTGTTTGTAGAACAATATTATTCTAAGAATAGAAAATAAGATTTCATACAATATAATGAAACACTTTGCATTATACAATTGCATGTTTGTAAATCTACTACATATGAGAAATAACATGAAGTTTTGGAAAACAAAGACTAAAGAACGAAAAAATGGCATAGATAATTTTGTCCTTACCCATGGATTTTCTCCATCAAAGCAATGGCATGAGCAAGCATCGAGCATGGTTTTCCAAGTTGCAGAAGAACATGGACCTAAGAACCTAGAACATGAATCCGAGCTGACAAATTAACCTCTAGTCCATTCAATACCAAAATTAATTCTAGCCTTCGGACCCATAAGACCGACACATTTATGATTTCCCTCATGTAAGAAGAATAGTTGGATGACATCACATTACATATCTAAATAATCTCATGGTACAATTTAAATTTACATCATGTTGGAAGTGAATTTTCCTTGATCAAGGAAATGACCTGCTTGGTATCTACGATGACGGGAAATGCCTGAGCTACATGTGATAAGGAAAATGTCCTATGTGGGATTCAGAGCAAAGCTTATTAGAATGCAAGCCTCACTCTAATTAGATGTTCCATTGCATTAGCTAGGATGCAACTATTTCCTCCATATTTTTTTATCCTATGCCCATTCCTGCATTGTCAATTTCAATATGACATTTTGGTTAAGAGAAACATTGTAATTAAACACTATGCCAATAAGGTATAATTGGTGACCAATTACCATATCAAATCAATGAGTATGTATAATGTTAATTCAATTGTCTTACAAATTTAAACTGCGGTGCTTAAATAAACAATAGACTTTATACCACCATTTAATCATTTTATGAATTTAAACTAGAGCACTAAAGTACGCAATGTAATTTATAGCCCCACCAAAGGTCACATGTTCCAAGCTTGTTTTTTCTTGACAACCCAACAACAAAATCATATTCTATTGTGATTATTTTATTTCACAGTGCATTTCTATAGGATGAAAAATTGATGCTAAGACAAACCAAATTGTCATACTTCTTGACATTCATGTTATCCATGTGTACAATGTCGAAATGGGATTGTATTCGTTTGTTCATATCCCTACGAGTCCACGAACAAAATGTTGGCAGCCTCAGATTCTACAAATAAACATGTCCAATTAGCAGGTAGGCTTGTAATTGTAATCGACATAGGTAGGCTTGTAATTGTAATCGACATATGTGACCGATGTTGTCACGTACCCAATAGCATCTTTACACTATTGAGACCACATGATACTCAATCCCACCTACCAAATTTATCATTGATGCCAAATTTGAATTTTGGTTTCCATTGCCCGGCTATATTTTTTATTTTAATGACAGATATGATACATTTACATACTATCATTTAACTAAAATATCAATTCTTCTTTCTGGTAATATTACTACCATGAATGCATTCAAACCATGCTCAAGAATCATACACAGACATAATACTAAAACAATAACTACAACAAACACATAACATAAATAAACTACATGGCATTACAAATACATTTGGCACTTATCTTTTAAATTTCCACCAACCAATTGCAAGCTAAGGATGTTCCTCCCAATCATAGGCCCTCTATCAATCCGTCTCTTTCTTTAACAAATGCCACCCCTGAGCTAGGGCTATCAATCCACAAGGAGTGAATTTCAACTTCTTTCTCTTCAATTTACAACCACACACCTCAATGAGTGCTCCTCGTCCAAGGGCACCTATCCTCTACCCAAGTGGTGTAGGAAACCCCATCCACAACTAATTCCAACTGCTCACTCACTCCCCGTCAACATGCACAATACCAAAGAAGGTACCCTCTTCTTTGCACTGCAGTCCCTTGGATTTTCCCCTTCCCCTTCTAGTGCTCTGTCATAGGGCATCCAAGAAGTCTCAGTGACAAGCCTCCAAGGATGTCATGCAGCAAGCCAAGTTCCCTTATCTCAGGCTTTATTTTACCAGGGTATCTAGGATTCCATTTATTAGGGTGGGATCGAGTGTTAGATTCTAGAAAACTAATCTTCTTATGGTTGACCAACCATAACTACCATATCTTGGATGCTCTTCCTCTCTAAATGTTGGAATGAATGAATGAAAATGAGTTTCTAACTTTATATATGCATGATTTTGTCTTGACACATGGATTCCCCAAAAGAGGCCACTTTTCTCTGCTTAATACTAAATTTAGATAATTAACCCTTAATTAATTAAAGTAACCCTTATAACCATGGTTAAGGGACTTTGGGTTAAAAATGCTAATGAAGGCTAGGGACATAAGCTAATGTTCACTATTAACTAGGGTCATCACCCCTTAGTCTCCTCTCACTTCCCCCACTTTTGGAATCATAGGCCCCCATCTCTTCTTCGTCCTTCTTCACTTGCAATTGTCAGGGATTTTTATATTAAAAATAAAATGTACATATTTACAATATATTTGTTAATCCTAACCTTCATATTCGGATTCTAACCTTTACATAACTACATCATATTTACATCTTGGGATCAAAACAAAGTGTTACAAATGTGTTACACAATGGTGTGTTTGGGTTGGCGAGTGTACACTAGATGACATTCTATGATTTTGGTAGCATGAGTATACATCGTTGGGCACTAAGTCAAGGCAAGTAACACAACAACTAAAATTTGTATTGATGTGACAAGTTTTTAGAGATCCTTGATGTAACAGTTGAGACTGAGACGCCTATTTTACATCAATACTCACGAATACAACATCAACAATGATTTCTATTTTTTTTATTAATCTCATGAGCATGGATTGCAATGGTCTCCAATATGGCCAAAATTCTCTTTACAACTTGGTCAAAATTCTCTTCGTAGCATGCTCTTTCAATTTCAACATGGCAACCTTTCTTAACATGTCAAACTCTTTCAATCTCATCACAGCAAGATTTTTCCATTTCAAATTCCAACTAACCACTTGTGTGAAGGGTTTAAGTTTTGTTAGTTTTGGTTCAATACGTATTTTGTCTTTAAATATGACTTTTGCATCAGATACAAGGAAAATAATAAAATGAATTTGGCACTTGCTACAAGGAAAACAATGGTATCTTCTAGAGTAGTTACAAAGTATGCTCATACATCAATATTCTTTCATAGAACCCCAAATTCACAAAAGCTACAGAGCCAATTTGGCATAACTATAATGTTTTCCAGTAAGCTAAGAAAATGGAATTTACAAACAACCATGGAAATCAATTAATTGGTTATTAAGGTGGAGCGTGTGTTTGCAAAGGGGTTTCCCTTGCCATAGGAGTGATTTGCATTTAACATTAACCAATTCAATATTAAAGATAATAAACCTCTAACCATCATTATCTCAATAATTATTAACGACACCAATAGGATATGAAGATAATAAACCTCTAACCATTATTATCTCAATAATTATTAATGACATCAATAAGATATCGTCATATATTTGCACAAAACCGAATATGAAACACATTCAATCGAATATGGCAATAATTAAAATCATGTTTATTTTATTGTTAAACAAAATATTTAATATTTGCACAAATATGAATCCAATACACATTCACTTGAATATGACAATAATTCAAATCATGCTTGAACAATGTTTATGCAGAGTTAACATCTTAACTATATTAAAACAAAACATTACATGTGTGTAGAAATCTTTGGAAGAGCATCAAGAAGTGGCAACATTCTTTAATAGTTTAAAGCATACATGGTATGAATTCTCATTGATATTACCAAGATAACTGCACCACAGGTAGTTGCAATTTTTTTTGCATTTTTCAGTTGCAGATTCCTCCTTGTAGTTGTGCCTTTTTAAAACTATTTCGACAAATATTCACTACCATGTAGCTTGTTTTATCCAATGAAACAACGGAGAGTCTTGATTTTCACCCTAAAGGTTGCGTAGGTGAGGAAAATTGGTGTTTAGGCATATGGCTTTTGTGAAAATCCTCACAGCAGATCTAAGAGATGATGTATACCTCACAAGAAAGTAATTGTTTAAGCAAGAAAATCGAAGAAGAGTGGTCAATGCAGTATAATGAGCAATAGAATAATAATACAGTAGAACTCGGATAGAAGCAAAAATACTTCACACACACTAATTAATTAATCACAATATGGACAATAAGTAGTACAATGCATGAGGATTCGAATGCCAAAGTGGCAATTCGAATTAGCCTTCATGGAGTGATCAAAAGATCACTGGAGTGTCATCAGAGCATAACTAGTAGTCTATCTCATCATCGGTGGAGTCATCAATGCACAAGTAATTGTCAACCGTCAGTCAAACTGAGTCTAACTGAGTGTGGTAGGTGTAATTGAATGTAACTGGCACATTGAGACACTAACTAAATGAAGGAGGCTCAGTGGAGGGCGCATGAGGAGATAACTGGAGTCAGAACAGGTAGTCATGTCTCATCGGAGGTCAATCGGAGTGATAACAGCAGTGAGGAGTCAGTCTGGCCTCAAATCAAGGAAAGACTGGTGGATAACTGAAGTAAACTGGACTGGTAGGTGAGAAAGGCGCCCTTCTCATGCAGTAGGTGAAAGGAGGGCGCATGACAGGCTAAGAGGGCTGAAACTGAGTGGAAGGGAGCTCTGGGGGCTAGCTAACTGAGGGCTAGGTGTTGGGAATGATGATTGGAATGCATGCAAACCCTAAATGATGCATGCAAACCCTAAAAGTGCATGCATGACTGAAAATGTGAATGATCACAATACTGGTGGAACTAGGATGGAGTATAGGAATATCCTAACACCCCCCCTTAATCCATCCTGGGCCCTGGTAACTAAGACCAAAGGTCACCCAATACAATGAATAATAATAGTCAATAAACCAAGGAAGTGGAGAAAATTTCATGGGAAAAATACCCCCCCCTCAAAACAGACTGTAAAGCACACAGAAAAAATAAATGCTCCAAACTCAAGCAGGTGTGATGCTTGGTCATATGTTTGGAGGTATCTTCTTCTTGGGAAGAAGTGGATCATGCTCAAAAAGCATGTGCTTGAACTTGCTCTTCAGATCGAATGTGATGAGAACAAATCCAAAGGTATGAGGATGATCCTTGAACCTGTGATTCAAATCAGCTAAGGTAGGATCAAATCTATGAATGTGCAGATAGTCTTTTGTCTTCTCCTTCGAACCATCATGGGTGAGATTATGCCAAAAAGAACCATCAAATAATAAAGATTGCTTGGAATCCAAATAGATCCAAGACTTGAATCATGGTTGCTTAAGATCTCCTTTGAACCATTTGAGGTGAGATGTAAACCAGTAAGTGCATGAGAAATTTTCTCAAGCGAATGGCAATGGCCATTATCTTCAATGTGTCTTCAATAAACTTCTAAGAACATGAAATAATGATCTTACAGTAGTAAATGAGAGGTGATTGCTTGGAATCCAAATCAGATCCAAGGCTTGAATCATGGTTTCTTGAGATCTCATTTGAACCATAAGAGGTGAGATCAAAACCAGTAGATGCATGAGAAATTATCCCAAGCGGATGGCAATGGTTTCTTGAGATATCCTTTGAACCAGCAGGGGTGAGATCAAAACCATGTTGTGCATGAGAAATTATCCCAAACGAATGGAAATGGCCATATTCTTCAATAACCTTCTGAAAGCATGGAATAATGATCATATAGTAGTAAATAAGAGGTGATTGCTTGAGGAGAGCGAATGCATTACCTCCAATAACTGATTTTACCTCCGAAATAATCATGTGATCATGATGCAAACCAACAGACTTTGGTGCAAGAGAGGATTTAGGACCTTCTGCAATATCTAGAGTGTGAGCTGGCAAAGAAAGAGAAGAAATTTGGAGCATGAGTGTAGAATCTACAAGTTCTTCTTTTTTGTGGGCAACTTCAATATGAGATGTGTTTGATACTGGTTCATGATCAATGAGATCATCAAGGAGGGTGAATGCATCACTTTGCTTTCTCTCGAAGGGGTTTGGACCAATCTCTTCATTCTGTCTGCCAAATCTTTCATCCAGGTAGGCCCATAGATCTTTTGGATATGAAAAATCAGGGAGGTGATATAACGTGCATCAAGACATAGCATACATCATGGCTGCACAAGCTATTTCTCCTTCATTTAACCAGTCATACTCTTCTTCAGAGGATTCGAACTCTCTTTCAAAACAATAATCAAAGAGACCATGTCTCTTCAAATGTACTATCATTTGTGGTTTCCATTCATCATAGTTGAATGGAGAAAGAGGAGTAATTCCTGATAAATACATAGAAGATGTAGAAGACTTGCAAAAACAATAGAGAATATCTGCAATTGCTACTGCTGCGAAAATGCAGAAACTGCTGCATGCACTCGAAATCTTGGTAATAACCTGCAAAAACTCTCATGAATGGAGATAAACAATACTCTCAACATGCTTTGATACCATGTGAAAATCCTCACAGCAGATCTAAGAGATGATGTATACCTCACAAGAAAGTAATTGATTAAGCAAGAAAATAGAAGAAGAGTGGTCAATGCAGTATAATGAGCAACAGAATAATAATACAGTAGAACTCGGATAGAAGCAAAAATACTTCACACACACTAATTAATTAATCACAATATGGACAATAAGTAGTACAATGCATGAGGATTCGAATGCCAAAGTGGAAATTTGAATTAGCCTTCATGGAGTGATCAAAATATCACTGGAGTGTCATCGGAGCACAACTAGTAGTCTATCTCATCATCGGTGGACTCATCAATGCACAAGTAACTGTCAACCGTCAGTCAAACTGAGTCTAACTGAGTGTGGTAGGTGTAATTGAATGTAACTGGCACATGGAGACACTAACTAAATGAAGGAGGCTCAGTGGAGGGCGCATGAGGAGATAACTGGAGTCAGAACAGGTAGTCATGTCTCATCAGAGGTCAATCGGAGTGATAACAGCAGTGAGGAGTCAGTCTGGCCTCAAATCAAGGAAAGACTGGTGGATAATTGAAGTAAACTGGACTGGTAGGTAAGAAAGGCGCCCTTCTCATGCAGTAGGTGAAAGGAGGGCGCATGACAGGCTAGGAGGGCTAAAACTGAGTAGAAGGAAGCTCCGAGGGCTAGCTAACTGAGGGCTAGGTGCTGGGACTCATGACTGGAATGCATGCAAACCCTAAAAGTGCATGCATGACTGAAAATGTGAATGATCAAAATACTGGTGGGACTAGGATGGAGTATAGGAATATCCTAGTTCAGCCTTTCCTTGATTTGGTAAATAGTTAGATATTTTACAATAAGGTTTGTTGTGATTTTTTTGGAATTCAATGTCAAGCCATAGGGATGTAAAATTGGATTTACCTATCTTTCTTCCACGTTGGGGGTAATTGTGTTCCATATGGATGACCTCGGGGTCACATGGAAATCCATGTTGAAGGTAGGCATACTACATGGATTTTTCAATACCAATCCTATGTGTAAATATGTTAGTAAGCTATAACTATAGCATTATGATTTTGTTTATGTAAATGAGTTTGATTTAAGTATTTTTATTGGGAATTCTTTTCCAAATGTTTTTTTCCAAGAAAAATAATCTATTCAAGAAGAACAGAAAATACAATATTCATGTGCTATGGAACAGTAGTTTGTATGATGTTTAGAGTAAAAAAGTGGCTTGTAACCCTCCAATACTAATCCTACCAATAGGAATCCCTAAAATAAGTTCTAATGAGTATTAGTTCTAACAATAGTTGTTGAATATAGACAATTAAGATTCCATTATGACTTATACAAGATACTTCTTATATCTACCATAATTCAAAAAGATCACATATCCTCGAAGAGACCAACTTCCCTTCCTTGTATTAATCAACAATCAAATATCCAGGATCCAGAAATAAAGCTTCTTTGGAAAGACAGTCTGCAAATGTGTTGATTTCTTAATAAACATGAGAATAACTAACCAACTGAAATAATCCAAGAATTTCCTTCAAATGTATATCCAATTGGTTAAGACCTATGCTATGAACCTAAACCTCATCATTCATCCACTGAATAGTCATGTTTGAGTTTCCAAATACTTGTAGTTGTTTAATATACTTCTCCATTGCAAACTTCAAGAGATAATAAAGTGCATTAAATTCACCCAAGGAGGCCTTACCTGTAAAAAGATTCATTTTTGAAATATCAAGCACAAATCCAAGGATACATAGATTCCTAGGCCCCTGGAAAGCCCCGTCGAAGAAGCTCCAAAAAATCTCTTTATTCATAGACACCTCTCTAAGAGTACGCTAAGTTTGAAAACAAAGGATTGTTTGTAATAATCTAATAGAACATGTGGTTGAGTATAAATATTGAAAGTGGGAAGTTGTTTCTCCTCAAATAGTCAAGCATTCATTGCATCAAAATGCCCCAATTGATCAAATAGGGAATTGATCTGAATCCCTTGACTTCCCTATGGGTAAAGTACCCACAATTGTTCAAATCTAATTAGTACTTAACCTCCTTCCATACATGTCGAATATAAGGGAAAAGGAGAAAAAGATAACCATTAGTTTCTTCATTACCTCTACAGAGATTACACATACCAGGAGTAATTTTATTCATTTTTTGAAGTATGTCCCACGTTGGTACCTTCCTATTCAAAACCACCTTCCACAATATTTTCCACCACCAAAGTGGTTCTAGACTCACCCTATTATTCAAGGCCAAGTATCTAGGTTTTGCATAATATTTCTCCTTAACCAAATTGAAAGCCCAAACAATCTCATCCTCATCACTCCAATTTTGATATGGGCCTTCCTAAGATCAAACATGAGTCTATCCAAGCACAAATCCCATTGACCATCCAAGCCCAAATCTTAAGTCTAAATCTAGCCTTGTTTCCAAATATCAATGACATTGGGTTAATAAACTTATTCAAAGTACATCTACCATGTTCCTAAAAATTTCGAGCCAATCCATCATGAAGAAAAACACCACCACCACAACACATGATAACAACAACTCCCATGTTATTCATATTACCTGAGCCAACCTTCCAATCCAAATTATGACCAATAATAGGAAAATACAAGGTTAAATCCTTCCACCAGTTGGATACATTTTGTATATTATTTTTGTGTCTTCTAATCCAATCTAAATAAGAATTGAGTGCAATGTATTTCGCAATCATGATCGTTCTCAATAAATTGTGTTGCGTTCTAAAATTCCAAACTAACTTTGCAGCAACATCTTGATTAAATAAGTAAATATTTTTTATACCCCGGCCACCTTGTTTCTTCAAAGAAGCAATGACCTTCCAATTAGCTAAGTGTGAACCAATGTAGTCACAAATGCCCTTCAAAATACAGTTAAAACAAACCTTTCAAATCATGTCTAATATGTCTTTCAAGATATGTGCCATAAGATGCCAATAGACATTGATATTTTCTATAATATCTATCTTAGAACTAATCTCCCCCTGGAAATCCAATGATTACACCAAATTTTCACTTTTTTCAATTTTAGAAATAAGCCAGTACCAATATGCTTTCTCATAATTATTGGGTTTAAGGGTATACCCCAGATATTTAACACCTTCATTCAACACTGAAAAAGTGTCCTCAGACACACAGATTTATTAATGAAGGAGAAAAAATTACATCAGAGATACATGAGGGATAAGGACCAAAAATCTATCTCACGTAGAATAAAAGATGGGTTTAAATAACCCAAAAACTATAACTAAAAAATCATTATCTGAACCTAACTTGGACACCTCACATAATCACGTTAGTGTGTAAGTGTATGTGTACATTAATGTTTTACTAAAACATTTATTCAGTAAAGTCATAAGCTAAATATTTTGGATCATAGTTTCTAACAATCCCCCCTTTGATCCAAAATTTCTTTGGAGCAAATACCAAGTTCAATTTTGAACTTAGTGAATTTAATCCTTCCAAGAGATTTAGTGAAGATATCAGCAGTTTGATAATTTATTGGACAATAATTTGGCTTGATGATATCCTTAATGACGAGAGTTCGAATGTACTGATACTTTGTATCAACATGCTTTGTCTTCAAGTGAAATACAATATTTTTGGCTAACTTGGTCAATGATTGATTGTCAATGAATAATGAAGTAGCTTCATTTTGAACAAATTTAAGATCCTACAAATTTCTTCGCAACTAGACTATCTCGCAAGTTGATTCCCAATATGAGATATTTTTTGCTTATGTTGTGGAATTTTCAAATATGTCTTGTTTTTTATAGCTCCAGGACACGTCATTTGATCCTATGCTCATTAAAAATCGTGAAGTAGATGCCCTATCATCAACATCTCTAGCAAAATCTGCATCTGAGTAGCCAACAAGTTTAAAAAAAATATTTCTTTTAAACTCAAGTCCAAAATATTTTGTTCCTTAAAGATATCGTAGTACCCTTTTTGTTGCATTCCAATGACCCTCGTTGGGTTCTTACATAAACCTGGAAAGGATACTGACTACAAAAGATAAGTTTGGATGAGTATTTGTTAGATAGATTAAACTTTCGATTAACTACCAATACCTGGTACTGCTGACAAGTTCCCCCCTTCAAAATTAGAAAGTTGTAAGTTTTTCTCCATGCGGGTGATATTTGGTTTGCAATCCTCGATTCCAAACTTCTTAAACAATTCAGAAACATACTTATTTTGACAAATAAATAGGCTTCTTTCTCGTTGTATAACTTCAACTACAATATAGTATTGAAGGAAACCCAAGTTTGTCATTTCAAAACATGGGTGAAGTTCTTTCTTCACCTGAGAAATATGGTCATCATCGTAACTTGTTTGCTTGGAACAACTTTCGAATTTACTATGTTACGAAAATTGCATTCGACATTTTAGATTTGCGATATGCAATCCATCTTTAGGACAAGAGGAAAAGAAAAATAAAGCGAAGAAAATCCAAAAATACAAAGATGAAATGGATAAACTACCCACCTCAAATTTAATAGAAAACAAAAAAAACCTAAAATGAAAGACAAACACCCTAAAATGAAACTTAAAAGGAAAAATGTTGATAAAAAAAAAAATACCAATGAAAAAGAATAAAAACACAAACAAAAATTAAAAAAATAACAACAAAGCAAAAAGAACTAAAATAAATAAATTAAATAAATAACAATAGGTAAAATATCAAAAAACAATTTAAGATCAAATTAACTAATAATAAAAACCAAGGACAAAACAAATATCAATAAAGGAATAAAGGAGTGAAATGGAAGAAAGAAAGAAAAGCAACTAAATAAATAAACAATTTAAAATCAAATAAAATATGAAAACAAAAGCTTATAAAATAAAACAAAAGGACAAATTAATAAGTAATCTTAAACAAACAAATAAAATAACAAAAATATAACCTATAAACAAACAAATAAAAATAACAAACAAGTAAACTATAAACAAACAAAGAAAAATAACAAACAGGCAAACTATAAAAATAACAATAATAATAAACAAAACAAAAATAAACTATAAACAAACAAATAAGTAAACCATAAACAAACAAACAAAAATAGCAAACAAGCAAACTATAAACAAAAAATAAAAAGGAAAAAAAATGGTTAAATTAAAAACAATAAGAGTTAGGGACAAAACACAAGAATCAATAATTAAAAATAAAAGGAAGGAAATGTAAGAAAGAGAAAAATAAATAGAGTAAGAATCCAATGATTTATAAGAAAAATAAAAACCGAGAGGACAAACAAAAAAACGATCAAAGGAAAGGGAGCAGAAAAGGAGAAAACAAGGAGAATTTGGAAGAAAAGAAAGGAATCCAAGAAAAAACACACTAAGGAAGAGGAAAAAGACCACAAATTAAGGAGAAATTAATAACGTTAAGGAAGAGGAATAGGACCACAAACCGAGGAGAGATTAGGTTAGAGGATCATTGTTATTGGAGGGGTTATAAAGAATAGGGAGCTAGGACTTGCTTAAATTTAGGCCATCATCCCTATTAACACAATGGTTATATTTCACAATGGTTACTTATTATCAACAAATCATCAACATACATCACCAAAATGATTAAGTTGCTTCTTTGAATTCAAACATACGAAGTGTCATTTGACTCGCTATGGAGAAAAGGAACTTTATGTAAATATGAATCCATTTTTGCATACCAAGCTTTAGGTGCTTGTTTTAACCCATACAATGCCTCAACCAATTTGCATACCATTCTTTCTCTCCTCAGAACCTCAAAACCAGGAGGTTGAGTCATATACATCTTCCTATAAATCATCATTTACAAATGCACTCTTCACATCAATTTGGTGCACTTTCCATCCATTTTGTGTTTCCAAAGCTAGCACCACCCTGATAGTATTCCACTTAGTTGTTGGAGTGAAGGTTTCTTCATAATCAATCCTTTCTTTCTGAGCAAACCCTTTTGCCACCAATCTAGCCTTGTACTTATCAATTTCACCATTTGTCTTATATTTTATTCTATAAACCCACTTACAACCAATGGGTTTTACATTATTTAGACACTCAACAATTTCCCAAGTCTGATTTTTAATTATAGCATCATATTCACATTGCATCGCCACCATTCATTCATCATGTTTTACTGCCTCTGCAAAAGTGGATGACTCGGTAGCAACAAGAGCAAATTTTTGTGACCCCAAATTCCATTGACTCATTACAAAACTCCTTGTACCTATTTTATGTTACTCATCAGACCTAACTTTCTTAACTTAGATTCCCACTTTGGAGTCTCGTGTGCAACTTGAGGCGGTCACAAGGTACCTTCCATACAACTATTATCAATGTTAACTTGTGAATATTTTGTTGATTCTTCATCTTCCCCCTATTTTTCTGATGTTCAAACCATTTCAAACCATTAATCATCCCTTGATTTGTTTGAGTGTTTCATCCCTTGTTGCTCCTTAGTTACTTTTTTCTATAAGTGACTAAGTAGTTTCTCAATTTATTCTGCACTTAGACCTTCTGTTTCATCAAAACAAATATCTCTCTAACAATAAATTTTCCACCAAATAAAATTCTATACCATTTTTTCTATTTAGAATACCCAACCAAGATGCATTCCATACTCTTAGAATCTAACTTTGTTCTTTTTTCTTAGAATCTAACTTTGTTCTTTTTTCTTTTGGAATAAGGGCATAACAAACTGAACCAAAAACTCTAATATGTTTAATCATAGGTTTGAATCCATACCATGCTTCATAAGCAGTAACACCATATAAATATGAAGAGGGAGACGGATTTCTCAAGTAAATTGTTGTATGTACTGCCTCAACCCAATAACTTGAGCTTAACCTTTGAAGAACAACGTTTACCTTGACATACCCAATAATATTTGATTCATTCGTTCAATTACTCCATTTTGTTGTGGAGTATAGAAGTCAATCAAATGCCTCCTAATTCATTTTCCCTGGCAATATGCTTGGAATTCATTTCATGAAGTGAATTCGTCTCCATTATCAATTCGCAAAGTGGAAATTCTCCTTTGTAGCAATTTCAACCAAATTGTAAAAAGACTTGAAACTTTGCAAGTGTGTCTAATTTTTCCTTCAAAAAATACACCCAAACCATCCTACTAAAGTCATCAATGAATAGTAAAATATACTTACATCCCCCAAGTGAAGTGTTCAAAGGTCCACAAATATCAGTGTGAACAAGTTGTAATATCCTAGTTTCCCTCCAAGTACTTGTGGGAAATGCTAACCTCCTCTATTTTCCATAAATGCAAGCTTGACATCTTGCATTTTCCTTCTGAAATGTGGGAATTCTCTTTACCTTTCCTTGTTGTTGAATTTGAATAAGACTATCAACATTCAAGTGTCCAAAACGAGCATGCCATAATCAGATGGGTGTAATACCAATATCAATTGATCCTGCAAATTCTTTCAATCTTGGAATGAATGTGCCTTTCATTTTAAGAAGCTTTCCATCCCCATAACCCATCATGACTATTTTATAAGCATCTTTTATTGAGTTGATTTTAAATATCCCATATTCCATTACAATTTGATGTCATGACTGGTGAATCAAAACCAAAGACAACATTTTTTTCTTAAATGAGGGAACATACCAAACATTAGGAATCATTATTTTCCAAAATCCTTGTAAAAATACCTTTACGGAAAAATTTCCCTATGGTATGTGAGTGGTGTCATCTACTAGAAAGACTGAACTCAAATGATAAATTCTGATAATTCCAAAATAAATCTTTCATGTATTTCATGTGTCGAGTTGCACTTGTATCCATGATCCATACATCCTCAAAATCACTTATGAAAGAATAAGTTGTTTGAACTAAGTATGTTGCTTATGATTGTTAAACTGTTGTAAAAACATATTCACACTTCTCGTTTTCTTCTGTATTTACATATTGTGCCAAAGAAGAATCTTTCTGCTTAACTATATTTTCATAAGAAACTCTATAATCTGAGGCATAATGTCCTTTTGATTACAAGATTTGGGAATAAAATTGGTAGGTTATATAAAACCTAAATTTTACCTCACAAAACCACTCAAACTTCAAACTTATGAATTATTCTTACAAATAAACCCATCGCTATCATTCAACATAACTTTAAAATGCATTTTTTCAATAAAACAACAAATCTTCTATGGTGACCAACATGGCGAGGATTTTTTTTAAATATAAACTCATACCATGAATCAAATCAATGATTGAAATGTTGGTTTGTTCTTACAGGTAAATCCGTTCAAGTGAGAGAGTGTTTCGGTCCAAAACTATGTTTCCAATTAAATGATGCACTCCAACTTTCGCTTTCACTATTCCACATGGTCTATTGTAAAGAGGAAGATCAATGGAACTATCTCCACAAATATTTTGTCCTTGTATCCTCTAAATAGAAAACTATGTCATCATCTCAGGCACGGATCCAGACTCATATAGGAATGCTAGGCACATAACTAAAACAATGAAATCATTCGAAAAGAATAATTTTTTTCCATTTGGATCAAAGAGCAATATACACACAAAATATCACTACAACAAAACAAACAATTGGCACCTAATTTAGTGTTAATTTTTCAGAATTTTCAATATGATCTAAGATCTTAACTGAGAGAATAACATGTACAGCGTATCTACAACATATCAATCATGGACACAATAATGCAAGCACACAAGAGACACAGAGTTTCACCGGGGAAAACCAAGAAGGTGAAAAACCCCGCAACTTCCTCAGAGATAGAAAGAGCAAATGATACAACCAAAGTACAAGAGATAGTCTTCTCCTAGCAGCAGATCCTCCTCCTCACAAGGGTGCCACTTTCCAAATGAGAGAAGTGTGAGTAATGAGTTATCAAATAGAGATCTCCCGATCTCTATTTATACTTGTCCTGTCCTGCCCAATAAACTAATGGGGCCGACTTATCTAGCTTAGCCTAATAACCCATGGTTAACTTAATCCGAGCCGACCCCACACTTGGTGGTCTAATAACCCATTTACCCACATGACTCATACAGGGCTGACCCCATCAAGGTGGTCTAATAACCCATCAAGTATAAGTTACGACACTTACAATATAAATGACGAAACTTCCGTATAGATAAATAATAACATCTCTATAGGAATACAAACACTTCCATATAGAGGAATAATAACATCTCTATAGGAATACAATACACATGGGTAAAATACATTCCGAAGTGACATATACATCAACACTCCCTCTTAACTAGGAAGGTATTTCTCGACACGGATCTGTTAGCACAAGTCTTCTTCTCTGGATCATCATCAACGAATCATCGTCATCGTCACTGCTGCTGCTATGTCAATCAATCTCTGAATCTACTCGTCATAGGAATTTCTACAGAGCCGGTCATTTTTCATACTGGATGTAGGCCCACCACCTGCAGGTCTTCATCATCACTGGCCATACTATGGAATCCTCAGGACTTATTATGTGCGTCAACAAAACCTCGAAAGAGCATCCTAGGCCTTTTACGAGCACACGGCTCAACCTATCGGATCTCCCAGGATATTTTACATGTGACTGTCACAAAAACTTAAAAGGGTGTCTTGCCAAGCAAGAACCCTAAAGAGCATCTAAGGTCTTTTACGTGACTAGCACAACCTGTCCAGATCTCCAGGTCTGATTACATGTGACCCCTACCACAAAACCTTAAAAGGGTGTCTTGCCAAGCAAGAACTCTAAAGAGCATCTGAGGCCTTTTAGGTGACTAGCACAACCTGTCCAGATCTCCAGGTCTGATTATATGCTCATCTGCACAGCCTATCCACGGCCACAGAGTATCAACCTGATACTCACCATACATCATCCTGATCATACAATGCATCCACCTGATGCATACACAGTATCTAACTGATACATATCATCGTACATGATCTACCTAATCATACAATGTATCCACCTAATACATATACAAATACATGATCCACCTCATCATACCTGATACATATCAACATACATGATCTAAGCATCCAACATGATGCATATACATATACATGATCCAACTGATCATATCCAGCATACATACATACATATAAATGATCCAACTGATCATATCCAGCATCCAACATGATGCATACATACATACATATAAATGATCCAACTGATCATATCTAACATCCAACATGATGCATACATACATACATATAAATGATCCAACTGATCATAACAAACATCCAACATGATGCATATACAGAGCAGTAATTGGAGCATCGTCCTGATGCTCATCATCCAGCGCTTACATCCATAGCCATGTGAAGGATTCTCCTTCCACCATGCTTGGAATGGCTTCAGCAAATGTCTCCATCACTTCTTCCTTGAAGTGTCGTCAATCTGAAGAACACCAAGCCTCTCTCTGAAGTATTCGAACTTCACTCTGGCTAGTGGTTTCGTCAACACATCTGCAATCTTCTCCTCCGTCGCAACATATAGGAGCTTCACTGCTCCTCTCTGCACCATCTCCCTGATATAGTGATATTTGATCTCAATGTGCTTCGACCTGTCGTGGAACACCGGGTTCTCAGACAACTTCACACAACTCTGGTTATCACAAAAGATACCAGTAGCCTCTAGCGGGAGATCAAATAACTCAGACAGTAGCTTCCGGAGCCATACTGCCTCGCAACTAGCTGAACAAGCTGCAACATACTCTGCTTCGACTGTACTCAGTGCTACGCAGGACTGCTTCCTGCTAAACCAAGAGATCACACCTGATCCCATACTGAAGCAGCACCCAAAAGTGCTCTTCCTATCTGCAGCACTGCCTGCCCAATCTGAATCAACATAACCCTGCAAGTTAAACTTTTGATTCTCATCATACTTGAGCCCATAATCAATTGTACCCTTCAGGTACCTCAGAATATGCTTTACAACAACCAGGTGAACACCTCTGGGATCCGTCAGGAACTGGCTCAATGTGTTCACCGCAAAGCAAATGCCTGGTCTTGTGTTCGTCAAGTACATCAAGGACCCAATAATCTGACGATACATAATGACATCAACCGGAGCAGATGAAGCATCACACAGAAGCTTTAGGTTCGATGCCATAGGTGTGGCCATGTCCTTGCATTCCATCATCCCAAACCTCTTCAGGATCTCTACTACAAACTTCCCTTATCCAAGGAAGATTCCATCTGCACTCTGCCACACCTCCATGCCTAGAAAGTAGTGCATCATCCACAAATTCTTCATCTCAAACTCAGCAGCAAGCTTCCGCTGCGTGTCGACAATCAATCTATCCTCACCTGTAACAAACAGGTTATCTGCATACAAAAGTAGTATCACTGGATTGCCTTCCTCAGCCTTGTAGTAAAGGTTGGAATCTGCTTTACTCTTGGTAAATCCCAAACTGGATAGAAAGTTGTCTATCCTACCATACCAAGTTCTGCACATATATAACTTCCCGTCATGTGTCTCAAAACCAAGTGGCTGCTCCACATACACTTCCTCTTCGACTACACCATTCAAGAAAGCTGTCTTGACATCCATCTGGTGTATCCTCCATTTCATCACTGCAGCCAAAGCAAGTATTGATCTGATGGAAGTGTGCCTGGCTATAGGTGTAGAAGTCTCTTCATACTCAATCCCTTTTTCTGGGAGAAGCCATGATCTACAAACCTCATTTTGTATTTCTCCATGCTACCATCTGCAGCATGCTTGATCTTATAGATCCATTTGGAAGTCACAGCAGACATTCCTTCAGGTCTTGGGACTGCATCCCAAACAGCATTCTTCATGATCGACTGAACATGGCATTCTTCCATTACTTCATCCCAGATCCCAGGAACTTTAATATCTTCAATAGATATCTTTGTTGCTGGAACAAATGTTGTAGTCCTTCTTTTGTAGGTGATGGTATACGATCTTTCATACAAAACAAGTTAAATTGCATGATTAGAAACATCTCATAGTTTTCAGAACAAATTCTTACACATAAAGAAATATGTCATACAGTCATACAATTATTTTATCCAATGCTTCAATACAACATTTATCCATATCATGTAACTTTCTAGATGCCTTCCAATCTATACCATAACATTGTTAAGAGTTTGCACTACTCCCAACATGTCAGCAAAGAGGTTTCATTCTAGATAAGTAGCAATGGAATGTTGTACAGTGCCATAGGCCACTTACCCATTACGTGCATATTAGTAGTATGTTGTTCATTAATGCAATTATTCTAATATGCCAAAATACGCATCCTAATTCTAGGAACATCAGTATATACATCATTGAACAATATTATTTAAACAATCAAATATGCAAGAAATGATCATTCAAATACTTATCTTTGTTTGTTTGTTGGCCTGACTCCCTCTCAGTCTTTGCTTCCTTTCTGCAACTCCATTCTGATGTGGATTGTGAGAAGTGGTCGACTCCCTCTGAATATCTACATCCTTGCAGAAACTACTGGAGTGTGCTCCCTCTTGATCTTTGCTTCCTGGATTACCTTTCCTTGAAATTATATCCATCCTTGATCACTATGCATGCTTACAAGTATCATTATTGTGATATCCTCAAGATCTCATACATTCATTAGTATAATCTCAATACTACAATAATCTTAAACATGTATAGTCATGATTATTTCAAACACAGATAATAAGCATTAGCATTCAATGTTTTAAGGAAGACTTCTCTTACTCATGCATATTCATATTTGACCAAAAGAATTTTTTGGTTAGTCATATCATCAATCAAGGTAAGAGACATAATATGCATAAACCCTAGATTACTTAAATTTTTAACTTCATAAATAATCATTATCAATCATGCCATGTATACTTATATAAGAGATCCTAACACAATGTAGGATTCTAACTTGATATAGGAAAAACATACCTGGATTAGCATGCTAGCTAGTTATGTCTAACATACCCGCATAGTGTCTTCTTTTTTTCTTCAATGACTTGTGCTAGTTACCTGCATATCTCATAGGTTAACCATTATAGAACCAAGTTATACATACCTCGTAAGTAGATCTTCTATGTGATCCATGGCAATGGATGAACCTTTGTCTTCATGTCACCATGGTCATATGTTCTTGAACTAGAACATGATTTGTCTTTCTTGATGTACCCTTCATGTTAGCGGGCAACATCAACCTCATACAACACCACAATGCATTAGTACAATCATAAGTGTCAAAACCCTAATCAATGAATATCTTCTATCGTGCATTCATAATTTTATTAAGGTGATACGACAAGTCTAAAGTTAGTCAAGATTTCACTAACCTTAATGAAGACAAACATACCATAAAGTTAATCATGAACAAATCTCGAAACATACCTAGATAAGTCATACTTGTCGAGATTGCTTGTAATCTTCTTATGTAAGATCTTAGCCTCATCTCCCTCTGAATCTAGAACTTCTTCACTTATGCAGGTGACCAATCCATTCTTTTCTAGGATTAGCCCAATCCACTTGATTTGCAGAAAATGGATGTGGAGCTGGATTAGGGTTTGTCAGGGAAACCCTCAAAATTCAAACCTCTGAAAGGACAGAAAGATGTGCCTTGATGAGCTGATCAACCTGGTATACTCAGAATTTGAAAACTGCAAAGTTTCACCCCTCAAAATTGCCTTTGAAACTTCCGGATCTTTTGGACAGGATCCCAAATTAGGGTTTGATAAATCCCACCCTTCTGCCCAACCAAAAGGTTCGATCCAAAGATCTAAACTTCGATTTTTCTGAGGAGCTTCCAGCCATGGTCACAGACTTAAAAAATTCCAACTTTTGCAGAAGCCTTAATTTTCCACTTTTCCGATCAAAGTCCCGAACTAGGGTTTGATCAAGTCCGATGTTCTACCCAACTAAAAAAATTGATCTTGGTCTCTAAATTTCAATTTTGATGAGTAGCATTCAGCCGTGGTCTATGATTGAAAAAATACCAACTTTCTTCGAAACCCTAATTCCCAGAGCCATGAATGAAGGTGCTCAAAATCCAATTCTGTTTTGACAGAAATATGCACCTGATTGTTTCTGGTGTAACTCCGAAATTGCACATCCACAGGGTCTGAAACTTCTACCTATGGTCGCCTGACCTGTCATATTTCCAACCCCACAGGTCTGACCTCAATTGGATTCTCGGAGAGAGAGTTATGCCAAGTGTCGCAACGTGACCTGTTTATGGGATAAAACAGGAGAGCGAATTTGTACGGAGTTCCACGTGTCACTGGTTCACTTTCAGCCTCTGAACCTTCGGCCTATGAAAGTACAGTCTGTTCTCTACCTGACACATTTTACGAAATTTCATTTGGAGCTTCATATCCCAAGTTATGACATTTTTTCCTAGGTCACTTGTTTATGACTTAGATCTGGAAGAGGCAGAAACCCTAGATTGTACATATCATAAAACACAAAGTACAACGAATTAGAAGTTGTCCTTTGGATACAAGGTACATGGGGATCTGAACTTCGACCTGTAAAAGTTTTATATCCTGAAACCTCGCCAAAATGGATTTATAGCGAAAGTTATACGATGACTGGTTTTTGCTATATCAAGCCCTAGAATCGCAAGTGCAACAAGTGTCATACATGTCATACCATGCCTTCTTTCAGGATAGCTCTAATACCATGTTAATTTTTCAGAATTTTCAATCTGATATAAGATCTTAACTAAGAGAATAACATGTACAAGAGCGATGAAAAACCAAAGTACATGTTATTCTCTCAGTTAACCGGGGAAAACCAAGAAGGTGAAAAACCCCGCAACTTCCTCAGAGATAGAAAGAGCGATGATACAACCAAAGTACAAGAGATAGTCTTCTCCTAGCAGCAAATCCTCCTCCTCACAAGTGCGCCACTTTTCGAATGAGAGAAGTGTGAGTAATGAGTTATCAAATAGAGATCTCCCGATCTTAACCGGGGAAAACCAAGAAGGTGAAAACCCCGCAACTTCCTCAAAGATAGAAAGAACAATGATACAACTAAAGTACAAGAGATAGTCTTCTCCTAGCAGCAGATCCTCCTCCTCACAAGTGCGCCACTTTCCGAATGAGAGAAGTGTGAGTAATGAGTTATCAAATAGAGATCTCCCGATCTCTATTTATACTTGTCCTGTCCTGCCCAATAAACTAACGGGGCCGACTTGTCTAGCTTAGCCTAATAACCCATGGTTAACTTAATCCGAGCCAACCCCACACTTGGTGGTCTAGTAACCCATTTACCCACATAACTCATACAGGGCCGACCCCATCAAGGTGGTCTAATAACCCATCAAGTATAAGTTACAACACTTACAATATAAATGATGACACTTCCATATAGAGAAATAATAACATCTCTATAGGAATACAAACACTTCCGTATAGAGGAATAATAACATCTCTATAGGAATACAATACACATGGGTAAAGATGATGTGAGTTAGAAAAAATATCCCTTATTTTTTTGAGAGGCGTGAGTTAGCTAGGTTTAGCTAAAATGGCCGAACCCTAGCCAACAGTGGGTCGCTTGCGGCCTGCTGCTTTCAAGCAATGGAGACTGTAGCTCTGACAGGAGGTGTAGCGAGGTGGCAGTTCTCCTTTCTCGTTAACTACACCCTTAGCGTTGGGTTTTGAGTCTTCCTGTTTAATGTTTAAACCCTAGGTTGTTTTTACTATTGTTTACTGCACCTATTACCTTCTAATCCTTTTACTGTGCTTTCGTTTTACATGCAATGGCTAACTATGAAGATCAACTGGATTATTCTTTTGACCCGTCGGATGGAATACCTATTTGGACCCATCCATCTGGCGCCGGGGGGCATGATGTGGCTTACAATGTAGGGTGCAGGCTGGATGGTCTATCAGCTAGTGAGAATTGGTTGGAGTTGGGGTTTTCACCATCAAATTTTCTCGCACTTTCCCCTGGCTCACTGCCGTTAAATCCTCCACCGTCTAGCTTTCCATCGATTTCTCCTTTGAAGGAAGTTGTGACACCACTTTGGTCCTCTGACCAGGTGATACATGCCAACGAAGGTTCGGCGCCGGGAGGAATAGGCTCTTGTTCTGTAATCGGCAGTATCCATGGAACAGATAGTATAAACATCCCCTCTGCGGACTCACTCCCTGGTCTGAATTCTGCAAAGAACCGGGAAGGTACAGGATTGGGGTTACTGGAGATTCACGAACAGCATGGTTTTGCTAGCCCTTGTGTGGGTTCTAGTACCAGTTCTGAAGAATGGGCAGGACGTTCTTCGGATGATACCACCCAACCGACGAAGCGCGACAGAAAATGGTGGCTGAAGTTGAGCAGGACTAAATATAACTACGCACTTGGGGAAGATATTGAGTGGCATCAATTGGTCAAGATAACCAGTATCACCTTGGTTGGTAAGGCGCTGGGAAGATCCTTCTCTCTGCGTACCATTGAGGCATGGGTGGCAAAGCATTGGGTTGCAGAGTTGGGATATATCCTCAAGGTTGTTGAATTAACTCGAAACTGGTTTGCTTTCAACTTTCATAATGAAGACCATGCTAAGTGGGTTCTAAATTCCAACTGGAGTTGGGATCATTGTCCGGTCATGATTAAGCCCTGGCATCCAATGTTTGATGCCAGTCGTGAACGCTTGGATTTGGTCCCTATTTGGGTTCGGCTACCCGGTTTACCTCTCCATTATTGGTCGGAGCAGCATTTCAGGGGTATTGGTAATTTGATTGGCACTTATCTGGATGGTGATTATAGTTTCTTACAAACCCGACAGAGGAAGATTGCTCACATCTTGGTCAATTTAAATATCAGGGATGGGTTGGCACCGGATGTCACTCTCAGTTGGGGGCCCTATGTATTTGTGCAGAAACTGGACTATGAAAATGTCCCCTTTAGATGTCGTCGTTGCCATGCCTATGGCCATCCGGTTGCAGAATGTAAACTACCTTTGTGGCGAAAAAATGGTGGTAGTCACAAATATTCTATTGCTATGGAGGCTCCTCCACATGTTGGAATTTCTTCATCCGAACCCTCCCAAACTGTGGTTTTGGATGCTGTTGCGGAGCATGGAAATTTTCGGGCCTTGGAGGTTCCTCTTTCTGCAGGCCTTGCATTTTCGGAACCCTCTACTATTATGGAAGTGACTGGAGGTTTACATCTGGATCCGGTTAGGGCTGCGTCTCAAGAGGAAAGAACGGCACCTGTACCAACACCTTTTGAGTTATCTCAACCAGCTCCCATCTCGGCCTCAGGGACTACAGTTGCAGGTATTCCTCCTTCCATAAACCCCCTTTCCTTTCATTTTGTTTTTAAAATCTTTTCTTTGGAAAATCCGGACTGGTTGGAGGCTTTAAAAAACTTGAATATCTCCCCCTCTTTGGAATTGGTAGAACTTTCATGTAATGCTCCTGATCCCCCATCTTCTCTACAAACCCCTCCGAATCATGGTGTGATGTTGATTGATCTACCCCCTAAACCTGATCCTGCCCCTGAAGAAGCTCCTTCTTCCTCTTCCCCTACCAACTCCTCGGACTCTGGCTATTTTTTACGCTCCCTGACTAAGATCTCTCCTGGAGGGTTGGGTGCTGGGGTCTGTAAACCGAGTAAATGCAGAGGCGGGAAGTCTCATTTATCTAAAGCACAATCCAAGGCCAAGATGGATCTACTGGAAGGAAAACAGGTGACTATTGATCATGCGCTTAGAGCGGTGCGTGCCCGGAAGAGGGGGCGTTAATGAAAATTATGTCTTTTAATTACCGGGGTCTGGCTGGTCCCCATAAAAGATAAGCACTTTGTAGAGTGGTATCTCTTGAACACCCGGATATAATTCTACTTCAAGAAACTTTGGGTGTTGGTGAGGTGATTAAGTCGTTGTTAGAAAGTTGGTTTGGTGGCTGGTCTTTTGCTACCTTGGATGCTCGTGGTCGGTCTGGCGGTCAGGCTATTGGTTGGAATACAAGAACGGTGCTGTGTCATAACCTGTGGGGGGTGGAGTCTGTTTTGGGATTGACCTGCTCGTCTCTTGATTTTGGTGAAGTTTTCACTGTGGTAAATGTTTATGGTCCATATTTGAACCGAATCCCTTTCTGGGATTCTCTTCTCACAAATCCTTTGTTACAGGAAGGAAACCTTTTGCTCAAAGGTGACTTAAATTTCTCTCTTGGCCCGGAAGAAGTTTGGGGAAGCAGAGCTCGGTCTGACCTTTTGGCTGATTATTTCACTCATAAGCTGGTCACTCATAATCTATTGGACATTGAGCCTTCTCTCCTCAATCCTACTTGGAGGAATAACAAAACTGGAGAAAACCGAGTTGAGAAACATTTGGATAGATTTATGGTGTCTGACTCTTTTGTGGACAGAAACTACCTCTTGAGGCAGTGGGTAGGTTCTGGGGATCATCTGATCACTTCCCTGTTTTTCTTGAAATCCGTGATGGACCTTCTAAACCGGCTGGGCCGCTCAAGTTCAATAAATTCTGGTTAGAAGATGAGACCTTCACTGACCTTGTTGGCTCTCTTTGGGTCCCTTTTAATCCTAGGGATGCCCTCTCTGCCTCACATCAGTTTTCTGCTAATATCAAAAGAATTAAAGGACCGGTTAAGGCGTGGGCCCATGATAAGAATAGAAGAGATGACAGATATTTGAAGTTGATTGAATTGGAACTGCAGTCTATTTATGATTCTGGATCCGGGGGCCTGGGATCTTTGGAGGAAAAAGCTCATCTAGTTTCACTGGAAGGTAGGAGGAACACACTGTTACTGGAAAAAGAGGAAACATGGCACTTGAAAAGTAGGGCGGTATGGCTAGCAGTAGGCGATGAGAACACAAAAATTTTAATGCTTATGCAAAAGGAAGAAAGGTGTCCAACACCATTTGGAGCCTCGAGGACTCAATGGGGGATTCTCGGACTTCTTTTGATGGCATGGTTGGTGTGGGGGTTAATCATTTCCAGACACTTTTTAAAGCCCCTGCACAGGTTAACATTGCTGAAATTGTCAGGATGGCACAACTTTTTCCCCGGTTCATGGATGAGGATGATAATCAATCCTTGATGGCAATTTTCACGGAAGAAGAGTTGAAGGGGGTCCTATAGAGCTTTCAGAAAGATAAAAGTCCGAGACCGCATGGTTGGACCATTGAATTTCTCTTGGCCCTATTTGAGCTTATTGGGAATGACATCTTGCAGATGGTTGGAGATATAAGAATCTATGGGCGTATTCCAGCTTCCCTAAACTCTACCTTTATTGCCCTAATCCCTAAAACTGATAACTCTTCCTCTCTAGGTGATTTCAGACCCATCTCTTTGTGCAACTGTGTGTATAAGGTAGTGTCCAAAATTATTGCCAGGCGGCTCAAAATTATCCTGTCCAAGCATATCTCAACAGAACAATTTGGATTTCTGGAAGGACGACAAATCCATGAGGCTATTGGAGTGGCACAAGAGGGAATTCATAGTATGAAATCAAGGAAAATCAAAGGAGCCATTATCAAGATTGATTTGTCAAAAGCATATGACAAGGTGAGTTGGTTGTATATTCATTTACTTCTTACTCATCTGGGCTTTGTTGTGGACTTTATCAGGTGGATTATGAGTTGTATCTCTACGGTCTCATTTGTGGTTCTCATAAATGGGGCAGCCTCTCCTTTCTTTCGTTTGGAAAGAGACCTGCGTCAGGGTTGTCCATTATCACCTTTACTTTTCATGTTGGTAGCAGAAGGGTTAAGTAAGGCTCTGAAAAAAGCTTGTAGGGATGGCACCCTCCAGGGTATTCAGGTGGCTCCAGACTTATTTGCATCACATCTGCTCTTTGTGGATGATATCCTCATTTTTTGTTCTGGTTCGATTGGGGACATTGAAACTCTTCAAGGCATCTTCCAACTTTTCTCTCAAGCCACTGGTATGGAGATTAATGAAAGGAAATCCACCTTATCAGCTCACTTGTTAAGTGATAATGAGATCATGGTTATTAGAAGGATTTTTCCTTATACGTTATTATTCCTTGATGTTGGTTTTTGCTACCTTAGGTTTCATTTAAAACCTAATGCATACACAAAACTGGATTGGAACTGGCTTATTGAGAAAATCCATAAACAATTGAAGGTATGGAGCCACAAATGGCTTTCGAGAGCAGGAAGGTTGGTCCTGGTGAAATCAGTTTTAGAGGCCATTCTGGTATATTGGATGTCCCTTTCTTGGATCCCCAAAGGGACGTTGGAAAAATCTCAGAAATTATGCTTTCGTTTTCTTTGGAGCGATAAAGGAGACTTTGTTTCCCCATGGGTTCGTTGGCAGAAAATTGCAATCCCTAAGGCCTTAGGAGGTTGGGGACTGAAAAACATTCATCTTTTCTCTAAAGCTCTGGCAGCCAAAGGGATATGGAGAATGTTAAAAACCGATAGTCTATGGACAAGGGTTGTCATCCAGAAATACATTGCCCCTGCAACGGTCATGGATTGGGTTCAAAATCCGGTTAAGTCTCACCGTGGTGGTTCTGTTATTTGGAAAGCTGTAACAAAATCTTTTTCTGTGGTCGGTGACCTTCTAGCCTGGAATATTGGGAATGGACAGTCTCTTCGGGTTGGGGAAGATCCCTGGTTTGGAAGTGAAGGTAGACACATTTTATCAGATGGCCTGATTGCATCTCTCCGGGAGATAGGTATAACTTATCTATCCCAGCTTTCTATTCGAGATTTGGTTCACCCATGGACTCAATCATGGATAGATGCCAACACCTTGGAGCTTTTAGTAGAGGAACTGGATGAATTAAGGAATTATTACAGGGCCCTCATACTTTCTCAAATTCTCATCCGAGATAGGGAGGACTGTTTGGTATGGGAAGGGGCTCCGAATGGTGTGTTTTCACCTAAGAATGGATACATCAGCTTAAGCCATTTCATAAATCCACGTGAATTGGTTTGGTGGTGGAAACCAATCTGGAAGTTAAATTGTCCTATGAAACACAAATTATTCATGTGGAATGTTCTCAAAAATTCCATTCCTACCTGGGATTTTTTACAAAGAATGAACAGGGTAGGGCCGGGGTGGTGTATATTGTGCAAAGCAAATGAGGAAACCTGTCTTCACTTATTTCTCCATTGTCCATACACAGTGCAGGTTTGGGCAGAATGCTCCAGAATTTCTAATGTTTAGTTTAGCTGGGAGGGGAATACGTTGCTACAGGCTTGGTCACAGTGGCGTATTGATCCAATCGGCATCTCCTTCAAATCCCTTCCTCTAATGGTGCCCTGGGGGTTTTGGTTGGTGCAGAATGGCATGATCTTCAATGATAAACCATGTACACCGATGGTCTCGACCATACACATTTGTGGCTTAATAACAGCTTATCCTCAATATATCAAAGTTGCAAATCAAAGAACTGTGCTTGATCTTGACATCGACCACTCAGTTCCATGGGGTTTCTACGATGGCTCTGCTCAGGAGAACATCTGTGGGGGAGGGGTTGTTCTACATCTTTTGTTAACCCACTATTATCACCTTTTTTGGGGTCTGGGGGAGGGTGGAAATAATTATGCTGAAATCATGAGCCTCAAGCTTCTTCTCATGTTCGCCATTGAGACTGGTTGTCAAAATATTAATGTGTATGGAGATTTTATGAACGTCACAAATTGGTCACTTGGCACACAACAATGCAAAGACCTTAGACTTGCAAACATACTTCAGGACATTCAAGAACTAAAGCTTTCATTTTTACTCTTTTCTTGCAGACATGTTTACAGGGAGAATAACAAGGAGGCGAACAAGGCTTCTAAGGTTGGCAGGGTCCTGGCAATGGGGGTGTGGAAAGTAAAAGAATACCGTGATGGGACTCTATATGAGTACTATCATAGACCCTTTGTTGATGATTTGGCACTTCAAGAATAGCAGTGATGATATTACAGATGAAGATTATCAGTGTTTCTTTTTGTGGCGACATTTTGAAGACTTATTACTGCTTTTTAAAAAGTTTTTTCTTGGTAAAATAGGAGGCTCGGGGAGCCCCCAGGTATAATTTTCTGTTTCTTTTTTGGCCTTTAAATCTGCTAATGTTGAACACACCAGATTGATGTATTGAAGATCCTACTCTTTACAGTACTGACTGTCCTTAAATGGATTTCCGCATGCATACTTGCATATACAGAATGTAATTTTGTTCACCTTTGCTGAAATAAAATTACACCTTTTTTCCTGGAAAAAAAAACAATACACATGGGTAAAATACATTCCAAAGTTACATATACATCAACATTTAGTATCATTTTTAGTGTAATTTTTTTCCAATTGAGTTGGAAAACCTGGCACAAAACTCCATTTTTTGAAGCGCCTAAATTAATGCTAGAATTAGTGTTAAATTTAGCACCATGTTTAGCGCCAAGATTAGCATTATATTTAGCACTAATTGTCTGTAAATTAAATTTATGGAAATAGAAACGAGAAATGGTAAAATTAAAAAAAATGGTAAAATGGTAAAGAAATGTTGGGATTTGAACCCAAGTGACTTGCTAAGAGGCAATATCTCTACTTGAGCTACATTCCCACAAAAAAACTATGATTAAAAGTGCAAATTTGAACTGAAACTAAACTAACCTACTTCAAATTAGAAATTATGAAAAATGAAATGGAAAAAGGTAAAAAAAAAGAAAATAGAAATGGAAAATTTTAGGGGAATGCTAGGATTTGAACCCAAATCACTTTCCAAAAGGAAAGAACTCTACTTGAGATACATTCCCACAAAAATATACATTTATAAGTGTATATACAAATTTAAATAACCTATACTATTTACGCAAACTAATGAATACAAATGGAAAAGTAGTAAGAGATAGATGGGTGAAAGGAATTGAACACAAATCTCCTTCCATTAATGCAAGGGTATTCCTTAAGAAAATACCCATGAATTAGATCTATGCATTAAATAAATAAAAACAAATGTCATTAGAGTAGGTTTTGAGGGGATTTATGAGGGGAAATTAGGGATTTTAATTAAAATAATTGAAATTCCCTCCAACTCATGAGGATTGAGACAAGTGGCTTATTTCTAACCTTTGATATTACTTAGCTTTTTTTTTAAAGTTTTTCTCTCTTTTGTTTAGTCACTCAAGAAACCTGGTGCCAAACCTAGCGCTAAACTTGGGGTAAATATGGCATATGGCGCTAAACTTAGCATAGGAAATAATGTCGACTTTAGAGACATACTGTGAAATAACACCAATTTTCATAAATGGAAGCAAAAAAGGAAGCTAAAAGGGATGCTAATGACAAGCGTTTTTTGTAGTATGTCCCCCATTGTGCCTATGCCCTACTAGTCATAATTCAACCTTCAACCAAGCTTTTTCAGTAATCAAAATCCATTGAGAATACGATTTTAACAATTTTGAGGGTTTCAAATGGAAAATGTATTTTCCTTTCGAGCAATTCTTATCAACACATAGTGTTGGCAATGCAAGGCATAGACAAGAGATGGTACTTTAGCGAGACATAGATTCTTCTTGTGGTGTTCAATGGAGGGTAAAAACGACAACAATGAGGCCAAAAATAGAGAAGCGAAAGGCTACACTAGGAAGTGATTTTTCTTCACATTAATGATAAACTTGACTGCGATGATGCCAAGAACAGAAAATCCAAAGGCCGCGCTAGGAGGTAAAACAACTTAGGTGAGACGATTATGCCATAGTGACTGATAATAATAATAAAATAGAAACCTATGCAACGGCTCTTCCATAGAGACTGATAATAATAATAATAATAATAGAAACTTAAGCAACGGTTCTTTCATAGCGACTGATAATAATAATAATATCAACCTATGTAGATTCAATTGATGGTTTAAAAAAAAAACTTTAGAAATTTCTTTCAGGCTGGCAAGGATTCTCATTTATACACACTGCAATCCAAAAATATATTTATCACACTTCTTGATTTTGTCCCAAAAAATCAAAACATGAAATAAAAACTCACCATTAAGATTTCATTATTTCACAGCCTAAGACATTCAAAATTCCTTCACCTTCTTCAATGGAAAATGCAGACTTGAACTCTCCAACATCTTCCAACCAGCCTTGATACCACTTTGAGAAAGCATCCTTAGACACACGTGTTTATTAATGAAGGATAAAAAAATTGCATTAGATATATGTGAGGGCTTAGGGCCAAAAATCTACCTCACGTAGATTAGAAGATTGGTTTAAATAACCTAAAAGCTATAACTAAAAAATTGTTATCTAAAACTTACTTGGACACCTCAAATAATTGTGTGAGCATGTAAGTGACATTTTACATTAATGTTTTACTAAATCATTTATTCACTAAAGTCCTAAGCTAAATATTTTGGATCATAGTTTCTAGCAAACACATGATAGGGAAAAGGAAAACCCATCTCCCAAATATGTTTTAAATGTGCACCCACCTTAGGAACATATATTGTAGACTTGGTAACATTGGTTTCCATGCCCATGGCCAAACAGAAGAGTTGTTCTATTTATATTTCCTACCTTCTTCCTCATAACAAAAGCATCAAAGAAGGACATCATCCACAAATAAAAGATGAGTATGTTGTTCTCTTCTCCCAACAGTAATCCCCTGAAGTTTTCTTAGTCTTTTAGCTTCAAGTATTGCCCTACTTAGCCCTATGGAAACTAGTGAGACGAGATAGGGACACAATAGACACTCCTATCTTATTCTTTTAGTGGGATTAAAGAACTCAAAACCAAATTCATTAATTAAAACACCAAAATATGAGGAGGTCACACAACCCATGATCCACTTAACAAGAGGAAGATTAAAACCAATATGAATAAGTAAAAGTCGCAAGCAAATCTAGGAAACGTGATCATAAGATTTAGACAAATCCAATTTAATGACAACAATAGGTATTTGAGAAGTCTTAATAGAGTGCATGACCTCCTGGGTTGTACCTATGTTTTCATGTATCAGTTTGCCCCTCAAAAAAAAAAATTGTTCAGAAGATATCACCCTAGAAAGGAGAGGCTCAATTCGAACAACAATCACTTTTGATATAATCTTATATATGCAATTACTTAGTGAGATCGGTTTAAATTCATCAAATGAACCAGGATAGTCCACCTTAGGGTTTAGAACTAGAAAAGTGGATTTTAATACCCCATGCACCTTCCCAAGTCATCCTAACTACCTACACAACCTTTAATAAAGCATCGCCTATGACGTTGAAAAAAACTATAAAAATCTCAATAGTCCACCAATCAAGTCCAGCGCTCTTGTCCTTTTGAAATGTCCTAAGCAAGGTCCATAGTTCATCCTTTGTTACAGGTCTATAAAGTTCAACATTATATTCGTCATCCATCAATTTAGGGGAAAATGCCACCAATGTCAATATCTCTCACAGATTTGAACAATTACGTTCCAAGTAGATAGTTTGAAAATGATTTACCCCTGGACTAGCAAGTTCATGAAATTCACAAATATGGTTTCCATCCCTATCCTTCGTGTCCCAAATGGTGTTGTGATTCCTACTATATCTGACATAATTATGAAAAATCTTAGTGTTATGATCCTCAGACGAGATCCAAAGAACCTGACTTTCAATCCTCCATTCATTTATGTCGTTTAGAAGTAATTTTTTCCTCTTCTACTCCAGACCGATAATCTTATCCTAAATTTCCTTGTCAAGTAGGCCATCGGGAAGGGTATAAAATGCCAATTCAAGGTCACACTCTACTTCCTTAAGTAAACCAGCATGCTTCCTATCTCGCTCTCGATCCCATAAAGGCACCTTCTATTTGAGAAATTTTAATGAGTGGACAAACTGTGGACATGCCTTATCAACCCAAGACTCCTCAATATGCTTCCAATTTTCCCCGACAATTTGTTGTAGATACTCCTATAAAGATCAACATGGATTATACTTAAATGGTGCACTAGTTTTGTCCCCACCAAAACCCAGTTCAAAAATATAGGAAAATGGTCAAAGCACCAAATATTTCCAACCCACAATTGATACCTCTCCTCCTCTTGAAGAATATTATTATGCACAAGGAGGCGGTCAAGTATTTTAGCAACCCCGACAAGGTAAAAATTATTATTGCACCATTTCAACCACAATTGGATAGTCTCCACATCTACCCAACTTACCATTTCAAATTTATCGAGAAAATATTGAGCTGATCAATATTCAAGAGTAGTGGATCCTCGTATTTCATCTTGATTCATGGTCAAATTCAAGTCCATGCTGAAAATGAAGTTATACACCTTAAAACAATGTAAAGAAAACAAGTGCTTCCAAAATGCTTGCTTACTCTCACATGGCCCATACAAGTTGAGAATGGTTAACGTGCAAACTAGTCTCTTGTTGTGGACTACAATACATAGACCTGAGCACACAACAAAAAAATTAAGAAACATAATACTACTATTAAAATCCATAAGTAATCCCCCCCAAAATACCACTAAGTCCATTTTAATGAATTCCCAACCATAGTGTAGCTAGGGTTTTACCCCTAGCTTGTGCCAATGAGCACCTACTAAGGAGAATGGACTCCTTAGTAGCAGTTCAATAATGATTAAATGATTAAGCTAAAACAACAATTAACAAACTACTTTAAACATTGCATGAGACATAAATAAAAGATGTAAAAAATGGTTTTATATTAATGTTACCTTGAGTGTCAAGGTTGATGAAGCCCTTTGCAGTGTCCAAGAGGATGCTCCAAGCTTCAGAATGCTCCTTTCTCCTTCTCCAATGTTGGGGATGGGCCAAAGGTGGCTCTCAAGGTGAAAATAGTTCAAAGGTGAACTAGGGTTTCGAGAGAGATTTTGGCAGAGTAAGGGTGCTTGTGATTGTGGATATGGAATAAGGGATCTCCATCACCTATTTATAGTTTTTTGGTGGTGGAGTGCTGACCCATGGTTTTAGGAAACACATGGTTTTGGGCAGCTGTATAGGGTTTTTTCTTCCTTTTCCTCATTATTTTATATTTTTTATTCCCTTTTTAGGGGATTTTTGCTATTTTTGGAGGAAAATGGGGTTTTTTAGCCTTTTTTAGGCTATTTTGATGGTTTTGTGGCCTTTTGGAGGCATTTTAAGCCTTTTGGAGGCTTTTTAGGCCTTTTGGAGGCTTTTTAATGGGATTTTTTGGGATTTTAATGGAAATATGATAGGAAAATGGACAAATGAGCCATATAATGTGGTAAATGAGCTAGTGAGCACTTTTTGGGTGTTAACAGATTGCCCCCTGATGTGCGAGGTCAGGAGCTCATCGTATGGCCGATGGACATCATAAGTCATAAATGGTTTTCCTGGAATGTGGAGAGGAGAGAAGAAACAAACTGAAGCCCGGAACAACGATCCCGAACAACTGCAAGAACTAAAAGTACATAACCTCAATAATGGATGAGGAATCATCTGATCATATGGACGAGGCGGGCATTCCCATGATCGTATCAGGATATAACATAACAAGAACAATGGGGTCCAAAAAATGGGGACCTGAAATATACATGACCTCAAATACTGACTGAGGAATAATCTCAATATATGGACGAGGCGAGCATACCCATGCTCGTATCAAGATACATGAACAGAACTGTGAGGCCCGAAAAAGGGGACCTGTAAGATACATGACCACTGTGTACATCATAAGAGTCCAGAGGGGACACAAATCTGGGACATACTGCTGAGCGGATCATGTGTGAACTGCAGAACTGGTGCACTGGAACAATCAACAGTGCTACTGAATGTGGTACCACAGGAACTGATGAGCTGCTGGATCATAGTGACTGGGATCATACTCTCCATGGTACACTGAACTGGAACTGAAATGGGTACTCAAGGAAGCATATAGCTGGATGGCTTCCGAATACAATCGCCAACGCAGCCCGGACATCCACAGGAACATAGAACTGGGCGTTCCGAAGTGACTCACCAATGTGCTAGAGTCGGGGGAGATCCGGGGTCTTCGACTAAAAACTGATGGGATATAATCCTACGCGATCCTCAACGATGCGATCAAGGTGCTGAAGTCGAGCATGTGAGGAACAACCACTCAGAGAGGCAATGATGTCTCCTCTCAGAATGATCCGTAGGCACTTACCACAGATGGTGATAAGTCCAAGGCGTAGGGACCTCTGGGCCTATCCTCTGGAATAGAGGAGCTGTCGTCGACAGAGGGAGACCTGCTCCTATCAAGGCAATGATGTTTCCTTGACAGGAGCGCGAGGTAGAGGACCGAAATGTGGTAGTACTGATGGCAGGACTGATCAAACTGTGGGTGGATAACTGGGCTAGTAGAGTGGGTGGACTCGAACTTCCTTTGTTCAGAGTATGATAATGGTACCAAAGAATCTGGCAGCATATGAAACTGACTGAGGGGAAAGGGATCATAGCTGTATTGGATCTGGGAAGGTTACTGGGCTGAGGGAGACTCAAGCTGGTAAAAAATGGCAGGAGACTACTGAATACTCTGAACAAAGGCGACCTGATTGGGGGTGCTGCCGAGATGATCGATCATAGTGCCAGGAGGCACGGGAGGAGACTTCTTCATGGGTTAATGAACTAGAAGAAGTGTGTGTAAAATAGTACTGTCGTGTGGATTTTACGAGCCCAAGACAGTTCATGCTCGTGGTTGCTTTCAATTTTAAGGAGTCTGAAAGCGATAAGAAGACTCTGAAGTGATGGAATGGTACTGTCGTGTGGATTTTCCGAGCCCAGGACAGTTCATGCTCGTGGTTGCTTTCAATTTTAGAGAGTCTGAAAGCAAGTAAGAAGACTCCAGGGGGTTGCTTTTTCGTAGATTTAGTCTCCAAGGCCCAAAGAAGCATAAAAGGATGCAATGAAGAACTCTTCTAGCCGGTGTGACTAGAGTATTCCTTTTTCGTAATTAGTCTACCAGGTCCGGAAAAGGGTTAAACTTATACCAGATAGACGCCCTTTCAGGTACTTTAACGAGCATGAAAGGAAGCAAGATTGCTCGACGATCTTTTCATTCTTTTAGGAGTCAGAAAAGAGCTTAACGGAAACTCCCTAAGTGCCTTTTTCGTAAAGGAGTTGTTCGGCCCGAAAAAGGGATAAAATTATACCGAACAAAAGGAATGGCCAGGCAAGGAGGAAGTGTTCAATCAAGGTTGAGTAATGATGACCAAGAACGAGGGTAGGTGGGAACACTGATGGACCTCCTTGCGGGGTAGATGAGATGGTGGCAAAATAACGAGACATTTGCAGTATGACAGGAGTAAATGGCTCATGGAAAACATGTGGAACAATCCGATAGCGACCGATGTGGTACGCGAACCGAGGCAGCAAGGTGTTGTGACATAATGTTGAAAGTGTACCAAGTGAGAGCGAGAAATGATCTCAAGCATCATCACGAGCTCGGAAAAATGAATCCGGCGATATAAAGGATGTCAAAAACGGGTGACGGCCGATGTGGCACGCAAACCGAGGTGACGGGGGCATTTTGAAAAATGCCCGAAAAAACTGAAGGTGAGAGCGAGAAATGATCTCAAGCATCATCACCAGCTCGGAAAAATGAATCCGATGATATAAAATATGTGAAAAAACGGAGAACGGCCGATGTGGCACGCAAACCGAGGCGACTAGTGGTGTCTGAAAAAATGGGTAAAAAATGACAGGACAAAAATAATGCAACGAGGTGATCATCATGACGGTCACGTCGCGCTGATTCCAGTGGTGGAAACGGTTCGGAAAAACAAAAAACAAAAAAGAAAGTACTGTACAACGCAGACCAATGAGGCCGCGAGTTATTCAATGGATAGAGATTCCGTAGGATGCAACCCGTCATGGGGGTTGCGTAAAGGGAGGCCTTTAGAGTTGGTTTCAGTAAGAACATGGAGTTCCTCTGGCCGTGTGTCTATGTGATGTTCGAGAATGACGGGATTGAACCTAGGCATTCCGGGAGAGGGCCAAGCAAAGACATCACGGTACTCGTGGAAAAGTTGTGTATAATCCTCAATCTCCCGCGCGCTGCAGGAGGCTCCTAAAGTGATGAGTTCAGGGGCATATCCTGGGAACTTTGAGGGAAAAAGAGGATGTTGTTTCTGACGAACGGGGGGTACATCAGGCCATGTGTCAATGGGGTGCTCTATAATTGCGGGGTCAAGACCAGGCATTTCGGTATAGTACCAGGCAAAGACATCACGGAATTCTTTGAAAAGGTGTATGTATTCCTCAATCTCTTGGTTACTGCAAAATGCTCCTAAAGTAATGAGTTCAGGGGCACGACCTGGAGCAGCAATATCAACTTGGATGACAGGTGAGATGTTGTCCATGTTGCCCTCCTCAAAGGCATCAGGAGCAAGAATTGGGTCCTTGAACCAGTCGACCTTGGTGGGGAGGAAGTCTTTGGATTCGACCGCGTATTGGGTAGCGGTGCTAGAGGAAGACGCTTCTGGGATGAAATAGGAACGGTGGTGCATATCATCCCAAGGATAATCCGGGGCAGTTAGGGCCTCAAGAATCTCCTCATCAGTACGGAAAGTCTGCGTCGTCAAATCGGTTGACGAGGGGGGTAGTGGAAGTGTTGGTTGAAGAGATCATGTAGATGATATTAACCTCTTCAGAAGGGGGAGAGACCGGGGGGTAGATCTCCTCAATGGTAGGTGGTGCCGTCTCAAGGTCCAGATTGTTCATCTCATAGAGAGCCGCTCTGTAATCCGGGAGATCGGGACAATGATGTGAATAGTGCCCGTAAATACCGCAGATGGCGCAGGAGTGGTTGGTACGTAGGGACTTATCTTTAGGCTTAGGAATGGGGTTTAGTTCGACAGTTGGGATGTTGGGGTCATCATCAAGCATTTGCATGTGCTTCTGTAATGCGGGTAACTGTGGGCATTGGTGGGTCGCATGGCCCAACTCGTCACACAGCGAGCATTTGGGAGGAGCACGAAACACTGGAGGGTTCTTGACTGTCTTGGGAGGTGGGACAGCAGTGTAAGGTTGTGGACCTCTGCCCCCAGTGGGTTGAGGAGGAGGAGTCGTGGAGGACGAAGCGGTAGAGACACCGGGAGGTGGCTGAGTGGTAGTAGCCATGGGTTGCACCGGCTGGAGGACGACATCTGGTGTCGGCGGGCGAACGGGAGGCGAAAGATACCATACGGGTAAGCCCAAGGTTAACCCAGGGAGGCTAAGGGTAGCCATGACCGGGGCGCTTACTACTCCCGATGGAGGGACTAGGAAGGGGATCGTATGGATCGGTGTAACACCAATGTGGCTAGGTACCAATGGTGGTTTAGGCAACAAGGATGGTTGACTGTTAGGTGGTAGGATGTCGTGGGACAAGGTACATAAGTCAGACATTTCGGGCGTAGATGACGGCGGAGGAATGGATTGAAAGGTGGAGATCATCGGCGCGTCTGAGTAGACTCCAGGCCCCGTAGAGGAAACAAACGAGGTGGTGGCAGGAGAAACAGGTTGTTCAACCATGGGGAGAACATTTTCCGGTGCCGCCGGAGCACTGGGGTCATAGTAGGTGAGCTGGTCAATCTTAACCACGCGTCCTTCATGGGGGAACATCATGGTGCGAAAGACAGAAGAGGCAACCGCCCGCATGGCATACATGTAGCTGCGGCCAAGTAGAAGGTTGTAATCCAATTGGGCATTGATTACCTCTATGTCAATAAGAACTGTTTTACCACCTAACTGGACAGGTACGTTGGGTAGAAGGCCTTGGGGCTGGGCCGAACGACCGTCGTAGGCACGTAACGCAGTGGTGGACTGCTGGAGAGGAGGGGATCCTAGCTTCTGCCATACAAATGTAGACATAACGCATGTGGAGGCACCCTCATCGATGATGCACCGATGGATAACAAGGTTCCTAACGGAGACAGTAACTTGGAAGGCTAAGCTGGAAGGTAGGCGTGGTTCAGACTGGTCTAAATCAAACGCCATCAAATGCGAATCAGTTGGGTCAATCCCCCCAATGGCGGAGAGTAACGTCTTGCGCTGGGAAGGGCAGTTCTTCAAGACTTCTAACGCAGACATGGCTGCGGGAGACTGGGCTAGGTCGTCTACGATGTTGTAGTTTGACGCAGCGCGCGCAGTAGGGTTATTGTTGATTCGGCGAAGTGGGAAACGAGGTGCTTTCGCGGCGCCGTCTATGGGAGGCGGAGGTATACGTAACGCCTGATCGGTGGGATGGGCATTAGTAGGTTTATCCGTGGGAGTGGCTTCAGAAGGGGAGCCATATTGGTTCCGACGGGTCTGGAGGTTGACGTCAGCGGATGACATCATCAATAAGTGGTGGGTACCTGAGTCAAACATGGGTTGATCAGGAGCAGCGTAAGTGATCTGTTGTTGTTGGGGTGCATTGGCTTGCTGGGGAGCCAACGGCTGAGTGTTCACTACGCCTTGGGTCGGTAATGGGTTTTGCAGCACCAAAGGGGGTTGTTGAGGTTGGGGGGGGTTGGGTGGCGCTTGGGGAGCCGCGTGCCCTTGGCGATGGGCCTCGTCAACCCAGAGCTGCCGAGCTCGCTCCAAGTGTGGGAAAGCATGTGTATAATGTCCATAGACCCCGCAAATAGAACAAGGGTGATTTGTTCGGAGATTGGGGTTTTTAGCCTGCTTGGGCGGGCGATCAGGGTTTTGATTAGCGGGGGCTGCATTATTGTTGTCAGGGGGATTAGCCGGTTGACCAGCTTGGTCTGCAGGTTGGTTGTTTCCCCTATTACGGCCCTTGCCGCGGTTCTGTTGGCCCTGGTTGCGTTGGTTATTCTGGTTTTGCTGCGGATTCTGTTGGGCGTAAACTTGCCCTTGGGCAGCAGGTGGATTCTGAGGTTGCGCAGGTGCAGGAGCAGGCTGCGGGGGATGATATGCAGGTTGAGGCTGAGCAGGTGCAGCAACTTGAGGGGGTTGCTGATAGGACTGCGGAGTAGGTTGAGGATGTGCCGCAGGGGCTGCCTAGGGCGGATAATAAGCTGGTGGGGCTGGTGAAGGCGCAGGAGCTGGGGCAGTCTGCTGATGGTAGTAAGGCTGAGGGGCGACTGGAGGAGCATAAGCAGGAGTTGCATACCCGAAGCACTGAGGTGGACATGAAGGTCCATGGGAATGGTGGTGTGTCATGGGAGCATATGAGTTGGTTGCTCCAGACTGGGAGGTGGCCCTTGACAGGTCGGGGCCAGGGGTAGGTCGTGCTATAGAAAACGGTTGGGGATGCGAAGAAACACGGCCAATGATACCATCTGCAGCGTGGGATGCCCCCGGCGCATCATGATGGGAGGACTCGCCGCGAGGGGCGTCAGGTATAATGGTATAAAGGTAACCCGATTGGGCGTAAATGAGGTCGAACTGTTGTGCCTTAAGGATGGCTTCTTCTTCAGACTGGGGTCTTTCTGAGGCCACATCCTTAGCAATAACAGGGAGAAGGGATTTGAGGAACCAATCTAGGAAGATACGGTCGTCGAGTTTGATCTTGCATAAGCTACGGCGTCGACGCCACTCATGGATGTGGTCCGTGATATGGGTAGCCGTGTTTTGTTTACAAGATAGAAGGATCTCAACGCCCGCGTCATAGCGGACAGGCAACTGGAAGAACTGCAGGAAGGTCGAGGCCAGGGAAGAAAAGGTGGCGTGGGTCCCATGAGGCTGCTCAATATACCACTTGGCTGCAGAGCCAGTGAAGGTGCGCTGTAAGAGACGGAGGCGAACAGAGTCGTCTACTATGGAGTTAGAGGAACACCATAGGTGGAAAGACATGATGTGGTTTTGTGGGTCCTCACCGGCCTTGCCCTCGAACTTAGGGATGTCCGAGGGTAGTTTGGTAGGCATATGAGGCCATGTAGGGTCGTGTCGAATGGGATCGTTGGTCAATCTGGCCAAGTCAGGTAGGTTAAGGCTAGCCATGAATGGCAGACTGGAAGAAGGCTGTGACACAATAGTGCTATGGACCAAGTTGGGGCCAGTGCCCCTAAGTGGAGGGACAAAATTAAGGGTGGTGCCCCCAAGTGGGGGAACTGAGGTAGTGAAGGATGGTCCAGCACCACCATTGGTAGTGTGAGCCACTGATGTAGTGGGGATAGGTATTCCCGCTGTGGGAATAGGTACCGTGAGGGGTACAGTAGATGGGTTCCCCATGGAGGGCATACCCAACACAGGTGTAGTAACTGGTGTAGTGGTGGATGTGCCACCAATGGTCCCTATGACAAACGGAGTGGAAGTCGTGCCAGCCATGGGGCTAGTAGGGGCAGTGTAAATAGGGTTCTCAGACTCTTCGTCAGAATCAGAGGTAAAGTAAGGTGCGTCACTATCTGGTGATGGAGACCTACGTCGCTGACGAGTGGAGTCAAGTGACAAGGCTCTAGATCTGTGATGAGTGGTATCAACGGACAATGATCGGAATCTATGACGAGTGGTGTCAAGAGAACCGTGCTGTGGGGGCTCGCCCCTGAGGCGCCGAGAATGTCTCGGGGACTCAATGGTGACAGATGGTGTCTAAATCTCTGTGGGTTGAGGTGAGTATAAAAACAGCTCAAAAAATCCTAATGCAACCGTGTGTGCAGAAGGAGAGCTAAAAAGCAAGGCACTCAGGCCAACAACCAACTCAAAACACCCACTGTAACAGCTGTGCTACAATAGGTGGAGTAACAACAAAGATGGTCAGAATACCAACAAGCAGCAGGTTTCCTAAAAAAGAAAAATGGTGGACTCACTAGACCAAAGGGAGGTAAAGGAGCATGCAAACACCTAACTAAAAGTATTCTGACTTAACTAAACATATCCTCTGCAAGGTGATGAAATCCAAGTCAGACAATATGAGTAGAAAAGCCAAGTGGCTATGATATCCCCCTACCGGGAGGGACACCGGGTAGTCAATCCTAGAAGAATGGCAACTAAGATACCCCGTTCATGACACGTCCAGAAAGGTGAATCTGCCGTTTAGTTCGTTGACCGCAATACCCCTATACAGGGATATCCCGCGAACCGCGAAAGGTAGCCCTTCGGTTACTGAATGGAGTGCGGTATTCCACTCAGGCCTCCGGAACCAGTCTCCCGACTTCAACCCTCCTAAGGGAGAGGCCCTCTGATAAACTGGTCGTGACCGTGCCAAAAAGTACTAGGGGATTTTGGTTCCCTAGTTGGACAACAACTATGTCTCAAGTGAAATAACCAAGGGGTGTTATTGGAAGCCTATCCCCCTGATCCTACCTAACTACAATGATTCTTTTGTGTTCCCCAAGTGGGGTTAGAATGTTGGTTTAGTTAGGTACTTTTTAAGGCTCACTTGATTTTATGTGACAGAGTGTGTGCTCGTGAGGTGTTGAACCCAAAAATAGAAGTGCCACAAGGGGGGCAACTTCCAATCTATCAATAATATGGAAATTGAAAGTTTAACTTGCAAAATTTTCTGAATTAAAAATAACGAAATTTTAAAAGAATTCTGTAAAGGGCACAGAAATCATGTTTGCAGAAAGGCTGTAAGGTAGTGAGGCTGCAGGTGGGACAGGGGGCTGTTCAGATGCAGAAAATATTGCAGCAAAAGGGGCTGGGCTCAAAACAGGAAAAGAGCAGAAATCAGACCGCGGGTCTGTGGCGAATTGGAACAGGCCGACCGCGGGTTTAAGGGAAACAGCGGCGGTCAGGTCGCGGCTATCGGGCCAACAGAGGCAGTCGGGACGCAGGAAACAGGGAAAAAGACGCAGTCGGGTCGCGGCAGAAGGGCTAACAGGCGCAGTCGGGACGCACGAAAGAGGCAGAAAGCCGCAGTCGCGACGCGGGAAAAAGGCCGACAGGCGCAGTCAGATCGCGGCAAACAGGCTGATTAGCCACGGTCGGATCGCAGGTAACAGACTTGAATCCGCCGGCAGGGCGTCGGAAGCAGTCTGAGAGCCGCGGTCGGATCGCAGGTAAAGGCCTGAAAGGCGCGGTCGGGACGCGACTGCAGAGGGAAAAAACGCGGTATGCGGCGGCCGAAAGGGACAACCGAAAGGGAAAAATTTAAAAAACGGAAACCAGAAATTCGAAAACTAGGGGAGTCGCCAAAACTGTAGCTAGGGTTTTACCCCTAGCTTGTGCCAATGAGCACCTACTAAGGAGAATGGACTCCTTAGTAGCAGTTCAATAATGATTAAATGATTAAGCTAAAACAACAATTAACAAACTACTTTAAACATTGCATGAGACATAAATAAAAGATGTAAAAAATGGTTTTATATTAATGTTACCTTGAGTGTCAAGGTTGATGAAGCCCTTTGCAGTGTCCAAGAGGATGCTCCAAGCTTCAGAATGCTCCTTTCTCCTTCTCCAATGTTGGGGATGGGCCAAAGGTGGCTCTCAAGGTGAAAATAGTTCAAAGGTGAACTAGGGTTTCGAGAGAGATTTTGGCAGAGTAAGGGTGCTTGTGATTGTGGATATGGAATAAGGGATCTCCATCACCTATTTATAGTTTTTTGGTGGTGGAGTGCTGACCCATGGTTTTAGGAAACACATGGTTTTGGGCAGCTGTATAGGGTTTTTTCCTCCTTTTCCTCATTATTTTATATTTTTTATTCCCTTTTTAGGGGATTTTTGCTATTTTTGGAGGAAAATGGGGTTTTTTAGCCTTTTTTAGGCTATTTTGATGGTTTTGTGGCCTTTTGGAGGCATTTTAGGCCTTTTGGAGGCTTTTTAATGGGATTTTTTGGGATTTTAATGGAAATATGGTAGGAAAATGGACAAATGAGCCATATAATGTGGTAAATGAGCTAGTGAGCACTTTTTGGGTGTTAACATAATACTACTATTAAAATCCATAAGTAATCCCCCCCAAAATACCACTAAGTCCATTTTAATGAATTCCCAACCATAGAAAACCTTCCTAAGTTCAGAGACCAAGGGTCCTCCTTTACCCATTATCTCTTGAATAAACAGTAAATTGGGTCTATCTAGGTCCACTAACCACTTGAGGGGGGGGGGGGAGGTTAGCCTACCCTCTTGAGCTCCACATATTAACAAATAAAATATTCGTTATGATTCCATCTTGGGGGTTGTTTCTACTCTAAGAAACCCTAAGATCAGTTTCTGCCTACCCTTGCCGCCTTTTCTTGTGCATGTGTGAGGGCATATTTTCTACCCACCTTAGAAACACAAGACTCCTTTGTAAGTTCAAATCCAAACCCCCTAGAGACCCCTGAAATGTGTGAATGTGTCATAGGTATAACCTAGCAATGACCACCTCCAAGGGAGGATATAATGTGACCATTATTATTGGTGCGCAAAGGATTAAAGGAATAATTAATAGAGTTTGAATTAGCTAACAAACACACTATATATTTTCCACCTCCCTCCCTCTCACACATGGATCCAACACCAGAGTCCCTAATAGTTGCGTGTTGAATATTGTAACTTCTAAGAATATTATAATTGTACATTATTTATTCCGGAGATGTTTCATTCCTCCGAGGTAATCCCACTATGTATCTGGAGATGTTTATTCCTCCAGGGTTTGATATTAACTAGGGTTATTAGACCCACCATGTGTGGGTCGGCCCTGTAGTTATATTTTAGGGGTTATTAGACTTCTCCAGGTGAGGTCGGCCCCAACAGGTCTTTTAGTCAGTTGAGAGTCAAGTATAAATAGAGGAGGTGAATTCCTCATTATATCACTCACTCACTTGTGGAAGAGTGCGCACTTGTCTGGGAGATCAGCTAAGGAGACAAAGGAAGGAGGAGCACATCTCGTATTTTGGTTGATCATCTTATTGAGGAAAGCTTTACTGGGTTTTCTACCCCATGAGGGTTTCCCAGGATATATTGTGTGTCTATCTTGTGATTATGCTTCTTTCAGTGATCTTGCTTGGTTATTTGGTTTAAACTTAACATTGCGGAAGGTGAATGTCTAGCACCACTAGAAGGTTGATGAGTGTCTATGGGGATAGGAATTTTTATTCTATAACAGGTATGTCCAAATAGTCCACTATGTTATTACTTGAAATCTTGTTGGTGACTTTGTTATCCTTCCAAATAGTCCCCAGGTGCACCAATTATGATGAAGATATATCCAAATCACCGAACACTTCATTTTCCATCTCCTTTCAAACCTTGATATGTCAATCATCTGTTATCAATGGAATTGACATGTCACCCACCACCAATCACTGTGTGTTGAACCCAACCTTATTATCTTCATGCATCCCTTAAGAAACCATGCTAGGCGGGTTGACCGAAACCCCTAAAACCTTGGCAAACCTAGAAGGATCTACAAACAAGCTTGCAATTTAATATCCTCGACCAATGCCTTTGGACTTTTAGGATTCCAAAATTTCTTCTGTAAAGACTCCTCACAGTCAAACAAAATATGGCCATAAAAGTGACAACGAACACAACGAAAAGGGATATTGAGATAATCTAAAGGGATGAGTATAAGACCTTCCCCCAGTCACTAGTTCCATCAATTCAAAGAGCCCTTGTCGTAAATCTATCTCAACCAATATTTCAACCACCGATCATGAAACACCATTATGAAACTATCATCCATGAATATGAAATTACCCAGAGTGTCCCTTATATCCTTCGACCCGTCTTCAGTCTAGAATTCAATGTGTAACCTAGGAAGCTTAACCCAAAGCGAGGTACTGGAAGCAAAATCTTATCGAGCATCAAAAAGGGGGTGGCACAATTTACTTGCCAATAAATTCTTATCCATAAACCAACATTATTTAAGTATATGAAATGCATCTTCCTTACTTTGAAATATGTACCCCATCCAACCCATGTCCACTAAGTGAACAATAGGACTAAAACCCACCACTAGATCCCACACCTTCTATGTCCAAGCATTCAAAGATCCATGGTTTCCTCTCTTCAACAAAAAAAATTACCAACCAAGGTTCACCCCTCCAACTCCTCAGTATGTTTCACACTGATGTCTTTGCCAACCACCAAGGAAACACAACCGCCTCGTGATCGAAGCCTTGTTTCATGATAGTATGAGATGAAACCCTTGCACAAAGACTGTGTAGTTTGTTCATGCAAATCCTTCCTCTAACAAACCTCGAGATTGAATAAAAAAAAATCCAAAGTCCTCACTACCCAGAACATTGATTTGGCATCCGAACAAATCCCTAAGCAGAGTAAAGTCCCACAAGACACACGCTCCACTCCTTTGAAGATGCTTTAACGAATATGACAGATGTGCCTTTTTGTAAACTACATAATCCCTAAACCTATATTATTGTCATGCACATGATTATTACTAACAAAACCCTCCTCGATAAAAATATCATCCTCGAGGGATTTTGGCAAGGGTGGAGAAGTATAAATTTGATCCTCTGAGAGAGAATCCTCGAAGTAGTTGACTAGTTAAATCTCCTCATCCATGGAGAAAAAACTACTGCCCTTGTCGCCAAACCCTAGTATTAAAAAACCCTAGGGTTACATCTTGGGTAGATCTTCACCTCCTTGTAGACCTCTATTATGTTGTAGTTATTTTCCACTCAATTCTTTGTTAAATATGTGAGCAAAATTTAGTTACATAAGATGTAGGCCATTTGTTTGAGAAAAGTTTTTAGAGAAACCCTATCTCTGAGAATGCAATGGTTATGAGTTATGGGAAAAATAGATAGATAAAATTAAAAATATTCTAATGAGTCGATCACCACCTCACAAAATGCATGGCATGAACAAATAATTTACATAAAGGAAGATAATGGTGAAGATAAAGTCTAAAACAATTATTAAATTAGAGAAAAAAATCCTATGTTTATATTTGTAGGCATCCTTGGGAGAAGGGTATAATAGATTTAGGAGCATTCTAGTACCCTTTTCAACTTGTTTTATTACCATTTCATTTTGGGTATTCCTTAATGATATGTTGCACCTACATAATATGTTACTTGATTCACCGTACCCTCAATACTAGAACCAATAAACAAGTGGTTTGATAGGATGGTAGGCCCGTCCCGACCCCTAGACCTATATTATTGTCATGCATGTAATTATTACAAACAAAACCCTCCTTGATAAAAACATCATCCTCAAGGGCTTTTGATAATGGTGGAGAAGTGAAAATTTGGTCCTCCAACAAAGAATCCTTGGAGTAATCAACTAGTTAAATCTCTTCATTCATGAAAAAAAAATTGTTGCCCTCGTCACCGAACCTTAGTATTCAAAAACCCGAGAGCTACATCCTTTCAAGTAGACCTTCACCTCGTCATAAACCTCTATTATGTTGTAGTTATTTTCCACTCATTTTTTTATTAAATATGTGAGCAAAATATACTTACATAAAATGCAAGCCATTTGTTTGACAAAAGTTTTTAAAGAAACCTTATAGAATGCAATGATTTCGAGTTATGGTAAAAATAGATAAAATTAACAATATTCTAAATGAATCAATGACCATCTCACACAATACATGCCATGAACAAACAATTTATTTAAAGAATGCATGCCTTGAACAAATAATTTATTTAAAGAATGCATGCCATGAACAAATAATTTACTCAAAAGAAGATAATAGTGAAGACAAGGTCTAAAATTCTTATTAAAATTGAGAATTTTTTATGTTTACGTATCCGTAGGAGAAGGGTAGAATGGATTTAGGAACATTCTGGTAACTTTTTCAACTTGTTCTATTACCATTTCATTTTTGGTATTCTTTAATGATATACTTATAAGACATATATCGTCCTACAAGTATATCCCAAGTAATGACAAAATTGTGGCTACAACATTCCCATTAGAAGCAAATGATCCAATAAGAACATATCACAAGTTTCAATCTTGTGGTTATGGACACTTTACCATTTTTCCTACCAAAGCATTAATATGTATTTTATTATGTTGTCATCAAGAGCAATAGGAATACGGTATTAAAATATGGTTTAATGGACTTAAAGGCATTCAAATTTCTTCCTATTATTCCTCAATAATGTTGATTTTCTTATTGGCCAGAACTATGCATGTTAGCTAGAGATAACTTTCTTGGGTTGAGGAAAACACTCTTTGAAACATGAAACCATTGAAAGTATTCAACCAATGACTTGTGTTCTTGTGTATAGTTTGAATCTAGTGCATAGAAGTTAGGATTATAAAATATTAATCATTATTAAATAAAAATTAATGCATCACTAATCTAAAAATATGATTTTAACCTTACATTGGAAATGAAAGACATGCATAAGTACCATTTCTAGGTAGATTATTGTACATTACGAGGGAAAGGCATCCATGCGTTCTTTTAATAGGCAAATCATCATGAATAGGGAGGAAAATGAATGATTATTGTACATTGGGAGGGAAAGGCATCCATGTGTTCTTTTAATAGGAAAATCATCATGAATAGGGAGGAAAATGAATGGGTTCTTTTAATAAGCAAATCATCAAGCATAGGGAAGGAAAGGAATGGAATGGCTATGATGGTATTAGTAGGTTGATAATAATATATTAGGAGGTTAAATAATAGATAAGTTATTGTTAATAGTTAAATAATTACGGTACTTGAGCAATGTTGTTATTATAGTTTAAAGATTACAAGAAGCTTTTCGAGAATGTGAATGAGTGGATAATATGAGGACAATAATATTAATAAAAAAATATGAACTAAAATAAATTTTATTTGAATTTTGAATTCAAAGCATAAAAATGGTGAACCGTGTTACACTAAGTAGAGGTCTAGGGTTGATATTTGGTGTATAAAGTAAGACTAGGTTAACAAAAATGTTATATAAAGGTAGTTGGGTCCATGCATGGAAAAAAAAATTGCACCATATTACGTGAGAGTGCTTTTGTAGGTGTAGGATAATATATTAGTGTATTAAAAAAATATTGATTACAAATGAACTAGATTGACTAAGACTAACTATTATACTGATTTCCATACTATAATAATTTGGTGAAAAGTTAGCAATATGTTAAATATAGTTATTTATTATTCCTTGTAACAATCCTAAACCCATATATGGGGTGCTAGTGACAAGGGAGAGTTTCTTCGATCCCAATGGAAAAAAATAATTCAAGATATCATGGGGCTTGGGCATTGTTTCCAACAATCCGGTGGAAGTCATAATGACACTCTAAGGAATTGGTGTGCTCCTAAACCATGGCGTATATAAAGCTTCCATAATAGGGGATTTAATTGCCATCTTTCACTATCTTCTTCCTGGCATATCAAGACTTATGAGAAGCCAATCACTTAGGCATCTTGGTGCCTTTTGAGGATTGGACGATACAATGGAAGTCATGTATTGTTTTGTTGTTTTTATTGTTTATTAAGGGAAATGCATGGATTGATGAAAGGTCTTCATTATTGTGAAAAATACATCATGGAATCCATGGGCATGACCACTTCCTCATCTTTGGAATGGGAAATGTGGAAGATGGCCATGGCTCATAAAAACTCAAAGGAAAACAAACCCAATGACCAACACCCTCTAGAGGTTGGGAAGCACCTCCCTGGAATATAAAACTGAGAAAAGTAATATAGTTCAACTTGTATTTCGTAATGAGGAGGACAATTGGTACTCTCAACTTATATGGATGTTCTCTTTGACCTCGTGGTGTGCATCTCAACACACATCAACATCTCCCCTACACACAACCTACTTAAAGTCTTTGATGATTCTACAACTAATACCATGCCCAAAGACTCCTAACCCTTATGGCTCAGGTTGATTATGTTGATGATACCCATTTTGTGATTTATTTTCTATTAATTAGTCCATGGTTTTTCAAACAATCTTATTGTTACATTAATATATCTAAGTATATAAAAGGAAACTATTAAGCAATGTAATCTAGTTGGGTTAGTTAAATTTTTTAGTTAATGTTCTCCATTTAGATGTATGAGCAAGACTCACTATTTTTAGGATGAAAGAATGTTGAACGGGTTTTGTTGCAACAAATTTGATAATATAAAACATCATTGCTATTGAAAAAAATCTTAAATCCATATAGTTGAGATTTACCTTTCATATATTCAATATGGAGGTGGTTTAACCAAACTCCTTATCACAAACATCATATACATATTATCAACAAAGGGGGCATGCTAAGAGTAGTTTCTTATCTCCATATTATGCAATATGATAAACAAGTTAAGAAATTCATCCTTGAGAGTTTCTTGATCAATTCTAACCTAACAAATTCCATTTGAAGTCAAAGTGCATATTCTTGCCACCTCATTTTGTTTCTTTGGCGTGCTACTAATCATGCTTCACAATTTAGCAATCTCAATATTACCAATAAATTTAATTGAGATTCACTTGGAACCCTTGTATTTTTAGCTTTAATTATTGTATGTAATACCACCTCGGCAATTCTCAATTCCTTGAGCTTTAGGAAAATACATTAATTGTCTTAAGGAAATGTCAAATCTCAAAACGTCAATAAAGCCCAACATTAGCTCTCCTTTAGCATTTCCAAAGTTCCAAGTCTTACTAAAAGTGGATATTTGTATTGGTAAAGCTCATTTGTTCTCAACCTTCCAATTTTTTGTTGATACAACCTAAAGGTATATAGTTCATTTGACATAATTTTAGTTTGAGAAAAATAAAATCGATGATTCTTCATTGATTAGTATTTGATACCCTACTTCAAAATGAAAATCAAGCTGTAAGCCCATTACAATATTTTCAAGCAATTCTTTTCCCCTGTGAAGATATATGAAAGATGATAATCCAATACTGGTGAAAAAATTGTTACCATGAATTTATTGTTCAATATTTAGGTTTCTATTGGAGATTTGATGTCCCTCTTCGTTAGTGCTAGGACATTAGTGTTAATAGGCACATCATGACTAGTTCCCTCAATAACAACAACAACATGATCAACATCATTATCTAGAGTAGTAGGACAAGCAAACACATTAGGGAAAACACCTTTTATAAAAGTAGCAGTGGGATCAATAGTATAATTAGAAGCAAGATATTCAATGGGATCAACATGAGCAAAACAATGAGCATAAAGAGTTGGAGCAACTAGAGGAGTAGCGGGAGCAACATCATTAGCTAGAGCAACAACACAAGGACGAGCATGTTTATTGGGTCATTTACAATGTGCACATATGTTGACGCAGAAAATTTATATTGTTGTCAACAAGGAGGAATCAACCTGACTGAGGGTATTTAAGCAGCCCCGAGTCGTTGAAATGGCCAACCCTCACAGGTTTTATGACTCTGTTAGTCTGTTTTGTTCCTAACCTATAAAAATAAAGGAAATTGTATTGAAATCTAATATATAAAATGTGTACAATGATTTCGGAGCAATATTCACAAAATAAAAGAAATAGATTCCTAGTATGATACAAATATACAAGCTATTTGTGAGGATCCCCAATTGCTTGATTTATTCTTATAAAAAGGAACCAGGCTACTAAGTCTAAATAAACAAGTTGAATATCTAATGACTAATAACCAACAAACAACATCTAATAAATACAAATCATTTCAAATGTATCTTAAGAGAGATCTCTAACACAATTGTAATGTAGCAGGAATCTTCATACACTTAATCTAAGTCAAAATCTTAATTTGAATTAACCCCAATCTAAAAATGTACATCCAAACCCAACAAACAATCCTATCAATTGTGAAATAAACAGTTTAATCGAATTCACTCAACTTTAAGCAAACCATATGTAACATTGGCCAAGATCATACTAATTTAATGATTGTTCGACTTTAATAGAATCTAATGATTGTTTGACTTTAATATGAAAAGATGAAGATATATTGTTATTTCAAACACAGAATAATCTGACACAACCAAAATAATAACATGATGTTCAAAATGAACTCTAAAATAATTATTGAACAAAATCAATAATTATCTTAGAACTTGTTTAATATTAAAATCAATTATTTTAGAACTTGTTTAATATTAAAATTAAACAATGGTAGCAAATGACCCAACTATGCCTTATTGATAAATATATGATTGTTCCCCCATAATCAAAGTGAAGTCACTCTAATCAAACTGGAATAAAATCGTATATATTATGAAGTTTTAAATTATTTTATTTAAATAAATTTTAAATCAATTTCATCAACGGATCTTTGAAACCATTCGGACATAGTTGTGACCAACTAAAACGGGAAGATGAATAAAGAGTAACTACTAATGACTGAAACAATTCAAATCAAGAGCAGTAGTATAATCTATAGATAAAATCTATGCAAAGATAAGACTTCCAATCTCTAAATCCAATCAGAACAATGATTCTTAATTTATAAATACTATAAACATATATAGAAAAATCTCATATATACAAGGTACACTCACAATGATTTCACTTTCATAAAACTAGCAAGCCATATTAATAAATAATATGGCTTATATACGCCGATTGGCGTATATCAATCATATTTAAGCCATATTGATATACACGGATCGACGTATATAAGCCATATTATTTATAATATGGCTTGCTAGTTGACAGTCGACCTCGGGGAATATTTCGTGAGTTTTAATATAAATATTATGGTTGTGAAAATATTAATAATAATAACTATTACTATTTTAAAATTATAATTATTTTTATTTAAAAAAATAGTTTTTTTATAATTGTAATTAATAAATTATAATACTAATTAATTATTTATTAACAAATATTATTTTAAATATTTTATAAAAATAATTAGTTTATAATTATGTTTAATAAATTATAAATAATTTAAAGTAATAATTAAATATTTTGTAATAATAATTATTTAATTATAATAATAATAAATGTTGTTATTATTTTTATTATAAAATAAGAAATATTGAAATATATTATAATAATAATAATAATAATACTAATTAAAATAAATTATTATTATGTACACATATAATGTTCTTGTAAACAATATATCGCCATGTGACATATGTTTTTATAACAATAATAATAATATTAATATTAATAATAATAATATCTTTTATTATTATTGATAAAAAAATTATTATTATTGTTAAAAAAATTATATAAAAGCAGTCATTGATTATATAAAAGGAGTTTTTCATCCGTCCCAGCAGTATCGACCCATAAGCCATTAATTAATATGGCTTATATACGCTGATCGGCGTATATCAACCATGGCCACACATTTAAATGTGACTGATATACGTCAATCGACGTATATAAGCCATATTAATTATTAATATGGCTTGCTAGTTTACGGTGGGCCTGCTGGTTAGGTTTGGTGAATTATTATTATTGTAATAATAATTAAAAATAATATTATGGCCACACAATTAATAATATTAATTGAATAATAATAAATATAACGGTTAACCATGGTTGACTATGGTTGACCATGCTTGAATTTGGTTGGCCATGGTTAACTATGGTTGACTTTGGTTGACCATAGTTGACAATAGTTGAACATCGTTGAATTTGGATGTTCATGGTTGACTATGGTTGAACACCCTTGACCATAGTTGACCATAGTTTACTTAGGTTGACCTTAGGTAACTTTCATTAACCATGTTTGATTATAGTCAACCATGGTTGACTTTGCTTGACCATGGTTGGCTTTGGTTGACTATGGTTGTCTATGGTTTACCATGGTTGACTTTGGTTGACCATCATTGACCATGGGTAACTTTGGTCAACCATGGTTTACTTTAATCAATCATGGTTGACTTTGATTGACCATGGGTTACTATGGATGGCTATGGTTGACCATGGTTGACTATGGTTAACAATGGTCAACCATTGGTTTACTATGATTGAGAATGGTTAACCATGGTTGACTATGTTTGACCATGGTTGAAAATGATTAACTTTGGTTGACTATAGTTGACCATGGTTGACTTTCAACAACCATGGTTGACATTAGTTTACGATGTTTGACTTCAATTGACCATGGTTGACTATAGTTAACCATAGTTGAATTTTTTTTACCATGGTTGACTTTAGATGACCATGGTTAACCATGGCTAAATTTTGGTAGCCATGGTTGGGTATGGTTGACTTTGGTTGACCATGATTCACCATGGAAGACTCTAATTAACCATGGTTGACTTTGGTTGATCATGATTCACCATGGCATACTCTAATTGACCATGGATGACTTTGGTTGACCATCGATAACCATGGTTGACCCTAGTTTCATTTTGATGACTATGGTTAACAATGGTTGACTTTCGATGTCCATGGTTGATGATGGTTAACCATGGTTGAAATCGGTTGACCAGCGTTCACTATGATTTACCATGGTTGACCATGGTTTACCCTAGTTGTCTTTCGTTGACTATGGATGAATATGTTTGACCATGGTTGACCATGGTTGACCATAGTTGACTTTGGTTTACCATTTTTTAACATGGTACACCATGGTTGACTTTGATTGAACATGGGTTTAACATGGCTAATGGTGGTTGACCATGGTTGATTATGGTTGACTCTGGTTGACCATGGTTGACTTTGCTTGACCATGGTTGAATTTAGTTGACCATGGTTAATGACGATTGATTATGGTTGAAAATGGTCGACGATGCTCGACCATGGTTGATTATCATTCCCCCACATTGAATTCAGTTTACTATGGTTGAACAAGCTTGACTTTGGTTGTCCAAGGTTTAACATGGTTGACTTTTGATTACTATGGATTAATATGTTTGACCATTGTTGACCATAGTTTAATATGGTTGACTTTGTTTAACTATGGTTGACTTTAGTTGAACATAGTTGGCCATGGCTAATCATGGTTAACTTTGGTTAACCACGACTAACCATGGTTAACTTTGGTTGACCACACTTGACTTTGGTTGACCATGGTAGACTTTGGTTGACCATGGTAGACTTTGGTTTACTATGGTTGACTTTTGTTGACCATGGTTGACTTTTTGGTTTACTTTTGCTGAACCATGGTTGACATTGGTTGGATTTTGGTTGTTCATGGTTGCATTTGGTTTACTTTAGTTTAGTTTTAGTTAAAGCAACCTTGACATTGAACAATGATTGACTTCAATTAATAGTTGACTTTAGCCAATAGTTTCCTTTCAAGCAGGGTTGACTTTGAACCATGGCTAACTTTAATCCATAGTGGAATTTTAAGCAAGGTTGACTTTGAAGCATGGTTGAATTTAATGCATAATTGATTTTTAAGTAAAGTTGACTTCAATCCAATATTAACTTCAATCCATATTTGATTTAAATCCATAGATGACTTAAATCCAAGGTTGACTTCAATCTATAGTTGAATTCAATTCAAGGTTGACTTCAATCCATGATTGACTTCATTTCAAGGCTAAGTGCAATCCAACATGGACCTCAATCCACGGTTCACATCAATCCATAGTTGATTGAACAATACAAGGTTCACTTGACTTCAATCCATTATAGTTCCTCTACTATTATGATGACCAATAAAATTTCCAATGATTAAGTTGCATTATGGTATATTATTAATATTATTAATATTAGTAACAATATTATTAATAATATTGATATTGTTTATGTTAATACTGATATTAATATTTCTTTAAGGATAATGTCAATATTATTATTTAATTAAAAATTAAATAATAATAATATAAAAATTATGTTTCAAAATTATATCATTATGACATATTATTAATGTTAATATTAACTATATATTGTTAATATTATTAACTATATTATTAATATTATAAACTAAGTTATTAATATTATTAGCTATATTATCAATGAAATCTATTGCCAATATCTTCTTCTATCATTCTCATTAATTGTTATGAAAATTTTAAAAGTTTATATTTTAAAATTTTAATTTTTTTTAATAATATATTTTGAAAATTTCAAAATTTTAAAAATGTAATCAAAATTTAAAAAATGTAATCAAAATTTTTAAAAATTTCTACACTATTTTTTCATATATACCAAAGCATAACAACCAAGGTCAGCCCACGAGTTCTAACTCCTCAATTGAATTGTAATGCCTCATGAACTACTAAAGAAAATTGAAAATCAGATAGTTAGTAGAAAAATAAATGCAGAACCCCAAAAATCAACAAAACTTAAGTTGCAACACAAAAACTAAAAGGTAAAAGATCATGCGATTCTTTGTTGCCCTTCGTAAATTTGCCAACCAATGGACCCAAAATATAGATGTCCTGTAAAGTGTAAACAATTAAACAAATATTTATTGCAATTAAGTCAGTGTCTTGCCAAACTCAATTCTTTGCAATCACTAAAGCAAATCGTTAAAAAGAAAAATGGAAGGCTACTAAAATGAAAATTCTGGGAAGTGACGAACTGAAACCCCAAACTGAGATAAAATTCAGGCAATTTGGAAAGAAATGATGGAAAACTGCAACTACCTTTCATATTTCGAATGAATATCAAACTACAAATTACACAAGTTTAATTTAATTGACAATGCTTTTCCAATATATATTTGAATGATCTTTAAAATAGGTAGATATTAAGATTCGGCTAGGTAACATACATTATCCTATATTATTTAGATTTAAACTTTTAAACAAATACATACCCTAATCCCACTCAAACTCAAGTTCTACAGTCTCATAAATATGAATACTCATTAATATCTTAGTTAAAACTTTAAAGATTTAATGCAATTAATTCTTATTTATTACTGTAGGTCTAACCGTATATATATAATATTCAAATTTAAAGAAATAAGCTATCACTCAGGAAGGGAGAAATTTATAATTTATTACATTTAGACAAGTTTTTTCAATAACCGATTCTATGAAATATGACAGGTAGACACAACTCAGGCTGAAACTGAAACACCCAGGAAGTGGAGAAAACACGTGGGTGAGAGTGGAGCGTTACAACCTTGGATTAAAAATGCTGCCATGCATGAGCCAAGCGAAGCCTAATAACAGGAGAAGCGTGAGGGGCTTGACACTTGGAATAACAATAATTTTTTTTTAAATTATTTACGACTGTTCGATTTAAACATACAGGAGCGCTGAAACACTTGGAATAATATAAGGGGAAGGTTGAGATATTTGTAATAACTCAATTTTTTTTTTAAATCATTACTGACCCTTGGAATTAAACATTAGTAAGAGTTATTTCATAAAATCTCAATCCTCCGATCATGTACTAGACAACGAATATTCAGTTAAGTTTCAAATCTGGCCATTCAATTTTTTTAAAATGAAAAATCTGCAACCCCGCCCCACCCCAAAGTTGAAATAAGATGCCTTACAGCCTAAAAATTCACCCCTGAATTATTTATCACAATTGCATTATCTGAAACTTTCAGTTTCTTTCTTAGATCACTAAATTCTTCATGGTGATGTTCGTTCAATACAGACACTTTGTTTTGTAAATGCTCCACCTGTTCGGCCATTGAACTGGCTTTGGCGAAGTAATAATCAATTAGATTCTGACATGTAAAGCTACAAAATGATTATTCTTCTTTTGCTCCTGTCTCGGACTATGGGAGTCAACACAGCAATTAGCATGATTATTTAAAGCTTGTAACATTACCCCGATACCTAGTTGAGATTTCAGAAAGGGAGGGAGATTGCTGACAAAGTCATATTAAGAATATTGATTACCATTCGGCCTTCCCTTTTGACTGAATTCCTCAGGTTCATACTTATCCTCAATAAGCACAATAGTCACTTGTATAGAGGCTTCATCAACCCCCGAGTTATTTAATTTAGTCTCACTGTTCTTTGTATTACGGGGAAGAAACTGAGCAGATTGCTTTCTAGCAGCATTGCCAATCGGCTTGTCATGTACTTCGCAAGATTTTTTATGTTGCACAGGTAAAGATTCATGTTCTATTGATGGTTGAAAACCAATTCTACGACCACTAACTGCTACATTCTGAGCAGCATTTAGTGTTATAACCCCGTCAACAACTTTACCATGTTTTTGGTTACCAACACCTTTATAATTTTACCCTTTTGAGCTAGCATCATTTACTTTAGGCAATTGGTCCTGAACAACTTTTTTAACAGATTTAAATCACTAAGCATCTACATAATACCCATATCCTGCAATGTTTTATCTAAAATTTCATCAATATTCACCACGACCATACAAAGGATTGCCCTGAAGATCAGACCCAGAATCGAAGGTTTGAGAAACATCTCTGAAATTGTTTTTGTCATGCGAATCTACCACTCGCTTCACTGAGTTCATATGATGATGAGTCTGATTATCAAATGGATTATTAGAATGGAGAGTATGATCTTCAGAACCTTCAACCATATTATTCACTTGGTCTGTGAGTGAGAGTTCATGAATAGTGAGTTGAGCATGAGTGTCTACAAATGTTTGATCTTCCTCATCCACTAGATTGATGATAGGAATTGAAGAATTATCCATATGAGAAGTGTTACACTAATAACTCCTCCTTGTCATCCGGGATATATCTCTGGCCAAATATTTTACACGAGTATCATGTGTGTTCCCTTGGTCATCTTGACACCCCTTTTACCACATGACTTATCAACAGAAATTGTTGGTTCAGATGTTTCTTGAACAATTGAACAATCTCCTTTATCAGTATGATTCACGGATTCTCTCAAAACATACTGTGAGGGTTGTGCAAAGCGAGAACCTAAGAGAATTTCATTTTGATTCTCCTCAATCGGAATAGAGGAATTCATGATAATGAGAATCGAACCCTGGCCATTTTGGGTTTTCACATCATACACTAAAGACGCAGCATTATCAGTGGGAACATAACCGGAATTGGGATAATCTTCTGGTAGAATACCATTAAAAACATTGTCTATCTGTGCATGAGGATTTTCATACCCATTTCTAGTTAAAAAATTATGCCAATCAATCCCTAACTAAGATAGCCTATGTTCAATCAGTATTTGAATTAAGCCATGGTGAAATAGGCTACGGACTAATTCCTTAGAAATCTTTTGAAAATGTGTAGACATTGCCTTAAGGTCCATCAAAAGGAAAAAAGGAAGATTGAGATCAGCTCCTATAAATGCCATAAAAAGGCGTATATGATACCGAAACACTAAATTGAACCTACCTTCGCAAGTAATGTACTGTCATTGTATTATAAAGATATCCTGCCATTCCTCTCTAAACAGCTTGCGAGGCATACCTTTTGTGTTTTGAATGGCTTGTGTAGGTTTAATAAGAAGCCTCCTCCATGACACTTTTCCAAGCAGTGAATACTTGAACCATCGCTCACTGGTTACAAGAAGTTGAGTATCCTGAGCCACAAACCCTCGTTAACTTCAAATTCCAAGTCACCTAACTTGACCCTTTTCCCATCAAAACTCCGAGCGAAGCCTCCAGTTACCTCCTTGTGGTGACCATGGAATTTCCGGAGAAAATTTAGCCATCCAACTTCTGCAAATCATCACATTAATTAATCATTGGATTCAACCCTCTCGATACCTTCTGGCTCAACCCTATTGATTATCCCCATGACACTACCAACAATAAGATCGAGCTCAAGACTGATAACCAGGAATTATTGTACAGACTAACTTAGCAAACCCTCGGATTATAGCAATCGAATTGACGTGGGATCGAAACCTCGCAAGTGAGATGAAATGAAGCATGTAAGGGGCAGCACAAGCCACAAAGGCGGGGAGCAACTGATCGAGAACATTCACTCCCAGTCTCAAAACCCTAGGAAGAAATGCCTTGAATGAGAAGTACGATTAATGGACCACATAAGTTGTACGATGGATTGAGTATGTGTCAAGGTTTTGATATCAAATGCACAGCTCACCAATACAGTGGTACTGGTAGGTTCAAGCTCGTGCCATGACAGAGGCTCGGATTTCATCGCACTAGTGGGTTACAATGAAAGAACATAGCCAAGTTGTCACAAGTTCGACCAGTATGTGTATAGCTAATCGTGTCACAACCGTAAGATGTGTTGGCAGATGGATTTACGTTTCAGTACAATTCATGTGATGGTGCTGCCATTGCATTTAATGTCATGACTGGCCATTGAAAACTTAATTGTTACTATCGTGATCATAAAAGGATCATAAGAAGAACTGCCAAATATGGTCAGGGGATAAAGGAATAATTATATGGCATTCCACATCATAAAACCATATATGCACACATTTTTTTCTCCCGGATAGAGACCAAAAAAGATAACGACCACCCATGAGACAAAAACCCAACAGGATGTTGGAGGAACAAGAGCTAATCACCTGCATAGAGATAAGAGCCGCAATATAAATATATAAACCTGAAGGATGCAAAAATAAAGGAAAAAATAGGATCAATATAGATCCATAGAACCAAAGAAAAGTCGAAGATCATCCTACCACTCCTCCCAACAGAGTAATCTTACCGAAGAGGATAGTGTCAACTTAAATAGAAAGTCCGCCTCATGATTGCACTCACGAAAAAAACCATATATACACACATACCAACCTTACCTTCCATTGATAATGAAAATTATAATAGGACCATCTTTATAGTTGCATAATAAATGTCATCATCGTATTGAATGTTACCACATAATTGTTACGATAACATGATAGGAGTATAACTCAAGTAATGACAAATAAAGGACTAGGTAAGTAACATAAAAATGAATAAATATTTAAAATAGTGAAAAGGCCAATTCTTATTTAAAATAAAATGTTAACTGTTCTTAATCTATAAATATCACTGTGAGTTATTAAGGAAAATTCAAACTTCATAGATGGGATTCAAAATGGAATATGATATGAGAATTGATTAGCTTAAGGAAAGAACTATGTCAAACTCATACTCTGCAATATGTGATATGAAATAAGAATAAAATGTTAACTGTTCTTAATCTATAAATATCACTGTGAGTTATTAAGGAAAATTCAAACTCCATAGATGGGATTCAAAATGGAATATGATATGAGAATTGATTAGCTTAAGGAAAGAACTATGTCAAACTCATAGTTTGCAATATGTGATATGAAATAAGAATAAAATGAAGCTGAACAATGACATGAGAACCAACCATGTGAAACAACACCACTACAGTATCATCATATGTGAAATAAGAATAAAATGTTAACTGTTCTTAATCTATAAATATCACTGTGAGTTATTAAGGAAAATTCAAACTCCATAGATGGGATTCAAAATGGAATATGATATGAGAATTGATTAGCTTAAGGAAAGAACTATGTCAAACTCATAGCTTGCAATATGTGATATGAAATAAGAATAAAATGAAGCTGAACAATGACATGAGAACCAACCATGTGAAACAACACCACTACAGTATCATCATATAGCAATGAAGCTTAATGTGCCTCGATACTCATTGAATTAATGAAGCCAGAAACATTCAAAGTAATTAGAAATTTGCCGATCAAAATAAAAGAGAACGAGTTATAAAGTAGCTACATAATACTCATTCTTGGCTTAAATTAGCTAGGCAACTTAAAAACAAACATCAAGCTTCAATGCAATAATGAGCAATGAGTATAGTCAAACACAATATTATATGATGCCTGATAAATGAAAATCACTTTGATTCCCATGCTTTTAGTCATGGAATTCAAGGTGATTCTGATCATATCAGTAGTATAATTTTGAAGCAATCGATCAGATAAAAATGTGCTAATGGAAAACCTAATGACCTCTAGTCTAAATCAATAATAAGCAATCAACATCAAACCATGCACACCCTATGCACACCATGAAATTATCTTGCAAATTCATAAACACAAACTGAATTAAAACTTTTTATAAAGTGATCTTGCAACTAAAAGGTAATATCTGGCAAATAGAATGATCTGTTATACATGTTGAATATTGATCAGATGGGGGGTACCCACTCATTTACCTAAATGGGAAGGGTGTTAGTTGGTACAGGCCAACAACATCTCAATGTGTAACATACCCGTGTATATGATAAAACAACTAGGTCATGTCTTGGGTTAGGTTTCCAAGGATATGATGATGCTCTCATTGTTGGTTAACATCTCTTAGTTCTACTAGTTTGATGCCAAATTCAAAGAACATAGGACAAAGACTATAGAAAAACTCAAGTCTAGATAATGTCACAAGGCACAATTAATGTCACTCATGTATATGGCATGTATTTGCCACATCATAATATGGATCATACAAGTGGGCATCCTCGTGTATAGGGACACCATCTCCAAAAGATCCTATGTCTACAATGTAATCAATGTTCCATTAGACAATTTACAAGAGTTTAAATATACACATTAAATATGGTACAAATTGATTCATCTTCACTACAAGACCAAGATTACATTACCTCTTTCATTTTCTAGCTTGTATCAAGGAATTGGGAGATTGTATGCCTCCCTTTGTTAAGCAACAAATTTCCAAAAAGAGCACAAAAGGAGCATAAATATACCAAAAAGAGTACTACACACCTTTAATGAAGAAAATAGATTAATAGAAAGCCTCTTCGAGGGGAAACCTCCTTATACGATGTACTACGTACACAAGACGAAGCAAGACAAGATGCTCAAATGAAAAGATCACCTACCTATATATAGGAGATTAAGAGGTATAATTACAACTCACTGACCCAAGCCGACATAACTAATATAACAATACTAATGACAATTACAACTAATGGACAAAATCCAACATCAAAACTAATGTAATGCACCACAATATAGGAGGGAATGTGCCCACATTTAGGGATTAACATGCCCCTTCCCTTCATACAAGTGTTTTCCTCAATGCTTGATTAGTTGCAGATGCTTTTGTATGAAGGACTCATCTTCCCATGTTGAATATTCAACTAGTAAGTTCTTTCACTTGATGAGGTAATTAATAATAGCCCAATTTCGTAGTTGTTTGGTCCTTGTTTAAGTGATTTGTTCAAGTTTCAATATGGATTTTCCTTCTTCAACAAGCTTCGGAAAGATTGTTTGAATTGGCATCTTGTCTCCTATTACCTTCTTTGAGCAAGAAATGTGGAAAAGTGGATGTACTCTTGAAGATGAAGGGAGCCCCAATTTGTAATCCATACTACCAATCTTTTGCAACACTTTATAAGGACCATAATACTTGGGTGCTAATTTATTATCCTTATTTAGTTGCTTGAAGGACATCTACGTGTAAGGCTGTAGCCTCATAAATACCCAGTCCCCTTATTTCAAACTCTTTTCATTGCGATGTTGATCAACTTATTGTTTCATCCTATTTTTTGACATAGCCAAGGTATCCTTAAGTATCTGAAGAAATTCTTGTTGGTGCTCTATGTGATGTTCCACGGATGAACTTTATATTTTCCTTTTAAGGGAGATGTGATATATGGAGGCTAGTACCCATAAAGTGTTATAAATGAAAACATTGTTGATGATGTATGGAAGGAAGTATTGTACCACCATTTTTCCAAAGACAACCATTTCACCCACTATGTTTGTTTATCAAATGCAAAGCAACGAAGATAGCCTTCCAAACATTTGTTCACTAACTTAGTTTTCCCATCAGATTGAGGATGATAAGATGAACTATGAGCCATTTGGGTACCCAAACAAGAAAATAATTCAATCCAAAATTTTCTAGTGAAAATTGGATCTCTATCACTTACAATAATCTTCAGATTTCCATGTAAATTCTGAACAGTTTCCATAAAGGCTACAGCTACTGTACTTGCATTAAAAGGGTGAGAGAGTGCACAAAAATGTGCATACTTCATGAGTCTATCAATAACCACCATAATAACATTCTTTCCTTTTTACTTGGGTAGACCTGTGATAAAATCCATTGAGACTTCCTCCCAGTGCTAGAAAGGTATGTCTAATGGTTGTAGAAGTCATGGGGTCTTAACTGCTTCACCCTTATATTGTTGGCAAACCAAACATTCGCCCATGAACCTTTGAACATCAGATTTAATACCTTCCCAAAAAAAATCCTTCTTGACCCAGTGGTAAGTCTTCGAGAATCCAAAGTGCCCACCTATAGGAGAGGTGTGTAATTTCGAGAGGACCTTTTGTTTGAGTTGGGAGTTTTTGCATAAATATAAGTGATCCTTATACCATAGCGAATACTTTTTCCACACAAAATTATCTAATACATTGGGATAATTATGTAGCCTTTGAATGAGTGTCCACACAGATAGTGTAAAAATTTCACCTCTTAAACAAACTTTAAGCTAATGCACAGATAATCTCAGTTCAATATTTAAAATCTCATTCAACTAGCTGCCAATAATATTTACTCATGAACCATATGAACTTAAAGCACGAAAATAAGTTCTACCAATTAAAATTCAGATCAGAAAACACATTCATATCATAACATTGCAGACATAAAGATTTTAGCAATCCAGAGTGCCCACCTATAGGAGAGGTGTGTAATTTCGAGAGGACCTTTTGTTTGAGTTGGGAGTTTTTGCATAAATATAAGTGATCCTTATACCATAGCGAATACTTTTTCCACACAAAATTATCTAATACACTGGGATAATTATGTAGCCTTTGAATGAGTGTCCACACGAATAGTGTAAAAATTTCACCTCTTAAACAGACTTTAAGCTAATGCACAGATAATCTCAGTTCAATATTTAAAATCTCATTCAACTAGCTGCCAATAAAATTTACTCATGAACCATATGAACTTAAAGCACGAAAATAAGTTCTACCAATTAAAATTCAGATCAGAAAACACATTCATATCATAACATTGCAGACATAAACATTTTAGCCAAACTAGCCTAGGAAAAACCCCAACTTGGGGAAAACCTGTTGAGAGAGATATTTTATTATTTTGTGTAATGTCCCCATTCAAATAATTTCATAGTAAGACAATCCCATCAATCCTACTAGTTTCCTAGGTTGGATGGGCACATGTGGAATGGTAATAAGGAAGCTAATAAATGATGTTTAGACATTAGAAGGGTTCAAGTATTTAATAAATAGAGTGAATAAAGAAATTGAAGAGAAATCGTAGGTGGAAAATGGTTTTGGAGACATATGGAGGATCCGGGACCCACACTAGCTTGATTTTTCATAATACATGGTATCTCTCTCTTGCAAATTCGAATTAATGGGAAGGTGAACACTCTTGGGTGAGTTGGTAAGTCATAACACATGTCATTGAGCATCTTAGGTCGAATTGGGAAGGATTGGTAACGTCCATGGAAGATAATGAGTCAAATTGGAAGTTGGTGGACACTTGGGCTAGATTCCCTAGCCTCTATGACACCAATGATGGAGCATCTATGACAACTATGACAAATTGCAGACCTGAACTCTGACATCTAACTGTTAGGATATTCCTATACTCGGGTGTTAGGATATTCCTATACTCCATCCTAGTCCTTCTAACATTTCTGTCATTTTCAGTCCTGCATGCAAAATTAGGGTTTGCATGCAATTAGGGTTTGCAGCACCAGCACCTAGCCCTCAGCAAACTAGCCCCAGGAGCTTCTCTCGGATCAGTCTTAGCTCTCCTAGAGCTTAGTGCGCCCTCTTTTCAGTTATTGCATGAGAAGGGCGCCTTTCTTCATCTGCCAGTCCAGTTTAGTTCAGTTATCTTCAGTTCTTCCTTGATTTAAGGATTAACTGACTCCTAACTGACCTTATCACTCTTTTGGACCTCCAGTGTGACTAGATAGACTGTTTTGACTCTAGTTAGCTCCATGAGCGCCCCCCACTGAGTCTCCTTCACTATATCAGTGCTTCCATGTGCCAGTTACACCAACCACACTCAGTTAGACTCAGTTTGACTCCCAGTTGATCACTACTTGTGCATTGATGACTTCACTGATGATGAGATAGACTCCTAGTTTGGCACTGATGACTCTCCACTGATTATGGATCTGTGCATGAAGGATAATTCGAATTACACCTAGTGAATTCGAATCCTCATACTCAGCATTGTATATTTACCCGGTTACTATTCTGATTAATGTAATGTGTGTAATTATTCTGCCTCTATTGGATCTATGTTATATTGCTTCTCTCTTCTTCCTTAATTCCTTAATTCTTTCACTGTGAGGTTTACATCATCTCTTTGGATCTTATGTGGGAAATTTCACACTGACCACTATGACATGCCAGCCCCAAAAATAGGCTCAAGGAAGGCGCTCATGGGAGTTGGAGAAGCCAAAGAGACTCAAAATCGAATTTGAGAGAAGATGGAAGGTTGGAACTAGGAGACAAGTGGCAAATATGGAATATTTCCTAAATGGAAATCTATTGAATCTATTGAGAGGATTTCGACCCTTAGAAGGCTAATGTTGGTTATAAAATGTAGAAATGAAGTATGAGAATGGCTTTTGATGATTTGAGAAAATTTGCATTTGTGAAGAGAGAGCTAGTGGATGACTAGTTTCTTGCCTTAGCCAATTTCGAGGGTGAAAGATTCCCATCCAAGTTGGTGTTTGGAGAGGCCAATCAGGTATTTCATGGTGCTTTAATGGAGTTTGTATTTGCAGGTATCAGCTACAGGAAGTTTCATGGTTTGGTTTAGTGCAGCACTTATTTTCCACCATTTCCAGTTTTGAAGGTATATTCATGCTCCTTGAGGGATTGCGCTTTGGTGAGCTCTTGTACTCATTGGGAGAGATTCATATGATATATTTCTGATTGTAATAGCTTCATATCCTATATTATTCATATTCAGAAAGTCTCAGGTCGAAATACCCACTGATTGTATGTAAAAATATTGATTAATGAGCAAACAATGTCCATTTCCCCAATGCATTGATGTATGACACTGTAATGTTGATTATTTCGAATGGATGGATGATTCTATGATATATTTGTGATCAATATACTGCCATGGATTTCTTCTACAAGTTTCATGTACTGTACTTGAGCATTTGAAGCATTTTTACTCAGTTTAGTTGTATTGGGAGGTGAAATAGTGTCATTTCCCCGAGGGTCGAATTGGGGATTTTTGCAGTTGAATGGGAGAGGGTGAGAATAGTTGTAATAATCCATTAATGGGACCTTAATAACATACTTAACACATTACATACCTCTGTTCAGAAATTTGAGGGAGTTTAGAGGCATTTGGGAGGCCATTTTCAGTGTTACCCCGGGGGGATTTGATACACAAATTACTAGTCAAAATTGCATATATGGGTCAGAATATAAATCAAGTTTTCTGAAGTCTTTGGAGGACCATAAAACATCCCTGAACCTAATATTCAAGTCTAAATATCATTTATACACTCATACAGAATATTTGGGAGCATTTGGGTTGATTTGGAGGTCAAAACAGTAAAACTAGTCAAAGGTCGAAATTGGGAAAAAAGTGGAAAATTGGGCATTTTAATAAATTTTGAAAAACGGTCATTACATTTTGTCAATGAAATTATACAGCAGAATTAACAGCAATTAATGAACCAACTTATCACAACCTAGGAAGTACAGCAATTTCCATGCTAACAGTCATAAAATCTGCCTTGGAGTTCATGCCAGATTTCTTCCTTGGACTGTATGGATTCTCTCCTCTAGTAGATGTATGTAATGATCTCAAATTTTTTGTCCAATGCATGGGAATGCATGCTCAGTATCAGACTGAAATTATTCCTCAAAATCAGGTTATCTGCCTCAATTTTTGTGCTTCCCACTTCAGCTTCATGAAATCACTTCAACAGTACGAAACAACAGTAATTATAATCACATTAAATGATGCATTAAACTCCTTGAACTTAGTGCCAAAATTCTGGGAATGCATGCCCATAAATTCTCCTTGAAATTCGAGACAACTTTCTCAAATTTAATGTTGTTGTAAGCTACTGAAGAGTGCCTCGATTTTTGTGCTTGGCTCTCAAAAAATTAGGATCTGTTGTTGCTATTGCAATATCCTAGGAATTCATGCTAGTTATCCCAACCAATCTCTCTCTCTCTCTCTCTCTCACTCGACCTCACAATATTTTCTCAAGCGATTCTCACTTGCTCCAACTCTCTTGGATGTTGTACAAATGGAAGAGGGAATGTCCCTTTTAATTCAATTTCCTTGTCTTTTGGTTTGGCTCTCAAGGGTAATTGAAGAGTCATCTAAACCAAGGGGCCACATTAGATTAGATATATGGATGAGAATAAATTCTCATAATTCTCTCCATAATTTAATTTTATTCACCTACCAATTAAATAAATCAAAACTCACTTTATAACATTAAAGTGAATTAATTGCTCATCTCAAGCAATTAATACAAGGGCCATGTTACTTTTCCCTCATTAATTACTTAGGAAAAAATAGCTAGGGGAACACTTCCTAGGTACAAATTTCAACACTCCTCCTTACCAAGGAAGGTGTTCTCCTTGAGTACCAACTCATCCCTAAAGAAGATAAGCTACTTCCCCACTAAAGCTGGTGAACTGCTCATGTCCTTCTTGCACAATATCGAAGTCTTCTCATGTGCTTCTCACACAATATCGGTGATGCCCACCCTTTCTAAACTCTGCTCTATAAAGGTCAACTCAAGTGTCCCTTCGTGTTAGACATCATCCTTAGTTGTAAGGCTCAATGCTTCTGCTTCGCGGGGGAAGACCTTTTGGAATATCCTCTACCAAAACCACACTTCAGCCTCACACTGTCAGCAGTAGAAGCTCCCCCTATCTCCGGAAGTTGTCCTGCATCCTGCATTGATGCCTCATGTCAGGACATCCCATCTCACTCATCCATCAATGACAATTCATACCAGTTGACCCTCTTGTCAGCACTGGAGGAAGTAACCTCTCGCTGACTCCTCTAAATAGAAGATGGACTACTCAGTACCACAATAATATATGGAGCATCGCTCTCTCTCCTCTAAACTGCGGATTGAATACTTAGCTCCACATCAATCCTCGAAGCATATCGCTCACCGTCTGTCTCAAACTCGAGATATGTTATCCACCTAGATCTCCTATTGTAGGTTGACCACGCATTAGATACTCTCCATCTCTCTGATGTCCTACCAACATAGGGTCAACCAGTTCCACTCCCAATACATAAATGAAGGTATGTTCACACTTGAACAATACTGCATATACTGCTCCCTGCAACAATCACCTCCACGAAGACAGCCCATTGATTGGATGCTCCATTCAGTGTCGTCCTCAGTAGGTCACTTCCCTGGACAGCCTCCCCAACTGCAGCAAGCTCATCTCTCACCTGGGTGATCTGAGTAAGTGAAGTAGTCACATTCTCAGATTCTTCCATCTATATGCTTTTCAGGCTCTCTCTCAATACCATCTTTTGATTTTCATTCGAACTTTGGTACAGCTTGGTTAAGGAATCCCACATTAAATATGCATGGGTCTTAGAATTCAAATGTGGGATTACATGGTCCTTTACCACATCAAGGATGATCTTCTTCGCCTTGATGCCCTTCTTGTTAAAGGCTTGTAATGTTGTTGCATATGTGGATGATGGAATTTGAATTGGGTGACCTTGTGTATGGTTCACCACCTCATCCCACGGCTCATTCTCTTTCAATATGAGCATTATCCTCTCCTTCCAAGGAACAAAGTTCCTAGCCCCATCCAATATGTCTTCCAACCTCAAACTGGTGGCCATGTTACTGAAAATAATAGTCCAAAAAATCTGCTTGGTGAACAAAAACTAAGTCTCCCTCAATTCTGAAAATCAGTGACTGTCAATTTTCCCTCAACAGGGCTCTGATACCATGTAGAAATTTCACCTCTTAAACAGACTTTAAGCTAATGCACAGATATCTCAGTTCAATATTTAAAATCCCATTCAACTAGCTGCCAATACGATTTACTCATGAACCATTTGAACTTAAAGCACAGAAATAACTTCTACCAATTAAAATTCAAATCAAAAAAATACATTCATCTCATAACATTTCAAACATGAAGATTTTAGCCAAACTGGCCCAGGAAAAACCCCAACTTGGGGAAAACCTGTTGAGAGATATATTTTATTATTTTGTTAATGAAATTATATAGCAGAATTAACAACAGTTAATGAATCAACTTATCTCAACCCAGGAAGTACAATAATTTCCACACTAACAGTCATAAAATATGCCTTGGAGTTCATGCCAAATTTATTCCTCGAACTATACGGATTCTCTCCTCTAGCAATTGTACGTAATGGTCTCAAAGTTTGTGTCCCATGCCTGGGAATGCATGCTCAGTATCAGACTAAAATTATTCCTCAAAATCAGGTTGTCTGCCTCGATTTTTGTGTTTCCCACTTCAGCTGCATGAAATTACTTCAACAGTACGGAATAGCAATAATTCCATTCAGATTAAATGTTGCATTAAACTCCTCAAACTTAGTGCCAAAATTCTGGGAATGCATGCCCATAAATTCTCCTCGAAATTTGAGCCAACTTTCTCAAATTTCGTGTTGCTGTAAGCTCCTAAAGAGTGCCTCAATTTGCATTCCTGTCTCTCAGAAAATCAGGCTCTGTTGTTGTTGCTGCAATCTCCTAGGAATTTGTGCTAGTTCTCCCATCCAATCTCTCTCTCTCTCTAACTCGGCCTCTTACTTGCTCCAATTCCCTTGGATGTTGTGCAAATGGAAGAAGGAGTGTCCTTTTTAATTCAATTTCCTTGTCTTTTGGTTTGCCTCTCAAGGGTAACTGAAGAGACATCTAATCCAAGGGTCCACATTAGATTAGATCTATGGTTGAGAATAAATGCTCATAATTCTCTCCATAATTTAATTTTATTCACCTACCACTTAAATAAATCAAAAGTCACTTTATAACATTAAAGTGAATTAATTGCTCATCTCAAGCAATTTATACAAGGGTCATGTTACTTTTCCCTCATTAATTACTTAGGCAAAAATAGCTAGGGGAACACTTCCTAGATACAAATTTCAACATATAGGTCATTTTTCCATTCTTCCCTTGCTACTACTACCCAATCTAGTTGTAGAATGTAAATTGCACAAAGTAATGCCCCAACATCTTCATCTTTTATGGAGAGTGCATCTGCCACCACATTATGTTTCCCTTTTCAATAGATGATTTCAAATTCATATCCCAACATCTTGGTTACCCATTTTTGTTGCTCTTCCGAAGATAGTCTCTATTCCAAGAATTATTTAAGACTATCATGATCTGTTTTGACTTTGAAGTGCCCTACCTATTAGGTAAGTGTTATACCTCAATATTACACATTACATATTAGTGTCGCATCCTTGCATTACCGACCTAAACGACAGTTTCCCTTAAAGATCATCTGAACATCCAGAGTGAAAACCATTGACTGAATACTGAAAGCAAAACCTTTTTCTGCCATCTTCCAGCCCAACTTAGCCCTGTTTGTGAGCACTGCCGCTCCTTGCACATCTACAAGGGCGCGGTAGTTATCACTACCGCGCATTGCTCCTTCTCTGGGGTGCGGTACTACCGCGTTATGCTTAGTTATAGGGGCGCGGTAGTATGAAATTAGCCTTTTTGCCTTGGATTTTGGGATTTCGACCTTCGAGGAGATTTTGTTGGGATTACTACCTTTGGTTCGATCCTAACTCCTTCTTTGTTTAGCTGGCCTGATCCACTAAACCCTCCATAGATCCACACTTCTCTCTTGTTGGTTAGCCTTCCCATGTGCTATAAGAGAGAAGCTTTCCATGAGCCAAGAGGAGGACTTTTGGGGCATCAAACCTATGATCTTCATACTTCTGCAGAGATAGTTAGAGGAAGCACTTGGAGCTGGAAGTTGGCTTGGACATCAAGCAACTATTGTACATGACTTCAAGTTGGTAATGGAATAACTTGTCTTGTTTTCCCAAATCATTTGTGTTAATTTTGTTTTAATGATATGATTTGTATCTTTCATAGATTTAGATTCTAACTCATGTTTCAGGTTGCTAGAGAATAGTGCATTCTTGTGTCTTGGTTCCATTTTGACAGGTTCATTCGTGAGGGCTTGGAGATTGGAGCAACTACAAAGACAAGCGTTTGGATAGAAGGTCAGTTAAACTCCTTCTACTCTTTCTAGCATTTTAATCTTGAGACGTTTGTTAGATCTAGGGATTCAAGGTAGCATTTGTTTCCTTTTTGTCTTAGTATAGAGTCAGTACATCCTACTTTATCCTAAGAGAGTTTCTACCTATCCGTAGGGATAAATTTCTACAACAAAAACTGGCGACCACGCTGGGGACATTGAATCCATTTTCTTTGCTTGTGAAGTTTGCTTTCAATTTCACTCATTGATTGTAAGAATTGGGTTCTTTCACCTTCATTCACCTCCCTGTTCTCTGCATTAGACTTCTGTTACAGATCAGTAAGTCCTCTGGGTTGGCGAACCCTTGAAAAGTCAAGATCTTTTCTCAAATTTCCGCCTCTTTCCCTGTTCACACAGTGCCGCGCCCCCGTAACTGCCTACAGAGCGGTAGTACCGCGCCTTCACCACTTCCAGAGCGCGGTAGTCTTGCAGTACCGCCCCTTAAGCGCTGTCTACAGCGTGGTAGTCTTGCAGTACCGCCCTTTAAGCGCTGTCTACAGCGCGGTAGTCTTGCAGTACCGCTCCCAGGTGGCCCACGGGCCCGCGGCAGTTCCTGGAAAGTGTATTTATTTGGTTTGTTTGGTTATTTTTGGGTCTTTTCGAGATTTGGATCCATGTTGGCCCTTTGAATCAATACTAGTGTTTTGCTTGCATTTTTAAGCGAAATGGGGGCCATGAATCGTGCATCCTTTAGTCGTTTTGACCCATATTAAGGTTTTGGGATCATTGTTGGTTTGGTGTGTTTGGCGTGTCTGGATTGCTTGGCATCTTATTTCCTTTACATCCTATCTAATGATTGTTTGAAAAGATTGATTCATTGCCTCTACTTTAGTTCAAAGAGAAGCTTGATTTTGTCGTTATTTTACCATATTCATGAAATTGAAACACATAGGTATTCTTCTTGCTTTAATTTAATCATTTGACATTTTTGGTATTACATTCATAAGAAGAAGAAATGCTTGTTTCATATTTATGTGCATTTGAGTTAGACAATATCATTAGGTTCTTCTCTTTGTCTTGCATTTGATTGGAAGCATTTGTAGAATCTTTCTTTCCGTAGCTTGGATGTGTCTTTTTCAAGTGTGAAAAGATAGGAAATGGATTAGAATCATTACGTTTGGTGTTCATATGAAGAAATTTTTCATTACTTTGGGTTAGTTTTGGGTACATATTTTACTTCTTTCTATCATTTTGAAAAGAAATAAAATTGCATGTGCATTGGGTTGTGCATATTGGGAACGGAAAGAATTCTTCCTTACTTTAGCTAGTATTCATCGAAGAGAAAGGCTCATTTCGATTCATCTTCATTTGCATGGTTTGGGTCGTCATAACACCATCAAGTTGCACTTCCATAACCCGATTGAGTAAGACAGCCACTAAAATTAATCTCCCTAATTAAACCAACTTTAACCTCACTTGAGGAAATCGAAAGAATTTGGTAGTTAGGTAGGACACCGGGGATAGGCATCAAAATAATTCCCCCTTGTCATTTTCATTTGAAACATAGTCGTTGTCTTTAGGGAACTAAAATCCTCTAGTACTTATTGACACGGTCACAGCTAGTTTGTGGAGGGGCCTCCTGACTGTTTCCAACTTTCAGGGGTTAAACGGCCGCGAGATTGAGAACTGGACGGACTCTGTGGAATACCGCACTCCACTTAGCCCTAAGGCAACATCGATCGCTGTCTTCTTCGGAAGGCTGAAGTGCCCAAAACCTTTTCCGACGTGTCATGAACGAGGTAGCTTAGTATCTATTCTACTAGGGCTCTTTTACCCAGGATCCCTTTCGGTAGAGGGATATCCTTCTTATATCGGTCTCTCATGTTGTATTGTTCGACTTGGATTTCATCACCTTGCGAAGGATACAATTTGTTGAGGTCTCCAGCTCTTAGTTAGGAGGTTTTGCTTGCTATCTTGTAGAGGGTCTTTTTCTTTGTAGGGCTGCTTGTTGGCATTCTGGCCGTTTTGTTGTACAGCTCGCTTACTTTGGCAGCGGCCTCAGTATAGTTTTTTGAGCTTGCTCTTTTGGCCTGTGAGCCTTGTCTTTTCCTAGCTCCCCTTTCGCACGCTCGGTTGCCTGAGGGTTTTTGAGTTCTTTTTAACAAAACTTTGTCTACATCACTTAGTTTTGTTCCATGGAGAATCCACCTCCATGCGCCCATGCTCCTTCTGGGACTACCAATCCGGAGACCCCTTTTCAAGGGGTACCTTTTACTTTTCCTCCAGTTGGAGATATTGGTCCTCCCTTTATTGCCACGTTAAATCTTCCTGGATTAACCATAGGATTACCGGTATGGTTATTCAATCCGGTAATTCCGATCGCGCCCAATGTTTCGAATGTTAACTCTCCACCACGAGAGAGTCAATCCCAAACTAATCCTTCCCCTTCTTCGTCGGATGAATCTTCTTCGTCGGATGAATCTTCTTCCGTTCCTTCTTCCTCGCCTGACCAAAGCAATAGTGTTAGTAATCAGGTGGATAAGAAGAAGAAGAAAAGGAAAGTTAAGAAGAAGGATAAAGAAGAGACCAAGCGTAAACCAGTTGCCCCTAATGGCACTCATTCTACGAAAACACCCCGTAAGCCCAAGTTCCCTTGCAAACTTTGTAAGGGTGATCACCTTCTCAAGGATTGTCCTGATCTTTCCCGTGTGTCAGAAGTGTGGTCTAAAAACCCCAAACCAATCGTATCGTCGACCTCTGACCATCATGTCGATAGCACCCCCTCAACCAGTGACCCCTTGGTGAAGGGTCGTAAGGGTAAAGTCCTATATCCCTGTTTGATATGCAAGGGTATGCACCGTACTTTCCTTTGTCCGAGCATGGATGAAGCCTCGCGGTGGTTGGAAGATATTACTAGTTCTCAACTGGTACCTCCAACAGACCATGGTAAACTGTCCCTCGACCCCCCGCTGGTTGACCAAGTGATCAATTCAGTTTCATCTGCAATTGATCCCACTCTCCCTTCCGAGAGTGAAGTGATTGAGTCGCTGTCATCCCCACTCGATCCCGCTCTTCCATTGGAGAAAGTCCAGACTGAAGCAGTCACCTTGACACAACCTTCGTCTCATTCTTATCTTCCAAGAGAGAGTGAATTGGAAACCACTGATGTTTTCCTTATCGGTTCAGAATGTCCTCGGCAAGGGGAAACCCTGTCCACTTCCGCGAGTCCCCCTCCAAGTACTGAGGTTATTTCCTTTGATTGGAATGGTCTAACAGAATCTCGTCTTCCTTCGAGTGTTCCTTTTCAAATATCTGTAGGAGTTTCCGATAAAGAAATTTTTCGTACGATAGTTGATGAAGGAGCTTCTGTTAGTATTCTATCCTCAACTGCTTGGCAAGCCTTAGGTTCTCCTCGGCTTGTGCCTGTCACTGACCAGATACTGGCTTTCAATAGAAGGCCTACTGGACCTTTAGGATCCCTTCCTCAGTTACCTATCACTTTGGGAGGGAAAACTGTCTGTGTTGATGTTATGGTCATCCAAGGTCCCTTAGATTTTAATCTACTCCTTGGACGCGATTACGTCCATGCCATGAAGGCTGTAGTGTCCTCACTCTTTCGAGTGATGTATTTTCCCCATCATGGGAATGTTGTGACCATCGATCAGCTTTCCTTTGTGACACCCACTCATCGCATGACTCCTAGTCACCAGACTTCCCTAAATGTTCCACATGTTTTAGTGGTTTCTTCCCCCTAGGGGGGGGCACGTTGGAGCAAAGTTCCATTCTGGTGTCAAGCTCGTTAAAAAATGAAACCATTTTCTCAAGCATAGTTTACCTTTGGTTTTAAGCTTGTGTAAAAATGAAACCAACCATCATCCCAAGCATAGTTTACTCTTGGTTTTAAGCTTGTGTAAAAATGAAACCAACCATCACTAATGAGCATAGTTCCCTTTCTATGTCAAGCTCGTTAAAAAATGAAATAGATTCCCACGAGCATAGTTTATTCTTTGTTTCAAGCTCGTTAAAAAATGAAACTGACCCTCAAGCACAGTTTACCGTTGGTTTTGAGCTTGTGTAAAAACAAAACCAATCCCAAGCATAGTTTACGTTCGGTTTCAAGCTTGCGTAAAAATGAAACTACCCTCAAGCACAGTTTACTTTTGGTTTTAAGCTTGTGTAAAAACGAAACCAAATCCCAAGCATAGTTTACGTTCGGTTTCAAGCTTGCGTAAAAATGAAACTACCTTCAAGCATAATTTCTTTCTGTTTTAAGCTCATTAAAAAATAAAAAGGACCCTTTCAAGCATTGTTATTATCTATTTCAAGCTTGTGTAAAAATGAAATAGATCTCCCTTCCATTTGTTTGAGTCTCTCGCTAGAGTTAGGATTTGAACCTTCATTTCATCTGCCTGGGTCACTTGATCCCGGTTCTCCCTACCCCCCCTGGTGAACACATTTGGATTAGTAGCCAGGATTTCTATGTAAGGAAGAAGAGTAGTCAGACGAAACGAAGCTTGGGGGGCATGTTTAGCCTTTAGCAATCATGCTGGGGGCATTTACCAACCTATGATCATCATGTTGGGAGGGAACCCATCAATGGGCCTTAATCATGAGCAGAGTTTACCATTGGCTTCAAGCTCATTAAAAAATAAAACCAATAGTCTGAGCAAAGTTCTACTCCTGTGTCAAGCTCGTTAAAAAATGAAACATATCCTTTCCCTTTGAGTCAAGTCTCCTCGTAGACTTAGTACTTGAACCTTCTTTTCACTCGCCTATACCTTAGGTGAATGAAATGAAGCTTGGGGGCATGTCTTCAACCTCTGGAAGTTACGTTGAAGTCAACTCGATCGCCTCTCCACACCACGTTGGAGCTAAGTCACTTACTTCTAGCAATCATGCTGGGGGGCATGTACCAACCTTTGGATTTCATGACGGGAAGAAGTTCACCATTGGGAACATTTTCGAGCATACTTTCCTTTTTAGGCTTCGAGCTCATTAAACCATGAAAATTATTTTGAGCATAGTTCATTTTCTATTACAAGCTCGTTAAAAAATGAAGCAGACATCATGAGCATTCTTCCAACCTATCTTCGAGCTCGTTAAAAACAGTAAGATGGTGTTTGAGCTTACTTTTCACTTTTTTCGTGCTCTGGTTAAAACATGAAAAGTGGTTTGAGCTTACTTTTTCCTTTTTCGTGCTCTGGATCCAAACATGAAAAAGATTCTGAGTGCTTTTGATACCATTATTGTGCTCGTTAAACAAATTGGAGTAAAAAGGTGTGTCTAACGAGTATAGGTTTATCACTTTATCCGGCCTCGCTAGACTATTTACGGAAAAGGAACTGTGCCGAGTTTACTTTTCCTTTGTCGTACTCGGTCATCAACCATGACAAAGTTGTACATGGAGTCCATAGTTAAGCTCTTTTCAGACTCCCTAAAATTGAAAAGATTGCCAAGCGAAATTGATTCGTTCACGCTCGTAAAAGGATTTGAATGATCGTCTCCCTAGTGATAGTTTACCCCTTTTTCGGACTAGGGGGCACTACTTACGAAAAAGGAATACTCCAGCCAATCATGACTAAAAGAGTCCTCTCCCGCGTTGTTTTACCCTTTTTCGGGCGATGAGGCTAACCTTACGAAAAAGGACTGTTGGAGTCTTCTTTAGGTCTTTTCAGACTCTCTAAACATGAAATGACAATCGAGTTTTCCTTCCTTGGACTCGTTAAAATTTGACATCGAAGGACCCACTTTGGGACGAACCCCTCCTTTCTCAGGTTCGAAAAACATGTGAGATTGGACTCATCTATGAGATGAGCTATATCGAGCATCTGTTATCCTCCTCAATCTCGTTAAAAAACAAAGAGGTACTCGTCCATCATGTCGGGGGAAAATGGGAAAATGAATCAAGTTTACCTTGTTGGCAGCTTGTGAGTCATCACCTTTGAACATGGCATGCATCCTCACCTTGTCTATTTTGGGTAGTCAGTCTTGCTGATAGTGTCATCATTATGATCATGCGTCCTCATTATTGCTATGAGTTCACACTTTCTGTGGTTCTGTCTGTTCAAGTAATCCCTGCTGCCAAGCTCTGTTTCATGCCGTTATATGTTCAAAGGGTTATTACCTTGAGTCCACCTCCACTTCATGTCAAACCTTCCCTTTGTGTCAGTACATATTCTATTGTTTCATCGGTCCATACTATCTCTCGTTCTGATTTCGTGTCGATGATGTGGGAATCTTTATGGCCCACCTTCGACGAGTCTATTCCTGTCGACACCAAATCACTATCCAGGAATTAGGCTTAGGAGTCAACCACTAGTACCTTGGTACCTGCATGCCTCAATGGCAGGTTTCCTCGTATTCAACAGTAGGTTTTCATCAATGACCTCTGATTGAATGATCTCTCGAATGCTCGACATCAACTCATTTATTCGCATTTCGTTGAGATGTGCTATAGATACCTTGGGGATCATTGTCATTATTGGTGATTTCCCTTGCATTTGTTAACGGTTCACATCATTGACCGGTAATCAAATGGTTTCTACCATGTTCGACTTCAACACCTTGTAATCACATGGCTAGATTCGTATCATTTGCGATCGGGTAGAAGACCCTGGGCGCGCCTTGGTATCTTGATTGCGTCCAGGTTGCGATGGAGATGTCCTTTGTATTGTCACAAAGATCCACTTATTGTATTGGTCGTGGCTGTGTCATTACTGTCTCATGGATCTACGCTTGTTCATAGTAGCCATGATTTGTCTACAGTCTATATCATCTCAATACTCATGGATCTGCAATGTATTGGTCGGCAGCCATGCTTTGAGTCATTTGTTTCCGAGCATGGGAATGCCCGCCTCAGTGGTATATCTGACATTTTGTTTCTGTTTCAGCTCCTTGTTGCTCCCCTCGATGCTATCTCCGAACCATATTTGTAAAGTCTTTCGGCCATCAGTCTCTTCTGACCTCACACTTTAGGGGGCATCTGTTATACCTCAATATTACACATTACATATTAGTGTCGCATCCTTGCATTACCGACCTAAACGACAGTTTCCCTTAAAGATCATCTGAACATCCAGAGTGAAAACCATTGACTGAATACTGAAAGCAAAACCTTTTTCTGCCATCTTCCAGCCCAACTTAGCCCTATTTGTGAGCACTGCCGCTCCTTGCACATCTACAAGGGCGCGGTAGTTATCACTACCGCGCATTGCTCCTTCTCTGGGGTGCGGTACTACCGCGTTATGCTCAGTTATAGGGGCGCGGTAGTATGAAATTAGCCTTTTTGCCTTGGATTTTGGGATTTCGACCTTCGAGGAGATTTTGTTGGGATTACTACCTTTGGTTCGATCCTAACTCCTTCTTTGTTTAGCTGGCCTGATCCACTAAACCCTCCATAGATCCACACTTCTCTCTTGTTGGTTAGCCTTCCCATGTGCTATAAGAGAGAAGCTTTCCATGAGCCAAGAGGAGGACTTTTGGGGCATCAAACCTATGATCTTCATACTTCTGCAGAGATAGTTAGAGGAAGCACTTGGAGCTGGAAGTTGGCTTGGACATCAAGCAACTATTGTACATGACTTCAAGTTGGTAATGGAATAACTTGTCTTGTTTTCCCAAATCATTTGTGTTAATTTTGTTTTAATGATATGATTTGTATCTTTCATAGATTTAGATTCTAACTCATGTTTCAGGTTGCTAGAGAATAGTGCATTCTTGTGTCTTGGTTCCATTTTGACAGGTTCATTCGTGAGGGCTTGGAGATTGGAGCAACTACAAAGACAAGTGTTTGGATAGAAGGTCAGTTAAACGCCTTCTACTCTTTCTAGCATTTTAATCTTGAGACGTTTGTTAGATCTAGGGATTCAAGGTAGCATTTGTTTCCTTTTTGTCTTAGTATAGAGTCAGTACATCCTGCTTTATCCTAAGAGAGTTTCTACCTATCCGTAGGGAGAAATTTCTACAACAGTAAGGACACCATTTCTTAAGAACATGTAGTATTTCCAACATTTCCTTCTCATAAATGGTCTTCTGTAAGTTCTTTCCCTTGATTGGATGACTTGTAAAATCAAGTGGGTTTCCTTCTTGCATTAGAACGGCACCAATGCCATTTCCTGAAGCATCACATTCCACAATAAAAGTTTTTGTGAAGTCTGGTGTGGCCAAAACAGGAGCTTTGCGCATTGCCTCTTTAAGTTGATCAAAATCTTGACTTGCCTATGGAGTCCAAGAAATGAATCTTTCTTCAATAATGTTGTTATAGGTGGTGTTATTCTTCCATATTTCTGAACAAACTTGCGGCAGTACCCTGTTAGACCTAAGAATCCTTGAAGATTCTTCAGGGTTGTGTGAATTAGTCAGTCTATCATGGCTTTAATTTTATTAGTGTCTACCTTGACAACTTCGTGAGATACAATATGACCCAAATTCTCTACCTCCTTTACCAAAAATAAACATTTGGAAGGTTTTGCATATAGTTGTTGCTCCTTTAGTAGTTGTATTACCCTGTCAACATGTTGAACATGTTCCTCCCAAGACTTTATATAGATTAGTATATCATCAAAGAATACTAGCACAAATTTTCCAAGGAAAGGCTTGAAAATGGAATTCATCAAACCTTGAAATGTGGAAGGCACATTCGTGAGGCCAAATGGCATGACTGGAAATTCATAATGACCTTCATGAGTTCTGAATGTTGTTTTTGGGATGTCTTCATCCTTCATTCTAATCTGTGTAGCAAAACATAATATATATATATATATATTAAATACTAATATTTATAATTAACAATAATTATCCAAGGGACATAACCCTTGTGAAGAATCATCAAAGGTGCCCTTTAGGATTGTATTTATATGGGCCCTCTCCTTGCATTGTAATCATCTCGTCATTTTACTTTTAATATATATTTCCTATATGGATTTTTGTTCTTTATCTTATTTACAATGGATATTCCTTTAGAACGAACTTTGTTCGTCTCATTTGGTATCAGAGTCAAGTTCTGATTTCGACCTTTGGCCACACCACTTTTATCAGACTTTGTCTGGTGTCAATCTTCATATTTTCTTTGATCCGAGGTTTTTGACCAAACTATATTATAAAAAAAAGGAAATAAAAAAAAAAATTCTCCACACTTTTTTCCCCACCATTACACCTGCGGCCCATGCTCCTGCGTTCCCATCGTCGCACTCTTTCCTGCCATGCTCCATCCTTCCATATCCATGTGCCCACACTACCACACGCCTACAGCTCTATAGCTTCCCTCCGCTGTTGAATTTCAATCACGCTAATCCCCTCCCTCATGCTAACCTTTCTCCCTATCCGGTGTCACTTTGAGTCCGTCCTTGCAACCCTATTCTGCATCTGCACCTCTGCTTCCACGAGCCCCCATCCCACAGCCCCAATCCCTGGGCACATTTTCCCACCACCACCACCACTCCAACATCACCTCCCTCCAATCCCTGCACATGTTTCCCGGTGCCACCACCTCTCCAACATCACCTCCCTCCAATCCTTGCGCCAACACAACCCGCGTGCACCAGTGCGCACGCCTTCCACCTGCACCACCCTTTCTTAAAAGAGACCCTCAGTCCCCCTTCACAACCCCACAGCGTCCTCTTCATGTCATACCTCCCACATGCGCCCTTTCCCACGCGCCCTCCACTACTCCCTTCCCCCGTGTTCTCACCCTCCTCTTTCCACATGTCGTCCTTCCCACCTATGGCCACAACTCCTTCCACAGCTCTCCCTCCACCAACGTCATCCCCATTTTGCTCCTTCCTCCCTCTTGCAACACCCCTCCAACTAATAGGTGCCCTCACTACCACTGAAAGGTCACTCCCCTCCAATCCTCGGATGCATCCAATAGTTAAACAAAATAATAATAATAGCAAATTAATTCTAAACATTTGTTGTCCTTTTAACTTCAAGATATTCAATTGGAAAAGTCACAACTTGAATTTTAAATTTATTAAGTAGAAATAACAAGGTTGTAAAAGTATTCGATATATTACTTCTTCAATGGGATAAATGATTCCCCTGAATGCAGGTGACTTGTCCACTAGCATGGAGGCTTCCACGGTGGCCTTGCCCTCCTACCACATGGAGTCTGCTCGACCCTCACCACATGCACATTAATAGGGCCTCGCTTTCGTTGCAAACGTCCTTTATGTCATCAGTCATTTAAGCCTCCCTCAAAGCTAGCTCTAGTACCTGGATTTCATTCCTCCCCCTGTGTGAATTAATGGCCTATCCATACGTTGGTTTAAGGCCCCTAGGGCAGAATTATTGCCATATTGTACCTCTAAGCAGGGGGATTACTAGTAGGTTTCATTCTCAGCTTTTGGATGGTCGGTTGTTGATAGCTTGGGTCTGGTTTTCTTACATGCGCACTCGGATTTTCTTTGGTTCTATTTTCCTTGGGATTTTCTTAGTGCCCCCTAGATTTTCTCTTAGAATAATAGGAATCATTGGTTCATAGCATAGTCAAGATAAATGTCATGTAGGATTCATGTGACTCCTCGTAGAGGTGGTGGTGGTCGCGGAAATATGGGAAATCGTGGTCAGGGAAGGGTAATTTTCACCAGTTATGATCATTCAATCCCTAAGCATATGACAATAATGATTGACGATTGGGAGGAGGAATTGGTGCTACAACAACTCATCACTCAGAGGACTCGGGTCAGGCGTAGGCATTTCTGGATGGTTAAAAACATGTTGGAAAATATTCTCTTGCAAGCTCGGGAGCCTCAGCAGGGGAATGACCCACTTCCTCCTCCCCCTCCAGCTCATGTTATGCACTCTTCCTCTTCTCTTTCTTCCTCACAGGTCTCCAATCCTGTGGAGAACAAGAACACTCAACTTGACAAGTGTCATGCTCAACCTGAGGATTACAACAACGTGGCGTCCACCAACGGCCACAAGCGGAAACGGGTGGAGCACATCGGTCCATCGATTCTAGCCTCCTTCAGGAATACTGAACTGCTACCAACAAAGGAAGCCAACGAGAGCTCCTCAAACTCCGACGCCAAGGTAGCCAACGACAACTCTACAAGTTCAGGTGACAAGAAATTCAATGCTTACTCTTCTAGTTCTGGATATTATTGTTGCCCCATTATAGAGGAGAAGATTGAAGAAACCAACACCATCGACATATCCAAGTAATTATGTGTCTTTCTCTTGTTCTATGCCACCGTCAGGTCTAAATGTCGTTCTGTTTTGGGGACTACAAGTTTTTTTGGTTTAATGGTTATTACTCATGTTAGAAGTCGTTCCAAGCCCTTTTGTAACAGGTCTAGTCCATTTTTATTATCATTTTTTTGTAATTTCATCTATGAATTGTACACCGGTGAGAATATAGGCTAAAAGCTTATTTATGGGCAGGTCTACCAGGGCCATAGTTTGAGGTTTTCGCTCCATGAAATGCCTCAAAGTGCTCTCAGAACTCTTGTTTATCGTGTGCATGTAATATTTTTTTATACTTTAATATAAATTTTGTCTACAACTTACAAAAGAAAAGGTGGATAAACGATTTGTTTATGTTGAAGGATTCATTAAGATTCAATTTTAAATTGAGACAAAGTTATATATATATATATATAAGGATTATTATATTTAAAAAAAGTTGGAATTATATAAAGTGTTACACCTTAAAAGCATAAAGGTGATAAAGTTCAATTGAAAAGGTTTAAAAAAATAAAAATAAAATAAAAAATACAAGGACTTAAATTTATGCCAAAGAATAAATACTTTGAAGATTTTAAAAGTTCCAAGGATTAAATTCTTTAAGAAATTAAAAAGGGGTATATACTTCAAGTGAAGAATTAAGGTACATCAAGGAAGTTGAAGTACAAAAAATAAAATAAAAATAAAAGTAAAAAAATTGAATCTTATTATCTACTAGCATTTGCCCCTGGAGGGGCAAAAATGAACGTCGGATGACTATGGCCAAATGAACAGTTAGTCGACTCATCGACCATCACATTTCTGGATGGAGTTGAATATGATAGATGGTGACAAAAAGTCGACATAACTCTAAGTTGGTTGATAAAAGTTGTCCCGTCGATATGACATGGTCGACCTTATGGTTATTATTAGTAAAAGTTGTCGGCATTGTATTTTTTTTTGGTAAACTATGATCGATTCAATGAGTCATTCTATTGGTAATATGGTTGTCAATACTAATTAGTCAAGAGTCATATTCAATTGATTATAGATCATAAATTTCTATGTGGACGAGATATATCAATTTTGTACCCAGCGTTGAGTTATATATGTGTGACTACTCCAGAATGAGAAACGTGATAACAGGAGAAGGCGGCATAATTGGGCGATGTTGTAATTAGTAGGCAGTGAACTTGTGCGTGGTGGGTTGGGTTCTTTGATCGACTGGTGGGAAATGGTTGACAGTTGGTCGACTTTTTTAAAAACTATTTGTCGATCAAATGATGTGTCGACCACCTCGACCATATATTTAAGAACCGACTAATAAATATCAAGTATATCGACCATATAACTTTTAATATGTTGATGAAAAAGTATCAACTGTACTATAATCATTTAAATATGGAAAAGGTATCCTCGACCCAGATGTGAGTATCGACCACAATTTTTATTTTAGTCAATTTTTTTATGTCGACTAAATGCAAAGACTTGTAAATCTATAGACATAAGTTAAAATTGACTAAAATATATTACAAAATTAAGCAAAGCCATAAAATATTTTGATGGACCCAGATCAAGCAGAAAGTCGGCTGCATTAGGCGATAGCTAAGTGAAGTCATTGAACAGGCTTTAGGATGACAACTTCTCAACAATGATTAGCTAACCATTACATAAAGGGCTATATAATGTATATATAAGCAATTTGAAAAAATATTTATGCAATAATATCAATGAAAACAATGATTATAATAGCTCCTAAACTGCACAAGAGACAAGCACTAGCCTTTATTTGTTAGGATATTCCTATACTCCATCCTAGTCCTACCAGCATTTTCATTATTTTCATTTTGAGTCATGCATGCACTTTTAGGGTTTGCATGCATCCCAGTCATCAGTCCCAGCCCCTAGCCCTCAGTTAGCTAGCCTCTGAAGCTTCTTTCCACTCAGTTTCAACCCTCCTAAAGCTTAGTGCGCCCTCCTTTCACCTACTGCATGAGAAGGCTCCCTTCCTTACCTACCATTCAGTTATCTTCATTTCTCTCCTTGATTTAAGGCTAGACTGACTCTCAACTGACTATATCACTCCGATGGACCTCCAGTGAGACTTGACTGCACATTCTGACTTTAGTTAGCTCCTCATGCCCCCTCCACTAAGCCCCCTTCATTCAATTAGTGCCAATTACACTCAGTTACACCTACCACACTCAGTTAGATTCAGTTTGACTGATGGTTGACAGTTACTTGAGCATTGATGACTCCACTGATGATGGGATAGACTTCTAGTTGTGCTCTGATGACACTCCAGTGATCTTTTGATCACTCCATGAAGGCTAATTCAAATTTCCACCTTGGCATTCGAATCCTCATGCATTGTACTATTTATTTGTCCATATTGTGATTAATTAATTAGTGTGTTAGAAGTATTTTTGCTTCTATCTGAGTTCTACTGTATTATTATTATGTTGCTCATTACACTGCATTGACCACTCTTCTTCTATCTTCATGCTTAATCATAATTACTCTTGTGAGGTATACATCATCTCTTAGATCTGCTGTGAGGATTTTCACATGGTATCAGAGCATGTTGAGAGTATTGTTTATCTCCATTCCTGAGAGTTTTTTGCAGGTTATTATCAAGATTTCGAGTGCAGCAGTAGCAGTTGCAGATATTCTCTATTGTTTTTGCAGGTCTTCCATAGCTTCAATGAATTCAGAAGAAATCCCTCCTCTTTCTCCATTCAACTATGATCTTCTTTCTCTATTCAACTATGATGAATGGAAACCGAATATGATAGCACATTTGAAGAGAAATGGTCTCTTTGATTATTGTTTTGAAAGAGAGTTCGAATCCTCTGAAGAAGAGTATGACTGGTTAATTGAAGGTGACAGAGCTTGTGTAGCCATGATGTTTGCTATGCCTCTATACATGACACACCAATTCGTTGATATTGAAACTCCAAAAGAGCTATGGGCTCACCTGGATGAAATTTTTGGCAGACAGAATGAAGGAATTGGTCCAAACCCTTTCGAGAACAAGCAAAGTGATGCATTCGCCCTCCTTGATGATCTCATTGATCATGAACCAGTATCAAACACATCTCATATTGAAGTTGTCCACACAGAAGAATAACTTGCAGATTCTACACTCATGCTCCAAATTTCTTCTCTTTTTGTGCCAGCTCACACTCTAGATATTGCAGAAGGTCCTAAATCCTCTCTTGCACCAGAGTCTGTTGGTCTGCATCATGATCTATTGAATGTTTTGGAGGTCAAATAAGCTATTGGAGGTAATGCATTCGCTCTCCTCAAGAAATCACCTCCTATTTACTACTATATGATCATTATTCCATGCTTTTAGAAGGTTATTGAAGAATATGACCATTGCCATTCGCTTGGGATAATTTCTCATGCACATCATGGTTTTGATCTCACCCCTACTGGTTCAAAGGAGATCTCAAGAAACCATGGCCATTCGCTTGGGATAATTTCTCATGCATTTACTGGTTTTGATCTCACCTCTTATGGTTCAAAGGAGATCTCAAGAAACCATGATTCAAGTCTTGGATCTAATTTGGATTCTAAGCAATCACTACTTGGGATAATTTCTCATGCATATGATAGTTTTGATCTCACCCCTGTTGGTTCAAAGGAGATCTCAAGAAACTATTCTTCAAGTCTTAAATCTGATTTGGATTTCAAGCAATCATATGATGGTTCCTTTTGGCATGATCTCACCCATGATGGTTCGAAGGAGAAGACAAAAGACTATCTGCACATTCATGTTTTTGATCCTACCTCAGCTGATTCGAATCACAGGTTCAAGGATCATCCTCATACTTTTGGATTTGTTCTCATCACATTCGATCTGAAGAGCAAGCACAAGCACATGCCTTTTGAGCATGATCCAATTCTTCCCAAGAAGAAGATACCTCCAGACATATGACCAAGCATCACACCTACTTGAGTTTGGAGCATTTATTTTTGTGTGTGCCTTACAGTCTATTTTGAGGGGGGGTATTTTTCCCATGAGGTTTTCCCCATTTCCTCGGTTTATTGACTGTTATTATTCATTGTATTGGGTGACCTTTAGTCTTAGTTACCAAGGCCCAGGATGGATTAAGGGGGGGTGTTAGGATATTCCTATACTCCATCCTAGTCCTACCAGCATTTTCATTATTTGCATTTTCAGTCATGCATGCACTTTTAGGGTTTGCATGCATTTGCATGCATCCCAATCATCAGTCCCAGCACCTAGCCCTCAGTTAGCTATCCCTCAGAGCTTCTTTCCACTCAGTTTTAGCCCTCCTAGAGCTTAGTGCGCCCTCATTTCACCTACTGCATGAGAAAGGCGCCCTTCCTTACCTACCATTCAGTTATCTTCAGTTATCTTCATTTCTCTCCTTGATTTAAGGCTAGACTGACTCTCAACTGACTATATCACTCTGATGGACCTCCAGTGAGACTTGACTGCCGATTCTGAATTCAGTTAGCTCCTCATGCGCCTCCACTGAGCCTCCTTCATTCAGTTACACCTACCACACTCAGTTAGACTCAGTTTGACTGATGGTTGACAGTTACTTGAGCATTGATGACTCCATTGATGATGGGATAGACTTCTAGTTGTGCTCCGATGACACTCCAATGATATTTTGATCACTCCATGAAGGCTAATTCGAATTTCCACCTTGGCATTCGAATCCTCATGCATTGTACTATTTATTTGTCCATATTGTGATTAATTAATTAGTGTGTGTGAATTATTTTTGCTTCTATCTGAGTTCTACTGTATTATTATTATGTTGCTCATTACACTGCATTGACCACTCTTCTTCTATCTTCCTGCTTAATCATAATTACTCTTGCGAGGTATGCATCATCTCTTAGATATGCTGTGAGGATTTTCACATTATTACTTAGTTAACCATTACATTGGGTCAACTGTATTGTCAGAGCAACCGACCGACTTATACCGAGTAGTCGGCGCGACTTGTTGACTTACATTGCAAATAGTCGGGCGGATTGTCTAGTCGACAAGCCGACATATGCTCTTCCAACATCTCCCCCACCTCAAAATCTTTCTTCATCCCGAAGAAAGGAGGAGATGTGCAAAATTACTGAACAAAAATTGTGCATAACTGTGCTTTAACTGGTAAATGTACTTGTTATGAGTTGTCTGGACTGGAACTTGTCGCTGCTTGTTGTTGTACACAAACCTCGACAATTGCTTCAGCTGAAACAAACATGTGGTGCTGGAAGGTCTCCCAATGGCGCATCATGTTTTGGATGTCGATAGTAAGTGTTGTAAGGCTGGACAAGTCAGCTATCTGTTCTTGAGTAGTCTTTCCCTGTAGATGAATTAGGTCGGGACCGAAGAGCTCTATTTTCTCGTTGGATGCTGAGAGCAGTGTTTTAAGATGTGGTCAGAATTGTTCTACTTTGTCAAGGTTATGACGGGCCTGGCTCAACCACTGTTGTTCACTTTTTTCCAATTTCTCCAGTTTTGTGGTTTCGATTACCAGTTGTTCCTCAATAGTTCGGCCCGTGGTTTCATCAGCTACTCGATGTTGCTGATGAAGACTGTTAATTAAGTCGCTTGTTTCTCGCATTTGTCTAAAGACGTTGCCGTAATGTTTGTACCAATTGAGGAGAACGTTGTCTATTGTCTCTGCTTGATCATTATACTCGATGAGCTAATCGTGTGCTGAGTTGAATGCTTCAAATTGTTCCGACATCAGTGACATTGTTACTATGGCTTGTTCTTGTCGGTCCCTGGTGAGCTCTTCAAATAATGCTGACACTACATATTGGAACAATTGAAATGCTTTATCAAGTGTGCTAGTATTGTCGGAGCTGACTGGAATTGGTATGACCTATTGCGCTAAGTCTTGACACTTTGTCAGAAATACAGTTTGGTCTTCTTCCAGCTGGTGAATGCGGTCTTCCGCTGCTAGTCGTCTATGTTGTTGTTCTCGATTGATTGCATCAGTCAGTAAGTTGAGCTCTTCTTGTGGTGCCTTTTGTGGATATTATGTCGAGATCGGCCCAAATTGGTCAAGATGTATAGATAAGTGAACCAATTGAGATATGTGGTCCAGATGCTGCTGCTGTTGCTAAAGATATTTCTCATGGCGTTGTTTGTCCTTACGTTTCTTTTTCTTGGATTTTACTTGAGACTTTGGGGCCGCTAATTGTTGTTCTGAGTCTTTTCGTGTCTCGACTGTTGCTGATGGTTGTTGTGTCTCTTCTTGTGCTTCGTCGGCAGCCTTTTATATTTGTATTGAGCTGCTTGATATGACTACTGTGTTTGTCGGAAGTACTTCTTCAGTTGTTGTTTGTTTTGCTTGCTCTACTGGCTTGACTGCTGCTTCAGTTGTTTGTGCTGCTGGCTCGACTGCTGCTTCCAAGGATTTTTGAACTGGTGTTTCCTGTTCTTGAAGTTGCATTACTTTTGATGTTGTGGTGGTCTCGTCGGTAGGGGTGTGGAATGGTACACTAGTACCGACTTCACCAGTCGGAAACATACATGTTTCGTCGACTGGGGGAGGAGGGTTAGGAATTAGACTGCCAAACGGTTCCCGACCGACTACAGGGGACAAGACTTCTAGTATCTGTGGTGCGACTGCATCTAAAACTTCAAGGTCAGGGGAATGTTTCGGTGAGTCGACGACATGTCGGGGAGGTGAATGGGCTTCCACCGACAGATTGACTGGAAAAGGAATGAACGAAGAAGTTTGTTGAGCAAAAATTGGATTGCTTGTGTTAGGATTGCGCTAGAGATGAGTATGGTACAAGCCAATTGCTTGCGGTGTTAAGGTATCTGATGGATTCAAAAGTTTGGTTGGGGTGACACCAGAAGGGGCAGAATGTGTCAGTGAACTAGTGTCTAGGAATACAGGTCTTTTGGTTATGAGACTCCGCCAATCTAGGAAAAAGGTCGGGAGTTGAGCTATGAATTGGGTAATGTCACCATCATTTTGAAATGTTTGTCGAAAGTGGGAAGGAAGAGTTTGTACAATATTCAAAACTTGAGATGGAGTTGCAAGTGCAAGTGGGGTACTTACCACAGGTGTAGAAAAAAAAGTATCCTCCGTGACAATTGTCGGGGATGGTGGAGGTGGGCTACTTGTGAGGTCGAAAACACCCTCGATCATAAGCTTGACTTTCTTTTTGGGTCGAGCCTGTTCAGCTTCCAAAAATTTCTTGAACTGCTCGTCGACTGGAATTTTGTTCTTAGCTGCAGTTTCCAAGATTCGCGTCGCGCTGTCGTATAATTCAATTTCATCTTCCACTGTCGGCTCCTCGATGATAATTTTTCTTTTTCCCTTCCCTTGTATTTCTGCATCCCTTGCTTATCGAGATTTTGATAACTGGTCGGCCATCTGCTGGATGTTGTCGCTTGTCAAGGCGTACTCAGGATTGTCAGACAGGGTCTCTTCATCCGATTGTTGAGCTTCATCCGGTGGATTTTGGTGTGATGTGAGCGTAAGTGCTAAAGGTTGTGATCCGGCCGTGGGCTCAGCTTGAAATGTAAAATTATGCATATATTGGCGGCTTTCATATGCTTCTTCTTTCTCTGCATCCATTAAAGGTTCGACTATGGGAATGCTGACCTCACGTGCCTTATCAGGAATTATCAATTTTGTCTTGGATTTCCTACTAATCTCATTGAAGATTTCGTCGACCGAAGGGTAATAGTCAAGAGCTTGTGTGGCCTCAGCTAGTCCTTGCAAGTGCCAAACTGATGTATGGTCGAGTGCAAGTTCAATGTGGGCCGACGGAGGCAGACTTCGTCGAACATTCTGAGATACCCTCCATCTGGTTGACCGAATTTTTAAGTCTTGGAACCAGATTTCTAGCCAAATCTTTACTGTTGATGGCCCAAGTCTGTTGCCTCCTTTCGTAAAGCAAAGGAAGTTCTGCATTAACACAGGCCCTTCTTGAGTAAAGTCTTTATTTCATGTTGGTCTTATGTGGGTCATTGCAATCCAGATGATTAGAGATGGGTACCGAATGGCCGTTCCATCCTCTTGACACTTGAAATATATATTCTTGATAATTTCGGCTAGATAGTTAGCCCAATTGTATATTTTTCCATCTTTTTCATCTCCAAGACTGCCTCTAGAATTTCAATTTTCAAGTCGGACCCCCAACCGGAGCTTAATAAAGCGGTCGACATGATTTGGGCAGCTATTTTATAATTTTTCGTATTTTATCTGAGTCACCAATAACCCCCGAGAATTCTTTCCAGCTGGGTGGTCTGTAAACTGCTTGATCAATTTTGGTCTCTATCGACTAGGTACATCTACACCTTTGTTTGATAACCCTATAATCTTGTGGATTATCTCACCATTTATTTCGACTGGAACGTCAAAATATAATTTTCCATTATGATATCTGCTTACTATGAATTGAGCAATAATGTCTTTGAGTCCACCCAACTGTTCCAACAGAGGTGCATTCATGTATTGCAGAATAGTAGTAGTCCGTAGTTTTGGGGCTTCCTCCCTCCAATGGCCATTTGATTCCTTTCCCCACGCAATAATATCTTTCCAAGTTCTTCGCCAGTGTGGCTCCTGTACTTTAGCATTTCGAACCAGCTGTAAGCGGCTCTGCAGCGGTGATTGGTCGTTATGCAACTCACGGACTTTAGCTATGGTTGAACGGGTTGTAGTGTGACCTTTCTTGGGCACCATAGTTTCTGTAGAACTCTCAGGTTCACAAAGGGCTTTTGTTTGCTCTGAAGTCTGGTTCTGCAGTGCTTGGCGAAAGAGTATCCAAGAATCCTCGAGCTCGGGATTTATGGAGGAAGCGTTTGGCGCGTGTGAATGCGAAGTAGATGGCTGCATTAAAGAATGATTTGACAAGGTATTTAATTTGGACGGAGAGGCCGTTTGCGCCTTGTCGCGTGGATGTCATTTTTGCTCAGCTATTGGTTGGGAATCCCGACTGTTTTTTGCTGCTAGATATGCGTCGGGAGGTCGTGCTTCCTTTGTTTGAACTTGTCAACTGTGCTTAGTCAGGAGGGATTGAGGAATTCGACCAACTGCTTGCTTTCGACTAGTGATTACATTGGATGGGGTAAATGGCGTAAGGGCAAGTTCAGGATAAGGAAAGTGGGCTCTTGTTACTGGTCCACTTGGAATTGCAAGTGGATCTAGGTCCATGGTATGTGGACTAGTGAGTTCTGGGTCCATTGCATGTTGGACATTATGTTGCGTCTCTTTTGTGCTCCGGTCTTGCTGAGTTCTGTTTTCTTCAACTTCTCTCTTACAACAGGCTTCTTTGGCTTCGTTGTGTAGAATTTTTGCTTCTTTTTTTTTTTTTCCATTTCCTCTCTCTGATGCTGGTTTTTTTTTTTGGGTTCATTTTGCTGTTGTTCCGCTACTGCTTCCTGCTGCAGGCGTAGTTCTTCTTGTAGTATTTTGGCCTCTTCTCTTTGCTTATGTATTTATGCTTGCTTTTCTTTGGTTGTTGTTTGGGTAGAAGTAGATCCAATGTTGGGATTTAGTTTCTTGTGTATCTCTGTCATATTGTGTACCCTTTTATATATTTCCTCTTCTTTGAGAAAGTGATTCAAGTACTTAAAAGTGATTTTACAAGAAGCACAATGTTTGGCCACCTTGCCTTTGTTGTCGTTTCTTACAAATAGTTTAGTTCCAAAGTGAAAAGGTTCCAAGTTTGAGATAAAGGCTTCCACTGCCTTAATCTTAGGAAATTTGTATCCACCAATGTTGAATGGTATAGGTGGGTAAGAGGATTTTTTTTTTCTTCTTCTCCTGATGGAGATAGTCACCAATTCCATTGATGAACACTTGTCTTATCGCTTCTTTATGCACAATGTAATTTGTAGCATATTTGGGCAATAGACAAGGAGGTTGGGTGCCCCCATGCATTCTAATATATGTGCCTTCTGATGAGAAGTAATAGTCTCCATATTCAATTATTACATCCAAGGCATTGTCTGACATACAATTTGCTTCTTTATTGAAGAGCAGCGAATAAAGGGGCATGATTAGTTCTTCGCATAGTAATTTGTAGTACTCTGCATATCGGTGAGCCCAAGTTAGCTGATATGCTACATGAATGGGAGTCTCATTATGATTCCAAGTACATCCCAAATTAGGGAAAGGGTGGCTGACTAATATACAATCGATGAGGTAGCCAGACATGAAGAATTTTGATTTCCCTTGTGAAAGGCCGGTTTGAGCTGCATAAATGTTTGACGCCATACTGTCTGAAATAATATGTGCCCAATTAAAGACTGTACCATGTGTGGCAACATGGTATATCAATGGAACCCAACTGAGTTTATAGTTTTTGGCGTTTGGTAGACCGAAGACTCTGCTCAACAATAACACTATGATTTTATAGGGGGTCCTTAAGTTTTGGCTGTCATATTCCCCGCTAGATTTGGGTCTAAGTTGCTTGTCTGGTAGGAGCATTTTCCTTGCACATTCAACATTATCTATATTGGCACGTCTTACCCAATCATCATTTAGGAATACTTTGGACGTAGGCAGCTTGTATGCGGCGGTAAGGTGAGCTGGTTGGAAGGATGCAAACCCTCCTCCAGTGGCGTTTGAAATTATCCTTGTGGTAGTATCTACATGGGGAAAGATCCACGCAATCACCTCTGAGCAGTAAAATAATTTTTTCCATGTAGCTTCCTTATGAATGATGGACCTCTTGATGTTTTGATAAACCATGCCTTCCTCCTGAGTTGAATTAGGTGTTTTTTCGTCTCTGATAGCTATGTACAGGTCGCCCCATTTGAACTCAAGGGTGCTTTCTATGATGGGTTTGGTGTCTTCAAATAGTGTTTCCATTTGTATTTTTGGAGTTGTTCTTCTTCAAGCTCGATCTGCTGGCCCTTCCTTTTGGCAGTTTTTTTAGACATATCTGATTCGAAAACATACAGTGTGAATAGTGAGGAATCTTGATTGAAATGTTTACAAGGTACCTAGTATTCAAGGTAGAGTAATCGATGTTATTTGTTCAAATGGACAGACTTAAGCATATATAAGTTGTAAACTTTTGTTTCCATCCTAATTACTCGTATTTCTTAAAATGGGTAGACATAAGCATACATATTTGGGGAACACAAGATATAGTACATTTTGTGCTTAAACAATACTAATGAAATGTTGAATCGATATAAGTTATACAACTATGAATGGAAATAATACAATAAAAAGTATTCCCCTTAATGGGGCTCTTCTTTATGTCACATAATGGAAATTGAAAATTGGAAGGGTTGAATGCGCAACCTATGTGAATGAAAACATTGTTTTTATTTGAAAATGACCTTGTTACAAATTTTAAATTGCATGAAATCTTGATCCTAGACTTCATGTCACATCGACGAAAATGAACCTCGACCAAAAAAATTGATATCTACCAAATACTCGTAATTTCGTCGATGCACGACGAAAGATTACCTTGACCACTTTCAAAAGAACTTATTACAAATATTGAAGGAGCCGACCAAAACAAAGTGTCCATGAATTCGACCACATAGTTAAGAGGCAAGTAGTTGATTTCCTGGAAAGACTGCGTGACAGAATAATGCCAAATACAAAGAAAATGATGAATGATTTATCCTTTGTCTGCAAAATTGACATCAATATCCACGATGGTGAACAGTCTTTGGGTAATCCATCAGCATTTGGCATTTGAGCAGATAGTTGATGCGATAATTGAATAATAGTCGACAAGAAAATTTTGCCACCATTGAATTTCGTGGAGTGTGCATTGACCAGTGACCAATGATTGAGCGTGGAACAGGATGATATTGTTGCTTATGTCAACTATGGAAGTCAGCCAGCATTAGAATCGACTAAGAGTGCTTCGTTTTAGATAAAAAAATTGACCACCAAAAGAAGTCGACGATTAAATCCATAGAACTTTATTGAAACTGTTGACTAGCAACAAGGAAGACAAGTAATCTGTTGTCAACTTGGATACAGTAATCATCTATATTTAAGAGTTTTCTGAAGACAAACAATAACGACCGACAGTCTTGGTCAAACAAAGATCTGACTACCATGCAGGCTGATGATGTCGAGATCTACGAGTTGACCGTTTCAAGCTTCATTATTTCGAGTGACCTTCTATATGCTCAGCTGAAAACCCGACACTTTCTACAACAAAATGACTACTTAAAAGACTCAACCATTTAATTCTATTTGGACAATCTCGACCAATGTATGGAATATGTCGCCAAAAAGTAATAAAGACATGACTGAATATTATAAGGGTCCAACCAAGATCTGGCATATCGGCCACATTTTGACATACCCGATCATACATATCAACCTTGACCAAAAAAGCATGACAACTTGTAAATGGCGAATTTCGACGAAAAAGTATTACAACTTGTACATCTCAAACTTCGACTAAAAACATCAACCGACCATTTTAAAAAATTTCAACCATATGAAGAATCAAAAAGCATATCGCTTTGATCAAAAAGCATATCGACTCAACTTCGAGCATATAAAATAAATAAATGATATGCAATAACTGAAGGAATAGACTTCTCTCTTGTCAAAGGACGTTGAGATTTTTTTTTTTTTAAAGTCGGCCAATGTTTGAAGATTGTAGGCATTAAAATATTCAACATGCAAATCAACAAATTTTGAATCAATGAACTGTATTGGTCGATGCACCAAGTCGAACTATACAATAGGATCATATTGGTTGGCTGAAACAAATGAACTGGTCTTCAACGGTCAATCATTATATGTTCGGCTGGAGTATCGACCATTTCGATTAGAGTACTTCATCAAGCAGAAAATTCATTGTCGACCCTCGCGAGAATATGGAGACATTTTATGGGCATACCCTCGACAGTAAAGATTACATATTCAAACAATGCATGGTACCATAGTGAAGTATATATATCGGGACATTTTATATTTATTGGAAAAAGAGTAAACTAACATGGAATGAAATGTTGTGATGTGCTTGCTTAGAAAAAAGTGATGACAACACATTGAAGTAAATACGATAGAGTAGTACAAGAAAAGTGTTGATATGAATATTAAATTTCTTGTCTTCTTTATACAGTAGTATATTCTTGTCTTCTATAGGAAAATATTCAATGATGGTAGCAATAGGAATACAAGATCTGAAAAAAATAGACAATTCATTTTGAAAAAAGGAGAATGTAGTAAAGTAATACGTATGCAAAGTAGAGGTGCAAAGGAGCAGGAATGTAGCTTTATGGAGCATGTGGCTGCAAAGACTTTGAAGCAAGCAAGTTCTCTTCTTGTATTTTGCGTTGCACATAGGGACAATCTTTCATTCGAGAATACCTAGAAAAGGAAAAAGGTGGAGATATGCGAAGGCATGACAAAGATTTAACTATTGATATTGCAGTGAATGTATGGCCTTGTCGGTCAATATTGCCAATATCTATTGTTGCATTTTGCAGGGTCATCCCTTGTGCTTTATGGATTGTTAAACCCCATGCCATTCGAAGTGGTACTTGCCTTCATGAACCCCTTGTTATAGGAGGGATGGGGATATAATTTGTATTGGAATAATCCCATGGGGGACCTTTGTAGTGGAGAAATTCAATGACAACATAACATGGCAATGTAGGTGGTTGATTGTTGGAGTTGTAGACAATTGCGATAACTTTCCCAAGTGAGTCGTTTACAAGGCCTGTTGAGACACACAAGTTGGATGTCAACATGACTTGTTGACCAATTGCTAGTAGAACCTTGAATGGAAGTTGTTCATCATCTATCAAGGTTTGCACATGTTGTTTCTTTTGCTCTGCAAAGCAATGTGCAATTGGCATGTTAAGGAGTTTTAGCATTTATTTGTTGTGTAATGCAACAGAGTTATTAGTTGCGTACAAATGAGTGCATTGGTCAAATGTATGATTCTCTTCATGTGAAAGGGACGAGGTTGTCCTTAACATGAGGAGGGTCCAATCTTCAAGAGTTGGTATTGCATTTTGAAGATTGAGCAGGAGTTGACGAAAGGAAACTTGAGAAGGGGTGTTGCCTTGTTGTCGAAAGATGGTTGAAAGAGTGACAAAAGTGTCAAAAGTACGCCAGAGAGCATTGCCTCGTGACGCACCAACATACATGGGGATGTCCTTTACAGGGGGAAGCAGTCCAAAATCACCGAGGAAAATGATGGAGCAACCACCAAAGGGGGTTGTACTTTGGGAAGGGAAGGCTTGACGTAAGAGGTCATCCATACGGGTTAATAATTTGGGGCCAATGGAACTCATTTCGTCAATGATGATGTATCGGATATGGCGAAATTGTTCTTGGAAGGTTGAAAGGGATTGTCCTTCAAGAGGGTGCATCTCAGTAATGGGTATGTGAAGTGCAGAATGTATTGTCAGGCCATGTATGTGAAAGGAAGCAATACCAGTGGGAGCAAGCAGGAGCAAGGGTGAAGGCATGTCGGCAGAGGCATTTTTGAGTGCAGATGTAAGGCAAGAAATCAAGAAAGACTTTCCTATTCCTGCAGTGCCTTGAATGACCGTTTTGAGTGGGGGAGGGCTTGTAGCATTTGTGGAGTGTGCGATGATAAGTTCAAAGGCCATGCGTTGTGTGGGAGACAAAGAGGCAGGAGCAAATGAAGATGAAAAGGTGTCTGGTTGTACTTGGGCAGACAATCGAGTCTGGTCAATGAATGATATGGCCATTGCATGCATGTGTGAAGAAAAATGGTTTTCGTTCCAATTGTGTTCTTTGACAAAGTCACGATGGCCAAGCATGTCAAGCTCATCAACATAGAGGTTGTTTCCAGGGCGGATTTGAGATAGGAGTTCCTAGTCATCCATGGCAGGGTCTAACGGACAGTGGTCGGAAGTAGAAGCAGAGTCATCGGAGGGAGGTGTACTGGGGGCTTCTGGCAAACGATCAACATGGCATACAGTGTATGTGTCTTTAATGCGAAGCCAATTAGAAGTGATGGCTAATGTTGTGGATCCAATTTCATCATGGAGGAATTGAAAAGCTTTGTATAGGAGGAGCTCATCCCAACAAAAGGAAACAAAGGAATCTGCAGTAAAGGGTGGAATGGTAGTGAAGCGAGGAAAGACTCAAACAATTTTGGGAGGGTAGTTTGGTTTCCAGTGGGAGTGCTTTCTACGAGGTGAGTATGACCAAGAGCGTGCAGCTTCAAGAAGGGTAAGTTGTTCAAGTGCAAGGGGTCGTTGCATGTATGCAGAAATGAAGGTGGGTGTTGGTGGGGTGTCAAGAGAGTCATTGGAAATACGGCAGAAAACGCTTTGGCTAACATTCAAGGATAGAAAGGAATGGCTGCAAAGACAAAGAGGGAGTTTTTGGAGCATGTGGCAAGTCTCTTGTGCGCCAATGTCTCGATCTGCAACAGTCTCTGATAAGAAGCATCTTATTGGTTGAAGGATGGGGCCATCATTTGGAGTTGCATGTGCAAGACGAGAAAGAAGTGCATGGTAGCTTTCTAATTTGGGCTCTGCCTTTGCTGCATATTTTGAAATATATTTGAGGACAGCATGTCTAGAGAGAACAGGTTGGCAATCAACATTAGCTCACCAAATTGAGAGCACGGTAGGGTTGTGAATATTTAGCAGGGCATCGTTCCTTGCAGGGTTGTATGTTTTCCGGCCATTGGCATCAATGAATAAGGAAGAGGTAGGTTGTAGGTCAAAGGGGAAGTTGTAACAGAATTGAAGAGATGATCCTTTTTTGCGAAGGAAAGAAGATTCTGAACATTTTGTGTGCCTTTGGACACAATTAACAAGGTCTTCATAGTCATGCAAGTGATTAGTTACAAGTATGGAATGTGAGTCAATGGTGCATGGATCATTTATAGTAGAGGCTTGGAAGGATGAGGTTTGAAAATGGTTGACTCGAGGATTCCATGTTGTAACAAACTTGTCAAAGTACTGTTTTGCATATTCGACCTTGGTAGCATCTCCTCAGTCTAACGTGTCCATATTGGGTGCATTGTCCAACCATAAGAAGCCATGTATATGCGCAGATCCTCTATGTTTCCATTCACACCTGCATGGAGAAGATAATATTAGGAACGGACATTTGAGGTTTTGAATACAATGAACTTTGTTGGGAATATGATTTGTTACCAACCTGCACCAGTAGTCTTTTGTAGAAATGCCTTTTTGAAGAACCTCTTCCAGGAATATTTTGAATCTATTGTCCATGTATTGAGATGCAATGTGTGGATTGCCTATAAGGTTGCGAATTCTCCATTGGTGTTGTTGATTTGAAGTGGTTGGAGCTTGTCCAGGAATCAAAGAATGCAAATCTGGCCACTTCGTTTCAGCTGCACTGAGAGTGAAGAAGAATGTTGGTGTCCCTTGTTGACTGATCATGTCAATTAGTTCACCCCTGCTTTTGTTCCAATAGGAGCATGTCCCACGAAGAGTGGAACCAAAGCGCATGACTTGCTCAGCGATTTTAGCATCGGGCAAGTCTTGTAATTGTTGTACAAGTTCTGAGATGGTTGGAGGCAATGTATCTTCAATTTTACGTTTCACAAAGACAGAAGTAGTAGAATGGCTACGGTGGCACATCATGAGGTTATATATGTAATAACGAAAGCGAGGATGTTGGCCAAATCTATTGTCATGGTATTGAAGAAGGTGCAGTGCATAATTGTCAACACCAACCTCTTGAATGTGTGGTTGTTTAAGCATTGCGACTCCAGTGGGAAACAAGGTTGGAAAGGCCATTGAGAGGAGGCCTATTGTGTTGTACTTATTGATAGGGGAAGCGTCTATTGGGGGCCAATCAATGCAAGGTAGAGTTGGTGCGTCGCTTGTGCTCAAGAAGCGTTTGATTTCATCAAGCTCAGTTCTAGAATTTATTTGTGTAGATATAAAGGAGGAGGATTGATCTTCATGGGGTTCAAGGAAGATGGGTGATTGAATAGGCGCATTTGAGGTATGGTCAACAAGTGGGGTTTCATAATATGTGGCATGACGAAGGAGGGATGAAATGTCGGTTGGTTCAAGAGGCAAAGAAGATAATACATTTGAGTTAACTTGAACATCTTTGTAGTAGGGGTCATTTGAAAGTTTATATTGGAGAGCAACAAGAACACGTGCTCGACTAACAAAGAAGTCATAAGGCTTCTTCGTAGGACTGCATTTACGAACAATAGGAATGTCTATGTCTGAGAGCAAGTGAGGGAGGACAGTAGAAATGCTAGTAATGTTTTGCGGGAAGCTAATAGTGTGGCCAAAATATGTATATTGTCCCCCACGAGCATGAGTGACTTGTAAAATTGGGTTAACACAAGAAATGAGCATTTCTTCAACTTGAGTAAGGATGGCTAGCACTGATAGTTGTATCCTGGGATCCATGTTGTTTGCAAAGGAATAGCGGTGGCCATTTTGTTCCGCAATGCACCGAGAACATGCATATGCACCAAAAAATTGTTTTGGTTTAATTCCAGGATAAGACTCCATGCATATAGAGCATACATTCATGGGAGATAACTTGTCCAATCTTGTATGGAACCGTTGTTGTGCACTATCTAGGTCGATGTTTGTTGGATGCATTGGTGTGGATGTGGATGTGGATGTGGATGGTGTTGAGGGTTTAAGGGGAGGCTCAACAACGTGAAATGGAGAAGGGATATTAACAAGTTGACGAGCAGCTCTATATAGAAGGCGTTGACGCTTATTGTTTTGTTTTTTTTCTGATGAGCATATAGAACTCTTCTTCGTGCATTGATTTGATCATTGTCATCATTGGTTTATATGCCTACAAAAAAAATGTTTGGTGGTTATGAACTTTATGGTGCCTTTGGTGAAAGAGAAACATGCTATATATTTAATCATTGGAAGAGTGTTTATGCATAATTTATTCGAAGTTGTTGCAAGAAAGAAATACAGACACTCTAGAACAGTGTTTAAAAAGAAAAGAAGTATAAAGTTGACAAAGCAATGTTAATACAAGGAGTATCAAGAGATATGTGAAGGCCTGACAAAGATTTAACTGTTGCGGTGCAATTTATCTTCCCAAGTTAGTAGGAAAGATATATTGGTAAACACAAGGAAATGAATATATACCAGTCAAGCACCCTTTCATCTGAAACTAGAAAATAAATCACATACATGATCAAATACTAATGTTAAAGATTGAACATACAAGTAATACGAGCAAATAAATGACATTGCACTAACATAAACATACTATAGCGTCCAACAAAAAAGACCCAAAAAGGCAGCAGAATCTTGTTTGTAAACATTAAACAGGATCATGCTAATTATAACAAGAAAGATGCCAAAGTGTATTGACAGAAACAGACTCGAGTTTCCAACAAAAAACACTGAAAAAGGCAATACAATTATGGGTAAATTTACTTTGAGAACCTTATTTTTAAATATTAAATAGGAACAGTTAGACCAATATAGGATTGTTCATATACCAGATGCCTAAATTAAAGAATAATTTTCTAGAAGGCCTAACTTTTATACAGATGCTCTTGAACAGTGTTTAAAAAGAAAAGAAGTATAAAGTTGACAAAGCAATGTTAATACAAGGAGTATCAAGAGATATGTGAAGGCCTGACAAAGATTTAACTGCTCTAATATATTGGTAAACACAAGGAAATGAATATATACTAGTCAAGCACCCTTTCATCTGAAACCAGAAAATAAATCACATACATGATCAAATACTAACGTTAAAGATTGAACATACAAGTAATACGACTAAATAAATGAGAGTGCACCGACAGAAACAGACTATAGTGTCCAACAAAAAAGACCCAAGAAGACAACATAACCTTTTTTGTAAATATTAAACAGGATCAAGCTAATTATAAAAAGAAATATGACAGAGTGTACTAACAGAAACAGACTCTAGTTTCCAACAAAAAACACTAAAAAAGGCAGTACAATTCTGGGTAAATTTCGTCCGAGAACCTTATTTTTAAATATTAAACAGAAACAGTTAGATGCCTAAATTAAAGATTAATTTTCTAGAAAACCTAACTTTTATAGGATACAAAAACTATTGCAGTGCAAATTATCTGCCCAAGTTAGTAGGAAAGATATATTGGTAAACACAAGGAAATGAATATATACCAGTCAAGCACCCTTTCATCTGAAACCAGTAAATAAATCACATACATGACAAAATACTAACGTTAAAGATTGAACATACAAGTAATATGAGTAAATAAATAACAGTGCACTGACAGAAAATGACTATAGAGTCCAACAAAAAATACCCAAAAAGACAGCAGAACCTTGTTTGTAAATATTAAACAGGAACATGGTAATTATAACAAGAAATATGAGTTTGGTTTGAGAGGAGAACCTTGTTTTTTAATAGAAAACAAGAACCTTTGGCTCCTCAAGAGGATCGTTGCTCCGTAGAAGAGGAACAAATTGATGCTGATTCGAATGCTGAGAAAAAAACTGAGATGATGTCACAATAACAGTAGCAAACAACAAAACAATCACAGAGCCTTTACCCATCAAATTTTATAAACGATTAAGAGTAAAGGCAGTGCATCAGTGTCTCAGCACATTTAACCAGGAGGTCCAATCCGTCAAACCCAGATATACGTCGATAGGCAGAAGTCGGTACTACTGAACCAAAGTTCATAACTTCGTGATGGATTATACCCAAAGAAATGAATGTTCACATGGGTAACCTTATGGAAGGTTTTTCAATGTCCAATCTGTCATTGAATGCTCAAATTTCTAATAAAAAAGGTAGATCTCGTAAGTTTTTGCCATGCAAAGCTGCACTGTCTGTTTAGACTGCATCAACCCAAATGTTGGCGAGTTTGGTTGTATTTTTGCACCAAGAGGTATTGGTAGCGACCGTTTCGAAGTGGAGGTCGTGTCAAACCCATAACCTATCGGGCTTGAGTTGTCGAAGTCGAGCCATGACTGGTCGAAGAGGAACCTGTCGAGTTTGTTAAATTGTCGAATTGTCGAAGTTGAATCTAGACTTGCCGAAGGTGAACCTGTCGAACCCAGAACCTATCACAAGTTGTCAGAGCCAGAAACGATCGTGAAGACTGTCCTTACGATTGCCAACCAAGATAGATATTGTCGTAGATCGACGGTGGAAAATCCATATCGTGATGTGCTGATGGGCAGACTGGTGTGTGAAGCACAAGCTTCTGTTTAGTATAACAGAAGCTTCCAATGTTTCCAATGGCCTATCAGAGCTTCTGTTTAGTATAACTGATCTGGCATGCTGAGAATTTACAGAATCACATCATGGTAATGAAGCATTTTCAGACTATTTGCAGGTAACGTTAGTTCAGTAAATTTATGTTTCAATCCCGACAGGTTCCGATTCGATAAGTTTCAACTCGACCAACCTGACAGGTTCCGGTTCAGCACACATACAACACTTCGACGGATTCAGCAACCTTCGACAGTTTCGTCACAACGACCTTTTGCGTCAAATGTTGTTGGGATGTCTGAGTTAGAAGAGTTGCGCGATGTGAAGGTGGAAGAGCTGCGTGACCAACCGCTACAGGTTGTTGGCTTCAAGTGGTTGATATAGTAAGATCAGTCAATCAATGATTACAGTCAGTCTTACACACTAAAGGTCCCCATAATGGTCGCCAGATTTGTTTATCGGACAATCCACTCGAGCGGACGCGAGTTGGATCTCCCTAGCTCAATGTGAGTCTAGAACAAATAAGACAGGCTACGAATGCATTTCCTAGATCTACTTAAGGATCGAATACTAGATGTCTTACCTTTCACTTCGCTATCCTTTCTCCTCAATGATGCTCTACGTCTCAAGGTCGTCAGATCCAAGCTGCAAGACCTGTCAAGACAAGAAACAAGAGAAACAAGTAAAGGGCATCTATACAATAAGAGATCTAAGTGAACAGTTAAGCAGGTAATGGGAAGAATCTCAAACAACGTGCCCGATTGAGTGTAGACTAAGTCTAGGTAATGGGCACGAGCGATAGCTTGCTCTTCAGTGACAGCGTCGCCCATGGCGACATCTCGAGCTATGTGAGGGATGAGGGACTTCGTGAACCAATCTGCTAGGAGTTGGTCTGGAATGGGAGCCTTAATCAAACGTCTTCTCCTTCGCCACTCGTGTATATGAATAGAGATATGAGTAGCGGTATTCTGGCGGAGAGAGGTGAGAAGATCCGTACCAGTTTCATACCGTATAGGCAGTTGGAAGTGAGTCAAGAAGTTCATAGCAAGAGAACTGAAATCATGAAAAGAATGACGTAGTAGTTCAATATACCACTTTGCAGCCTAACCAGTGAGAGTCCGTTGAAATAACCTTAGACGGATCGAGTCGTCCATCAGGGAGATGGATGAACACCATAAGTGGTATGTCATCATGTGGTGTTTAGGATCCTCGTTCGGCTTGCCATCAAACTTGGGGATATCCGATGGAATTTTCACCGAAATCGGGGGCCAGTTAGTTCTGTGGTAGATGGGGTCATTCGTCAGTCGAGACAGGTCGGGTAGGTCCAAAGTAGACAAAAAGGGCAGCAGTTGATTAGGCTGCGGGTACTGGTAGTACTGGTAAGGCATGTAAGGACTGGTAGGACCTCGTATCGACTGATTAAAAGGTGACCATGGGGTAAATTGACCATAGGGGGGTTTTCCACCCGGACCGTAAGGTGGTCCGTTCGAATAAGGCGGGGTTCCACCTCCACCACTAGGGGGAGGTGGGGGTCCACCGCCACCGCCAAGGGGAGGTGGAGGTCCATAACCATAATAAGGTGGGCCACCACCGCCTCAACCTAGAGGGGGTGGCGGACCACCTCCACCGCCAGAAGGATGGGGGCCCCCACCACCTCCGTCGTCGGAGGGGTTAGGGACTCTACCACCACCACCATAATAATTAGACCAACCACAGCCCCCGCCTGGAGGGGGTGGGGGACCACCTCCACCACCCAAGGGGAAATGTCCTCCCCCACCATAATAGGGTCGTCCTCCGCCGCCTCCCTAGGGGGGTGGTGGACCATTCCCGCCCCCGTCGGAAGGGTGGGGGCCATTGTTGGTAGAATGGGTTGGACCTTCGCCAAGAGGTAGAGGTCCTCCTCCTCCAAAGTTAGGTGGGGGCCCACCGCCTCTGGCAGGAGGTGGGGGGGGACCGATCGGGGGTGGTGGCACTTGAGGGATAGTTGGTTGGGGTCCATGTTGTAAAACAAACAGTCACCCCCATAGAGTGTATAGGTTTTCGGGATAAGGTATCCCATATGGTGTATTTCCGGGGTGAGTTTGACTCGGCACAGGGTTAACGGAACCCGGATACGCTTGACTCCATGAGGGTTGAGTTACATTGGATGGCCCCCCAACATGAGATAATCCCACGGTGGATGGTGTAGCGGGTTGAGAAGTTCCGACGGAAGGTCCGTTGGGGATTCCACCGCCTATGTTCTGGTTAGGAAATGGGGGTTTCCCTCGATCCACAACAGGCTGACCATTATTCAAAGGTTGAACCAACGTAGGTTGTTGATTAGCTACCGTAGTAAGAACATTACCAATGAGATAATCCGTGGGAATGAGGAGCTGGTAAAGTAACTACGATAGTAACAGGTGTGTTGGACTGTTGTCCTTCCACCGGTTGGTTCACTTGAAGTGCAAGACTGGACTCTTGTGAGGGTTGACCAGTCTCATTAATGGTCGCGTGGTGGGAAGATGGTTCGGGTGAACCAAAAGATATCGGATGAATTGAGGTATCTCTATACCCAGGTCTTTGCTCGAGACTTTGTCTTCGAAGTTCATTACCCTTAATACGTAACCGATCCAAGCGTTCTTGAATAGGTGCAAAGATTTCGGTGGGGTCAGGCATGTAGAAGGGTCTAGAGAGCTCTGGAGTAGTCCAGTTGGGTGGTGATGCGATGGAAAAATGAGCCACTGGGTGACCAGTAGAAGATGTCCAGTAAGCTGCTGAAGAACCAACAGCTGTTGTAGGGTCGTCCAGGGGTTGGTTTATCCATTCCAACAATCCAGGTTCTCCCGGGATGATGAGAGAAAGGTCTTGTGAAGTGGGGATTTGTGCTTCTTCATCCTGCGGGGGATGAGAGGCAGGTGAATCCGAAGGAGTTTGTGGAAACAAATGTCCTCCAATATTCAGAGTGGGGTTTTCCACTTCAGTAACTACAACCGTGTTATGCTGATCCGTTCTTACCCTCGAAATAACCTCCGGGTTAAGGGGATATTCGGGTGATAAGTTCAAGATCCTACGGGACCTTCTCCAGGGAAAATCCTCCAGAGCGTCAGGAACGTTAGCAAGAGTGGTTGAAACAGCGTTTCTCCTAAGGGTAAGCTAAAAAGAAAAGCAGTCCAGAAAAACCTACTCAAACTAAGGCAACAAGCAGACTTATGTGACAGAGTGGATTCAAAAGTCTGGAACCTCAAGGGATTATCAAGGCATTGCAAACCGCAATATACTGCAAGTTCCAACAATATGACGCGACAAGGAGGATTGCGACCGTACCCTTGCCTGCATACCCAATTACCTGGATAGTACGTGCGTGCTAATCTCCCCGAGTGCTGTTCTCGGTGTATTGCTTTGCCAAGATGGCCAAATGGTTAACTCAGTTGGTTTCAGGAATCCTAATGGTGTCTCCCGATATATGCAAGGTATGTGGGAGCTCAAATTCGTAGTGGTGTTTTCTAATGCACAACCATTCAGCAAGAGACCTTCTGATATACTACTGAGTACATGATACGCCCTTCGATATACGCCAAGTACGGATTATGGTGCTTGATGGGTACGTGAAGGAGCTCGATATACCGATAAGTACGTGGAAGACTACAATACCCTAGGGATACAGTGCTGGAAAATAACGACAGATGCCACGCTTAACGAAGTCGGAACACGTCTCTAACTTACACACAAGTTGCTAAAAAAATTTACCTAGTTCTACCGTTAATTTTATCTTGGACGGTTAGGTGAATGCATGAGGTGAGTACATAATCGGAAGCATAATGCAAGTCCTAGCTACATGCACGAAATATTCTTTTCTTTCAATGAATTCTAGCTATGGGAAGGAGAAATCTTTTTCTTTCCGACGAGATTGCGAAAACAACACAATGCAACAGTTCCCAACTCAAACAAGTTTGACTATGAAAGTATTATTTTCATTTTTGCGAAACATAAAATCACAACATTACTGATCCAAATCACAACATTTTTTCTTTTCCTTTTCAAAACGAAAATGATACTAGGTAATGAAAAGAGAGAATTCTAAGATGGATTATGCAAGCTTTTCAATTTCACTTTCAATGGCCCAAAAGCGATGAAAAATAAAAGAAATGCACCTATCTTTCCCTAGCACAGAAATACTTTTGCAAAATTGGAAGTGTAGCTTGAGTCTTTCAAGAAGATGAGCGATTCATAATGAAGGAAAAACACAAATGATCATACATTCATTCAACTTTCCAAAAGATTGATAAACGAAACATTCCAATGCAAGAATGATTTTCTTCAGAAACACTCAAGAAATGATGGGAAAGAAGCACTTTTAACTTTTCAATTGATGCATCAAAGAATAAACTTGATAACAATTGAGCTTTCAGATCTAAATGAATGAAAAGAAAACACTACTTGCAACACTGGTACACTCAGAAAACTCAAGAAAAGACAAGCACTCAATCAAGCTGAAAGACACACTTAACTCAAAATCAAACAGTAGCAAGCAAACCAAGCAAGCAAAGCTCAAAAAATGATGTAAATGAGGTCTGGAAGCTGATCTAATGTAATGATCAGATGAGGGATGGAAGGAAGGGAATGCAAGGGTGAGCGGATGAAGGTGGAGGAGACAAGAGTACCCACCACTACCGGTCCTCGGACTTGTCCAAAACGGAACCCAAAATCAATCCAAACAAAACCAAACACCCAATACACGAATCAAGGAATGGGATCTCTGGCTAGATCTTGCAGCACAGAGGGAGTTCATACAGCAAACCAAAGTTCAGATTGACAAATGGAGAGAGGATGCCTGCATGTCAAATTTTGACAAATCGGCACACTATGTGCTTGTACACAGTGTGACGTCGCAGTTCACCAATGTGGGAAGTGCGACGACGTTGCAGTATACCAATGAAAAGGCTGCGAGGAGTGACTAACAGGTAAAGAACAGAGGCCAGAAATGACACAGTATCGCTCTATTTCCACTAACCAGGTGCGATGGGCGAGATCTAAGTCCAAAAATGAATCAGATCTCCAAGCAGTGAACCATGGAATGGTTTGAAAATGAGTAGTATAAACTCGAAGGAAGAAGATCAACGTCTTCAAGACGAAGATCTGATAGTGAAATCAACTCACGAAGCAAATGACAAATGGAAGGCTTGTGTCAAGCAATCAACTGAAAATGACTCTTGGGCAATTACAGAATCAGACATGTATATCCCCAGTATGGTCGCCATATTTGTTTATCTGACAATCCACTCGAGTGAACGCGAGCTGGATCTCCCTAGCTCAATGTGAGTCTGGAACAAATAAGATAGTCTACGAATGCATTTCCTAGATCTACTTAAGGATTGAGTACTAGATGTCTTACCTTTCACTTCGCTATCCTTTCTCCTAAATGTTGCTCCACATCTCACGGTCGTCAGATCCAAGCTGCAAGACCTGTCAAGACAAGAAACAAGAGAAACAAGTAAAGGGCATCTATACAATAAGAGATCTAAGTGAACAGTTAAGCAGGTAGACTACTCAATATCATTACACACATGAACAATATTGGTGGAAAGCATTTGTATTACTGTAAAAATAGGGAAGTACATAGCAGAGATATAGAACTACAACCAAGGCTTAACGCTGCAGCCCTTCTCCAACAAAGCCATTTGCCATTTCCTCCTAAGGAAGCTTGAGTCTCTCAAGGATGAGTAGAGATCTCTCAAGAGTGATTTCACCAGCATGTAGACACCATAGACTTCCTCCCTTTGGAGAGGAGTAGAGCTTCTCTTATGTAGGACTAAGTGGATAGGCTATGGATAGGATAGGTTGATATATGGTAGGAGAGAGATAGGGGATCCTCCCAACGTGTTAGGAATCGAGTACCAACGCCCCTAGAGGTCAGGGATAGGGCCCCAAGTCAGCAAGTTTCAAGAAGAAGCTCGAAGAAGCTATTTTTTCCCATTAACTGACTTCGTCGCACACTGCAATGAAGCAAGTTGCGACGTCGCATGTTGCATGAGTGCAACCTGCGATGACCTCTCAAAACCTGGTACAACTGGGTGCAAATCCTCCCAGGTTAATTACTCAGTCAAGATATCTTCAGGGGTGTATACACTGAATCTCATGATGGGTAGATTTTGGGTGTAACAGAATGGCCCCCAAAGCATGAAGCTATTGAAGATAGACAGGTGAAGTGCTTTGATAGAAGAAATGGCAATAGACTTGTCGGACGAAGGACACTGCTGTATTACAACTAACTCTGAACTGACAATCTCATATTAAGTACAACATGGCTTCCGACCAATACAATGCAGATCCATGGTAGTAATGACGGACTGAACACAATGATGGCTACTAGACACAAGCATAGATCCATGATGAGATGATAACACAGCCACGACCAATACAAATGTGGATCTGTGTAATATAACTCAATACAAACTCCATCGCAACCTAGGTAAAACATGACTCCCCAGGGTCTTCAAGCTGAACCCGTAATGATACGAATCTATCCATGTGATTACAAATGTCTGGATGTCGAACATGGTAGAAACCACTTGATTACTGGTCATTGATGTAAACCGTTAACAAGCGCGAGGGAGATCACCATTGATGTCAATGATTTCCAAGGTATCACAGTACATATCATCAAGTGTGAAAAAGTGAGTTGAAGTCGAACGCAAGATGAAATCTTTCAATCAAGAGTCAATTATGTAAACTCATGTTGAAAGCGAGGTAACCTACCATTGAGGCATGCAGGGCCAAGGTACTTGATTGGTTTCTAGATTCAATCCTCGGATGATGAGTTGAAGTCGACAAGGATGAATCCGTCGAAGGAGGGCCATGATGAATCCCCCATCAATCGACACGAAACACGACAAAAGATGTGTAGAGTAGATCGGATGGTATAGTAACATGCAAGACTGACTCAGAGTAGACCGACATGATGGTGGGTGTACTGACTGCAGATGATAAATGACGGACGTATTCTTGAACATGGGCATGGCATGACTTGGCAATATTGACATGACGAGTGCGACACAAATTCCTAACGCGACTGATGATGGAAGCTTTCCTTGAATGATTCAAAGGAGTAACAAGACTCAAGAAGTAAGTGGAACTCGAGGACAAATGGATGATCCAAGTGTTGTATGCAAATGCAAATGAGTGCCATGTTCAAGAATGACTACGTACTGCCACTAACAAGGTACGTAACACAAAAACTTTCATTTTTCCCCATCATGAACGATGAGTGCCTCATGTGTTTTTTACGAGCTTGATGAGGGTAACCAGATGCTTGGTATAGCTCATCTCATAGATGAGTCCAATCCCAAATATTTTTCGAACCTGGGATAGGAGGGGTTCTTCCCATGGAGGGCCCTTCAATGTAAGAGTTTAACGAGTCCATAGAAGGTAAACTCGGTCGTCATTTCATGTTTAGAGAGTCTGAAAAGATCTAAAGAAGACTCCAACGGTCCTTTTTCGTAAAGTTAGCCTCATCACCCGAAAAAGGGTAAAACAACGCGGGAGAGGACTCTTCCAGTCATGATCGGCTGGAGTATACCTTTTTCGTAACTAGTGCCCCCTAATCCGAAAAAGGGGTAAACTATCACTAGGAAGACGACCATTCAGATTCTTTTACAAGCGTGAACGCGACAAGTTCGCTTGGCAATCTTTTCGTATTTCGAGAGCCTGAAAAGAGCTTAAAGGTAGACTCTGGGGGGTTCCTTTTCCGTAGGAGTTTAACGAGCTCGGAAAAGTGATAAATCATAACTCGGTAATGTATTCTCATAGTTTCAAGAGCATAAGAAAGAACAAAGAGTAAGCTCATTAATTACAATCTATGAAAAAATGGGTAAACAACAAAAACTCACAAGGGGCGTTCATACCTGAGATGACCGTTCCAATATGAAAATGGCGTAGAAAGGCACTTCACAACTCCTGCACACTCGGAAACTAGGTCAAATAGTCAACCGAACATTCAAATACAATAAAATTGATCCAAACTATAGCAAATAGCATAACGGCATCAAATATTTGAAAAAGGAATATTCCATTTGTTTTATAAATAGAAATAAAAACCAAATATAGTCACCATTGTTCTATTTGCCAAATTTGGGAGGAATAGTGCCATTTGCTACCAGATCTTCACTTGTCGATTCCGGGAGCTACGATCAGCCATTTCACCTGCTGTCAGGAACAGGTAACCCTAAACTTCAACCAGCAAAATCGTAGTGGTTTACAATTTTGATTTTTGGTCATTTTTTTGGGTTTTGGCTTGATTTGGGAAGGGCCATTGCGCCCTTGGCTCGTTGCAGTTTTCCTTTTCGGGAACTGCGACGAGACCGAGTCGTCGCAAATGGAATATACATGGATTGCGACGACGTCACCCTATTTGCAAAAACGGGGTGCGACGACGGCGACTTCCATCCCCAAACTCAAACAAAACTCAAAAGAAGGACTTCCAGTGGGTGAAGCAAGTCCTAACATTGTTAAAATCTTCCTGTTGACAGGTTCCATTCATCCAAAATGGTTTTGGAATGGAGAGAAAGGGAGCACGAATTAGATGATGAACAAGCTGCCAATGATCCACTTTGTGTGGAAGCATTGAGGAACTGTGGGCTCCTCAAGTTCTTCCGCATTCAGGGGATGAGATCCCAACTTCCACTACTGATCCATATGCTCCAATGTTGGGATGCGGCCCAGCAGTACTTCATGGTTGGTGAGCATGAGCTTCACATAGATGTCGAGGACATCTATTTTCTGATTGGTTTGTCCCAGAGGGGGGACAATGTGACACTCACTGGTTCACGTGGGAGTGATCGAACCGTGGAAGATTTGATCCGACAGCATTGTGGTCCCAACACCCGTGCATCTAGCGGGAAGATTTGCATTAAAGATGTATGGGAGCGCCCATTGCAGGCCATTTTATTCACCATTACGAGGATGGAGGGGAGTCAAGCTCCTCATTTAGCCACCAGATCATAGATGCTTTATGCGGAGGACTATTTGTCTCCAAAGATCTTCAACTGGTGAGAGGGGGTCCTCGCAAACATGCGAGCTCAGCTGAAAAAATGTCAGCGCAGAGAGCTCAAACAGTTCGACTATGGATCTATAATGATCTCGTTCTTGCTGGAACAGGTTCCTCTTTTGTGTCCTCAGGTACCACTAGAGGATAGGGACCTCAGAGATCCACACATGGCTAGGTGGACCGATGTGATGGCTTGGCATGGTGGGGGTCCTATCATCGGATTCCCTCCTAAGTTCTTCACTTGGCTGGCTGGCCAGTTACTGATGGTGGAGGACTTTCCATATAGTGGCACTGATTTCACAGATGACCCAGACTTGCCGCTGCCTGAGGGAGTAGCATGGGGAGATCTCGGTAAGAACAAATGATCCTTGAACTTTTTAAGTTTTGTGCATTTATGATTTTTTTGATATAGTGCTGACAGGTGAACAACATGTGTGTGCAGATGTGGGAACTATACGACCAGTGGGGACCTCTCTTCTGGCTAGGAGAGAGAGAGGAGAGGGAGCGATGGTGGATCCAGCTGTGCATGCTGCCATCGTGGAGATGGACAGAGTCTACGCCAACCTGAGTGGGTTGACACTGGTTGTTCCTGAGCCGACGATAGATGAGGTGCCACGGCCCATGCAGGTGCACACGGTTGGAGCGACTACGCGCTTCAACGCACTGCTTCGCAGGGTTGCGAGAGCAGTGGACTGTTTCCAAACTCATCCGGCTAGGGCTGCTAGACCACCTAGGGTTGTACGAGCTAGGCGATAGGCCACATGTTGTCATTGTGTGTGTACCAAGAGCTTAGAGGCCTCAGATTTTTCACTACTGAAAGCTACGGAGCTTCAGATTTTGTAGAGACTTACTGAAAGCTATCATGCTTCAAATTTTTGTATCAGCACTACCTTTTTGAGATTATATTTTTATATACAGACAGTCCGGCGATTTATACATTATGTGTTTCAGAAAAATAATGATGTGATCTTGTTTATATGCTTTGCTTTTTATACGATGCATTATTTACATGTTGTGAATGCTTTTACATGTTATGAGTATCATGTGTCTGCGATGTACCAATCTAGAATGAAGTTGGCCATCGAATCAGCAACTGTGTTTAACTCTCATGGAATGTGCAGGTATTGAACGGATTCAAATGACCTTTCCAGGAGACGAACTCATCTAAAGAGACGGAGTAAGGTAGGATCACGGATAGCGTAAACTCGGTTAAGATGGGAAACCACTAGTTGAGAATCCATGTGGATGACAATGTGGTTCATACCCAAGGAAATCGCATCGGTTAAGGTTCCAACAACCGCCAGGTATTCTGTGACGTTGTTGGTTGCGAATCCAAGGCAACTTCCTCCTGAGATGATGAGCTCGCCTGTTGGTGAATGCAGTACCCAGGTTACCGAAGCAAGGTTATGGGTATGCCGGCTGGCGCCGTCCGCGAATCCGTATCACGTTTGCATCTTCACATGCAGACAGAACATGGTATAAGAAGCGGAAACAAGATCTAAAGACACAAAAAACAAGCGCGTCACACCACACAAAAACACACAAACACGCCATGTACAATATATACATGAAAATATATGCATGAGAGGGTTAGGCATAGTACCTCTTCAGGTAAATCCCATTACAAGGTTCACCCAAAGATATTTCGTCATAATCTTCAAGCTCATAAGCTCCTTTTTCCAAAACACGTTTGACAATGTAGGGTCCATGCCACATGGACTCGAACTTTCCTGCCCCTAGTTTGTCGTGTCTATGGTCGTATGTGAGGACCAGGTCACCCTCATTGAAGATACGAGGTTCAACTGACTTGTCGTATTGAGCTTTGATGTGTTTCGTATGTGCTTCGTTAGCAAGAGCAGCATCTCGACAAGACTCATCGAGTTTGGCTAAGTACAGGAAACGTTCTTCCTCGGCAGTAGTGTTAGGAAGAAGTTCGACAGCGAGTTGTAGAGATGGAATTTCGCACTCTATAGGCAGGGTAGCCTCCAATCCATATACCAATTGGAAAGGAGTGAACCCTGTGGCGGTTTTAACGGAAGTTCTGTAGGCCCATAATGCTTAAAAGAGCATATTATTCCAGTTGGAATTATGCATACCTACCATCCGTTGGACCATACTTTTCAAGACCTCGTTAATGGCCTCGACCTATCTGTTGGATTGCGGGTAGTAGGGTGTTGAGTTTTCATGACGAAAACCCAATATATCGCTCAGTTCATTGACCATATGGTTCTGGAAGTGAGAACCATGGTCGCTCACTATCGCCTGCGGAACTCCAAACTGCGCTATCACATGATTGAACATGAAGAGTGCAGCGGTTTTGCCATCGTTTTGGTATGTAGGCATTGCCTCGACCCACTTTGTGAAGTAATCCACAGCTACAATGATGTAACTATGCCCCCGGGCCGAGGTAGGCTTACAATGAATAAAATCGATGCCCCATTTTGCGAAGGGGCCCACGGCAATAACCGGGTGTAATGGGGCAGGATGGGTGCGCTTCTTCGTATGGAAGTGTTGACATGGAGGACATCTCTGCATGGCCTCAATACAATCTTTGAAGATAGTAGGCCAGTAATATCCTACGCGCAAAATATTTTGGGCTGTTTCCATCCCAGAGAGGTGACCGCCACACACCCCAGTGTGACAATCATTCAGAACGCGTTCATCCTCATCGTGAGTCAGACAACGTCAAAGAATTAAATCGACGCCATGGCAGTACAAAGTATCATTGATGATCAGATAATACTTCGCATGGTGACATATTCTACGGAGGTCGTCGGGTGACAGTTGTGGGTTGAAGCATTGGGTTTGAATATATAATGAGATATCTCCATACCACGGATCAGTCGTATTGATGAGAAACAATGATTCATCTGGAAAAGAGTCATTGTGCTCAACTTCTACATCAGAACGGGGAAGGTCACAAATGAGCTCAGCAAACACCAGGGACTTTTTGGACTTGACTTTCTCAAAAAGAAGATCGAATTCTTGCAGTATCACAATCCAGTGTGAGTACTTTCCCCCAAGCACTTGATGTGTCAGTATGTGGTACATGGGGTTCGAGTCTGCGATGACGGTGGTGGTTCGGAGAAAGATATAGTGGCGAAAATTTTGGACGGCGATGACCGCCGTGAAAGCGAGTTTTTCGACATGTGAATATCTAGTTTTGGTGTCAGTGACACCCTTACTTTCATAGTATATTACATGTTCCTGGGCGTTTTGATCTTCCTGTACCAAAACCATGGCGATAGTGGTAGCAGAAGCGGCGATATATAAGATGTAATCTCCGAAATAGTTTGGCGGTTGGATTACAGGGGCATGCGTGATGGCATGTTTGATGCTGTCAAAGGATTTCTGCACTTGATCGTCCCAAATGAACGGAACGTCCTGCTTAAGCAATCTCATATACCCCTTAGTCTTTTCCACGAAGTTGCAAACAAAACGCCGTAAATAAGTTGCCTACCCTTGGAGACTTTGAAGTTCTGTCACATCGGTTGGAGGTGGTAGGTTGACAATGGCCTCCACCTTTAAGGGATCGATGCGGATCCCATCCTTCGAGACGATAAATCCTAAGAGGCGTCCAGATTCAACGCAAAAGATACACTTATGAGGATTCGGACGGATATTGTAGCATCTACATCTGAGGAAAATGGTCGTCAAATGATCCATGTGGAACTCACGCTGCTTTGAATGAGCAGGGAGGTCGTCTAGGTAAGGTTCCACAAAGTCCTTAATATCATGGAAGGCATACGACATGGCTCGCTGGAACGTGGCACCATCATTTTTAAGGCCAAACGGGAGTTTGCGATATGCAAACGTCCCCCAAGGACAAAAGAAAGTCGTCTTATGTTGGTCGGCTGGGTTGATCTCAATCTGGTTGTAACCAGAAAAGCCATCCATGAATGAAAAGATGACGCTTCCAGCACAATTGTCGATAATCTGGTCAATAAATGGGGTCGGGTAGTTGTCCTTTGGACAAGCCTTGTTAAGGTCCCGATAATCGACACAGACGCGAATGGTGCCCTGCTTTTTGTTCACGGGGATGACATTTGAGACCCAATCCGTCAACGGGGCGGGATAAATGAAACCAGCCTTTAAGAGTTTTTCAATCTCTGCCTTGATCGCTGCAGTCTTCCGGGGGTGTACCGGTCGCAACTTTTTATGTACAGGTTTGATGTCGGGATAGGTTTTTGTTTCGTGAGAAACAATCGCGGGGTCTATCCCAGGCATCTCCTCATAGGACCAAGCGAATACGTCTCGAAATCGCTTGAATAAGGTCGTACCCATAGCTATGTCTTCAGGGGAACACTTCTGGCCTATGCGAATGTGTTCCACTACACCAGGTTTTACTGAGATGTCTACCGGGGTGGTAGGCTCAATGTTGGCCAAGTTACCCTTAGTGTCTGAAAGACATGTAAGTATTGGAGACTGGGGGAACGGGTAGATATCCAATGAAAAGATGGCGCTGATATTGTTCTCTATATACTCCAATGGGGGAAGGAAAGATGACCTATGGTGGAGGTCATCCCATGGACCATCATCAACATTCATAACTTCCATGATGGACTCACCTGACTAAAAAGTCCGAAGTAAGAGATTAGGTAAAGATGATGCCCGTTGCAAAGAACGGGATGGGGAGGCCAAAATTAAGTGGTCCTTTGATGTTGATTGGATAGCCTCGTAAATACATTCGGCGAGTGAAAGAGGCATCGCATTTCCAATCAAGTCTGTTGTGGATTCGTCAGGTACATGCTAAGTATCAGTGGAGTGAGACGGAATCTCTGCGGAGATCATGTTCACCGAGGCAACATGATTAGGGGGGTCCGAGATTGGAAAAATGCCCATGAGAGATGAATCTTTCAAAAGGCCAACCCCTATACTCTCATACTGTTTAGACGTTTGTCCAATGGAAGGAACATGGTCACCAGGATGAGTAGTAGTGTCCGGTGTGCAAAAATCTAGTTGGTCAACAGTAACAGTTGGTCCTTGGTGGGGGAATTGTACTATGCGGAAGACTGAAGAGGCTACCTCCTGCATGGCATAAAACCAATTGCGACTGAGCAAGAGATTATAATCTATCGGGGCTGAGACCACTTCTACATTAATGGTTACGGTCTTTCCACCCAACTCAACTGTGAGAGCTTGTAGGATCCCATGAGGTTGAAAGCCATGCCCGTCGAATGCTTTCAACGTGGTGGGAGAACGATTCAATTCGGGAGAGCCGATGGCTCTCCAACAGGCGATCGACATGACAGAAGTAGAGGCACCTTCGTCCAAAATGGAGCGATGGACAATTTTCCCAGCAATGTTTGTAGCTACTTGGAATGTGAGCTGATGGGAAAGCCTCGGCTTGAAGTAGTCAAGTCGGAACATGATGGTATTCGAAGAATCAAGGTCAACTGCACCGATTGCTGCGAGGAGAGTTTTGCGTTGATTGGGAGAATTCTGCAAAACTTCCAGCGTGGACATGGCGCAAGGAGCTTGTGCAAAGTCTTCCACGATATTGTAATTTTGTGTTGCCCGAGCATTAGGATTGAAAATGGATTTTCGAATCGTGCTCTTGGGCGGTCGCAATATCAAATCTAAAGATGGCTTCTCAATGGTGAGAGAAGTTGACGGTACAGTGACATCAGGTATAGAGTTGAAAGTTTTTTCAACATTGCTTCCAACGGGTTCTTTCGAAGGGACCGAGTCATACGATCGCGAGCGAGTGTTCAAATTGATCGTTTCGTTACGCACCATGAGAACATACGCGGTATTGGATGGTTCCCCCTAGGCTGGGGGGTTTGAGCAATCATTTGTTGATTTTGAGTGGGAAACGGATCATTGAGGACTACGGGAGGCGGTTTACCCCTAAGAAACTTTTGAACTTCATCTCTAAGGGGACACTCTTTGGAAAAATGATCATATCCACACAATAAACAAGGAAATTTTAGTTTCCATTTCTGTTCGGCATCATCAGGAGTGCTCTTTTGTTCCTGCACGGCGGAAGACTTCTCAGGTTTCCCTTTGTTCTTCTTCTTGCCGCCGGACTTCTGACATGAAGCTGATTGGACAGAATTCACCTCTTCAGTTACAGCAGGAGTGGTTGGTTTAATGGTGTTGTGCCCAGCCTGAGTTAGTAATGAGGAGGAACCATGAAGGTTTGATGATCCAACAGGCTGGGTGGTAAGGGATCCATTGATGCCATCCGTTTGGGGTCCCTTAGGAGGTTTTGTGGGGTCATAAGTGTCGTGGGGTGCATCGGGAATAATCTCAAACAACGTGCCTGATTGAGCGTAGACTAAGTCTAGGTAATGGGCACGAGCGATAGCTTGCTCTTCAGTGACAGCGTCGCCCATGGCGACATCTCGAGCTATGTGAGGCATGAGGGACTTCGTGAACCAATCTGCTAGGAGTTGGTCTGGAATGGGAGCCTTAATCAAACATCTTCTCCTTCGCCACTCGTGTATATGAGTAGATATATGAGTAGCGGTATTCTGGCGGAGAGAGGTGAGAAGGTCCGTACCAGTTTCATACCGTATAGGCAGTTGGAAGTGAGTCAAGAAGTTCATATCAAGAGAACCGAAATCATGAAAAGAATTAGGCGGTAGTTCAATATACCACTTTGCAGCCGAACCAGTGAGAGTCTGTTGAAATAACCTTAGACGGATCGAGTCGTCCATCAGGGAGTTGGATGAACACCATAAGTGGTATGTCATCACGTGGTGTTTAGGATCCTCATCCGGCTTGCCGTCAAACTTGGGGATATCCGATGGAAGTTTCACCGGAATCGGGGGCCAGTTAGTTCCGTGGTAGATGGGGTCGTTCATCAGTCGAGACAGGTTGGGTAGGTTCAAAGTAGCCAAAAAGGGCAGCTGTTGATTAGGCTGCGGGTACTGGTAGTACTGGTAAGGCATGTACGGACCGGTAGGACCTTGTATCGACTGATTAAAAGGTGACCATGGGGTAAACTGACCGTAGGGGGGTGTGCCGCCCGGACCGTAAGGGGGTCCGCCACCATAAGGTGGTCCATTCCAATAAGGCGGGGTTCCACCTCCACCACCAGGGGGAGGTGGAGGTCCACTGCCACCGCCAGGGGGAGGTGGAGGTCCATAACCATAATAAGGTGGGCCACCACCGCCTCCGCCTGGAGGGGGTGGTGGACCACCTCCACCACCAGAAGGATGGGGGCCCCCACCACCTCCGTCGCTGGAGGGGTGACTGCCTCCACCACCACCACCATAATAATTAGACCCACTACCGCCCCCACCTGGAGGAGGTGGGGGACCACCTCCACCACCCGAGGGGAAATGTCCTCCCTCACCATAATAGGGTGGTCCTCCGCCGCCTCCGCTTGGGGGGGATGGTGGACCATTCCTGCCCCCCGCCGGAAGGGTGGGGGTCATTGTTGGTAGAATGGGTTGGACCTCCGCTAGGAGGTAGAGGTCCGTCTCCTCCAAAGTTAGGTGGGGGCCCACCGCCTCTGGCAGGAGGTGGGGGGGGACCGATCGGGGGTGGTGGCACCTGAGGGATAGTTGGTTGGGGTCCATGTTGTAAAACGGGTTGTTGCCCCCATAGAGTGTATGGGTTTCCGGGATAAGGTATCCCGTATGGCGTGTTTCTGGGGTGAGTTTGACTTGACACAGGGTTAACAGAACCCAGATACGCTTGAGTCCATGAGGGTTGAGTTACATTGGATGGCCCCCCAACATGAGATAATCCCACGGTGAATGGTCTAGTGGGTTGAGAAGTTCCGACGGAAGGTCCGTTGGGGATTCCACCGCCTACGTTCTGGTTAGGAAACGGGGGTTTCCCCCCAGCCACAACAGGATGACCATTATTCAAAGGTTGAACCAACGTAGGTTGTTGATTAGCTACCATAGTAATAACATTACCAATGAGATAATTCATGGGAATGGAATATCCTCCCCTTGAATTTTGAGGTGGGGGAGGAGCTGGTAAAGTAACTGCGGTAGTAACAGGTGTGTTGGACTGTTGTCCTTCCACCGGTTGGTTCACTTGAAGTGCAGGACTGGACTCTTGTGAGGGTTGACCAGTCTCATTAATGGTTGCATGGTGGGAAGATGGTTCGGGTGAACCAAAAGATATCGGATGAATTGAGGTATCTCTATGCCCAGGTCTTTTCTCAAGACTTTGTCTTCGAAGTTCATTACCCTTAATACGTAACCGATCCAAGCATTCTTGAATAGGTGCAAAGATTTCAGCGGGGTCGGGCATGTAGAAGTGTCTAGAGAGCTCTGGAGTTGTCCAGTTGGGTGGTGATGCGATGGCAAAATGAGCCACTGGGTGACCAGTAGAAGATGTCCAGTAAGCTGCTGAAGGACCAACAGCTGTTGTAGGGTCGTCCCGGGGTTGGTTTATGAATTCCAACGATCTAGGTTCTCCCGGGATGAAGGGAGAAAGGTCTTGCGAAGTGGGGATTTGTGCTTCTTCATCTTGTGGGGGATGAGAGGCAGGTGAATACGGAGGAGTTTGTGGAAACAAATGTCCTCCAATATTCAGAGTGGGGTTTTCCACTTCAGTAACTACGACCGTGTTACGCTGATCCATTCTTACCCTCGAAATAAACTCCGGGTTAAGGGGATATTCGGGTGATAAGTTCAAGATCCTACAGGACCTTCTCCAGGGAAAATCCTCCAGAGCGTCAGGAAAGTCAGCCAGAGTGGCTGAAACAGGGTTTCTCCTAAGGGTAAGCTAAAAAGAAAAGAAGTCCAGAAAAACCTAGTCAAACTAAGGCAACAAGCAGACTTATGTGACAGAGTGGATTCAAAAGTCTGGAACCTCACGGGATTATCAAGGCATCGCATACCGCAATATACTGCAAGTTCCAACAATATGATGCGACAAGGAGGATTGGGACCGTACCCTTTCTTGCATACCCGATTACCTGGACAGTACGTGCGTGCTAATCTCCCTGAGTGCTGTTCTCGGTGTATTGCTTTTCCAAGATGGCCAAATGGTTAGCTCAGTTGGTTTCAGGAATCCTAATGGTTTCTCCCGATATACGCAAGGTACGTGGGAGATCAAATCCGTAGTGGTGTTGTCTAATGCACAACCGTTCGGAAAGAGACCTTCCGATATACTACCGAGTACGTGATACACCCTTCGATATACGCCAAGTATGGATTATGGTACTTGGTGGGTACGTGAAGGAGCTCGATATACCGGTAAGTACGTGGAAGACTACAATACCCCAGGGATACAGTGCTGGAAAATAACGACAGCTGCGCTTAACTACGTCGGAACACGTCTCTAACTTACACACAAGTTGCTAAAAAAATTTACCTAGCTCTACCATTAATTTTATCTTGGACGGTTAAGTGAATGCATGAGGTGAGTACATAATCGGAAGCATAATGCAAGTCCTAGCTACATGCATTAAATATTATTTTCTTTCAATGAATTCTAGCTATGGGAAGGAGAAATCTTTTTCTTTCCGATGAGATTGCCAAAACAACACAATGCAACAGTTCCCAACTCAAACAAGTTTGACTATGAAAGTATTCTTTTCATGTTTGCGAAACATAAAATCACAACATTACTGATCCAAATCACAACATTTTTTTCTTTTCCTTTTCAAAACGAAAATGATACTAGGTAATGAAAAGAGAGAATTCTAAGATGGAGTATGCAAGCTTTTCAATTTCACTTTCAATGGCCCAAAAGCGATGAAAAATAAAAGAAATGCACCTATCTTTCCCTAGCACGGAAATACTTTTGCAAAATTGGAAGTGTAGCTTGAGTCTTTCAAGAAGATGAGCGATTCATAATTCAGGAAAAACACAAATGATCATACATTCATTCAACTTTCCAAAAGATTGATAAACGAAACATTCCAATGCAAGAATGATTTTCTTCAGAAACACCCAAGAAATTATGGGAAAGAAGCACTTTTAACTTTTCAATGGATGCATCAAAGAATAAACTTGATAAGAATTGAGCTTTCGGATCTAAATGAATGAAAAGAAAACACTACTTGCAACACTGGTACACTCAGAAAACTCAAGAAAAGACAAGCACTCAATCAAGCTGAAAGATACACTTAACTCAAAATCAAACAGTAGCAAGCAAGCCAAGCAAGCAAAGCTGAAAAAATGATGTAAAGGAGGTCTGGAAGCTGATCTAATGTAATGATCAAATCAGGGATGGAAGGGAATGCAAGGGTGAGCAGATGAAGGTGGAGGAGACAAGAGTACCCACCACTACCGGTCCTCAGACTTGTCCAAAACGGAACCCAAAATCAATCCAAACAAAACTAAACACCCAATACACGAATCAAGGAATGGGATCTCTGGCTGGATCTTGCAGCACAGAGGGATTTCATACAGCAAACCAAAGTTCAGATTGACAATTGGAGAGGGGATGCCTGCATGTCAAATTTTGACAAATCTACGCACTCTGTGCTTGTACACAGTACAACGTCGCAGTTCACCAATGCGAGAAGTGAGACAATGTCGCAGTATACCAATGAAAAGGCTGCGACGAGTGACTAACAGGTAAAGAACAGAGGCCAGAAATGACACAGTGTCACTCTGTTTCCACTAACCAGGTGCGACGGGCAAGATCTAAGTCCAAAAATGAATCAAATCTCCAAGCAGTGAACCATGGAATGGTTTGAAAATGAGTAGTATAAACTCAGAGGAAGAAGATCAGAGTCTTCAAGACAAAGATCTGATAGTGAAATCAACTCACGAAGCAAATGGAAAATGGAAGGCTTGTGTCAAGAAATCAACTGAAAATGACTCTCGGGCAATTACGAAATCAAACATGTATATCCCTAGTATGGTTTCCAGATTTGTTTATTTGACAATCCACTCGAGCGGACGCGAGCTAGATCTCCTTAGCTCAATGTGAGTCTAGAACAAATAAGACAGGCTACGAATGCATTTCCTAGATCTACTTAAGGATCGAGTACTAGATGTCTTACCTTTCACTCCGCTATCCTTTCTCCTAAATGCTGCTCCACGTCTCACGGTCGTCAGATCCAAGCTGCAAGACCTGTCAAGACAAGAAACAAGAGAAACAAGTAAAGGGCATCTTTACAATAAGAGATCTAAGTGAACAGTTAAGCAGGTAGACTACTCAATATCATTACACACATGAACAATATTGGTGGAAAGCATTTGTATTACTGTAAAAATAGGGAAGTACATAGTAGAGATATAGAACTACAACCAAGGCTTAACGCTGCAGCCATTTTCCATTTCCTCCTAAGGTAGCTTGAGTCTCTCAATGATGAGTAGAGATCTCTCAAGAGTGATTTCAACAGCATGTAGACACCATAGACTTCCTCCCTTTGGAGAGGAGTAGAGCTTCTCTTATGTAGGACTAAGTGGATAGGGTATGGATAGGAAAGGTTGAGATATGGTAGGAGAGATATAGGGGATCCTATCAAGGTGTTAGGAATCGAGTACCAACTCCCCTAGAGGTCAGGGATAGGGCTCCAAGTCAGCAAGTTTCGAGAAGAAGCTCAAAGAAGCTATTTTTTCCCATTAACTGACTTTGTCGCACCCTGCAATGAAGCAAGCTGCGACGTCGCATGTTGCATGAGTGCAACCTACGACGACCTCTCAAAACATGGTACAACTAGTTACAAATCCTCCCAGGTTAATTACTCAGTCAAGATATCTTCATGGGTGTATACACTGAATCTCATGATGGGTAGATTTTGGGTGTAACAATGATGTCACAATAACAGTAGCAAACAACAAAACAATCACAGAGCCTTTACCCATCGAATTTTATAAACAATTAAGAGTAAAGGTGGTGCATCAGTGTCTCAGCACATTTAACCAATAGGTCGAATCCGTCAAATACAGATATACGTCGATAGGCAAAAGTCGATACTACTAAACCAAAGTTCATAACTTCGTGATGGATTATACCCAAAGAAATGAATGTTCACGTGGGTAACCTTATGGAAGGTTTTTCAATGTCCAATCTGTCATTGAATGCTCAAGTTTCTAATAAAAAGGTAGATCTCGTAAGTTTTTGCCATGTAGAGCTGCACCACCTGCTTAGATTGCATCAACCCAAATGTTGGCGAGTTTGGTTGTATTTTTGCGCCAAGAGGTATTGGTAGCGACCGTTTCGAAGTGGAGGTCGTGTTGAACCCAGAACCTGTTGGACTTGAGTTGTCGAAGTCGAGCCGCGACTGGTCAAAGAGGAACCTGTCGAGTTTTTTGAATTGTCGAAGTTGAATCTAGACTTGTCGAAGGTGAACCTGTTGAACCCAGAACCTGTCGCAAGTTGTCAGAACCAGAAATGATCGTGAAGACTGTCCTTACGATCGCCAACCGAGATAGATATTGTCGTAGATCGACGGTGGAAAATCCATATCGTGATGCGCTGATGGGTACACTGGTGTGTGAAGCAGAAGCTTCCAATGTTTCCAATGGCCTATCGAAGCGTCTATTTAGTATAACTGATCTGGCATGCCGAGAATTTACAGAATCACGTCATGGTAATGAAGCATTTTCAGACTATTTGCAGGTAACGTTAGTTGAGGAAATTTATGTTTCAATCCTGATAGGTTCCGATTCGACAAGTTTCAACTCGACCAACCCGACAGGTTCCGGTTCGGCACACATACAACACTTCGACGGATTCGGCAACCTTCGACAGTTTCTTGACATCGACCTTCTACGTCAAATGTTGCTGGGATGTCCGAGTTAGAAGAGTTGCGCGATGTGAAGGTGGAAGAGTTGTGCGACCAACCGCGACAAGTTGTTGGCTTCAAACGGTTGATATAGTAAGATCAGTCGATCAATGATTACAGTCAGTCGATTAAGAGTGTCTTCGAAATTCAATTCACGAAAGTAAGCAATAGAAGGTCAACCTGGTAAATAAAATTTCCATAGCAAAAGGTCGAGTCAATAAAAGAATATCCCATAGAAAATTGTGGTCGGCAAATTCTTATGCAAATCCTTCGACCTGGTTGGCCAATTCGTCAGCAACAGGAACCTCTCAAACGATTTTGAACGAGTTTCTTCTTTAATTTCCTTCTGTACCCACTGGCAGTAATTACTCAGAGGTATGCATTTAAACTCGTTAGTACGACATCTGAAGTGCAACACCGTATTACCATCACCATATGCTATAACTGCGTGCTGGGAGCATCCACGTGGCAGGATTCCATTCGCTCTATAAGCGAGGAATCTAATCTACGTGGATGGTTATGCTTCTCCATGGTGAAACGCCTACGACGTAATTAGTGGAATTTGGTCAAAAACAAAATGGAATCTATACAATGTGAATCTATAGTATGTAAGATAGTAAAGAAACAAAATTATTATCTAGAAAAGAAGAATAAGGAGTTGCTCACTCAATTCATGGAATTAAAAAATGAGAATTATCGCAATCAGAGATTACTAAGGGAACATGAAGATTTCAAGAAGAAAGCTGACAAAAGTTTACTAGAAAAAGATGAAGAGATCTCTCGTCTAAGAGATCATAATTAGAAATTATTTCTTCAAATCAAGAAGGCGAAGGATAAAGCACAATGCAATCAAAATTTAGAAGAGGAGAATCGAGATATTCAAAAAGAATTATCGAGCAAGGACTAAGAAATCTCTTCCTTAAATAAGGTTAATCAGGAATTGCTAGAGAAAATAAAAAGCTTAAAAGAAATAGAGCACGAATATCAATACAATCAAAATGAAGTCAACAAGTCAAACTGTAAGGAATAACTCTTATGCTTAAGAAGACATAATCAAGACTTACTTGTACAAGTTAGAAAGCTAAAGCATGATAAGAAATATTTACAGGAAGAGTTAGATCACAAAGGATCATTAATCGACAAAGAAATGATGATTGGCCCAAAAGAGAAGTCATCGGACGCTCAAAGTCAAACACCAAAAGAGGGAACCAATACAGAGTCAATTAGGGCTCAAATTCAAAAGAATGCTTATATTGACAAATCACTATCATCAGAAGAAGATGGTTCCGGAGAACAATCACAAAAGATTAAAATGCCTTATCTTCATCCAAATCATAAGATTTATTACGACCAACAACAACATCAAGAGAAAAATAAGTAATACTCTATTTACAGACAACCCGACTACAACATTGAGAAGGAACACAAACAAAATCGACAACTTGCATGGAAGCCTAAAATGAGAAGTTATATTTGAATAGTCGATCATCAAATAGTTCCAATGAAGGTAGATTTTGGGTGGATCACTTCCCAAAAGATGCAACACATAATTTCAGGAATTAGAAAGTTATATCGTCTTGTTTCGTCAAGTGTCATAGTTACAAGCACAAAAGATCTTGAGAAGACATTACAAACGAGAATAAGAGTTAAAGAGAAGTCTTTTCCAAATTATGCTTTGAGGACAAAGCATTCTTAAGGGGAAGGCAATGTAACAAACCATAATATATATATATATATATATATTAAATACTAATATTAATAATTAGCTATAATTGTCCAAGGGATATAACCCTTATGAACAGTCATCAAATGTGCCCTTTAGGATTGTATTTATATGGGCCCTCTCCTTGCATTCTAATCATCTCGTCATTTTACTTTTAATATATATTTCCTATATGGATTTATGTTCTCTGTCTTATTTACAATGGATATTCCTTTAGAACGAACTTTGTTTGTCTCAATCTGATGATATCCGGAACACAGATCCAACTTTGTGAAGAAAACTTCTCCATGTAATTCATCTAACAATTCATCAATGATGGGAATGGGAAACTTATATTTAATGGTGATCTTGTTGAGCTCTCTATAATATGGACACATACGCCATGATCCATCCAGCTTGTGTACCATTACCATTGGTGCAGAGTAAGAACTTTGGCTAGGCCTAATTATGTGAGCCTCTAACATTTCGTCAACCATACGCTCATTTTCACTCTTCTAGCCATAGAGGTATCTGTAAGGTCTTATGTTAGGAGGAACACTTCCTGGAATTAAGTCAATAGCATGATCAAAATATCGAACAGGTGGAATTCCTTTTGGAATATTTTCAAATACCTTGGAATGTTGATTAATGGCCCTTTGGAGATTTGGGGAAATAGGAGTCTTATATGTTTGAACATGTAATCAGCATAATTGTGCAATTACACCTTAATGTCCCTTTTTCATCAATTTTTTCATACCATTAGAGCTTATTGTTACCGGACAATCTACCAAAAGTGGACTTAAGGCGTGATCTCCCTAGTTCAACGTGAATCTAGAACAAATAGAACATAATACAAATATACCTTCCTAGATGCAATTAGATATTAAGAGATGTGGACATCTTACCTTTCAGATCTATAGAACTCTTTCTCCCTCGTCGCTCCAAGCTCCACGGTCGTCAGATCCAAAGCTACAAGACCTGTCAGAACATGTAAGAGACAAACAAGCAGTAATAGCACATCTACACAATAATTGATCTAAGTAAACAGTTAAGGAAGTAAACTATAAATATCAATGCATAACAAGACATTTATGGAAAGAGTTTTGTATTATTGTATAAAAAGTAGAAATACATAGAAGAGATAAGATTACAACCAAGCCCTAACGTCGCAATCTTCCTCCAACAAGCCAAGCCAATGCCTCTAAGGAGAAATGGGTGCCTCCAATGGATGAGTGAGATCTCCTAATCTCTATTTCACCAGCATATGGATGCTATAGCGTTCCTCCCTTTGGAATGGGAAGGAGCTTCATATATATATGACTACGAGGATAGGATAGGTTGAGAAATAGTGGGAGAGGACTAAGGGATCCTCCCAAAGGGTTAGGGAACCGAATGCCATCTCCCCCTATAGGTTATGGATAGGGATCCAAGTCACACACCTTCGAGAAATGGCTCGAAGATTCCCTTTATCCACTTTAACTGACATCGTCACATGCTGTATTAGGACAACCTGCGATGGCGCATGCTACACAAGAGTGACCTGGGACAACCTATCTAAACCCTATAGAAATAGGTCAATATCTCTTCCAGTTTGACTTCCTAGTCATGGGAACTTCAGGGATGTTTACACTGAATATTATGGTGGCATGATTTAGGTGTAACACTTATCACCTTGCTTGGTTTCCCAGTGATACCATTTAACTCATATTCCTTTCCTTCCCACAAAAAATTCATGAAAAGATTCTAAAAATTAAAAGACACCGTTCCCAATGATTGTAACCATTGAACTCCTAAGACAAAATCAGCACCACCCATTAATGGAATAGCAATCATTGGACTATTCAATACATATTCCCCCATAGTAATATTGATATTATGGCATTTCCCCGAGCAATTGAGAGTTCCTCCATCTACAATCATTACTTGAAACTTCGATGCTGGATATACAAATCAATTGAGAACTTTGGCTAATTTACAGTGAATGAAATTATGAGTACTAACAAAATCAATCAACATTGTTACCTTTTTCTTTTTTATATATCCTTCAATCTTGAGAGTTTGAGGAGTGCTAATTCCAGCCAATGCATGACAGGATATGGTGGGAGCAATCTCTTCGAAAGTAATCTCTTATATTTGTTCAGCGTGAGAAGGTTCTTGTTCATCTACTTCTTCCTTTTCACAATCTATGTAGAATAATTTAATTTTCCCACACTTATGTCCCTTACTATACTTGATGTCACAATTAAAGCATAGACCTTTTTCTCTTCTTTAATCTAGTTGTTGAGGTGTCAACCTTTGAGGAGGGTTAGAAGAAGGAACATTATTCTCTCTATATGTGTTGGAAGTGGTCATTTTTGTAGTCATCTCCATAATTTTAATTTCAACCTTCCTTGCCACCATGAAATCCTTCTCTAAGGATGTTGGTTCCAAGAGGCGCACCTCATGTTGAATGTTATCCTTCAGGGTTACAATAAAGAGATCCAACAATTTATCATCTAGTATGTCATCCACTCTGAGACTCAACTTTTGAAATTGTTGAATGTGCTCGCTTACTGGACATTTTTGCCTTAGATTTATCAAAAGTGTAAAGAAGGAATTGCTCTTAACATCATCATGGTATGATATCAACTCTTCTGTAAAAATGGACCAAGAGATAATGGAGTTCTTTTTGCATTCACAAAGCCATTCGAACCACACAAACTGATTAGGTTCTAAATATAAAGATGCAATATGTACCTTTTGGAGATTTGGCACCTGGTGTATATCAAAGAATTGCTCCATCAAGAATATCCATGTTATGGTGTCCTTTCCATCAAACTTACTCGTGTCAATCTTGGGGAGTTGGATACCCCTTAGGAACCATCCCAAGTTACTTCCATTATTAGAATCAATTCCTCTTGGAATATTCTTATTAATGGAAGGTTGATCAACATGAACACTATCTTTATCATCACATGTATAGATATTTTCCTTTGAATTTTGTAGGAGATTAGCAATCCTTTTAATATTTTGATCCATCTTATTATTAATATGTCCCATAATATTCTCCTCTAATTTAATTAAATCATTCTTTTTCACGGACCCTTTAATCATATCCTCCAACTTGGACACTTGGAAAGATAGGTCTTCACTTTCAAAGTAGTTTAGGGATGAATCCTCAGGTGGCTTGAGTGGAGTATGATTTTTTCCACTACCTTTTAATGGCATTTTGTGTTAAAGTTACAGCATCATGAGTCATTCTTCAAGTCAATCTTGTGTGTCAAGATTGAGCCGCGTGTGTCAAGGTAGTGCCTTATAGGAGCCTAAGTTGGACTCAGGAAACATGGAGAAGAATCTTGAGTTGGACTCAAGAATGGATACGCCTCATGTGTTGGGGTAAGTACTTTGTATGTCAAATTGATGATGTTGTACAATCTTGATTGTTAAGGCTAAGGTCTTGTGTGTCAATACAAATCCTCATGTGTTGAGGTAGTACCTCATGTGTTGAGGTAATGCTTTGCATGTCGGTACTACTAACCATGGTTGATATATTAAGTCTCCTCTAGAGACTAGCCACATCTAGAGTGAATTACTTTAGCATATGACGACTTGGAACGATAGTAGAACAAGATGATCACATTATTGAGAAAATATCCTTAGTATATTTGATATGATAATTAATTAAGATGGCACATGTGGACCATGCAGATAAGACAAGAGATGAATATAAGATGTGATAAGATAAGAGAGAATTTGATTTGCACACTTCAGTGAAGACTTCAGTTAAATAAAGAGAACTCGAAGTGTTAAACTTTAGTGATATTAAGAAATAAGACTTCATCCAATTAAAGGAGAACTCGAATTGATCATTTCAATGATGTTAACAAGAAAGACTTCAATTAAAAGAGTTAACTAAGTGATAACAAAGAAGATCTAGTTAACTAAGTGTTTACACTTGAGTTGTGACACTTGCATGACGACACTTAAGTTAAACTAAAAGATGACACTTGAGTTACGACACTTGCATGACGACACTTAAGTTAGCCAGCTAACTAAGTGGTCTAGCATCCAGATGGAGGGTGAGTTCATCCTGAAGTCGAAAGATAAAAATAGAAGACAAAGCATGAGAAGAATATGTGTGTGTGTGTGTGTGTGTGTGTTATACAGGATTGATGTAATTTAGTGTGAAGAGAATTATCTTCTCTCTTCAAGGCAATGCGCTTTTCTTTATGCAGGATTTTATTCTGAGTTCTATTCTTCCATATTTTCTCTTGCTCTTATATATGCACCAAGGGTTCTTGATGTAATCTGCTTATTGTGAAGCAAGTTATTCTCTGCTACCAATCAATATACTAAGGAATATTTTATTGAGGTTTTTCTCCCTTGAGTTATAGAGGGTTTCCCCCAGGGTAAATTTATGTGTCGTATGTGAATGCTTATGTTTATGATTGTTCATTGATTTCAAGTACTAACACAATTTCGAATTAAAGATAAAAAAAATTAACATGGTATCAGAGCTCAGGGCATCAAAGAGATAAGTTCAACATTCAAGCTTGAGCATACATAGATCTTGAGTAAGCACATTACTTGAAGAAAAATTACTTCAATCTCAGTAAGACCAGAAGACCAACTTGAAGGAACTTCGAACTTCAATACTTGGAAGGCCAGGATTTTGAATATCTTGGAAGAGCATGATCTAGATGGATACGTATCTGTTGTTATTGAAGAGCCTACTACCAATGCAGGGCGCTCCAACTTCAAGAAGAATCAAGCCAAAGAAAAGAGGATCATTTATGATTCGATGAAAGACAATTTGATTCCCGTGATCACTCCATTGAAGACCGCTAAGGAATGCTTCGACACTTTGACAAATATTTATGAGAAGAAGGTGCCCAATCAGAAGAGATAATTGAAGAATAAGCTCTGTAATATGAATATGGAGAAGGATGAAGGTATTACTTCTTTCTTCACAAAGATCTCTCAAGTAAGAGATCAACTCATGAGAATTGGTGTAACGGTTGTTGATGACGATCTCATACAAACTATTGTCGATGGCCTTCCATATTCATGGAAGACATTCTTGGCTGTAGTAAATGGTAGAGAAGTGCAACCAAACTTTGAAAGACTATGGCATGATTACCTTCAAGAATAAGGGTGAATCCAAAGCAAATATACTTCCTCCAAAGAAGAGAACCTTGCTCTTGCGGCACGGATGAAGAGAGGAAATAAATATTTTTCTCATAAGAAGTTTTCTCATCAAAAGGAAAATGATTATAAGAACTTTGATAAGTCTAAAGTTAAATGTTTCAATTGCAATAAGAAGGGCCACTATGCAAGAGAATGACGTTCAAAGTAAAGAGGAAATTTTAAGGGTAGTTTTCATGCCTCGACTCCTACTGAAGATTAACCTACAATAAAGAATCCATTCGGTGATCAAGAGAGAAGGGATGATTACTATCTTGTCTCATCCCTATCTGGATCCATTACCACTAGTGCTGAGACATGGCTGGTACATAGTAGTGCATCTAAACACACGATTGGATATAGGAGCACTACCACAGATCTGAAGGAAAAAAAGTTTTCATGTCAGTTGAAGCTTGGATATAATACCACCTATTATATCCAAGGAGTTGGATCCACTTCTTTTCAGTTGGATTCAAGAGATGTACTGCATCTTGATGAAATCCTATTTGTTCTCATATTGAAGAAGAAACTCCTGTCTATTTTGGTTCTAGAAGATAAAGGATTCAGAGTAATCTTTATGGATAATAAAGTGCTCATGTGTCCTAAGCATGCATAATTGAACTCTATATTAGTAATTGGAGTTATAGAGAGAAGTCTCTACAAAGTTCTTGGAAAGCTCATTCAAGCCATGATCCATGACACAGTCAGTCCTTGTGAACTATGGCATAAGAGGCTTGGTAATATCCATTTCAAAGCACTACCTGGATTGCAGAAGATGGTCAGAGGTATTCATGTGTTTAAACCTGAATATGATAGTGTTTGTAGAGGTTGTGCTCTTGGAAATAACAACAAGAAGATTTTTCCAAATAGTACCAAAATCCAAAGGTATCCTATACTTGATACATTTCGATCTATGTGGTCCTATGTCAGAACCATCCTTGAGTGGCTATTTGTACTATGTGTTTTTCATAGATGAATTCTTCAGTAAGTCTTGGATCTATTTTCTGAAGGAAAAGAGTGAAACTTCCAACAAGTTTCAATATTTTAAAACACTGGTTGAGAATCAGACTGGAAAGCACATTCGTGCTTTGAGATCTAATAATGGAGGAGAGTTCGAGTCTCATGAATTTAATGACTTCTGTTGAGATGCAGGACTAAGAAGACAATTGATTGTACCTTACAACCCACAACAGAATGGAGTTGCTGAAAGAAAGAACATAACAATATGTGAGGCTACAAAAGCTATGTTGTGTGATCAGGATATTACCACCTCCTTATCGACAGAAACCTCCAGCATTGTTACTTATATACAAAACAAAAGTCCTCATGATATCCTGGGATAAAAGACTCCTAAAGAGGTTTTCACTGGTGAAAAACCAGATGCTGGACACTAGAATATTTTCGGTTGTCCTATCCACATTCATGTACCAAAAGAGAAAAGTACAAAAATGGAGCCATCCGGAAAGAAAGGAACATTTGTTGGATATAGTGAATCCTCCAAAGCTTATAGAATATGTGTTACAGGACAAAGAAACATTGAAGTTACAAAACATGTAACATTTCATGAAGAGGTTGTCTTCAAGCACTCAAAAGAATTTCATTGTGATTCAGATATGGAGGAGCATGATACTCATGTGATGGAGGATCTAGTTTCTGATTCTCCCCTTATATATGTTGAGAGGGAGAAGTCAGGAGAGACTACATATCCGCTTGATCGTAGAGAGCCAATAGAACTGATAGAAATATCTCTTGATGAACCTCCTGCTAAGAGGAGATACGCATGGTGTTGAGATATCCTACAAGAGGAAAAAAAACATGGAGCATAATCTAGCACATCCAAAGACCTAATAGATATGTAGGATATGCAGCTCTAATGACTCACATCAGTGATTCATAACCCACCTCGTATGAAGAAGTTGTTAAAAAACAAGTATGGAAAGATGTCATGGTGGAAGAATACAAATCCATCATGAAGAATGATGTATGGGAAGTGGTTCCTAAACTTGAAGGGAAGTCAATAGTAACTCCCAAGTGTCTTTATAAAATCAAACATGCAGCTACTAGCAGTATTGGAAAGTATAAAGAAATATTTCTGGCTCATGGCTTCTCACATAAAGAAGGAATAAATTATGATGAGACATTCACTCCTGTGGCCAAGTACACTACTTTTCAAGCCATGATTTCCCTTGCTTCAGTTATGGGGTGGAAAATTGACCAGATGGATGTGAAGACTTCCTTTCTCAATGGTGAAGTTGAGGAATAAGTATACATACAACAACCTGAGGGTTTTGTAGTTCATGGGAAGGATTCCCATGTATGCAAACTTAATAAATCCATTAAGCAGGCCCTGAGGGCTTGGTATTCAAGGATTGACAACTATATTCAGAGCTTAGGCTTCTCCAAAAGCGAAGTTAACCCCAACCTGTACTTCAAGGTTGTGAATAACCAACCACTGATCTTGGCTCTCTATGTTGATGACTTGTTCCTTACTAGAGAGGAACAATAGATAGCTCGGTGCAAGAGGGAGCTCACTTTTGAGTTCGAAATGAAAGACTTGGGTCTTATGCACTACTTTCATGGTCTGGAAGTTTGGAAAAGGAAAGATGAGATATTTATCTCTCAAGGAAAGTACATAGTTGATGTGTTGCACAAGTTTAGTATGATGGATTGTAAATCCATGTCTACACCAATGATTTATTTCTAATCTGAAGAAAATACATGAATCGGATTCTGGATCAGATATAGTGGATCCTACCATGTATAGAGAACTCATTGGTTCCTTGATGTATTTGATACATAGTAGACCACACATATGTTATGCAATGAGTATCTTGAGTTAGTTCATGTCTGAGCCAAGACATAGACATTAGGTTGTTTCCAAGCATGTTCTTAGATGCCTTCGAGGTACTATTGCTTATGGACTCATATATGCTTCCAGTAGAGGAGTGATGATACTTGGTTATGTTGAATTTGACTGGGGTGGTAGTGTTGTGGACCGAAAGAGTACATCCATATTTTGTTTTAGCTTGGGATCAACTATGATCTCTTGGTCCAGCGGGAAGCGGGGATCTGTAGCCTAGAGTACTACAGAAGCATAGTATATTGCAGCTAGTACCGCTTTTCGATAAGCTGTGTGGCTTAGGAATCTACTTGTTGGGTTGTTCAGAGAGAAGCTTGAGACTACTTTCATTGGCTCTGACAATCAAAGCTTCATCAAGCTCTCAGAAAACCCTGTGTTTCATGACAAATCGAAACACATTGAGATGGAGTACCACTACAACAGATACATGGTCCAGAGAGGTGCCATAAGACTTCAATAAATTGATACTCATGAGAATATAACATATATATTGACTAAGCCTCTATCTGTGATGAAGTATAGGTACTTCCGAGACAAGATTGGCATGGCAGAGAATGCCTCCCTCGCTGAGAGGGAGTGTTAAAGTTATAGCATCACGAGTCATTCTATAAGTCAATCTTGTGTGTCAAGATTGAGCCTCGTATGATGAGGTAGTGCCTTATAGGATCCTGAGTTGGACTCAGGAAAATTGGAGAAGAATCTTGAGTTGGTCTCAAGATTGGATAAGCCTCATGTGTTGAGGTAAGTACTTTATATGTCAAAGTGATGATGTTGTATAGTCTTGATTGTCAAGGCTAAGGTCTTGTGTGTCAATACAGATCCCCATGTGTTGAGGTGGTACCTCATGTGTTGAGGTAATGCTTTGCATGTTGAAGCATGAATGGTGTGTGATTTAATACTAACCATGGTTGAGATATTAAGTCTCCTCTAGAGACTGGCCACCTCTAAAGTGAATTAATTTAGCATATGACCACTTGGAACGATAGTAGAACAAGATGATCACATTATTGGGAAAATCTCCTTAGTATATTCGATATGATAATTAATTAAGTTGGCACATGTGGACCATGCAGATAAGACAAGAGATAAAGATAAGATGTGATAAGATAAGAGAGAATTTGATTTGCACACTTCAGTGAAGGCTTCAGTTTAAGTAAAGAGAACTCAAATTGTTAAACTTCAGTGATATTAACAAATAAGACTTTAGTCAATTAAAGGAGAACTCGAATTGATCACTTCAATGATGTTAACAAGAAAGACTTCAGTTAAAATATTTAACTAAGTGATAACAAAGAAGATATAGTTAACTAAGTGTTTACACTTGAGTTGCGACACTTGCATGACAACACTTGAGTTAAACTAGAAGATGACACTTGCATGACGACACTTGAGTTAGCCACCTGACTAAGTGGTCTAGCATCCAAATGGAGGGAAAGTTCATCTTGAAGTCAAAAGATAAAAGTATAAGCCAAAGCATGAGAATAATATATGTGTGTGTGTGTTATACAAGATTGATGTAATTTAATGTGAAGTGAATTCTCTCCTCTCTTGAAGGCAATGCGCTTTTCTTTGTGCAGGATATTATTATGAGTTCTATTCTTACATATTCTCTCTTGCTCTGATATATGCACCAGGGGTGCTTGATGTAATCTTCTTATTGCGAAACAATTCATTCTTTACTATCAATCAATATACTAAGGAATATTTTGCTGGGGTTTTTCTCCCTCAAGTTATAGAGGGTTTCCCCGGGGTAAATTTATGTGTCGTATGTGAATGATTATGTTTATGATTGTTCATTGATTTAAAGTACTACTACAATTTCGAATTAAAGATAAACAATTAACATGGTATCAGAGCTCGGGGCATGAAAGAGATAAGTTCAACAATCAACCTTGAGCCTACGTATATCTTGAGTAAGCATGGTACTTGAAGAATAATGATTTCAATCTCAGTAAGACTAGAATACTAACTTGAAGGAATTTCGAACTTCAATACTTGGAAGGCAAGGATTCTAAATATCCTAGAAGATCGTGATCTATATGGCTACGTGTCCAGTGTTATTGAATAGCCTACTACCAATGCAGAGCTCTCCAACTTCAAGAAGAGTCAAGCCAAAGCAAAGAGGATCATTTATGATTTGGTGAAGGACAACTTGATGCCCGTGATCACTCCATTGAAGACACTGAATATTTCTTAATGGATATCATATATGCATACATGCAACAGTTAATGGATATCTAGGGAAGTGATGGAATGAAGGTCCGATCACTAGAAACCTCTAAAAAACTGGATAAAATAACCTCTGATGCATATGAAATAATACCCTCTCTATAGACCCACTAGAGAAACAAGAAAGGTATAATGCATGATAAAAAAGCATCCAATCAAATTTTGAATCCACTTGTAAAAAGCCTTATGTTCAATAATCATGTCCACACAATGTAGAAACTTGTAGTTGATGTCTTTCCCACTATCAAGTTTGTGAGACAAAGTATCAAGGATAAGAGAAACATCCTCGAGAAGGAAATAATTAAGCTTAGGTTGTCCCTCTATGACCTTGAAGTTCTTGTTCGCAAATGCCATATGATTGACATACTTTAAGACATGTGTCAATTGGCATGTGTAGGATCTATAGAAGGAAAATAAGGAAAAATGAGGGTCTTCATGGGAGAATCTTACTCACTCCTAAATAATCCATATATAAAATAAATATCCTCCATAGTGTAACTAAACCACATGTTTGGTCCAATCATAAATGCATCTTGTCTATGATCCCAAAACGAAATCAATTACAACAAAAAATAATTGTTCCCATTTAAGGATATAGAATCCCCATGATATTTGAAGAGGTATGTTAACGCTTAAATTTTGCACACATGCGACATTTCGGCTAATATTACAAAAGGAAATCATCAACATACACATGCAGCTCACCAAATACACCCTTGTCAGATCCACAAGAGAAATTGAGCCTCATATTGACAAAGATAGTCATTAGGGACAACTGTGTAACCTTTGCATCGGGAACCCATGCTAATAGCATGACTTTCTATTCAACAACCTGTGTAGATTCGCGCAACTTTTCCTTTGAAATTTGTGCAATTGTGCAAACAGTGGGACCACCTACTTTCCATGATGCATTCAAGGCTCATAACAACCCCCTTGGCTCAAAAATTTGAATTCAACTCCTCATATGCTTGGGAGCATTAATAGCCCCCTTTATGTACTTAGAGAACCAATTCACAAGCAAGGGTGTTCACATTGGGATTGAGATGTTTATTGGCACCCATTTGGACTATAAAAGGAATCCATGGGCATGCATTCTATAGAGAATATTTAAGAGCAAAGTTATGCTGCAAGAATTTCATTGAGAGCTCAACTTTCAATCCACTTCTTACCATTAGTTGGCATGCAAAGCTCCCTTGCTTTCTTCCTCTAGGAAGAAATAGTTTTTCTCCATCCTTTTAGTTTATTTTTGTTGAATTTTCTTTAGCTTGTGAGTGCATGGTCAACCTAACCAAATCTAACATTATTTCCTTGGCTTCAACTACAAGGATAGTAGGGAAGATTTCCCACCCTTGTGGCATTTTTCCCTCAATAGTATTTTTGGCGACTCCACTCTTATTTTTGTTCATTTCACTATAAATAGGTTGTCATTTGCAAAATAAATTATTTGGGGTTTATTGCAAATTCGGAAGCTTGTTGTTCATCCCCTCAACATTTTGGATTCGAAGGTTCATAATCGAATTTCATCAAATTTTCATTACCATAGTCCCCGACATTTTTGGTGCACTGTCCTACGTCGCTTTTCATTTGAAAATTGTGCTACAACACACCCTCTCCATTATGTGCTTCTGCGTTAATTCCACATGGCCTACATAAAAGTCTACCCGCGCTACCATGCATCTGTAGGTCCAAAACATGCGCTATTACGTAAGAACTTTGCTTTTTAGCTTAGTTTTCATCACAAATGCAATTTCGACGGCTGCTCAATGAACAAGGAATTACTTAACAACTCACATGTTTTTATCTTTCTTTAGTAATTAAACCACCTAGCTAAAAATAGGGAGTAAATAAATCATTTCTTGTATGTTATTTAGGCTAAAGGCTTTGAGGTTTTCAAGGGACCTCTTAGTTATCACTAGGAGTTGGCTACATCATTTCATGCTTGCTATTGATAGAGATTGTTACACTAGTACAAAATGAGAGATAAGTGACCAAAAAAAGGACCAAAATCCACATATAAATTACCACTTTTGAGTTGGTGACCACTGGTAGCAAATTAGTGGCCATATATCACGCGACAAAAAATGTGGTCATATTTATCTTGGTCGTTTATAGCTTATCTTGTGGTCATATATTTGGTCGTATATTTGGTCATTAATTTGGTAATATATTTGGTCATTAATAGTTACGCGATAAATGACCGCTAATTTGCTACCAGCGATCACCAACTCAAAAGTGGTCATTTATATGCATATTTTGGTCATTTTTTTGGTCACTTATCTCTTATGTTGTAATGGTGGTCATTTATATGCAAATTTTGGTCATTTTTTTAGTCATTTATCTCTTTTTAGTGGTTTCAGAATATAAATAGGGCACGGTAGAATCGAACCACCAACCTCCTACCTATAAGGCAAGTGCTCTACCATTGAGCTAGCACCCTTAAATAAAATTCCTTATGGATTGATATGATAATAAAATGTAAGGAGTGGGATATTAACATTGGACACACCAAGCCGGAGTCTACATGTAAATACAAAGTTATGAATAACTGAAATTTTTACAAGTCATATTTTTTGAGTGAAGGAACAATCTAGGCATTTCAGAATGTAGTCTTGTGACAAGTGGAAGATTAGCAATATGTCAAAACAATGTAGTCCAATGTTTGAAAAACACTATTAAACAAGATATACCTTAGCTTCATTGAATAAGCAGTGAACAGAAAGTGTGTCGGATTCATGCTATAAACATTGATAAGACATTTTTAAGCACTTGTCAAGCTTCACTGAATTAAAGACAAGAAGATCGCCAAAAAAATAAGTACTTCCCTCCAATGAAAGACAAAAGAATATCGCCAAAAAATTAAGTACTTCCCTCCAATGAAAGACAAAAGAATATCACCTTCCATGCCCCAATAATGATGAGTAGGAGATATTCTTGATGGTGCAGGTGCAGAAGAAGCAGAGGGCCCTAACAATGCAATAAACAGATTATCCTTAGTGAATTTTGTAGATGGTACCCAGTGTAACCCTATCAGCGCTAATTACAACACTTGAATTGTTAGGACATTAAGCAAGGCATTAAACAGAGCCATCCAACCCAAGGGATTGACTCCAAGACTCCCTGCATGAAGCTCAAAGGCACTCAAGCTAGCACACAGAGACAGTAAATAGTTGAAGATTTGAATGATTGGCCTCTAAATTTATAAGTTGTTATCTGTTATTCTCTTTTTTTTAATTTCCATGACTATTTTGGATTTTAGGAAAGTGCATCAAGGAGGAGACAACATGTTGTTTTTATTATGGTGCTAAACATTTTTTTCTAAAGAGCATGTGTGTATATATATATATATATATATATGATGACATCGTCACTACACCTCGCTTCTATCAGTGCAAGCATGAAAAATAAAAGGAAATGCATTCTACATAAATGATTGCTCAAAAGAAGCATATGCATTGGGAAGACATGCCAACAAACATGTTAATTGACAACATTTTCCATACCTCATTTGTAGGGGAGTGAAACCCAGAATTTCTTCCTATGCCAAAAGGCATCAGGTCTCTCTGCACATACAGAGTCTTCAATTTTTTTCTGGATTTCATCTTTCTCTTTCTGCCATTCTGGACTGAGAAGTTGAGCTTCAATCCTTTTGTATTGCAAATCTTGCTAGATTAACTTCAAGTCTTGTTCTTTGTGTTCTATTGCTCGATAGTATTCAAAAGCTTTATGGACTTGAGTAGACACCTTAGGAATAGACTTGAATTCATAAAGAAATTTATTTTTCCCTAAAGTAAACCATATGCCTTTCTTACCAGTTTTTTCGTTTCGTTTGCTGGTGTGAGGTTCAACTATGGCAAGGAAAGGAGCTCCCATGATAGCTTCAACATCCGAGTTGATAATATAAGCCTTGATATGGAGCTTATGGTTTTTCATGATTATCACATCATTGGGAACGAAATGGGTGATTTTTCTATCTCTCTCCAATCCTTTGATTGAGCTCTTGACATGCATCTTTTTCTAGAACCTGCCACTCAGGAATCTAGAGCTGAAGAAGTTACAATCACTGCCTGAGTCGATGAGAGTAAGGAAGGATTTTTTCATTACATCGATGTAAAAGGTCATCTCAATTATGGCCTCTGAGTTTAGATTGTGTATAAATACATTCCAGAGGATCCATGGACTTCTTCTAGTACAACAACATTTCCTGTTTCTGCTTCTTCATCTGAGGAAGATTCTTCATTACTACTACTAAATAGGCCAATGCCTTTTCCCTTCATATCTTCCTTGGCTTCTTTTACCTGTGGGTTATGGGCCTCTATTGCTACTACTCTTTCTTTGAGTAGTCTGAGTTCTTCTTTGATATCTTTCTGCTCCTTGTGCAAATCGACCAAAGTTATTTCTTCAAAGCTTGTGAGATTTCTTTCTTTAAGGACTGGAATAGTATTTGACTCAAAAGTTGGAAAATCTGTGAATATCTTCTTCTTTCCTTTTTTCTTCTTCTTAAATTCTTTACAGCTTGAACTCTCAGAACTGCTGGATATTTTTGAGACTACCTTTGGCTCTTTCTCCTTTTTCTTCATGTCCTTCTCACTCTTTTTTTCTTTGCTTCCTCTCATAGCTTTGAACACGACTTCTGCTAGAGAGTCCTTAAGGCTACTAGCCTGCATGCTAGTAACAAGATGTGCGAAGTTAACTAGGTCATTGCCTCCTTCTGAGGCCATTAGACAATATTCTGATTGGAGAAAAGCTTTAAAAGCTTCTTCTCTTTCATCTGCATATGATCCTTCATCTTCATCTGTAACACAATCAGATGTGGGGTCTTCAGATTGCTGGGGAACCTGTACCTGCTCATTTTTTGGGAAGGCCTTATCGTATTCTCTATTTACTCTCTGGACTTCTGGACATTGGGTCGTCTTATGGTAGTTGGAACCACATATTCTGCATTTTTGGCCCCATTCTATCCGAGCCTTCTCATTTGGCTGCCATCTTTGTAAACCATATGCATCACTAATTGTACTTTCTAGTCCCATTGACTCATCTTTCGGTCATTTGTTGGACATTAATAATATTATTTTACCTTATCTCTCCCTGTCATACCATCTTGCGCAAGTTTTGGACCAAATTGTTTTAGTAACATTGAATAAGGTGTTATTAGGAATTCTAATGATTAAATAAAATATTGTTAGAAGTCCCTATGTTAAGAGGGTCATAATTAATGTTAATGACACATATTACCTACAGGTTAATTAGAGAAGTAGTTAGATAACTTACTACATGGTGCACAGCAGACAGCCTTGTTAATTTATTAGATGAATTCCTCGGTAACAAAACACATTCTCCTTATATCTATCTCTCTTGAGTCTCATGTGATGATCATAGAACTAAAGTACCAACACAAAATAGACCTGATCCATAGTATTCATAATTTCATACCGAATTCATATAATGTCTTGAAAGTAACACAATAATTCTCAATAGCAACAAAACCTTGATTCTTATGTCTTTCCCACAAAAGGATCATGGAAGAATTCGCATGGCTCATTTGGATCAAAGCTTAACAAGGTTCCAAGTTCAAGAACGGATAAAGCAAATATCTGCAAAAAATAATAACCCCTGAAAATCAATTACTTAAAAATCCAAAAATAATGGAAACAAGCTTCAAATTGATAATATTTTACTGTATAAAAGAAATGTCACTGAGAGATTTAATATAGACAAAAAGACTAATTCAATATTGTCAGCTATCTTAAGCTCTAACAAATTCTGCTATAAAATACCATATCGCATTAATTTTTAAATACCAAATGCCATTTCCTATCTACGATGTACATAAATCCTTTAGGCCTTTAATTTCACATAAAAAATAAATCATGGCTCTAAAAATAAAATGGAGAAAAGGGAAAGATGGAACATTCAAGCATAAGAAAGAATAGTTGCATATGCTATGGACAGGGTGAAGATACCTGCTTCTTAATCCAATCATACTGACGAGTACCAACAGCAGGAGCAAACTCAAGGAACACGCAACCTTCCTTTGAAAGCCTGATTCCTCCTGACTTCAGTGACAAAAAATATAGTAGGAAATTTATGCTTGCTATTATTAGAATATTGAAAATTTGCATTGACAGAATTACAATTCACAAAATATGTGAAATGTAAGAATACTACAAGCACAAATATAAAACAGGACTGTTATGTTAATGTTTACATGTAACAAATGCAGAATAACCACCAAACATAAATCAAAAATATAATTGCAGCCTACAAAATACTTCAGTAAAATTACAAGAGAAATTGAATTAGAAAATACGTAGGTCCAATGTACTATACTCAGGTGCTTTGGGTTGCATCCCCAATGCTGCTTTACCTTTGTAGAATGTATACTTCACAAATATTTTGCTGGGTTGACCTGAGAAATGAATGTCAAATCATGTAAAGAGTCTGCACATACAGAGTCTTCAAATTTTTTCTGGATTTCATCTTTCTCTTACTGCCATTCTGGACTGAGAAGCTGAGCTTCAATCCTTTTGTATTGCAGATCTTGCTAGATTAACTTCAAGTCTTGTTCTTTGTGTTCTATTGCTCGATAGTAGTCAAAAGCTTAATGGACCTGAGTAGACATTTTAGGAATAGACTTGAATTCATAAAAAACTTTATTTTTCCCTATAGTAAACCATATGCCTTTCTTAATCCAAATATGAAAACAATAATCAGTAAGGTATTCACTCCAATATAGAAGAGATAACTAAATTTAAGAAGTGAAGTGGATAATAGATTCACATGTTGATCCCAAAAGATGCTCTTTAAATCTATACAATGATCATCTTCTTCCACTTAACTCGATCCACATTTTTTACTTGTCACATAATCAGATAGGTTTTTAGTTGAATTCTTTAAATTATGTGGTATATCCTCCAAAATAGCTGTAAAGTCCAGGGCACTCTGTAGTATACAACTTGGTTGAGAAGGCAATCTTGACAACTTCTAGAATGACCCTAGGGACTGTTTGTTGCTTTCCTCGAATTTATTTTACAGCCTATTGCTGATCTAAGATGATAAAAAAATTCCTATCTTAACAAGGATGGTTTTGAGTCTAGGAAATGAACGGTCCCAGTTCACCTTCCATTGTTGTTCTTGGACCCTCTTCTACCCTTCTTTCGGTGGATCTCTGTGGGTAAGATTTCTTGGTGGAGGGGACATATTCCTCACTAGATATTGAGATGGTAAATTGGATAGAAGAGTCTTAGATTATACTTTCACCCTCTGTGGTTGCCTGAATCCTTTTTATCCTTTGTAATTCCTCTATATAGTACCGTTTCGTTTGTTCCCCCATTCCCTACTAGAATTCCCATAAAACTCCATTCTATTCTCACTATATCCTTTTCTTTCATTGTCTTCCGCTCAAGGTGTTATTTTCAATATCTTTCCCTTCTTCCCTTTTTTTCCTTTCTTGGTTCCTGTCTAGTGTTTTGTCCACAAAATAAAACTCCTATGTTTCCTTTGCAGGTGCTACTAGGCAATCTGGAGTTACCTCTTCATGGCCAAAGCCATTTGCATTTCATGAGATAGATTGAAAGCCCTTGGTTTTCTTGCAAAGACGGGAAAGATTTAAAGGCTTGGTTTTCTCGCAAAGACATGAAAGATTTAAAGGCTTTGTTTTCTTTGAGTAGTAGACAAGTTTGTCCCTGCTTGAACTCAAAGCAGCTTGAATCTTAATCATGTTCTCAGTGTCAAGTATGAAAATTTCGCATTTTAAAAGAAAAATGAGTGAGATATATATGTTTTCATATTCTTTTTCTTGATATCCATCTAGATATTTGGTTCGTTAGCCAGTTTAATCTAGACTTGCAACTAGGTTATGTCTTCGTTGTAGATCAATTTAGCTCAAAATACACTGGATTTGGATCCAAGACTCTAGAGTTTTGATATTTTTCCACACCTGCAAACTTTATCATTAGAATATGATCATCAAACAAAATATTGGTTTTTGTCCCTACGGATTGAATGCTTAGTTTGGGAATGTTTTATAGTTGTTTGACCTATATTAACTGATAGTTGATGGACTTGGCTCTCTTAGAAGAATTGGAGGCTTCTTCTAAAAGTTGCATTCTAGTCCAATTGGGTTGTTCTTGATTCAATTATTGGTAGCATTTTTTCCATTTGCATTCATGCAAAAATGTGGCCTGGTGGGTGTCTGCTCAGGCACATTGGAATATGTTTAGGAGGTTTCTTATGAAAATTGTTTTGTGAGCAAACTGTGCTTCTCTTCTTGTTGAGTAGGAACATTTCTACAGGGGCTCTTATGGGAGCTAGGGAAAATTTTAGATGTGGGAAGAGGAGAGCTCATTCTTCGTTTCCATGTTGCTTATGTATATAAGTATGTGTTATCTGTATATTTTTGTGCATATTATAGAATATATATATATATATATATATATAATGTATTTTTTATATCTTATTCCTAGTTGTATTGCATCCAAATTCTTGAATGTTATTTTGAATTTACTATGCATCATTTTATTTTGCATATATGGGTGTGTTGTATCCCAGCTATATACCATGCAACTTATCTTGATAGAGTTAGCTTAAAATCTATTTTTCTTCTGAGATGGAGGAACTTGTCATGTGCCTTGACAGTTATTCCTGGAATCCTTGTATTAAGGAGGTCCATGTCGTAAACTATTTACAAAATTAAATTGTGATGTGTTTCTGTAGGTCTGTGGCATTACAAGGAAACATCCAAAAAATATATGGATGGCTACTGAGGGTGTGTATCTTGCAATTACAGGGAAAAAATAACAAGGTTTCTATCAATGCAAATTTTTTTATACAGGCATTTATTTATGTAGTATTCCTACTCATTGAATATATTCAAATTTTATAGGAGATGCCAATTTGTCTTTTGTAGAGAGAAACTGAGCATAATTTTTTTGTAAAGGAGCTAATTTTTCATTTCTTGATATATTTAGGTGAATCTAAATTCTTGTACTCTAAATTTACCTGTGGAATATTGTTAAAACCTAGGACATGATCAGACAATGTTGAACCAGGAAACACATCCCCACCAATTGCAATACCTAGTTTAAATGGCCTATCAAATCATTCATAAACCCAAAGACAGATCCTTAGAGAGTGCCCCAACTTCAAAAAGGTATATACGAGACTGTATAGCCTCCAAATTGCCACCCATTTTGTACGGTTCATAGTCCTACAAATTGTTGCAGGCATATAACAACTGACCATAATAATCACTTAGGTGGCTTGTTCCAAATTCCAATATAATTGGGTAATTCCCCAAACTGAGTAATTTCTTGAGTTCAAGCATTCTGAGTAATATAAACAGAACAAAAAAGGAAATATGAAAGAAACATAGGTAAGTCTAATTCTGCAATACACATGGACATGATCATTTCTAGCAGAATATAAAATAAAAATAAAAATCTGTTGATATTGAATATGGCATTTACAGAGCAGCATATTAGACTCCAAATAGGGAACACACCCACAGTAAGAGTTGTACAGAATGATCACCCTCTGCATCTCTATTGTACAAGATCATACTATTTGGGAGTTGGATTGACGGTTCAAAGACAACTGTCCAAATAACCTCTCACACATCAACTAATAACAATGTCAGAGACTTATTCCAACTACTCCCCTCCATTTTTATTTAACTGTATACAAAATGACCGCTAGCATCAAACACCTGCTGTAAATTTGAGCATCTGGTTGAATATTACAAAAATAACACAACGCCATCAATAGAAGTAGAAGAGGGAATAGAAGTAGCAATAACAGAAGTGATCAATTCTGTTTCAAAAGATATAATTGGCAGTCAAAGCGCTGCATCTGGAGCTGAACTTATGATTAGAACTGCAACTGGCTGACTGGGAGAACAAATACTGGGACTTCGACAGGAATGGCGTAGGACTGGGAAGAAGCAAATATTGGGCCACTTAATGCAAAGGATGAAACCTGTGGCTGGACTGCCTCCTAGAGAAAGCAGTGCAGCAGGACCAAAAGAAAATGACATTGAAGTCCAGCAGAAAATGATGTCACTGGTCTTGGAGCTGTTTTTAAAGAACTGACAACTCCATAGATTGAATTTCTACCAATGACATGGGTACCATGCCAAATATCCCACTCTGGCATTTTGGTTAAGGACCCATATGCGCAGGTAGTTTGTCTTGAGTTCTTGAGTTTACTTGATAAACAAATAAGACTTCAAAACAATGTTGGTGTCTTGAATGATCTGCGTGTTTTTATTTTGCTCCTTTGCCAATGTACATTACAATTCCTGTAACTTTGCTACAACTTCCTCATCCTCTTCCAGTGTTCCACTTTTCACAACCTTTTTTGTGTCCAGAATTCCTCTTTATTTTACTTTCTAGCTAAGTCATATGACACATGAACAGGGTACATGAAGGACACATTGATAGTGCGTGTGTGTTAGTTAAAAAAATTACAAATTATGATGAATAACCAGCGTGAGATACATGCCCTCTACCTCGGCCTATCTCTCCTAATTTCCAGAAATATTAAGTCTGCCCTCATCTTCAAAGACTCTTCTTTAATAATAGAACTTGTAAAAATACAACATCAGAATGATGACACAGTTCTTGGACGAATGAAGTTGAGAATTCCGAGCATGCTTGAATGCCTAGACATCTTTCAACTGCTTCATATTTGCTGGAACAATAGTCGCAGGGTGGATGCACTGGCAAACCAGGCCACAGGCTTACCAAAAAGTCAATTGGTGGAAAATGGAGAAGCCCCCAAGGTTTTAGTGATACCATAAGGCCTCTCATGAGCCAAACAACAATTAACCAAGGTACCACTTTGAACTTCCTTGGGAGCCGCATCATAGAAATTGACAGGTGTAGTCGGATAAGATTGAATGGAGGCAAAAGTCTGTATGCTCCTCATGTAGGCTGTCTCTCTCAGTCCTATACAGCTCCCATGGCAGACTCGTCTTTAAACTCCGCATTCAATGCCACACGGCCCACAAGTGGGATATTAGCAGTGCAGGCTTGCATTCTCTTTGGTATGGAATTTGGGTATGAGAGATCTCTGGAGGAGACTGGATTCGATCCAGTGCTTAGTTTGCAGGTGCATTGTAACTACAGTGGACTCTTTGACCTTGTAATCTCAGGTAAGTTCTCCCCTCCTGGGACTCTGCAACTTGTTTTGATTGTAAAAACTTTGAACTCATGAGCATCCATTGAACACCAGAACCCAAGGGCTAGAATTTACATTGGATCGCTGTGAATCTGGCTAGTGTGTTTGGACTAGGGACCACCTGGAAATTTCAACAAGCCTGCTATGTTTTCAGTAATAATTTCCCTTCTGATTCCTTGCCGTCTCATAGGAAAAACCCAATCCCTTGAGATGGCAAACAATAGTAACCATGAAATTAAGAAAATTTTAAGGCAAATGACATGCCAGTCAGAGGGCATGAAACAGTGAATAGAGTATTTGAGCATACACATGGAAAAACAGGAAAACAAGCAGGACAGCATGGAAAACAAAATGCAAGAATTGAAGATAAATTATGATAAACTTGCTTCATATACTGAGATGCACTATAACATCATTCTGGCCTTTGCTAGAGGTTCACAGTCTGCTACAGGTTTTCCAAATGTCTCAGCTGCCTCAGTGAAGGAGCATTTTGTTGATGAAGATACAATGCAGTAGACAGCCTTGGCATTGAATGAGCACAATAGAGATCACAAGGAACAAAGGACAAATAAAAGAAGAACCACCAATGGAAGAAGCCCACAATGTCAACAAATTTGGTTTTTAATCTTTTATATATACAGTTTACATGTCTTTGGATATTAGGACAATATGTAAAACAGTATACCACTAGATACAAAATGCATGCATAGAGTAGGCTCTGCAAGGAAGCAGAAACTTCATGGACAATCTTTATTTTAGTTGAAAAACTTTGCACAAGAATTTTGTAATAGTTTTGAAATTTTTGTACTATTTACACTATTTGGTTTTACAACAGCTTCTTTATAAATATATACCTATCCGTTCTTGTGAAAAAAAATTACAAATACAAAAATGAAATATAGACATAAAGATCCAAATTTTCTAAAAATTTGAAACTAGTTACAGCTTGCTAATTTATGGTCATGTGCTTGAAGCCACTTATTAGTTGAAATTTATCGTCAGTTTCAAATCTAAAAAAGTAACTAACAAACAATATATTCTTAACTTCCTTTCAGCGCACCAGGGTCTAGGTTGTACATGGGTTTGGTTTCTAGTATTTACAGTACAATGGGTCTCTTCCAATTTCTCTCTTTGTAGCCATCCAATGTTGATGGCCTTGTGGATTTAGTTGCTAGCATAAAGAGCCCAATGATTCTCTTCCAATTTCTTGCTTTGTGGCCAACCAATGTTGAGGGACTTCTGTCTATGTACCCATGTTGATTTCTAATATATCAAATATTTTGGTGTTCTTAAACAATAAATTCACATTTAAATAATGGTAAAGCAGTTCAAATTGTGTGCCTTAGTGTCGGACACGTGTGGTAGGAATTGGTTAGACATGTGTAGAGGCCCGAGGGCCACCTAGGATTTCAGAGGATGAGGGATGTAAGCTCCAGGTGGTGGACATGCAATGACTAGGAGGTCTTGTTAGTTAGGGAGGTGACGAGGGAGCATAACTAGCACTTCCAACCCAAGAGGGCACTGATTTGATTATGCATATAGGGAAGGAATAATACACCCACTATGAACTGACTGCCTTGGGAATGTTTGAGCTTCCAATGAATGGTGTTCTCTCAAACACCACCCCCAAAATCTGGTTAATGATATGACAAGTGGAAACCAAAGGCATGTAGCCAAAAGCAATAAGAAAAAGAAAAGGCACATAGTCTACAAGTGCTCCACACTACTAGTTGTCACACACATGGTCATTATCAATGGCACCTCACCAATATCCGAAAGGGCACGTAGCCAAGTTAGCAATTGACATTTGTAATTCTGAGCTACAATGAAAAGTTACTCCTACAACAATATTTGGCACCCCCCTAACCAGTATCTCACCAGCTAGGACTTAGTTTCCCATAGCAAATTCATTGTCTTCACACCAACAAAACCTGCGACATGCTACCTACCATAGTAGCAAGGCTTGGCACTCGCCCCCCACCCCTCACCATATCAACTCTGTAACCACCCAAATATATGCAAGCCCTACAAGCAAACATAATGCAACAAAATAGCAAGAAGATAGGATCCTTTTTTTCCAAGGAAAACCTCATGAGATTCTCCCCTCTTCCTGGGAATATCCAAATGGAGAATAACACAACTGTCAACCACAATATCATTTGATAACCCCGCAGGGAGAAGATAGGATCCCTTCCTTCTTTCAAAAGGATTAGCATATTGTCAAATCTATTAGCCTGTTTTGGCCAAAATCTTATTCTCAAACAAAAGCTCTAGCAAGTGCTATAAAAGATTAATTCAAGAGTTTTCTAAAAAAGCAAAAGCAAGCACTATAAATAGAACAACATATGCAAATTTAGCAAGTGTAATGTGAATGGATAGCAGAAGCATGTAGGCAAGGTGTAGTCTTGCACTTGTAATGGCATTTCCCCTCATCTCTTTCAAAATCTCCAAAGCAATTTAGTCCAATCACCCTCATCCTTATTTAGCAAGGAAGCTTGTTTCTAACATGATGATTAGTTTTTCATATCCATTTTTATTTTAATGGAGCTTTTTTCACTTCAGATTCCATTAATTGCATAAGTGGGATATTGTGAAAATGCTTCATATAATACCTTAGAGAACAAACAAGTACATCAAGATCAAAGTGATTACACCATACAAACAACATGAGTACCAAAAAAGTACCAATCTACTTGAGCTAAAATGGATAGAAAATAAGCTTAAGTCCCCATAAGGAGGGGCTTAACATCATGAAAAAATGCACCTAGGTTAACCCTCAAGAGCAATGCCAACTTTTGCTAAAAGCCCCTCAATTTCCCTAAAGTAAGGGTGTGAGATATATTATTGAAGTAACCTTACATCAATGTTTTCACAAAAAACCAATTGCAACCAATCTCATTGAGTGCCAAAGATATTTGTTACTATCCAGAACCATCCACATATCCCTCAAGTTAATACACTAAGGCAAACCAGATACAAGGTGAAAATCAGACTTGAGCTGAGAACTCAATTCATCCAACTCCTTCTTCTACCTTCCAAGATGGAAGGGGAACAGTATTTATACAAAAAGAAGTGAATAGTCACGATTTCCAATAATCACCTTTGAGCTAATGCCCTTTACTAACACTAACTAATCATAATATGACTAATATCATTAAATCTTTTAAATGTTTATTTCTCACTAGCTTCCCCTTGAAGGCAAAAGCAAGAAATAGACAAGAAGGCAACGATGCAAACAAAGGCAAGATCCTGCTTTCAACCATGTAAAGGTGAAGCCATCTATGATGTGGACCAGTGAGTAACCTGCTCATCATTGTCTACAACTATAATTTCTGCCAAAAACTGGCAAAGAGTGTGTTACGTGACATAGATCTTTGAGTCTCATCCTAACCATTAAAACAAGTGAGGTTTGATCTATGTTGCACAAATTTTTGGAATGTGGGTATTGTGGCAATATGGGTGTAGGTGTCCAGAACGGCTATAAACTTCACCCAAATTCCAAGAAACAATAGATTGGTGTTGGACTTCTGATGATGTACATGAGAGATGAAAGATAAAAAGAAGAATTTTATCATTCAAGAAATCATCCTATACAATGAAGGGGGTCCTCTTTTATTACATCAATTGGGTGCTTATTGTAAAATCTCAAGCACAGTTGAATCTAGCTACTGTGGATTCCTCACTGGTGAAAGATTGCACAACATTTGCAAGAATTAGCAAAAAAAATTTAAATGAATGAAGAACAATACTCATGAATTGGTGAATAATGTCAATATTATTAACTGTCCAACCTTAACAAAGGTTAAGAACACCCATATATACAAATCTGGAAGAATTCGAATCCATCTGGAGTGTTCACACTGATCTAGCTTAGAAATAGCTCAAACCCCCCTAGGTTGACCAAAATATCCCAAACCATCCCAAACTGGTTCGAATCTGCTGTGTGAATGTTGGGAATGACTGGACAGGCCCATGTGACCTCACACATGTGAAGAAACTGGTTGGTTAGAGGTTTGGAGTCTAAAATTGGTCAAAAATATGACAAAACAAGGCAAGATTGTCCACAAAGTGAGCAAATGCGCCCTAGGTAGAAGAGAAGCATGCTGAGTGCATTAAATGACCTGAGGAGGGCGCTCTAGGCATGCTGAGTGCATTAATTGTCCTGGGGAGCGCTCCACAAAGCTGGTTTGACTCAGCACTTGTTCACATTGCTAACCAGTTCATGATAATTTGACCATTTACCAACTAATCAACTTAGGGATGTAATCATTAATCACTTGGGCTAATTAATCATCATTAATAAATGATTAATGTACATAGGTGGAAAAATGTTCTAACACCCCCCCTTAAGCTAGACTTAGTGAAATATCAAAAATTAAGGCCTTGGCAACTAGGCTCAAGTCACCTTTTACATCATAAAATTTATTTGTCCATGTAAAATGAGGAAAGAGGCAAAACCACATGGGAAAAATCCTCCCTCAAGAATGGACATGATACAGAGATGATCAAAAGGTCTTCAACAGGTCTTGTTCTTCACTTGAATGAGTTGAATGAACAACTTCTTGCTGAAATACTTGGTGAAGATGTTGTGGATGTCATGATCATGCACCAATTCTTCAATGTTTTGTAGGAAAAAAACATGTTGGAAGGCTCCTTGAATCTCATCATTTGATGATGGGGGAGCATTATAAGAATGCTTCTTGCTGCATACATACTCTGATATGAATACATGATCAATAATGGAAAAGATATCTCTGCAAAATCCTTCCCAAAGAACATCAAAAATCTCAACAAAATCTGCATTTTGAGGAGCTTCCTCATGGCAAATCAAACCATGAATCTTCCTTCCGAACTGATGTAGCACCTTCCCAAATCTGTAATAGAGATCATGTGGCTCTGATATATCAGAATAGGAGCCATATGGAGCAGCAAAAACTAGAGGTATAATGTCTCCATGATCGAATGGTTTTACAGTAAGAGAAGTGTGTGTAACTGGATCACACTGACAGTTGAGCAAACTTGAAGGGTCTGGAGACTTGAGTTTTGAACCATAGGTGGTAAGATCAGGTCCAGACATGTGGAACAGCAGTCCCATGATAGCCAATGACATGGCTGTCCAACCAAGGAATGATATGCAAGACATAAAACCAAGATAGATCAGTGACACAGTTTTGGAAACAATAAAATTGTGAGATTTTCCAACTGTAGAACTTGGGGTTTGTGTGGTCTTTTGGGCATCCGATGGTTGGGGAAATGGTTTGATGGCTGTCATAACCTGTATATCAGCCTGCATATTATCTTCCATATCAGAATATGAAAGATCTGATTGAAGTGGGAAAGAGCTTTCAGAAGGCATGTCAAAAACTAGTGAAAAATTACTAGTATTGGGAGAAAGCTTCGGTGAACTGGATGGAGATTCTTTCAGGGAAGAGACTGATTTTTCTGAATCTGATATATCAGAATGTAAATCAGAAATAGAGATATCAGAAAAATATTTGGCTCTTTCACCCAAATCATAGAGCTTTTTACCTTTGCATGTGGCATAGAGGCAATGATCTTGTTCCAAAGAGAGCTTGGCTTCTTCTCTTCTTGCAAAATCTGGAACATCAATGTTATGTTCTTCAAGTAGCTTGGTTAGAATGTCTATCTTCTTTCTGAAACATGATTTTTCATTGTGAGAACCTCTGCAATAACCACATTTGGGCTTCTCTTTCTTGCTCTTCATCTTCTTGACTTTTGAATCTTCATCACTTGAACTTGAGCTTTCATCACTTGAATGCTTCTTCTCCTTCATCTTCTTCTCTTGAGGTTTCGAACCCTTGGGTTTTTGCTTGCCTCTTCCATATTTCGAATCTCCAGCTGCAAGCACTTGATCTTTTTGTTTGATGGAGCCCATCAAGACCAGCTTGTCTTGCTCTTGAGTTAGCATCTCCATGAAGTCAGCCAAGGATGGCATCTTCCAACCTCTGACTGTGAGCCTTGTGGAGTTGAAGGAAGACACAAAAACTGAGTATTCAGAACCCAATTTGGAGAGAATGGACAACACCAACTGTTCTTCTTTCTTCTCTATGCCACATTGTCTGATCTGCAAGACCAAGTTCTTGAACTTGGTGAAGAAGTCCTGGATGGAATCGAAATTCCCTGGGCTCAGTGAGACAAGCTCATTTTCGAGCTGGTGGCCTCTCATCTCATCAGTCTTTCCAAACAGTGTCTCAAGCTTGAGCCACACTTCATTTGGAGTTGCTAGACTTTCTACATGAAACAGGAGGTCTCTCGAAATGCTGAGACAAAGGAGGCCAAATGCCTCATCCATTCTGTTAAAAAACTTGGATTTCTCCACAGCTGAGTTTGGCTCAACCTCAGTGCCCATCGTGATTCTGTAGAGACCCTTGGATCTCAGCAAAATCACCATTTCTGCCTTCCAATCGAAATAGTTGAAGGGTGTGAGCACGTTTGGGTGAGATGGCTCCATTCTCCTCTGCTGCAATTCGCACTTGCTGACAATGCTGAACTCCAATACCTGCAAACAACTCTCAAATCACTCTGGAGGGATCTACACTCACAGATTCGAACCCTGTATGGATAGTGGGTGCATTCGGGAGAGCATCACACCTGAGAGGAGCCACTAGATTTCTCCAGTAAGCTCAAGGCAATGGCCTCAGGAATTATGTGGTTTCTCCACTGTTTCTGGCAATCCACTACAACAGTCTGCTGGTTCGAATTCTAGCTCCAAGAGCTCTGATACCATGTAAAATCTCAAGCACAGTTGAATCTAGCTACTGTGGATTCCTCACTGGTGAAAGATTGCACAACATTTGCAAGAATTAGCAAAAAAAATTTAAATGAATGAAGAACAATACTCATGAATTGGTGAATAATGTCAATATTATTAACTGTCCAACCTTAACAAAGGTTAAGAACACCCATATATACAAATCTGGAAGAATTCGAATCCATCTGGAGTGTTCACACTGATCTAGCTTAGAAATAGCTCAAACCCCCCTAGGTTGACCAAAATATCCCAAACCATCCCAAACTGGTTCGAATCTGTTGTGTGAATGCTGGGAATGACTGGACAGGCCCATGTGACCTCACACATGTGAAGAAACTGGTTGGTTAGAGGTTTGGAGTCTAAAATTGGTCAAAAATATGACAAAACAAGGCAAGATTGTCCACAAAGTGAGCAAATGCGCCCTAGGTAGAAGAGAAGCATGCTGAGTGCATTAAATGACCTGAGGAGGGCGCTCTAGGCATGCTGAGTGCATTAATTGTCCTGGGGAGCGCTCCACAAAGCTGGTTTGACTCAGCACTTGTTCACATTGCTAACCAGTTCATGATAATTTGACCATTTACCAACTAATCAACTTAGGGATGTAATCATTAATCACTTGGGCTAATTAATCATCATTAATAAATGATTAATGTACATAGGTGGAAAAATGTTCTAACACTTATAGTATATACTACCTAATTGTATAAAGTTATTAACAAATGGCCTAATATCATTTTATTGAGTCATTAATAACACCATAACTTTATTACATTTCAACTTTAGTATTGGAGTGTAAATTCTCCAACACCCCCCTTGAAGCTATTTTATTTTCAACTTCCTTATATTTCCAAATTCTAGGACCTGTTCTGGTACTCCATCAAACTGCCATCCACTCAAATTTGAAGTCAGAGTTAATTGGCATCCACCTAAGTAATCATATCACCGTCTCTTTTTTCCCGAAGCAAAATCCACCTAAGCAACCTTGTTTCCATCACTTATCACCAAAGCAAGAATCCACCTAAGCAAAAAATGTATTGTCGTCTTTTCTTGATGAAGCAAGATAGAATTCACCTTGACAGGTAGAGTAATCAACCCATGTACCTTGCTGGAAATTTCCCTGTGTTAGTGTTTAAAAAAAAATAGTCTCCCTTCATTGTTTTGAAATAATCCTCTTCATCTTTATCATAATTTTCCATTCGAGTTTCGCACACTGTGAAGGTAAAATTCAATATACTTAGTTATTATTTTCTTCAAATTAATTTTTGGAATTATTTTAAACAGGTTCTGGACAAGTCTAGTTGAAAATTATGACCAGAGTTTTACCCCCCTTATTGCATAGATGTTCGCCTAAATTTTTCATGAGGATTCCTGAGCTTGCTGAGAAGATTATGTGGGCAAAGGCAGCAATTCTGAACCTATTCTTAACCTTAAAAAGCACTGGGAAACATTTATGTTATGTTTTAGGCAAGATCTGTGGGTTAAAACTTAAAACATCCATAAATCTCTATTTTCTGGGTATGCATCAGCAGTGAAGACTATTCCTTTCAAAAGTTTGGTTGTAATACCAATAGGTAGACAAATAAATGAGAATTCTAGGCATAATTAAGGACTTCCCTAACTCTCAAGCAGCAGTAAAGGGGCATCAAATCTCACATTTTGGATAGATCTATGCATAAAGTCATTAACAGAGCTTTTTTTGGGTGCATTCCTCAGCAGCCTGTGCATGAAAACAGTACAATTTCCAATCCTGGGTGTTGTCTGGGGCCTGGGCATCCAGTGTACTGTTTGACATGTTCCTGCAGCAGTGTACTGTTGGACACCAAAAGGTGTGGGTTCCATATCAAAATGTGTTATTACTGTTCCAAATGGTCCTGACTTCTGAAAAGTCTCTTTTCTATGCTCAAACAGTGTTCAAGACATATGTAGGCAGACAACACTAGCGCAGAAAGAGTTGTATGATGGGCCCTTTTGGGAACCCATCATTCCCCCTTGCCTAAATTCACTCAGCCCAAGTGATCAGTAAACTTTTGAAGGAGAAGTGAAGTCATCAAAATTGGACTAGAAAACCCGCATCTTGTAATTATCAGAAAAATTCATCAAAACCATCAAATCACTCAGATCCATGTCAGAATTTATCGATCCTGTTGAAATCCAAGATAAATCATGACTCTTGTGCAACTATACTTTGAGTGACAAGTCTAATTGCATAAACATAATAGACACTGTTAGAGTACCCTCTCCCCCAGGGTTTACACAAATTGAATGATAATCAATTATATGTGGATTGAACCATTTAAAATTATTTTTCTAAATAATTTTATTTGAAAACAATAGCCTGTACTATAAGCCTCTAGGCTTGCAATCCTCTCAAAGTTTCAATATGAGGTCTGTGATGTCTAACATGCTCAGCACATCACAAGAAATGCGACAACAAAGTATTAATATTCGACATCTGCTTCTTGTCACTACATAAATTATTGTAGTGATGGGTTATGAAGAACATCTATCAAGACCTGTGGCAGGGGCTGGTTTCGAAGCTTACTATATGTTGTTTGAATATGGGACAGACTGAAAGAGGATCCACAGCTTCTTTTTAATGGATGTTGAAGTACCAACATTCTTAATTACAATATTAGACAGATGGCCATTTCTGCTTGAGGGAAAAGGAGTGTTTTCTCTCCCACACCACCCATCCCCAAGTTTTTAGTGCTGAAATAAGTATTCACAATTTCACACTATAATTTTATCAGTCAAATAAGGAGTCACAAATTTAGGATTGCATGCTCGAGGAGGAGGTTGGTTCGAAGGATAACCTTGGAAAGGTGAAAGGAAGAAAAGCTGGGTAGCTTGGTAAGCGAGCTTAGCAAACTACTCTTCATTATGCTGCAAAAATAAGCATGCTGGAGAAGCCTCAACAACAAAGGGAAAAGGTAAGAATCTATCTGATTGATAAAATATTGTTACATACATAATTTGAATAGAATAGTTTTCGGTAGGGAGGGGAGACCTTCTAGTTAATGGCGTCGTCTCAAAAGCTTCCATCTACCATTGAATCTCAGTTGACACCACTTGATCCTAATTTTTGAGTTGTATTCACTACCTGGAAAATGTCAAAACTTGGAAAATGATGGAGTAACAAAAGCTAGACCAGTTGGATGAAGTCAATTTTAAACGCTGAGGGCATGAATAAAGGAAATGTGTAAGCCCACAAGGACTTCTGCTAAATTTTAATCAAAGCATATGGGTTAAACCCCACAAGGAATTATGCTAACTTCTAAGTTGAAAAACAACTAATTGAGTACAAATAACAAATAATTGAAAATCATGTTGTAGATCCCATGCTCAAACCAAAGAGAAAGTTTTGTTACTTATTGGGTTTAATTTGAAAGTTGAAAAACATCCAATTGGTTTAAAATTACAGTAAATTCTGGGACAGATCAAGTAAAATACCTTGACGAATATTGTAGAATTAAATTTTAAAATAAATTTGGCTGAATCCCAAAACAAGTTCCACTAACTTCAAAGTTGAAAGACAACCAATTTGGTATAAAATTCTGTTGCAGAGCAGATACTCCAATCCAGAGAAAGCTCTTCTAGTTACTAGGGCAAAAATTACACAATTTTTTGTAGCAGAAAAGAAGGTTTGTGGGTTTTACTTTCTATTACCTCTCTATAAAATAATATTCTCACCATTTTCAGTCTCCATGGACAACAGATTGTGCGCATCCCCTTCTGAAGTGCAAAAGTCTCCAGATCCTGCTTGTCGCCAAAGTTCTTGGAACTCTGCATTTGTCTCTCAAGCTCCCTCTTCTTGTAACTTTAAATATTTTTGATCTTGAAGAAATCCTCCCTCTCCAACTCGTGAAGCTCCCACTTGATATATCTAATAGTATTATCCATCCTAGGATTGACCATGTTCTCCAGAGCATTGACCTTGCGATTCGTGGCCTCGGTGGCCTCGTCGAGGGTTAGAAACAAAGTCTGCAATGAAGCCAGCTCCACCAGGACATTCATGGAATTTATCATGTAAACTGATCGGAAGAACTAGAACCACTTCCCAACACAGGAAAGGTCGGTGAGATCGTTGCTCCTTTGAGTGGATCCTTTATTGCCATTGCCCGCCTCCGAATAGTACTCGAATTTGGAGATCTTGAAATTGGCCACGTTATTGTGGTAGGGTCCACAATCTCCCTGACGATGTGCTTGATGTTTTCTTCCACAGTGTACTTGGCCTCCGTGAGGGATAAGGTCTAGGCCTTCATGATCTTTCCCATGGACTCCTTCGTGGCCATGATGTGTGATGGGCGTCGCTCTTCTTCTTCAGGAGGGTGTGGCTGGACGTTACCCCCAATAGTCGGGCCTTCATCATGCCTAGCTCCTACCTCAGCATATTGCTTCTTCCTCCCGCTCCTCAATCAATCAATCAATGGCCTGCAATTCAGGCAGTCTATGGAATTGTGATTTCAGGGGGGAACATGATAAGAGGAATTTCATTTTTCTTTTCTTGTCCATTTAGTGGGAAGACATTGCCCCAAATTTAATTATTATTAAAAACATAATTTTAAATTAATTATATTAAAAACACAATCTTGAAGAGTTGGGTGTTTCCTAAATGAACCCCTTTTAAGGTATGATCTTAAAATGCTTTGTTTCATTGAATGGTGATAACTATAGGAGTGAGAAATTAAATAACTATGAATTTAAATCTTGAGGGCATCAATGAGGCTCAATATCCTCTTTGATTTGAATTGAGTTACTGGGGCTTCCATCTAACACCATACCATTTGTGGATATCTTTGACTAAATATTTGGCGAAGTTTTAATTAATATGTCAAGCAAGATTCTTTCCATTCAAATTGAAGAGCGCTTTGAAGTAGATAAGAATAAAGAGTTGCACAACGTTAAATCTATTCACAACTAATAGTCTTCATTTTCATAAGGTGGAGTATTTAAACCTACCCAATGAATATTTTGTGTCAAGCACAGGATCACCAAACAAGGGACTACTCCAATAGGAAGCCCCATCCAGATGCACCCTCTCAGGCCAATACTTTGTATGATCTCCCAAACAGCTCCACCAAAACCTCCTCACAAATGCCAATATCTTCATAACATTCAAATTGGAACACTGCATCTCATGCTCAAATTGTTAGAGCTCCAACCCAGGATAAGGCCATGAACGCTACATCAAATAAGCCCTCTATTATTTTTTATCAAGCATGCAATATGGAAGAAGAGAAAGGGTGGAAGGTGGAGCAGTCCAGCAAGAGAAAGGATCTCAAACTCAACCCAATTCACCATGGAAAAGGCCATTAAAAAAATCACTTTAACACCACATCCAAATTCATATAAAGAAGCAACTATGCAATCTCTTACTCATCCAGACTGCATCACCTTGGAATACTTGGTGATTGATAATCACTTTGGAAAGCTCTTTGATGATGATTCATTTAAATAAAGGTCCTTTATGTCATGGAATGTGAAAGGGATGTCAATCCCAATTAGAAAAATCCTCACCTTGTCCTAGAGGGTTTTCACGTTGTCTAAATCCATCGCCGCAAAACGAGGCCCTTGGGAATCGATCAGTGGCATCAACCTCTCTATCAAGTGGGGTAACTGAACCCAACTCCTCCATTGATCGAGCCATGATAAGGGTTTTACAACCAATATCATTCCCCACGTGGTCATATTTATCTAGAATCGGCTGGTTTCCAAATGTTTTGTTTGGTACTCGCCATCTCAATCCAATTAGGCCTATCAAGAATGGGTTTCCCATTAGATAAATTGTCCTGTAGGTTTTGGGTTTCCATACACATGCCCTCAAGAAATACTTCCCGTGTCCAACCATAATCTAGATACATGGTTTTGATTCATAGCTTGATACTACGTGTTCACTTACAAGCATAGAGTGTAATCACATGTTTATAGAGAAGAACCTTCAATCCCTACATAGCTAAAATGATTAATCAATAATTAGAGTGAATAAGCTAAGTAACTTTTATACTTCTTTGATAGATGATTAAAATACATGCCCAACTAAAAATAGTAGCAAACCATTATAGAGACAAAACTTATACTTGTGTTTCAGAGTATTTGCATGTGATAGATGAACTCCTTCAAGCTTAGGTATTCACCCCAGAAAAGATGTATATTCATGAAATGCAACGCCCTTCACCATGAAAAGTGATTTTTTAGGTACCAAAGAACTTAAGGCATCAGAAAGCCTAGACTCCATCCGGTATTTTTATTATTTTTATTATTTTTATCATTCAAGGAGATGGGAGTAGAGGGATTTTTACAGAAAGGGAGGAATTATTTTTTCTTCAAAATGGAGGATATTGGCTATTTCTTGTAAGGGAGGGACCCAGGGGGACTTTAAACATTTTCAAACTTGGGTGCAAAGAGAACCATGGTGAATGAATGCATATGGAGAATTAATGGAGGTTGTGAAATTGACATTTTTTAGCTAACATGACACAAAATACATGAACTTGTCGAAACTTTAACAGACTGTCGAGATGGTCAAACAGCGATGGTTTTGTTCAAACAAAATATGAACACAACCGGTACAACAAGCTGAACGGAGTGACACTAACTTCAAGAAATGATAATTCCAAAAAGGGAAAGACGTCGACAAATATCTAAGACTCAACTCAACCACATGTAGAAGAACTCATCTATCACTTGATAAACTATATGCAAATTAAGACATGATGTATTATCTAGATATCAACTCGCCACACCCAAGGCACTAATTAGTAGAGAAACCCCTAAATGAGCATCTCAATGATTCTCCTATCATCTAACACAATAGGTATCGAGATGGCCTCAAAGAAATGATCCCTTAGAAGGCATGTATTGAAAAATAATCCAAGTTGTATACTATTAATGTTACAATTTACTTTAGTAAATTGTACAAATCCATTATCAAAATTATAATTTTCCACTGCTCGAATGACACAACTAAAAATGACCACATAAATGACCAATTGTTATGTGGTTATTTTTAGTTTAGTTCTTATCTCGTGACCAAATTGGTCATTTATCTTGGTCATTTTTAGTTTAGTTCTTATCCCGTGACCAAATTGGTCATTTATCTTGGTCATTTTTAGTCAGTTCACTTAAAATTTCTCAATTTTGGTCATTTATCCCTTAAAAAAGCTGTGGTGATCAAATTTTTTGGCCGCCTGGTCACTTATCTCTCATTTTGTACTAGTGAAGTGAAGAGGATACGGTAGCTTGATAACTGTATGCAAAAATTCAAATATATTCTGTTACAAGTGAGATCCAGTTTATCATTCACAAGATCACTTAGAAGCCCAAGTGAATAGGATAGGTGGCTCGAAAAAAATTGCTTAAAAAACTATGACATTGGCATTGTGGTGTAGAAAACATATTGAAAATGGTGTGCTTGGAAATCATGCACACACCACTTGTGTGGAAAGGAGCATTACCATGTTAATGGTGCACTTAGTGTTGATAAGTGTGTGATATTTTGGACGGTGATGCAAGTTGCCAATGACAATGTTTAGTCCTGCTTGAGTGCACAACTATTATAATGCATCATTCATATATAGGTGCATTGTTCATTATCGGTGTGTGTGTATCCACCTTTCATTATGAATAATGCATCTAGGCGACATGAATGTACTATGTGATATAGATGGATTGCTACTTGGACCTTATGGCGCTTTCTAGTTGATTGGATGCATAATTGATTATGTAGGGTACACACACTAATAGTCGATGATGCACACTTTTGGAACATGGAGCATTGCTCTTGGTGTGTGGTACCCACATTAATGCACTAAACTATTACATAGTGCATTATGGCTCTTTTATTATTAAAAAAAATATTCACTTTTTTTTTTATAGGTAAGAGAGAGAAAAAGTTCTATTAATAAGGTACAGAACGTACAAAAATATTACAAGAAGCCCAAAAAAGGACCAGAAATTGCTAGAGTCCCATCCCAGAGGGAAGGATGGAGACCAACCAAGTTTTCCACATCAACCAAAAAGAGTCGAAACCAATTTTACCGAAATAAGCAAGGACGTCCACAAAACCTCGAAAGGTTGGTAGTCAAAACAATGCTAACCAAGATAACAGGAAAGATATAGAGACATAGACGTGAATCAGGCCTCGCTAAGGAGCCGAAAAACTAACCAACGAGAAACATAGGGCCGAAGCATAATCATAACAAGACATAGCAATATGTTGGGCCCAAGTTGGGACAAAGTTTTGGTAACACTTTTGATAAGCAGGAAAAGCTGAGCTGAGCATAGCTCAGAAAAAGATGTAATTTTGTCTAAGTGTTGAGGGTGTTGCGAAGTTGTGCGCAGCATCCAAGTTTTGAGCATGCTGCGAAGTTGTGCGCAGCATCCGAATTTTGGCAGTACCGCGAAGACCAGCGCTGGGAGGAAGTAGTGCTGCGAAGCAGTCAAGCCACGTGGAGCCAGCAAAGTGGAGTGCTGGACAAGGATTAGGTACAGGTACCAAATGGTACAGCAGTGGTCTAATTTTGGAAATATGCTCCAGGAGTGCCGAGCGGCGGGCACGAGCAAATCAGGAAGGCGGCCAATGCACGAGTTTGTTAAGGAAATGACAGCTCAGGGAAAGCGATGGCTTGCCATGCCTAGTGGGCGAGACCGTTAGAGATGAACGGTTCAGTGAAAGTGACCTGTTGGCATGCGTGCGACAGGAAGGCCAATAGCGATAGAATGAAGATGTGGAGAACCGCCACAATGAAGCAGATGCTACCAGATGCCAGCAAGCCGGTTTAGGGAAACCGACACAGTTTTGTAAACCCTAAGGGTTGTTGGGTTTAGGTCTTCGGCATTGTAAAGAAATGACTTTCGGGCATGGTCTATTTAAGAAGACAATTTTGTTGAATTTTCAGAATTTACTTCAATCTGATCTAGGATCTTAACTGAGAGAACAACATGTACAGCAAATCTACAGCATATCAATCATGGACACAATAATGCAAGCACACAAGAGACACAGAGTTTACTTGGGGAAAACCATAAAGGTGAAAAACCCCAATAACTTCCTCAGAGATAGATAGAGCAATGATACAACCAGAATACAAGAGATAGTCTTCTCCTAGCAGCAGAGCCTCCTCCTCCAAGTGTGAGTGAGAGAATAGAATATATAAAATGAGAGAGACACACTCTCTATTTATACACTAACTTGACTTGACCTTTACTCAACTAGGTTGGCCTCAACTTAACCACTTAACATAATGCTGACTGGGCCGACCCCCACTAGGGTGGTCTAATAACCCTTTGACCCACATGGCCGACCCCCAATAGGGCGGTCTAATAACCCTTTGACCCACATGACTTATACAGGGCCGACCCCAACAAGGTGGTCTAATAACCCATCAAGTATAAGTTACGACACTTACAATATAAATGATGACACTTCCGTATAGAGGAATAATAGCATCTCTATAGGAATACAATATACATATATGTGAAATACATTCTGAAGTTACATATACATCAACACTCCCTCTTAACTAGGAAGGTATTTCTCGACACAGGTCTTCTAGCACAAGTCTTCTTCTCTGGATCATCGTCACTGGATAATCGTCATCGAGTCATCATCATCGTCACTGCTGCTGCTATCTCAATCAATCTCTGAATCTACTCGTCATAGGAAGTTCTATAGAGCCAGTCCTTTTTCATACTGGATGTAGGCCCACCACCTGCAGGTCTTCGTCATCACTGGCCATACTGTGGAATCCTCAGGACTTATTACGTGTGTCACAAAACCTCGAAAGAGCATCCCAGGCTGTTACGAGCACACGGCTCTACCTATAGGATCTCCCAGGACCATATTATATGTGACCTCGCCCAAAAACCTCGCAAGAGCATCCCAGGCTGTTACGAGCACATAGCTCTACCTATAGGATCTCCCAGGGACAGATTATATGTGGTCACCACAAAACCTCGCAAGAGCATCCCAGGCTATTACGAGCACACAACTCTACCTATAGGATCTCCCATGGACAGATTATAAGTGGTCATGGCAAAACCTCACAAGAGCATCCTAGGACTTATTACGGGCACACAGCCCAACCTATCGGATCTCCCAGGGACATATTATATGCCATAGGACAAAACCTCGAAAGAGCATCTGCCAGATATCCCAGGGCCAGATTATATGCCATAAGCAAAACCTCGAAAGACTATCTGCAGATCTCCCAGGGCCAAATTATATGTCCTCCCAGAGCAAAACCTCGAAAGAGCATTTGCCAGATATCCCAGGGCCAAATTATATGCCATAGGTAAAACCTTGAAAGACTATCTGCAAATCTCCCAGGGCCAAATTATATGCTCATCTACACAATCTGATGCACGGCCATAGAGTATCAATCTGATGCACGGCCATAGAGTATCACCTGATACTCACCATACATCATCCTGATCATCATCACTGCAACATCCTGCTGCAAGTCATCTGGAGCAACATCCTGAAGCTCGTCATCCATGATCATCTTGATCATACAATGCATCTACCTGATACATACCAAGTATCTACCTGATACATATCATCATACATGATCCACCTGATCATACAATGCATCCACCTGATACAAATACATGATCCACCTGATCATCCCTGATACATATCAACATACATGATCTACCTAATCATACAATGTATCCACCCGATCATATCCAGCATCCAACATGATGCGTACATACATATAAATATAAATGATCCAACTGATCATATCCAGCATCATCCTGATGCATATACAGAGCAGTAACTGGAACATCGTCCTGATGCTCATCATCCAGCGCTTACATCCACAGCCATGTGAAGGATCCTCCTTCCAACATGCTTGGAATGGCCTCTACAAATGTGTCCATCACTTCTTCCTCGAAGTGTCATCAATCTGAAGAACACCAAGCCTCTCTCTGAAGTAGTCGAACTTCACCCTGGCTAGTGGCTTCGTCAACACATATGCAATCTCCTCGTTCGTCGCAATATACAGGAGCTTCACAGCTCCTCTCTGCACCATATCCCTGATATAGTGATATTTGATCTCTATGTGTTTCGACCTGTCATGAAACACTGGGTTCTCGGACAGCTTCACACAACTCTGGTTATCACAAAATATACTAGTAGCATCCAACGGGAGATCAAATAACTCAGACAGTATCTTCCGTAGCCATACTGCCTCACAACTAGCTGAACAGGCTGCAACATACTCTGCCTCAGCTGTACTCAGTGCTACGCAGGACTGCTTCCTGCTAAACCAAGAGATCACACCTGATCCCATACTGAAGCAGCATCCAGACGTGCTCTTCCTATCTACAAGACTGCCAGCCCAATCTGAATCAACATAACCCTGCAGGTTAAACTTTTGATTCATTTCATACTTGAGCCCATAATCCACTGTACCCTTCAGGTACCTCAGAACATGCTTTACAGCAACCAGGTGAACACTCCTCGGATCCTTCAGGAATTGGCTCAATGTATTCACCGCAAAGCAAATATCTGGTCTCGTGTTCGTCAGGTACATTAAGGACCCAATCATCTGACCATACATAGAGACATCAACCGGCTCAGATGAAGCATCACAAAGAAGCTTCATATTCGATGCCATAGGTGTGGCCATGGCCTTGCAATCCATCATCCCGAACCTCTTCAGGATCTCTACTGCATACTTCCCTTGTCTAAGGAAGATTCCATCTGCACTCTGCCACACCTCCATGCCAAAAAACAAATAGTGCATCATCCCCAAGTTCTTCATCTCGAACTCGGCAGCAAGCTTCCACTGTGTGTCGGCAATCAATCTGTCATCTCCTGTTACAAACAGGTCATCCACATACAGGAGTAGAATCACAGGATTCCCTTCCTCAACCTTGTAGTAAAGGTTGGAATCCGCTTCACTCTTGGTAAAGCCCAAACTGGATAGAAAGTTGTCTATCCTACCAAGTTCTGCACACATATATGACTACACCATTCAAGAAGGCTGTCTTGAAATCCATCTGGTGTATCTTCTATTTCATCACTTTTATATTTCTCTATGCTACCATCTGCAGCATGCTTGATCTGATAGTTCCATTTGGAAGTCACAACAGACTTCCCTTCAGCTCTTGGGACCACATCTCAAACATCGTTCTTCATGATCGACGAATCATGGCATTCTTCCTGTATCCTAGGAACTTCAATATCTTCAATAGATAATTTTGTTGCTTGAACAAATGTTGTAGTCCTTCTTTTGTAGGTGAAGGTATACGGTCTTTTCTACAAAACAAGTTAAATTGCATGATTAGAAACATCTCATAATTTTCAGACAAATTCTTACACATAAAGAAATATGTCATACAGTCATGCAATTATCTTAGCCAATGCTTCAATACAACATTTATCCATGTTCCACAACTTTCTAGATGCCTTCCAGTCTCTACCAGAACATTGTTAAGAGTTTGCACTACTCCCAACATGTCAGCAAAGAGGTTTCATTCTAGATAAGTAGCACTGGAATGTTGTACAGTGCCATAAGCCACTTACCCATCACATGCATATTAGTAGTATACTGTTCATTAATGCAATCATTCTAATATGCACAATACATATCCTAAGTCTAGGAACATGAGCATATACATCATTGAACAATTTTATTTAAACAAACAAATATGCAAGAAATGATAATTAAAAATACTTATCTTTGTTTGGTTGATAGGTGGACTCCCTCTGAGTCTTTGCTTCCTTGCAGGAGCTGCTGAAGTAGCTTCTTCTACACCTTTCTATTGTGGAATGTAGAAAGATGGTCAACTCCCTCTGAATATCTGCATCCTTGCAGAAACTACTGAAGTGTGCTCCTTTGCTTTCTTGCAGGAACAATTGGAGTGTGCTCCCTCTTGATCTTTGCTTCCTGGATTACCTGTCCTTGAACTTACATCCATCCTTAATCAATATGCATGCTTATTAGTATCATCATTGTGTTATCCTTGAGGTCTCGTACATAATCACACATTTATTAGTATAATCTTAATACTATCAAAACACAATAATCTTAAACATGTATAGTCATGATCATTCACAGATAATAAACATTAGTATTCAAGGTTTTAGGGAAGTCTTCTTTTACTCATGCATATTCTTATTTGATCATAGGACTCTTCTGATTAGTTAAATCATCAATGCATAAACCCGTGATTACTCAAACCTATACCTTCATGATTCTTCTAGTTAGTCATATCATCAATTATGGTAAGAAACATAATATGCATACAGCCATGACTATTCAAACCTATGACTTCATGAATAATCATTATCAACAACACAACAGTATAAGATCCTAACACAACGTAGGATTCTAGCTTGATATAGGAAAAACATACCTGGATTAGCATGCTAGCTAGTTATGTATAACATACCCGCATAATGTCTTCTGGTTCTCTTCAGTGACTTGTGCTAGTAACCTGCATGTCTCATAGGTTAACCATTGTAGGACCAAGTTATACATACCTCAAAAGTAGATCTTCTATGTGATCGATGACAATGGATGAATCTTTGTCTTCATGTCACCATGATCATATGTTCTTGAAGTAGAACATGATTTGTCTTTCTTGGTGTACCTTTTATGTTAGCGAACAACATAAACCTCATACAACATCACAATGCATTAGTACATTCATAAGTGTCAAAACCTTAATCAATGAATATCTTCTATTAAGGTGATACGACAAGTCTAGTAATTAATCAAGATTGTACTGTAATGATATGAAGACAAACATATGATAAAATTAACCATGAAACATACCTGTAAGCCATACCTGTCAAGATTGCTCGTAATCTTCTTATGGAAGGCCTTAGCCTCATCTCCCTCTGAGACAGGAACTTCTTCACTTATGCAGGTGACCAATCCATCTTCTTCTAGGATTAACCCAATCCACTTGATTTGCAAGAACTGGACCTGGAGCTGGATTAGGGTTTGTCAGAGAAACCCCAAAAAATCAAACATTGAATTTCAAACTTCCGAAAGGATAGAAATATGCGCCTTGATGAGTTGATCAAGCTAGTATATTCAGAATTTGAAAATTGCAAAGTTTCATTCCTTAATTTTTCCTTTGAAACTTTCGGATTCACTGGACGTGACCCCGAACTAGGGTTTGATGAAGCCCACTCTTCTGCCCAATCAAAAGGTTTGATCCAAAGCTCTAAGCTTCTATTTTTATGAGTAGCTTCCAGTCGTGGTCACAGATTTCAAAAAATCCCATTTTTGCAGAAGCCCTAATTTTTCACTTTTCTGATCAAAGTCCCGAACTAGGGTCTGATCAAGCCCGGCCTTCTGCCCAACCAAAAATTCTAATATTGGTCTCTAAATTTCGATTTTGATGAGTAGCATTCAGCCGTGGTCTCCGATTACAAAAATTCGAACTTTATCCGAAACCCTAAATTCCGGAAGCCATGAATGAAGGTGCTAAAAAATAATTCTGTTATGACAGAAATATGTACCTGATTGTTTCTGGTGTAACTCCGAACTTTTCGATCCACATGGTCTGAAAATTTTTCTTCAGATAGCCCGACCTGTCATCTTTCCATCCCGACAGGTCTGACCTCAATTGGATTCTCTGAGAGAGAGTTATGCCAAGTGTCGCAACGTGACCTGTTTATGGGATAAAACAGGAGAGTGAACTTGTACGGCGTGCCACATGTCACTAGTTCAACTACGGTCTCTGAAATTTTTTCCTGAGATAGCACGACCTATTATATTTCCATTTCGATAGGTCTGACCTCATTTGGATTCTCTGAGAGATAGTTATGCCAAGTGTCGCAACGTGACTTGTTTATGGGATAATACAGGAGAGCGAACTTGTACGGCGTGCCACGTGTCACTGGTTCAACTTCAGCCTCTGAAAATTTTTCCTGAGATAGTACAGTATGTGCACTACCTGTCACTTTTTATGAAATTTCATTTGGAGCTTCCTAGCCCAAGTTATGACCTTTTTCCCAAGGTCACCTGATTTTGACTCAGATCTGGAAGAGGCAGAAACCCTATATTGAACAGATCATAAATCACAAAGTACAATGCATTAGAGGTTGTCCTTTGGACACAAGGTACACGGGGATCTGATTTTCGACCTGTAAAAGTTTCAGATCCGAAAAATTTGCCAAAATGGATTTATAGCGAAAGTGCTACGAAGACCATTTTTTGCTATATCAAGCCCTAGCATCGTAAGTGCAACAAGTGTCATACATGCCATATCATGCCTTCTTTCAGGCTAGCTCTGATACCATGTTGAATTTTCAGAATTTACTTCAATCTGATCTAGGATCTTAGCTGAGAGAACAACATGTACAGCAAATCTACAGCATATCAATCATGGACACAATAATGCAAGCACACAAGAGACATAGAGTTTACTTGGGGAAAACCATAAAGGTGAAAAACCCCAATAACTTCCTCAGAGATAGATAGAGCAATGATACAACCAGAATACAAGAGATAGTCTTCTCCTAGCAGCAGAGCCTCCTCCTCCACAAGTGCGCCACTCTCCAAGTGTGAGTGAGAGAATAGAATATATAAAATGAGAGAGACACACTCTCTATTTATACACTAACTTGACTTGACCTTTACTCAACTACGTCGGCCTCAACTTAACCACTTAACATAATGCTGACTGGGCCGACCCCCACTAGGGTGGTCTAATAACCCTTTGACCCACATGGCCGACCCCCAATAGGGCGGTCTAATAACCCTTTGACCCACATGACTTATACAGGGCCGACCCCAACAAGGTGGTCTAATAACCCATCAAGTATAAGTTACAACACTTGCAATATAAATGACGACACTTCCATATAGAGGAATAATAACATCTCTATAGGAATACAATATACATATATGTGAAATACATTCCGAAGTTACATATACATCAACAAATTTTGTATGGGATGGGGTTACTTTTTGTTGTTACATTTTTTGGCTCTAGATGTTGTATTGTAAAATCTCTTTTGAGTTGAGAAGATTGTAAAGGCTCTGCAGCTGTGTGCGCAGAGACCTATCTGAGAGGAAGGAGAGTCTACAGCTGAGTGCGCAGGCTAAGAACGGTTGTCCCCATCCCTTTTAAAGATATATATATATATTACCAATCGTTCTTGTGGACGTAGATTCCCATCCGGGGGAGTGAACCACGTTAAATATTGTGTTGTGCGATTATGTTTTATGGATGAATGCTTATCTATGTTTTCTGTAAATGAATGTCTAGATGTTTCCTTGCATGCTGTTATGAGAGAACTGTTGTATGCATTTGCCATCAGAAGAGGTATGGAGATGATATGTTAAGTTTTGCATGAATAGATGAATGGTGAACATTTAGTTTATGTTTGAGAGCAATGAGTCAGTTAGTTGCTTAAGTATTAAGAGATCACTTAAGTACTTCCTTACGCGCAATAGAACAAATGCATGACAATTAGATGGTATCAGTATAATATGCGCAAATCATAACCATACCAAGTGGATGAACGAATAGTAGATGGATAATCGGTTGAGTAGTTGAATGAGTGGATGAGTGATACTCAATTCAGAACCTTAAGCATTTTCAAGGTAATCGAGTATAAAGTTGAACTGCATCATTCGCAGTTTCAGTAGAAGCCCCATAGTGGAAGAACTTAGTGGTGCGGACCGCAGCGCTACCCATCGCTGCGCAGTCTCACCTCGCAGCGCTTACCCCCTGTTGCGTTGCGCAGTACATCCGTCCACGCAACTCGTCACTTACTGTGGAAACTTGATTCCGCAGTACCCCATAGATACACCTCGGGTGAGACCTCAACCTGCTCTCAGGTTGTTGCTGAAAGGGCTGGTGCGAAGGGGTTTTGTTGGTCAAAGGGAAACCGCAAAGAACCTAGGTCTTATAGAAAACCTTTGGGTCAGTTATAGCCAACAAATGGTTCCGTTGTCGCGCTAGAATCCGTGATGAGTTGCAATCGTGATGTGTGACGAAGAATACCAGTTCCCGGAAGGCTCTGACAACTGGCATCCTAAAAAGACAGAAATCCAAGCTTGGTGGGACAAGACCATAAGAGACTTTGCAAGGCAAGAGAATAGACATCCACATCTATGTGACACACAGTGGTCGGATAGATATCTGTGGAAAGATATTCACGAGATTTTCTGGGCATTATTTCCAAACGAGCTGCACGCGTGGATCTCACGGCTCGCAGAAAAGAAAACCTGTTTTCAAGGAGGAGTTCCTACAGAGTGGACTCCTGAGCTCATAGCGCAGCTCAAAGCAATAGACAGCCCGTTGACACACGCAGTTGCTTTTTGGGTCGATCATATGCTAGAAGGCTTCGTAACAGAATTTGTTGTAGACACACTCAAATCCTACAGCCAAGCAGAAGCATACTTTTTCGGAGGATTCCAAGGTAAGTTACTGAACAATATCAGTCTATACATTAAGATGCTATTAACTGAGAAAGGTGTTTTAAGAATGCAGTAATATTCTTAAGTTTGTCATGGTAAACAATATATATAGTGATTCTGACGAAGATACCCATAATCTTAGAAGTGGTAAGAGGTATAAATTTAATAAGAATCTTGGAGGCCCTGGACTCCATATCGATACTGAGATTCCTTATGACCTTGACAACGAATCCGCACCACCATTTACCCCTGAGAACCCACCAGTTGCAGAGACCGCACCACCTTTATCTCAAAACCCACCCACTACACAGCCCACCCCGCAGAATACTTAGCCGAGTACGTCTATCCTGATAAGCCCATTTGTTTTCACTGCACAGAGCCCTTTACAGCAGCCGCTCACTAATCCGGGCGCCCCACTACCTAATAGGACAATGGAAAACACAGATATGAAGCTACCGATATTCAAAGGAACTGGCCTAGAAGACCCTGACTAGCATTGGTTCCTTTGCAAAGCCGTATAGAGTGTAAGACAAATCCAGGATGATGTCGTGAAGAGAGGACAGCTCATCACCACTTTCAGAGACAGAGCTTTACATTGGTTCATGAAGTACTCTAACACACAGCCGAGAACCCTTGCAGAAATTAAAGCTGCGCTTGTGGCAGGGTTTAAGAAACCCAAATCTGAATCTCAGTGTATAACCGAGTTGAAAGAAATAAAGCAGAAACCGACTGAAACGGTTTGGGAGTTTGATCAGAAGTTCAAAACCCTATTAGACCAAGTGAGCTTTGTTATAGCCCCGGAACAGCATAAGGAATGGTTCATTGCTGTGTTGTTGCCCCATATTAGATTACCATTGATGCAGCAGAAGGTTACATCGCAGGCAGAGGCCTTGGAGATCGCAATGAAGCTAGAGGCTTCACCGATTGGTGAGACTAGTTCTGGAATGTCTTAGATCCAGAACCAATTGACCACCCTGACACTAGAGCTGCAAAGCATGAAGAATGGCAAAGAACAAAGGTATGAACCTAGACATGAGGTATGGTGTACAAGTTGTAAAGGAGAAGGCCATGACTGGGAGCATTGCCCTTTATTCCACGACTATCTTAATAGTGGTGTTCCCAACCCAATAAATCAGAATCAGGCCCCATGGTGTGAAATTTGTAGAACCACAGGACACAGACCTGAAGACTGCTATCTTATATAGAAATATGTGAAAACACCTAAAAATTTATACTGCACTTTCTATAAATTAGTTGGACATGATGAATCCAACTGCCGTGCATATGAGCTAATGAATGAGAGAAAACGAGATATGGACTCAATGAGAGGCGCTGGCTTGTACCGCATACAAGAAGATAACCAGTCGAAACAAGAGAATGCACAATATGACCAAGGAGGATACAGAGGTCATGGTGCTGGATACCGCGGCAGAGGAAGAAATGTTGGCCCGGCGCAGGGAAGAGGCCGCGACCAGGTCATTTGTTATAATTGTGGCTAGCCAGGTCACGTATCTAGAGATTGTGTTAACCCATGCACTACGTGCAATTATTGTAAATCATTTGAGCATGTTATTGAAGATTGCCTAGTACTAGAGGTTGAAATGCAGAAAAGAAGACGGACGGACGCACCAAACACGAACGTCCAGTGGATCGCAGTGGAGAGAAGACCAGTAGACCTGAGCATCAATGTGGTCACGCGCAGTGGCGCTCAGACAGGCCGAGATGGGGGAGCAGAAGCTTCCACGTCAGGGGAGGCTCACACAAGGCAGACTCCTCTTGAGACAGTATGGATAAGGAAAGCTCCGAGAAAAATACCTGCTCTCGACCTACGAAAGAACAAGGAAGTCTTTATCGACGCGCGGGATACCTTCAGAGAACCATCAACAGAGTCACAACGGATCCCATTGCGCAGTGAAGCACCGCATGTTGAAGACATGTCAGTGGCTTATGATAAAACAAGCACTGCAACGGATGTCAACACTTCCATTGCGCAGTTCCTGCGAAGCTGCATCAAGCTACTCAAAAGTGAAAATGCCATAGTAGAGCTGCAGAAGCTCATAAACCAGTATGAGCCGTAGACCGGAACATAGAATTTTGATAGCGCAGTACATCACATAAGGAAGCATAAAAGAACAGGCCGAGAAATGAGGCTTACCGCACAGATAGGAGATTTTGAAATGGATGAAGTCATCCTTGATCTGGGATCCGAAGTAAATGTCTTAACTAAGCAGACATGGCAGCAGATGGATCGACCAAAGTTGTCATGGTCACCTATCTAGCTAAGAATGGCTAACCAAGAGAAAGTCATACCTTTTGGTCGGTTAGCTGATGTGATAGTCAACATCGATGGAGTCCAAAGTCATGCAGACTTTGAAGTTATCGAGATTGTGGATGATAGTTAGCCTTTTCCTGCACTGCTAGGAATTGACTGGGCTATTGATAACTTGGCTATCATCAACTTAAAAACAAAGAAGATGATATTTGAAGGGAAGCATCTTAGGGCATCGCACTGTTGGATCCTACAGATGGTGATAGATACAGCGAGCCGATTCAGGAGGAATCCAAGGCTCAAGACTTGGACAGACTATACCAGCTCACAGCGAACCAGGAAGATTACATTAATCCTACTGCAGATGGTACACTCAGCTGGAGATGTGACAGCTCCTGCGTCTCTGATTTGGAGGTAGGGCTGGAAAATTGGCAAAGCCAGATGCATGAAGTATCAGCAAGAAGATGCGCGCAGGTTACGAAAGGAGGTAAGTCCTATTCCCACATATGTTGGTTCTGCTAATGTTTACACTTTCATCCAAGAATACACTGCAGCTATTGCATATGAGCACAGATTACCAGCATTGGATATGGCACTGCGCGACACACCCGCCAGATGGTGGAATGCGCACAAGTAGACATTGACCACGTGGGATCAATGCAGAATTAACATGCAGATTTGGTTTGTTGACCGGGTTACTTTACCCTTTGAAAATTTTAATGGACAAATAGATCCTAGTAAGCACATTGAAGTCTGTTCGCAGACGCAGGAAGCTATAATGCCAATGGAATATATTGTCCCTAGTTTGCAGATTGCTGCGTTCATAGGGATGGCAGACCGTGCAGCATTAGAAGAAAGGTTGCTACACCTCGATGGGTTGGAGGAAGATCGTTTCATTGCTGGCTTCCACCAACAAGTTTAGAAAGACCGTGAGAAAGCATGGCATGATCGCCATATAAAGAGCAAGTGCTTTCAGGTAGGTGACCTAGTCCTCCTATATGATAGCAAGTTCATGAAGTTTCCCGGTAAATTTAAGATGTATTGGCTTGGCCCATATACTGTGATACATGTTACTAACACTGGTGCAGTCCAGTTAGCCAATTTAGCTGGCGATACCCTACCAACTTTGATAAATGGAAGTAGACTAAAGCTGTATCACGATAGTCCTGCTTCGCAGAATCCTGAGTAAGAAGCAGAGGAAGAAACTTCTAAGTGTCAAGTACAATTGAAATTGGACACTAGAAATGTAAAGGAGGTTGTACATGTATGATAAGAAGAACAAGGTATGATAAGAAGGACAATGTATGCACCGCGCAGCACTGCTGAAGCTGCGCAAGAAAAGTAAAAAAATATAAAAAAAATTTGAAACCGCGCAGTTGAAATTTTTTGGCACTGCGAAGTAACTACGCAGGATCACAAATGGCTTGCCGCGCAGCTCGGCGCAAGACTCAGAAAAATAGCCGTTACAAAACTTTTTGAGAAAAATAGTCGTTATATGACCGTTGCAATGAACCGCTTTAGCATTTAACGAAAAGATATCCATTTTGAACACGCTAACGACGGAAGGGACTGAAGGATTCGCTCAAATTCACCAACAGACACTACATTAAATGCCCATCTAACCGTTGGAAGGCGCGGGGAGGACCCAGCTGCTCCTATAAATAACGCCACATAAGGACTCGCGGGCGTTACCAGACGCTTAGAATTTTCATGCGTTCGCTTCTGTGTTAGCAATCCTAAGCCATATCTCAGAAACAGTTGCCTACTCTCACCAGTGAATGTCCAAATCACCAGATAGAGAAGAAGAGCTTACACTTTAAGAAGCAATCCGAATCTTTCAGCACGGGGGAATTGCAGAGTTAATGAAAACCCCTACTGAGAAGACTATACTCAAACCCGGTCAAGCGTCCAGAAGATCACCTCGCCATAATCCAATCATGCAGGACAAAGGGAAAGACATAACTGGACCACAAAGCAAGACTCCAAAGACGGGCTAGACGGCGCCGAGATCGTCGATCTTTCAGAAGGAACCCTTGAAGTTGACACCGGAGTATGTATCACCACGGGCGTTGGATGCCCCAATCTTTAAATTGGCCAACAATGCTAGATATGAAATCCCATTGTTGCCGATTTCAAAACATGTAGAGGTTACCAAGAACCTACTCGGAAAGATCGCAGACTGTAAGTTGGAAGACTTTGACCTCCTAGGCGTGCAAAAGGAAGAGCCCCACACGCCTAAGTACCCACAGTTCCAGCCTGACCAGTATATGTGCTGGAAAAAGGATGCCAAGGGAACTTTTAACTTGGTTGCCGAAAGTTGGCTGACACCCGTCGTTCAGTTAGGACTGCTGAACTTGTTAAGGTTGCCACATTTTGATCGATCACCAGAAGTGAATGTGGTGGTTCGCACGCTGATGGCGCGAATCCACCAGGGATATCTGTGGCTCGACAGAAATGTCGATGTAAACATTGATTTAATCCACCGCATCACAAGGTTAAGCAAGTGCGGTAAGGATCCCAAGCAATTCTTCCAGGGGAAGAATAAGGAAAAAGAGGCGGTCGAAAAGTTGAAGAAAACTCATGCATTGGTGAAAGGGAAAAGAGGGTTTCCCACAGAAGAAATTGAAGACAGAGCGACAACATTTATCACCCAGCTGCTCGCAGGAAAAATCCTCAGAACAACTAGGCCTCCGGAAGTGCCTGCGGGCGTAATACTACTCGGTGCCGCAGCGGCTGAAGGCACCCAATTCAATTGGTGTCAGTATCTTCTTAATGAGTTATTGGATGAACTCAATGATACCCAGGAGAATGGCGGACAGTTCCACTTTACATGGCTGATCATCCTCATCGCCTTTTCCGGATGGAAGGAGCCAAAGGACTATGTGGGTGTCATTACAGAAAGCAATGATCCTAAAGGGTTCTGTTATGCCAACCTCTGGGCAAACATCAACGCAGAGCGACAGCTGAAGTTTTCTATCAGTATTACACTCAGCTGCGCGATGTGATCACCCATACAGCCCGCATCACAAAGCAGGTAACGTCGAAGTACATTCGCGTTCTTGATTTCATGGCGGACATGCGATGTATCTTTATTTCACCCAAAGCGAGAATGAAGAAGCCAGAATGGTACGCGGGCAACTACCATATGTATGAGGAGGACATTGACATCCTCATGAAGGACTGACCGACCGACTTCCATGTTGAAGTCATGGATGTTGAGACAGACTCTGAAGAAGATGAGCCAATCCCGCTGTCATGCCCGATTGTTGAAGAAACAGGAAAGCGGAAAGAGCCTGAGACCTCGCAGAAGCCGAAGGCGCGGAAGAAGATGAAGGCCATAAAGACTCAATCTGAGACAGTGCTGAATGAATATGACTTTGAGATGATAGCATAAATGGTGTCAGAACAAATGCAGGAGCTCATGACAGAAAAAGATAAGAAGGACAAGGTCATCTAGGATGACCTGCAAAAGACTAGGCTCGCACTGCAAGGTCTCATGAAGAAAATGGACGATGTCCAGAAGAGCCTAACCTTGCCGCGCGACACAGCAGCTGAAGGGAGGTCGGTAGGAACCTCGCAGCAAACACCGCCGCAGCTAGCAATAACGTTGCCTTCTAAGACCAAGGTTGTCCATTTGGACCCATTGGCTATTTCATTACCAATGACATAACAGATCGTCCTGGACACAAAGGGAGTCGAGCGGGTAGAGCTCGACTTGGCCAAGATTCCTTTGCCTGGCTTACACTTTATGCACACGCAAATCGTCGATGAGATGCATGAAAGAACAGTAGAGTCCATGAAGTCACAAGCAGAGCTGCACGTGGCAAATAGGCAGCTCTAGTTACGCGCAGAAATGCAGCTACGTGATGAACAGGACCGCCGGAAACAATTGGAGACTACCATATCTACTGTTGCCTAAGATATTGAAGGTCTAGAACTCCAGGATGATCCCGCAGACACAGTTCTGAGGATCGGAGAAAAGGTGAGATCTTTGAAGATGGAGATGCAGGATAAGGACATCTTCTATGAGGCCGAGCTTGAAGCCTTGAAGGAAAAACTAAATACGCAGACACCATTAACTGAGCAACAGTTAAGAGAGAAGCAGTGAGTGCCGCCGCGCAGAGCATAACGAGTGAGATGGCTAAGTGCCAAGATCTCTTGGAAAAGGTTTCAAAGGCATTCACTGCCCTTGAAGAGGATCAAGGGCTACTGCAGGTGAAGACCGCGGTAAAAGAAAAGCAGACTGCGCTAGAAAAGTTGGACACAGAGGTCAAGGCTCTGCCACCCAGGGAGAGGCTACCGAGGTATAAGGAGATATCAGGCTTGAAGGAAGTCTAGGCATTAAGAGAAAAAGAGACTGAGATGGATAATCAGTCGCAGCAATTCCTAGAGGATGCCATGGGGGTGTCGCAGCAGATAGAAGACAAGCTGAAGGAACTGCGCGACAACCAGGAGCAGGTACAAGGACAGACTGGAGAAGAGATAACTCCAGCACTGCTTGAGACAATAAAACAAGTTGAACAAGATACCAGAGAAGCAGTGGAACAGTTGTTCGGCACATATAACGAGTTTGCGGCCAAATTAGTTCCACCGGTCGCGGAGCAGAGCGAGACGGCCAAAGCAGGAAGTGGCTCGGGGACGAGCCACATGTAAGTGTTAGGGGCATGTTGAGACAAAGTTTTGGTAACACTTTTGATAAGCAGGAAAAGCTAAGCTAAGCTGAGCGCAGCTCAGAAAAAGATGTAATTTTTTCTAAGTGTTGAGGGTGCTACGAAGTTGTGCGTAGCATCCAAGTTTTGACCATGCTGCGAAGTTGTGCGTAGCATCCGAATTTTGGCAATACCGTGAAGACCAGCGCTGCGAGAAAGCAGTGCTGCGAAGCAGTCAGGCCACGTGGAGCCAGCAAAGCGGAGTGCTGGACAAGGATCAGGTACAGGTACCGGATGGTCCAATAGTGGTATAATTTTGGAAATATGCTCCAGGAGTGCCGAGCGACGGGCACGAGCAAATCACGAAGGCTGCCAATGCACGAGTTTGTTAAGGAAAGGATAGCTCAGGGAAAGCGATGGCTTGGTATGCCTAGTGGGCGAGACCGTTAGAGATGAACGGTTTAGTGAAAGTGACCCGTTGGCACGCGTGCGACAAGAAGGCCGATAGCGACAGAATGAAGACGTGGAGAACCGCCACGATGAAGCAGACGCTACCAGATGCCAGCAAGCCGGTTTAGGGAAACCGACACAGTTTTGTAAACCCTAAGGGTTGTTGGGTTTAGGTCTTAGGCATTGTAAAGACATGACCTTCGGGCATGGTCTATTTAAGAAGAAAATTTTGTATGGGATGGGGTTACTTTTTGTTGTTACATTTTTGGGCTATGGATGTTGTATTGTAAAATCTCTTTTGAGTTGAGAAGATTGTAAAGGCTCTGCAGTTGTGTGCGTAGAGACCTATCTGAGAGGAAGGAGAGTCTGCAGCTGAGTGCGCAGACTAAGAACGGTTGTCCCCATCCCTTTTAAAGATATATATATTACCAACCGTTCTTGTGGACGTAGCTTCCCATCCGGGGGAGTGAACCACGTTAAATATTGTGTTGTGCGATTATGTTTTATGGATGAATGCTTATCTATGTTTTCTGTAAATGAATGTCTAGATGTTTCCTTGCATGCTGTTATGAGAGAACTGTTGTATGCATTTGCCATCATAAGAGGTATAGAGATGATATGTTAAGTTCTGCATGAACAGATGAATGGTGAACATTTAATTTATGTTTGAGAGCAGTGAGTCAGTTAGTTGCTTAAGTATTAAGAGATCACTTAAGTACTTCCTTATGCGCAATAGAACAAATGCATAACAATTAGATGGTATCAGTAGAATATGCTCAAATCATAACCATACCAAGTGGATGAACGAATAGTAGATGGATAATCGGTTGAGTAGTTGAATGGGTGGATGAGTGATACTCAATTCAGAACGTTAAGCATTTTCAAGGTAATCGAGTATAAAGTTGAACTGCATAGTTCACAGTTTCAATAGAAGCCCCGTAGTGGAAGAACTTAGTGGTGCGGACCGTAGCGCTGCCCATCGCTGCGCAGTCTCACCTCGCAGTGCTTACCCCCTGTTGCGCTGCGCAGTACATCCGTCCACGCAACTCGTCACTTACTGTGGAAACCTGATTCTGCAGTACCCCATTGATACACCTCGGGTGAGACCTCAACCTGCTTGCAGGTTGTTGCCGAAAGGGCCGATGCGAAGGGGTTTTGTTGGTCAAAGGGAAACCACGAAGAACCTGGGTCTTATAGAAAACCTCTGGGTCAGTTATAGCCAACACAATAAACCCAACCAGCCGATCCAGACCGACCTACTGTTCAGGTCTTGAAGTCCCAGAGAGTCAGAGACCCCATGACTGGTGTCCTGCGGAGGTTGGATGCTAAGGTCTTCCAGCAACGCTTCCAGAGTGCTAGTATTCTCCATTTTCCTTTGTTGATTCTCCTTCATACCTGCAATAACATCTTGCATATTACGGGCAATATTCTCCCTGATATGTAATTCATGGGTAAGTAGAATCTTGCAAGCCCAGAAGGGGCTAGCCATAACCTGATAACTCAGACGAGTCTTAACCTCTTCCAACAGAGTAATTTCTAGGTAGGCTATCTCGTTACCAATGGCTGACGATGTTTCCTCCAGATAGAAATGAGCCCAGTCGAAACGCTGAGGGTTGGCGTTCTCCCGGGGGTTGGACTGAGAGGAAGGACCTTCACCAGCATGTCTCCCCCTACCCCTAAGATTTCTGCCAGTCCCATGGCGACTTCTCATTCGGATATGGGGAGGCATAATTCGCAGAAAAATGGACCCAGACGTCATCGAAAAACCACCTTTGATATGAAGCCAATTAATCCACAAGTTAAACTCAAACTGCATGCCGGGAGGCAAGGATAAGCAGACGATTTTCGAATTGCATCTCTGGACCTTATTGTCATCAATCATTGATTTATAATCCTCGTTCCTGTGGCGAGAACTGGGAAGAGTACCCCTCCATAAATTCTCATGAGTGATCGACTTAACCGTTCTGTACTGCTCCATGATCTCGCCTGCTTGGAATATGATGAGCCTGCAGCATTTACTGCTTTCATTACTTTCGCAATAGCTGGGATCATAAATGCCTTCATTGCGGTACACGCTACTACCAATACTCATGATGGTATAATTACTCGCTTCTTTCGAACCCTTAGGTGAATTAAAATGAAAATACCTAATGAGTCGGTTATATAAAACTCGACGATCTCCCGACTTCACTGCCTTGAGGTGAAAAGGCATCAACTGGATACGTTGCATTAGGAGGGTGTTAAGGAATTGACACGCATCGGGTTACCTTCAGCATGTGTCCTTTCGATCGGGTTGCCATGTGATTCACGGTCCTCATGGCAGGTGGTGTTCGAATTAGGAATGAGATCTACGGCTGCGATCATCTCACACCGATGGCTGGCCACATGATCGTCCATCTCGTTCAAGGTTCCAGCTTTGAACGTTACACTTGCCTTAACACCTATATTGGCCAGTTCATCAGCTAACTTGTTGCCTTTTCTTCGAACATGAAGGAAGTTGATGGCCGGAGAGGTGCTCAGGATTTCCTGAAGCTGGTTCAACCTACCTTCCCATCTCCAATTCAGAGAGACCTTCGAAAACACAGCACCTCTCTGAATACGACGCGCAATGGTGATCAGAATGTTGGAGTCACCTTCCACAATTAAAGGTAACCACTTTTTTTTAATCGCCCAGTTGATGCCATTAACCATTCCTTCTAGTTCTGCAACGTTGTTAGTTGTTTCACCCAAGTTACCCCAGAAAGCGCCTAACACCAGGCCATGGTCATTTTTGATGGCTCCCCCGAATCCTGCAGGCCCCGGGTTACCTTTTGCCGCCCCTTCAAAATTGAGCTTCATGGTATCAGCTGGAGGCGGTTTCCAAAAGTCAAGGCTGGTGGATATTGCTCTGCGTTGTTGCATTTCGGCATTGCGATTCGGTAAGTTATAAATTCTATTTTTAGGGAAAGGAATTTTGGTGTATAAGGTTTCCTTGATGTGCATTTCAATAACCTTCCAAATTGCCTCTGTGTTTCTTTGTTTCTCCTCAAATATTCGCTGGTTCCTCTCCTTCTAGATTTCCCAAACCACGAAACCCGGGAATAATTCCTAGATTCTGTTAAGAAGTTCATTTTTGAATGGTTTAGTCTGCCAGTTGGCCAGCGTCAAGTTCGGTCGGCCCAAAACTCTAGTCGTTTTTCTGAATCACTCTTCCCCCTGTTCCAGAAGAAGGAGGCCAAAGGGCACTCATCAAGTAGATGATTAATGGTTTCGCTCGCATTAGTGCACATACTGCAGCAGGAGGGTCCAAAGAATCCCCTCTTATTAAGGTTTTCCCATGTCAAGATTCGACGATGAATCAGCAGCCAACCGAAAGTGGCAATTTTGGGCCACTGGTTCGTCATCCAAACTTTTTTCCATTTGTCATCCCTGGGCATCCTGTCATGGCCATTCAAACGGCCTACCGCTTCTGCAATGTTGAAGTTCCCCGTGTTAGAATAACCCCATCTGATTTTGTCCGGCCCTGTGGCCCAGGGTATTTGACGTTTGAGAATTTCCTCATAGAAATTGTCCAAATTTTCTTCGGGGGTTAAGGTCTTCCACCATTGAATCGATTTCCATTTTCTAAACTGAGGTTCCGCAGGTCCTGATTCCCAAAAGTCCCTGACCTTCTCCCAAGGGCTACTCTGTAAGTATAAAAACAACTCCTGATTGTCCTGCCCATCAGAGAGTCTTGGGAATTGTTGCCATGCATCATGCAGAAAGGAAGCAGAGTTGCCATCTATTATCTCCCAAAAACTGTGATTTTTGACTAAATCACGGTTCTCCTGGGAAAGCTTCCAAACACTGGATCCGGGTTGTTCTTCGCCAAATCTGATAAGGTCCTGTTTGGGCCATCTGGGGGCATATTTCTGGTGCCATAGTCTAGCCCAAGGTTCCTCTTTGTGGGTGATCCATCTCCACCATATTTTAGCTCCTAAGACCTTATTAATACACACCGGGTCACGCAGACCCAGGCCACCCAACCTCTTAGCAGTGCATAGAGTGTCCCAGTTCACCAAGGCCCATTTCCTCTGATCAGGGGTTCCTCCCCACAATAAGTTCCTCTGTAGATTATGGATCTTTTTCAAAACAGCTTTGGGAGCCGCCATCACAGAGAACAGGTAAATTGGCATAGCCTATAACACTGACTTGACCAAAATGAGGCGGCTAGGAAATTCAGAGCTCGGAACGTCCATAATTCCAATTTGGTTTTGATTTTATCCAGTAGGTCTTTCTAGGAGATTTGTCGGATAGTGGATTTCATCAAGGGTGCCCCTGGATATTTTGACGGTAGGAGTCCTTTAGAGAATTCCAAAATGCGTAGGATATTTCTGCGATGAATTCTGGGAGTGTTGAAGAAATAAACCTTAGATTTTTCTTTATTAATTTCTAGACCACTGCCCATAAGGAAGGTGTTAAGAATATCCTTAATATTTCTGGCCTCCTGAACTGAGGAAGGTCCCATCATCATAGTATCATCAACAAATTGTTGGTGGGTTTGAGGGGTCATTTCCTCCCCCAGGTCCAAACCCCATATAACATTGTTCTCTTGGACCGCCTGTATCATTCTTCCTAGACCTTCAACCATGATAATGAAGAGGAATGGAGATAAGGGATCCCCCTGCCAAATTCCACGCGTCGCTGGGAATGGTTGAGAGGGAGTGCCATTGACCAGAATTGAAAAGAAAGGGGATTATACCAAACTCATGATCCATTCCGTCCAAATGTTGTTGAAACCAAAAGCTTTTAACATTTCTGCAATGAACGTCCAGTTTAGTTTATCATAGGCTTTTGATAAGTCTAGTTTTAGAAGCATACCTGGGATTTTCTCTTTCTTAAGCAAATGAATTGCTTCATGCACTAGAATAATGCCGTCCAGAATTTGGCGGCCTTCCACGAACCCAGCCTGCTCAGGAGAAATAATTAAGGGAAGAAGAGGGCGCAGCCGGTTTGCTATAACCTGTGTAATAATTTTATAGATCACATTACAGAGAGCTATGGGCCTAAACTTTCCAGTATCCTCTGTTCCAGTTTCCTTAGGAATAAGTGTGAGAAAGGTGGCATTAAGAGCTTTGAGAATATTCCTGGTCCGCTGGGAATCTTCCACAATGGCCAGGACCTCCACCTTCAACCAATCCCAGCATGAGTGAAAGAAGTTTGTGGTGAATCCATCCTGTCCTGGTGCTTTGTCATCCTCCATTTGTTTGATGGCTTCATCAAGTTCCTCCATTCCGATTGTCCCCATAAGGAGTTTGTTGTGGGCTTCTGTGACCTGTCTCGGAATGTGGCAGAGAACCTTCTCCCTTTCTGCTTGTCTATTGATATTAGGCTCATTCATAAGGTCTTCGAAGTGATCTTTCAGTGTCTTCTCTAATTCAGGTTGAGTTTCCACTACATTGCCATCTTCCTTCTTGAGCCTCATGACCCTGTTCCCATGACAGTGTTGGATGGTGGCTTTGTGAAAGAACTTGGTATTACGCTCGCCATCTTTTAGCCAACGGCTTCGAGATTTTTGCTTCCATAGGAGTTCCTCCTGTTGTTCTTTGAGGTTGAGTTCCTGCAAAAGATTTTGCTCCTGATTTTTTAACTCTGCAGAATACCCCTGTGTCATAGCCTCCTTTTGAACTGCCTGTAGTTTAAGGTCGAGTAGCTTCTTACCTTGGAAAATATTTCCAAAGATGTCTTTATTCCACTTCTTTATTTTTCCTTTGAGGTATTTTAACTTTTGTTGAAACTGATACATCTTAGTTCCCATGATCGGGTCATAAGTCTGCCACCACTAACGCAATTGGTCAAAAAAATCAGGGTGCAGAAGCTAGAATTGTTCAAACCTAAATGGCCGACGGAGGTTTTCTCCTATCTTGTGCCATTCCAGACAAATCGGCCAGTGATCCGAGCCCGCCAATGGCAGCACAACTACAGTCAGATCCCCGCCTCCCATCATGATGGATTCAGAGACCAGAAATCTATCTAGTCTAGAAGCAATGCTTCTGTCTCCTCCTCTTTTATTATCCCAAGTGTACAGGCCATTGGAGGTTTTGACATCGATCAACGCCAAATTTTTGATTACCTTCAAAAATTCCTCATTACTGGGATGAAGACAGCGTCGACCTCCACGTTTCTCTTCAATATTTCTGATTAAATTAAAATCTCTGCCTATTATCCAAGGCCTGTCACCAGTCTCTCTTTTGAGATTCCTGATGGAATTCAAGAAGGAACTCTTTTGGTTTTCCAGAGAAGGTCTACAGACATTAGATAGAAAACCTCTAACTTTGGTTCCTAAAATATGAAAAGCAGCAGATAAGATAAACTTTGAAGCCATCCAATCAGACAGACTTACTTCTTCAGGGTTCCAAAGAATGTCGATTCCCCCGGCCGCACTGGTAGCATCTATTGCAACCACATTGCAGTGTTTCCAGACTTTCTTCCCGATGGCTTGAAGATCCATTTCCGAACACTCAGTTTCTTGGAGAAAAATAATAGCAGGTTTCTCAAGTTCAATTTTTCGTCGTAAGAGGTGGATTTTTAGGATACTCTTGCATCCTCTAATGTTCCAAGATGTAATCCGCATCTTATAACCGATTGAGGTTGGAGGATGCTAGAGCCGCGTCAATGGTTGGATACTGGCCCGAGGCCACCAGATTCCTTCCTATCATCTGAATTATTTGCATGTTGCTTTGCCTGCCTCTTTTTCCCCCCCTGGTTATCTTTTTCCCATTGTTCTATTTGAGAGATTCATAAATTATCCCCAAGGGTTTGCTGTTCTTGGACTTAATGATCGCTTTCTCCAGGAGTGAGACCTGATGAGGTGTTATCGGAATCAGATTTTTGACTATACATGTCACCTCCAGACCTTCTAGATCTAGATATTCCAGTTCCATTTCATCTCCTCCTTCCTCTTGCGAGGATCCTGCAAAGCCCTAAGCATCAACCTCGGATATATGAACAATGTTGTCATCTTTTTGTTCTTTATTTGTTGCTTCTATCTTTTCCTTTGTAGCAATAACTTCAACATCTTTTTCTTCTTCTCCTGATTGCAGGATCTCATACCTATTGTGGATCATGGTTTTCTTGTGAATTTCAGGGCCCCCGACCTTCTTGGCTTGCCGTTTCTTGCTAGTAACTCTTTTGAATCCTTCTTGGTATTTTCCTTCATAGTCAATTTTTCCTGCTGGCTGTTTGTTGAGCGGACAATCCCTGAATGGCATCGCTGGCATCGAAACGGGATTTGTTCATAATCAATGGCCTGGAACCAATCTTCATCCTCCCAGGTAAGGTCTATTCCTGCCGGCAGGTCTTGGGAGATATCCAAATAGAGGCATATACGGGCATAAGATGTATACCGCATCTTCTTGGTTTGTTTTGAGACTTTTACGAACACCCCCAGCTCATTACCAATCTCTATTAGTATTTATTCCTTCTAGTATTCAGAAGACAAGGAGTAGAGTCTTATCCAGATCGGGGCAATGGTTAAATTTTCTTTGTCTGGGTTGAACCGTTCTTTCCAGGGGCGTAGATACAGTCCAGCCGAATTGAAAAAGTATGGTCCATTGTCAAAAATCCTCATACGGTCTTCCTCATTAAAGAAAATCATAGTAAAGAAACCTTTAGCTCCCAATTGGAGATTGTAATGTCCCTGAGGCTTCCAGGTTGCGTTGATCCACCACACCAACGCATTCTCAGCTGGCCAGATCCCAACAAATTTGCCAATAAGTGCATCTTCTTTCATGTGCTGGATATCAGTTCGGACCCTCTTTGATTTTATCGGGAGTTTAGGAATTTTGTGCGCCTTTGGAAGACATTGCCGAGGCTTTCTTGATTCTATCGTTGTCTGCACAAAAGTGGCCACACCACTTGTCCCTGCCTCAATGTTGCCAGTCCTTCTTCCAGGGGCAGGATCTTGGTTTGTCTGCTTTCCTTTTTGCATATTCCCAACAGAGGCCAAGGCCACGCCATCAGTGGCAGTACCCATGTCCTTCCCAACCCGCATACCACGGAGGCCCCAACAGAAACCCCACACCGTTACCAAAATCAGAAAACCTTCAAATCACCGTAATACCTTCCGCCTACGTCTGCTCCGAGTCTCCGATTCCAGCCTGCTTCATCGGTAACCAATGGGAGACTTTGGTCAGCTATCTAAAAAAAATATTCACTAAAAATAAGGAAAAAAACATATAAAAATCTAAAAAATAAACAACAAAAGAAACTACCTAGTTATCTCTTTGCTTTAGAGGATCCATGGTCGTAAATATGAAGAAAGACACTCCAAAGTTTTTTTTAATAAAATATGGAATTTTCATACACCATGAATGAAGATTGAGGAGTAAGATTGGCAAATCAACCACATAAATTTGTTGTGTGGATAAAATAAAATGTTGCTCCAATGCTTGAAAGGGAAAGAAGCACTAAGGGACTTGTAAAAAATGGGTAAAATGATATTTTTGTTCCACCCTAGCTATGGTGCATTGTTCTCTTAAACGCATCAATGCACTCATACTTTACTTGTACACCATCATTTAGTTTTTAATTCTTTAATATGTCAATATGCATTATGTGTAGTTGAGAACCAATGATAATGCATTTATTTGTATTAATGCATTGATGCAATTCTATATAATTGCACCAGTATGCCTTTGAGACCATGCTACAATGTGATTCATTTTTTACAAAAACCTCTGTCTGCCACCTCTGCTAGAAACCTCCCCCAGATCATATCTGAAATGGGCTCCATAAAAAACTTCACCTTTTTTTTTCTTCCCCAACATGGATGGAAAGAACTAAACTTTGAAAGAGGAGGTGGAAACCTAATCCTAACATGGGAAGGAGGAGTTTTGATCCAAAATGTTTCACTGTATAATTTGTCATCTTCTTTGGTGTTTTCTAAGTGGAAAAATTGGAGCTATAGACTTGTAGGGCCAAACTCAGGGATAGGTCATATTTTGGTGGTTCGGGGTCCTATAACTTCTAGAGCTCGTTTGGGCATTAAATTACAATTTTTGGGGTCAAAATTTTCTAAATGGAGATTCTAACCCTACCATGGTGTTCTACTCATCATGAGCTTTTCAATGGTGCACAAATCACCTCAACTAGAGTATGTATGAGGAAGTTATGCCTCTCACAAGTTAACCTATGCTTTGACCACCATAATACCAAATGGATGCCATGTTGGCTCCCATTGCTCATGCTTGAGTCACTTATGAAGTTTACAAAATATTATAGAGGGGCCAAAAACCTAACTCTAATCGAGATTTAAGCCATGTAAAAATCCTAACCGAACCCTCTACGACTATCAAGACATGTTAAATACTAGGTTGCTAGGAAAGGAAAGGGTTCTGTTCCTATTATATTGATTTGTTGTTCTATAGTTGAACATAGAAAACAAGTATCATATTGTGAGCAAAATAGAGGAAGTAGAAAACCCTATAGTAGCAGTCAGGCCACATTGTCTTTTGCAACTCCATAATGAGTTCATCTTTCATTATACTTGTATTTCATACTCAAGAAGAAAAGAATATGACATAATCCTTGCCTCCTGGCTAGATTTTTCCATATAAAGTTTCCTACAATACATCATACAACATGTATTCATTATATACATAAATACATGTACATATTTATGGTGTTTATTATTTTAACTTCTTTTATTACATCCTCGATTTATTTTGATAATTGGACAACTATGACCATTAGTAGTGTTAAGTATATTCCACTTTATATATACTTCAAAATAAGGCCCATGACAATTTGCATGTAAGCAAATAATGTCCGAATGCTATTGCATTAATGTATTAATGTGGAAAGTCATAGATGAATAAATGGAAAGTCATAGATGAATGCTATTGCATTAATGTGGAAAGTCATAGAAGGGAACAATGTACTCCACAAGCCATATTGAGACATGTTAAGTACTGCATTGCTAAATAATTAGCTACTCATTCACAAACATTTATTAATTCTTTTACTCTTATTATTCAAAGTTGTGATTATTGGAAAAAAAACTCATCCATGTGTTCTCGAACACTTCATAAATATAATTCCTTACCTTGAGATGATAACTAATTTATGTATTCGAGTGTCTTACATCTATTTTTATTAAACAACTAAAGTACTTTATAGGCACGTGCTTGCCTAGCACTTGAGCAGACACACTTCGTTGAACATGGTGAAACATCATTGCAGGCTCCCTTCTTTTGGTTCCTAACACTTTTAGGAAAAGGAAAGTGGGGGTAGGAAGATTAGAAAATTGAAACAAGGATTATGTTCAACCATAACGAAGCACCAACTCCCCTTTAGTGAAATATCAACTTAAGTCATTGACTATTATGACTGTTATTTTGTTTATAAATTTGGAAAATTGATTTATTAGTTAATCTTCATAAAAGTAAGATTGAAATTAGTGAAATAAATTATATAATATTAATTATCATTATGGGAATGAGAAGTTATATTTAGTAAACATGATTTTTCAAAAAAATTAATCATTTTAATATATTTTAATTTAAATGTATTTAATAATGAAAAATTGTTTACAATCAAAATTCTTTAATGACAAGTGCATTTATCAAGTGATGTAAGATTCTAATTTAAGAGTTTTACTTAAACATAATGAAATATTGTTATTGCTAGAGTTTTGATTGAAATTTATGAAGGGTTGGTTCTTATGAGGTTTCTTATATTTATGTGTATTTATCTACATTTTTTAACGTTTAAAATAATGCAATGTAGAGCTTACATAATATTATGGTAAAGGGTTTTATTCGATCTTAATGAAGGGTTGGTTTTGCATCGATCTTGCTTGGGTTTTGTGAAGGTTTAGTTCTCTCTTAGGGTTCCTTATATTTTTTTGTCATTTATCCATGTTTCTTTAATGTAGAAAATAATGTATTGTAGAGTTCAAGTAAGATTGTGACTAAAAGAGTCTTACTTAACCATAATGAAGGGTTGGTCCTATGTTGGTATTGCTTGATCTTTGTGGAGGGTCCTATTCTCTCTCGAGGCTCTTTATATTTAGGTGTATTTATACATGTTTATTAATGTACAAAGTAATGCAATGTGGGGCTCGAGTGAGATTCTCACTCAGGGTCTTATCCAATCATAATGAAAGCTAGTCTTGCATCATTTTTTGCTCGAGCTCTATAAATTGTTGGTTCTCTTCATTGCCATATGACGAGGCAAATAATAACAATATCCAAAGCTAAAGTATCACTAAAAATTTTTAGGAGCTTCCTTGAGTTGTGGTCCAAGTCTTGCACATAACTCAAAGAAAGTCATCACTTAATTGATGAAAGTAAGGTTTACTTGTACATAACAAATAACAAAGGGTTGGTTTTCTCCCTTAACTCTTACAACTCGAGTAAGAGATTGACCGAAAATTTTTTTAAAGACTAAATTTCACCACTCAATTATTTTGTCATTTTTAAAAATAATTTGACAATTTCCATTTTACTCAAAATTTATAAAATTAAATTATTTTATTTTAAAAAATTACTTATTTTATAAACTATATAAATATGTAAAAATTAAAATATTTCATCAACCATTTATAAACTAGTAAAATTACTAAAATTTATACACTTTAATAAATATAAACTTTTAAATTTTTATATATTTAAAACATTTCTTAAATTACCTTGTTACTTGAAATTATATTTAAAACATTTCTTAAATTACCTTGTTACTTTAAATTTACAATTTTTTTTTTTAAGAATAAAGTAAACAATAACTTCACTCAATAACACTAAGACTTTTTACAATTTTCTTTAAGTTATGATTAAATCCTTAAGTTTAAAGTAACACTAATAAAGTTAAGGTCAAGACAAAAAGGCATTACTTAGCATATCAAAAGATTAATCTATCCAACTAATGCAAAGTAGGGAAGGTTCCAAGTTCTAGATATCCTTAGCATTAATCATTATCTATCTCCAACCACTATCCATATTTTGATTGGATTCTTTATATCTATGTCCAGATGAACAATGAACCCCAAGCAATTTAGTGGTAGTGGCATGTATGGGACCATACTTAGATAAACATCCTTTAAATACCTATAAGTGGACGCTCCCTCCAAAACTAATTTTTTATTTGTAAATGTTATCTTCTTCTTGAGGAAATTAAAAAACACAAGTTCGAATATTCTTCATGTTATTTTGTCCCATTACTTATAAAATATTCTTTATCCTTCCCAACTTGTTTTAATTTTCCATCTTTTTCCATTATTGTGCACATTTTAACATAAATATTCTTTTTCCTTCCCAACTTGTTTTAATTTTCCATCTTTTTCCATTATTGTGCACATTTTAACTTATATTTTCGAGATGGTTGTTGTTCAAGTTGATAAATTAAGTGTCATTATGAAAAGTGTATCTCAAAAATAAATGAGATGAAAGTAGTCCACAACAAAAATCAAGATAGAATAAATGAGATGTACCTAGTCCACAACAAATCAAGATAGATTTTTTCAACCGAACAAATTAAGATAGATGAGTGTAAATGCAATAAAAGTATGATATAAAAGTTAGTGAAAATAAAAGATATAAGTAATAAGATTTAAATGGATGTAATAAATTTTAAATAAATATGAATGAGAAGATAGATTAATTGAAAATGAGTGAAAAAAAAATAAAAAGTATAAGAACATGTAAATAACATGGGAAGAATAACGTATAAATAAGAATATCACTGAGTGAATGTTGGAAGAATAATGCACACAGGGAAATTAAAACTACACAAAGTCAAATCAATGAAGATAAAATTAAGGAGGTAATCAGAGCATTGAAACACGTTAAAATTGGGAGGAATAATGTATAGATAAGAACATAAGTGAGTGGATGTCAGAAGAATAATGCGCAAAGGGAAGTTAAATAGGCACACAATCAAAGCGACAAAGATAAAGTTAAGGAGGTGGTAAGAGAATTGAAACACCATAATGATGAGTTAAGATTTTTAGTTATAGTAGATGATCACAATTGAGACAATAAAAATGTGAGGAGAGTTAGAGACTCGTGAGCTCTTGAGAGATTGTGCAAATGGGGTAGCAAGCCAAGTGAAGAAAAACTGCATTGTTAAGCTCTCGCTTGATCCAAAGTCGTATCGGGATGAACTTCTAGGGAAGTCTTGGTTACCGAGTGCAAGACCTAGAGGTGATGATCGACACTATGTGATTTATTTCACTAGTTTCAATCCTAGTTCTTCAGTCGTGCGAGTATTACCCGATACATCGAGTGCTAAGTTGACTATTAAAGTTCATGAGAAATTGGTCATTCAAGGGATGCAATCAATGCTTAGTGAACTATTCAAGCTCATGAAAAAATAGTAATCATTGAATAAATAACACTTATGAAAAACAGGTGACAGTAAGTAGCTTGAGTATTAAATACACCACAAGAATCTTAGAAAATTGATATTTCATCCATCACTCCATCACTATAATATTGAAAACATGAACTATGTTGTATTATATACTAATAAATATATGACTTAAAGTTCTCACATCAAACATAAGAGCAATGTTGAACATCTTGCCCCACTTGGACATGTATACACACAAAATTAAAACATCACCATCAACTAGTTACTTGCGTGAAAGTTGATTCTTTGTCTATTAGAGTGATTCTATACTCACATTCTTAATTTTGACAAACTTAATACTTCAAATTTAAAAAATGAAATGATAGAATAACTTATCTCAAAAGATGAGTCATACTAAATAGCTAGAGTATTCAATACATACTAAATAGCTAGAGTATTCAATACTCCAAGTAGTAAACTCTTCATTCATGACTTTAATGTTATAAAATTTGTAATCCATTATATTATATAGAAGCTAAAATCTGATATAAACCTTTCACATCTAAAATAATATTGTTGAACCCCAACCCCACATGTACATAAACAACCACAAAAAAATGAAATATCACCATCACCTAATTACACTGTATAGATTGATTCTCTATCAAAAGAATTTTTTTTCTTTCAATCATAACATCCTGGTACTTGAATTTTCACAAAGAAGGAGACAGAAAGACTATCGTTGTATCTCATAAAATCTTTTATGAAAACGACCATTTATTTTTCTTGTTCTTTCATAAACAACATTTTCAATCTTTTCAAAGAAATGATGTCAATTTCGCTTCAAAAATTCTCAAAAAAACTGTATAGAATATGCTTGGAATCTAACCATGGAGTAAACTACACGTAATAGCCTGGTAAACCACAAGCCAACTGAGCATTAAAATAACACAATGAACCAACCTTATAGTTCAGGGAACTTGTAAATTTCGCAAAAACCCCATTCCCCATATCATAGTGATGCGAAGAGACAAATCCCTTGAACAAATTTTCAAATGCTATTTATATATGAAATGACGGTGGAGCGAGAGCCACGGGAAGTAGCCGGTGGAAGACAGGGGCATAGGCTTTTCGGGCTCTGTCTGTCGCTTCGAAACGACTTCTCATTGGAGCGAAACGCCTCTCGGCATTTGGGTCAGTGAACCAACGAACGCTGGCTTCAAGGTTTTCATTTCCTCTTCTTTCACTTGTTTTTATTTTTATTTTTTATTATTTTCATTCCGATCCTCAAATCGATTCATTGTATAGTTTTCAGCGACTGGATTGATCAGGGTTTCGGCCTTTTGTATCAAATGATGTTCGGTGGAGTGTTTTCAGGCTCGAAATGACGAGGCCCAGATGGCCAAATCACTGTTTTCCCTGAGCTGAATGACTAGAAACCATCTTCAGGGCGTCTATAGCTGTAAATTTCGATACCTGGGTCGATCCGTGAGCGACCCTCGTCCGAGAAAAGAGAATATAGCCGCATTGGTTGGTCTCGGGTTCGATAGCCAGCAGGAGAAGAATTTCAAAATAAAACGCAAGCCTCGGGTTGGGCTCACAGAGGCACACACGACAAGGATAAATCATAGAAGTAGCGCTGTACGTCGTGTGTTCAAACCCCTTCCAGGGAAAATACCGTGAAGCGCGTATTTTGTGAGTTCGACTCACATTGACTGAATTGCACTTCCGTGTCGGCAAAAAATTGAAGAGTCGAGGGTTCGCACGCGGAGGGGGAAATAATAGGGGGTTACAGGAGCAGGCCGCGGGTTCGATCCCAAGCCCCAGCAAAAGTAAAGATAACTACAGGAATTGGGCCTGTAGGTTCAAACCACAAAATTAAATCCTATCGGTCTTGTGTACGAACTACAGTTTAGGAAAAGGCTAAGCTCTCAGTGAATGGGTTCCCGCACAATGCTGTCCTCTAATGGTGGCCGAACGCCTCAGTTCCAGCCGATAGTTCGTCAGAATTCTTTATACAATTTAACGCTGGAGGAGGTTCAGAATCAGCTTGGGGATGCTAGTAAGCCGTTGAGTAGCATGAACATGGACGAGCTCCTGAAGAACATTTGGACGGCAGAGGAGAGCCAGGCCATCACCATGGCGATCGGCAACGGGCCCATAAACGGCGTTTCTCCTAACTCCGCCCCTGCCAGCTCTGGTTTGCAGCGTCAAGGAAGCCTTACAATTCCCAGAACGCTCAGCCGCAAGACTGTGGATGAGGTGTGGAGGGATATTCAGCAGAATCAAGGGAAGGGCAATGAAGAGAAGAAGCCACAGCAAAGGCAGTCCACCTTTGGTGAAATGACCCTGGAGGATTTCTTAGTAAAAGCTGGGGTGGTCAGGGAGGACAACAACGGTAATAGTAATAATAATAACAATAGCGCTGTTACTGTTGGTATCCAAGAGGCCTCCCAACCAGTCTCTGTTGGTGGCGTGCCCACTGCAGTGATAGGGATGGATGCAATAGCAGCACAAAATTTGCAGCAACAAGCAGAATGGTACCAGTATCAGCTCAACAGTGCCCAACAACAGCAGCAGCAGCAACAACAGCAGCAGCAACAACAGCAGCAGCAGCAGCAACAGAGTATGATGGTAGCTTATGGCGCCAAGCGTGCCGTTCCACCGAATGGTCCATTAGGGATGCCAGGCAATCCCCTCTTGGAAGGTGGGTATGGTGACAATCAACTAGCTCTGTCATCGCCTTTGATGGGTTGCACGTCGTCCGATTCTCAGACTCCGGGCAGGAAGCGTGGAGCACCAGAGAGCATTATTGAGAAAACCGTTGAGCGGCGTCAGAAAAGGATGATTAAGAACCGCGAGTCTGCTGCAAGATCCAGGGCAAGAAAGCAGGCACGATGTTTTTAATTTTCTTTACGTGGACCTGATAGATTATTTAACTCAAGCTGTGGCATTTGTTTCTATCCATTTTGTGCTGTTTTCCTTTTTCCCATTTCGCCCCGTTACTTCGGCATTTGATTTTCTCTTTTGCATGAATTAATTGCTGCTTTTTCTCACTGCTTTTTAGGCATACACAAATGAACTAGAGAATGAAGTGATGCAGCTTAAAGAGGAGAATGAGAGGCTTAAAAAACAGCAGGTGAGATTTCTTTTATTCCTTTTCGAAAGCGTGGTTCAGTTTTTGAAAAGAATTTGTCCAATATATCTGCAATTGAACAATAATCAGTTATAGGAATTTGGAAATGATTTATAATCAGAAGAATCAATATTTCTAAAAAATATTGTCAAATCAATTGTATTGTGGCGCTCCACATTCTTCTAGAACCTTCCAAGTGTGAAAAGGGAGTTGTGGGAAATTTTAATCTCCTTTCTGACATAAACAATTGCTAGGTAATTATCACAGTAAAGAGAGTAAAATTGGAAGGGGAGAGAACTCTTTGCATTTTCCAAAGTCAACTCTTCATTCAGTACAATGCTAGATTTCTAAGTTCCGAATCTCCAATTCTGGGAATTGTTATACTATTCAGCACAAACTTCCTTTTTAATATTATAGGATTTTGTGAAATCCTATCCTTAATACTAATGATGAGATGTTACACAAATTGATCATACAAACTATTTGAGATCGATGCTCCTGAATCATATCTTGTGGTTGTTAGAATGTTCAAATAAACTCATTGAACTGTTCCAAGAATTAATGTTCTCTGTCTCTAGATGGGGTTGCCAACTCACCTATATAAACCTTAAATTGGCATTGTGCAAACCTGATCAGATCTTGTGAAATGGGAGGGAATGGATCGATCTTTTTATTGCCAAGGCCTTCACCAGGTAGGAAAACACTGGGTTTGAGCCATGGAAAACGGCTGTATCTTTTATGGTTTGAGCAGAGAGAGTTTGCAGCTGAAAGTGTTTTTGTGTACTGTTTACAAAACTACAGATATGGCCAAAGGGAGTTTGGCGCATCTATCCTGCAGCACAGTTTGGCATGCATTTGGAAGTACCTTTGTGGCTGCCACCCAAAGCCTCATAGGTACTGGTACTCTTGATTATAAGCATTGAGTTTACAGGTTATTGGGTGTGATGCCCTAGTTGCTCCTGTGATTGGAGTTGATTTGTTGCTTGAGATAGGCATAGTGAGCTTGAGATAGTTGATGGACTTATCTTAGTGGGTGTGATGCCCTAGCTCCAATGATGCATGCCTGAGAGAGGGTCATGGACCTGTGAGGGTTTTGTGGTTGAGATGCTTGTGAGACTTCAATGATTGAAGTTTTGATATATGCTTGTGATAGATGACTTGCCCCTGTGACAGGTTGTTGTTTGGATTTCCAATTGTTTCTTTTTTTGGTTGAAGTTTGTTCTAGGAGTTGCAGATATGAGTAGTCTCGGTCTTTAAAGAGTGTGACCATCTAGAGGGCACTTCTAACTTTACACCCTAGAAACTGCAGATTATAGATGCTAATGGAAAAAGATAATCTTTATTGTTTTGTTGAGGGGAAAGCTAGAGTTTCTATCTATCCCATATAATGGGTGAGCATAACAAGAAGGCAACCAAAGCAAAGATTCTTGACTCTATGAAGGACCATTTTACCCTTCACGTCGTGGAAAACAAAGTTGTCATAGGATATGTATGATGCCTTGATCACTTTGTATTAGAATGTAGGCAAGAAATGAGCACTCGAGAGGGGTAATGAGGTATATTTAGGTTCCTCCAACCAAGGGAATAAAAACTTGATTCATGTGAAGTGTTTCAAGTGCCACAAGATGAGCTATTATGCCTTTCAATGTCTTGATTGGAAGAAAACCAAGCAAGAGTAGTAGTAGTAGTTTGCAATGATATTTCTTCATGGTATTGTGCCTTTCCACCAACCTCATTTGTGGTGTAGGTTGGTATGTAGATAGTGGAGTATCTAAACACATGAACTTTGACAGGAAGGCATTCAACAAAATTCAAGAACGACAGAATGACATATAGGTGGAGTTGGGAAATGATGCTACTTGGCCTAAGTCACATGACATAAGGACACAAAAATACGAATATTTGAAACGTGACACATTGACTACAAAAATAGGAGATGAGGACATGTTATGTATGTATGTGTCCATGTTTGATACATATGATATGGACACAAGCCCTCAGTGGGATGTGTTTTGTTTCATAGCACTTGGCCCAATCATTAGATTGGGCTCAGTCTCTTTTTGCATGCGTTCATGTGGTGTTTTTTTGACATGGGAAAAAGTCTCTAGTCAACTTCGTAGCTCCACTTGGTGAAAGGGAAATTAGACCTTCCTCCATTGAAATGATTAACCCCTCGATTGTGATTTGGATTGCCATCGGTTGCTATGCTTTTCAAATGAAATGTAACTAAGTATGTGAATGTAAGATGCAACTACTCAAAATTTGGTTTAGCCTATCTAACCTTATCCATCTTTCCTATCTAGTTATATTCCATTGACATGAAAGAAGGGGAAGGTATAGAGAGCAGGGAGAATAGTGGGTAGCCTACCAATTGTTGATAGAATACTTGTTCCACATGAATATGTTAGACACAAGTAGAGGTAGACATACAAAGAGAAGGGAGAATAGGATTCCGGCGACCATCTACACAAAACTTGGAGCACACGAAGGATCGAGGATAGCATGCAAATTGTTGAGAGCATACCAACTTTATGTCAAACTATTACCGATCCATATGATAAGTAAGTATAGATATTTTAAGCAAGAGAATAGTATAGAGACCACGACATCCATCCCTACAAGCTTCAAGAAAGACAATGAATGTAGAGAATAGTTTAAAACCATCCACAACTTGCAAGAGTATGAGAACACAAGTAATGCTGCCACTCTATTCAACATACAAAGATAGCTTATAGTGCCAAAAGGACCCTTTGCAAAACTACAAAGGTTTACTTTATAAAAAGTCTTATGACTCTTGGCCTTCAACCTACTTGACTCTTGGCCTTCTACCTACTTGACTCAAGGCTTTTGGCCTTTTTATACTTGGCCAACCTACTCTACAACTTTTGTTCTCATTCTAAATAGGACGATGAGGATATATTTACAATAGAAATGTTAAAATTACAATATTCTCCATCCATGTGCACTTCCACAAAAGTTTGTCTTCTAGTGCTTGCCAACTTGATAATGGCTTGGGCACTAGTTTGCCTCGTTCACCCGTCTTTTTTTATTTGGTATGAGTGGAATAGAATGATCATGCTCACCTTGGGAGGGTGGTAGTCCTTGGGGAGGTTCAAGGAGCACTTCCACAAAAGTTTGTCTTCTAGTGCTTGCCAACTTGATAATGGCTTGGGCACTAGTTTGCCTTGTTCACCCGTCTTTTTTATATCATTTTTTGGGCAAATGGACAGCAATACAGGTGTACATGGGGTGTGAGGCTACTGGAATGAGTTGAATAGAATGATCATGCTCACCATGGGAGGGTGGTAGTCCTTGGGGAGGTTCAAAGATGGATTGGTGTTTGGCTAAGACTAATTGCATGTCAAAATAAATGGGTTGAGAAGGTGTCTCAAAGGCTTGAATGGCATAGGATTGAGCTAAGTCAACTTAAGAAATAATTCAACACTTATTCTTGAATTGCGAATTCTCTTGGTAGGTGGAATGGCATTGCAAAACGCCACAGAATTGGAACTAGATGTTTCTAACATGGCCACCAAAAAAAGGGTAGCGTTTTCACTTGGAAATGAAATGACCCGGTGCACATGATTAAATAGCGAATAATTTGATCTAATGTTTATTAGGCATTGCCAACTAGCTACTTGAAAGCAAGCAAGCAAGCGTCACACCTTGCTACACCAACCACTTCTAAACTTGTAAACCCCTCAACAAGTGTAAAACATCTAGTTGTGCCACGATGAAACACCCACACCTCTTGATCTACAAATTTTGTTTCAACAAGCTAGATGAATGAGTGGTCTTGATTTACATATTTGGCCTTATACTTACAGGAGGCCCTCCGGTTCCGGTCACTCATCCTCCAGCGACATTCGCAGTCAGGACCAGCCTCCACTCATAGATCACTTCTTTGTTTTTGGTGCTCCCCTCCTCTAGGGGCACCAAGAGACCGACAGAGGGTGGTACCGCTTTGGCCACATATGAGTTAGAGCATAATAGACCGCCTCTATGTCCTCTTGACCCCAACGATGTGGCCACTCTAGGTCCTATCACAACAGCCAGTTGACTACATCTAGATCATAGCAGCAAGCTCCCCAGTCTCGGCGGTGGTGCACTATTCATTATAGCTCTTCTTCTAGTTATTCCAGTTCCTCGCTCATGCATATTACTATTTCTAGATTCCTTCATTTGACTTAGGATGTTAGGAGAGACACTTCCAGGGCTCCCAGTGTCTCTAGTGTGCCATGGCATTCTCACCATTTTTGTATCGTAGATCTCAGATCTGCCCTCCTTGTACATTTTTGTTTTTGCATCGGCTCTCTTTGTACTTGTCTCTTTTGGGTTGGCTCTCCATCTTTGGAGATATCTCTTTTTGGCTTTATGACAGGGTTTCACATCTTGCTTTAAATAAGAGCCACCTTAGCGCACCCACTTTGTATGGACATCTTGATTACACACAGTCCCATTGACCTGCAGATGTGGTCATTGGTTGGACATTAATACAATTATCTTATCTTATCTTATATACCTTGAAAAATATAGCAATCCTTGCACCACGTTCTCAAGAGATGAGGAGATCCACATTGCAAACGACTGAAATGCTTGTGCCACAACACAGAGAACTTGCCATTATCATGCACCAAAGCTCCATAATTTTTAGATCTTGCAAGTAGCCTATAAAGATATTTGGTGAAAAAGCGATAGGGTCGAAATCTCTCATCATACACTGCTGTTCATTAAACTAAACTTTAGCTTTTAGATCTTTAATGGTTGAGATAGACAAGATATTCTAAGTCAAACCGAGAACAAAAAGGGCATTATGCAACACAAGAACATCACCTAAAGGCATCTTGATTGGTACTGTGTGCTGGTTCTAATCTCTAGATATCGAGCGTTATCAGCCATGGTCACTTGCATGCCCATTTCCTTATTGTGAAACTTGCTGAAAGACTTTTGATTCTTTGTCATATGTTGCAAAGCTCCACTATCAACATATTGACTAACACTTGAAATAGCATTAGTAGAAAGGGTCGAAATCATGGAAAATACGGTTTTTAACAAAAATGCCAACCCATCAAATTGGATGAACTATCAACACTCCCTGCAGCTTGTTTATGTGGTTGCTTACCTTTACATTTTCCAGATATTCTCTTCTCTGAGCATTCAGCAGAGTTTCCTTTCTCGTGACACTCGTAACAACTTACTTTACTTTACACTTTGTATACCACACAGTCCCATTGACCTACTTCTGTGGTCATTTCTTGGACATTAATAAAATTATCTTATCTTATCTTCTTCCTAGAACCATTCTTTAGAAAGGATACCTCACCTTTTGCAAATTTCCTTTTCTTTCCCTTTTCTTCATCTACCCAATAGGAGCGAGGTCTTGGGCCTCTTCTTTTTGCATTGCAAATGACTCTCATTTTGTTTCTTTTAGGCCAAGAATGTTCCAAAGTTGCTCATAAGGTAGGAGGTTTGCTTGAGCACAAACACCTATAACGAAAGCTTTTCAAACAGGAGAAAAACCATTTAGTGGAATAGGCACTAATTCTTTATCTTCTATCTCAATACCAATGGAACCAGGAAAAGTGCTAATCTCCAAGCTCAACGAACTTCATGACGTAACTTGTTATGATGTTTGAATCACTCATGCATACTTGGGAAAACTTGTCATTCATAAGTATCTTTCTGGAAAGGCACCATGCTAAAGATTAGTAAATGGCTCGAATATCTCCTAAGCTGTTTTTCCTGTTATGTGAGGAATTAAATGGTCTTTCATGGGGTCCAAAATGATCCTTTTAGCCTTAGTAATGTTCTTTACATAATGAATCAACTGTTGAGGATTGATTGGTGAAGCTATTGTACTCTTCACGATGCTCCACAGAACAAGCTCATCCATGAGCATCTGTGACTCAAAATTCCAAGGGGTGAAATTAGAGATCACCCCTAAGGCGGTCACGACTCACACTCCTTTAGACCTGTCAGGGTCGTTCCAGCCATCTCTGCACTGCCTTTGATCACAACTTATCAGTCTAGCCAATAGCAATTCAACAACCTTCACAGTTTTCAAAATGCATTGACCTCTTATAGGTTATTGAAGCCACTCACTGGAATGGAGCACTACTCTCAGAAGGACTTAATGGCCTCATAAATCCTCCTTTGTTTGCATCAACTCTCTTTCACAGGTAGCTGCTTTCTCTATTCATTGGAAGGAATATTTTAGGAAACCAGCTCTGATACTATGTTAATTTTTTAACTGACGGACATGTAGATCTGACTCGTGAGTCGTAAAAGTTAAATCTGAAAATGAAAAGATTCAAAACACCAATCCAATCTTCTTTTCAAAAACAAATGCTGTAGAATGATATATCAAGGAAAGAGACAACATATCTCAATTTGGGATCAATCCACAAAGTATTGACTAGTAGATTTGAGAGATACACCAGCTGAAACTACAAAACACTAACAAATCTACAGCTGCAGTGCTCATAAAAATTCAAATTAGCTTACATACAAGAGAGAGGCGCTTCTAGGTAGGTGGTGGTCTCCTTGCTGGAGTTATCTTCAGTTAACTCACCCTTTGACTCTCCCACTGTTTTTCTCAAGCATCTGTGTCGGGGATACAAACAAACCAATAAATAAAGATGCTAAAACTTACTCTTAAGTCTTAACTCTTCTAAACTGACAAGCTGATTATTCTGGTTGGGGTGCCCCAGTTAGGAGATAGATACTGATATACTAAAAGTTCACCAACATGTATTTACAGATCTCTAAGTGGTGCACACCATGCAAGAGCAGTGGGGTGCACCACGAAAGATGAATCTATCTCTATTTGAGGAGTGGAGCACACTTTAATAAATGAAAACACAATGATAGCTAATCCCTAGTCTATCTGCATTCAAAAAATTGAAATAGGAAATAATGAGAACATATTCAGAGCAATAAACTAACAGGAAAATGTTTGAAATGGAATTTCTTTCTTTCTTTTCAAATGGTCAACAATTCCCGTGAAAAGGGACCGGATTTGATAAAATCAGTGTTTCACTTATTGATGATTTATCTCCCATAAGACAATATATTGCCATTTTGGGGGTTCGCTGATATTATCCCTATAAATTATCGTGATAAATTGGGAAATTATCGCAATAAACTGGAAATTATCGGCCTGTTCTGCCAAGTTTGCATTAAAAGCTGGTTTTGGTGTTTTCTTCTCTCATTTTGTAAAAGTGAGTTAGTGGATTGAGCTCTGAGGATGTTGTGACCATTTCCATCAAGCAAACGAGGGGAAATTTGTTGTTTTTATTGCCATTAGCCAAGCAATTGTGGAGTGGATATTTACTCCGATCTACCATATCCATATTATCAGGTATGTAAAAAAAATATTCTTGTATTTTCATCGTTTTTCAAGATCTAGTATAGGGTTTGCAAGTCCATTAGCTGTGATATTTTAATTGTAGCATTTTTTGTGTTGATTAAATTTCCTCGTTAGTTTTGTGCCATGGATTTTATCATTGAATCAGTATCCTAGAAAATGCCAAAGCCATTGGACCCAATGTGGGAGCATGGTGAACCATTTGAGGGTTTTAAATTTTAATCGACTCAAGCTAAACGTTGATTTCTTAGTGCGTTATCCTTGTAGTATTTAGATGCCTCATGATGATTCATATCATGGGAAACCTTTTTTTTGTTTTGATGTGACTTTGTATCCCCCTGTAAGGGATTATTACTCTAGAGTCAGGATAGATATCATATATTAGTATCGATGTGTGATGTACCACTTGACATGATCATATACATCTTATATATCAATTTTACTTTCATATTTATGTAGCCATGCGTTTGTTGGATTACTTCTAGTTGTTGTTGGTTGTGTTTTCTTGTAAAACACAAGCTGATCCAAACACCTGTACTCAAAGATGGGCAACGTATGCTATTTCCACATACTATAGTTCTTACAATAAAATTTCTGGTTACCCTCTTATCATATGCTAGACAAACTAACCATGAGAGCACAAAAAATGTAGCCTAAATGTTGCTGAAAATCAAATCTGCAACTGAAATAGAAACTTACATTCTAGAAAACTGTGTTTTTCCTTCCCAAACTGAAGATGAATTAAATACAACCAACATTCTTGCTGGAAAATTGATAAATCTGTTGGAAATCAGATAAATATGTGCTTTTAGATCTCCTTAAAAAACTGAACACTAAAAATCAAGAACATGAGAACTTGAAGGAGTGGAATGCTTCTTAGATTGTGAAATGAAGAGAGCACATTCTTTTATAGTAAAGGAATGAAAAAAACCCCAAGTGCATGATCCCTAGGTGCATGGACCTTAAAATGCCTTAAATATTATTTAAGCTATTAATACAACACTATAGTATGATTCAGGCTATACTAATAAGTGAATTTATTAATTTGCCAAATTCTATAGTCTAGATGACCATTATTAACTAGCTAATTCTTATCAGTTTCTCAACAGCTCTAGGATATTGTTTGAGCCCATATAGTGCCTTTTTCGACTTGCACTCTAGATGGTCCTTCTCCAGTTGCACAGAACCATGGAGTTGTTGCACGTGCACTTCTCATTCAAAATCTCCATTTTGGAAGGCATTTTGATGAATGGTCCACTTGACATGTTTGCAACCTATTGCACTATCCATTTTGCAAATCCACAATTTTCCAAGTACATTTCTCTGCATCTAATCATATTAACCTTGCATCACTTTGTTGCATTCCTTCTTTCCATGACCATCTTCAAAGGAAACACTGTTGACATGATGCAAAGCAGCCTTTTCAACTCCCTGCTTCCTTCACATGCCTCATTCATCCTTGTTGGTTTGAGTCCCTCAAGGTTTGGAAATACCAATTTGGTGTTTTCTTAGGCTTTGTTGATGTCTTCTCATTGCCAGCTCTGTTGTGACGTGCTTCCTCATCATAGCTTGATTCTTGACTGATTCTTACCATATTTGCATGAATTGTTCTTATTGTGTCATCTTTGGCCTATATAGTCCATGATATATCTCTTTGATCTGAATTATACTGGCTATGATATCTTTGGTGACAACTATATCCTTTTCCAGTCAAAGAGCCTATATAGACCTTAGGCTCCTCATTGCACTCTACAATTGTCCCTATTTTAATCTTGAAGCTTATGCCCTTTTCTTTTGGAACAAGTATATAGGCATTCCACCTAACAGCTTTGGTATGACTCACCTTTGGTTTGTTACTTCTTTATGCTTCCTCAGGTGTGATGTGCCTGCCAATTTTAGTTGAACTTTCATTAAATAAATTTATTGTATGCACTGCTTCAACCCAAAAATACAGAATTTTACCTTTAAGCTTGCTTTCCGTCATCTCCACAATAGTGTTATTCGTTCTCTATGCAACACCATTCTACATGAAGACTTTAGATGTGTGTGAATGCCACAGGACTTTCAAACCTATATAAATCCTTAGATGTGAATCCACCATTGCCATCCATTTTGAGAACTTCGATCTTGTTTCCTCTATGCTTCTCAACCATATTGCCCCGAAGTCGCTGAATGTTTAGAGCGTCTTTGATTTGTATTTTAGATCCCCACATGATGAAGTTCTCATATGGTGAAAAGATCACTGTGCACTAACACAAGCTTCATAAATATACCTGTTTCCTACCAAAGAAGAGGCATTTGTTATTGATTTCAGCTTCTATAAATTTATAAGACCATTATAGGCCCTTTAACCACTAAGGCTTGTTGACCTGTTGCTTCAGTCAATCTCTAATGACCATGTTCTTTGATACTTGTAGCCACTACCTTATTAAGTTATTATGGTTCTCCACATCCTTTATGAGTCGTTTAGTTTCATCAAAGTTAACTTTAATTGCTCTTTTGTGATTTAGTTAATTTAAAGTAGATTCTTTTTCAATCTTCATAAGAGAACTTTCCTAGTGGCACCCGAGTTGAATCTTTAGATTTATTTTTGCTCTGCAAATTATTCTAAGAATTTACATTCTTTCAAGTCCTTCATTACCACCATCCTGTTCTTCTTAACCATAATTATACAAATACCTAACTATTATAGATCAAATGTCCAGATTCTACAGTCCTTTTCAAGATGACTAGGTTTATTGCAGTCAAAACACTATACTTTACTTTTGCTTGAGTTGCCTTTTGAATCTTTGTGCCTGGGTTTCCCTTGCATTCAGTTTCTGCATGTGTCTTCTCACCAGCCAAGAATTTGGTTTCCTTTTTCCCTTCTACTTTGCACAAAAACATGCACAGAATTTCCATCTCCATGTAAAGTGTATTTGTTTGCTCTTGCAAAATCATGAATTATTCCTTCAAATCCTCCTAATTCATAAAATTTAGATCTCTATTTCTTATTGATTGACCTGAAGATTGTAACCAACACGTCACTGTTTTTGTGTTCGAGAGATAAAATCTCTATTCTTAATAATTTCTCCCAGAGTCCCATGGCAATCAGTTGATCCCTTATGCTTTTCGAGTATGGCGTGGGGATCTGTAATGGTCAAACTGTGCAACTGGTTCCTGAAATATGAAATTCTAGTTGCATTGGAGGTCTCAAACAAGTTAAAGACTATCCAAATCTTATTGAGAAGTTCTTCTATTCTGCATGGGGAATAAATTAATAATCAATAATATCATCTGAATCTTGAACATGTGGAATTATATCATCTGAACTTGACATCCAAAATTAGTGCAAGAAGCTTCCATATGTTTGTCATTAGAGGCTGCTTCTCTTTTTGCATCAACTGTGTATTTCTCTTCCTTTGCCACATCAACATGATACATGTCTTGACCTCCGAAATATTCTTCATGTATAAGTTCCTTATGTCGTAGTTCTTGCCATTAAGCTTTTGGTAAAACAATTGTGTTGATAGAAAAAGGAAAATTATACTATTTGGGTCCAGAAGGCCAGTTTGATTTGCATATATTACATCTCAGGGTCTGGGTGGGCAACTCCTTCCCTTCTGGGGGCCATTTATAATGCCTCCAGCCTATAAGACTTAAGGATGTCCTAATATTCAATAACAGTTTCTTCTGGTTGATTATTCCCTGATTTTGGGGCTGCATACTTAGAACTTATCATGCTGATTCATATCTACTATTAGTAAGTGCATAAAATTTTCTTTTTTACTGTTAAAATTTTCTTGTCAGTTGTATATTCAGAACTACATGGAAGTTGGAGGTTGTTCTGGAGCTGGAGGGCGCAATAATAAACTTTATTTTCTGTTCTGTCTTGGACTGGCTGCTGTGGTTCTCACTCTTTGATGAAAACAGGCTTGTTTATTCTTGTTTATTGGATACCAACTTCTTAACATCTCCCCAGTAAACTGATTCTTTTTTCTGCTGTATATTTCTTAATTTTGAATGCCAAGATCTTAGTCAACTCCTTGTCTCCTTTTATATGTGCAAAATCATTTCCTGTGTAGCAACTGCCTCTCTGCACAACTCTAAGGCTTCCTATCCTTATATTTTTTTCTTTCAAAACCTTGCCAAAGCCAAGCAGGGACTGATGAAATTCCCACATCATAGATGTTATGAAGGTGAAGACATTTCTTCTTGTTCTAGGATGTTCAGGAACTTCTTGTGCAAGATTGCTTTATTATTATTGTTAGGTTTTATATAATTCTAGCGGTATAATTAATTGCATATAATAGAACAGGATCACTAAAAGAATAACCCAGCACAGAAACAATAGACACAAATTTTATCCTGGGAAACCCAACAGGGAGAAAAACCCAGCAACCTTCGTATAGAGATAGATAGTTTAGAGATCAGTGTACATCCAGATATCAATAAAGAGAGAGAGAAAGAGAAACTTCTCTCAAGTGTAGTAGCCCCAAGAAACCCTTCTCCAGATGTAGTAGTGAACCTTTCTCTCTCCTAGAGCGAACTTGCTTGAGTTGAGTGAGTGAACAAATGGGAGGTGCGACCTCTCTATTTATACTATTCAAAAGATGACTTTTTCCTCAACTGGGCTGACTTGTCTTGGGGGAATACAAAAATTACATTTAATAAATGTTTTCTTTGGGTAATTCCAGCCCAAGGTTTACATTGATTCTTTCAAGGTCTTTACATGATCAAATACATCAATATCTTCTCCCGAAGGAGGTACAACAATAATATAATAAAGTACATTAAGAATAACTTCCGAAGTTACATTATTTCCAACAATTATCGTCTTTGTTAATTGTCACCTTCCTTATGTTGTACATATTTTCCACACGTGAATCTCTTCCAATATAAGATGCAACAAGATCATTGATGTCCAATAATGACCAAAATTAGGCCAATATGATTGCAAATTACATTAGTGTCGATACAAAGTTGGAGTGTTGGGGCCACTTCTATAAGAAGCACAAGTATGAGTAATTTATAATATCTAATATCTAAGAGCTTAAAGTAAGAAACAAAGTTGGAAAATTCCCACATCATATATGCTATGGAGGTGAAGATATTTCTTCTTGTTCTAGGAACTTCTTGTGCAACATTGCTTTATTATTATCGTCTTTGCCGATCGTCATCTTCCTTATGTTGTACATATTTTCCACATGTGGATCTCTTCCAATATAAAATGCAACAACATTATTGATGTCCAATAAATGACCAAAATTAGGTCAATATGATTGCAAAGTACATTAGTGTTGATACAAAGTTGGAGTGTTAGGGCCACTTCTATAAGAAGCAAAACTGTAAGTAATTTATAAGATCTAAGATCTAAGAGCTTAAAGTAAGAAACAAAGTTGGAATATAGAGACCATTGCTAGTAGGAACGAAAATCCTAGAAGAGGAGGAAAGATGCCTTGAATGAAAGTTGAAGAGAAAGAGCCTCAAAACCCCTTAGACCCGTCGAGTGAAGATGAGGAGGAGGGAAGGCTGTTCTAGTTCGACTCATCCATTATCATATGTTTATCTCTCCTGACATCCGAGTTTGAAGAGAATAAACTTTTGATAAAGAACGAGCTTGAAGATTTGGAAGAACTAAAGGAGCTAGAAGATTGATCTCGTGTGGAGTGTTTTGTTATCTGGAAGATGTAGCTCATTCCTAAGATTTGGAGGAGATACATTGTTTGTTGTTTGTGTGATCAGAGATATATCATCTAGCCTCAAGTTTGAGGATAGATTGGATGGTGCCTTGAAGAGAATGATCTTTGGGATAGTGTCAAGCATGTAATGACTTTGTCAACATATTCACAACTTTTTATTGTTCATAAGAAGAAAGAAGTGAAGGCCAAACAAATGATCATAGATTGTATAAAGGATCATTTGATAGCTCATTTATTCGAGAAGAAAGAGATGTTCAATGCCCTGGTTAGTCTTTACCAGAGCAAGAACATAAACATGAAGATGCTATTACACAACAAACTCATAATTGTTGAGATGATCAGATTAGACACGTCACTATCACAAGGTCACATAGATTCATGATCAACTTGTAGCAGTTGGGGAGAAGGTTGAAGACAAAAAGTTAGTGAAACGAGTTCTGAATGGGTTCCCATCTCAATAGGAAGCATTTGTCTAGGGTCTTTGCGTTTGAAAGAATCTTCCCTTCTGAGAAAGACTGTGGGATGATTGTATCCAGGAGGAGACTTGGATGGAGTCAAAGGCTAGCAAGCAGGAAAGTGATAGTGACCATGCCCTAATTGGTCAAACAAAGAAGGGTTAGAGGTAAAGGACCTAGCAAGGGCAATGTAAAGAGTGAGGAGTCAGCCTCACAATGAGGGAGAAAGGACTTGAGTAAAATCAAGTGCTTTATAGATCATAAGCAGGACAATTATGCATCACAATGTTTAGAGAAGAAGGGTAAAGGAAAGCAACAATGGCATCATGTAGTAGCCTCAGTTGAAACTTAGCTGAATGAGTGGCTCCAAATTCAAGAAGGATATCTCGATGGTTTCTTGCCTTTCTTCCAACACAATTCCAAAGAATGCTTAGTATATGGACAATGGAGCATCTAGGCATATGACATCAGTGCATGAGCTATTTTCAAGTCTAAAAGAGCACATCTCATAACTTCAGGTCGAGCTTGGTGATGATGCCAAGTATCTAGTAGTAGGTGTTGGTACCATTCCTTTCCAACTCCAGTCAGGTAACTCTTTAGACTTTGATAATGTGTTGTTTGTTATAGGTATTAGGAAGAGTTTACTTTTAGTTTCGGTTATGGAAGATAATGGCTATGAAGTAGAGTTCAAGAACCGACAAGTACGATGAGATCGAAGTAGTCTAGCCCAAGATTAATTTAGATGATTGGGGTTAGGGAAGGCGGCTTAATGAAGTAGAGTTCAAGAACTGACAAGTGTGATGAGATCGAAGGAGTCTAGCCCAAGATTAATTCAGATGATTGGGGTTAGGGAAGGCGGCTTAATTAGGTTACAAGGTAAATGTGTTCGATCCCTAGTGTATAAGAAAGATAACTTGTGTGAGTTATGGCATAAGAGGATGGGGCACCTACATCATAGTGCTCTGCCTATTCTTAGGGAGATAGTCATAGGTCTTCCAAAGTTCAACATTGAGCAATAAGGTGTATGTAGAGGGTGTGCTCTTTAATAGCATGCCAAGGTTGGTTTTCCAAGTAGTGAGCAAAGCTCTAAGGGGATTCTAGACGTGGTGCTTTTGGATGTATGTGGACCAATGTAAGTAGCATCAATCACAAGAGGCATGCACTATGTTTCCTTCATTTGATGAATTGTCTCTCAAAACTTGAATCTACTTCCTAAAGACCAAGGGTGAGGTCTTTAACATGTCTTAGGAGTTCAAAGCTTGAGTGGAGAAGCAGATAAGGAAGAAGATCCAAGTTTTGAGATCGGACAATGGGGGTGAGTATACCTCCAATGATTTTGAGGATTTTTTCAAAGATGTAGGAATCAAGAGGGAGTTCACTATTCCGTACAACCCACAACAGAGCAGGAATGTTGAGTGGAAGAACCGATCCATCATAGGGATTGCCAAGGCCATGATACATAACTAGGATTTGTTGATGTTTCTATGGGAGAATGTATGCAATGCAACAATGTACATCTAGAATAGGTGTCCTCACAGTGTTTTGGAAACAAGACACTAGAGAAGGCATTGATTGGTGTGAAGCTAGAGGTGAATAATTTTCTCATATTTGGTTGTCTAGTTTATATCCATATACTGGTCGAGTAGAGGACCAAGTTGGAGCACTCCACCAGCAAGGGTTTGTTTGTTGGGTACAATGAGACTTCAAAGGCCTACAAGATCTTTATTCCAGGGGAGATAAAGACACTTGTAAACATGGATGTAAAGTTTGAGGACGACTTTGCATCCAGGAAGTCTCATGAGCCTATTCCAATGACAAAGGATGAGGAGCAGGAAGCTTTGAATGTTGAGCCAGGGTCACCAGCGAGTTCCAATTCAGGGTAGCAACCTTCAAGTGTAGAGCGGGAGCCATTAGCTCCTACTAGTTTTGTCAGGAGACCTCGATGGTTCTTGTAGACATTGAGGGATGCTTAGGAGCATGCTGAGTCTCCTAGGAGTTCATTCAAGGAAAGCAGACCTCCGAAGAAGTTTCCAAACTACATGGTGTTGATGAGCAACATCGTAGATTTTGAGTCTTCCAGTTTTTAGGAGGCAACCAACAAGTTTGGAGGGATGCCATGGTAGTGTGCACATTCGTCATGAAGAATGATGTATGGGACATTGTGCCTAGATCGGATGGGAAATCATTTGACTTCTAGGTGGCTCTACAAGATCAAGCATGCGACATATGGCAACATAAAGAAGTACAAAGCAAGTTTGTGGTGAGAGGGTTCTCCCAGAAACGGGGAGTGGACTATGGGAAGACTTTTTCTCCAGTCTCTAGGTACACTTCCATTAGAACATTGGTATATTTAGCCTTGATTATGGGATGGAGGATACGTTAGATGGATGTGAAGACAACTTTCCTCAGTGGGATAATTGAAGAAGTGTACATAGAGCAACCACAGGGCTTTGAGGTTAGTGGGAAGGAGTCCCATGTGTGCATGCTGAAAAAGGCCTTGTATGGACTCAAGTAAACATTGAGAGCATAGTATTCCAGGATCGATGGATATCTATTGAGTATGGGCTTCACCAAAAGTGAAGTAGATCCCAATAATATTTCATATTTGTAGAGGTTGATCTGCTTATTGTGGTGTTGTATGTATATGACCTGTTTCTTATAGGTACATAGAAGCTCATTGCAGGGTGCAAGGAAAATATGGCGGCCAAGTTTGCGATGAGGGACATTGGCATGATGCATTACTTAATTGGGGTTGGAGGTTTAGTGGATACAAGGGGATATTTTCTTTGGGCATGGTAAGTTTGCAGTAAAGATCTTGAAGATATTTCGAATGGAGTATTGCAAACCTATGGCCACACCTATGATCACTATTCTGAAGAAGGTTGTTCATATTCAAATTTGCTGGATCCCACATTGTATAGGCAGCTAATAGGTTTTTTGATGTATATGGTCAACACTAGGCCAAATATATGTTTTGTGGTGAAGTCCTTGAGTCAGTTCATGGTGGAGACAAGGCAAGATCATTAGGTAGCAGCAAAACATTTGCTCAGATACTTGAGGGGCACAATGAAGTATGGGATGAGATATCTAGGAGGATGGTGAAGTGAAGCTGCAGGGGTATACAGACTTAGATTGTGCAGGCAGTGCATTAGACAAGAAGAGCACCTTAGGGTGCAGTTTTAGCTTGGGATCAGTGATTATATCCTAGTTCAACGATAAGTAGACTTTCGTGGCACTCACTTCAGTAGAGGCAGAGTATATGACAGATAGGACAACGAGTTGTGAGGCCATTAGGCTTCGCAAGTTACTTGTAGGTTTACTTATTTTGGAGTTGGATCTTATGATGATTTAATGTGATAATTAGAGTTGTATCAAACTCTCTAAGAATCTAGTTTTTCATGACAGTTCCAAACACATTGAGATCATATATACTTTATTCGAGATAGGATTCAGAAGGGAGTAAAGCTTCAGTATGTACCCATAGATCAACAGGTTGCTGATATTTTAACCAAGCCCTTAGCAAAAGGGAAGTTTGAAGCATTCAGATACAAACTTGGATTGGTGCATAATTCCTTCCTCGCTAAGAGGGAGTGTTGAAAATTGTAGCTCGGACAAGAACTTCTGCACATGTTTAGTGCCAAACGTGTTGGAAGTCATTCGAGTCAATTCTATTTTGTAATTCACTTTCGTAGTAAAGTGAAACTCTTATATTTAGTTGTTGGACTAATAAAGTATATTTTTAATACATGAATGGTTTAGACTAATCTCAACCGCACATCTCATTGGGAGATTAGGGTTTCATCTCAAGTATAAAGGCAAGTCAAGGGACATCCATTATTCACTCAAATACAGATTGGTCGTGAGGTTATTTATTTCATCTGTGGAGCAGAATTAAAGTGTTGGAGAGGAGCCAAGTTCATCAACCAGACAGAGGGCAGCTTGTAGGTTTGTACAGTCGTACTAATCTGTATGTACAGATCTGTACATTTGTATGGACAGGTCCATACAGTCCTATGGATGGTCTGTATAGTAGGTAGCAAGTAGCAAGTTGTTTTCTCGGTTTTTGGAAGGTAGTTTTCATTAGTAAGTGTGCAGATTTGTTCCATTTGAGTGAACTGTACAGCTATTAGTTTGATAGTTGTGGAGGTTCCTTGTAAGCTTTGAATTAGTAATGAAAGGTTGATTTGAAGGAGTAAATTATCTGTGTATTGAGTTTTGCTTCTGCTGTTTACTTTCCAGCTATGTGAAAGAATTTAATTTCTGCAATTAAATAACAGCTTGTGATTAGCTAAGAACATAAGGACAGTAGTCACCTAGGGTTTGAGAAATTTAACCGTATGGTCCTCAAGTGCCTTAACATGTTTCTCCCTTCCTCTGCATATCAAGACTAGTGGACAACCTTTTTAAAAGGTGAAAATCAAGATTGTTCTCATTTATCTCCATGATAGCCAAATATGGTCACAATGTTTTTTCCGAGATATGCCACCCTGGCAAGAAATTCTATGGAAATTCATTTCCTCCTTCAAATGGCAACAATTCAAGGGTTTTACCCAAGCTTGAATCAGCCTAAATTTCTCTCATGTTGTCACAATCTGAGGATATGAACATCATCTTTGTGTACAGATACGTTAAGGTAATATTAATAATTATTAATGTCCAGTGAATGGACACAATAAGTACGTCAATGTGACTAAAAAGTGCATCCAGTCTCAGGGCATAGTGGGAGTCTGAAAGCAGCTCTAATTGCTACTCTATCAAAAGCAGAAAAATGGGCTTTATATAGTCTACAAGAATGGGCCTGAGGATGTGATTGTGCTGCAAACATGATAAGAATAGGCTTTATATAGTCTAGAGTCATCACTTCCAAATCTTGGAAGGCATTTGTTTTTCTTAATCAAGTATATAAAGCGGTACTAAAGCCTCTGTTTGAGAAGGTAATCTCCAACTAAAGACCATTTATAACAACCAAGCATTATTGACCCTTATCAAGTATTTTTACATAGCATCTGCCCCTTGCACATTTCATGTTTGATGAGTAGACATTGGTTTGAATGGTTCAAAGCTCCATAATCATTTTCACGATTGAACAACTTTCACCAATTAGTGTTTAGCATCTAACAAATACAACATCAGAATCCTGTGCAGTTCAATTATAAACAAAAACATTCACAATCTCGGAGGTAAACTTTTTCAAACATCGAGATAGTCGTTTCATTAATCTCTTTTGTCTTCAATGCATTATCTCCCAGAATCTCCCTCTTTAAAGAGTACAATCCAACCTATTAAATGGAGATCCTCCCTCTATTTTTATCAAGCAAAAATATGCCAATGTCAAAAAACAGCCGTCTTGATTAATATCGAAACACAAAAAATCAGATCTCTAACCTATTTTTTATGCTAACACTAAGAAAGAGGGTATGTTCATGCAATCAGTTTTATTCAAGATTTCGGGGAGGGAGAGGTCTGTTTACTGTGGTAAGATATGCATGCAGAAAGTGAACTAAAGTTAGTTATTGAAACCGCTTTCCATCTAATTAATGGGAAACATACTAGCTAGGTGGTGAAATAACTTTCGGAATTATTGAGTTTCCACATGCAAGGTCAGCTTGCCATACAAGTTCTGAACATAAATAAAATCTTTGACTTTGTTTAACTTTTGAGTTGCAATTTGCTATGTATTCAAGGCAGAGAAGATAAATTATTTGAACTTACAAACTAGTGATGTAGGTGAATTGTGCATGGTATTGGTTATTACTACAAACTTATTTCTTTCTTTGATAGAATATCCTTATGCACACTTATTAAAGTGGAAGCCTACACTCCTAGCTTTCTGTCATGTTTTTTGATTTTAGAGGAGGATGATCAAGAATTGTGTACCTGCCATTGTCCTCTTAACTGTACCTATTTTTCTTCTGTTAATTGGTTAATTGCAAACATTAATGTTTATCAGTTTAGGGGAAATTATCATTCAACTTTTTTTTCTTTTGGATGTTTTGCTAAGTCAGGTTGTTATTGCAACTAATGAATTTGTCTTCGATGTGACAGTTCCTGGAGAAATTGCTGCCTTCTGTACCTCCCCCACAACCAAAGCACACCCTTCGGAGGACTAGTTCTGCTCCTCTTTGAAGTGGAGTTGTAGACAATCATACTTCTAATTTTGAAGAGGTCTTTGTGGCACAGTTTCGCTAATCTATCTGTAATTTTTGTATCTCTATTCCAAACTGATAAGATAGATAATTTAGTGTATTGGAAGATGAGGTTTATGACTTATAACTTAGGAGGGGCATAGCAGTTTCTATATTGAAGACAGTTGTGGAGACATACAGTTTAGGATAGCACAGCCAAAGAAAGCTATACGTTGTCAGTTTTCGTCAAGTAAGAGGAGCCTTTGGTTTTGAAGCCATGCAAGTATATATAGCTACGAGGGCCTTGCACGCCACTGTAAATTTGTTTTCGGGTCTGCTGTGGTCCAGAATGACCTACATTGGGGTAATTCAGCGTGATGTTTCAGGAAATTTTGTGACCACAAATTGATCACTGATCATGGCTCTTTTTATGTTTTTTTATGAAAACCAAATAAAGTTGTTTGTAAGCACACACATTATTGTGTGTACTTTGTAGCATTTTGAATGGCTCGACTTCTGTTTGTTATGATTAGTTGGTTTTTAGTTTAGTTTCATGTATTCATTGAAACTCGTCATCCACATTTTTGTACAGATTTAGAAGGTTCTTGTTGGTCCTTTGTGTGGCTATCGTTGGAAGCCTTTTGGGCTTTTCAACTATTATCTCACATCTCAGTGTACAGTGTTTTTTTCTGACTTGGAATTTGTTTGTTCGCATGGTCTTAATAACTAGCCTGTATGTTACAGAATTATGGTTGCAAAAGTAGAGTGATAATTATGATGAAGGAAGAGTGACAGATATATGATTTCTTTGTTTGATAACCATATTCACCGAAACAATGGAAGAATGAAGATCATACATTAGGATTAGACGACCAAGATCATATGCTGAAGAGGTTATATTTCCACAGATTACAAAAGTACGCATATTGTTCAGTGATGTTGTTTACCAGTATGCATCTTGTCTAGAATTTGAGTCCATGGAATATATATACTGCGATGTTTCTTGGCTTCATCTTTCAATTGTATTAATTTAAGAATTCTGCGAGTGGGCCTCATAATTTATGCTTTTCTAGTATTAAAAAATGGAAGGATCTTGTAGGCCATTTGGTGGTAGACATATTTCAGGATTCTGAGTATATCAACTAGAGACTGGCACGGCTCAGTTTATATTGCAAGCTGAATTAGGATTTGTTATATGATTGCCTCCAATTGCCTTAGCAGCTATCACTGGCTGTTATTGCTATGGAATTTAAAACTGTTTCCATCATAAATCTGTTCTTAGTGGCATATTACAGTTTTAGAGGTCATGCTTTTTATTTTCTGGAAAAAAAAGCTCCAGAACGTCCACAGATTTTCCTCTATTTTTCACTATTCCAGTCGTTAACTGCATCTTCCACCTATCACTAGGCTAAATATGATACCTACATATCTATAGTTTGCTAGTCGAATTCCCCACATGGTGAAACTTGTTACTGCAATAGTAAGTCCTCTAAATATTTAGTGTTTAAATACTAAAAAGACCAATACAATTATAGCAGTCATCTCAAAGTATAGTAAAAGTAAATCCAGTGAGCTCTATCTCTCCTGAACAAAACAAATAGAAACCTGCGGGAAGAAGTCCTTCCTTTGAAAGTTCCGCTGCCAACTGACTAAATTCTCTGAAAAATGGCTAATCCTGAATGTATTGAAGGATCCAGCAAGTTCTTTAAGATGATGACCTACGTTCTGCAAATGTATATTATGAAGTAGCTGTTTACCTTGCAACCAGTTAGCCACCAAGGAAGAAATCCCGAGCCCCCTTGTCCAACGCCAATTTGAATAATGTCCTTAAAGCCAACAATTCAGCTTGATTGTTAGTTCCATGTAGTTATTAGCTTTGAAAGAAATGAAATGAACATCAGAGAAATACAAGACCCTGCCTATCCACAGACCTGTGACTGTCCGTGGCAAGCACCATCGGAAAAACTCCAGCATTGACTCTTATCAATTTGTAATTCTTCTAACACCCTCGGGACTGCCTTTAGAGGTCATGCTGTTGTCGACTATACAGAAATAGTTGTAAGAAGATCCAGTTCATTCAAGCCAGAATGTTATAAATAACCTTGGCATTGCAAACAATCTAACTTCTGCTGCACTTGGTGCTATAATTTCGTTGGAAATATGCATCTTTTTCTGTAATACAATGGCGTGAAGTCTATGAATTAATTTTAAAAACTTGAATTGAGCTGGTTGCTACGGTGTTTTCAGTACAATGCTTAATGCAGAGGGCGTTACATACATTCACCATAGTATTCTCTTCGAGGAAAACGAAGGCTGTCGATTTCCTGCATAAAACAACTGCTTTTCATGATTGTGTGTCCTGTGACTTCGGATAAAGTGCATAGTGCGTAGATACGAAAATAAAATTATGTTCTGTTAAAGAATTCAGGGTCTTTATGACTTTGTATAGAGTGCATATGATTTCGATATAAAAAATACACGCGTACCTTTTAGGGTGCTTAAACACCATTCAAGGGTTTCCTTTTTGCATTGGATGACCTCCTTAAACATGATTACTCTACTCTGGAAAGCATGTTGGGATTTAAAAAATTGGCGTACCTTTTAGGGTGCTTAAACACCATTCAAGGGTTTCCTTTTTGCATTGGACGACCTCCTTAAACATGATTACTCTACTATGGAAAGCATATTGGGATTTAAAAATTTGCATCTTAAAGAGATCAGTAAGCGATTAAAACCCTCGAGTTTGGGTGGTTAATGGAAATAAATCCAGCCTTTTTGTGTAAATGAAAATTTAAAAAATATATAGGGAAGAATGTTCTCACTAAAGAGAATTATGAGTAATGGCTATATTCACCACCTTAGTTAGGAAGTAAACTTTGGAATAAAATTGTTGATGCTTTTATGTTAGTGTAGCTCTCTAAGTAGCCTTTAATTATGAAATATGAAGGGCCCTTTCATGTTTTTAAAAGTATTTCACTTTTATGCTTATAAAAGATGTTTGGAAAAATTAAAGTTAAATATTTTGAGAATGGATTTTATTTACATTGTTGAGTTATTTGTGTTTTCTTATTGTTGTGTTGATTTTATGGTATGAAAGTTATTATAGATGTAGGATGTGGGTATATGAGACATAGTCAAAGGTTTTCAAAATTGAGCTATATGTACTATATAATTTTTTGGACATCTCAAATTTGGTTTCAAAATTGAGTGATATGTGCTATAGGAATTTATCGGTGTCTTAGTTTGGCGGGGAGATCAGGGTTTTGGACATTTCCTAGATGGTTTTGATTTTGTAAGTTTAAGGACACTTTTGACATATTTTGGGTGTGGAACATCGTTTTTTGGCCTTGTGATGGTTGGCGATTGCCATGGGCTTTTGTCAACCTTGATGAAAACTATTGTTTTCATTCAATTATCATGTGCCAAAAACAAAATCTATGTGCGAAAGTTGTGGCTCAGACAATGCAATCGTTTAAATATCCTTTACATGTCCAAGTGGTGATCATGTTAGTGCACCCTAATTTAAATATGAACAGTGAGTAACATATGAGAATCCACTATAGATTTTATAAGCATTGTGGAGGTTCTAAAAGGTTTTCAAAACCCAAAACCTAACCTTAATTTTAGCCATAACAAGAACCTACCAAAATGAGGGAAAAGAGTTCACTTTCACTGATATCCCACTAGTAGGTTGTGTGCAATAGAAGCATATTGTAGAAGAATAAAGTGTTTCATAGTTTCATAGTTATCTTGGACAATTTTGTGATTTGCATTATAAGGGTTTGCATTTAGATATTGAGTTTTAGTAGAAGCCCAGCTCACTCTAGCTGATAAAGAGATGATGGTTAACGGGCTTACCTCACCTTATTGTTGTATCCCCAGATAAATGCTTTATGATTGGCCCAACCCAATAGCTGCGAATCTATGTCTCACTAATGAATAATAAAAGAACACTCTTGGGGGTCCCACTATGCTCATAGCAGCAACTGAGAAACAACATCCTTGCTCTCAGCCTAAGGAACGAATCCCTGCTACTAAAGAAAAATAATTGCTTTCAACAATCTAATATATATGGGCCAAGCTCAAACAAATCTTACAGTTTGCCACACCAGTTGATCCAATTTTAGCTCTCGCTCATACCACTCCTATTTAGAGTCCAAAGGAATGGGCCCAGTAGTCATTATGTTAAAACTCAAATCAACCATGTTAAAATTCAAAGTGATGATATAAATGATATTTTATAGTAAATTAATTATTAGATATCTCAATTTTCAATAAAATATAAAAATAACTTATGTTATAATTTAATAATTTTTTAAATATATATCAATTTAAGTATAAGAAACCATAATAATAAACAAGTTAATGGCCATGCAATTTTATATGTTATAGTGGTGTTTTCCTTAGATGCAACCTTGAATTGCGAATCACTGTACCATGAACAATTTGTTTCGTTTGTGGTCATACTAGAGGATTGCCTTAGAAAACTTGAGAGTGGAGTGGAGAGATTACAAGGCATGAATGGTATGCTAGGGCATGTAGCCCTTTATCTCCCTTGATTCTTCAAACAATGTGCCATGACCCTTCATCTCTCTTTGCTCTTCAAACATGGGTGTTGCGGCTCTTCAATGTGGGTGCCAAACAAATATGAAAGGCCCAAAGCAAGAGGAAAAGGAATTATGACATAAAGGAACCCATGCATGTAGCGATGGCTACTCGTGCCGAAGGGATCATGACACAAAGGAACCCATGCATGTAGCGATGGCTACTCGTGCAAGAGGGATCATGACACAAAGGAACCCATGCATGTAGCGATGGCTACACATGCCGAAGGGATAATGACACAAATGAACCCATAAGGGGTTCCCTTCCATGGAGGGGAACCTCCCACAAATGTACAACAAAGTTCAATCGTGTGAATAGTAAAGGGAGAAGATTGACACTAAACACTGAAAGTATAAATCAACCATCAATTGCAACAATAAAAAGCAACAATGAAATTCCACTAAAGCCTCACCATGAAAGTTATGATTAGTAAGCCCAATCCCTCCAAGAATCCTCACTTCCAAACATTATTGTGAGAGTTGAAAGTATTACTAAAGTTAATGTAATTGCTTAAATAATAATCATGTCAATGAAAACACACACATAATAGGTTTTCTTGGATGTGTATACTTTCAACCCTTCCTAAGATTTATTTAATGAATTTCTAGTAATGTGCATCGTATTTCTAAATCTCTACATATACATTAACTAAAATGCAACTCATACCAAAACAAATCCCTCTAAAAATTCACTAGTAAAATATAAACAACCAAGTAAACAACCCAACCTAGTGAACAAAACATCCCCACCATATGTGAAACTACATGTAGTGTTAAAATACATTTTTATGCAAATTGTTAAGTCCATTTGGTTAAATAGAAATTAGGAGATTGTGTCCATGGTTGATCACATATTCATTTATCATCGTCACCTAAACAATTATTCAAAATGGAGAAGGCCAATCTATTTATATACATCATGCTTAGTGCTGGATTCCAATGTAAATGTTATATGTTATTCTTGCATTTTTTCCTCGAAATTGGGGGGCGACCATAAAAAGAATCCCATACCATATGAAATGGTGGTGGGTGAGAGGTTTCACAAGCTTTTATAAATTTACATGAAAACTACCTTTTTGCCACCAAACTGCATGCTTGAGCTTTGTGTGGTTAAAATTTAATGTTAAATCAAGAGAAAATTTGTGAAAATTGAATAGATTAAGTACTTCACATTAACATTGGTAATTAAGTGGCAAGGTGTCAAAGATAGAAGCTTCCAACTATGAGATTGTCAAAAGGGAAATGTTCGACTCCCTACTCTAATTGGTGAAAGGATGGATGGAAAGAAGAGAGTAACTTAATTAGCTATCCGAGTCTTGTTGTCTCTAACATTGACTAAGAAATTATTAGAGGATTTGGGTCCAAAAATGAGTCTCTTAAAGAAATTGTAAAATAATAAGCCACATATAATTACACTACCATTTAAGTTCGGTTAATCTAAAATGATGAGATGAGAGATTATGTCATTTCTAGTATATCCCTTTATACAACAAAATGATCAATCTATACATTTTAAGTGATCACGAGCTTGAATCAGATCATAGACCTCCAATTGTAACCCTCAATTTTGTCATGCACGTTGATCCCATAGATGAAAATTCTCTCAGTAAAAGAACACTTGGTCTTCGACAGAAATAAGGATTATCTTTTCATGAACGAGTTAAAATTGACTTGTTCCCTCTTTCAAGCACATACAATACACAAGACCTTTATCATAATTATACTACAATCTTCTCGTCTTCCATTAACAAGTTCTCCATCAAAGTTTCAAGTAAAAAGAAAAATAAAAGAGCCAACCCTTGGTATGATAAAGAATGTAAAATTGCAAGAAGAGTAATCAAGGAAGCTATTGAAGAATCACTAAAAATTGACAAGAAAAGTAGATACAAAGCCCTAATAAAAGAAAAAAAATGCACTATATAAATAATAGCTCCTAACTAGTAAAACTTTTACACCTTTCTAATGTGTCTCCTAGGAAATTTTAGAGGCAAATTTTAATTAGTAAAATTAAAGATAATAATAGGATTTCCTTGGAAGATTGGAATGTCTATCTTAAAAAGCTTTATGAATCTCCATATGTCATTGATAACATTCAAACCCTCCTTACACATGAATAAGTTTTTTTCTTTAGAAGACATTGATTTTGGGGTTAAGTGCCTTGCAAATGGAAAAGCTAGGGACATTAAAGGATACCAAGCTGAAATCTTAAAAATTGGAGGGCTGGTCCTCATTCTTCACATCCATAGAGATATTAATATTAATAATAATGTTTCATAGTTCCATTTATATTAATAGTATATTTTATATAATAATGATATTATATAATATTTAATTAATAGTTGTTCATGTGTAAAATTATTATATTATATGTTATAAATTATTATTTATTGTTAGCTTGAGTGGTTGGGAGGAATGATTGTTATCCTCCCCACTCACATTCAATTCTTGTAACTGACATGATGCTCTTGTTGAACCCTTATGTATTGATATGAAAATCTCAAGATCTTTTTAACCAATAACCTTGCATGTGGAATTTGCATGAAAACATTCATAAAATTGACTTAAAAGATGAATTTTAAATGCTTTAAATCAACACATAAACATATAACAGAGAGATGCAAACCAGAAACAAAACACAAAGCTGATAATGGAGTTCACCCCTTGCTGGGCTACGTCTCTGGGATGCTTCCAATGGGAAGCCTGATTTTATTAAATCTTCAAAGATTACAAATTGGGTGTTCTAGAAACCCCTTTGTTTTATGTCTTTCAAACGCAGAAACAGACTGCACCACTGCGCCTGTCTTGAAATTTTGGGAAAAATGAGTATAAAGTTGACCATATATTCTTGAGACCTCCTCTGACACGAAAAACGAGATAACTTCTTGCATAAAAGACAAAATAACACTGACAATATGGATTCCGCCTTGGGATCGGTGCCCATTAATGGCCTCTGCGCCTTGGGTGTCGTGCCTATACTCAGTTTCGGTTTCTGTGCAGAATAACGCCCTGTGTCAACTCGACGTTGACCACCGTGGCTTGGCATGTCAGACTCATTTTATAACCTGCCTACACTGTAACTTCTTAAGCATTTGGCCCTGCTTACCATCCAACGGTGGGGCGGTGCTCCAGTGGTAAGGCGCGGTACTTAAGAGGGAGAGGTCCCGGGGTCAGTCCCGCGGGCCTCTCATCCTTGTTCGTATGTTGGATAATATTTAGTTATAACATGTGCCTCCACGTTACCACATGATGTGCGCCCTTATTATTACACTATGGTTTCAATTGTTTGGTTTGAACTTTAATATATATGGCGCATAAATGGTTTCAACTTTGATATAGTTTGAACTTTAATATGGTTTAACACTTTCAAGGGGGGTCTTGGTGTTGGCTTGGGTCAAGGGATATGCCCTTGGCCCATCTCCTTTTTACACAACTTGTTAACCATTTTAATGGGGTCATGGTGGCCTTATAATGAGGTTTTGGATTCGATTCTCATAGCTCCAAAATAACTTTTTAAACCATATTTTTAATCATTTTAATTAATATTGACGAAACTTCAACCATTGACAAGTTCTTCATCTGGAGGTCGTTTCATGTGAAACAAACGTTGACAAAAAGATGTCGACGAGCTGTTTACCACAGTAACCTTTGTACTAATGTTTGAAGACTTTAAACCTGATCGATGATGAGATGATCCTCCTGGATCAAACCTTCCCACTGGGAAGCTTTTGGGCCCCAAAAGCATGGAATCATTCAGAAAACAAGTGAGGGTATAGTTCCCTCACCCTTCCGGTCTCTAACCATCTTTCCTTGCATGGATGCATGACTTTGATCCCCACACGAAGTAACTCCATATCACCGCTTCGTGTAGATTTGACCTTCTTTCCAAGTATAACATCTTCCTGAAGCTCATTGAGATATTCAGGAGCAAACTCATCAACATAAGAAACTTGAACCTATTCATCTTGGTCCACAATCATAGGAGGCTCATACAGTTTCAAAGTTTTCCACATTAAAAACAGAATACATTTGCATATAAGGAGGCAATTCTAACCAAAAAACATTATTACCAACTTGATCCAAAATTGTGAAAGGTCCATACCTGATAGGTTTCAACTTTCTACCTTCACCTTGGAGTCGGTCTTTGCTGGTATGAAGCCATACTCGATCACCAATCTAGAAGTGATGATCCACCCGATGCTTATCATGCCTTTCTTTGTACTTGGCTTGATTGTATTCCAACTGTGCTTGTACTGCTTGATGTATTAACTGGATCTACTAAGTAAATTTTAATGCTTTACCACATCAACTTGTCCATATCCCACTGGATCTTTCCCATAAACAAAGTCTAAGGGAGACTTTGGCAAGTAACCAAAACATGTCTCAAAAGGATACTTTTGTGTTGAAGAGGGCATGGCTCTGTTGTAGGCATGTTGAACATAATGCAATTGTTCATCCCACAACTTGGGATGCTTGGCACAATATCCTCGAAGAAGATGCACTACTGTTCGATTGACCACTTCTGTTTTCCTGTCAGTTTGTGGATGAAATGCCGTGCTTTTTTTTAAAACTTTGTATCCATGAGTTCCCATAAAGATGACCAAAATTTCCCAAGAAAGCGGGAATCTCGATCCGAAATAATAGAAGTAGGAAGTCCAACATGAACCCATACATGCTGGTAAAACAAATGAGTAGTCATCTCAACTGTGATATGCTTTTTACAAGGCATGAGAATACACATTTTGCTGGATCTATCCACAACAACATATAAGTAGTCATGTCCTTTTCTAGACATAGGTAGCCCTCCTACAAAATCTATTGAAACACTTTCCCATGGACGAGAAGGAACATGAAGTGGAGTGTACAAGCCTAACTTTCTATTGCTTGGTTTACTTGTTGCACACATAACGCATCCTTTTATATACTTGGACACAGTTTCATTCATTCGAGGCCAATAGCAAAACTTTTGTAATTCTGCTATAGTTTTCCCTACATCAAAGTGCCCTGAAATGAGAGAAGTGCGTGCTTCCCTTATTACAAGTACTCTTTCACTTTGTGGAATACAAATCTTTCCTAGGTGATACAACAACTTGTCATGAATATGATAGTTCATTTCTTCATTATGAGAGCCATATTGTAGTGATTCATATACTTCTTTGTAATCTCCATCCTTAGCATATTGTTCAACATAGCTTGAATGAACCAAAGGACTTTGTTGAATGATCATAGAAGCATTTGTTGGAGGTCTTGATAGCATATCTGCAACTTTATTCTGAATACCCTTCTTATACTTAATGATCAAATGAAATTGTTGTAGAAAACCCATCTACCTAAAATGCCTTGATTGTTGTAGCTTAGTTTGAGATTGTAAATATTGAAGTGGTTGATGATCAGTATGTATGATTGTTTCTTTATCCATTAGACAATGTTTCCACTTATTTACACTTTGTACTAATGCATACAATTCTTTATTATAGGTTGGATAGTTAATTATAACATTAGAGAAGGTTTCAAAATGATAGCATATTGGTTTTTTAAGTTGCATTAAAACTGCCCCCATGGCATAACCACTAGCATCAGTCTCTATCTCAAAGGGCTGTTGTAGATCTAGCAGTGCAAGTACTGGAGCTGTACTGATCTTTTCTTTCAGAGTGTCGAAGGACTTCTGTGCTTTGCCTTCCCATTGAAAGACTCTGTTCATACCTGTCAAAGCATGCAAGGGAGAAGCTATGAACGAGAAGTTAGCAATAAAATTCCTCTAGTATTGGGTTGCTCCCAAAAAACTTCTTACCTCAGTTACATTATTTGGCTTGGGACAATTTACAATAACTTCAACTTTAGAGGGATCAATCCTCAATTCACCACCCCCTACGATGTAACCTAGATATACCAAAGACGTCTTCCCAAATTCACATTTAGACATCTTTAAATACAATTGTTCCCTTACAAGTACATCAAAAACTTGCTTAACATGCTTGACATGTTCCTCCCAAGTACGACTGAATATCAGAATATCATTTAAGTAGACTATGACAAAGTCATCAATGAAGGGCCTAAACACATCATTCATCACCCTCATGAATGTTGCAGGTGCATTACAAAGCCCAAAGGGCATTACCATCCATTCATACAATCCTTGTTTAGTTTTGAAACAGTTTTCCAAATATCATCATCATGAATTCTAATTTGATGGTAGCCACTTCTTAAGTATAACTTAGTGAAATAAATTGCATTCTTAAGCTAATCCAAAAGATCATCAATTCGAGGAAGACGATACCTATTTTTAGTTGTGATTCTGTTTAGTGCCCTGTAATCAACACACATACACCATGTGCCATCCTTTTTTGGCACCAAAACAATTGGTGAACCACATGAAAAGGAGCTTGGTCGAATATACCCTCTTTCAAGCAATTCCTGAACCTGTTTCTTTATCTCTGCATTTTCAATTACTGAAGACCTGTACATGCCAATGTTAGGAAGTGGTGCATCTTGTTGCAAAAGAATCTCATGCCGAATTTCTCTTTTTGGAGGCAACCCTTTAGGTTCTTGAAACAAGATATCATAATCAGTTACAACTTTAGTTAAATATTTCTTAAGTCTTGGATCACATCCCTTAAAAGATTCACTTTGACCAACATCCTTTGTTTTAACAATCATAAGAACAAATTTCTTACTAGCATTAACTAGTCTCTTCATTTGACTTGCAGAAACTAATGAAAGATTAGTTTTCATTCGATGTGCACAAACAACATTCCATATTTAGTGAGCTGATATCTGTTATCTTCTCTGTAAAATATAACCTTCCTATCATAAAGATAAGGACTTCCCAAAACAATACCACAAATATCTAATGGAACTACATCAATGAGTCCAGAAGTGATAGCAAATCTAAGTCTACACTGTTTTGTCACTTGTAATTGTGCATTATCACATACCCATCCAAGAGGATATGGTTTTGGGTGTAACTTAGTTTCCAAATTAAGTTTCTTAACTATCTCTTATGAAATTAGATTAGCTTGTGATCCATTGTCAAAAAGAGTATCTATCTTTGTATGCTCAAAAATTACTCTTATGTGAAACAACTCACTTCTTTTTCTTTCATCAACAACAGATTCATGCTTTGAATTGGAAGAGGAAGGAATATTTTTACCTCGGTATGCCCGTAGCAACAATCTTAGTCTCATCCCCTGAATTTGATCCCAAATCATGCTGGATAGCTGTGGCAGTGGACTTCTTGGCCTCCTTATTCCAAAACTTCTCAGGTTTGAGCTCTAGATGAAGCTTCCAACATTTGGATGCATCATGACCCTTTTTCTAGCAATGAGAGCATGTAGGTTTGTCTCCTTCTTTCTTCACTGTAGCAGTATGCTTACCTTTCCCCTTATCTTTGAACTTGTTTCCTTCAGGTTTGTAAGGTTTCTTGGAAAAGTTTTCACTTGTATTCTTCCCCTTTGAGTCCATATGAGTGGCTTGAACACATACCTCATCAAGATTAGTTGGATTAAACATAAGTATCATGTGTCTTAAATAGCTATGTAATCCACCTATGTACTTAAGAAGAATTTCCTGGGTGTAGATAGGTATACCAAGTATTAGAGCACTCTTCCGAAACTCTTGTGTGTAATCTTGCACACTTTGACCCTTACCTTGCCTCAGACTCTGCCAGTCCATCATTGCTTGCTGAATATAACCCAATGGGTAGAATTGTTTTTTTAATGCTGATTTGAACTCATGCCAAGAAGATATAACATTGCCTTTGGAGGCCAAATCCTTTTGAGTTCTACTCTCCCACCATATCAGAGCGGTCCCTCCAAGTCGGAGAGAAGCTACCTGAATTTTCAAGTTATTGTCAGTAAACTTTTGAATCCTACAATAGACTTTAATTTGACAAATCCAATTATCTAACTTTTCAGCATTAAGTTCTCCATTATAAACAGGTAAATCAAATTTAATATCAAGCTTTAATTGAGGCATATTGAGATCAATTTTCTATTTAGGTGAGGCATTTAAAGAAACATCAAGAAAAGATGGTGATGATGGAGGGGATTTAGGAGGTTCCTCATCACCTCCTTCTTCTTTACCTTTCCCATGAGAAGAACCACCTTGTTCTCCTTTCTTCCGATCCTGATAAAGTTCTTCCACCATACTTTGCATCTTCATGAAAGCTTTGAGAAAATCCCCTTCAGAAGGGATTAAAGAAGTTCCATCATCTCCTTCTTCTTGATCCAATCCCAGGATCAAATTCTTCAAGCTCTCCTTCACCTCTTTGAAGCCTTGCTCTTGTTAACATAAACAAATTCACAATGCAATGGTTTAGCATCTCTGAAACCAACTTGATCTGAAACTCTCAAGATCTTTTTAACCAATAAACTTGCATGAAAACATTCATAAAATTGACTTAAAAGATGAATTTTAAATGCTTCAAATCAACACATAAACATATAACAGAGAGATGCAAACTAGAAACATAACATAAAGCTGATAATGGAGTTCACCCCTTCTTGGGATACGTCTTCGGGTTGCTTCCAATGGGAAGGCTAATCTTATTCGGTCTTCAAAGATTACAATTTGGGTGTTCTAGAAACACCTCTGTTTTCTGTATGTCAAATGTAGAAGACTGCACCACTGCGACTGTCTCGAAATTTTGAGAAAAATGAGTATAAAGTTGACCTCCTCTGGAATGAAAAACAAGATCAACTTCCTGCATAAAAGACAAAATAACATTGATAGTATGGATTCTTCCTTGGGATTTGTGCCCACTAATGGCCTCTGCACCTCGGGAGTAGTGCTTGTACTCTGTCTCGATTTTTGTGCAGAATAACGCTCTGTGTAAACTCGACCTTGACCATCGTGGCTTGGCATTTCATTTTATAACCTGCCTAAGCTGTAACACCTTAAGCATTTGGCGCCGCTTACCAATCAATGGTGGGGCGGTGCCCTAGTGGTAAGGCGCGGTGCTTAATATCCCTAGGTCCCGGGGTCAAACCCGCAAGCTTCTCCTCCTTGTTCGTTGTTTTGAATATTGGCACAATATTATTATATCCACGTTATAACGTATGGTTATAAATCTTAGTGGTGGCATGCCACGTTATAAAATATTACAATATCGTTTATACCATGTGGCGCATTTGTTTCAAGTTTATGATAAGGTTTACCCTTGGCGCTCCACATTATAAGTTTATGATAAGGTTTACCCTTGGCGCTCCACATTATATGTTGGATAATATTTAGTCGTAACATGAGAGCATCTGAGTGGGTCTAATGGTTAAGAACATGTGTTATCTCCGTGGAGGTCACAGGTTCAAAACCGGTGGGGGGTAGGGTTGCTCATTGGCCCGTTGTGACAAGGATTGAAGGGTAGGCGACCCCTGGGATAGAGGATCTCCCCTGGGATAAAGGGTCTCGGGACGTCTCAGCCCCTGCTGAGTCACAAGTTTCTGGTATATCTGGCTTGCGGGCTGTTGGATATACCCTTGGGAGGTTGTTGTTCCCATGGATAAAAAAAAATATTTAGTTGTAACATGTGCCTCCGCGTTACCACATGATGTGCACCCTTATTATTACACTATGGTTTCAATTGTTTGATTTGAACTTTAATATATATGGTGCATATATGGTTTGAACTTTAATATGGTTTAAAACTTTCAAGGGGACCATTTTAATGGGGTCATAGTGACCTTACCATGAGGTTTTGGGTTCGATTCCCATAGCCCCAAAATAACTTTTTAAACCATATTTTTAACCATTTTAATCAACATTGGCGAAACTTTAACCATTGACAACTTCTTCATCTGGAGGCCGTTTTATGTGAAACGAACGTTGACGAAAAGATGTCGACGAGATCTTTACCACGGTAACCTTTGTACTGCTGTTTGAAGACTTTAAACTTGATCAACGATGAGATGATCCTCCTGGATCATGTATTGACTATGTAATGGTTTGACTAGACATGTGATTGTGGCCATACCTTGATTTTACGGATAGCAGGTGTTAGCATATTTCCCAGTGGATGTAGTCCTTGAGAAAATCAATAAACGACCCTTGAAAAAAATCTTATTTTACTCTCTTTTACTATGTATCCAATTTACAAAAGTTTTCCAAATTTTTATTTTATATGAAAAACCATGTTAAATTGTAAAAATGTATAACAAAAAAGTTGCAAATCTCAATTAGAATTTTATAAATGTTATAAATGAAGGTTATTATAGAAAGTTAGTGGCAAATTATGGAAAAAGTAAGTTAAATGTTAGATTTGTAGCTTTTTTTCGATGATTTTTTTAGTCGAAACTCGGTTGGAATTGTTAAAATTGTAGATATATATTGTTGAAATTGCATAATTGGGGTGCTGAGGGATTTTGGAGGTCACTGAATCCATTTTTACATTAAAAAACGCAATTTCAACAATAAAAACTCGTGATTTCAACAATAATTTGTCGTCGGATTCCAACCAAAATGACCTAGAGAATGAAAAACATCTAACAATTAACTTACTCCAAAAAACATGTCCAAATATGTTTAAAATCAAAACTATATATCAAACTTAATAATAAAATAATAAAATTTTCATTTTCTTTTCAAATATAATACATTTTAAAATTAATATTTTCTTATTAATAATATATGATAATAATAATAAATTATAATATATAATATAATTATATTACATATTAACATCTATTAATTAAATATTATATAATAATATATTATTAATATATAATGAAATTATGAAACATTTTTTTTTTTTTTTTTCAATGTGGTTCACTTTAATCGGCTTTAGCCGACCGCTACATCCACGAAATAATTTCCGACGGACCCGCCCTGAAGGGGTTTCCGCCTTGCGGCCGCCTGCGTGCCTAACCCCAAGAGGGTCTATGAGGATGGATCCCGTGACCTCGCATGCTGGGAGGCCTAACTTCCGAGAACTCAACCGATCGAGCTAACTCTTGGGGCTAAAATTATGAAACATTATTATTATCAATTAAATATTATATAATAATATATTATTAATATATAATACAACTATGAAACATTATTATTAATATTATATAATATTATTATATAATAATATATTATTAATATATAATGCAACTATGAAACATTATTATTAATATTATGGAAGTACAAGAGATAAATGATAGTGTTATATAATATAAAATATTATATATCTAATATTTTAATGATATTTATTAATATCAAAGTTAACATGTATATATAATTAAACACTTTCAAATATATAAATATGATACATATATTTTTGATTTTTATAGATCAATTTACTTTTATTTTTAAAATATTATAATTAAATTTTCAATTTAACAAGTACAAAATTTAACTCCAAATTTCTTCTATGAAAAAACAATTATTTATTAAGAAATAAACAAACAACTATTTTTAACACATATATTTCCCATAAATTAAATTCAATAACTTAACCACATCAAATTTAAACCATTTTAATATCAAATCATCCAATCTTATTTTTTCTTTGTTTAAACAAAATTACCATCATTGTAAATGAGGGTGCATAAAAAAAAGGCTCATATGCTTTTTTATATAGCCTATGTAATTAATACATAGAATTGGATTGTGCTCTACTTGTATTCAATGCCAATCAATGCACACACCTTTGATGTTTGTATGTATGAATCTTAGCATATACTTCTATGAAAAATTAGTTTTATTTAAATAAAAATATGCCATTTTTTTATTGTATAAAAAATAGTTTTTAGATCTTGAGCTAGAAGATAGTTGTCCAATTTTTATCGATCAATACTTCTTTTATGCCTCACTTTTACTAATTGAACAAACTACTACCATTAAGTCTGACCTTCAATATTAAAAGACTATAATAGTAATAGAGTGTCCATTCAAATTTACTTTGCTTCTTCAATGTGCAATAATTGGCATATAAATATACTATAGCATTGGCATCATCTCGTTTCCCATTGCATCTTCTAACTTAAGTGGTTTGGGATTTCAAATCTATAAAATAAGTGTGTGGAAGCGATGGAATCAAACAAATGTAATGAGGTACATAGCATGACTAATAATTATAGCATTTTTATTTCGGACCTTTGATGTTCCATTTTTAGATGTTGGAATTTTGATGACAATACTAAAAAATATTATTTGAATATTGTAATTCTTTGACATGGTTAATAAAACTTATAGTTATGAAAATTAACATAGTTCGTTAGTGTTGGAATTGCTATGGTCAATAAAACTTATGGTTGTTAAAGTGTACATAGTCAACTATCATTGGAATTTAAATGTCTAGATAAATTATATTTAAACTTGAAGATATATGGTGACAATTATATGAGTTATGTAATGTTTTTAGTGTTGGAATATGTAATGATGACTTGTGAGGTGTTGTTGGTTGTGTAATGACATAAATAACTTTGATATTATAAAATGGAGTTATCCCACATGCATCATGTAATAAACTCTATTGAAATTCATTGTATACTAAATTTCTACTAAGGCTCTATCTTTCTTGCAGCAAATCTATTCTTTGTTCGTCTCGAGTTGTGTTTTGTCGCAAGTTTCTATACAAGATGACGACTGTTTTCACAATGTTATGTTTTTGGACAGTTTTAGACAGTTTAGGGCAGAGACATGCCTTTTGTTTGGAGGAAGCGCATACACACGTGCCTTTCCCACAAAGAAAGTGAATACAAACTCATCTGTTCTACATAAGAAGCGTGCGGGCTCTATTTTCGGTAAAAAATTATCCAAAACCAATTTTATGTTCGTTGTTTCTATTGTAGATCTGTAAACTCGTTAGTAAGCTGTTGCTGGGTTTCGTTATTTGTGATAAATTTAAGTTTTATTTAACATGCCATTTATTCATATTTGATTCTTGTCATTAGCTTCTTGTCTTGTTTGCATTAAGGTTTAGCTTCTTAGTTTATTCATCATGTTTTTAGAGGTTGTTTTGTTCCTGTTTTACTTGTCTCTAACCTTCTTGTGTGGAAGATGTTTTGACATTTTCAAGGGCATGTATCTCTAGCATTTAACAATGATGACAACAAAAAACCAATCGATACGTAGGACTTAGTTGCTTGATGACTATTTTTTCTAATCCCTAATTGATTCTTTTTTATTTGATCATATTTTGCTCAATATTCTTTCTTGGTATAATATTTTGTTCACTATTTATATGTTGTTGTTGACCTTGTTTGTGTAAAAGTAATTTCATATTCTCTATCCTTCATATATCATGTCACACATTTTCTTTTCATTATGGGCTTATCATGTTCATTATATGCTTTCTTTTGTGCAAATTAGCTCTCTGTTTACTTCACTTTCTCTACAAGGGTATTTGTGAAGAGTTGTGGGGCAGCTTGGTTCTTAAGCATATTATTGTGGTTATCCTTGGTTCTTCTGCATTGTTCCTCTCTTCAGCTTATCCTTGACAAAAAAAAATTTGAAACCTTTTTCCACTTTATCCAAGATGTAACGTTGTAATTAAGAAGGAATGTAATGTAATCAATTTAATACCATCTAAAATCACCTTATTTTAGTTATAATGTAATGAAAGGAATGGCCATCTTCTTCTCTCAGTCATGATTATTATGTGTTGGACACATATTTTGATTGATAGACCATCTGAGGGTCTTGTATTCACGATGTAATCTTCAGTAGAGTTATTTGGTTACGAAGATGGTCTGCTAGAAACATTTTCGATGTTTAGGCCATCTAGGGTTCTTGTAATCAATATGAGGTTTACTGCAGAGTTATTGTTTCTATTAGCTCGGTTGTGATGACTGTCTACTGGCCACATTTTATGTTGTATTGGCCATATGAGGTTTTTGTACACTATTGTGGTGTTCTACACGAGTTCATCATACAACTTGGTTCAAGTGCACTTTCATGATTTAATGAGAAGCGATTGTTATCTTCATCAACTTCATGAGGCGAAGTGTGTTCTTATTCACATCTTATGGGGAATTCTTGAAGTTGTCATCAAGGGGGATGGTTAATGTAATTCCATCTTCCTCCATTTTTATTCTTTCTCCTTGGTCATCATTAAGGGGGATGGTTAATGTAATTCCATCTTCCTCCATTTTTATTCTTTCTCCTTGGTCATCATTAAGGGGGAGTGTTGGAATATGTAATGTTGACTTGTGAGGTGTTGTTGGTTGTGTAAAGGCATAGATAACTCTAATATTATAAAATGGAGTTATTCCAAATGCATAATGTAATAAAATATCTTATTACCATTCATTATATAAGAGAAGTAATAAATCATTTATCCCACATGTATTATAGGACGATATTCTTCCATACCTCTAGCTATATAATAGAGGTGAAGGAGACCCTTTGAGGGTATGTTGGTGAAACATCATTGTGACATGATGTGAATATGGAGAGTGATGTGATGTTTATGTGATGATGCCATGTATTGTAAGACAAATATTTATGAAGAATAAGACAATACCTTCCCGTGGATGTTTCTCGTTTTGTGGTTTTACCATGTATGTTTGGTGTATCATTTATTTTCTCTTGTATTTAGTTTCTTACTTTGATTATTGTCGCTTGAATGGATAGAATGCAAGAATAGTAGATTCTTTATTTGCATGTTAGCAAACATATTGTTGTATGTTTATGCATATTCTCAATATTCTAACGCTTAGTGTCTATAATATCTCTAAATAGTTTCGATAACTATAAATACATTTTTCTATCTACTTTCAATATCCATTCTTTCTCTACAAATTAAGTTTGCATTAATATTCTCTACATATTCAAAATTCTCTTTAGGTAAACAATTTGATTATTTATTTATTTATTTATATTGTACTGATATTGCTTCAATACTGGATGTTGCTGTAAATTATATAGTTAACATTGCCAATAGAAAAGATGAAAGTTTGAGGATTGTTACTAGGGTAAGGGATCAACTTGGTGATGGTAAATGTTGGTGCCGTTGCAAAAAATGCAAGAGATTAAATAGAATAATTTTAAAGGATTTAGCTAAAAAACATTGTTGGGATTATGGGAACTTTGAAAGGGGTGTGATTTTCTTCCATCGATAACTAGACATTCTTTGTTAGAAATTTAATTTTTACTATAACCTAAAAGTTTTTTATTGTTTTATTATTTGATATATATACTAAAAATATGATTGTTTGTAATTAAAAAGACAAAGTGTCCTAGGATTGGATTGGAGGATGAGGATGTGCCAAGTTGTAGTAGAAATATTGGTGAATAAGTTGATGGAGATCTTGAAGTTAATCCTATGGTCGAGGAAAAAGATGATACTAATAAATGAAGAATGATGAGATAAATAAATTGATCCACGACACCTTTGCTCCATTTATAGATGATAACTTTGATGAACATGCTCATGATGTACCTCTCATTGATAAGGCATGGAAACCCTTATATGAAGAATCAAGGACATATATTCTCTCTGTGATTTTATTGTTAGTGAACTTGAAAGTGTTGCATTTATCAAACACATGTTTCACATAGTTCCTAAGGTATGCAATATAATTCTTCATACATGAATACCATTTTTTTTCTTTCTGTTTTTAGTGTTTTCTTTTGTAAATTTTGGTATTATATTACATTAAAAAGATAACAATAAAACTGTACATGTATGGGAATATCCTTGCATGATGGTTCCAGATGGCATGGTTAAACATAGAGATCCACAACCAGAACCAACAAAAATCCCAAGTCTGAAAATTCTAAAGCTTAGAAAGTATGAGAATCATAGTGATGACAATATACCAAAGAAACATACAGATCCCCCACAGGATGGGGGTTATGGCCCACCAAAAGATTGAAATGCAGTAGGAACAAACAACATTTTTCATCATAGGCAAAAAAAAACTAATATTCATCATAGATAATGACATAAGAGGGGCAAACACCTGGAACTTCTTGTTTAGCATCCCTCACAACCACTACTAGACAGTGATGAAACACGAGATGAGAGGATGAAGGGAAATACAGAGGTGACTTGCTGAAGCATTTCTCGGCGAGATCACGATCCAGGACATCCAACTTCTCATTCACATGCTCATTCGCAATTACTTGATTGTACGTAATACATTGCATGCCCTCCTCCAGTCGAGCCAATATTTCCGTCACTGAGGGATCATTCATCTCCTCCTGGAATTGCACATAGTGTTCCATGGCCATGTTGAATAAATATTTCATGGTCTAATACATTCCTAGAGTTTTGGTGTGTCTTGTTTCACGGGTTCGGGAGGATCCCATGTATTCTACCAAACCCACGAATTCACCCTTGAGATTTTGTGCATCAGGGTGCTGTATTTCGTGATGAACCCTCTCCTCCAACTGCTCAACATGATCCTGGGCTTGACGACTAATCGAAGCCTCAAATAATCCCATAGAATTCTCCATCACCCTCTGTGACTGCACCATATGATAATGCTTGGGGCCATTCACAGTTTTGTGCTTAGTGGTTTTAGTTGGAACTATGACAATCACCCCAACACCTCCAAACTAGACCACATATCTCCTCCATCCACTGTCGTTCTGAACATACTGCTTCTCAGGAAAGGTCCCTCGCTAGGAATGGAAATGAAGACCGAAATTGATAAGTTAGAGGCGAAGATGTGCATGATCCTTCCACTCATCATGGAAGAAGCTGTCACCTTGAGCCAAGAAATCCCACACAAAAGAAAATTCCAACAACTGTACCAGGACCTCATCATCTTGCCTGTCTTTGTACTTATCCTCGATTCGAGCCATTACAACCGATCTTTTTGCATGATTGCAGTACTAAGTGTTGATAAAGAAGGACCGGTTAACTAAAGTGTTTTGTATTGACTACACTTTAGTTAAACTAAAAGACGACATTTATGTTAACCAAAAGATGACACTTCAGTAAATTAAGGGATAACTCGAATTGATCACTAGAGTGATGTTAACAAGAAAGAATCAGTTAAGAGAGTTAACTAAGTGATAAAAAAGAAGATCTAGTTAAGTAAGTGTTATTGCATGACAACACTTATGTTAAACTAAAACACGACAATTGCATGACGATACTTAAGTTATCCATCTAACTAAGTGGGAAATCTCTTAGTTAAGAGGCGAGTTCATCCTAAGAGATAATTTAGTGAGATAATGCACTTCATGAGAAGTGGGGCACACTTCTTCATGCAAGATTGATACATCCATATGGTGGGCGAGTTCATCCTAAAGTTAGAAGATAAAGATAGAATCCGATGCATGAGAATAATGTATAAATATATAATATGGGATTGATAAATTCAATGTGAAGCGAATTCTCTTATGACTTGAAGTCAAGGCGCTTCTCTTTGTGCAAGATATTATTCTTGCTTTTTATTAATGTGATTGGCACATGGCAAGTTGATACAGTTGATCTCTATTATTTATTGCTCAATTTTCTCTCTTATCTAGCACCTAGGGTGCCAAAAGAAATCTGCTATGTTGTAAAAGAAATTATCTGCTATCTATCATAATTATAATCTGAAGATTTGCTGGGGTTTTTCATCCTCATTCTTTTGAGGGTTTTCCCCAGGGTACATCTTGTGTTATGGTTGAATGTTTCATGTGATTGAATGGTTCATTGATTCAAGTATTCAATATTTCTGCACTCGAAGTTTTAAAGTTCAAAGCTCATCATATTTTTAAAACAATTAACACATATATCACATATACAAACACAATCTATATTATACATCACATAAATATTATTATATATATAATCATACACTATTATTACATATAATTACGTTATCATATATACTACACACCTAAAATAAAATAAATAAGAATAAAAGGAAATATGAACCATTGAAGACAAATGGTTCATCTCCTCCAAAAATAGACAAGGAGTTAGATCTCCATGTAATCTGTCATCCAAGTGGTAGAATAAATAAATTAGGAGCACAAGTGGCATCTCCCTCCACTCAATAAATAAATTAGTAAGATAAGTTAGGATAATAATAATAATAATACCACCACTAACTCTAAAATAAATTAACTAAATAATCAATAATAAAATTCAAGAATAACACATAGCTATACTTGCCTCCGAAGTGGCAATTCCACTACCAATCAATTAGATAAGTTAGGTACCACCACTAACTCTAAAATAAATTAACTAAATAACCAATAATAAAATTCAAGAATAACACATAGCTATACTTGCCTCCCAAGTGGCAATTCCACTACCAATCAATTAGATAAGTTAGGATATTAATGACAATGCCACTTGGATTTTCATGTACATGCATGCACAAATGACCAATAATGCAATAATAAACATACTACATGCATACAATAAAATACAATGATGATGGAGAACACCATTTAGACAAGTGTCCCATTTCTTAAAATAGACAAGGAGTTATTCATTGAGGTAACCACTACTTTTCAAGTGGCAAGCATGCCCAAACATAAAAGTATTCTCTCAAGAGAAACAACAAAGGTAATAGAGAGTATATTTCCCATTAATAACATTCATATTAGTATAGTAATACTACATCATATTTACATATATATCATACTAATACGTACATAAAATACTTCACAATTATACTTGTAATTATTCTATTATACTACATATAATATATTTATCTAAATTATATACACATTACATATCATATATATATATATATACATAATTACACATATCACAACTAATACTACTATATATATATATATATACATCACATATCATAATAATATCTTTATAATTACACTAACCTTATATACCATATATATACAACTCACTACTCTGATTGCATATACTTACATCATCAAATTGAAATACACTATAATACCCATATACTACATATATACCAATATATACTTCATAATACTATACAACATATTCGATACTATATCATATCAATATATATAATCAAATATGTCTATTATATACCTACTTTATCACATACGTACACAGTTATACATATAGTATACACATTCCGAAAACAATTAAAGACAACTTTTCCTAGTTTCCAAGTAGGAGTGCAACTTTAAAGGAGGTATTCTCACAAACTTTTCTGATACATTTCATAACTCAACTATGCAGCCAAATCATACAAAAAGGTATGAAAGCATGAAAATCAATCCTTCCAAAAACCAATCCAATCATACAATAAACTGATCTCTAATCTCTTAACTTCTGAAACTTAAAAGGTAGGGTACAATCGAACTGATCTCTGAAGTGAGGTTTGTGATTCTTCCATTAACATAAGGGAGGTTAAAATTATTTCACAAAGCACATTTATAAATTTCAAACACACATATACAAAAGATTTATAACTCTGTAGAAGCCCCAACAACCGCAGTGTTGAAACCTATGCTCTGATACCACTCTATAATATCTCCGCCCCCAAAATCAATTGGCCAAGGACACTTGGAAACCCAAGGGAAGGATGAATCAAGGTAAATGGGATTAAGTTTATACAAGGCTAGGTCATCATGCCAACAAGCCAATTTAATAAAATAATCATCCTTCTTAAAGACAATGCAACTTGCGATACATACCATTTTCCATATGCACAAGTTAAGCAAGGTAAATGTAAGCATGAATGTAAACATATCCGATAAATATATTAACATGATTTCAAACATGATATATCAAATATATTTCATCCATATAATCACTAATAAAATCATATCTACAAGATACCATAAACAAGGTAAATAATTAGATTTGTAGGCTGTCACAATCAACCATATTAACAATGTTAAAACCAAATCTACTAACTTCCACCTACAACCATATTAACATAAAAAAAGTAGATATGATGGATTCCATATACATCCATATAAATCATAAATAGGTCAGATCTCATGGATTCCACCTATAGCCATACAAACCATAAGCAAAACCGGATCGAAGAGTACATATACATCAAAGTACTGCAAATAAGCACACAATGAAATAATCATCACATACTACCAACCATAGCCATATCAACATGAAAAAATTCAAGTATGAAAAATATCATCTACAACTATATAAAATAATATCTCAAGGATGTCACCTACAACCATATAGATCATAAGAAAATCAGATCCATAAGCACATATAATTCCAAGGATGCAGTAAATACACATATAATAAAATACTTCTTTGATTAAGGGAAACAAGCTTCAACCAGACAACTTTTCACATAGCCATAGACAAAGTCAAGTCAAACCATACTTGAGAATGTCACCCTTGAGCTAAGCCCAGAGATCCACATGAGAGGTACTCTCAAACCAACATGAATGGTGCGCTCATCTCAATACTAGAAACATTGCCACACAAAAATAACTGTATCTCAGCCATACATAAAGATTTTTCAATGAAACAAAAGGCATTAATTACTAGAAAAGTCGCTCCAAACACAATGGAATAGGTCTCACAACCCATAAACGAACAGAAACATCCGAACCAGAAGATGTGACTGTGCCCTTCTTAAGAACCCCACCACATGAAAAATGACCAGATCTTAGTCATACTGAAACCATTTTCAGTGAAATAAAAGGTGTTCCTTATTGTAAACATCACTCCAAATGAAATGGAATAGGTATCACAACCCAAAAATTATCATAAATGATCAAATCGAACCATATGGTTGCGCCCTTTCCACACTATCAAAAACCACAACTACACCTTTCTCCATCTAAACTTTCCCTTCCATATACACTACCTGGTGCAATGGGATTCCCTTCACCACACAGGTCCCTTGGGACATCACCATCCATCGTCGAGCTTCATGTGCATATTTTCGGATAGGGACACGCAATGGGACAAGGACTCATGTTGTGTTCTGCACAGTCAATCTTCAATCCCCATTACATGGTCTTCACCTCATTACAAGGCCTTCAATATTCATTTCTTGGTGGGTTGTGACTATCCGCTCTCACAACGGCCCTTCGGATATCACCACCCTCACCCAGGACTTCAATATTTATCCATACAATGATTCTCCTCCACGAGAGCATGCACCTTGAGTCCAATAACCAAGAGAGAGAGCCCATTCGAATTCGTATAGAGCAATTTGAATCCACTCCAAGAGTCTAACTCCAAATCACCATGGAGGTTACCCAAACCATAATAGGTTAACTCCAACCCAAAGAGTACAACTAGAATTAGTCAGAGAAGGTTACAAAACATGAGGGGAGTTACATAAATTTTGAGGTGTCAAGGCTAAAAATAGACAGCGAGGGTGCACTTGTGCAAGTGGGGGTTACAAAACCAAGTGTAACCTCCAAAAAGGAGTTACAAAACCACCAAATATCACATTTAACAAGTGGAATCTATCCAAGCACTAAGGAAGGCTCACTAAATCATGAATTAGGCTCAATAATACCAACATAGGCTAAAATAACCAAAAATAGGAAACAAAGAGTGTTGTTAGGGAGAGCCACAAATCTTAGTCCCCAACCCCCTCACATGTGGAATCCATGGTCCCCCAACCACATTAGTTCTCTAGGTTGAGCTGGTTATTTAATTAAAAAATAAAAATAAAAATAAAAATAATGTCTATAGTCCATAGTCCAGGCACCTAGTGCCACATTACAACATAAATAATAATCACAACATTTGTCTAGGGGCTTAACACACAGGGTATTACATGATGCAAGGAATTTCACTCCAGTAGGGAACCAAAATGACAAGGAAGGGGGAAAAGCAAATAGGAACTCTCTAGGGTAGAAACTGGAAATGAAGCTACTTGGTTCCATGTTTAAGGCTAAGCATTAAAGGACAAACCAAACTAAATGATGCAAGAAATTGAAATATGGAGATGGTAATAAATTGGATGATAGGCCCACTGAGCTTAAAAACATATGTATAAGAAATTTCTACATCTTGAAAGATGAATTTTGCACACAATATATTCCCAGGGAAAGATGATTTAGACTTGGATTTCGCCAGTCTACCTTTCTATTATAAATTTTTCAGTTCAACTTGTCATGGTATTCCATCTAATACAGGTGCATAATTCTTAAGAGCGGTTAACTTGCATAATAAATGACCATACTGGATAATTATGTTAACAAAGGTAATTAAACTATGCAAAGCTCTTCTCACTACATCAAGTGTACTTTTTATTAACAATGACATCTAATACTTATAGCCAAAAAGGATTTTGTACGGAATTCAGTACACCAAATATTCATGTCAATAAATATTGAATTTACTTATTGACTCTAGAAAATGACCATTGGAAAATTTTAAACCCTCTCCATACAGTCAAGTAAATATTGAATACAAACTCCAAAAGAAGTTACTAGACATCAAATACAACAAAGTTTCTATTGCACCATAGTCCTCAACTTGCAAAAAGTGTGTTTCCATTTTCCAATGCCTAAAATATCTATGCATTGTCAAGGAACACAATGTCTAAGTATTATATAAAATCAAAGGCCCGAAAAATACCCAAAACCTTTTTTCTCATTAAGGAATCACATACCAGTTTCCTCTCAACAATTTATTCATTACTCATCCATGACCACCATAGGATGAAGAATACTAGACATTTATCCCTTAGAGATGAAATTCCTATAGTTCACTTTGTAGATAGCAATAGTGACCTCAAAAAGTCACCTGCCAGGGACTTAGTATGGTGCCAACATGCAATATATACAAACCCTTTTCAATTTCTGGATACCAAATCAGTTATTTATTACTATATTAGTGCACTTGGTGCAAAACAATTTCAGAGATTGAATCTAAAGAAAGTAATCTAGTGTTAGGTTTTTTTGAAGGAATCCCTCTGGCGTCTTACATCATATGAAAATGGTGAAGTAAATTTACTAAAGCATAGTTATTAAAAATAAGTGCCAAACATGTAGGATTCACCACCGATTAGTTTTTATTCATTATGCTTAACCTTTTTATCAATTGAAAGCAATCATAATTCTATGTTTCATCCATTCAAAATTGTAGTGCAAAAAACTTTTAGCAGACCTTATAACAACATCCCTAGTCATATATTCAATACAAGAATAGTAGAGAAGTTACCGCCAGAGTTTTTCACAAGAATCAAAACTAACATTAAATATGTACTCACCACATGTTTTTATATTGATGAAAATTGTGAAGTTCAAAACAAGTTCTTTGTTTCATAGACTAGACATGGCTACCACCACAGAGGTCGCTTTTGTTTCTATTCCTTGCAACAAAATACAATGAAACATATTTCTAACTTCTCGGTTAACTTATTCCATGATCCTTTTGAATTTTATAGATAACTCTTAAATCAATCAAAATCCAAAGGTTCAATGTTAGTTGCAACTTAAGGGGTCACAGATGGCCTCAATATTTGCAAATTATAAGATCAAAGGGACAATATTGTTGAGGGTACATTTGCATTTCTCTAGCCAACACACAAGTCAATTCCTCTACACATTCATATTGACCCCCAACAAAATTGTAAACTCTGAAAGATAATTGAAAAACGCTCCATAGCATCTTCATAATCGACTGCCATCATGTGTGCCCATCATGTCACTGACAACTTTGCCTGGAGTTGCTCTGGTTTCCTTTCTCTCTTGTATAAAATCTAAATACACAACTACAACTTATTAAGCTTTATGCTTTGGTAAAAGTTTTGTAACTTGAAACATGAAGCTTATTAATGGAATGCATACTATTAGATTGCTTAATAAATCTTATTTTTTCGGTAAAACAACTGATTTCTAAACAAGGTTAGATACCCTTCACTAGCCTCCAACGCTAAAGCCATAAACTACTAGAATAAACATCAACCATTGATTCCTTGATGCGAATAAATACATTGAAATCAAAGAAGATTTTATGTCTCTGAGATCGTTTTGCTTCTTCATCCTTAATACACTCCAACACCTCCACCTCCAACTTCATTTGTGGAATATTTTAACTCTATTAATATATTGATAACTAAATTTGACAGTTATATGCAATAATCTTGTGATACAGTGAAATTAAAATTTTTTATTTTCCACAATTCAATCATTGGAAATATTAGCTTGAGAGGCTAATCTGGACCTCTAAATCCTGGGTAAAATCTTGGGTGTTTAATAAGCACATAATTGTGTTTGAGGCCCATGCTTTTCCATAGTAAAAAAAATAGACATAACAATGGTCAATTTTCTTTGATTATACATTCAGTCAAAAATATGAAAGGAAATTTCAATAATTTTCTTCACATAGGTTGTTTGCTGCTTTACAATTACAATTCAATTTATTCAAATAATTTTCAACTTAGCAAATTGTAGTGCAAAGATGCAAATTTAAGGATTTGTTGAAGTTATATTTAGCTTATATTATATACTGGTGATAAATGGATGAAGAAAATTGAAATCTTCATCCTTTATATTGTCCAAGTAGCAGATGACGTCAAAAATATTGTTGATTGTTCCCTAAGTTTACACCTAGTAACCTAGGAAGCGTTTCTAGGGTTGAAGCCTAAGAATTTTATTTCATGAAACCAACTTCTCAAAGAAACATGTTAAGAAGATTTACGAATAAATCCAATGTGTTGGCACATGAAACAACCAAAAAACCCCACTCTAGCCCAACTCAAACCCTTGATTAGCCTAATGGAAGGGATTCTAACCCAAGGCCAAAATTAGTGATAGCAATTTACATTGAAATAATAATTGCAGTAAAAAAGACCAGGGCATAGAAGAAATCAAACAAGAGACCTAGAACATGATCATGCGATGCACAATTTGATTGCAAATTATGGTTTTGCATTGTCCTCATGAAGTACTAGACTTAGAGGACCAAAACCACTGCCTGAGACAAAAGCAATCACTGGAACCTGGAACTGCTTAGCTTTCTGTAGTTGTATATCTACATATATTATCTCCCCTAGGACGATTTGGTGGTTTTCGAGTTGTCTTCAGTGGTTTTCCTTCCTTGAGGCAAGAGAATCCATCAATACAAGATTTGATAGTGGGTAAGCATAAAAACAAACTGGTTGTTCGTATTAGCTTAAAGTGCATAGTTTTAATGTGATTCACCATGGTGGGATGGTGGTTTTGGCTACTCCAACATTCCAAAACCCTCTAAACGATCCTGTTCGTTGTCTTAGGTATCCTCTCTTGTAAATGCATTCATCCTTGCATAATCTGAAGATAATTAGCCCATAGCCAAAAAAGCTCCACTTTCTTCCACATCAGGTAAAGATAATCCACACACTACTTTAATAGTGTCCACTACAATGTAAACCCTAAAAAACATGCCACCTACAACCAAGGGAGATTACTTAATTGATAAAACTAGTTTCCAAATAAATTTAAAGAGTTTTTTCAAATGCATCATGTAATGAAGATTGCACTACAAGCTCTGATAGACTGAACTGATCATCTATCAGTGACAAGGGATGTGACCTTAAATATACCATCCACGACTAATGGATTGGAAACTACAAAGAGCATAGAAACATGAAAATGTATAGCTTCCACCAATCCTATAATTTACATCCACCTAAAAGTGCTTTTCACAATCATCGTCTATTTTCCCTTATAATAGAAAACCCACCAAGCGGTAGCCTCAGCGCCTGGTTTAGCAACGACATTAGAAATTGAAGCAATATTCACCAGTTATGAGAAGTTGCATTAGAACACAAATTGTTCCTGATATATCAACCAAAGGCTCTAAAAATATTCATTTACCATGTTGTAACCAACAATGGGTTGACAATGAGAAGAACCAAGTTCACATATGAAATAAAAGGTTGATAAGCCTTGCATTGGTACTTCATACACTAAATACATAAATAAAAATTATAAAAAACCGCAACTACAGTTATAATAAGAATAGTAACAGTCCATTTTTAAGATCATAGCCTAGATAGACACAAAATTGATGTATGAAACCCCCTTGTTTGTGGTACAAGGGACCCCCTCTGGGTAGTGATCATTTAACTGGTTGGCCTATAGGTGTACATATTCTAACCCCCCTGGATTTTAACCTATGATCTCTAGGAAGGTAACAAATGTTTGTAAGTGTTAGACCTAAGTTAAAAAGGAAACAAGAATACTTTTTATACTTGATAATACAAAATCAGGCCTCAACATTAAACTCTAACATAATCAAGGTTACTTCATTACTTGGAAAGTAACAAGCAAATAAATATCTTCTAGTTACACATCTATATTTGAAGAACCCTTAAACTAGGAAAGTCCCACACTTCTAATAAGTTATCCTTACTAAAGTCACCCCAATTTCCCTAAAGAAATAAATATAATTGTAGAATCGAGATGAGAAGTGATCCAATGCCCAAAGATGAAGCATGATCATATACAGAAACAACAGTTCCAAATAAATAAAAATGAAAATTTTAGGAGTCTGCAATTTTGAACGACAGAATCCCTACTACATTTATAAAAATAAAAACGAAACCATAAGCAAGTGAGTATTTGCTACTTACTTAAAAGATACCATCAAGGTCTACTTTATTCTCACACAACGAATCCATACAATAAGGAACCTTAGGGAAATCTACTTGTCATACAGTTACATTTTTTTTCTTAAATTTAAAACTAGAAACATCACTACTATCTTTTTCATGCAAAAAAATGTAACGGACATAAACATCGCTCCTTGTCTTTTCACATAAAGATGCAACAAACATTTAAATGAAGTCTACTAGCGTTATAAGATTCATTAAATTAGCTAAAGTTAAATGAAGACTTCTAGAGTTATACATTATAAAATTCTTTTAGTTAGTTGAATCCTTTTCATAATATTTTATTTTATGAACCAAAATGGATTTTTTTTTTAAGTACTTTCCATAATTTTTTATTTTATGAGCCGACATGAATTTTTTTAATTATTTTGTTACAAACGTTATATCACGTTACAGCATCTCCCCCATACTGGGCTGTAGAGCACCTCGTTTCACTCGGTGCAATAATGGGTCAACAAAAGTGACCCTCACTCTATTTGTTTTATAAAATTTACTAAAAAAATTATTAGAATTGATTTTTTTTTTAACCAGCCTAGATCCAAATCCTAGGCTCTATCAAGTGTCAAGAGGGATCAAATCTCCCGAGGTGCAAACCTCTCCTTGAATAGCTCCTTGAGTGCAATACTTGAGCCACCTAATCTTAAGCTCTAAAGTCTCTAGTTTAAGTCTCATATTTACTTTTTACTTTGTATTATTATTTTTTGTTTATGGCCAACATAATATTTATTACTTTTTACTTTGTATTATTTTGTTACTGGACAAACACTCACACTCGACAAACACTCTAAAGTCTCATATTTACTTTTTACTTTGTATTAAAAGTAAAAAGTAAAGTCTCTAGTTTAAGTCTCATATTTACTTTTTACTTTGTATTTTTTTTTTGTTTATGGCCGACATAATATTTACTACCTAATCCTAAGCTCTAAAGTCTCTAGTTTAAGTCTCATATTTACTTTTTACTTTGTATTGTTCTTTTTTGTTTATGGCCGACATAATATTTATTACTTTTTACTTTGTATTATTCTTTTTTTGTTTACTTGTATTATTTTGTTACTCGACAAACACTCGACTAACAAGATCTCCCCCATACTGGGCTGTAGAGCGCCTCTCGGCGCAATGAACTAAAAGAGTGACACCTAACCAACTTAACATTAAAAAAATAGCTTAATATGAAAAATTCAAAGAAATAAAGAAAATCAAGATATAAATTTTAACCTATAACAAAATAAATAAGTTCCTACAAAACTTCAAACAAGTTTAATTGAACAACTGCCCCTTCCCTACAAGTGGTATCATATCATAACCACAACAAACTTCAACGATTTGTAAGGTTGAATGATGAAAAGTATAAATTAAAAATACCCCACATTATTTTTTTTTTACAGAAACGAGTAAAAAGCTTTTATATAAAACTGAAAAAAGGAGGTTACAAAATTCCGAGAAGAGATTGTTCCCAGATGAGAAGAACAACCATGACCCCTTGTTCATCTTTTACTAGCCTGTAATGATCATGAAACTTTCCTATTCTATGGAGACTATATCTCCTAACAAACCGCCCTAGAAGCAAAATACAAAAGTAGAACATTGAAAATAAGGAGTGACATCCGTCCTATAAGATCTCTGAACTACTGCTGCTACATGCAGATTAAAAAGAATTCCTAAACTATACAACTGAGATAACACATAGAAAGCCATAAAAGGTTCGGAAAAACCAGGAAAATCCAAGACTAAAGCTGAGAAGCAGATGCTATCCATGTGACTACTGCGGAGGAGTAGCAGCCTGAGTCCCCTCATTTCCTCTTGTTGATCCTCCGATATATTTTTGCAACTCTAGGGTACTATTATTGATCTTTGTTCTCATACTATGAATTTTGGCCTCCACAATCCTGACGCTATTGTGAACCGTCATGATTTTTGTTTCCAGGATGGCTGAGCCGAGGAAGCCCATGCTAATTGTTTTTGCCAGACTAGCGACCTGCTCACTGACCTTGCTGCTATGACTTCGAACCTCAGAAAGTGTAGCTTGCACAAGAGTGTACAAATGAGAGAGAGCCCTCTTGAAATCATGGTTTTCCCCACTGAGTAGGCGAATTCGATTCTCCATGTCCTTCATATAAATCTTGACCTCGTCTGGGATACTGTCAAACTTATGCTCAGAACCGTTGATTCCACCTCCCTCTTCAGAAGAATCCAGATGCATGTTCTTTTCCAACAGCAGAAATCCAGACTTACTAGAATCGTGAAGAGCATGTTGTGCTATAATCGAATCATCACGAGCCATGGCTTGGAAGTCATCCTTCGCGAAATACATTTTCAGGATATCTGCGCTTGCAAGTCCCCTAAGGCTTGATAGTGGCTTCCTGCAACGCAGACACTGGGTTGAGCAGGGATCCGAAACAATGGAAAATCTCAACACCAGAAACCTCAAATATGCTCTCACATGGATGCATCCTATCCTGGTTCACACAGCTTAGGTAAATACACCTGCTTCCAACATTTAAGCCTCCTCCTCCTCGATAGGCCACCGCCTTGCAACGCTGCATGAAGCCCATGTGTCTCGACAATGTGAGCTGACCCTGATTTGGTGAAATGATGCGGAGAGGATTCAGAGTAATGGGAACAACCTCGATTTTAACCATAGCATTACATCATGCAAATTTCAAATTTGTGGGGTTGAGGACCGAGGTCCAAGTAGTTATGCTCACCCAAATCCAAGGAGGCAATCCTCCTCTTTATACAAGAAACCAAAATAAGACTTCTCTCCATAAGAAGGTTTTTCAAATTACGGAACCCAGGTCTTCCCACAGACCGATTGATTGCAAACTAAGACTCCACAATCTAGTCCAATGCTTATGTTTTCCATTATGTCATCCCGTCGATTGTTGGATCTCATCACATGTAGAAAGTTGATAGCTTTATATTCATTGATGACGCAATTTAGGAGATGGTGTATCTTAGTGATAGGGGTCTTGCGTTTTTTGCTCAGATTTCTTGCTTCCCTGAAAACCATCATAGAGTCGCCGAAGACCACCAAGTATTCAATGCCTTCCATCCTAGCTAGTTCCAATCCTTTAATTAGAGATAGCCATTCAACATCATTATTTGTCCTCTTGCCAATTCCCCAAGCATACTCTTTCAACTTGTTTCCCTTAGAGTCGAAGAAGACTCCACCCGCACCTAACAACCCAGGGTTTCCTTTCGAGGCACCGTCCAAGAACAAAGTGTTGCAGTTGATGTTCTTCCTCCAAAGTTGGAAGTCTTCAGATCTCATTCTTAGATGCCAATTCCGAGAATTGGGTCTCATGGAGGGTTGAGTCACACAAATAGAGGGGGAAGGAGTCAAAAAATCAGAGACCCAGACTTTTTCCTCTGTGGAAAGGGGTTCCTTTATGATGTTTAACATTCCCCTTGAAGATAAGGCTTCCACCTAGAGTGCCTTTGTAGAGGCAAGAAATTTTCCTGGGGAGGAAATTTCTCCGTCGAAAATTTCCTTGTTCCTAGCTGTCCATATCTTCCAACAGATGTATTTGGGGAGGGCTTCCCAGGCTCTTTTGAAATCTGGTTTGTTGAAGAGGCTTCCATGGTAATAATCTTTCCAACAAGCAAACAGATCATTCCAGTTTGTTGGAAGAGTCAAACCAAAGTGCAAATCTTGATAAGCTTGATGCCAGACCTCTTGGGAGAACTTGCACTCTAAAAAGAGATGCTCGATAGATTCTTCAGACTCTTTGCAGAGAATACGTCTTAGAGGTCCTTCAAAACCTCTTTTCCTAAGGTTCTCAACAGTTAGCGTTTTGCGGTGGGCAAGAGTCCAGGTGAAAGTGTTGATTTTTTGTAACCCGTCCTTACCCCAGACTTTGTTCCATTTATTAACCTTGCTTATGTTGATGTTGGAGTCGTCCACCATCCAATAACCATCCTTAAAAGCGTAAGCACCCAACTTGCCCCAACCTCTTTTGTCGTTCAAGTTACGATGAACATGAATCAAGCCATGGAGCAAGGAGACGAATGCATTATAGTCGGAAAGAAGGTGTTCCAGAATTTCCAGCTCCATCCAACTGACCCACCTTCCTCGAATTGTCCAGGATGACAAGTTGTATAAAGAGTAGATGTTTGAATGATCCATCCATTGCTTTAGTTCTGAGAATGCCTGCGTGTAGTTGACATGGGAGGTTGGACCAACGCTATCCTGCAAAATATTTATCTGTTTTCCATTGCCAGGGATCCAGTAGAGATGGTCTTGGATGATATACGCTTCCCTCTTGCATAAGTTCCAGCTTGGGGTAGCACTTCTGTCCTGATCGATTTCCTCCACGCACCTTCTTCTACTTCCATTCATATACTTTTTCTGAAGGATATCCTTCCACTAAAGAACCTTTTTTCCCAGAAACTACTCTTCAAATAATTTTGGCTCCTAAATCCAGATTCATAATAATTGGATCTCTTACCCCACCACCTCCATATATTTTAGGCCTACAAACAGTTTCCCAATTCACCAGATGGAATTTTTTTGTGTTATTGGACTTTCCTCCTTGCCATAAAAAATTCATGATTTCTCTCGCAATGTCTTTCATAACTCTTTTGGGAGCTAAGGAGACCGAACAGGCATAGATAGGATAAGCTGAAAGAATGGAGTTGATAAGCACAAGCTTATAGGCCGGGTTAAGCCATCTTGTCCCCCAAGAGGTGATCTTATTCTTAATCTTGTCAACCAACCCTTGCCAATCATCAACCCTTTTTTTCCCTTTGAATATGGGAATCCCTAGATATTTGAAGGAATTCCATGATGCATTGCCTTCAAACCCAAGAATACTATCTATCTTGGCCAATGTGCTAGGTGGAAAATTCCAACCGTAAAATTTTGACTTGGCAGAGTTCAGTTTTCCATCAGAAGCTTTTAGAAAGGAGGATAAAGCGCAATTGAACCTCTCAGCAATGATAGATGGCGCACCCCCTAGCAGAATGGTATCGTCAGCAAACTGAGCATGATTGGTGGCTTTGACTCCTCTTGCAATCTTTAATCCTTTTAATTCGCCAGATTCTTGGAGTTGCTGAAGCTTCCTACTCAAGGATTATGCCACTAGAAGGCAAAGGAAGGGGGACATAGGGAAACCTTTCCTAAGTCCTCTGGTAGCTTGGAAAAAGTTGGCAGGTCTGCCATTTACTAACAGAGCGATCCAAGGGCTACTAATGCAGGATTTAATCCATCTAACAAATATTTTAGAGAACCAAATTTTGACATGATTTCAAAAAGGAAAAAATGATTCACTCTATCAAAAGCATTAGTCATGTCCAGTTTTATAGCCATACCTTGTTGCTTTCTTTCCATGCTGGAGTGAATAACTTCCTGAATGATGATATTGTCAAGAATCTGACGCCCCGCAATAAAGCCTCGTTGTGAATAAGAGATGAGATGACCCATGATGATTTTCATTCTGGTTGCTAGGATTTTCGAAAGGATCTTGTAGGAGGTGTTGCAAAGAGAAATAGGCCTGACAATATATTCTACCCAACACTAAAATGTATCATATTTAAGAAATATTCTAGGAATCTTTCGTATTTTGGGCATAAATTTTCGCTCGTAACTCTGAATTGGGAGGACTTTAGATCGTTGGAAATATCTTGAAATTATCTACAACTTTGATGTTTTTTGTTTTCTCTGATTCCTTACCGTTTGTGAGATGCGGGCATTTTAGTAAAAAAAACATCTTTCAAAAGATGCTTTTAAATATTCTAGGAATATTTCGTATTTTAGGCATAACTGTTCGCTCCTAACTCGACATTTGGCATACTTTGGACCGCTAGAAATCTCTTGAAATTATCTATAACTTTGATGTTTTGAGTTTTCTCTGATTCCTTACTGTTTGTGATATGCAGACATTTTAGTAAAAAAAACATCTTTCAAAAGATGCTTTTCTAAAAACATCTTTTGAAAGATGCCTTTTTTACTAAAATGCCCGCATCTCACAAACAGTAAGGAATAAGAGAAAACTCAAAACATCAAAGTTGAAGAGAATTTCAAGGTATTTCTAACAGTCCAAAGTCCACTCAATTCCGATTTACAAACGAAACGTTGTGCCCAAAATACAAAATATTCCGGGAATATTTATGTTTTTTCTTATTTAGGATACATTTTGGCTTGGGTAATTTCTTATGGAATCGGTCAAGCGAAAGGGGGATTTTTTACTTTGGAATTAAGGCCAGGAAGGATGAGTTAGTGTGTCACGTCCCCATCTTGACCCTATTGCATTAAAATGTAAATGATGTAATATTGTTATAAAAATCATGGTGAGGAGCTCAAGGCCAAGGCCCCGCCATCGATTTATTGATGCATATGATTTACGTGCTAGTCAGGCACAATGAAAATTCGAATATCATGTAAATATGCATTTTAATAAAATACCCACATCTAGCTATGCAATGCAACAAGAGATGGGGGCATGATTTTACAAGGAATTGGGAGGGAAAACATTCAAAACCTTGGAGCCAATCAAGTCAAGCCAAGTGTCAATGAGAGAACCCATCAAACCCTCAACTACCCATGTTGACTTTTGTACCTAATCATTGATTTCTCCCAAGAGTTAGTTGAGATAGTTAATGCCTTGGGGAATGGGAGGTATGGTTGTCCAAATTCGGGTATGGGCAAGCCACCCTGCATAGAAAATCGCGTTTTGCTTCTTGGGCAAGAAAAGAGCCATGAATTGCTTCCCAAGCCATCATCCATCAACCAATTGCTCTCCCTCATGAGTTGGGAGCTACCTAGGTGTTTTCCAACCATGTTTTTATGTGTTGTCCTTGATCCTCAGCTGGGAGAAGGGAGTTTTTGTGTTGTATACCAGTGGGGAAGAAGGGGAATCGAACTGGGGTTCCATAGAGATCGTTTGGCTGCTAAATGCTCAGTTAGTTGGAGAATAAATCGTTTTCCTCCCTGTGATTGTTTTTTCCCATTCCATAATCCGTTTTTGGCTGGAAACAAATTGGGGAAAACCCATGACCATCCTGTTGTAAATCCCATTGTTAAATGTGTATCCCTGCCCAATGATTATGCTTGCTGTGTGAGAAAAGAGTATGTTGGGGTATGGGTTATGGGTCTCCATTGCTTTGTCTTGAGCTTGAGTGCAAGCATCCAAGGTTCAAATGTAACCTGATAAACCCAGCTTTGGACTGGCTTGGCTGAGATGAAATGATTAATTGGCTATGTGTGAGCTTGAATGTCCCATTTTTCTTGTAAGAATCATGCCCAGCTCGGGAGTGGCAGTTGTGTTGAGAGATTAATGAACACAACTGGCCTATGGTTGGGTGGAACGTTGCAGCGACATATCTATTTGTTTGGGACAATTGCAAAATGGAGATAAGTGATTTTCTGTCTATGTACTTACTTCTGCACTGTATTAATTTGATGACTATTGATATGCTGTATGCATGAGTAATGTGTGTGGATAGTTTAATTCCGTTGTGCATAATTGATTTGTTTTACATATGCACACAAATGATTTATTCATATGATTCTAATGAAAATTTGGTTGAGATTATGTGAAAGCCCCAGAGATTGGCATCATGTTCCCCCCCTGGCCTTGGATGGATGGGTGGGTACGTGACATAGTGGCCCCACCGATTTTGTCTTTTTTTCTGGTCCAGTTGAGTATTCTTTTCAAATCTTCTTTTATGATCTCCCATGCTGCTCTGTAGAAATTGATGGTGAACCCGTATGGTCCGGGAGCTTTATCAGCATGAAGAGCCCAGATTGCATTTTTTTATCTCATACTCCAGGATTGGCTTTGATAGTTCTCTGTTTTCATCGTCGAAAATGAGTAAGGGGATACCGAAGAGGAGGTGGGCTTGAGCGTCCGGATCAACCTCATCAATGTCGGTGTAGAGATTGCGTAAGTGATTGAAGGCATGGATCTTTAACTCCTCATGAATGACGATCTTATATCCATTTTTATCTTTCAACTCCTTGTTGGAATTATGACTAATCCGAGCCTTGGTTTGTTTGTGAAAGTACTCAGTGTTGCTGTCCCCACCTTTTAGCCACAACTGTCTGGACTTCAATCTATAGACTTCTTCCTCTTGTCTGGAAGCATTAAGAACTTTCAAGTTCAACTCCTTTTCCAAGCTCAGAGATGAAGGAGTCACCTCCTTGAGCTCCATTTTGGAGTGAAGGGCAGCTAGTTCGGATTTCAGTTTTAACTTGGAATGACCAGGTTTCTTCAAAGCAGATTTGGCCCAACTCTTAAGAGAAAAATGCATAGATCTGAGTTTTGACTCCCAAATGTAGCTGGGCGATCCATAGCAACGAATATTCCAAGCGAATTGAATAAGATCAAGGATTTTCCCATCTTGTAGCCATAGTGGGTTGAAACAAAAAGGAATGGGCCTGAGGTTGACCAGAGCAGAGAGGATCAAGGAGATTGGCTTGTGATCAGAAACAACAGAAGGAAGAGCAAGGGAGGCATGAAGAAGATCTTTTTGGAGGAAGGAGGAGCTTACCAGAAATCAGTCCAACCTTGCCGCTATATGACCTATGCCAATTCTTCTGTTGCTCCATGTATACTTCCCATTCTTCATAGGAATGTCCAGCATGTCCAGATCTGCGATCAGGTCCTCCAGCTTCTCACCAAAGGGACCCCTTACCTTTGTTCCTCCACATTTCTTCTACTACGACTTGGTAGTGTTAAAATCCCCTGCAATAATGATATATTTTCCACGCATATAGTCTTTTAACTTGGAGAGATCTTCCCATAAAGTAATTTTGTCCCTGTAGTGCTTTGGCCCATATACATTACAGATGAAAATTGAGTTTACATTATCCTTCTCTTGGATTTCCATTAGGATCTAGTGATGGCTTTCCCTAGTTGATTTTAACAAGAATTTCCTAGAAAGTAAGGTAGCTATACCCCCTGAAGCTCCTCTGGAGATTATGGATTTGCCATGATAGTCTTTCCAGAAAAGATGTGTGAGTGCCATAGTCTCCACGTCCTGCATTTTTTGTCTCTTAGATTAGCAATAGGTCTGGTCTCTCAGATTTTATCATGTCTTTTATTGCTTCAACTTTGCTCGAGCCTCCCAAACCCTTGCAATTCCAAGAGACAACTTTCATTATTTCTTAATCGACTGGGATCGTGCCCGGGATCTACCCTCCATTTTTTCCCCTCCTGGATTTTTGGCATTCTGAAGATGTTTCGTTTCCTCAAGACTTCTCTGTATTCCCAGTTCTATTTCTCTTTCATCTTCATGTTCTCTATGGTATCTTTGAGACTTTCTTCCTCTAGTGTTCGACGACGGGACTACATCTTGCAATTCCAAAGTTTCTTGTGAAGGTGAATGCTCTGGGGAGAATATCTGAGGTGTGACTTTGCTGAGCTTTACCATCTCTGCCCAGGACCCTCCAGGTGTTGTGGATTCTTCCAAGATAGGTGCAATCCTTTCCTCTCCAGGAGAGTGGGGAGTAATACTAGTGGAGGTAGGGATTTCTTCCACTTCTAGCTCCACTGGGATTCGAGGGGAGGCTGCGCGCTTGAAGAAAATCGAATCATTTGGATCCAAAGCAGAAGGAGGCAAGGGAGGCATGGAGGCCACCAAAGCCCGAAAGGCTTCATCAAGACGCCGTCGCCGATCCTTCGGACTCGAATCCGGAGGGGGATCCATCCAGAAAAGAACCCTAGATGAGGTTCGAGGGAAAACCCAGGCACACAATGACCTGCAGCGCCACGGGCGACAACGTGAGGCACTCGGTTAACCTAATCTCCCTGCAATGCAGCAAAAAAAAACAAATATATTAATAACAATTTTCAGAAAAAAAGAAAAATACCCCACATTATTAAGCATGTGACTGAGCTGAAAAAAAAACAGAGGAAAAAGTAAATTGATGGACCTATCTATTTAACCTGTGACCAAGCTTAAACAAAAAGGTCAAAATACATTGACAAATCCATCTCATTATATGCAAAACACCATTATTAGTCCCTTGCTCATCTAAACCCATGTTTTACGCTTCTTTTCCTAGACTTGATTTGCTAAGCATTAATGTAGCAAACTTAGGTCAGTGATTTCAAATGTGTCATGGAGGTTCACTCTCTTCATTTTCAATTGTTGTTTTAAGATTATCTATATAGACAACCAAAATAAAAATATTTTCATTTTTCAATTTAAAAATTAATATATAAATTAGGATTTAATATAATTCACTTAAAAGTTAAAGATTATATATATATATGATTTTGTACATGTTTTGAGTCAAATATAGCCTCTAGTGATTAGGTATGTATTAGTCTTTAGTAATTAGGTATGTATATGATTTGATAGAAAATATAATATTTAATAATTAGTTTAACATAATTTCTATATCATAAATAAAATATTAATAATCAATTTATAGTCTTTAGTAATCTGCACATATTGTTATGTCCCTGCGTATGTAGGGATATATAGCAATCGGTAGATTATATTATTTTGTTTGTACTAAAGTTTAATATTTTCAAACCAAAGTTTAACATTGCAAATTTGATTTTATTTATACAATTTTATTTATATATATTTTTCTTACTTTTTATTGGTCGGACAAAGATGATGTCAACCTTGGGAAATGGAACGGGGATTTGATTCGTCATGTGTCCTCCTTAGCATCATCCATCTCATGGTGCAACTCTACGGATTGACATCGCAATAACACCTGTCATCTTGTCAATTTCTAACAGATCCATATTTATATCGACCCCAGTTATAAAATTTTAAGGCCTACACTTAATTTCATGTTGAAGGGTATATATTCATCCAACCCTTCCATGATGAGAAGTTGAAAAAATATTTGTACTTCAATTGACAAGAGTAAACTATGTATACACTTCAAGAAGAAATATTTTAAATAAAATAGTTCTCTTCAAATTGTTTACAATGTTTATAGTGAATTAACCACTAAATACATATGTTTTAATTTCAATAAAAAATGATAACATGTATACCTTATAATTTCAGGTTACATGTATATTAATAATAAAAATTAACAAATATTGAGCCATGTTTACTTAGGAGGAATTTTACATTACTAAAAATGGCAATATAAAACTTTAAACACAATGACAAAATCAAGCTATGCAAAAATGTGTGCGAAAGTGGGAATAGTTAGAGCATAATCCATATTGCATAAGTTTGGTTATAACAATAATTACACCATCTTTTGGATAAATTTCCTACAAATCCCATATATGAATAAAAATGTTGCTCAAATCATTAATGCCAAAAAGGATATTCCTTTTTGACATTGGGCTTGTGATGGGGTAGAAGGAAATAAAGTTATGGAGAATTCGGAAAATATTTTACATGTAAGGTATTCACATAGATGTTAAAGTTGAGTTATAAAAAAACATGAAGGAAATGGAAGAGTGTGATAGATAAAGATGCATAGATTCAAGAAAAGGAGAACATAGAAGTAAGGATTTGTTGATGTACAAAATTCAATGAACAAAATCAGAATTTTGAATGCTACAATCCATATTTTAGGTTTGTGTAGTTGACAAGGCCCATTTTCTACAAGTTCATATCTAAACTTAATTAAGAATATATGTAAGTAAGAAAATTTCACTAAGCTTTATAGAGATTTTGTCCCAAACAAAATCACTAAATAATTTTTTGAAAAATAAAGAAAGATCTATGCATTATCTTTATGAAGAAACTGGGCCGAACTTGCACAAGATTCATGGATTGTGGATATATATATATTAGTTATATGTTTCCCTTTAAGTATCTATTGTAATAACGAGGATTCCATTAATACAAACAAAGTGATTGAAAGGCCCAATAATGTGGTCAAATAATAAGCAAATATTAGATATCAACATTGTAACCATATCATGGATTTTAATACAAAAACACATAGCATTACCAATGCAATAAAATAACTATAAATCAACAAGTTGGATGCTTTTAAAGAGATGTAATATGTAAACATGAAAAAAGAGATGTAAACATGAAAAAAGAGATGCCCACATTATCTTAGATTCATTCAATGCTTATTGTTTTCTTTTTAAAATTGTCATTAAGCCACACATTTGTAATTAATATTACTAATAATGTAATGCCCCGTTTTGACTTTAGCATATGAACTATCATTTCCTATTCGTATTTTCTTATTATTTGTGGAACTCCATCAGTATGATGACACTGTGGACATATGGACCTATTACTTTGTGGAAGTTATGTATATATGAGTAGTGTTAATATTATTAATGACGGTCGTGCTTTAATTTTAGTTTAGCATGCCAATTTAAATGAGATGCTTTGGTATGTGGATACCAGTTTAAGATAAGTGTTTAATAAATAAATGTGATACCAGGTGCATTGTACATTGAAAATGGTTACATTGTTGTTTATTAGTAATGAAATATGTATACATGTCAATGATTGCACAATATTGCATGAGCTTGTGTTGGGAGACAAACCTACATGATTAAAAGAACTAAGTGATAGCTGGGTCCCATGAAACAAAATACATCAATGACATGAATTCCAAAAGAGAAATGGTATGTGAGTGAAGCATTTTCTTTATGTATGATTATTGGTTTATTATCATGATGTGTGGGTAGGAGCGGGGTTTCAAGAAACTCAACTTCCCAATCTAGTTATTCGATGACAAAGCCCTAAGAACAACAATAGCAATGCAGTATGCCTATGAAGGGTGTTGACCCTTGTTCCATAGGAGGGGTGGATGCATTACCCATTGTTTATCTCCGAAACCCGGGGTCATGGGAGGGCTGTGCTACGGTGTGCTCCCCAAGGTGTGAGATGATGACTAGTGGGTGCCTGCTAGGGAAGCTTGGTCGATGTAGTCAGCACTTCCACTTATGGTTTCTAATTTAAGTTAGGTCATGCAATTGATGCTCCAGGGTAGTCCAACAGAGGAAGGATAGGATGTGGAAGGTAGTTGTAAATTAGAAGAAGAAGCAGAAAGTTAAGAAATATTGTGGGAGTTAGTAAAACAACTTGGTTGTTTGTATGTGTGTTAAAATTCTTGCTTTACTCATGTGTGATAAACTTAGTATACCATGCAATTGATGTTGTGTTATTGTGACTAATTAGTAATTATTGTTAGATGATGTGATTAATGAATTGTTTCCTTGCATGCTTGCTTGTGATAAATAGGAGCTATGCATTAGAGGTTCATCATGTTTTTATTAGTACATGCACATGATATGTATGTACTAGCTACACTTACATACCTTGTGTGCATATGCTAGTATTCTTCAAATATAGATTTATTATTTAATGACATGATTAATTGCATTATGATTGTTTGTAATGAGGTTATTGGGTTAATTATAGATTATTTTCTAAATGAAAAGTGTACTTTATTTAATATTCATTTTGCTTATTTAGATGTATTTAATTTTAATATTCATTGAAATTGAGATTGTAAGATATTATTCACAATGTTTTAACAAGGTAATGTTTTAGCAAGGTTGAAGTTATTCAATTTAATTTAATTGGATTGTTAGGTAGATGTCAATCGAAACTAAATGAATGGATATGGTTGTATTTTCAAGGTGAATATTTTAATCCTTTTTAGGAAATGGTGCAATTGAATTTATTGGATTTGATTTCATTGTTGGGTAAAAGTCAATAAGAATTGATATGGTCGTGCTTTCAAAGTGATTATTTTATTATTATTATTTTTTTGAAAATGGTGCAGTTGAAATTATTATTCAACTTGACTTGACACGTTATCTAAAATGTAATATTTTAAAACTTTTTCTAGATGGTAGTGTATCACTCCTCTCGAAGAAAGAGGCGATGGGAAGTGCTTAAAAGAGAGGAGAAAATATGAAAGGAGGGGACCCTTTATTTTTGGGGAGAGAATTTTGGGAAAATTACAAAGAGTTAAGAAGGGAAGTTGAAGCTGGGAACCCATGGGGGAAACCATAAGGAGATATGAACTGGAGGGGATTTGGATCTCAAGACCTACTTGAGAATATTTCATATGTTGTTGTTCTTGGGGAATTCGGGCACGGAGGACCAATAAACCTATGGGTTTCTTGGATCTAGGGAGCCGACGAGGCTATCCCTAGCAGGATGGGTGGTAAATTTGTTTGGTGGTTGAGTTTCCCGTTGCAAGGGAAAACTACCATCCTATTTATCACAAGGAAAAACTGCTATCCTACAGGTATTCTTCCTATTTGTTCATTATCATGTTTTGAAAGTTATAGATACAAATATTTATGTGAAAAAATTCAAAGGCTTTGTCAATTCCCGCGAGCTCACTCGGTTAAGGTGTGGTTCTCGTCAACATGGCAACCTGAATTCAATTCCCTTAGGGTTGACTTAGTCGGAGGCAACACCCAAAAACTCCGTCAAGTTGAGGCTTGTACGGTCCAGGCCAGGTGCAATCCCCAGGTGATTTTGACAGCGTAGATGCCCCTGGTTCGTGGTTTCTCAGAGCACGGGCCACTCTCGCAAGTCAGGGAGATTCTAGCAAACAAAAAAAAAGAAAATTTCAAAGGCTTTAAGAATGAACATGATATCTCATGATATATCATATTTAGTTGTATTTCAAAAGCTGGTAGACATGACTCATAAAACAATCACTAATAACTGTTAGCTTAGAATAGAACTAAATAGAACAAATATATTGAAGAAATGAGTAACTGATAAATTGTTAGATTGCATCAACATAAATGAAACAAGAAGTGATAAAATGCTAGTTTAGTAACTAGTTATTAAGGACCTAGAATTGTCCGTACAAATATGTCCCCAATGCCGTTATAATTTACACCCATAATGATGTGGCTAATTGTGTCAGTATTTTAAAAATCCAAAACGAGAGAAAATGATAACAAAGAAAATGAAATTATGGTGATTCTAGGATCTCAAAATATTAAGTATGGAAACAAAATGTGACGCCAATTCTCATATCGATAAGGATGAACAATGCTCATAACCTACTAATTCAAGTGAACATTTAGAAATACAAGGTGTCCAAGATTCTTTGGAAAGCTTTCATTAAGTGGAAACAATGGTGCATGCATCAATATGATGGTAAGATTATCTAGGGATGAGCTATGTGATGGATTTAATGTTGTGGAACGGTAGACTACATCAAGAAATAGATGAGATCCAAAAGGAATACAAATTATTTTAGTATTTTGATGCCAAAGGAAAGTATTGGAAGATGAACTCTAAATCACATTCATGTTTCACATCCATTGTAATATAATCCGGAAGGTACAATGTTCAATGAGCAACCAAGAATTTTCATGAAGACATTGATGGATTGTCGAAAATGTGGCCCTTCTTTTGAAATTTTATAAAATTTGTTGTCCTTCATAAATGACTATTGATTTAAAAAAATTGCATTTTTTTAGGGGTGATTTTTGAATTATCCTTTTTAGGAAGAGTATGAACCCCTCAGAAGGACTAGGAAGGGTTCAATTTTGATCACCGATCGGCCCCTCTATGGTCAATACGTGCATTTATTCCAAATCGAAATTGAAAACCCTGCAACTAGCACACTCACATAACTTGTGGCTGATGAACAACGATATGTCACAAGTGCCATGAACGAGATATCTATTACTTGTTCTCTATGCTTAGTTGTAATCACCCGTTGTCTATGCCTCAACTAGCTGTTACTTTCTTTAGTTAAATGGGTTGTTTGTCACTACTTGTTATCCATGCATGAACTATGAATTATCCATGTATCATTTACTAGTTATTATATCTATATCTATATATTTTAATAATTGTTTATTTCAAATTTTGGAAGATTACCATAAAATCAATCTGGACAGTACACTTGTCCCATCTTCCTTTAATCTATGAAAAAGATAGATGATAATCCACCCCAAATTCTAAGATATAAACACATATCGATGTAATAACAATTACTTTAAGAATGAAGCAACTGCCAATTACTTTAAGAATGAAGCAACTGCAATTACTAAGGCGCCCAATTACTGCTGCATGTTACTGGAGAAAACTGCTACGGCGCCCAATTACACTAATTTGTGTATCTACTTGAATTGATCGACCTAGAATTTCAGCCCAAGGTTGAAGTTGTTCCCATCAATATTTTCATACTATGTGGCTTACAATGCTCCCTCTACATGACGGTGGGAACCCCTAAAGAAGGATGAAACTCTTGATTTGGTTGGGTGAGTGCTTCGTGAATGAATGAAATGGCTGGATAACAAACCGACTGGGGGAAAAGAAAAATGGCCTGCTTTGAACCCTATATCGCTTCTTTCTCATCCATTTGCCTTCCCTCCTCTACAGTCTTGTGGAATGGCCCAGTGGGAGAAGGAGAAAGGGAAGGTTTCTCTTTCCATTTCCTGTCTCCTTTTGGTCTTTATGCTTGAAACAATACTTTACTGGTAGTGTAGCTAGGATTTTTTTTTTAATAATATTATTAGTCGGTTTGGTTTCCATTGAAGTTTGACAAGTGATCAAAGCAGAGCTAGTTATAAGAAACATTTTTTATTATTTATAACGAAGATCCCATGAATTCTAAATTTTCAAATTTTCATATTGGGAATAATTTTTTATTATTATCATAAATGTTGCTAATAGCTAATGAAAATAAAAATATATATATAAAAAAAGAAAAAAAGAAAATTAAATTCCAAAACTTAACCGCTTTAACTTAAATTTTGAAAAATTCCGACCAGATTTTTTTAAAATAGTGCCGAAAAAATCTGCATATTTGAACCCAAATCGTAGATATTACAAGGGGCAAATCATTTGGCATTTATATATTAAAAAAATTATAATTAAATTTGTGGTGCTTTTATTGGTGAATACAAAGTGGCATTAGCCTTCAACTTCATAGCCCACAAGGTGGCGGTGAGGGTTAAATTATCATGTGATGTGTTTGGTCAAATATGTCAGCAGCCCAAGCGAGGCTGCCATCGCTAGCGCAGACTCTAGACATACGGGTTGGCGTAAAGCTCGAGCAACGTGCATGCAGACTGATGGACAACTCTAGTTTCAAGTCTCAATCTCTCGACAACATTTATGAAATAATATCTAGTGAAAAACAAGTTATTAATGTTATTAAAATTTCATTACATGTATAGAATATGTTAATGATTAATAAAAGAAATAGCGTATTTTTAGTTATTAAAATTTCATTATATGTATAAATATGCTAATGATTAATAAAAAAATAAAGTATTTTTACTTCATTTTATTGAAAACGATTTAAGATTTATAAAATTATTTAAAGAAGTACATCTCATGTATGTTTTTATTATTAATAATATACATATTTTTTTTGGTATTTTAACATATATAATTAACATTTTCTATTATTTGTTTATTCAAGAAATTTAAGAAACAATATAACTTGTTTAAATCTAGAAGATGATAAAACTCTGGGCATTAGACAAACATCATATGTTAATTGTTTGCAATATTTGTTATAATAGCTCATTAAGAATAGCAAAATCTATGTGTCCTTAATGTTACTTTTAAATATCAAAAGCTAGCTGAAGCATAAAAAAACAGAAAACATACAATTTATTACTCATTGCTTCAACTACTCTTCTTGGTATTTTAACATATATAATTTACATTTTCTATTATTTGTTTTTTCCAGTTATTTAAGAAACAATATCACCTGTTTGAATCTCTAAGATGATAAAGCTCTTGGCATTAGAGAAACATCATATGTTAATTGTTTGCAATATGTGTTAAGAATAGAAAAATCTATGTGACCTTAATGTTACTTTTAAATATCAAAAACTGGCTGATGCATAAAAAAACAGAAAACATACACTTTATTACTCAATGCTTTAACAACTCTTTTTATAAATTATATTATAATTTACAAAATGATTATTGATTATAGCTTATTGTTTAACATAAAAACATGGAGCTTCAACAACTCTTGTTATAAATTATATTGTACTTTACAAAATGATTATAGCTTGTTGTTTAACGTGAAAACATGGAACTTCATATATTGATTAATAGAAAGGGATTGAGGAACAATAATGTCAAGCCTAAGTCCCAGATAACATATAAAATTGTAATTTTTAATATAAGTTTTTAACTTGATCCACTTGAGAGCTCCCCACTTATACCTTTAAAAGACAATAAATTAACAAATACAAAAGAAGGGTTACCAATAGGGGTAAGGATGAATGTACTTTTACTTAAATCTAATGGAAATATAATGGTTGAGAGTTAAGGTATTTGAGTCACACTTGTTGTTAATTAATTTTTTTCATTAATACTCATTTAAAGATAATGGTTTAATTTATGACTCCACATATTTATGCTCTTTTAGGTTCTTAATATAGTATTTTTTAATTCAAAATAACATGTTAGCAACCTAATGGCTTTTGTTTATTTATGTATTATTAACTATTTAACATAATTTATTTTTTAACTTTATTATTGTATACACTTTAAGCTATTTGTTATTGTTTTTTTTTCATGGTTTTATGTTTTACTTTTTCTTTAATAATTATTTTAAGTAATTAAAAAGATAGGTTTTAAACTTATCACAATCTAAATAGTTAAATAGATATTTTAACTAGTATTACTTTTCAATTTTTTTATATTGTTTTAATTTTTTTATATTAGTTTAATTTTTAAAATTTATAATTGATTTTTTTTTTTTTTTTTAATTCTTTAAAAGCTATTTTGAAATTGTTAATATATCATTTTAATTCTAGTTGTTTCACATTTTTTTCTTACATTGGTTTACTTTTTAAATTTTTTACATTGGTTTACTTATTATTTTTGGTGTAGTGCAATTATTATATTTTTTCAACCTTTTTCTAGCAGATGGAAATCTTTAAAAAATATTAGAATCACATATATTAGTTATGGAAATTGCATAATTTGGACACCATAGAGATATTAGAGGGTACTAAAATTATTTATAAATTTAAAAACACAACTTAAACACTTCTAAATTTAGATTTTACTAAAAATATTTTTACCGGATTCCGACCAAAACCCACTGTAAAGTCCAAATTTAAAATAAATAAACTACTCCATTATTTTTTCTTATAAAAATTATTTTAAAATTATTAATATACCATTTTAATTATAATAACAAAACTCCAATAAAAACTCCAATAAAAGCGGATCGAGATCTAGTTTTCAGATCTGGTCCCTATTTCATGGGGCCGAGGGGGCTGTTCTTAGCCCCCTGGACTCTTGATTTTAATCCCTGAGCTGAGATCACTGCAGCCCCTGTTTGGGTTAGGCTGCCTCATCTCCCCCTGCATCTATGGGGGAAAAGTTCTCTGGAGGACATTGGAAATAAGCTTGGGCGTTTCCTGGACAGTGTGGAGCCGAAAGGGGATCAATTTACCTGTGCTCGTGTTTGTGTTGAGGTTAACCTCGAGAAAGGACTCCCGGAAGCCATTCAGCTCTCCCTGGGGGAATGGCGCCATATCCAAGAGCTGGACTACGAGCAGATTCCTTTTAAGTGCCTTCGGTGCCATACTTATGGTCATTTCGCAAAATGCTGCCCCAAAGCCTCAGAAGTGGCAGAAGTTAAAGGAGATGATTTTCAGCCAGTAACTAACCGGCGAAGGCAGCCAAGGCGAAAGGAAACACTAGCCCAGGTTCCGAAGGCCAATCCTTCAGCGGAGGCAACTCTTGAAATTAAAAACAGCTTTGAAGCACTGCAAGAAGAAGAAGCCCTAGACCCTGAAGCAACAACAGTTATGGAAGACCCTCCGGTAGACGAAAGGCTTTCGGATCCTGCCCTACCTGGCTCAGTAGATGCGAAGGAAGCCAAGGCTTCAGATCCTGAACCCCCTGCCCCTGCAGGTCCGGCTGTTTCAGTCCCCTCCAGCGGCTCTGTGGAAACTATTGAACCTGAAGACATTTTAGTCTCGTCTCCACCCCTTACCAGAGGGCGAAGGACCAACAAGGCACGTAGAGATAAGGAGACGGCTTCCAACATCTCTTTAGGATCTCAGAAAAAGTTGGATCCCTACTTTAAGGGGCAAATTTCATCCCCCTGAGTCTAAATGCTTTGCTTTTGTCTTCTACTTTGCTCACAGTTTGTGAGAATTTACCCTTGTAAGCTCCTTTTGTCATTATCTCGAATTAGCTCAAAAAACAGATGGGATTTGTCTCCCAAGACTTTCACAAGAAGGTTGGCAACATTGTTAGAGGTCACCAACCTTCTTCAGATTTGTAACCTTTTGGTTCTGGCTTGCCAGAATGCCGATTAATGCAACCTAACCGTTCTTGTCAAAAAATAAAATAAAAATACTATTTAATAATAATTTACAAATTATGTAAAAACAAACTCCAATAAGAAACATGTATTTGAATACTATTAATGTAATAATTCACGCAATCCATTAATGCAATGTTTAATGTCGGCTGTCTAATAATGTTTCATTGCAATAACCCATTTATTTCTATTAATGTAATGTTTCTTATTGCACTCTATTAATGTCTTCATGCACTTTAGTTAACTATTTATTATTTTTATGGATGTTAAAGTGCCTGCATCCCTCGTGGTAGATATGCCCGCATACCAGTTGAAGTGCCTGCTCTCCCGGAATAATTGGTGTTACTGTAATTCTCATTTTCATATGGTCCAAATATTCTTCTATTTACACTGTCACCGCTATTATCAGCATTATTCTGCTGAGGTAAAGAGGACGAATTTCTAGGATGCTCACTCCTACTCCTACTCCTACTCATGTTTCTCGGTTCTCGTCCTCTTTTGGCCTCTTCCATCTCTATAATTCAATAATAAATATGAAGAGATAAGTGACTGACCAGACGTTCAAGTTTTACACTATGTAGCTGAGTTTTTTGCTCCAAATTATGAGAGAGATTATAAAGAAAAGTGAAAAATGAATTTAGAAGGCGTTATTCGAGTCTTTCCAATATACAGATTTCTAGAAATGCAAACTCTTCCTCATCATTTGTATTTTAGTGATTTTATTGATATGCCGTTGTAAATTTTTATATCTAATTTGAGTTAATATGTTATTTTTATAATATTTTATTTTATTTTTTAATTTTATTATTTATTAAAAAGAACAAGCTAGACAATCTGAGATGAACAAGGAAGGAGTTACACATGAACATAAACATCTAGATACAACAAAATAAATAATTTTTGAAAAATAAATATTAAAATTAAAAATAACAAAATTGTAAATTATAAATAAAAAATAAAGTTAATATAAATTTATTTTATTTTTAAAATAATTTCATTATTATTATTATTATTATTAACACATACTCTCTCTCTCTCTCTCTATATATATTTTGAGATAAACTATTACATCTATTTTATTTTTCATTGTTGAATTTGTTTTTTAATAGAATAATCTATACTTTATTTTTGATATATTTATAGTTGAATTTTGATCATTTGATGATGATGCTGAGAAAGCTATGATACCCAAAAGTGTTGCAATAGGAACGCACGAGCGCTAAAAGATAGAAGCGTGTGCATGCTCCTAATACCGCATGCATGCTTCAGCTTGTGAACCTTGAACCACCAGTTAGGTATCCACGTAGGCATTAGAAGTGCGCACGCATTAGGAACACGCATGTGCTTTTAACGCGAATGCATTTTTAGTGTGTGCACGTTAAAAGAGCACGTGCGCTGCTCTGCATATTAAAATTGGGCCGAGGCCCATTTCGATCCCATTCTACCTAACTCTGCTGGTGTTGGAGCATCCAAAACCGTCATATGACCATGTGTGCACACCGAATCTACCACCAACACCTCCAAATCATCATCCAAGTAGGATTTTTATCCATGATTTGCAATTTTTTTTGGTTTTTTCAATGATTTAAAAAAATTACATTCTAAACATTCCAAAAAATTCAACCAAAATTGAAACAAATTCATTTTTTTAATTGCATTTCATCTCTTCTCCATCACAATGGTAGAAAACCAAGAGCCAAACCCCCAAACAAACAACCCATAGGATATACCAACCACACAAATCCCCGAAGTAAACATTAACCCCGACGAAAACCCAACCACAAAAGCCCAAATTAACCAACATTTACACTTGTTAAGAACCTTGTTTCATGAGCTTATAACCACTAGGGAACCATTGAGACGCTCCTTAGCTACATCCCTTGACAACATCATTGCCTCTGTTGACAATGCTCAGGGTCAATTGGTGAGCATAACCGAGTATAGGGCTAGGATGAGAGCGTATTATTCCACTTGAATATCTCAAAACAAGCTCTAGTTAGTTATTTCATCGACCCCAGGGCCAACCAAACCCATGATCCACACAAAAGCGCCTTTGCATGGATTGGTGCACATATGAGCATGGAGACAAAACTGGATGAGTCTATGGTTTATGGTTTTTGACAAACCTCCTTGTAACAATAGGGAGGTGTTTGATGGACAATCTACCAAGAGCGGACTCGAGGCCCGATCTCCCTAGCTCAACTCGAGTCTAGAACAAATAAAGACAAGACATAAATAACTCTCCTATGTCTAATTAGAGATCAAGGAACTGGATGCTCTTACCCTTTAGATCGCTGATCCTTTCTCCTTGAATGTTGCTCCAAAGCTTGATAGTCTTCAGATCCGAGCTGTAAAATCTGTCAAGACAACACAATAAAGCAAGTAGTAAAATGCACTTACACAATAATAGATCTAAGTAAGCAGTTAAGTAAGCAAACTACACAATATATCATTAACATAATGAGATTGGTTGAAAGCACTTATATTACTGTATTAAAAGGGAAATACATTATTAGGATGAAGAGATTACAACCAATGGCTTAACGTAGCAATCCTTCTCCGATCAAGCCAATGCCAAAGCCTCCAAAGGGATGATGGATCTCTCAAGGATGAGTAGAGATCTCTCCTAATCTAATTTCACCAGTAATTAGATACTATAGACTTCCTCCTTTTGGAATGGAAGAGAGATTCACTTATATAGGACTAAGTGGATAGGATAGGTTGAGATATGGTAGGATAGAGATAGGGGATCCTTCCAAGAGGTTAGGAACCGAATTTCAGCTTCCCCAAAGGTTAGGGATAGGGAAATACATCAGCTAGCTTCGAGAATGGGCTCGAATAAGATATTTTAATCCATTAACTAACATCATCACAGTCTGTAAGAGGACAACCTGCGACGTCGCAGGTTGCATGAGAACAACTTGCGACGACCTCTCAAAACCTAGTATAAAAGGGTTTGCATCTCTTCTAGGTAAATGACTTAGTCAAGGAAACTTTAGGGATGTATACACTGAGTCTCATGATGGTAAGATTTTAGGTGTAACAGAATTCCCCCCAAAGCATGAAGTTGTTTGCAAAATTGGACAGGTGAAATGCTTTGATAGAAGGAATGGCAATGGCTCATTGGACAAAGGACGTTGCTGTAGTAAAACTGAATCTGAGCACATAGTCTCATATGATGTACAACATGGTTGTCGACCAATACATTGCAGATCATGGTAGTAATGACCAACTGAACACAATCATGGCTACTAGCTACAAGCGTAGATCCATGATGAGATGATAACACAGCCACGACCAATACAAATGTGGATCCATGTGATATGACTCAAAACAATCTCCATCGCAACCTGGGTAAAACATGAATCCCCAGGGTCTTCAAGATGAACCCGCAATGATATGAATCTATCCATGTGATTACAAATGTCTTGATGTCGAACATGGTAGAAACCACTTGATTACCGGTCATTGATGTATACCATTAACAAGCACGAGGGAAATCATCATTAATGTCAATGATTCCTGAGGTATCACAGTAAACATCATCAAGCGCGAATAAATGAGTTGAAGTCGAACGCATGATGCAATATTTCAATCAAGAGTCAATGATGTAAACTCATGTCGAAAGCGAGGTAACCTGCCATTGAGGCATGCAGGCGCAAGGTACTCGATTGGTTTCTAGATTCAATTCTCGGATGATGATTTGAAGTCGACAAGGATGAATCTATCCAAGGAGGGCCATGATGAATCCCCCATCATCGACACAAAACACGACAACAGATGTTTGGAGTAGATCGGATGGTACAGTAGCATGCAAGACTGACTCAGAATAGACTGACATGGTGGAAGGTGTACTGACTACAGATAATGAATGGTGAGAGTATTCTTGAACATGGGCATGGCATGACTTAGAAGTATTGACATGACGAGTACAACACTAACTCCTAATGAAATTGATGGTGGAAGTATTCTTTGAATGACTCAAACGAGTAACCAGAATCAGGAAGTAGGAAAAACTCAAGGATAAATGGATGATCCAAGTGCAGTATGCAAATGCAAATGAGTGCCATGTTCAAGAATGACTAGGTACTTCCACAGATAAAGAGTGTAACATAAAAGCTTTCCTTTTTCCCCATCATGAATGATGAGTGCCTCATGTGTTTTTTACGAGCTTGATGAGGGTAACCAGATGCTCGGTATAGCTCATATCATAGATGAGTCCAATCCCAAATGTTTTTCGAACCTAGGAGAGGAGGGGTTCGTCCCATGACGAGCCCTTCAATGTTAGAGTTTAACGAGTCCCGAGAAGGAAAACTCGGTCGTCATTTCATGTTTAGAGAGTCTGAAAAGAACTAAAGAAGACTCCAAAAGTCCTTTTTTTGTAAAGTTAGCCTCTTCGCCTGAAAAAGGGTAAAACAACGCAGGAGAGGACTCTTCCAGTCATGAATGGATGGAGTATTCCTTTTTTGTAAATAGTGCCCCCTGGTCTGAAAAAGGGGTAAACTATCACCGGGGAGATGACCATTCAAATCCTCTTACAATCATGAATGCATCAAGTTCGCTTGGAAATCTTTTCCTATTTAAGGAGTCTGAAAAGAGTTTAAAGAGGACTCCATGAACAACGTTGTCATAGTTGATAACCGAGTACGACAAAGGAAAAAGTAAACTCAACACAGTTCCTTTTCCATAAATTGTCTAGCAAGGCCGGATAAAGTGATAAACCTATACTCGTTAGACACACCTTTTTACTCAAAATTTTAATGAGCACGATAATGGTATCAAAAGCACTCGGATTATTTTTCATATTTGAACTAGAGCAGGAAAAAGTAAAAACTAAGCTCAAACCACTTTTCATGTTTCAACCAGAGCACGAAAAAAGTGAAAAGTAAGCTCAAATACCATCTTACTGTTTTTAACGAGCTCGAAGATACGTGAAAAGAATGCTCATGACATTTGCTTCATTTTTTAACGAGCTTGTAACATAAAATGAACTATGCTTGGGATTATTTTCATGGTTTAGCGAGCTCGAAACCCAGAACAAAGTATGCTAAAAAAACTTCCCATTGGAGGACTCTTTCCAAACATGGTATCCAGAGGTTGGTACATGCCCCCAGCATGATTGTTGGAAGTAAGTCACTTATCTCCAACATAATGTGGAGAGGCGATCGAGTTGACTTCAACATGGTGTCTAGAGGTTGAAGACATGCCCCCCAAGCTTCATTTCATTCGCCTAAGGCATAGGCGCCGGATGAAAAGAAGGTTCAGGTACTAAGTCAACGAGAAGACTTGACTCAAAGGGAAAGGGTCTGTTTCATTTTTTAACGAGCTTGACACAGGAAAAGAATTGTGCTCACGGGAACCTATTTCATTTTTTAGCAAGCTTGACATAGAAAGAGAACTATACTCATAGGAACCTATTTCATTTTTTAACGAGCTTGACATAGAAAGGGAACTATGCTCGTAAGACTTGTTTCATTTTTTAATGAGCTTGACACAGGAAGGGAACTATGCTCAGAGAACCTATTTCATTTTTTAACGAGCTTGACATAGAAAGGGAACTATGATCAAGGGAACCTATTTCATTTTTTAACGAGTTTGAAATCGAAAGGGAACTATGCTCAAACTATTGGTTTCATTTTTTAACGAGCTTGAAGCCAAAGGTAAACTCTGCTCACACTACTGGTTTCATTTTTTAGCGAGCTTGAAGCCAAAGGTAAACTCTGCTCAACACTACTAGCACCTATCCATAGGTTGGTAGTGTGCCCCCCAGCATGATGTCCAGAGGTTGGAGATACGCCCCACATGCTTAAGGGGAAGAAACCACTAATACGTGTGGAACGTTCAGGGAAGTTTGTTGAATGGCAGTCATACGATGATTGGCTGTCACGAAGGAAATTTGATCAACAGTCACAACCCTCCCATCATAGGGAAAATACATCACTCGAAAGAGTGTGGACACGACGGCTTTCATAGCATAGACATAATCACGTCCAAGGAGTAGATTGAAATCTAAAGGACCTTGGAAAACCATGACATCAACATAAACAGTTTTACCTCCCAAGGTGACAGGTAACTGTGGAAGAGTCCCTAAAGTTCTAGTAGGCCTTCTATTAAAAGCCAAAATCTGGTCGGTAACTGGCACAAGCTGAGGAGACCCCATAGCTTGCCGAGCAGTTGAGGATAAAATACTAACAGAATCTCCCTTGTCAACTATAGTGTGAAATATTTCCTTATCGACAACACCTACAGATATCTAGAAAGGAACATCTGAGGGGAGATGAGATTCTGCTAGACTATTCCAATCAAATGAAATAACCTCAGTACTTGGAGGGGGTTGTGATGCACCTGCAACAATTAATTAATAAGAATATGCGAAATAGCAGAAATGACAGAACTCATAATCACTTTTATATTGATCAGGGCCACTTCGAGGGGGCAACCTCCTTTGAGCAAGCTCAATACAATTGACTTCACGGTGCCTTCAATGACCTCAACACACACTTATATACTAAGTCTATGCCCAATACTATGAGTCAAAACCATGGGACATATAATACTACAGGACGACTTACAAAGCATATGTGTCCAATACTATGGGTCAATACTATGGGCTAGTATAAACTACGGATCAACAAATACTACGGGACGACTTACAAAGCATATGCGTCCAACAACAATATACTAACATAGTAAAGAGAAGGGTTGACATAGGTTCCTAACATCCCCTCTCCCTTAGAAAAAGCTTTGTCTTCAAAGCTTTGGTTGGAGAAAGTGATGCAGAATCTGAAGGAGTGGTTCCCCGGTAGCATCCTCGAGTTGCATTTCGGGCCACTGACATCTTTGGAGTGTCAAGGAGGATTGCTTGGAAGGCTGTAGATGAAGAAGAACCCTGTCAGTTGCGTGGAAAATGCGCTCAGAATGGTGCTGATCGGCTTGTTGTTTTAGGCGAATTCTGGCCATGTGAAGATTGTCCTGTAGAATGAGAAGAATCTGATCGTGGTTTCGAAGAATTGAGTCAATTTCCTGAACTGTGGAGTTGCTAAGGGTGTATGGAAGAATGTAATGTCCCCAGCTTGACCCTATTGCATTAATATTGTAAATGATGTAAATATTGTTATTTAGTCATGGTGAGGAGCTCAAGGCCAAGGCTTCGCCACTGATTTGTCGTCTTATGTATCGGCAATTAAAATAGATGCATATGGTTCTTGTGCTAGCGGAGCACAATGTAAAATCGGACATCATGTAAACAAGCAATTTTAATGAAAAACCCACAACCGGCTACGCAATGCAACAAAGAGATGGGGGCATGATCTTTACAAGGAATAGGGAGGGAAAATAACCAAACCCTTGAGGCATGGTGTTAAGCCATTTTCATTGAGGAAACCATGAACTCTCAACTACCCATTTGGCCTCATGCACCCAATCATTTAATCCTTCCAATAATTGGTTGAGATAATTAATGCCTTGGGATGGGAGAGGTATGGCTGTCAATTTTCGTGTATGGGAAAGACAACAACTTGGGAAATCGGGTTTTGGTTTGCTGGGCAAGAAAACCCCCACGAAATTGGCCCAAAAGCCATTCTTCACCCATGGCATTCATCCTCTCACGTAGATAGAGATGGCTGGGAGTTACAGTCACGTTTTTCATCAAAAACGCAGGGTTCTCCTTGCCCCAAAACTCGTTTTTGGTTTTGGATAGTAGCTGGGAAGGAGGGGCTGCGATTTGGGACTGTATGGAGTTCATTTTGTCCCCGAATTGCCATGGGCATTTTTCCTAAAAACGTTTTCTGCTACCTGGGGTTTTCCCCAAACCTCCATTGCTCGTTTTTAACCTTCCCACGTTTTTCTGAAGCTTAGGGGGATCATTATCACGCATGTCACTGTACAAACTATTTCCCTCATACCCAACACTTATGCCCTTGCTGTTATATGCATCCATCTCCTAGCCACCTCAGAAACCCAATTGCTGGTTGGTATGGCTGATTCTGGTGTATCTATGGCTATGTGAGACCCTGTTGTTCCCTATTTACTTGTGGAGATCATGCCCAGCTCGGGGGTGGCAGTGGTGCTAAGAGATTAAGGAGCACACTGGCCTACGGTTGGGTGGAACGTTGCAGAAGCGTAGCTGGTTGCTTAGGGACTACTTGATTAATATAAGTATTCTCTTGTGCTATCCTTCAATTGTTTAATTGAGGAATATCTTGAATGTATGGTGAATGAGTATTTAAAATTTACTTCCGCTGTGTTCACTTAAAATATTTATGCATCTTCATATGCCTGTTATAATATATGAATGCTTATGAATAAGATCATGGGGCTAGATGCCCAGTTGTAGCACAATGATCCTCTCTATCAGGCTGGTATGATAGGAGGGGACATTACATTTGGTATCAGAGTTGCGTTGCAGCATTGGGCCTCTATGGGCCAAATCTGATAGCAGTTAGAAGGGAAGATTTTAAATTTTTCCTTAAGAGTTTTGAAAATTTTTGTTTTAACTCTGTTTTTGGAAATTTATGTTTTAAGTCAGTTTCGGGGAGTCATCCCAAAACTGCGGAAAGGTTCCGCGAACCTTCCTGCAATTGCGGAAGAGTTCCATGAACCTTCCCGCAATTGCGGAAGAGTTCCGTGAACCTTCCCTCAATTGCGGAAGGATTCAGCGAACTGCTCCGAAACAGCAGAGAAAAATTTTTTTAAGTGAAAAATTTTCTAAGTGTCGGCATCGAACGAAAACTTTTTCGGAAGGAATTCTCTTCCGAAATTGCGGAAGGAATTCTCTTCCGAAATTTCGGAAGGATTCTGCGAATTGTTCCGAAACGCGGAAGAGTTCGACGAGTCGTTCCGAAGTTGCGGAAGACTTCGCCGAATCGTTCCGCAACTACGGAAGACTTCGCCGAATCGTTCCGAAAAATCATCCGAAATTGGGGAAGCATTCCAGCGGAAGTATTCCGTGAACGGCTCTGGAACTGCGGAAGCCTTCGCCGAATGGCTCCGCTCGGCAAATCGCCCCGCAATTGCGGAAGCGTTCGGCGAACTGCTCCGCAATTGCGGAAGCCGTCGCCGAAGCGCCCCGCAATTGCGGCAGCCTTCAGCCAAGCGCCCCGCAACTGCAGAAGGCTACAGCCAACCGCCTCGCAATTGCGGGAACATTAAGTGAACCGCCCATTGCGGCAGCACCTTGCGAACCGCTGTTGTGGAAGGGTTCAGCGAACCGCCCATTGCGGCATGATTCGTAAAAAAAAAAAAAAAAAAAAAAACAAGGGCACTGCCCTCGACCCGCCCTGCTGTGGCGCAGGGAAGCCACAAGGGGGCAAGCCCCCTTGACCCCCTTTCTTTTTCCCCCTCATGTGTCTTTGTTTGTGATTTGACGAGTTGTCAGTATGGCATTCTTCCCACGTGCATGAAGTAATTTGTGAATTTCTGAGAATATAATGCAACTGTGTAAAATGTGCAGAATGGGAGTGAAAGTTGTCATTTTTGAAAGGATGCAGTTCCCGCACCTGATGTCAGAATGGAGCATGAAGACAGGAATTGGAAAGCTTGTCCAGCAGGGAACAATGATGCATGACCAGAGTTTGAAGGAGGTCTACATATATCATAGATATCTAGTGCAGAAGAGTGCCAGCGGCTGTTTTGACAAACAAATTTTGTTGTCAATATGGGCAATTTCTACAATTGCAGGATATGGAAGAGGAATTTTGCAGGATATGGAAGAGAAATTCCATGTCACGATGAGGGATCGAAAAGGGAAGAATTTCTTAAACCTCTGTTTGTTATCATACTTATAAGTATGAAATTGTCATATGGCATAAAAATGTTAAAAATGTAAAGGATTACATAGATGTATATGCACTAGATGGCATCTTAACAAACATTGCATAGTGCATATAGAAATGCTTGTGCATAAATGGGATATTTCATATTGGTAGAATAATGAAGTATGCATATGCAATGAACCACTAATGGAGAATATCGTGGTTGATAATCACTATTGATGTTGGTATTGGTGTAGGACCAAAGATAACAAAGAGCATGGCTAAATGTGTTGAGGATGTTGTTGCATAAAGCCAACAACCTTATGCAGAAATGATGGTGCAACGAGTCTAGGATCATAAAGTTGGAAAAAGGACTGAGCAGCCTTGGTAAGAGGCCAACTGATCAGGTAACATCAGACGATGTTAATGGTAACCATATAGGTTATGGTTATTGGTGCCAAATTGCATGAATGTTGAAAAAGGATTTGGTAAGATCCCTTCAACTATGTCTGAGTTATGTTGAGACAGTTTGCATATGATATTAAATACCGCTTGGGACTGTTAACCTACCAAGCTTGGTGAGGTGTGGGTAAGTGAAGGAAATGATCCTTACACCCTATGACCGTTTAGAAATCTCAATGCATTCATATGAATTTGTATTATGCCATGTGTATGATTGTTATGTGCTTGATAACCAAAGCAAGTGAGGACTGGTGGTCCTGATTATGGAAATGCAAGATATATGAGATAGTCATGTTTCGATCATAATATGCTTGAATGCATAGTACTCATGAAACAATGCCAAGTAGCATTGAGTAGATGTGCATTAAGAGATTTTATAAATCTTGTGATGCATTGTATGAATGCATAGGGATGATACATATGTCGTTGCAAAATAAATAATGAATGAAATGATGAATTGATGATAATTCTAGGACCATTTCATGGGCTGTTATGAATGCAGAATAGTAAGTGCATGAAGATCCCAATCATGATCGATGGGATGCTAGAATGCTCTGTGAAAGGATAGAGTTGTATGAATGATATGACTATGAAATTGATCTAGAGCTTATGAGAAGGAATCTCATGGTTGAGAGCTCTAAGTTCTGTTAGTAAGAACAGTTGTAAATCTCAGATTGGTAAATATTTCGGATTTGAAATTTTGCTAATAATTGCTAATGACTGTTTGGCTTATATGAAAATGTGTCAGGAGGACATGCTGTAAGTGGATGCTCATGTATGGAAGCAAGCATAAGACCATAACGGGCAGAGTGGTGTCCCTTACAGGAGCCAAACAATGTGAGGATAGCCTCATGGATAAGAAAACTAATTTCTGTAGGAGACATAATTGTAAATTCATATTGAATTTATTTATGAATGCTATTGATTGGTTATGGAACAATTGTATTTGAAGCTTATTACTAAATATTGCTGATGGTTTGGCTATTTGATAAAGTGTGCCATGATGACACATTGTAGGAAGATCATGTGTGATGGCCTGCAGAAGCCAAACTAGATGGGAAAGACCCCATGCTTTGGAAATGGGCTTCGGATGAAGCGCCATTGATAATGTCTCAGCCAAACCGCATGACGGTAAACCATGAAAGTGAGATGGTAAGACTATGCCCAAAGGGCATGTGAGACACATCTGCAAAATGAATAAGTATTCTGTGACCCTAGACAAGAACATTCATGTCTAAATTATTAGGGTTAATTTGCAGAGCATGCTCTATCTTATTTATATCATTGCAGACTGCTTGAGTATGATTAAAGCCTACATGGCGCACATCGGAAAGGGGGTGCACACCTTTTCTGGTGCTGGGTCATGATAGGGTTTTCAATATTGACTATACCCTAAGGGAATGGATGCATTCCTGGTGTTTCAATACTTGATAGTGAATGATATGGAATGTGGTTAAGAATTGAACAGTAATACTGATGAGCTTGCTTATCCTTCTTGTGTTGTCATCCTACACAGATGCAGATTGATACTGCACATTAAAGGGCAAAGTGAAGAAGGGTATGCAAAGAGACTGTATGGGAATTGGCAACCTTTCTATGCTCACGTGAAATATTACCAGAAGGGATGGACAGTCCCGAAGAGCTGTGTGTGATGTACCTGCAATAATTAATTAATACAAATACACGAAATATCAGAAATAATAGAACAGAATCGCTTTTATATTGATCACGGGCCACTTCGAGGGGGCAACCTCCTTTGAGCAAGCTCAATACAATTAACTTCACGGTGCCTTCAATGACATCAACACACACTTATATACTAAGTCTATGCCCAATACTATGAGTCAAAACCATGGGACATATAATACTACGGGACGACTTACAAAGCATATGCGTCCAATACTATGGGTCAATACTATGGGCTAATATAAACTACGGATCAACAAATACTACGGGACGACTTACAAAGCATATGCGTCCAACAATAATATACTAACATAGTAAAGAGAAGGGTTGACATAGGTTCCTAACATCCCCTCTCCCTTAGAAAAAGCTTTGTCCTCAAAGCTTTGGTTGGAGAAATTGCTGCAGAATCTGAAGGAGTGGTTCCTCAGTAGCATCCTCGGTTTGCATTTCGGGCCACTGACGCCTTTGGAGTGTCAAGGAGGATTGCTTGGAAGGCTGTAGATGAAGAAGAACCCTGTCAGCTGCGTGGAAAATGCGCTCAGAACGGTGCTGATCGGCTTGTTGTTTCAGGCGAATTCTGGCCATGTGAAGATTGTCCTGCAGAATGAGAAGAATCTGATCGCGGTGTCGAAGAACCGAGTCAATTTCCTGAACTGGAGAGCTGCAAAGGGTGTATGGAAGAAGAACAGGCGGTGTTTTTCCATAGCCTGCTTCATATGGTGTCCTTTGAGATGTGGTATTGTACCACCAGAGCGCTGCTAGGAAATCCATAGAAATAGTTGGCCAAAGCTATGTAGGGATGGCCACGGGTTTGAGCAATCCCGAAAGGAGTGTCGTTTCCCCCTTGTTGACTTGGAAAGTATCATCGTCAGCCACCATCTGTTGAATTGTCATTTTTAGTCCCAACCAAAAGAAGTTACATTGTTCTCAGTCATACATTTTGCAGAACCCAGAGTGCCCTATTGATGAAGAAGCATGGAGTTCATAGAAGAGATAGCCCTGTTGAACATATTGCAACCAATTTGGAACAAGCAGAGAAAGAGCTGTAAGAGAAACTGGGTCATCAATTGTGCGAGAAGGAGCATCTTCCACCATATTGTCCTTACCCTTCTTGTAAGTGATCACATAGGGACAACCCATGAGTTGGGTAACCCATTGCAGGTGTGTTGGGGAGGAGACCCATTGTTCCAAAAAAATTTCCAGACTCGGGAGATCAGTCTTGATGTAGAAATAATTCCCTAATAGGTATGGCTGCCACTTCTGTACTGCATGCAAAATAGCCATCATTTCCTGCTGAGAGGTAGATGTGGTTACATTCTTACCGGAAAGGTCTCTTGAAGGCAGCAAGCTCATTGGTTCAGCAAAGATACCTGCATATCTATCCAAGGAAGTAGTGGAGACTGTTGATGGGTGCATCTGAATGGAATTGAGCTGAGCAATGACACCATGTGAATTCTTCTTAAGGATTTTTTCCAGGCGATGTGAACTGATGATGTAGAGAGACCCTGGTTGTAAGCCCCGAAATTTGTGGTGTGCCCCATTGACTTTAAACTGCATCCAAAGTTCAGCAAAATCCCATAAGATGGGGCCAAGTGTGCGTAACCATTGAACGCCCAAAACCACATCACATCCGCCTAAGGACAAGGCAAACATGTCGGAGCGTAGGTTATAATCTTCCATAGAGATACGCACATTGTGACACTTCCCCTTGCAAGGTAAGGTGACCCCATTGACAACCATGACTTCAAAGTTGGAGCAAGGATGGACAAAACAATCAGCCTGTTTGGCAATTCGAGGGTCAATGAAGTTATGAGTGCTACCAGAATCAATGAGTATGGTAAGAGGGAGCTTCTTGAAGTATCCCCTGACCTGCATTGTTTGTGGGGTGGTGACGCCGGTTACAGCATGGAGAGAGATCTCGGGTGGATCGTCCTGAGATGGGGTGTCAACAGGCGGGTGTTGCATGTCGACCGGATCATCTACTGTATCTGTAGCTTCTTCACCAAGTTCTAAGGCACGCGGAGAATCCACATCCAAGATATAGAGCTTTTGTTGAACACATCTATGTCCCCGAGTGAATTTCTCATCACAATTATAGCAAAGCCTTTTTTCTCGGCATGCCTGCATTTCTATTTCAGACAAATGCTTGATAGGAGTTGGTTGAGGAGCAGGCGTGATGGGAGGTCGTTGGGAACCCATATTTATGAAGGGAACAAAGGTGGGTTTGGAGCGTTGTTGAGCTGCGATCTTGTCCTCAGCCAACTTAGCCAACCCTAGGACTTCCATCATTGTGTTGGGACAAAACATTTTGACCTCTGAGCGGATTTCATCCTTGAGACCACTGATAAAACAACTCCTGTAGAATTCATCAGACAATCCTTCTGTGTGATTGGCTAGTTTCTCAAATTCCATCTGATACTCTCTCACTGTGCCAGTTTGGTGAAGTTTAGTGAGTGCTCCTGTGAAGTCGTCAAAAGCACTAGGACCAAATCGTGGCAAAATGAGTTGGCAAAAATCTTTCCAGTTTGGCTCGGGATGAGCTTTGATGTACCAACGGTACCATTGAAGGGCTTCCTGTTCCAAATGAAAGGATGCAAGTGGAACTTTCTGAACATCAAAAGTATTATGCAGACTGAAATATTGTTCTGCTCGATATATCCATCCAGTCGGATCAGTACCATTGAAGCGAGGAAAATCAAGCTTCGGCCCATGAAAAGTGCTAGAAGCAGAGAACCCAGTGGCTGCAAAAGATTCTGGCTGTCTGGTATTGTTCATGGCTGAATGCTGAAGATGGAGGCTGAGAAATTTTTCATCCAGATCTTGGAGTTTGGTTTGGATCGCTGCAAGTGCTTCCTCCATGGTGTGTGCTTTTTTTTTTTTTCAGACTGGAGCGGCTACGGCTCGGAACGAATCTGGAACAACGCCGAACGGCTGGATCTGGAACGGCGTGCAAAATGGATCTGAAACAGTGCAGCAGTGATCGGCAATAGTTCAGCTGAAAGTAGATATAGACCCCAGGTATGTGCGGCTTCCTAACAGTTCAGGGTTTTCACTCGGCTACCAATGCTGTCTGACGGCTTGCGTATTGGGGCAGTACCCCTCACTCCACGGCTCAGGTAAAACTGATAACCGCTTTGCCACAAACGACAGCTCTTGGTTTACCTCACGGGTGGGAACTAGTCAATCAGGTAGGGGTCGTTGCCCTTTTCGCTTGGCAGGTCCTCTCAATGGCCAGCTACTTCGGGGTTCCTGTGGTACTCCTCACAATGAGTTTTAGGGCTTATGCCCAAGTACTTCCCACAGTTAAGCGGATAGGGATTATTCCCACATAACCTGCAACAGAAAAAAATTTGGGCAGAAATTCCACCCAATGTTCAAAAACTGGATCTATATTGCTCAGAATTGCTATTATAGCATGTTTCCGGAACTGGAACAACCACTCTGCTTCTACCCATGGAATCAGAGTAGAAATCTGGGCACTCGGTCAAAAGATTTTCTCCCTGCAATTTCCGCGGCCGTCATCGAAATTCTGAAAAATTGCTGATTTTAAATCTGCGATATCTCCACTTTTAGAACTCCAAATGAGATGATTTTTTTTTTGAAACTGCGTATTTTTGAAAGAGGAATTCAGATATGCAATTGGTTTCTTCTGATTTTGTGCAGAAAGTTTCAGAAATTGATCTGAAAGTCGCCGCCCAAAAAAAATAAAATAAAAATTTCCCACTTGTGCCAAGGAAAGTGCTCTGATACCAGATGTGATGTACCTGCAATAATTAATTAATGCAAATACACGAAATATCAGAAATAATAGAACATAATCGCTTTTATATTGATCACGGGCTACTTCGAGGGGGCCAGCTCCTTTGAGCAAGCTCAATACAATTAACTTCACGGTGCCTTCAATGACCTCAACACACACTTATATACTAAGTCTATGCCCAATACTATGAGTCAAAACCATGGGACATATAATACTACGGGACGACTTACAAAGCATATGCGTCCAATACTATGGGTCAATACTATGGGCTAATATAAACTACGGATCAACAAATACTACGGGACGACTTACAAAGCATATGCGTCCAACAATAATATACTAACATAGTAAAGAGAAGGGTTGACATAGGTTCATAACACTGTGTAATAAGAGAAGGTATCATCCTTGTGTGAGTAGGGGTCATGTCAACCTACAGTCAAGAAAGTCACCTATAAAGTTCCTAAAAGGAACCACCGATTTGCACAAAAGAAGGAGTGGCGTCCTTGTATAAATGAAGAGCTGATGGGTGTGAAGGGTTATGGTGCAAGAAGGTGTGGTGGCATTGGTAAAGGCATGAAATCTCTATTGGGACAGCAGTGGGAGGGCGGGCGCCGATGACTGACTGAAAACCCTGAGATGCCTATTGGGTCAGCAGTGGGAGGGCGGGCGCCGATGATTGACTGAAAACCCTGAGATACCTATGGCTCCTTAGTAGAGCCTTGACCTATGATGGTCAGTGGCGCAGTTTCCTTCCATTGGTCGATGACCTAGACGAATGTGCTGGCTCGGCACTGGAGAGGGCCAACCAGGTATGGGACTGGTTGGGCACCACCAATTGCTTGGTAATTCCAGCCGATGGGGAGGCGTACTGGATAAGCATTAACTATATCCAAGTCCATAGGCGATCCCAAGGCTTGCAGAAGCGAAGCAGGATCCTGTGGACCAGAGGGAAAACACACAATACAGATAAGTATTCGTTTTCATTTATGTCTTGTTTGAAATAATGAAGATTACAGGTATAAGTCTTCTAACAGCTAAGCTGATACACTATTGTTTCTTTGTTGGAAACCTTGGTCATTGTAGGAAGGCAAGACCCTAAAAGATTATGAATTGCTGGTAAACCTAGAAAGTAAATGAGTGGGCGATATGAATTGCTGGTAAATACAGAGAGTAAATGAGTGGGCGATATAAATTATTAAGAAATCCAGGGAGTAGCTGGTTGAACGCTATAAAGTTCTTGATAAGTCCAGAGAGTGACTAGTTGGGCATTAACCACTTGATATGGTAAAGCAGCGTGTACGCTGGCCCAACACCCCTTAAAACAATTGATAAAACCAGTCAGCGTACTGGCATGGCATTGCCTATTCGAATGGTTGTGGAGTAGCCTGCGTGCTGGCCCAACATTCGTTGTTGTATCCACTGGAAATCCAATGCTTGGAAAGCGAAGAAGGATCCTGTGGATTAAAGTGCCGACATCCAATACAGATAAGTATTCAGTTACCTTGCAGCTTCTTGCTCATGAATATACGTGTGTATATGATTTGGTTATGATTTCCTAAAATTCTTGTTTAGAGAAAAACCCTATGAAAATGAACTAAACATGTGAATTAATTCAATGTTTGAGTGTAGGTATTGCTGGAAGCCAGGATTATGAAGGCATCCTAGAGATGCATGTGGACATGTGACTGTCCTAAGGAGCTCCGTATGAGCAGTAATGAAAAATGGTGCTAGTGGATACAAGTGGATCCTAGCAACCCAAGGTTCTGTAGGCAATAATGGGAAGGGTGCCCTAGCCGAAAATCCATATGCAGACCTTAGACACTAAGTGTCATAGCCAAGAAAGGAAAGTCAAAGCATTCACATTGAAGTAAAAAAGACTAAGGAGCATGAAACCACAGTGGTGGTGTAGCTCCATTATAGAACAAGACTAAGAGGGAGAAACCCCTACTCTTCTCTTTCCTTTTGATTGATGCATTTATAAAACAAAAGATTGTTGAGTGCATATCATGGTTGAAAATAGATTGTGTTTAATTGCTTGAGATGAATTGTGAATGCTAAAATAGTAAATTTCTTGTGAAATGATGAACATGAATGAGTTCATATGTATGTTGGGAAAGCATGAAAAGTGTGAAAATCCCATGAATAAAGCATGGACATTCCATGTCGATTAGGAAAATAATTGACTAATTTTAATGATATGTTATGCTTGTCCTAACAAAGAATTCCCATGATGAATTTCACAGGTAAGAAAGTGAAACAATTGGTTGTAGCCGGCACAAGAAAGTGTTGCTAGTAAGCAAAGTGTGTTCTGTTGTGCCCATTGACCATGGTAGCAGACCGAGGGCTATTAGAGTTGGCTGAAAGTCTTCTTCAAACAATTGCCAGGACCCAAGAAAATCTTGGGGAGATGCTCAAGCTACAGAGGCAACAGAATGAGATAAACCATGAGGCTTTGCGGGACTCTATTCGTCTGCAAAAAGAGGTAAAAAGCATTATGGGAGCAATCAGCAAGGGAAATAAAAATGGATCAACGAAGAAGCATTCATCCAACTGTCCGAGTAAGAAACGTTCGAGGTGGGAAGACTCAAAGGAAATGGACCGGGAAAAGATAAAGCCGCCAATGAAATGTTGGGGATGTGGAGGAAATCCTTGCATCCGTGACTGCCCAACAAGAGAATATCAAGAGGGCAGCAACCGTAAATTCTCCAAGTTCGTGGGCCAGTTGGAAGGAAAAGAAAAAGAAGGAATTGTTTTGGAACGATGTCCTCATGCAGGGCTAGAAGGTCCTAGCCAGCAAGAGCAGTTTGTAAAAAAACAAACCAAAGGACTTAGTCCTGAAAGACCCAAGTAAAGGGTGAATTGCAGGACAAACCTACCACATTTTGTGAATTTTGGACATATGTAAAGCGGGTATTTATTTCCGAAGTGTTGGAACACCGAGGACGGTGTTATTCCAAGGGTAAGGGAATGTAATGTCCCCAGCTTGACCCTATTGCATTAATATTCTAAATGATGTAAATATTGTTATTTAGTCATGGTGAGGAGCTCAAGGCCAAGGCCCCGCCACAGATTTGTCGTCTTATGTATCGGCAATTAAAATAGATGCATATGGTTCTTGTGCTAGCGGAGCACAATGTAAAATCGGACATCATGTAAACAAACAATTTTAACGAAAAACCCACAACCGGCTACGCAATGCAACAAAGAGATGGGGGCATGATCTTTACAAGGAATAGGGAGGGAAAATAACCAAACCCTTGAGCCATGGCGTTAAGCCATTTTCATTGAGGAAACCATGAACTCTCAACTACCCATTTGGCCTCATGCACCCAATCATTTAATCCTTCCAATAATTGGTTGAGATAATTAATGCCTTGGGATGGGAGAGGTATGGCTGTCAATTTTCGTGTATGGGAAAGACAGCAACCTGGGAAATCGGGTTTTGGTTTGCTGGGCAAGAAAACCCCCACGAAATTGGCCCAAAAGCCATTCTTCACCCATGGCATTCATCCTCTCACGTAGATAGAGACGGCTGGGAGTTACAGTCACGTTTTTCATCAAAAACGCAGGGTTCTCCTTGCCCCAAAACTCGTTTTTGGTTTTGGATAGTAGCTGGGAAGGAGGGGCTGTGATTTGGGACTATATGGAGTTCATTTTGTCCCCGAATTGCCATGGGCGTTTTTCCTAAAAACGTTTTCTGCTACCTGGGGTTTTCCCCAAACCTCCATTGCTTGTTTTTAACCTTCCCACATTTTTCTGAAGCTTAGGGGGATCATTATCATGCCTGTCACTGTACAAATGATTTCCCTCATACCCAACACTTATTCCCTTGCTGTTATATGCATCCATCTCCTAGCCACCTCAGAAACCCAATTGCTGGTTGGTATGGCTGATTTTAGTGTATCTATGGCTATGTGAGACCCTGTTGTTCCCTATTTCCTTGTGGAGATCATGCCCAGCTCGGGGGTGGCAGTGGTGCTGAGAGATTAAGGAGCACACTGGCCTATGGTTGGGTGGAACGTTGCAGAAGCGTAGCTGGTTGCCTAGGGACTACTTGATTAAGATAAGTATTCTCTTGTGCTATCCTTCAATTGTTTAATTAAGGAATATCTTGAATGTATGGTGAATGAGTATTTAAAATTTACTTCCACTGTGTTCACTTAAAATATTTATGCATCTTCATATGCCTGTTATAATATATGAATGCTTATGAATAAGATCATGGGGCTAGATGCCCAGTTGTAGCACAATGATCCTCTCTATCAGGCTGGTATGATAGGAGGGGACATTACAAAGAAGAACTGGCGGTGTTTTTCCATAGACTGCTTCATATGGTGTCCTTTGAGATGTGGTATTGTACTACCAGAGCACTGCTAGGAAATCCATAGAAATAGTTGGCCAAAGCTGGGTAAGGATGGGCAAGGGTTTGAGCAATCCCGAAAGGAGTGTCGTTTCACCCTTGTTGACTTGGAAAGTATCATCGTCAACCACCATCTGTTGAATTGTCATTTTTAGTCCTTTCCAAAATAAGTTACATTGTTCCCGGTCATACATTTTGCAGAACCCAGAGTGCCCTATTGATGAAGAAGCATGGAGTTCATAGAAGAGATCGCCCTGTTGAACATATTGCAGCCAATTTGGAACAAGCAGAGAAAGAGTTGTAAGAGAAATTGGGTCATCAATTGTGCGAGAAGGAGCATCTTCCACCATATTGTCCTTACCCTTCTTGTAAGTGATCACATAGGGATAACCCATGAGTTGTATAACCCATTTCAGGTGTGTTGGGGAGGAGACCCATTGTTCCAAAAAATTTTCCAGACTCTGGAGATCAGTCTTGATGCAGAAATAATTCCCTAATAGCTATGGCTGCCACTTCTGTACTGCATGCAAAATAGCCATCATTTCCTGCTGAGAAGTAGATGTGGCTAAATTCTTATCGGAAAGGTCTCTTGAAGGCAGCAAGCGCATTGGTTTAGCAAAGATACCTGCATATCTATCTAAGGAAGTAGTGGAGACTGTTGATGGGTACATCTGAATGGAATTGAGCTGAGCGATAACACCATGTGAATTCTTCTTAAGGATTTTTTCCAGGCGATGTGAACTGATGATGCAGAGAGACCTTGGTTGTAAGCCCATAAATTTAGGTTGTGCCCCATTGACTTTAAACTGCATCCAAAGTTCAGCAAAATCCCATAAGATGGGGCCAAGTGTGTGTAACCATTGAATGCCCAAAACCACATCACATCCGCTTAAGGACAAGGAAAACATGTCAGAGCGTAGGTTATAATCCTCCATAGAGATACGCACATTGTGACACTTCCCCTTGCAAGGTAAGGTGCCCCCATTGGAAACCATGATTTCAAAGTTGGAGCAAGGATGGACAAAACAATCAGCCTGTTTGGCAATCCGAGGGTCAATGAAGTTATGAGTGCTACCAGAATCAGTGAGTATGGTAAGAGGGAGCTTCTTGAAGTATCCCCTAACCCGCATTGTTTGTGGGGTGGTGACACCAGTTACAGCATGGAGAGAGAACTCGGGTGGGTCGTCTTGAGATGGGGTGTCAACAGGCGGGTGTTGAATGTCGACTTGATCATCTACTGTATCTGTAGCTTCTTCACCAAGTTCTAAGGCAGGTGGAGAATCCACATCCAAGAGATAGAGCTTTTGGTGAACACATCGATGTCCCCGAGTGAATTTCTCATCACAATTATAGCAAAGCCTTTTTTCTCGGCATGCCTGCATTTCTATTTCAGACAAATGCTTGATAGGAGTTGGTTGAGGAGCAGGCGTGATGGGAGGTCATTGGGAACCCATATTTCTGAAGGGAACAAAGGTGGGTTTGGAGCGTTGTTGAGCTTTGATCTTGTCCTCAGCTAGCTTAGCCAACCCTAGGACTTCCATCATTGTGTTGGGAAAAAACATTTTGACCTCTGAGCGAATTTCATCCTTAAGACCACTGATAAAACAACTCCTGTAGAATTCATCAGACAATCCTTCTGTGTGATTGGCCAATTTCTCAAATTCTGTCTGATACTCTCTCATGCCAATTTGGTGAAGTTTAGTGAGTGCTCCTGTGAAATCATCAAAAGCACTAGGAGCAAATCGTGGCAAAATGAGTTGGCAACAATCTGTCCATTTTGGCTCGGGATGAGCTTTGATGTACCAACGGTACCATTGAAGGGCTTCTTGTTCCAAATGAAAGGATGCAAGTGGAACTGTCTGGGCATCAGAAGTATTATGCAGACTGAAATATTGTTCTGCTAGATATATCCATCCAGTCGAATCAGTACCATTGAAGCGAGGAAAATCAAGCTTTGGCCCACGAAAATTGCTGGAAGAAGAGAACCCGGTGGCTGCAAAAGATTCTGGCTGTCTGGTATTGTTCATGGCTGAATGCTAAAGATGGAGGTTGAGAAATTTTTCATCTAGATCTTGGAGTTTGGTTTGGATGGCTGCAAGTGCTTCCTCCATGGCGTGTGCTCCTACACAGGTGACAACCATAACCAGGTTTTTTTTTTTTTGGTGGAATGGGTAGAAAAACACAAACAGAAGCTGATTTAGTAAAGGAAAATTTGGATTGGGGAAACAATCGGATGGGTAATTGGGGTTTGACTAGATTTTGGACACTGTCGAAAGGACAAGAAGGCAAAAAGGGGGATTTCAAAAGCGAGGTGATAGAATGAGAAAATTGGGCAGAGAGGGACAAAGAAGCAGAATTCAGAAACGAACTCTGTGGTAAAATTTGAAGGTGATTGGGTGAAATCTGAAGAAGTTATGGCAAACCCTAAAAATAGACAAATGTGGGATTTCGGGCTTTGGGAAGGGGAATTGGGGAGAGTGTCTTCAGGAATGAAATATGCAAAATGGGATGACAGGGGTTCCTCGAAAATTTCAAGGGAAACAGAGTGAAAACAAGGGAGATATGGGGAAAAAACTGATTTATTTATTTATTTCAGAAATGTATCGGCAACAGCGGCGCGGAAGGGATCTGCAACGGTGCGGAAGGGATCGAAAACGGCTAGATTTGAAACAACGACTAGATTTGGAGTGACCTTCAGAATAGATCTGAAACGGCTGGATCTGGAGCGGAAGTGATCGGAAACAGTTCAACTGAAAATAGATATGGACCCCAAGTATATACGGCTTCCTAATAGTTCAGGTGTTTCACTCGGCCACCAATGCTGTCTGACGGCTTGCGTATTGGGGCAGTACCCCTCACTCCACGGATCAGGTAAAACTGATAACCGCTTTGCCACAAATGACAGCTCTTGGTCTACCTCACGGGTGGGAACTAGTCAATCAGGTAGGGGTCGTTGTCTTTTTCGCTGGCAGGTCCTCTCAATGGGCCAACTACTTTGGGGTTCCTGTGGCACTCCTCACAATGATTTTTAGGGCTTATGCCCAAGTACTTCCCACAGTTAAGCAGATAGGGATTATTCCCAAATTCGAAGCTGCAACAGATGCGAAAAAGAATTTGGCAGAAATTCCACCCAACGAGCCCAAGAAAGTGCTTTGATACCAGATGTGATGCACCTGTAACAATTAATTAATAAGAATATGCGAAATAACAGAAATGATAGAACTCAGAATCACTTTTATATTGATCACGGGCCACTTCGAGGGGGCAACCTCAATACAATTAACTTCACGGTGCCTTCAATGACCTCAACACACACTTATATACTAAATCTATGCCCAATACTATGAGTCAAAACCATGGGACATATAATACTACAGGACGACTTACAAAGCATATGCGTCCAATACTATGGGCTAATATAAACTACGGATCAACAAATACTACGGGATGACTTACAAAGCATATGCGTCCAACAACAATATACTAACATAGTAAAGAGAAGGGTTGACATAGGTTCCTAATAGGGGTACTGTGGAAACGGACTCTTGCCCCCCATGATTAGAACTGACTAGAAAAACATTAGTGGTTATCAATCCACTCTCATCGGGGAGAGTAGGATGAGATGAATACTGTGTCAAGGTGACAGTTGTAGTCTGAACGCTTTCTGATAGAAGAGCGGAATCGAGTGGAGATGATAGCGATTCGATCACTTCACTCTCGGAAGGAAGAGTGGGATCAATTATAGATGAAACTGAATTGATCACTTGGTCAACTAGCGGGGGGTCGAGGGACAAATCACTATCACTTGTTGGAAGCACTTGTTGAGGACTAGTAATATCTTCCAACCACCGTGAAGCTTCATTCATGCTTAGACAAAGGAAAGTACGGTGCATACCCTTGCATATCAAACATGGATATAGGACTTTACCCTTCCGACCCTTCACCAACGGGTCACTGGTTGAGGGAGTGTCATCAACATGATGGTCAGAGGTTGACGATACAAGTGGTTTGGGGTTTTTAGACCACACTTCTGACACATGGGAAAGGCTGGGACAATCCTTGAGAAGGTGATCACCCTTGCAAAGTTTGCAAGGGAACTTGGGCTTACGAGGTGTTCTCATAGAATGAGTGCCATCAGAGGCAGATAGTTGACGCTCGGTCCCTTTCTTATCCTTCTTCTTCTTTATCTTCCTTTTCTTCTTCTTCTTCTTCTCCGCCTTCTTACTAACATCAGAGTTTTTAGTAGGAGAAGAGGAAGAGATGGAAGTCGATTCAAATTTCGACGAAGAAGGAGAAGGGTCACCATGAGATTGATGCTCATGTGGTGAAGGACTTAGGTTCGACACAATTGGTGCACTTGGTGTAACCGGATTGGAGAATAACCATACTGGTAATCCTATTGTCAATCCAGAAAGACTCAATGTAGCCATAAAGGGAGGACCAACAGTTCCACAAGGGGGAATAACAAATGGCATACCCTGGAAAGGGGTCTCTTGGTTGATAGTCTCGGAAGAGTCTTCCATATCTTAACTTCCTAAGAGTCTCTAAAGTACCACACAAATAAAACCCTACTCAAGTATAAAATCCACAAGCAAACTGTGTGAATAGGAGTGGTTAAGCAGTTAGGATCCTCATAGGATTGTCAAGGCGCCACAACTCGTTATATACCGCAGGGTCCAACCATAAAACGCGACAAGGAGGATTGGGACCATACCCTTGCCTGAATACCCAACTACCTGGACAACACGTCCGTAGTAATATCCCCGAGTGTTGTTCTCGGTGTATTACGATGCCAAGATGGCCAAATGGTTAACTTAGTTGGTTACAGGAATCCTAATGGTGTCTCCTGATATACGCAAGATATGTGGGAGCTCAAATCCGTAGTGGTGCTGTCTAATGCACAATCGTACGGCACGAGACCTTCCTATATACTACCGAGTATGTGAAACACCTTTATATATACACCAAGTACGCGAAGTACTTGGTGGGTACGTGAAACAACTTCGATATACCGATAAGTACGTGGAAGACTACAATACCCCCGGAATACAATGTTGGCAAGTAACGACAGATGCCATACTTAAAGACCCCAGAACACGTCTCTAACTTACACACAGTTACTAAATGATTTTAACGTAAGCTAGCATTAATTTTATCTTGTGCGGTTAGGTGGATGCATGAGGTGTAGACAGGAAATGTAAAAATAATGCAAATCCTAACTACATGACAGTGCATGTTTTCCTTTGTCTTTCGATGAAACCTACTTAAGGTAAGGAGATATCTTTTTCTCTTTTATAATCAAAATGACCTTAAGCAGTAATGGAATTAAGAATTCCTACCTAGAGTGCAATAACTCTAACTTTCCACAATAATAAGCCAAAAAGCGCAAAGAAAATGAAAGATGCGATGAATCTTAACAATGTATAAGACAAAATAATGAAGCACTTTCAATTTTCAAATGCATGTATCAAAAATGGAACTTGATAACTAAACGCTTTTCGTATCTATATACAGAAAGTGAGAGAATATCTACAACACTCTAATCGTTTAGAAATTCTCAAAGAAAAATGACAAGCACCCAAACAACTCAAAGGCACTCAAGAAAGGCTCAAAATCTACTAGATGCAATAATTCTAATCCATTTCCTATCTTTTTACACTTCGAAAAAGACACATCTAAGCTACGGAAAGAAGGATTCCACAAACGTTTCCAATCAAATGAAAGACAAAGAAAAGCACTTAATAATCATGTCTAACTCAAATGTGCACAAAATTGAAGCAAACATTTTCTTCTTCCTATGATTGTAAGATCAAAAATGCCAAATGATCAAATTAAAGCAAGAAGAATACTTATGTTTCCCAATTTCATGAATATAGCAAAGAGTGACAAAATCAAGCTTTTCTTTGAACTAAAGTGGAGACAAAGAATAAATCTTTTCCAATAATCATTAGATAGCTTAGCATGTAAAGGAAACAAGATGCATAACCCAAGAAAAAGAGGCTAAAAAAGACATGGATATCCCACACTCTTCAAGTCTTTAAAACAAGCCAATCACGCTAGACCAAAAATGATCTCAAAACCTTAATATGGGTCAAACCAAACGTAGGATGCACGATTCATGGCCCCCCCGGCCATGAGGGGGAATTTTTTTTCAAAAATAGAACCCATTTCGCTAAAAATTGCAAGCAAAACACTAATTTTTACTCAAAGGACCAAACATGGATCCAAATCTCAAAAGGACCCAAAAGTCCAACACAACCAAACCAAATGCAAACAATGCTGAATAAAAAGGTCTCTGTCTAGAAGGTGCAGTGTAGAGGAGTCTGCACACCAAATCAAAACTCAAATAAAAAAAATGGAGGGGGGATGCCCTTATGTCAATTCTAACAGATCGGTGCAGTTTGTGTGTATACACAAAGAGAGCATCGCAGATCACTAGTGCAGGAAACGCGACGATGTCACAGTACACCAATGAATGGGTTATGACGACAGGCCAAAAGACAGAGAAACAGAGGTCAAATCAACGCTCTGGTTGCACAACCTAGGTGTGATGGGTGAGATCCAAGTTAAAAAATGAACAAATCTCCAAACAATGAGCAATAAAATGGTTTGAAAATAGTGAGTACAGACTCATAGGAGGACTATAGACTCTTCAAGGTGAAGATCTGATGGTGAAAAAGACTTAGGAGGAAAACCTCAGTTTTTATTTACAAAGAGAGAGAGAGTATTAGATGTGAAAGAGTGTGAAGTATTGAAGGAAAATATGCATAAGCTGATCGATATATACTATGAAGTTTTGGATTGCCTAAATACAAGGAGAGAGAGAGATTGTGGGTTAGGCGTTATGAGAGAGATATATTGGGGTTACGGGTTTAGAGTGTGTGAGAGAGAGAGTATCAAACATGAAAGAGTGTGAAGTATTGAAGGAAAAGATGTAGAAGATGACCCTGATCTACTATTAAGTTTTGGATTCCCTGAACATAGAGAGAGAGAGATATTGAAGGTTAGGGGTTTAGAGAGAGAGAGAGAGATTGGGGGTTAGAGGTTTAGAGAGAGAGGGAGGGAGATTGTGGTTTAGAGAGAGAGAGAGGTATAGGAGTTTATAAAGAGAGAAAGAAAGAGAGAGATTGGGGGTTAGGAATTTAGAGAGAGAGATATTGGGGTTAGGGGTTTAGAGAAAGAGATAAAGAGTTAGGGGTTTAGAGAAAGATAGAGATATTGGTGGTTAGGGGTTTTGAAAGAGAGAGATATTGTGCCTTATGGGTTAGAGATAGAGAGAGACTGGGGGTTATGCATTTAGAGAGAGAGAGAGAGAGAGAGAGAGAAGTCCTGAAAGAAAAGATGCATAAGGTGACCAATATCTACTATGAAGTTTTGGATGCCCCAAATACATAGAGAGATTATGGGTTATGGGTTGAGAGAGATATATATTGGTGGTTACAGGTTTAGAGAGAGAGAGAGAGATTGGAAGAGAGACCATGAGTGGGTGGCTAAGGGTAGGGGCAGTCAGGGGAGAGGAAAATATATATAGAGAGAGGGATGTGGAGGTGGTCAAGTGTTTAGAGAGAGAAATGAGGAGTTATGGGTTTAGAGAGAGAGAGAGATTGGGGGTTAGGGATTTAGAGAGAGAGAGCTAATGATCAGGGGTTTAGAGAGAGGGATATATATTGGTGGTTAGGGGTTTAGAGAGAAAGAGAGATAGAGAGAGAGAGAGAGAAGAGGTGGTTGGAGGTAGGATTAGGTGATACAACAATAGAAAGAGAGAGAGTGGGTGGTTAAGGGTATGGAGAGTAGGGGAAGATGGATATAGACAATGAGAGGGATGGAGAGATGGTTAGTGGTAGGAGAGAGAGAGAGAGAGAGGGAGAGAGGGTGGGGGCATGAGGGTGAAGAGTGGGGGCTTGGGGGGGCGGATTTTTGGTTGTGGATCCCGATCTTCTTGATTCAGAGATGTTGTTGTTCCAGTCGTGTTTGTACCCTAATTTTATATGTTGTGCAGGTGGAATGTACACTCACCCCAGTGGGGGTCTAGGGGCGAAGCCCCTGAAAGAAATTTTTGGGTTGTTTTGGTGGCCAACAGTTTGCGGGACCATGGTTTTGGGTAGCCCGTAGTATTTTCCCTTGGTAATTCCCTTTTGAAAAGAAGACACTGTAATACAATGGTGTAATGTATTGTAGCATTGTAAAGATCTCTGATTGTGTAAGAGAGATTGTGAGAGAGTGAAGAGGAAGTTGCAACATATGTGTTACAGGTTGTATCCCTTTATTTGTTGGCTGGTATAATAATAAGGACTGGAAATTTCTATATGGACGTAGCCCATTTTGGGTGAACCAAGTTATATTGATGTTTCTCTTGTAATGTATTTTATGTGATTTATATTTGCTTCTTGTTTATTGTTATTGCTTTGCGATCCCATTTTTCTAACAATTGGTATTAGAGCCAAAGGTCTATTTGGCATATAAAGTCATAGGAAAGAAGGGTTTCCTGGATCGAGTGGGAGTAATGGAGGAGGAAGGAAAGTTTAAGGTCGACAAATTTGACGACCAAAACTACCAGTTATGGAAGATGCAAAGGGAGGATTATATGTATTAGAATGATCTATTCCTACCGTTGAGAGGAAAAGAAAAACAACTGGCGACTATGAAGGATGAAGAATATGAGGTTCTTGACATAAAGGAACTGGGAACAATAATGTTGTGCCTAGATTCGTCGGTGGCTTTCAATATCTCAAAAGAAAAGAAAACCGAGTGTTTGATGAGTGCATTGGGTAAGATGTATGAAAAACCCTCGTCCTCCAACAAGGTATTTCTAATGAAGCATTTTTTTAATATGAAGATGTCAGAAGGTGGATCAGTTGTTGATCATTTAAATGAATTTAATAAGATTACAAATCAGCTAAGTTCTGTAAAAGTGAAATTTGATGATGAGGTTAGGGCTCTTCTAATCTTGTGCTCATTGCCAGAAAGCTGGAACGGCTTGGTCATGGCTGTAAGTAGCTCTGTCTCTTGTTCAAACACTTTAAAATTTGATGATGTTGTTGTTGTTATTCTTAGTGAGGAAATGTGAAGGAAAAACAAAGGTGAGACATCAGGTAATGCGTTGACCATGGCGAGTAGGGGAAGACAAATGGAGAGAGGAAAGAGCCCAGGTAATTGAAACAAGTCTAGGAAGGGCATCTCCAAGTCCAGACTGGGAAAAATAGAGTGTTAGAACTATGGAAAGAAAGGACATCTGAAAAAAGACTGCAGATCTCTAAAGAAGAAAGGAGATAGACAACATGAGACTACTCAGGAAGCAAATGTAGTAGGTGATATGTTACAAGATGCTTTGATTTTTGCATTAGATAATACTAGTGATTACTGGGTAGTAGATTCAGGGGATTCATGTCATGCTACACCCCATAAAAAATTATTTCATGATTATGTTCCAGGCGATTTTGGCCATGCTTTATTGGGTGATGATGAACCGTGTAAAATTGTTAGAATGGGTAAGGTACAGATAAAGTTAAAGAATAGTGAATGGCTGTTGAAAGATGCAAGGCATATTCCTGCTATGAAAATAAATCTGATCTCAACAAGGAAGTTGAGAGATAGTGGCTATTTATCTACGTTTGGAGAGACGTGGTGGAATATCACTAAAGGATCGATGGTAATAGAAAAAAGGAGACAAGGTAGGTACGTTGTATTTATGTCCTCATAATACTGACTATTCTATCTCTTTATCTTCCATGAGAACATATACAACATTGTGGAATCATAGGCTTGGCCACATGAGTGAGAGGGGGATGCAGATTCTCCACTCAAGGAAGTTTCTGCCAGATCTGAAACATGTAAGTTTGGAAGTCTGTGAGAACTGTGTTTATGGAAAACAAAAGAGAGTCATATTTCTCAGGGTTGGGAAACAAAAAAATAGTGAAAAGTTAGATCTTGTGCATATAGATGTATGGGGACCGACTCATGTACAATATCTTGGTGGTTCTTGTTATTATGTTAATTTTGTTGATGATGGAACTAGAAAAACTTGGGTTATTACATTAGACATAAATCTGATGTGTTTTCTATTTTTAAGAAATGGAAAGCTTTGGTTGAGAATGAGACATGAAAAAGGTTGAAGTGTCTCAGATCTGATAATGGAGGTGAACAATACGACAAGGAGTTTGATGGTTACTGTTCATACCATGGGATTCGTAAAGAGAAGACAATCACAGGAACACCACAAGTAAATGGTGTGTGAGAAAGGATGAACACAACAATCATGGAGCATGCAAGTTGTATGGGATTGCATGCAGGGTTTCCCTTGCAACTCTGGGCAGATTTTGTGGATAATGTTGTTTACTTAATAAACATAGGGCCTTCAAGTGCTTTGGATGGTGGTATTCCAAAGGAGGAATGGACAGGTAAAAAGGTAAACTACTCATTTCTAATAACTTTTGGTTGTGAAGCATTTGTCCATATTAATAAAGAAAATAGAATAAATCTTGAGGCTAAATCCAAGAAATGTACCTTTATTGGATATGGGGTTGATGATTTTGGTTATCGCTTATGGGATTATGAAAATAACAAAATCATTAGGAGTAGAGATGGGGTATTCAATGAAAATGTCATGTATGAATATTAGTTACAGGGAAAGAAATAGGAAAAGGAAAACATAGAGTACACAGTGCTTGATAAAATCAAAGAAAATGAAGTTCCAAAGGTGTTGGAAAATCAATAACATCAGCAGGTACCTCACACTCCTACAAGTGTTAGAATATCTACCAAGTTAAGTAGATCCCCTGGATGATTCTCTCCTTCACTTTATTATTTATTGATGGCTGATTCTAGTGAACCAGAATGTTATGAAGATGCAATGTAGGTGGAAACTAGAAAGAAGTGGAAGAAAGGCATGAATAAGGAGATGGAATCATTGGTAAGAAAACAAACTTGTGATTTGGTTCAGTTTTCTACAGGTAAAAGAGCATTGCGGAATAAATGGGTTTACAGGTTGAAGGAAGGAGATGGAGGAAAGGAGCGGTACAAAGCCAAACTTGTTGCAAAGGGGTATGCACAGAAGACAAGTATATATTTTTATGAAACATTTTCTCCTGTTGTTAAAATGACTTAAATTAGAACTATTTTAAGTGTAATGGTGGTAGAATATTTGCATCTTGAACAGTTAGATGTAAAAAAACCTTTCTCCATGGGGATTTGGAGGAAGAGATTTATATGTAACATCCATAGGGGTATGAGGTCAAATGGAAGGAGAATTTGGTATGCAGGTTGAAGAAGAGCTTGTATGGACTGAAACAAGTTCCAAGGCAGTGGTATTTGAAATTTGACAGGTTTATGAAAGAACAAGGTTATAGTAGATTCCATTCTGACCACTGTGTTTTTTTCAAGAGGCTAAATAATGGAAGATATATGATCTTGTCATTGTATGTGGATGACATGCTTGTTGTAGGGTCTAACATGTAGTATATATATTATAAATTTTCTCAAAAGGAAGTTAGCTAATTAATTTGCGATGAAGGATTTGGGTGTTGCAAAGCAAATCCTTGGTATGAGAATCACAAGAGACAGGAAAATACTTGGTTTGTCTTAGGGTGAGTACATACAAAAAGTGTTGGAGAGGTTTAGAATGCATAATGCATAACCAGTGAGTACACCTTTGGCCATCCATTTCAAACTAAGAAAGGATATGTGTCCCAAGACACAGGGTGAGATAGATTACATGTCCAGGGTTCCCTATTCATCAGTAGTTGGCAGATTGATGTATGCCATGGTGTGCACAAGACCAGATATTGCACATGCAATGGGAGTTTTGTTCAGGTATATGAACAATCCAGGTAAAGAAAATTGGAAGGCAGTACAATGGACTCTCATGTATTTGAGAGGTACTACCACTCATGCATTATGTTTTGGAGGTTCATACACTATTCTATAGGGATATGTTGATGTAGATATGGAAGGTGATAAAGACAGTAGGAGGAGCACCACAGGGTATGATTTTACTATAGGTGGAGCATCAGTAAGTTGGATTTTGAAGCTGCAAAAGGTTGTTGCACTTTCAACAACGGAAGTAGAGTATGTTGCTGCTACAGAGGCTAATAAAGAGATGATTTGGTTACAGAGGTTCATGGAGGAATTGGGTAAGAAGAAGGAGAATAGAAGGTTGTATAGTGATATCCAGAGTGCCATTAGTATTGCAAATAACTCAGCCTTCCATTATAATACTAAACATATACAAATCAAGTACCATTTCATATGGTCTGTTATAAAAGATGAACTGTTTAAGCTAGAAAAGATACACACTAGCCAACATCCTACAAACATGTGGACAAAAGTAGTAACCAGAGAGAAACTGAGTTCCTACTCAGTTTCAGTTGGCCTTCAAGCATGAAGGCGGAGATGAGAAATTTTCCAGGTCCAAGGTTCAGAGCCTAGTCCAGCAAGTGCAACAGCAGTGGAGTTGTTGTAATCAGTCTCCAAGTGGGAGATTGTTGGTTATGGATCTTGATCTTCTTGATTCAGAGATGTTATTGTTTCAGTCGTGTTTGTACCCTAGTTTTATATGTTGTGCAAGTGGACAGTACACTCACCCCCAGTGGGGGGGTGTGGGGGAGCATCGCCCCCAATAGATGGTCCCCCCTGGCTGGGGCGTCTGGGGACGAAGCCCTGAAAGATATTTTTGGGTTGTTTTGTTGGCTAACAGTTTGTGGGCTCATGCAGGCTTTGGGTAGCCCATAGTATTTTCCCATCATAATTCCCCTTTAAAATGAAGACATTGAAATATGACTGTGTAATGTATTGTAGCATTGTAAAGATCTCTGATTGTGTAAGATAGACCGTGAGAGAGTGAAGAGGCAGTTGCAATGGATGTGCTGCATGTTGTATCCCTTCATTTGTTGGATGGTATAATAATAAGGATTGGAAATTTCTGTGTGGATGCAGCCCATGTTAGGTGAACCACGTTATATTGGTGTCTCTCTTGTAATGTGTTTTATGTGATTTATATTTGCATCTTGTTTATTGTTATTGCTCTGCGATCCTATTTTTATAACATGGATATATATATAGATAGAGAGAGAGCGAGAGCGAGAGAGAGAGAGAGAGAGAGGGGGGGGGGGTTTAGAGAGAGTGATATATATATAGATAGATAGATAGAGAGAGAGAGAGGGAGGTTATGGTTAGTGGTAGGACTAAGTGAGAGATCGAAAGAGAGAGAGTGTCTGGGTGGTTAAGGGTAGGGGTAAGTAAGGGGGAGAGGTATATAGTGAGTGGGTGGTTAAGGGAAGGGATATATATATATATATATATATAGAGAGAGAGAGAGAGAGAGACCATGTAAGGTAATGGGTTAGGGGGACAAAGAGATAGATAGGAAAGGGGAAGAGGAGAGAGGGAGGGTTAGAGAAATAGAGAAAGGAGGGGTTTAGGGTTTAGGGTAACAAAGAGATGGGGGGATTGATATTTATGGTATATGTTTTCAATGGGGAGCTTATGCTTTATGGTATAGGGACAGATGGGGGGTTGATAAAGAGAGAGTGGTAGTGTGTTTATAAAGAGGGAGGGGGCATGGGATTATATTGAGAAAGGGAGATATAGTTATAAGGAGAGATAAAAAAATATATAGCATTAGTGTGTGCGTTATTAGTGCGTGTGTGCTCTTAGTGCACATGCATTAATAGCGTGAGTGCACTATTAGTGTGCACGTGCTCCAAAATTTAATTTGTTTTGGTGCACTTTCCTTTTTCCATACCGTGTATAATGAATTGGCAGGTTTGGTTTTAGGTTTGGATTTCCAAACCTTGTGCCGTGGATTACATTATAGCAAAACACATCATGTTCTATAACTTCATGTTATTCAACTTTGAATTTGTATATGCTCCACTTATCCACTGCTAATGAAACTACACACACTTATAGAACTCTTTGTGCAGATTCCAAATATCAATTTTTTGAATAAATTTGTTAATATTTTCTATTTTTTATTCATTTTTGTTTGCAATCATGTCATATTTACATAAAACATAGGTCATGCATTTCAACTATAACTTTTGACTAGCTCAGCTATTTCAAAAATGAAAAAGAAATCGCACAAGTATATCGGAAGACCTATGCACTAAAGAGAAAAAGTAAATTTATTGTGTGAACACCATGATAGAGGGACCTAACGCTTGACCTTTTCATATTAGGGATTCTTTGAATTCCTTAATTCAAAAAAAAAATATAAAATTAGCTTGGAAAATTTTGGAAAAATAGCGCTGCACTTGAACTGCCTGTTATCTACAACTCTACATATATTTTTTTACAAATTTGGACAGTTTACATACCAAACCCGGGTCCTGACACGAACATATGCATTATGTTTTCGGAAAAAATAACATAACAATATTAGAAGAACACCATTTTTTGGGATTTATACCTATTCTCCATATATAAAAGTTATATATTCCGGAAGGTGATCCAATTGTCTACGTTTCATCATTTTACACCATGTTCTAAAAGGTTGTGTAGGTACCTCTAAAAATATATTTTAATGGTTGGATTTCTGTTTTTCAGGATGTCCATTGCAACTAACACGTCATAAGTGGGTATCATTACCTTGCACCAGCCCAGAAGTGTTCCTAGGTGCCCATAGTTTTGACATGTTATAAGGTTAGGGAGGTTTGTATTGTAACAATGAATATGAAATTATGATTTAATGTAGGTGTATGTAGGGTATTCTAAGAGAAAGTCACTTTCATCCTCAATGCTCGTAGTCTCACAAAGATGGCAAATCCTTTCCACACAAGGTGTTTTAGGAATTGTACAGTGTCATGTTTGACTATGAAGCTCATGAGAGTTCATTCTCATCTTGGATATATTAATTTTATTCATGGAACTAGTTAATACATAGATATATTTTTTATCTTCCAGATTAGGGTTAATGACCATCTTATAGTATCTTAATTTTATTTTAACCTTTAACTATTTCTCTCCCTACATTTTCTCATTAAGCTTAGATGTGATATTATTTTTAATGTTATAATATCTTGCAAATTGGCATTTTCTTCTACCCCCCAATGGTTTAACCAAACCATAGCATCTTTATACTAGCCTCTCTTGAGCAGTAGGTGATCTTGACTAGATTTTAAATCAATTTTAGGAAGTCTTTGGTCTCCCATGTTATTTTTCCTATATTTGTAGATCAAGTACCTAGTCATAGTGATGCTCTCCATGGGGGGAAGACCCACTTTTAGAACGATAATATGGTACGATGCATTGCTTTTAATTTTGAGATTATACGTTATGAAATGCTTCTGGATTTGTTCAATCTTTCTTGAGGATTCTCTAAAGATGCTACATCCCCAAACTTCAAAACCATACAAGATAACGGAACTTATGAGAGTTTCAATAAGAAACTTCTTTTTATCTCGCAATGTAAGTTTTGTTGATTTACAATTATTTTCAAAACTAAAATAAGCTTTCCACCCTCAATTGATCATTTCCTCAATGCTATTGTTCCAATAGAGATCGTGATAATATCAATTCCAAGATATTTGTAAGAAGACACTTCCTCCAAGTTGCTATTGTCATATACAAAATTATTATAAGTGACCTTCTTGGACTTGATAATCATAATTTTTGTTTTGTAGGTGTTAACAATGATACCCATATTAGAGCTGAAATCCTCGAGAATTCTTAATTGCTTATCAAGATCAAATGGACACCTTTCCATAAGAATGATATCATCAACATAGAGAAAGAGAATGACAACTATTCCAGTTAAAGATGTGCCAACACAACCTACTTCTTCAAAACAACCTCTAACTTATTGATGTATATGTTGAAAAAGTTAGGGGAGAGGGAGAAAACTTGTTGAATTCCAATATAACAATTAATATCTTTTGACCACCCCTTAGTTCTCTTAAATTTGGAAATGAAAGTTTAGTACAACCTTATTGCATCGGTTTTCAACTCAAATTGAACCTTTAGCTCTTCTAATATATTCCACAAGTTATTTCTAGGCATCGTATTGAAAGCTTTCCTAAAGTCAACAAAGCAACAAAAGAGATAGGATTTACTATTACGACATTCCTGTGCAATGATACTAAACATAATGAGGTCGTATGTGGTAGAGTGATGTATTTAAAGCCCGCTTGAACTTTAGCCTGCTTACCTTCACTTTCTAGACATATATTGATTTTCTTTTCTAAAATGATACCATAAATCTTGGCTAAGAGAGGGTTATCATAATGGTCAGATAATTAGAGGGGTTAGTTTTATCACCGATTTTAAATATATGAATAATGAGGCTCTGTATCAAAGGATTAGGGAAACTTTGATTGACTATTAAAATTAAAGAGTTTGTGTATGTGAGGAATGGGGACCGACCCTCCAATTTTTAAGATTTCTACTTGATATGTTTCAATGTCTTTATCTTTCCCATTTTCAAGGTGCTTAACACCAAAAGCAATGTCTCCCAATGAGAAAACTTCTTTTGACATAAGGATGGTTTGAATGTTATCAATGACATCCAAGGATTCTTAAATCCTTTTAAGATAAAAATTCCAATATTCCAAAGCAATCCTATTATTATATTTAGTTTTACTAGTTAAAAATTGCCAAAATAATTTATTAGGAGCTACTTTAGCAAGGTGTAAAAGATTTTCATGTTTTTTATTTATATGGTGAGCCTTTTTTTTTTAATTAGGGATTTTTATTTATTTATATTGTCAATTTTTAGATACTCTTAAATAGCTTCCTTTATTTCTCTTGTTGCATTTTTACATTATTTATCATAACAAGGGCTGGTTCGTTAATTTTTTTTTTTGCTCAAAACTTCAATGGATAAATTGTTAATGAAAGATGAGAGGACCATAGTAAAATTATGATAGAGGTCTTATGCCCAGTAATTTCGAATAACACTTGCCCCCCGTCTTATCGCGACTATTGGCAAGGGGACTGTCATCCTGTGATCTTGGTAGATGGAATAAGTGATTGGATAATTAGATGGATGCCTGTTTCCTGGTGAAAATTGTGTGTCCTCTGGCATATAGACAAGCCTATGCATATCATTTAAAATGTCTAGATTTATTATTATGTTGGATAATGGGATATTAGATATGACATAATCTACCAAACTACCACGCTGTTCCTAAGCCAATGAATACAAGCAAGCCTATGATCACAAGCCATATGGGTAGAATTTGGCCACTTCATTAGACCGTTTCAAATTATAAGATCTATTATTTTGTTGGATAAAGGGATATTAGATATGGCATAATCTACCACACTACCACACTGTTTCCAAGCCCATGAATACAAGCAAGCCTATGATCACAAGCCACATGGCTAGAATTTGGCCACTTCATTAGACCGTTTCAAATTATAAGATCTATTATTCTGTTGGATAAAGGGATATTAGATATGGCATAATCTACCACACTACCACACTATTTCCAAGCCCATGAATACAAGCAAGCCTATGAAGACAAGCCACATGGCTAGAATTTGGCCACTTCATTAGACCCTTACAAATTATAAGATCTATTATTCTTGGATAAAGGGATATTAGATATGACATAATCTACCACACTATTTCCAAGCCCATGAATACAAGCAAGCCTATGAATACAAGCCATATGGCTAGAATTTAAAGACTTCATTAGACCGTTACAAATGATAAGATCTTGAACACTACAAAGAGAATTAGGGTTGAAATAAATGCTTAGAAGAATAGCTTGTGATTTTATAATAAATTATTTTCCATACTGAGCTGTAGAAACCACTTTGGACTCAATAAAAATAATTTTTTTAGATATTTATAGTTTTATTGTTCATTATTATTTTTTAAATATTTTTCCATCAATCTTTTTTATGAAGATGTAAATATTAGTGGTTAACATTGCATAATGTAAATATTAGTGGCTAACGTTGCATAATCCGAACATGTTTATAGTATTAAGAGTATTAAACATTTTAAACATATGTATATTTTTAAAAATATAATGAAAAAATATAGTAATAATTGCACCGAATAAAATAATTAAAAGAATTCATGTCGGCTCATAAAATAAAAAATTATGAAAAGTATTTAAAAAAATCCATGTTGGTTCATAAAATAAAATATTATGAATTTAAGTAATTAAAAAATAGATATTGGTTTATAAAATAAAAACTTAAAACTTAAACCTCGATCTATCAGTCAATCAAGAGAGATCAAATTTCTTGAGTTTAAATTTAAAAAAATAAGTGTTTCTTTTTTTAAATTTAAACTCAAGAAATTTGATCTCTCTTGATTGACTGATAGATCGAGGTTTAAGTTTTAAGTTTTTATTTTATAAACCAACATCTATTTTTTAATTACTGTTCATAATATTTTATTTATGAACCAATATGGATTTTTTAAAAAATATTTTCCATAATTTTTTATTTTATGCGCTGACATGAATTTTTTTAGTTATTTTGTTACAAACGTTACAACACATTACAACATCTCCCCAGTAATTTTTTTAATTATTTTTTAATTATGAGCCAACATGAATTTTTTTTAATTATTTTGTTACATAATGTTACAACATCTCCCCCATACTAAGCTGTAGAGCACCTAGTTTCACTCGGTACAACAATAAAATATAGTAATAATATAATAAACACTCCAAACTATTTTAACTATATCTTCTTTTTTAACTATATATCCAATCTACTTGAACATTTGGAAAGTTAAATCTCTGGATTTCCAGTAGTACATGATCCAGTGGGTTAGCAATACAACTAGCATAGATCCATCTTAAAACCATATCTATCAAGCACCGAGAGGGATCCAATTTCTTGAGGTGTATTTCTTTTTTTAAATTTAAATTCAAGAAATTTGATCTCTTGATTGATAGATTCGGGTTTAAGTTTTAAGTTCTTATTTTATAAACGAACATCTATATTTTAATTTCTTTTCATAATATTTTATTTTACGAACCAACATAGATTTTTTTAAATACTTTTCATAATTTTTTATTTTATGAGTCGACATAAATTTTTTAAATTATTTTTAAAGAAGTAGAGACTACATGTCAAGCGGACATATCAAATCGACATATTGGACAATTACGACATCGTTCCAGCCATGGAAATATGCATCTCTCGTGGTAGATATGCCTGCATGGCAGTTTTCGTGCCTGCTCTCCCGGCTTATATGCCTCCTGGCAAATTATGCACTTCTCATTGATCTCGTCGGAAATGACTAACCTCTCACCCAATTGCTCGACGGGGACGGAGACGGTCTCTTCCTGACTAGGGCTGCCATTTTCGCTTTCGCCTGCATGCAGCAGTTGATGAAGCTCGCGCATCAATCTCGAACTATCATAGCTATCTCCATGACTGTTCAGACGAACCAGAAGTTCTCTAATCGCATTATGAATAACTGTTTGGCTATATTCCGGATTCCAATTTCTCATCTCGTGGCCTATGAGAGAGAGGAATGGTCCATATTCTTCTTCATATGACTCTCCATCTCCATATATTATTCTCGATATTGTGATTTCACTTGTGATGATATATTCTTCCCACTGATATGAATTTCGATTTCCATTTAATGTTCCAATACTTCTCCTGACATTTTCGCTTTCGCCTGCATGCAGCAGTTGAATAAGCTCGCGCATCAATCTCGTACGATCATAGTTATCTCCATGTGTGTTCAGACGAAGCAGAAGTTCTGTAATCGCATTACGAATAACTGTTTCGCTATATTCCGGATTCCAATTTCTCATCTCGTGACCAATCAGAGATAGGAATGGTCCATATTCTTCTTCATATGACTCTGCGTCTCCATATATTATTCTCGATATTGAGATTTCACTTGTGATGATATTTTCTTCCCACTCATATGAATTTCGATTTCCATTTACTCTTCCACTAATTCTCCCGCCGTTGCTGTCGATACCATAGTTGTCATTTCTATTATTAGTCCGCACTAAGGAGGAGGGATCAAATTCACTTACAATGTTACTGGAATTTCTGTTTTCTCTTCGTCCTAATCCTGTTCCACTGCGTCTGCGGTTATAATTACTAGAACTATTGGACAGTAATCGGGAGGAAGGATTTGGAGGATTAGCAGGACTTATGTCACTAGAATTTCCATTTCCATTTCCATTTATTCTTGATGTTCTTCCACTTATATTGTCGTTGCGGTTATAATTACCACGCTGTAAGAAAGAAGGAATAGGAAGATTAGGAGGACTCATATTCCTGTTGCTATTAACACCATTAATGTTGCGCAACAAGGAGGACGCAGGTCTAGCCGTAGGATTTCCATTTCTATTTTGTCTTAACATTCTTCTGTTGTTGCTGCTGTTATTGCCATCACGATCATCATTATTGGGTAGTAAGGAGGAGGGATAAGGAGGATTACCATCAATGGTGTTACTGTAATTCTCATTTTCAATTATTCTCAATGCTGCTCTACTTCTTCTGTGGTTGTTGCTATTGTTGCAGGCATTGTTATAGTGCAATAAGGAGGAGGAAGGATGGATATTGTCTTTTTTATGCAATAAGGAGGAGGAAGGATGGGGAGGGTAAGCATTCATATTCATGTTCATGAAGCTTTCATTTTCATATAGTCTAAATGGTCTTCTGGTGTTGTTGTTGTTCCTGTTGTTATTGTCATCAGGATCATCATTATTGGGTAACAAAAAGGACGAGGAAGGTTGAGGAGGGTAAGCATTCATATTCATGTTTATGAAGCTTTCATTTTCATAGGGTTTAAATGTTTTTTTATTGTTGTTGTTGTTATTATTGTCATCACTATTATCCTTTTTGCTACCCAATAAGGAGGAAGAAGGATAAGGAGGGTAAGCATTCATATTCATGTTCATAAAGCTTTCATTTTCATATAGTCTAAATGTTCTGTTGTTGTGGTCGTCGTCATCATTACCATTATCCTTTTTGCTACGCAATAAAGAAGAAGGATAAGGAGGGTAAGCATTCATATTCATGTTCATAAAGCTTTCATTTTCATATAGTCTAAATGTTCTGTTGTTGTTGTCATCATCACCATCATCATTATTTGATAGTAAGAAAGAAGGATAACGAGAATAAACATTATTGTTGTTGTTGCTGCTATTGCCATCACACTCATCATTATTAGGTAGCAAGGAAGGATAAGCATCAATGGTGTTACTGTAATTCTCATTTTCATGAAGAGGATAAGCATTTATATTCATGTTCATGAAGCTTTCATTTTGAGACGGTCTAAGTATTCTTCTATTTATACTGTCATAGCCATTATTAGCATTATTCTGCTGTGGTAAAGAGGACGAATTTATAGGATGCTCCCTCCTGCTGCTCCGACTCCGACTCCGACTCCGTTCTAGTCCTCCTCTTGGGGTGTCCATCTCTATAATTCAGTAATAAATATGAACATATAACTGAATGAGCACAGGTTCAACCGATAACTGACTGACCACAAACGCCCTTCGTTTGCCTTTATAGCGGTGATAAGATGCAACCTAGCAGTGATAAGATGCAACCCATGAAGCGAGACGGCGCCATAATTTTGAGTTTTTCCAGCATTACTCGAAAACTGAAAAATGCATGGTTAATGGAAATTGAAAATTTGGAAAGATAAAAATAGTTTTTGTGAACAAGAAAATCGTTGAAAATTGATGTTAATTCTTATTTGTGATTAACAGGTCTATTAGATCAAATCAGTTTAATTTTAAATTTATTTAAAATAAATATTATTTTGAAAATTAAAATTTAAAATTTATGATTAAAAAATCAAAATTATCATATATTTATTTTATTTTAAAATTCATTTCATTAATAATTAAATTTAAAATTAATTTGTTTACTTAAAAATATTATTACTATAAATTTATTTTTAAAATCATTTTATTAATATTTAAATTTAAAATTAAAATTTAAATTTTTTTTATTTTTTATTATTATCATTATTATATTATATCAATAGGTGTTTTTCTTTTAGAATTTGGGGTGGACTAACACCTGTGTTTTTCCTAGATTGTACAAGGATGAGACAAGTGTACTGTTCACATTGATTCTATGGCAATCATTCCAAATTTGAAATAAACAATTACAAAACATCGTGGATAACTCTTGATGCATGGACAAGGGTGAATCTCGGTTATCCATGTATCAATTAAGAGTTATCCATGCAAGAGCTAACAATTATAAAAAGAAAAGAATATAAAAAATAACTTGTAGCTAGTGCATGGATAACAAGATTATTCATAGCATTTAATAGTTGTGCTAGATATGTAACAAATATATTGAAATAAACTATTACCACTATTTTATATTTTGATTGTTGAATTTGCTTTCTAATAGAATAATCTATATCTTATTTTTGATAGTTGAAATCTATATTTTTAAAACTTACTTCTACTGAAAAAAGAAAAAAGAAAAAAGAAAATATATATATATATATATATATATATATATATATATAAAGTTTAGTTTATAAATATTAATTGGCCTTAATTATTAGTGAATAAAGATCGATGACAATTAACCTTAAGATAATAAAATCAAATTAAAATATTATTAAAAAAAATTAATCTTAATTTAAAAAATAAAAAATATCATAAAAAAAATTCCAATAATATCTCTCGTGTTGACATCAAATCTAGAGATTTATTAAAGCTTTTATACTAAAATCATTCATATTAAAATACAAACAATTGTCAATTTTAAAATATTTGGAATAACACCTTAACATTTTCACATAAAAAATAAGGAGATTTATTAAAGATTTTATCAAATATTTACAAACATAAAAAATCAAATTTAACTTGTGAAATGTTGATTTTCACATTAAATTTCAATTCCAAATGAAATTAATATTTCTTTCAAATAAAGCAATTTTTTTACATTTTTTATTCACCCATATCTTGTTCAATAATGAGGGTATATAACACACATCATAAGTCGATTGGGTGTTAAAACATAGATCAACACAGATCATAAATCGATTGGTCTTAAAACATATATTAGATGTTATGAAGGAGAATATGAACTCTTAAATCACTTTATGTCTAGAACATAATCATCACCATCATATTAAAAACTGTCAAAACTACAATTCTAAACTAAAATTTCTCAAATACATGTAGTAATAATAAAAAAATAATTTACGAAACTATACATACAATCAAGTGAAATACATATATAGTAATAATAAAAAAATAGTTTACAATTTTTTTTTTTAAAGTGAAAAACTATAACTTGTTATTCAATATGAATCAAAGATATATAATGTACCCAACTTATCTTCATGCCTTCTCCATGCAATATGGATGAAAAAACTTCTCATCATTCTTACATCATTTCATATAAAAAAACCTATCTCATAGGATAGGACAAATAATAGAACAAAGTCCATCCTGGAATATAAGACATCAACTCCCACCAAAAAAACTAAAAACAGACCAAACTAGAAAACAAAAAAGGATCCAATATCCACAATTTGATCTTCAACAATATCTTTGAAATGGAGGAACCATCCATTTCCCCAATGGTTTTTTTATAAAGTGTATCATCACTATCATTCAACTCAATATGGTCAAAGGAAATATTGGAGAAGCAATTGATCAATTCATGAGTTTTAACAGCCTCATGTTCAAGCTTGATAACTTGAAGAGATCAATGCACCTATGGCCCAATCAATAACAACTTGTGAATCACCCACTATTTTGATATTGAGAATTCCCCTTTTGTGAGCAAACCATAAAAGTCCCAAAGGGAAAGAAGTTCAACCCTAGTATTTGTACCATTTCCAACACCCATTCATAGGACCGTTTACATGATGGTCCTTTTTTATCTTTAAAACCATACCTGCCCCGCAAATGCCATTTTTCTAAGCTTTGTCGAATAAACCAGAAGACATATCTTCCTCCATCAATGAAATCTTTGGATCCCTAATTTTGTTATGTATCTTCACAATAAAGTACTCTCGATAGGAATTGATAAACTTAGAACACATATGGAATCTGGCTGGATTAATATCATAAAAAAGATACATATTCCGAGCTTTGCAAATTTCCCAAAATGTGAAGAGGGGGAGCTCCTTAAACTTTACATTTGAGCTAAGCCATTGAAAAAGACTGTCTTGAAAATTAGATACAGCCCAAACATCTTGCAACTATAGGAGACTTTGGATATATAACCAACCATATCGAAAGAACTGACACCGTATAGATTCATAGAAATATGTGAAACTGATTCCACATCCTTCTTGCATAAAATACAAATAACTGGACCTACGTAACCTCTCTTCAGTAAATTGTGCCATGTGAGAATCTTATTCTCAAAGAAAATCCAAATGAAACATCTGACTTTAAGTGGAATATGCCACTTCCAAATCCATTTTCTCCACCATCTATGTGAGGATGTGATCTGATTAACAACAATCACCTCATAATACTTTTTAGCAGTAAGGACACCATTTACTCCTTCCCAATCCCATACCATTGTATCCTCTTTGTCAGATAAATTAATTTCGACACCATTAAGCTCCATAAAATAACCATCCCATTCATCAACAACCCTCGTAGCCAATCCCAAATCATTGGCAGAATACCAATATGAAAAGGTAGCTTCAACTACTTCAGTATGCTTCACCTACGCTAGAACTTGTATATTGGCATTATGTAATTGAGTAAAAAATGGAGCAGATGGCTTGGAATCACCCATAGAACTAGTAAATGGATATATGCCAATGAAAACCTATGTACCCTTAGCAACTTTCCAACTCAACCACCCTCCCAAGATTGGGAAAGTTCGAGTTAGACCTTTCCAAATAAATAATGCATTACTTGAAGTTTTATGTGGATTCTGAATCCCTTGCAAAATTGAGAAGTATTTGTTGTATTTTGTTTTAATTACTTTGCTCCACTAGACATCCCCAAATATTCCTCTCCATAAAATTTTAACTCTTAACACATGTCTGAAACAATCCAAGTTCTTTAAGCCCCATCCACCCAGAGATTTTGGCAGGGAAACACTCTCCCAAGATGCAAGATGAAATTTAGATGCTTCCAACTTTTCAGCCCATAAAAAGTGAAAAATCCTCTTCCTGATAGAATTAATAACTAAAACAGGCACCTGAGAAAGAGATAGCCAATAAACTGGAATGATTTCTAGTACTGATTTAGCTAGAATGAGTCTACCCCCGATTGATAGCCACCTGAAAGTCTAGTTATTAATCCTCCTGTCCACCTTTTGAATAATCCAATTCCAATCTTCTTTCCTATAAGAATTTGGTTTCAAAAATAAACCTAGATATTTGATCTCACTATCCATTTTTTCCATATGTTATGGAAATAGTAAGTTAATTTGCTGACGAATCACATCATCATTGAAATTTTGTAAAAATATAGATTTGTGTGGGGTAATGGCCATCCTAGTTGAAAAAGAGAAAATATAAAAAATAGACCAATACATCACCCATTCATCTTCAGAACCACAACCAAATATAAGCACATTGTCAATGAACAAAGAGAGGGAGTTTGATATTTTTATACCTTTGATCTTTTGATCATGTTTAGCAGAATAAAAAAGACTTCTTAATCCTTCTATAACCAAAAGGAACAACAATGGAGATAACGGAAAACCTTTTCTGAGAACTCTTCTACAAGAGAAGAAAGAAGTAGGAAATCCATTAACCAAAATTGCAAAGATGGCCGAAGAAATACATGCCATGATCCAGTTTGTCACTTCCATTGGAAGACTAATATGAATAAGAACAAATCGGAGGAAAGACCAATCCACACAATCATATGATTTTATCAAATCCATATTAATAATAAAATCTTGAATATTTTTGGATTTGAAAGAGTAAAGACATTCTTAAGCCACCCCTACAACATCCAGAATTTGTCTATTTGATAAGAAACCAATCTGTTTGTTAGATACGAATTTTTCCAAAATAGGTTTGATTCTATTATAGATAATATTCGTGATCACTTTATAAATCAAACTACATAAATAGATAGTTATGTATTCATTGAAGTTCTCAGGCTTATCCTTTTTAGGAATTAGAGAAATATATGTTGCACTCATAGATTCAGGTATATATTTTTTCCTTTTGGACTCTTCCATAGCCTCCAATAGATCAGACCCAACCAATTTTAAAAAATGTATGAAAAATTCTACCGTCCACCCATCTGGACCAGGACTTTAATTTTGCAACACATTCTTAATTTCCTCCAAACTAACCTCCATTTCAACTTTGATACCTTCCTCATGAATGAACATCTTAGGATAATGATGTGAAACCTTCAATTGATCCTATAGAGTTGAGGAGTGACCTTTCTTGTAGATATCTTTGAAATGCTTTACAACGGCCTCTTTTAAGGACTTATGATTAGATAATTGATTCCCTTCCTCAACCTTCAATTCCCAAATATAATTCATATTTCTTCTCTGGTTAGCATAACAATGGAAAAATTTGGTATTACTATCCCATTGTGCAACCCAAATTGCTCGGATTTTAAGCCACCAAGTATCCTCTTCCTATTTTAAGAGTTTATCCTTTTCCATTTCCAACCCGAGTAATTTCTCTTTCCTTTGAATAGAAAAAATATCCTCATCAACAGTATCAACCAAAACATCAATTTAAGATTCAATTCGGGACAGATTTTTTGAAATAACCTTATTTTTCAATCTATCCCATTTAGAAACCTTAGCTTGGATAAGTTTGAGTTTCCTTACCAGCCGATGAATGGGAGAGGAATGGTCATCAAGATAAAGAGAAATCCATTTCTTCCTAATAAGGGTACAAAAATCTGGTTCTTTAATCCATTTCCTATTAAATTTGAATGGATAATAAGTAAAGTTGTTCACAAAGTCCAGATGTAGAACGATCGATCAATGATCTGATACACCTGTATAAATAGACCAAGTTCTATATCTTCCCATAACATTACCAAGGTCATCCGCAATTAGGAAATGGTTAAGTCTCTTCACCACTCTAGATTTCCTAGTCTGACCATTGGACCAAGTCAAAACCATAACATTTGGAATCACATCAATTATACCAATATTTCCAAAAATTTCCTTGAAATAGGAGGCTAAAGGATCAATAAATTTTCTAGACCCCCAAATTTCATTGGAAGACATATTTATATTGAGGTCCCCGACAACAATTAAGGAAGTATCATTTAGGATAACATATCCAATAACATTGTCCCAATATTCCTTTCGATGCTGGTAAGGCCCGTACATCCTGCAACACAACCTGCAACACATCCACTGCAACTTCCTCTTCACTCTCTCATATTTTCTCTTACACAATCACATAGATCTTTTCAATACTACAATACATAGTTGTATTATAATTCCTTCCTTTGTAAAGAGGGATTACTGTGGGAAAATACCATGGGATACCCAATACCATGGGCCTGTAAATCACCCATTATTGACCAATTCATGAACAACATTTTACAAGGAAGTTTTTCCAAAACTTTATCTACGGTGGAAATAACCCCAAACCCCTAGATCCCCACTTAGAAACCCTAGCGACCGTAGTGGGGGGGAGAGTCCCCCCCACACCCCCCCGTCAGGTGCCGGGATCCAAACATGGTTGAAACACAACCTCTGAATCAGGAAGATCGAGATCCACAACCAACAATATCCCACTTTGATATTGATCACAACAACTCCACTGCTACTACATCTACTAGACTATGCTCCAAACCTTGGACTTGGAAAAATTCTCATCTTCACCTTCATGCTTGAAGGCCAACTGAAACTGAGAAAGAACTCAGTTTCTCTCTATTTACTACCTTTGTCAACATGTCTATAGGAGTCTAGCTAGTATGTAACTTTTCCAACTTCAACTGTTCATCTTCCAGAACATATCGTATGAAATGGTACTTGAGTTGCATATGTTTAGTCTTAGAATGAAATAGTGAGTTCTTTTCAAGATGAATGGCACTCTAGCTGTCATTGTACAACCTTATATTCTTTTGCATTTTACCCAATTCCTCCATGAATGTCTATATCCAAATCATATCTTTACTAGCCTCTATAGCAACATACTCTACTTTGTTATTGAAAGTGCAACAACCTTTTGCAATTTTGAAATCCAACTTACTGTTGTTCCACCCACAATAAAAACATACATTGTGTTGCTCCTCCTCCTATATTGATCACATGTGATATCTGCATCAACATGTCCCTATGGAATAGTGTCTGAACCTCCAAAACATAATGCATGAGTAGTAGTACCTCTCAAATACCTGAGAATCCATTATACTTCCTTCCAATGCTCTTTACTTGGATTGTTCATATATCTTCTCACAACTCCCACTGCATGTGCAATATCTAGTCTTGTGCACACCATTGCATACATCAAACTGCCAATTGCAGATGAATAAGGGACTTTGGGCATGTATTGTATCCCCTCTTGTGTCCTGGGACACATATCCTTAGTTATTTTGAAATGGTTGGTCAAAGGTGTACTAACTGGTTTTGCATCCTTCATTCTAAGCCTCTCCAATACCTTCTCTATGTACTCACCTTGAGACAATTTGTCAATTTGTATTTTTTCCCATCTCTTTTTATTCTCATACTAAGGATTTGCTTTGCATCATCCAAATACTTCATCGCAAGTGAATTAGCTAATTTCCTTTTGAGCACATTTATATCCTGCATGTTAGACCCTGCAACAAGCATGTCATCAACATACAATACAAGATAATATATCTTCCATTATCTAGCCTCTTAAAATAAACAAAGTGGTCCGAATGGCATCTACTATAACCTTGTTTTGTCATAAACCTATCAAATTTCAAATACCACTGCCTTGGAGCTTGGTTCAGGCCATACAAGATCTTCTTCAACCTGCATACTAAATTCTCCATCCCTTTGACCTCATACCCCTATAGCTGCTGCATATAAATCTATTCATATGATCTCTGACACAATTTTAGGGGCCTCCGACTCTTCTATGCAATTTGTGTATGTATAATTACGAAATTATGCATACACAAATTCAAAATAGCTCAATGTAAATGAAGATTAGCCTATTTCTTAAACAAAAAAGCATAATCTCATATCCATTTGTTGGCACGGTTTCAAAGAACAAGTAAGATATGATAAAAAGCATAGTCTACAACTCATAAGTCAAATATCAAAGGGGAGTAAATGCACAACTATAAAATGATGAATGAGAGATGATATTTTCAAGTTGTATCGTATTCCTCAGACTTGCGTGGGTTCGACATCATGGGTGTCAATTTATGACAAGGCTAGAAATGGTGTGCATACCCATGGGGGGACATGCTATTCACAGTGATGACATTAATGGCACATCAAGATTGGAGATTAGGGTCTTATGGTTATCAACGGGAAAACTGGTAAATGTATTGTAAGCAGAGGGAAAACATTTCCTATATGCCAGTTTTGTAATGATACCTAAGATAGAATCCCAACATCGTTCCTGGGGGATGGAGTCTTATTCTTATTGATGGGCCTCTAAAATTGTCTCTTTCCTCCATTTTTATTTCATTATTTTGGCATCATATTTAACCATAATCTGATACATTTACCTTTAAAATATTATCTTTTACTCCAATCTATTAATTAAAAGCAATAAAAGTAAAAGATGCTTCATTTATTATTTTTAATATATTTATATGGTTTTGTTAATAATAAATTGATTCGTGTATTAAGTGGTTCCTGATCTTGGGCTTGTGATCATTATTCACTCTTTTTGTGGGAATTCACTCTTTCCATTTGAGCACTTATTCCAGTACAGTTCTATACTACTGAGATTTGCGGAAATCAATATGAAAATGTTAAAACATGAAAATGTATCTTAAGGGTCATATTCCTATACTCCAAAATCAAGACTAACATTGTGTTCTGATCATTTTCTTTTATATGATTTATATATGTAAGCATATGATTTCCATTAAGCAAGTTTACTAACAAAAACAAAACACAACATTGTAAATAATAAAAATAGAGAAATAAATAAATATATTTTGATTTTGATTTATTTACATATTTATGTTGTATATATTTCATTTTGTAGAGTTTGTTTATTTTCTAGTTATATAATGTATATAAAGTCATCTTTGGATACACATGTATCTATTTATTAATAAAAAATAAAAAATAAACAAATCAAATTTTGTATACACTTTTTGAATTTGTTTTCATACATTAAATATAATAATTTATATAATCTTAACTCATTTATGATTGTATACATGAATAGTAAAGTCTTATTTTTATTTTTGAAATTAAAGTTTTTTGAATTTGTTTTCATACATTAAACATAATAATGTATATAATCTTAACTCATTAAATATAATAATGTATATAATCTTAACTCATTAAATATAATAATGTATATAATCTTGATGCAGGAGCATTGGGGCCTAGGTGAAATAGTTGAAGTTGATCAATAAGTAGGGTCGACTAGGGGGATTGCCGACGACCACTAGTGCAAAAGAGGTTGGCATTCGAAGCCAAGTAGTCGAGCAAGAAGCTGTCGATATATAGTCGACAGGAGTTAGAAGTTGAAGGTCGACATCGACATGATCACAAAGAAAGAGGTCGGAGGTCGACGAGCTGTCGAACAACGACACCGACGGATAGCGGCAAAGGCCAAGCGTGGAGGATGGGGCGGACTGGAAGCCGTAGAGTCTAAGTGAATCCGACAAGCGAAATCGAAGGGTGACTAAGTGTAGTATGGTCGAGGCATGTGATGGGCCGACAACTGTAGCAGAGTTAGAGAAGTGCAGGAGTCAAGCCGACTTACTTAGCAGCTGTTCTTGGTTGTTGAGGAAGTTATGAGCAGTTATGAAGGTGGTTGGGATCACTCCAGATGTCACCACAGGAGGAGATTGTGCAGCATGGTCAGAGGGCGCTGACAACTGTAGGATTCATCGGGTCAGAGGCAGAGCGACGGGCAGAGAAGGACATCTTGGGGAACATAGTGACCTTGGGAGTAGCAGCAGGGCAGAGTATAAGACTGGTGCATAGGCACAAAGGAGGGGATCATTCATCCATTGCTCATCAATTTATTTCATTCAACAGATACCGTGAGACAGAGGAGGATCACACATAGTCGAGAAACACACCAAGAGACAGAGTTTCAGTTATGTATATTGTAATAGGCTAAGGTCGACTTGTTTAGTTTACTTTACATTTACCATTGTAACGCGGTAATTGATTCAAGTAATAGAAGCCATCTTCTGTCATTCAGTTCACATATAGTCTATGTGAGCACCTTGTGTGTTGTTTTTAAGCAAGAGGGTCTGAACCGACCTTCCTTGCACCAGTTGGTATCAAATCCCAGAGTAGAATCTAGTTGAGAAGTTGAATCCGGAGAGCCGGAAGAGCCTGCGAGTGCGTAGATAGCTCCAGTTGCGGTTGGGTAGAGTTGTGCGTGAGGTGTAAATGTCCGAGGATGAAGAGTGCGAGGTGTAGCAGCTACCGTTGATCGTGAAATTTTCTATGAGTGCATGCGAACAATGAGAAGGTTGACCAATCAAGTCACATCGATCAAAGAAAGCCAGAGATGTGGATGCATTCCTGATGCACTTGACCACAGCGACGAGGAAGTCCAAGAAGTGGAAGCATGGGAAGTAGTGGAGGAAGATCGAGAAGATAAATTCATCAAGCTACTGACGGAGATGAGAGGTCGGACAAATATGGATGTACGCACCTACTCAGGAAGTCTGGATCCGGAAGACTTGATAGACTGGTTCAGAGAGATGGAGAAATACTTCGACATAGAGCAGATAGAGGATCCTAAATGGGTTAAAACTGCATGTCTGAGGTTGAAGGGTCATGCCTCATTGTGGTGGGACAATGTGCAGGTTGACGGAGTCAAGAAAGGCAAGGAGAAGATCATTTCTTGGGACAGGATGGTTGCCAAGCTGAAGGGGAAGTTCTTGCCTAACGACTATGTGATTTCCTTGTTCAGGAAGTTGCCAAAATTTTGAAAGAAAGAGATGACCTTGAAGGAATACACGGAAGAGTTCTATAGACTGTCGATAAGATCTGGTCAAATCCATGAAGGCGAAGAAGATGCCGAGAGCTATGTAAATGGATTGAAGTATGCCATACAGGACAAGTTGAGCCTGTCAAGGTTCATAGCGGCCAGTGAAACCTACTAGTTAGCTTTGAAGGCAAAAGAGAAACTGTCGAGGAAAGCCGCATCGACCAGAGGGAGAATGACTGGTCGAGGTGCGAAGACTATTTCCGCGAAGGGACAAAGTAGCAGAACCAGTAGAGAAGCCGTTGAAGATGATCGACGTGCGGAAGGGATAGCGAGTAGAGAGAAAGAACAAGGAAACCGATGGGAAGGTCGAGAGACCTGCGATCAGGGTGCGTTTGGTCGAAATGGTCCAACCGATAGAAAAGGAGATGACAGACAACTGATTGTCTGTTATAAGTGTTGCGGAATCGAACACAAGGCATATGAATTCCCAGAGAACCTACACGCTGTAGAAGAGTCAAAACCCAGATGTTGAAGAGACGAGCAAGTCAATGAGAGGATGGAATTGACATCCGATAGTGGTGAAGAGGGTATAGGAAAAGGTCGAAACATGACGGCCAGGAGAACGTTGGTTCAGGACAACCGACGCGACGAGAAGGAGTCAGCACATCGAAAGGCTATCTTTCGAACTAAAGTGATGATCGGCGACAGGTATTGAAAGACCATAGTCGATGGTAGCAGTACAGAGAACTTAGTGTCGGCAGAGGCAATCGACAAGTTGGGGTTAAGATGTCGAGAACACCCACACCCATACAAGATATCCTGGTTATAGAAAGGACATCATGTCAGGGTAACCAGACAGTTCCTGATAAACTTTAAGGTTGGGAATCTTGAAGACAGTGTACTGTGCAACGTAATCCCAATGGATGCTTTTCATCTGTTGTTAGGAAGGCCATGGAAATATGATCGGAAGATGATCTATGATGGGCCAACATAGTCACAATGTGGAAAAATGGCATGTGGAGAACGTTGAAGCCGAAGTAGGAGGATCAAGCCGACTGCAAGCAGGGAGAAAGAAACTATTGGGAGAAGCGAGTGCTGATGTGTTCAACCAAGGAATTCCTTGTAAAAGAGGAGAAAAAGTCGAGATTTTTTTCCATCATTCCGAAAGGACCATGTGTCGAGAGTTCGGAAATGGAGAAGATTCTGGTCGAAGTCGAAGAAATGATTGACAATTTTCGGAGCATAGTAGTCGACAACACACCGATGGGATTGCCACCGATGAGAAGCATATCCCATCAGATCGACTTGATTCCAGGATCGAGTTTTCCAAACAAGGCACCACATAGAATGACTCTGGCAGAGGGTCAGGAGCTCAATCGACAAGTCCAGGAGTTGTTGGATAGAGGATTGATTAGAGAGAGTTTGAGCCCGTGCACGATACCAGCAGTATTAGCACCAAACAAGGGTGGAGAATGGAGGATGTGTACAGAATCCAAAGCTATTAACAAGATCACGATCAATTACAGGTTTCCATTGCTAAGGATGGACGACTTTATGGATTTCTTGAGTGGAGCGAGATATTTCACCAAGATCGACCTGAAGAGTGGATATCACCATATCAGGGTTCGAGAGGGCGATGAATGGAAGAAAACCTTCAAGACGAAGGAAGGACTGTATGAGTGGTTTTTCATTCCCTTCATATTGACTAATGCACCCAGTACGTTCATGAGGTTGATGAATGAGGTACTGAAACCATTCTTGGGAAAGTTCTTCATAGTGTACCTCGACGACATCTTGATATTTAATCGAACCAAGGTCGAACATTTGGGGCTCATTCGACAAGTGTTGTGGAAGCTGTAGGAGGAGAAGTTGATGGTGAACTTGCATAAATGTTTCTTCATGAAGGAAGAGCTGGTGTACTTGGGATTTGTAATCTCGTGTAAAGGGTTAGTGATGGACCCAGAGAAGGTGAAGGCTATATTGGAGTGTCCAGAACCGACAAGCATGATAGCAGTGTGGAGTTTCCATGGACTTGCTTGTTTTTATAGGAAGTTTATTAGAGGATTCAGTCGGATATGCGCACCATTGACAGAGTGCATGAAGAAAGGGGAGTTTAAGAGGACAGAATCCGCCCATAAAGCTTTCGACAAGTTAAGCAAAAGGTAACTGAGAGCCCAGTGTTAGTGCTCCCAGATTTCGACAAAGTTTTCCAAGTCGATTGCGACGTGATTGGAATGAAAATTGGAGCAGTATTGAGCTAGGAGGGCTGACCAATTGCATTCTTCAGCAAGAAGTTGGATGAATCGAAGCGGAAATATTCGGTCTATGACTAGGAGTTCTATGCTATTGTCCATGCATTGAAGAAGTGGAGGCATTATTTGCTGCCTAAGAAATTTTTGTTGTACACAGATCACCAAGCACTGAGTTACTTGAATACTCATTCGAAGTTGAACCAGTGATACATGAAGTGGGTTGAATTCTTGCAGGGATATACCTTCATGTTGCGACATAAGTCGGGCAAGTCGAACAAAGTTGCGACGTGCTGAGTCGAATATTTTCACTTCTGAACACGACAATTGTTCAGGAGACAAGAATAGAGTCGGTGAAGATAGAGTATGAGACTGACGAGGATTTTGCGAAAGCATGGAAGGCTAGTCACGAACCATAGAGTGTCGATAGAACTCTATACTTGGATTATTTTATCCAAGAGGTATACCTATTCAAGAGACAATAGTTGTGTATTCCCAGAGGATCGGTAAGAGAGAACCTAATTCGAGAACTGCATAGTGGCGGATTAGCAGGTCACTTTGGCATCGACAAGACCAAGGCGTTGGTCGAAAAAAAGTATTATTGGCCAGGAATGACGACAAATGTTGGTAAGTGGGCACGACAGTGTCAAGTTTTCCAGTTGGCAAAGGGAAGAAGTCAGAATACAGGGTTGTATGCACCATTATTAGTGCTGAATACCCCATGGGAGCACCTGAGCATGGATTTTGTGCTAGGATTTCCAAAGATGCAGCAAGGAAGAGACTCAATATTTGTTGTGGTCGACAGATTTTCGAAGATGGCACACTTTATTCCGTGTTGGAAGACAAGTGACACCACACGCATTGTTGTACTATTCTTCAAGAAGATAGTTAGATTGCATGGGTTTTCAAAGAGTATAATGTTGGATAGAGATACCAAGTTTATGGGTCATTTTTGGAGAACCCTATGGAAGAAACTGTATACAAAGTTGCAGTTTAACTCGACATACTATCCGTAGACTAATGGATAGACCGAGGTGGTAAACATAAGTTTGGGAAACTTTCTGAGATTTATGACGACCGACAGACCCAAGTAGTGGGAGAACGTGTTGGCACAATCAGAATTCGTGTATAATAACTCTGTGAATCGGTCGATAGGTATGATACCATTCCATATTATTCAAGGTCGAAGCCCACATGGAGTGGTGGATTTGGTCGAGATACCGACAGAAATCAGAAAGAGTGCAGATGCAGAAACATTTGCAGAGCATATGAAGGAAGTACATGAAGATGTATGCAAGCGCATTGAAAAGAGAAACGTGGCATACAAGTTGAGATCCAACAAGAAGAAGATGCTACAGTCGTTTAGTGAAGGAGACTTAGTCTATGCGCACTTGAGGAAAGAGAGGTTCCCGACAGGAATGTAAAACGAGCTAAAGCTGAAGAAGATTGGACCTTGTAAGATATTGAAGAAGATTTCGAACAATGCTTATGTGTTGGATATGCCGAAGGGATTGAACATATCTCCTACATTCAATGTCTTAGATCTGTACAAGTATGAGGAAGGTTCAACAAGCAACAGTACGGAAGTGTCGAACATTGACTGGACAATGCAAATTCTGGGTCGACACGATAAGGAGGAAATCGTTGAAGTGTTGGAGGAACATGAAATCAGACGCACACAAAGTTCGCGAAAGAAATAATATCTAGTTCGATGGAGGGATGATGCATTGAAAGTGGCAACATGGATTTCTGAAGAAGAGTACAGAAGACTGGCGGAGTCGTCAGGTTCTTTTTCACCTGGGGAGTCTGATGTAGGAGCATCAGGGCCTAGGAGAAATAGTCGAAGTTTATCGACAAGAGGTTCAACCAGGGGTATTTTCGACAACCATTGGTGCGAAATAGGTTGGCAGTGAAGCCAAGTAGTCGAGCAGGAAGCTGTCGATATATGGTCGACGTGAGTTAGAAATCGAAGTTCGACAATGTATGAGTTCGGCATCAACAAGATTGCAAAGAAAGAGGTCGAAGGTCGACGAGCTGTCGAACAACGACACCGACGGATAAAGGAAATGGCCAACCGTGGAGGATGGGATGGATTGGCAGCCGTAGAGTCTAAGTAAAGCCGATAAGTGAAATCAAAGGTTGACTAAGTGCAGTATGGTTGAGGCATGTGATGAGTGACTGACAACTGTAGCAGAGTCAGAGAAGTGCAGGAGTCAAGGCGACGTACTTAGCAACTGTTCGTGGTTGTTGAGGAACTTATGAGTAGTTATGAAGGTTTTTGGGATCATGCCAGATGTTACCACATGAGGAAGTTGTGTAGCATGGTCAGAGGGCATTGAAAACTGTAGGATCTGTCGAGTCAGAGGCAGAGCGGTGGGTAGAGAAGGACGTCTTAGGGAATGGAGTGACCTCGGGAGCAAAATCAGGGCAGAGTATAAGACTGGTGCAGAGGGACAAAGGAGGGGATCGTTCATCCATTGCTCATCGAGTTCTTTCATTCAATAAAGACTGTGAGAGGGAGGAGGACCGCACACAGTCGAGAAACACACCGAGAGACAGAATTTCAGTTTTGTATATTGTAACAGGCTAAGGCCGACTTGTTTAGTTTGCTTTGAATTTACCATTATAACACTGTAATTGATTCAAGTAATAGAAGCTAGCTTCTGGCATTTAGTTCACATCTAGTCTATGTGAGCAACCTGTGTTTTGTTGTGTGTTACTGTTAAGCAAGAGGGTCCGACCTGACCTGCCTTGCGCCAAATATTAACTCATTTATGATGATATACATGAATAGTAAAGTCTTATTGTTATTTTTGAAATTAAAGTTTTAATTTCTCACTTTTAATCTCTTTGCAAGTATTAAGAGCTTATTGGGAATGAGAACCGAAAAAAGTTTAATTAAAATATGCCATCTCCCTACAGGAGTACTATGGGATTGTGAACCAAGTGTCAAAAGTTTACATGTATAACAACATATAATTCCATTCAATCAAGGATTGTGAACCAAGTGTCAAAATGCATGAAAGGAATAACCACCAGCTACATAAACGAACTAATGCAATCATAAACCTAATCAACGACACTCATGAGTTACTTGCCACATCACGATAGGTTGACTTTCTACAAACTTGGGCGTCGTAGCTGCTATCACAAATCCATGTGTGACGTCAACTCATCTATCTCATTGTTTTGTTGCAAATTTTAAGGATCACACTTATACTATTTAGTATTATGGCCTTGGGTGGTTGTTCTGTCTCCGAGAATATTGGAGCGCACCAGTTTCAAGTCGATGATTACCATATTACCATAAATATTTATTATTGAAAGATCCGATCAAAGTGGATCATATGCTATTATTTGAACATCTTGTTGAAATGGGTTGGGAGGATCCAAGAGAGATGAGCTTATATATATGTATATATTATAGTAGCATAATTCAGTCGTATTGGCATTTCTTGTACAGAAATTCGGAGCAATTCAAATTCGTTATAGATATGATACGAATATAGATTCTTACTAATGAAAAAATAAATTTTAAAAACCAAAATTTAATTATTTAATAACTATAAAATATAAATAGCATTCAATTTATTACTTTCTTATAAAAATAACTATTAATATCTACCTGTTATCTCCACTTCATTGACATTTTATATTTTTGTTTTTAAATAGTAACTTTGGTTGTTTGTAAATAATATGTCTAAAAATAAAACAATGGTTTTTAATGTACATTTATGCTATATTGGTTTATATATTTGATTAAAAGTATTATATATAAGAAGTCTACTTCCGTATTGGATTTTTTTGTTACGTATTTTTTCCGTATCGAATCGTATTCGTATCCGTACTCGAATTATGCTACTCTGTGTGTGTGTGTGTGTATATATATATATATCCATCCCTGTGTATGTAAACTCAATCGGTAGGTAGACAAAAGTGAATAGACAATGAAAATTACTATTTGCTACTCAAATTCCTGTTGAATTTATAATGTTCTTTCTATATAACATATGTTCCAGCACTATCTTAATGTTTATGGTTGGTAGTTTATTGGTTGTAGCTTGGGTGGTTGGGAGGAATGATTGTTTCCCTCCCCACCCAGGTTCAATTCTTGTAAGTGACATGATACTCTGGTTGAGCCCCTATTGTAATGATTGTATTTCTGGCCACATCTTGATTCTCTACTTGGAATAGCAGGTGTTGGCATTTCTCCCAATAATGGATTAGCCCTCTAACAAATTTGTTAATTTGTAGAGCTTTGCATTTTTAATCTCGAGTTCGAAATTGCAAATTAGATTAGTCTTAGTTCATTCAACGATCATGACACATTCCTTGCTCACATGTATATTAGAATACTTATTGATTTTTGTCTCCATACTTGGTTCAGGATTAATCGCGCCCTTTGAAACTATTCCTCCAAATTGTAGTCGAATTCCCTTTCGAATCCATGGCAAACTCATTATAAACTCCATTGCGATTTCATTACACCATGATTCCAAAGCAATTGATTCATTGTATTTATGTAATATTCTATTAATAGACGGAGAAGTCCAACTCATTCTTTGAAAGGTTATCATCATTATTGATTTCATAAAATGTTGAATGGTAACTTTATGTGTCGTCGTTCTAATTCTTATGTCACTTTTCCATTTTTAAAAATTGTTAATATTTTTATGAGTGGTAACTTGTTTTGTATTTTTGTAATTTGGATATTTTTGTAATTTGTATAATTAATAAATTCTGCATTTTATAAGTTTTGTATTTTGTTGTATATATTTAATAAATGTCATATTTTGTCATGTTGTAGTTTGTAATAAATTTTATATATTTCTAATATAATATGTATTTTGTCATATTGTATTTGTAAATATATTTTATATTTTGTATATTATAAAAGTGTGTAAGAATTTATATATTTGTAAATATATTTTATATTTGGTATTATATATATATATAGCTCGGTGGGTTAGTTCAAGTGGTTGAGTGTTATAATCGCAAGTAAAAGGTCTTGGGGTCAAATACTCGGGTGGCTATGCAAGGCCTCACTTGATGTCCCCACCATGTTAGGTCTCGTAATCAGGGTCGATGGTTTACCTTGGGTACCATCCTTGAAATGAGAGGAAGTACTTGAGGGTTTCCCCTGATGTGTTCCATTGGAAAAAAAACTAAAAAAACTATATATATATATATAATGTTGTGTGTGGGATGAATTCTGAGTATAGGAAAATTTAGTTGTAGACTTACTTTAGATTGCTATCATTAATTTAGTTTATTTTTCCCTTGGTTTTATTTGTTTTCTTTAGCTTAAATTCCGCACTTTGAACTTCTGCACTTAGTCATAGGTTTCTGCATTTTAATTTCTTAGTTAACTGCCAAAGGAAGATTAAAGGCCTAACTTGTGAGATATAGTTTTCCAGTAATTGGCTTCGACTTGAGGTCTTTGTTTATTGCCTGTCAATTGATTTTATTTTCTAGTTCTTTTGCATTGAAGTGTGTTCGTCGGCATTAGGTTAGGCTACACTAGGCTGCAATCCTACACATATAGTGCCTACACCTCGAAGCTTACGAGCCCCCGGGCTAACAATTTCATGTTGAATTAATAGCATATATTTTTACTGACACTTATAATGGAAAAACAAGGGTCTCCTGCATGTCTCGAGCGTGATCCTGCACATATGGCACACATACCCAAGTGTAGTAAAGGACGTGACAAAGGTATTGATAATGCAGAAATATAAAACCAAAACATGTCGCACTTGTGGGGTGCCTTAGATTAAGGGTAGAAGAATTTAAGGTACAACCCATTGACAAGGATGTTGAGGGTGATACCTTCGAGTTTAGTTGAGACATATGCCCCTTTGGGGAGAGATTTCTTAACGACATAAGGTCCTATCCATTTAGATACAAATTTACCAGGTCCTCATTTGTTGTCTTTTTTGGTGTTAAAGACAAGGATGAAATCTCCCTTATTGAAGGTGCAGGGTCTAAAATGTCGATCGTATTGTGCTTTGGAACGAACCTTCATGGCCTCATTTTATTGAAGCGAGTCTCGTCATTCTTTATCGAGTTGTTCCAAAGTAAACAACCTTTGCTCAAGGGTAGGAGTATCAGGTAACAATTCTACCGTAGATTGGAGGGTAGGGATTTGGAATTCCATGGGAAGTACGAATTCCACTCCATGGACAAGGTGTAATGTGGTGAATCCAGTAGTGGTCTTGACCAAGGTGTGGTAAGCCCAAAGAGCTAGGAATGACATGTGATGCCAATTGGATTTGTTTTTGTTTATTGTGCATTGGAGCATAATTTTGAGAAATTTGTTCACAGCTTCAACTTGGTCATTTTCCTGGGGGCAGTAGGTTGTCTAGAATCCATTTTTAAATCCTAATAATTGCAATAGTTCTTCAAACATCTCATCATGAAAATGGGTGTCGTTATTAGAGACCAACTATTTGGGTACGCCAAAGTGGGAGATGACATTGTTGAAGAAGAAGCGTGGTGCAATGATTCCTTTGCAATCAAATGTGGGCATAGCTTCAGCCCATTTAGTGAAGTAGTCTATGGTGACAATGATATATTGGTGGCCTTGTGCCTAAGTAGGGTGACACTCCATAAAATCAATTTCCCATTTGCAAAATGGGCTAGCTGTGATTACTATATGGAGAGGGGATGGTGGTGACCGTGTTTCGTAAGAAAAACCCGATAGTTCACAAATATTTTAACTGTGTAGACACAATCCTTGAGTATAGAGGGCCAAAAGTACCCGACACGTAATATTTTTTGTGCGGTGGCAAGGCCTGAGAGGTGTCCCTTGCATGCGCCACCATGCAAATTGTTGAAAACTTGTTTAGCTTCCTTATGTGTTAAGCAACAAAATAATATGGTGTCTATGCCCTGACGGTACAAGACATCGCCTATAAGAAGGTATCTAGGCGCCTGATGACGAATACATCGACGGTCTTAGTGGGATAGGTGGGTGGTGAACTTCTGAGTACAGAGATATGTGAGGATATCACCGTATCATGGGTCATCGTCAGAGATGAGGAAGAGATGTTCATTAGGTAAGTGGTCGTGAACAGGTTCACCCGATGTTGTGGATGGGGGGTCAGTGATAAGCTCGGCTGGCGCTAATGATTTCTTGTTTTTTGGATTACCAACTCAAGGTCAAACTCTTGTAAGATAAAAATCCAACATGCAAACTTATTATTGATAACACTCTGACTAAATATATATCGCATGGGGTTGGAGTCAACGACCACAGTGGTTTTGCGGAGCAAAATATAGTGGCATATCTTTTCTACGGAAATAATGATGGCTAACGCAAGCTTCTCATCATGAGTCTAATTGAGTGTTGGTCTAGATAAGGTTTTGCTGATGTAGTAAATGATGTGTTCATGGTGATCCTCGACTGGTTGGACCAACACATTGTCTACAGCGAAAGCTGACACTGATATATAAAGGGTAAATTATTTGTCAAGTCTGGAGGTGAGGTGAGGGGGGATGAAGACAAGGCTTTCTTCAGAGAGTCGAAGGAGATTTGGGTGTAGCCGTCCCACTTAAAGGGGAAGTCTTTCCAGAGTAGGCATAAAAATATATGTTCTTGAGTGGCATAATCGGGCACAAAATGCTAGAGAAATTTAGCCTTGCCTTGGATACTCTGTAGGTGGCACCACATTTAGGGGGATGGTAGCTTGAGAACGGCTTGGAATTTCAAAGGGTTGATGCTGATGCCATCCTTAGAGACAATGAATCCTAATAACTGACCAGCAATGACACAGAACACACATTTGAGGGATTTCAAGCATACGTTGTATTTACGACATCGTGTGAAGATGGTGCAGAGATCGCGAAGGTGGTCACACCATTTCTTGGATTTGGCAGTAAGGTCATCTAAAAATGTGAGGATGATGTGAGACAACTCATTAAAAACGTATGCCATGGCACTTTGGAAAGTGGCACATTCATTCTTCAAACCAAAGGGAATAAATTTATATGCAAAGGAAACCCATGGTGTGATAAATGTTGTTTTGTACTGATCTTGGGGACAGATCCATATTTGATTATAACCAGAGAATCCATCCATGAAGGAAAACATTTCGCTACTGGCACATTAATCAACAATCTGGTTAATGAATGGTGTTGTAAAATTGTCCTTTGGGCATGATAAGTTGAGGTCACAAAAATTTGTATAGACATGAATAGTACCTTGCTTTTTGTTGACCGATATAGGGTTAGAGACCCAAGATGTGTAAGCAATAGGAAAGATGAATCCTACCTGTAAGAGATTTTCAATATCAGCTTTGATAGATGGGGCCTTCAAAGGGTGGATAGGGCGTTGTTTTTTCTTAATAGGGATGGTATCGGGCCAAGTGTCAATATGATGCTTGACAATTGCAGGGTTGGGGCCTGGCATTTCTTCGTAGGGCCATGTGAAGACGTCGCAAAAATATTTGGAGAGGGCGGTGAAATCAAATATTTCTTGTAGTGAACAGGAGGCTCCAATCGAGATGTTTTCGACGACTCTGGGGGTAATAGAAATATCGACCTGGATTGTGGGGGAAATATTAGCTAGATTGTCGTATTCAAAAGCGTTAGGCGCGGGAATGGGATTTTTGAACCAATCGATATAACTAGGGGATAGAAAATATTTTGATTCAATGGTATATTGTTGGGCTATTGGCAGGATTGGAGGATCTTGTGCATGGAATATTGATGACCTATGATGGAAGGCCTCCCAGGGGGTTTCATCAGAGTGCATGGATTTGATTATTTCTTCATCTATGGAAAAGACATATTCCTTTATCATGTCTTCATCAGAAGACTAGGTATCTTCGGAATTGGTATGAAGGGGAACATAATAGAGATGAAGGATGTCCATGTAACTAGAGGTGCTTAGGGGAGGGGGTAGGATCTCCTCTTGGGGAAATATTATGGAATCCAGGGTTTCCCGGGAGACTGGTGATGGGGGATCAATCTCACTAAGGTTATTTCACATGCTAGGTATGTCGTGGTCATCATTCGTGTCTACAAGATCAATGTTTTCTTTGATTACGATTGGAAGGGGGGTCCCACAAGGGGTAAGGTTATATGATAATCAGAAATGGGTTGCACGCAGTGTGCGAAACATAGCTACTAGAGGGAATTGGAATGAATGATGAGGCATCAACTTGCATGAACGACATGGGAGAGTGGCATAGGTGTGATTAAGAACGATGGCATGACTTTATGGGTGCCGAAGACGTAATTGTTGGTAGGGTATGGAGTCTTTACGTCTTCCCATCAAGGGGAATTTATTATAGGGACGATAGTTGTAACAGTATTGATGGAAAACTCTTCGGGTGATGAGGGGGGGAGGTGTCGTCCAATGGATGGTTGAGACAAATGGGTTCCAATGCATCCCGAAATTGAGGGATATCAGGACAATGGTGTGTGTAATGTCGAAATTGGAAACAAATTGAACATGCATGATTCGTACGCAATGATTTGGACTTAGGTGTGGGAGATGATGATGTGCCCCATTCTATGGTCAGTGGGGCATGGGTTACATTGGCCGGGGTATTAAGAAAGTTTCAGAGCTCAAGTAAGGTGGGAATAGGTTGGTCGCATGGCATTGTTTCCCTCAAAGAGCACATGGTGGAGTAACTCTATGGGTGGGATTATTGGTCAATAATGGGGATTTTAACCATTGTGGGTTAATTCCCCCTGCTTTATGTTGAGCGACCTCCGATGAATCGGGTGCAGGGTTAGGTAGGAGGGGGAATTTCAACTTTGGTGGTCTTAGTGACGATTGGATGTGATTTAGTTGCAAATGTCATAGGTTTGACCAGTGGAATAGAAGGTGTAACTAGCCTAGTAGGTGTAGCAATCAAAATAGGGACAAACTCATAGTGAGCTACTGGTTTGGAAGCCATTTGTAGGTATGGTGTAAGGTACCATACCGGAATACCCAAAGTGATCCCAGGTAGAGTCAACTGAGCTATAATCTGTGTCCCTTGTACACCGGTGGGGGGGTACAAGAATGAGATTTGGAAGATCGGGGGTACCAATGGACTCAATGTTTGTTCGATTCCATGGCTCAGTGGTGGTGCTGATGATGGTGTTGAAGGGGAGGTGGGCCTGTTTTTAGCGGTGAAATTTTTTCACATTAGGCCATCAATGGATGTGGGGATATCGGGGGGTCGTCCATAGTACACTCCTAGAAAATTGGAGTCCTTGTACATGCCAAGGGAAATATCCACATAGGGAGGTTGGTTTGTGGTAGAGACAGTAGGTAGGATATTGCCAGGGTTGCTAGTGGTGTTGGGATCATAGTAGTTAAGTTGGTCAAGGGTGACCACCTTCCCAATTAAGGGAAACATCATGACACGAAATACCAAGGAAGTGACTGCCTTCATGGCGTACATATAACCACACCCCAAGAGGATTTTGTAGTCAAGTTGGGCATTGACTACCTCGATGTTGATCACGAGAATCTTTTCCCTTAGCTTGATGGGGACATTTTGGTACAATCCTCTCAGTTGGGATGGTATCCCATCATATGCTTGGAGGGTGATAGATGAGGGGACCAACTCCAATGACCCTAATCATGTCCAAAAGTTAACGAACATGATGCAAATGGATGCGCCTTCATCGATGATACATCGATGAATCAAAATGTTCTTTACAGTGACAGGAACTTGAAATGGGACTAAAGAGGATAGTCGTGGTTCACCTTTTCTGAGGTCAAAGGTCATAAGGTGCTAGTCGGAAGGATCGACAGCGCTGAGTGCCTTAAGTAATTTCTTGTGATGGGTTGGGCATGAGTGGAGCACTTATAACATAGACATGGCTACAAGGGACTGATCCAAGTCATCCAAAATATTATAATTATGGGCGGCTTTCATGTGGGGGTTATTATGGGTATGTCAAAGTGGAACCTTGGGAATCTTAGGGATTTGTTCGACACTTGGGAATGGTATTTGTAGAGGCCCCCCCAAGGGGAGAGGGATGCCTTCCACTTGGGGAGCTTCAAAACTATCATAACCTCTGGCTCGAGTTTGAAGATTAACATCTAGTGTGTAGATACTTTGGAAAGAGACATCGCTAGAGGGGAAAGGATCTTTCTGTTGTGTAACTACCCCTTAATTGGAAAAGGGTTGTTGTAATACAATAGTTTGGGGTTGGTGAGGATTTGGGGCCTGAGGAGGATTTGTCATGGTATTCTTCTTGGCTTCCACTAACTGTCGGAATTCAGGGATGAGAGGGAAATGATGGGTGTAATGAACATATTCACTGCAAATGGAACAACAGTAATGGTCCTCAAGTTGGATTTATTCCCTTACTTTGGGGGGTTATTAGTCCCCTTGTTTTGATTACCCGTATTCTAGTTTTTTTGGGGAGGAGGGTTTCCCCCTTGCCCCTACTGCTGGTTTTGCTTGTTCTTTTGTTTCTTCTCTTGAATATGAGGATTTTGGGGATTTGTGGTGTTCAACTTCTCAAACTGTTGAGGTTGTTGTGTGAAATAAGGTTGAACAAGGTTGAACCCCATGTGAGGTGTGGTTTTCTGACCAACCAGACATGGAAGGGATAAATGTGGTTTGCATTCCATAAAATGTGGAAGTAGGAACAACTTATGCCATTTTTGGTGTAGGAACCAATGTCATCTAGATAATGTTTTGATAACTAGGACTATAGGGTCCATACTGTAACTGACCAACTAGTGGGATTGGTATCGAAGGAGGCGGTACTGACATAGGTGTCATGGGTGGGTATTGCAGATCCATATTGAATTGCACCAGAGTAGTAGGAGGAACCTTTCTTAAGTGGGAAATTAACCCAATAGTCCCATTCATTGAGTGTGACGAACTTGTAGGTGTAGGATCCAACAACCAGTGCTGAGGGGCATCGAAGAGGATAGTGTAAAGGTAGCCAGATTGTGCATATATCAGATCAAAATGTTGGGCCTTCAAAATAGCCTCTTCCTCACTTTATGGAATGGAGGTGGCGACATATTTAGTGATTGTTGGTTGGATTAATTTGATGAACGAATCCAACAAGAATGGTGGTTGTATTTCGATTTTACACAATGTCCGGCGTCTATGCCACTCATGGATATGGTCTGCGATGTGGGTGGATGTATTTTGGAGAAAATATGTTAGAATTTATAGACCAAGTTTATGGCAAATCAGAAGTTGGAAGTATGTGAGGAATGCGATGGCCAATGTCGCAAAGGTGGCATGGACTGATCTTAGTAAGTTCACGTACCATTTGGATGTCATTCTAGTGAGGGTATGTTGAAAGAGGCGAAGCCTTACAGGATCTTCCACTATGTTGTTGGAAGAACGCCATAGGTGGAAAGACATGACATGGTTGGTAGGGTCACCCCCTTGTTTCCCTTCAAATTTAGGAATGTCAGAGGGAAGTTTATATAGCATAGTTGGAAATGTTGGATCATGTGCAATAGGTCGATTTAGCCAAATTAGGGATATTTAGACTAGCCATAAAAGATAGGGTAGGAGGATTTGGTCTTGCCATGGTATGCTGGGTGGGGTTTCTACTAGGGGGAGACCAGGGTGGTGTTGAAAACAATGAATGAACTCCTACAAGAGAGGAGACCGGATCAAAGTGGTCCAAAGGATATCCAAGGGGAGAAGCCAAAGGGGAACCTCTTCGGAGAGGAGGAGGGGTATATGTGTCTCAATTCTCTCCAACGAGAGAAAATTAAGGTGATCCTCTTCCAGTGGTGGAGGAGGTGGAATGATTAACACTTTCTCCAAGAGGATAAAATGAACTGAGCAAAGAGCAGCCTCGCTTAGATGATCTTATCAATGTGGCCTAGGAGCAGCCCCAACTAGAGTGTCTTTCATGTGAACAATGTAGATATGGTGTGAAAAAAACCCTCGAGAGAGGGGATAGGCCTTGCAGTCTTCGGGACTTCCTTAGGGGCTTTTTTTGTTCCTCTATGGTGAAGGATTTGTGTGTCAAGTGAGAGTGACGGTTTAACTAAAAAAAATTGAAAAAATACAAAAATATGCCAACCACAATAGATGGAACATCGTGCAATAAGTGAGTTATATGTGAAGTTGATGTTGTGTTACAAGTATGTTAATTTTTCCAATGATTTAATGTCAACCTGGGGCTCATAGGATTGTGAGGTGCAAGCACTATATGTGCAGGACTAAATCTTGATTGACCTATCCTAATTGAAAAACAACTGAAAACTCCTTATGAAACCGGTTAATCTCTCACAAGTTATTCATGGAAATATTGGGGCTCAGCTAAACTACAGGTACAACAATGTAATCAACCAAGAAAAAATTGTTGTACAGGTGCTACATTTCCAATCTCCAATGTTAACTTTAGTCAGACTGTCTTTGAAAGAGTTCTCAATCTATATTAAAAATAAACTCACATGTGTGTAATGAAATGAACTATCAAACACTAAACGATTCTGACTTAACACTGGAATATGGGACAACAGTCTTGAGTCTTTAGTGGTCCTCGAATAGTGTTTGAGAACAAAAAACAAATTACATAAAATGACTTGCAGGAATTGAATCTAAGAAAGCAAGAACAAAACCACATAAATTAAAAAAAACTTCAAGAAAACCAAACTTAGTCTATGTAAACGAAATTCCCTTGAAAATATACACCTAAGAAAGAAAGAAAGAGAAGCAATGTGAAATGAAGCGATAACAAAGGCATTGAATAATGATTTAGATCAGAGCTGTAGAATAAATATTGGTTCTTATTCTTCGGTCTTGTTTTTGTATGCAAACAGGTTTAAAGTGTAGAGGTATGATACAATTTATATGCTTTGGTTTAGGTTGAAGAGTGGAAATGGATGTATATTACTTTGAATAGTGATATGATAAGACAGGAGAATAAGGAACCAATGATTTCATATTGAAATTAAGTGTGCAGAAATGGAATTTACAGTTGTATCCTTTAATTCAAGGGATGAACTATAAACTATTGCAGAATTGAATAAGAGAACTTCAATTAAGCACACAAAACAGGATGAAAAATTAAATTATAATCTATTGAACATAAATTGGCTAGTGCATCACTTGGATCAAGGGGCACTATTGATCAGGTCTATGCACTGGATAACAAGCTCACACTAAAACAACTAGTAGTAGATCAACATGCTCAAATTTTCATTCAAATCAAATTTGGGTTACAAAAATATCAACTTCCCTTTTCCAATACAAAATTACATAATCACCATATATACCCCACACCCAGGCCTTATGAAGCTTTATTTAGACATGAAAATTCAATGGTAAGTGATCAAATTGAATCCCCCACACTCAAAAAACTAGATTTCCCACTTTTAGGCAAAATCCCCCCAATCTGGAAATTTGTTATTTTGGGTAGATTTTCCTTAAAGAACCCCCCATATCTCTCAAACCAAAGAAGAGTTCATGATATTATCCATGAATTACTCAATTTGGTGTTTTATGAGAAAAATCATGTCTCGGAATCTTTATATTTTCCTCCATCTGCACGTAAATCAAGGCGTAATATGGTTGTCTGGAAAAACGACTACTAAAAAAACTGGGTTTTACTAGAATTTTGACCAAGCCTTGAGGCTTCACACGTGTGAGATGGGTGCGATATAATGGACATAAAACCATTATGGATATGTATTTTACCAAATCTAAGGGGCATATTTTCATTCAGTAACCTGCAACTATCTCAAACTACTCCAATTACAAGTTTTCTGGAAAAATTGTAAATGCTGGGAAAAACTTGTAATTATAGGTTTTCCAAGTTTATTGGAAAAACTTGTAATTAGTTTTTTTTTTTTTATAATATACCAAGTATAATCATATTTAATTCATTAAAAATGATGGAAAATGACCATGAATTAACCACTGAAGTATAGAAGGGTGTAAAATGACAGTTTATGAGATATTGTGACAAATGAAGTGATAAGGGAATGGAAAACAAAGTAATAATGATTAAATGGATGTCTACAAATGATGATGATGGTGACATGATGATGGAGAATTGGCGGCCCAACATATCCCCCATGCCTTAGGTTTGGCATGTCCTCATGCTAAAAGGTAAAGTATTGAGTATGACATTATTATGTTGTACCCTATCATATATGGCATGAAAGACATGTATAACTACGTTTTTACTCCATAACTAGATTTGTTTTGTCATTTACTTAAATAGGTAGTAATGATAGAAACATAGGGCCTTCTTATTTTATTTTGTATTGGAAAGAGAGCATGGGATGAAGGTTTGTGGAGTTTGATTTCTATCATATCAAACCAAGTGCTACCTTGAAGACCTTTAGAGTATGCATTTGGTATTTCATGTTGTTGGGTATACCATGAAAGAAATGGCATCATAAATGGAAAATATGAGAAGAATGAAATATATGGAAGTGGAAACAAATTTCTATAAGTAGAAGTAAATGGAATAAGGATTAGTGGTTGTTCATGACGCTCTCCTATACTTTTAATAAATAAATAAAAATTATATAGTTTTTACCTCAAATTTTACCTCTGAAGAGTTGATCGTGGATGTAGGAATCTTTGTGGAATATGAGGCTGAACATGTATGTTGACTGGAGGCTGAAAATGAGGCACATGAAAATATGAAACTGAATAAAACTCCTGGAGAGATGAAGGTTGATCAAAATTTGTTGAAAGATTTGAAAGAGAGATGGAGCTGATAAATGTTTACTGAATGAAGAAGAGGATCATGTTGGATGAAATGAATTGAAGAGGTTGATAGTGGAAGAATTTGATGATGATGGAAGAATCTAAAGGTCCCAACAACCACTCCCCCATGCTTGAGGGTTTGCATGTACTCATGCAATCGAAGTGAGGTGACTGGTACTGAAACTGGATGACCAAGTTGTTGTATGAAAGCCATTATTGGAATAATATATGTTGCTACAAGAAAATGAAATGCTGCTACAAGAAACCCTAGAGAGATGAATGGATGTAAGTTGTTGATATCATAAAACCAAATAATATTCAATCAATACAAAACTTGAGTACAATTCTTACCATGTGAATGAATTTTCCTGAAGTCGAACATTGAAAGAAATCGTTGGATTACCATCCATTTATGTATGTTGTTCAGGGATAATTTTAAGGACCCATACTTATTTAAACGTGTATAAACCTTGGCGAATCTTACCAATTCTTAAAATGTCAGCTATAAAATATTTGGCAATATTTTTCTAAAAATATTTCAATTTATAAGGATTTTATATAGTTTATATAATAATTTGGCGAATTTTAGAGTGTAAAAAGTTTACCCCATCAAAATTGGGCGAAATGGGGCTTCAAAAAATGCAAATTGGCAAATCTTTTTTTTCGAAAAAAACTTGGAAAAATAGCCCATGGGATAAATTTCTCCTCTAAAATTATCCTTGATGCCATTAACCAACATGAAGCAAATCACCTTTAATGAAAATGAGTGCTAAAGTATCTTAGTTCATCTTAACAGGTACAAATGGATGTGTTGGAGTCGAGTCACCTGTAAGATTCGTCAATCAAGAGGCATTGATGAATCATCGCGATTAACAAGGAAATATTCCATTGATGCATGCATATTCCATGGCACTATGAAATCTCTAACCTCAATACCAGATGATGTGTTGGAGTCGATGGGATGATATTTGTCATAACGAGTCCCCCATCAGTTGACATGAGCATAAAAATGATTTTGAAAAATTACAATACAAGATTTGGACCAACATAAACTTATAGAACTTATTGTGAACTTTTCCTACTAGTTTCCTGGTTTTCAAACAAAGCTCATGTCTAGTTGCACCAATAAAATGGTTTTCACAACAAGTCTTATTTTTCTCTTTACTATTTTTTTCCAAGAGAAATACAAAAAAACATGAGGAAACGAAGATGGTGGAAATTTTCCATGAATTACTCAATATCAAGCTCCAACATATATTCTTCATCAAACACTTTCCTTGGCTCTTTGGTCTCCTCTATGTATTCTTGATGTTTCTTATGCTCCTTTATCACTTCACAATATTTAGACATGTCCCCGATCGTTGTCAGGAGTTGCTCCTCTTGAGATGCGGAGAGGTTCCCAATTGTTGTTAGGGTTTGATATATTCCTTGGTAACATGCCTTAATCAACAAATGCTCGATCATTCTTGGTTCCTCACTTGAAAATGGATTTCAAGAGAAATGGATTTCAAGAGAAATGGATTAGTACTCAAGAGTATTCTTCTAATGCTAGAAAATGAAAATTTCATATATTAAATTTAACCTACTGCTAAATATACCTCTTCTACCTATTCTTTCATCTAAAACATGACAAATATTTGGAATTTATTCACCACTGGTGACAGACCAGGAATACTTACATTCTTTCACCAAAGCTGGTAGTGTAGGTTCTTACCTCTCGTCTTATTATTTGTTCCTCCTCCCTGTCAAAATGTAAAGGCAACCTACCTACCTAGATTTCAGTCCCTTTAGCACCTCCTTGGCAACGGTGACAAAAATGTTGGGTTAAAATTATGTTACTTAAATTTTCCAACAATTTAATGTCAACCCAGGGATTGTAGGCTTGTGAGGTGCAAGCATTGTATGTGCAGGACTAAAGCTAGATTGACCTATCCTATTTTCAAAATAACTGAAAAATCCTTATGAAACTGGTTAATCTCTCACAAGTTATTCATGGAAATATTGGGGCTCATCCAAATGATAGGTACAACAATGTAGTAAATCAAGAACAACTTGTTGTATAGGTGCTACATTTCCAATCTCCAATGTTAACTTTATCCAGAGTGTCTTTCAAAGAGTTATGAATCTATATTAAAAATAAACTCACATGCTTTTAATGAAATGAACTATCAAACACTAAAGGATTATGACTTAACACTGGACTATGGGATAGAATTCTTGAGTCTTCAGTGGTCTTCGAATAGCGTTTGAGCACAAAAAATAAATTATATAAAATGAGTTGTCGAGAATGAATCTAAGAAAGCTAGAACAAAACCACATAATTAAATAAAACTTCAAGCAAACTAAACTTAGACTATGTAAATGAAATTCCCTTGAAAATATACACCCAAGAAAGCAAGAAAGAGAATCAATGTGAAATGAAGCGATAACAGAGGCATTGAGTAATGATTTAGACCATAGTTGTAGAATAAATATTGGTTCTGATTCTTTGGTCTTGGTTTTGTATGCAAACAAGTTTAAAGTGCAGAGGTAAGATCCAATTTATATGCTATGTTTTCTATTATTTTATTTTGTAGGTTGAAGAGTGGAAATGTATACAAATTACTTTGAATAGTGCTATGACAAGAAAGGAGAATAAGGAACCAGTGATTTCATATCGAAATTAAGTGTATCCTTTAATTGGAGGGATGAACTATAAACTATTGCATAATTGAATAAGAGAAATGAAATTAAGAACGCAAAACAGGATGAAAATTAAATTATAATCTATTGAAAATAAATTAGTTAGTGCACCACCTGGATCAAGAGGCCCTTTCGATTTGTTCTATGCATTGGATAACAAGTTCACACTAAAATGAATTGTAGCAGATTAACAGGCTCAAATTTTCATTCAAATCAAATTTAGGTTACAAAAAGATAAGCTTTCCTTTGCCAATACAAAATTACATAATCATCATATATATCCCCCATAGCCTTATGAATCTTTATTTATACATGAAAAATCAATGGGAAATGATAAAATCGAATCCCCCACACTCAGAAAACCAGATTTTCCAAGTTTAGGCAAAATCCCCCAAATCTGAAAATTCGTTATTTTGGGTAGATTTTCCTTAAATAACCCCCTGTATCTCTCAAAACGAAGTAGATTTCGTGAAACTGTCAGCATATTACTCAATTTGGTGGTTTATGAGAAAAAACCATGTCTCATAATCTTTATATTTTCCTCCATCTACATGCAAATCAAGGCACAATATGGCTGTATGGAAAAAATGTTGCTAAAAATATGGGTTTTACTAGAATTTTGATCAAGCCCTTGAGCTTCACACGTGTGATCTGGGTGCGGTCCAATGGACATAAAACCATGTTAGATATGTATTTTACCAAATCAGAGTGATGGATTTGTATTCGGTAACCTGCAATTATCTCAAATTACTCCAATTACAATTTTTTCTGGAAAACTTGTAAATGTTGGGAAAAACTTGCAATTACACCTTTTTTGGAAAAACTTGTAATAGGTTGTTTTTAATAAAATACCAAGTATAATCATCCTTAATTCATTAAAAATAAAGGAAAACGGTCATGAATTAACCACTGAAGTATAGAAGGGTGTAAAATGACAATTTATGAGATATTATGACAAATGGAGTGATAGGGAACGAAAAACAAAGTAATAATGATAAAATGGATGTATACAAATGATGATGATGGTGAATTGGTGGCCCAACAGTCGGTTTAGTGCAATAGTTTCCACATGTAGGTTCTTTTTACTTTACGAGCTAGTGAACTTGTATTTAAAAAGAAAATAAGTGTAAATTCCCAAAAGAGACCTAACATCCTTCCTCTCATCCTTCCTCTCAAATATAATTGGGCCTTCCATAAGCACAATTGATGGTGATGATGGGATCCATGCATCAATCGACTAGAGAAGGTAACAAAGAGCCATTCTATCGGTGATAAGGCCAATATTCCAATCAATAAGACTTGGAAACACCTCCCAATGGCAATAGTTGACTTCAGGAGTCAATTGCACCCACAATTGCTCCTTGGAAATGTCCTAATTTTGGCCACTAAGATACCTTGCGTCAAGTGTGGATCAGTGGTTTATCTTGCATGCTATAGTGTCGTCTCCCTACAACGAGATGACTGACAGATAGGGAAGACCAAGGAAACTATACCTCATCTTTAACCTCCTTGGTCACAGTGCACTTCTAATCTAGGATTTCTTTCAACACTTGCTTATATTAGTAGGATTTTGAAAGTACCTTGTAAGTCAATAGTGTTATGTTTCAAAATATTACTAATGAAACTAGATTGGTGGGTATTAATGGATGCCTAGCCCAATCAATCCTACCTAACTAAAATGTTGTTTTGTGACCTCTTGCAGAGGATTTTAATTGGTTGGAAATTTTACAAAGTTGATTTCAAGGGTCTTTAATTTAGTTAGGAAGTGTAAGAGAGGTATTTCACAATTCCCTTCCTTTCTGATTCACCAAGCTCACAATAAGTGCGAGGTGAAGAGAATACTTTGGAGTGAAAAATTATTTATGATCAAGGAGGATCTCCACAAGTCGAAGGATGCAGAAGGTCTCCATTAGCTTCAAAGGAATTCAGTTGACGAAGAGCTCGCATAAAGCTTCTTGATGCAATTTGAACGGAGTCAAATGGATTCCGTAAGTGAAAGAAATTCCAGGTTGAAATTATAGGGAAAAAAGGAGGTTTCTACAACAAAAAAGTTCACAAAGTGTTTCATTCGAAGTTCCATGAAAAACTATGTAAAATGGAATTAGATGAAGATGCTCATACAAATTCTCATTTAATTTGTAAAAAGGAAATTAAAAAGGTTTGAGAATACACCTCACTAATTGGTTTCCTAGTCATAAGGGGTGGTGAGATCTTCATGCAGGAAGATGAGACCTTTTTTCGACCTACCCCTTAAGGTGTCTCTTGATCCTAATTTAGGGGATCATGGGAGAGATATTCTCCTTAACATGTGTGATGAGTAATCATCCATGACAAGGATATAAAATCCTCTCATTTAGAGAAGGAAGGGGGCTTGTTTTTTAGAGAGTTTGTAGTAAGCTTTGTATGAAGAATTTCATCCAAAGATGGGAGAAATAGTTCAGTTCATGTGAGATCTTTGGTTCTTCTTGGTGAGGAAGGGAAAGGCATCCCAAGATGGGAATGAGCCACTTGAAATGAAGAGCATGCAAATGTACTTATGAAGCTATATATATTTGAAGGAGATAATAAAGTGACTCAAAGTTCCAATGAGTCCGGAAACATAGTCAAGAGGCCTGAGGAACTCCGTTAACAAATCTGGTTTGCATATATTCCTCATAAGCGTTTTGTGAAATATTTAATTAGTTGCATATCAGAATTTGAGTGATTATGCCAACTTCTTTACGTTTTACTAATAAATTGAGAATTATTAAGTATTCCTTATTGGAAGGAAAGTAAGTTACCCATTTTTTGGATCAAGTTTGGTATCAGAGCAGTTCCAATCTGGTTTCAGATTTATTTTTGCTTATTTGTGGACATTTATCATCTTAGTTATAGATCTAATATGGAGAATTCACAAAATAATCCTTATATTTCAGTATATGCAAATCTTTGTATAGATGCATATTTTCGTGAGAGATTCCTATCCATGGAAAAAAGGTACAAGAATTGTATAATGAAGGAAAATAAAATCCTAAGCTGCGAAGACAATTGGAAGCCTTGACAGAATAGAAGCAAGAACTTCAAGAACAACTCAAAGAGATGCAGCTTGAGATGCAAATTAAAGAGGAGTTGTTAGCCAAGTATGAACAAGCCGACAATCCAAGAAGTCCTTCTATAGTAGAACATTACCACATTTGCACCTTTTATCCTCATGCGGAAGAAGATCACATGGATGTTTCGTCTTCTACATATTCAATCAAACAGGAGAATGATAAATCAAAGATAAAAAGAGGTGTACTTGAACATATTTGTTCCTCAGTTAAAAGATGAGGTAAGTAACAATTATGTTCATCTAGCTACATCACATACAAATTCTTGTTTGCATTCTTTCAAGAAAAACATACACGTGGGATTGGCATGAAAATCCTAACAAAGATGGGATTAGATGGAGGAGGTTTTGGAACTGATGGCCAAGGCATCATACAACTAATTGAAGTTGAGGAACGTCCCTGATATCGAGGATTGGGATATCAAGAGACAACATCTGGCGAAATTTCTTGGGAAAATTGTTCTTACTACCGCAAGTGGGGACTTGCCGCAGACCATTGTTGGGATTTGCATTGAGAGTTGAAACCGAAATGGTTACAAATCCGAGAAGGAAAAAGGAAAGTGCATGCAATTAGTGATTCAGAAACATCAAGTTGATCACTAAGAAGCAGTGCAGTTAAAAAACACCCAAGGTATGCTTTCGATGACAATTTTAATAACATGAGAAATTAAATTATTTGTTCTTTCTGTGGAAGAAGGAATCATCATATTATGGAATGCTGGAAATTTAAAGCATATGGACAAAGGAAGGGTGCACTTAAAAGTAAACCATAGAAATAAAATCCTTCTCTCCATGTAAAGAAGGAGGATTTATTTTATCCTCAACAATCATGGAGGAGGAATGTGCAGGATCAGCCAAAGCAAGAAAAAACTGAAATCCAAGATTTACAAGATGAGGCTTTTTCAACCAAAGACAACAAGCAATATACGTTTGATTGGTTGAGTAAGAAATGGTTATCCTTCCTGCAAAACTGAATTTTTATGCTTTATGTTGTTCCCATTAGTGAAAGAATGAAAATATTATTATATACATGTGAAAGTATGGATTTCATCCCAAGCAATGTATTACAATTAATAACTTGCACACAAATAACAGCTCTGGTTATATTTGTGAACGAAAATAAAACAATTATGTTTGCTATGCAATTATGAATCTAGTTTGAATTTCATGTGTTTGGATTGCACGAAAGTCCAAGCTTTGCCTTAACTGAGTTTGATGATCTTCGGGATGTTAACTGCTTTTCAAGATCACATCAAAGAGATTGCTCTCCAAGATCAAGTCATTGAAGGTCTCTAGAAACCTCTTTATCTGTCCATTTCGAGAAACCCAAGGGAATTGATCTCAAATATGCTTAAAGGATGATGATCCCTATGTGCAAAAGACAGATTAGATGATGCATGGAAGTCATGCCTAAGGAGAAGAGGACTGGATTAATTATGGTCAAATCTAGGTTGTGTTCATTGATGTTACTATGCGTATGTGCTATGGAAAAGATTGTGTGAGTAGAGAGCATAAAGAAGGAGCCCCTGTAAATGAAGATATATTGGTGATCTTAGATTTGTCACTTAATACCACCGGTGATCAAATCCGTGAGTAAATAGGCTAGAAAAGCCCTGTAAGCTGACAACCCTTTTTGGCTACAAGGCCGCCATGACCCACATCATCAGATAGCTCGATAAGGAGACTTGTGAGGCCGTGACACTAATCAATAACCGCCAATTGCTGGTATAGACCAATAGACATGGAGAGGAGAAATGAATCCTGTAACCTTTGAGCATGTGAGCACCCTCTTACAAAGTTATAATCTATGTTCCTGAAAGAGCAGAGGCCAAAGCCAAGTAAGCTGCAGAGAGCAGCAGCTCGACGGTGGCGGAATGAAGTCCTTACTCCAGATAGTGTACACTCGTTGTTGCACAAAGACAATCCCTTCTTATGTGGATATGGAAGGCGTGAGGACTGATACACTTCTATGTGGAGAGGAGAGCCACTGCATGAAGGTTTAATAGCCACTACTTGAAGGTAGAATTGATCATGTGGAGGTTGTTACAAATATAAAATAAAATACAATTAATAATAATTAATAGTCATTAATAGGTATAATATTAAAAAGGAATGACCTTTCAAGCCAATTCCTAAGCTGTATATAAGAGGCAGAAATCATTTGCAATAATCATCTCTCATCTATTATTAATTTTTTATCTTCCAATATGGATTATTCTTACTTATCCTTCGGGTAATTGTTGTGAAACTGATACGTTCACTCCATTTGGTATCAAATTGGATTTTGATACGGCCTTTAGCCATCATCTCATAGCTTCTATGGTTAAGGATATTTGATCCACCCCCCCACAGCGGGTGCAAAATGGACCACATGGCACCGCCATGGGCCCCCTGGACGCCTTCCATGCCAGCACCCAGCTGCCTATCTATAACTCCCACCCCGTGCCAACATTCAGCTCCACCCACGCTCTTGCCACAAGCTCCAGCCACCTACCGGTTCATGCACCTCCCCACTTGCCGTTTGCATGCTCCTTCCCTAGAGCTATTAATGAGCTGTCCTCCACCTCTCCAGAATCCCATGCAGAATGATTATTTCCCCATCGCTCCTTCTGTCCGGAGCTCAACTTCCCTTTGTTGGCTTAACTGCTCCAGCGTGTGTAACATCCTGTCCGCTGTTCATATCCTGCTCGAGACAGTAGCTCTGTTAATGCCCATGATTTTTCATCATATGCTCTGTCCTTTCGCTCTCATGAGTTCAACGAGGACTCTATGTATTCCAACAGGGTTTCATTCTCATCTCTTGCAGCATCTTCTCAGGTCGGCAGACGCTAAGCTTAAAGCTCTACTCAGAAAAGGTTCCATTGCTGCCATCAAAGTGAGAGCTCCTCGCGTTACAATCTGGCTTTACTCTTGTCACCTCTGTTCTAGCTTTTTTGGCTCCGTTCATTCTGAACCCTCGGCTACTAGTGTTTTCGTTCTTTGGTCTTCTGAGTGCCCAGCTTCTAGTCCTTTCGTTCTTTGGCTTTCTGACTTTCTTCGTCCCAAACCACGGTTTTACTGGGCTTTTTGTGTTTTCCTCCAGCCAAAGTTCCAGACTCCGTAGCTTTTCCAGTATACTTGCACCATCATACTGGTGATCATGGCTCCTCCTAGGCGAGTCCACACCCGTCAAGATTCCCGGTAGATGAATTCTCAGCCTCATAGTGGCTCCTCCTCCACATCATCAGTTCGTCTGATGAGAGGGGTGTTGGATAAAGCCCGTAAGTTTCATTATGAGATCCCTCAGCAAGCTCAAGCAGAGATTTATGATGCAGAAGAAGATGCCTGTGTCACTGGAGGCTGTCTGACGGACAATGAAATCCGAGAGGAATTTGAAGCCCTCGTACCTGACCCTGGCAACACTAGGGGCAGAAACACTCTTTACTAGAAGCCTCTAGACCTGCACTGGTCGCACAAGCTCATTCTGGGAAAGACTCTCACTGACCGCAATGAGGCGCAGGCCAAAATTCTTATGCAGCTTGATGAGTTACAGGACATGCTGAAGCAGGTGCTTTACAACTAGCAGCAGTTTTCCTGCATATTTGGCATTACTCTGGCCAAAGACCCGACTACTCAGCCTGAACAAAAGGAGTGCCATAGAAATTAATGAGTACTGTCGATGCTCGTTTTCTTGCTTCTCTTTTTGGTTCAAACAGTTCTTTTTGTTTAAGAAAGTTCTCTATTTGCTGCACTGTAGCACTGCTAGGTTTACTATGTCACTATTTAATGTTTCAAAGATACATTTCCAAACTGATTATGGGTCTGTTTTCTCCTTGGTGAGAGGACCTGGCTCATCCCTGACTCTATATATTTTGCTTCTGATAATATAAGGACCTACATATAGCTTATAAAAAAAAGGATATTTGATCCACATTGGGATTTTGGCCGTTTAAAATTCTCCAATTTTCCACCATCTCCCCATTCCATCAACTCCGCTAGGTCTTCCACATGCTCGCGACCTGTTCCATCCTCCTAATCTCTCGTGGCACTATCCTCCTTCCCGCTCCCTCCTCTCCTCAGCTCCCTCCTTTCACCGCTGCTGCACTCTCCGCACCCCCATCCCATGCTCCTTCTCCCATGCCCTCTGCAGACACCATCCACCACCCACACCCACACCCACACCCACCTGCTCCCGCCCATATCCACACCCATGCTTCTCCCTATCCACCACGCAGCTCCTCATCACGCAGCTTCACTCTCCCATGCAGTTGCACTTCCCTCGGCCATCACCCTTGCGCCTCCTCTCACCTCCCTGCACCCCCACTTCGCCAATCTCCCCATCCACCTTCAGCACCCCTACTGCATCCTCCACTTCCGCTCCCCACTCCCTCCTTCCTCTCGTCTTCTCCCTCATCTCCACTATCGTTCCTCCTTCCAGCCGACACCTCCTCGCCCTCCTTCACATGAACCCTAGCCATTATATATATATATATATATATATATATATGTATGTATGTATATATATTAATAAAAATAATATTAATATTAGTATTAATAATATTAATATAGTATTATAATTAATATTATTCCATAATTGTAAAATATTACAATTATTTGGGAAATATATATATATATATATATATATATATATTAATATTATTATTATTACATTTTAATAATAATTATTATTAGTGAAAACAATCAAATTATTTTGAATAAGAATTGTTTAGAGGACATAAAAAAATCAAACGACAACAAGAAAAGAAGAGAAGAGTCAAGGGAAAAGCAATTATTGTCAAAGAAGTTGAAGATCGGTTATCATCAAAGAAATCAAGTCAAAGGAAATCAATTATCATCGAAGAAGTCATGAATTATGGCAAATTCAAAATCAGAAATGAAGTCACAGTTACAAGCAGCATTGGATGACTTAGAGAAATATAAAGCGACCAATGAAGATCTTCAATTCAAGATTATGAAGCAAGAATTGCAAAATCATTTTACAGAACAGGAGAATCATAGTTTAGAAGATCAAAAGCGAGAGCTGTAGAAAAGGTTATTAGATAAGGATAAAGAAATATCACGTTTGAAAGTTCACAATCAAAACTTTGAAGACAAAATCAAAAACTCAAAAAATGTCGAAGAATCACCTTATATAAGCAATAATGATTTAGAAGAAGAAATACAACATTTAAACAAAATCATTAAGGAGAAAGATGACAAAATCAAGCACATTCAGACGAAAGTAAGACGCCTAGAAGCAGAGAATTACCGCCTTCAACAACATACTAGTGAACTCCAGCAGAAAGAGGACGACACTAAAAAGACGCACAGGTTGGAGATTACAGCTGTTAAAAGCACGTTATCAAATAACATCGAAGAAATCTTCAGATTAAAGAACCATAACAAGACGTTAGTCACAAAAATTAAGAAGTTGAAAAATAGTTGGAAGGTAGAACACTCTACTGTGGACATTGATGGAAAACTTTTAGACAAACAAGAAGAAAATAAATGCATCAGAAATCATAACTAATATCTTAAGGAGCAACTTAAGAAGTCCGAAGATGACAGAAAATCGCAAATAGAATTGATTAAAATTTTTAAAAATGATAACATACAATTAGAAAACAAGTTGGGAAAGATACAGAACGAAACATTAAAAACTCAAGCAATGAAAATACAACGTCCAACACAGATCAATGCTCAAAAGAAGACGTTCGTAAAAGAAAATAACATTGTGAAAATTCCCTATCGACACCCCAACCATATAAACTGGTATCCTAAAAAGTGGGAATTGTTGAAAGATAATGGTACTAATGCGATCAAAGCTCCTGACGATGGATCAATAGGGAATCTCAAGAGTCAGCAACAAATCAATTTGGGATGGATTGATCCGTCAACATATCAAAAGTTATGCTCTACATTTAGAAGTTCATATCGACATGTTTCGTCAGCTACGACGTCACAAGGAACGATGCAGCAACATTATAAGGATTTGAGGACAAAGCCTTTCTAAGAGAGAGGTTACGAATATAAATTAAAATACAATTAATAAAAAATAATAGTCATTGATAGGTATAATATTAAAAATACATGACCTTTCAAGCCAATTCCTAACTTGTATATAAGAGACAGAAATCATTTGTAATAATCATCTTTCATATATTATTCATTTTATATTTTCCAATATGGATTATTCTTACTTATCCTTCGGGTAATTGTTGTGAAACCGATATGTTCATACGTTCACTCCAGAGGCCACGAGAATGGTTGAGGCCGCTGCAGAGATGTTGATGGCACAAAGGAGAGCCCGATAATTTACTATATCACTGGGTGTGAAAGGATGATTTGTTGTTTACCATATGTGGCAAGAGGTCGTTACGTTTGGAGGAGTCGCCCGCCTGGAAGAGAAGCTGCTAAGCATCGTCTCATGTTGTTTCTCAGGCCAGAATACGATAATTTTCTTTCAATTTTGAAGATATTTCTGTTAAATCTTGATTTTAGTAATAACAAGATGTCTGGGATCATGGCGGTTCTACAACTTGTTGGAATTGAATACATTTACGCCTCTTCGCTTGATCGATGGTCAGAAATATAGGTGTACAAATGTTGCACAAAAATCCTACATATGTGGGCTGGAGAGGTGACACGTTGTTGCTTTACTCGATCATAGAGATCGTGTTGGTTTTTGTCGATCTGTTGGAAGAGATGAGGCCTCAGGCACACATTTTTGAAGTCTGCACTACGTCTTGATTTTTTTTCCAGATGCTGGATTATGTTGGTCCCTATCTTTATAGAGATTCTCTTCTCCTACAGAATGTTTGCAGAGTCCTAAGGGGATTACTATTCATATGTCTCGGCATTGGTGGCACCATCTAAGATACAAGTCCCCAAGATATAAAGATCGTAAATATCCTCTTCTTCGTTTACAAGAAGCTTCGTTGATTTGAGAGAAAACCTTTCAATTTTGGGTTCCGAGAACGCTACCTATAAAAGAATTTCACTGGAAGGTGCCATCTTAGTTTCGACGTTGTTTCGTAATGGAAAAGATACAAGACAAACGACAGGGTTTTTGTCCTCGATCTTCATTCCTGAAGGACGTTCATAGAGTGAGTTCGCTCGCATGAAGAAACTTCCAGACCAGACGCATGTGAAGAACCCGCTGCTATTGCTCAACTTCCTGCATCGGTACAGGAAAGTTGATCAGAGTTTAGATCCCAGGAAAGCTGATCATATTTTAGAAGCAACACCGTACAAGGAGAAAAATGAATTGTCCCTGGATGATGATACTGACCGTGGATTTCAGAAATTGAATCTTGGAGCAGATCAAAACAGGAGAAGTGGCAATTTCAATCTTCAGCGATCATTTTAGTAAAGGTAATATCCTGAAGTATGTTGAAGAGGTCGTGAAGTGGACAAATTCTGGTAATAGACCGCAGAATTGATCTTTATCAAGTGAATAAAAGCCGATGATGTTGAGGTAAAGAAAGCAGGTTCCATGCGTTAGAGAAGTTACGATGACAAGGGACAAGATGCAGACTTTGTGTTGGGTGCACGAGAGCCCACAGAACCAGGAGACAAAGCACCAAAAGATTTGGAGTTTGAAAATATAGAGCTCGGGGAATATCATTTCCATTGCATACAGATCACATACAACCAAGAGTCAAAGTTTTGGATGTAATACTCAGGTCACAACATTTTTGTGCAGAATACCGATCCAAATTACATATGAAACTATGCGCCATGAGAGTGTATATTAAAACTTAGGGTTAATTTTCATAGCACTCACTCCATTTAATTTTATATATGTTTTTCATTTATAATGTTGCATTATTGTTTATGAGGCTTATTAGCCATCCAGCTTGAGCGATTTTGAGGGTGAGAGGGTTTTTTTTTAGAGATTCCTAAAGCTTCTTCAAACATGGTAAATTCATTCAAGAGTATGTTACAAACTCTTGGATAAAGTAAGTAGAATATTGCTTATTTGTCCTTCCATTTGAAGGAGAGTGAGAAGCATTAAAATTGTAAAATTGGTTCAAGAAAAATTTTCCTTCGCATAAAGAGAGAAAACCATTATTTAAAGGAATGAGAAGAGCGTTATGTTTAAATCTTTCAAAATCATTGTAACTAAAATTTTTGGGGTGCATGATCAGTTGTACCTGACACCCTAAAATGGGCCATAAGTGCAAGTGAAGCCAAAGACATCCATGGACATAACTTTGAAGGAGGGGAAGACAAAGATCCTTCTACGATCATGAATCGATACTTTTTGGAGGTCCAAAAAGTTCTTTTCAGTGGGGAGATTTGATCCAGGAGGATCTCCACAAGTAAAAGGATGCAGAAGGTCTCCATTAGCTTCAAAGGCATTCAGTAGATGGAGAGCTCGTAGAAAGCTTCCTAATGCAATTTGAACGGAGTCGAATGGATTCTATAAGTGAAATACTTTGCAGGTTGAAATTATAGGGGAAAAAGAAGATTTCTCCAACAAAAAAGTTCATAAAGTGTTTCATTCAAAGTTCCATGAAAAAATATGTAAAAGGAAATTAGATGAAGATGCTCATACAAATTATCATTTAATTTGTAAAAAGGAAATTAAAAATGTGTGAGAATACACCTCACCAATTGGTTTCCTAGTCATAAGGGGTGTTGAGATCTTCATAGAGGAATATGAGAACTTTTCTCCACCTACCCCTTAAGGTGTCTCTTGATCCTAATTTAGGGGATCATGGGAGAAATATTCTCCTTAACATGTGTGATGAGTAATAATCCATGACAAGGCTATAAAATCCTCTCATTTAGAGAAGGAAAGGGGGCTTATTTTTTAGAGAGTTTGTAGTAAGCTTTGTATGAAGAATTTCATCCCAAGATGGGAGAAACCATTCAGTTCATGTGTGAGCCTTGGTTCTTCATGGTGAGGAAGGGAAAGGCATCCCAAGATGGGAATGATATTCTTGAAATGAAGAGCATACAAATGTACTTATGAAGATGTATATATTTGAAGGAGACAATAAAGCAACTCAAAGTTCCAATGAGTCCGGAGACGTAATTAGGAGGCCTGACGAAATCCGTTAACAAATATGGTTTGCATATCTTTTTCATATGTGTTTTGTAAAATATTTAATTAGTTGCAGATTAGAATTTGAGTGATCATGCCAATTTATTTATGTTTTACTAAGAAATTGAGAATTTAATTAAGTATTCGTTAATGGAAGGAAAGTAAGTTACCCATTTTTGGATCACTTTAGGTCCCTTAGTGCGTGTTAGTGATGCAAACACATGCGAGGTAAGTAAATTGATTGTTGCAAACTAACTAGAAGAGTCTAAAGTAAATGAAAATGTAGATGAAATTTTAAATCTAAAAGATGCTAAGGGTGTTTTGCAAACCAATTTAGTGCTAATGAAAATAAAAGTGTGCAATGGAGGTATTTCACACTTCTCACCCTTTTCTGATTCACCAAGCTCACAAGAAGTGTGAGGTGAAGATCATACTTAGGGAGACAAGAGTATTTTGGTCCTTGCTTGTGTGCAAAAACTGGATTCTATACTAGCTTTGATCCTAACAACATGTCAAGTAAACATAAACAAGAGAGGTATTGAATAATAATGACAATAATGAGTCACATTGAAAGCCTCAAGGTTGGTTACCTAAGTAAGTTTCGAGAGATATGAACTCTTTACTACCTAATCTTAGTCTGTGTGAGCTAATTACTAAAGAAGTAAGTAAGTATTGCAAATTAACTTAGTTCTAGTTCATTATTGAGTAGCAATGGGGATGCAAGTTTGTTGCATGCAGATAAAAAGAAAATAAAATTATTGTAGTGTGAGCAAACAATACTCTACTACGTGATAGTGTGGAAGAATCAAAAACAAATGCGTGGTAGCATGGACAGAACACAACAAATGTGTGCGGGTCAAATAGAGGATTACCACGTAGTTCGTGAACTATTTTTCTACGTGAGTAGTGCGACTATCGAAGGAATTTCCATGCGAGTAGTGCAGCCGAGAGGCCGAGATCCGTGCTCCTGTGTAAAAATTAAGTCTAGCCGACAGGGAGCCAAATTATGGAATAGGAGGTGGTAAACTTGATCTCCTACAAATGACAACCACTCATAATTATTCACTCGGAATAAAACAACGTAATTTAAAAGAAATAAGCAAAAATAAGTGGAGTCGCCATTAGAACTATTGTGAAAAAACATTGCACAAGGGTGCATCCCTCCACTTGGTAAGGGGCTAAGACTTGTAGTTTACAACAAGGCCTCAGTCCTTGGAGCCCCTCGAGGGTGGTTGTGTCCTCTAAATGATCCTGCAAGTGGTTGTTAGTGAAATATAAATAAAATAAAGAAAATTAAACAAAATGTGACAAAGGAAATGGGGGAAGGAAGCAAGCTCAAACAACCAAATGTATGCAAAATCACTTTGTATTTCCCAATAGTAAAGAATGTACAACACCTATGAGGTGTGGGATTCAAGGGAATCCAAAAATATCCCTTAGGGAGGTCCTTCTTGTCCAAACTATATGGTAAGTGAGTGAGAGAACAATGAAGAGAAACTCTTTCCCCTTGGAGGAAGGTGGTAAGGTAGCTTTGGAATGATTTCAAAGGTGCCAGGAAGAGGTGAGCTATGAGGAATCTCTAACACAAATCCATCAGCATAACTTTGATATTTTTTCTCTCTACAATATGCATTTCAATGGCCTCCTTTTATAGGCCGAGAGGTGGCCAAGAAACAAATAGATCCAAATGTGAATCCATGCACTCCATGAACTAGTTCCAAGGTACACCAAGGGGGATATTTAATGCCACCAAGTGTGTGAGGAGCCAAATTCGGATTGTTGCGGGTGATGGGGCTTTGAATAGCCTTCATTTTTCCACGGGAAGTATGTGGTCCTGTTGTTTTGATAGTCACACGGCTATTGAAGGAAAATTCGTGCAAGTATCGCATGGGAACTGAACTGATAACATGCGCTATAACGTAGGTTAATAATGTTTCAGCCGCATGACCTATTCTTTTTACTGTTCTTCGGCACTTTTGGACTCATGTTTCCTTTTGTATTTGTTGAGGATGACTTTGGTGAACTGTGTTTTTTATGTTGATGACACCTTATTGCAAGAATTGTCGAAATGTCACATATGTACGAGATTTAGGCGTTAACAGAGTCCCCTCTGAACAGTAATGAACCCAAAACTAAATTGTATGTTGGATATATCAAAGTATATTTTTTGTTTATTTATAATTATTATCATGGGGAATTTGCGTATACCAGGAAACAAGACCAATAAAAAAGGAAATATGAGTCAAGTACAAAATACTACCAAATAATTGATGATACAATGTGGCATCTACATTGAGTATAGTGTAGGTGGTAGTAATTTTGACTCCGAAATGGAAGGGAGACGGATCTAGTTTATAATAATCCGTATGAAAGTGATGCAGAAGTTCACTAGCATACTTGACTGAGAAATAAAAATTATGTCTTTGGTTTGCAAGACTTGGAGGCAAAGAAAATAATTCAAAGGTCCTCAGTCGATCATTTCAAATTTATTCTTAAGGCTAGATTTAGCATGGCTTAAAAGTTTAGGATCACTAACAATAAAAATAAGGCCATCAACATAAAGAGAAAGGATTATGAGATGGGTGCCTAATTTCTTGTCATAGAAAATAGGGTCGAAATGGCATATAGAAAAACCAGTGTCAAGGAAAAAGCTATCCATTTTAGGATACCAAGCTTGAATATCTTTCTTAAGTCCATAGAGAGATTTCTTAAGGAAACAAACAAGGTTGGATCCATTCTAACGTATCCAAGAGGTTGTTCCATGTAAATTTGTTCTTACAAATCCCCATGCAAGAAGGAAAATTTGACATGCATTTGATGGATCTCTCATTTATGTGAAGTAGAAAGAGCGAGAACAAGATGGATGGAGGTCATTTTGGTGACATTGGCAAATATTTCATTGTAGTTATGTGATAACCCCATTTTGACCCATGGAATAAATTGCCTTGGTATGCAAATATTGTAAATATGTGATGTATGATTCCTAGTGCGGATCTCAAATCCAAGGCCCCACTAGTGAATAATCAACTTATAAAGGAAAGTATTTTATATTTTGTGGACATGTGCTAGTCAGCCATGGAAAATTTTAAAAATCTTGTAAATGTTTATAATACAAATAGAAGTCTAAGAGTTGGCTATGGAGGAAACTAAAATGAGGGGATATGTTTATCCATTAAGGATAGGAGGGGGTTCTGTCAGATTAAATCATATTTTTCCAAGTGTCATATTGAGAACCGATGTGCCATAAATGGTAAGCAACCACCCAAGTGGAATTCCTTGTTGATGTTTAATTATGTTGTAAGAAAATTGTTGAGAAATCACCTCTGAAATTTAGTGGAGCATGGGATGAACCCAAAAATTTGTTGCCTGAGTATGGGATCATTTTTATGTACCCAGAAGTCAATTTCCTTCATGGGGATTCATTTCTCTTCATTCCCATTGAATTGTGGGGCAATCAGAATCCAATTTTCAGTAATCTATGCATTCCCAACAGTGAAGAGAACAAAATTTGTAACTAGAGGAAAAACCACGTTTTAAAGTGTCAAAAATGCCCAAAAAATCATGTGGTATGTGAAATCCATTGGGGGATCCATATATATCAACCCTAGGGTGAATTTAAGAGTGCTAAAGACCCAAAAATATATGGGAAACCCCAGATTTGGGAGACTACAAATTGAATTTCGTGGTTGGAATTAGTGTGGCCAAATATTAGAGAATTCAAGAGAAAATTGAGGGCAGAGAGAGACTAGAGGTTTGAAGTGTTTGATAAACCCAATGAAGGTAATCAATATATGAAGGTTCAGGGCCTTTCTATGCCCACCCAATATAGTATTGGAGGGAACGTGGCACCTAAGGGACTATGCAGCAGAGAAGGGAACCTTCTTGTGTTGGGTGTGGTAGGTAATTGTTGGAATTGATTTAATACCGAGAGGGGGGGTGAATCAATATTAGTGCAGTTATTAGCAGTTTTTACCTTCTTTAACAGATTATCCTTTACTTACTATTTATGTTCTGTTATTCATCAACAAATAACATCCACACATATATGCACCACATAAACAACACATAACACACAATATTTTTATGTGGAAACCCAAACGAGAGAAAACCATGGAATGCTTCTTTATAGTGAGAAAGAATACATTCAAGGAAGCACTGACTTCCTGTGTTTACTAGCACCAACTGGAAGAAGGCACCAACCTGAAGGAAGCTTCTTTTCCCTGTGTTGCTCCAACACCGACTGGAAGGAGGCACCGACCCCTTGTCTTCTTTGTTTTACAGGAACCAACCTGAAGTAAGATCCAACTCCTTGTCTCCTTGCCCCGTTCGACTGCCCTGATGTATAATGTATGTTGTTGTCTTACTGAACTTCAAATTTGCACGCTTCTTCATATATTCTTATGACAATTCTGTTGTGCGCTACCTTCGTATGCAGACTATACTCTGTCATTGCACTGTGTACATCACTTTACTTCTCATTCATCTCAAATCATACTTCTACCGATGACTTACTTAATGTATACTGTGATTTGTTGATTCTACAATATTCATCTCCAGTTATATCAACATTCTGCTCTGCATGATTGCAATGACCAACTAATACTGTGCTTTCAATTGATATTTTGTTGTTCTGAAATGAAGCACTAGTAACACATAGAAATGCACACTTTCTCATGTGTTCATTCTATTTAAGTGCCACAATCTCTCAGATAATATGTGACGTCCTGTGCATCAAATTATTCATCTGTTCTATTTAATGCACTTGTCTTATATCATCTACATCATGATGTTCCTATTAGATCCTGTTGTTGTTTTGTCGTTGCGCATCAAATGGAGTTCTCAACTTTGCACACTTTCACTTCTACTCATATGCATCAGCTATACATCTATGTAATATCTAATAAACTTCGATTATTTCTTTGTGCTTCTATATCTACAAAATATGTGAATATCAGCGTGCTAATTGTAATACAAAACATCAATCACTTGCGCATACTTTAGTATTTCTTCCTTTTAGTACTCGCGCATCTGTCACAGATCTATCACAACATTTTATGCACCATCAAAACTTCATTATGTTGCATGTGTGCATTCAACTCTTCGCTATATCATTTTGTTTTGTCCATGAGCCCCTTGATGGCCCGAAAAACAAACTGAAACTTGCACTTGAATCCCTTATTCTCTCTCCATAAAGCTTACTTCCAAGCTCCAACTTGCATCTCTATTTATACATGTCCTACACGGATTGATGTTCACAAGTTGGTCATGGCATCCCTTCATCCATACTTCATGGATTGTGCATATTCCACATGTCATCTTCTGTGCTATTGATGTGTCATATTTGATGTATCAAGCTCCCTCAAGGTCCACTGCATAGTGGGACTTTACACCTTGGTGGTGTACCTTTGCACTCTTAATGTACCATTTCCTTACGGTATGTGCGCAATATTATACTTAATCTTGATGTGTCTATGGCTTGTATTGTACCATCCCTTGTGAGTAATGCACCCTTGCGATATTAATACTTTGCGGGATCTATTCATTCTTCAACTTCTTCTTAGTGGAACTTTGACCTTTGTCGTGTCATCCTTTGTGGTACTTGTGCACTTGTTGTATAGTCGGCTGTGGAATTTGCACATAGATGGTATTCAAACACTGTACCCTTCTAGGAACTTGTGCGCATTCTACTTACTGAAGGCATCTTCTGACTGGCTATGCTTTCGTGCTTCCAACCATTAACCAAGCAATGCTCAGGCTTGATTACGTATTCTAGAGTCTTCCTTCAACAAACTTGCGCACACATACCATTTTCTCAACCAATATCCTTGGTTGTTTGTGCACATGTACCATTGTCCAACCAAATCCTTTGATTTCTATCCTGAGAGAGTGTGACTTAGTAGACTTGATATCTGTACAAGGACCACATGTTGTAGGCTACATTGCTTGTGTTCTTTATTGAACTGGATTTGCATAATGTATCTTCTTATGTATTTATTCAAACTTGTCATGCATGATGCAATTTGTCATTCATTATGTATCCTTGACACACATATTCATATGGAATGCACTTCTATATATACTCCAAAGTTTCATACATGTCTTTCACCTTCACCATTTGTGCATATACTTATGGTATTCATGTTCTTCTTCATCTTGCGCATATACTACTTCAAAGTGGCTTCCATATACTTCATACTTCTACATAAATATTGTATCCACTTTGACTTCAGTTCATATCAATGACTCAGTTGAAATCCTCTTTGACATTAGTTGATAGTCAAACACGTGACATCATATTTATTTGACTTCAACGACAACCAATTCTCAACAATATCCCCCTTTGGCATTGATGTCAATACCTCATGAATTTGTACCTAATATTATTTGAACTATATGCTTCATCTATACTTTCTCGTAGTGCCCCCCTATGTATATGCTACCCATGAATTCTTTGGGATTTTGGATACTGTGTTTTCTGCTATTAGTACTTCTACTACCAATTCTCTGTGCGAACCATTCTTCTTTCGGTTACATCTATGCATACCATATGTTCAGTCATCTTCATGCTCTTTCACGTTTGTTAAGGCTTCATGCTCTTTCACATCTGCTAGGTCTTCATGTTGTTCCTTTTATGATGTCTACAATTCTCCCTCGTTCATGTTGTCCTGCTGACTTCATGTATTGCTTCTATCAACATGTATGTCTCAACTTAATGCATCACTCCTTTCATTATATCTTGTTGACTTCATACATCTTTTCATGTCTCGACTTCTTCATGTCAGCTTCTGATGTACATTTTATGGCTCATCTTCATGTATCACTCCCCCTTTGACATCAATGGCAAATAGGTGCCATTCTTTTGTGCTATATGATTTCTTCTTGTTTGTTTTTTGTTGGCGTTCATCACGATAGTATCCAGGGATAAATCCCCTTGTCATCATTCTTTTTTGCTTTGCAGAGCTTCTGTATTGATATCTTTTCATAATTATCTTTGATTTCTTTTTTGATAAAGATGTTACATTGTTCCTTCCTCTTGTTTTGGTCACAATACCTCATCATTCCTTGCGCAATGTTCCATGTTTTCATCCTTACTTTCCAACTACATAGTGCCTAAGTCAATCCTTTACTGATTTTGCATTACATTTCATCCGCCTGACTATTTCACTTGTCGCATTTATTGTGCCGTCATAGGGCCTTGTCGCATTTAATTGTGTCACATCATTTTCCAAGAAAACCAAATATATGGCACGTTTTTCATTTATCGGCCAACTTGGCATAAAAGAAGACATGACACTCAATTCATGTAGCAACAATGACGTGTCACTTTTGTACTCGAACCTTTTGAGGAAAAATTCTTCATCGTATGGTGCAATGAATCAAATTTCCAAATTTTTGTATTGCTTCCAAAACTCATTGAGTCGAGCATTTAATTTTGGATACTCCACCACCATCTTTGACTTTGTGTGACATCGAATTCCTATCTCATCAACTAATCGCATGCGCACGAATACTCTTCAATGGACTCTATAATATTTTTGCAGACAATGCCTAGTTCATTGCTTCTTGCATCCTTGCATTTGCTATGTTGCATTAATTGTTTAATCCTTCCTCTGTTTCTTCTTTTTCCTTCCAATGGCCTCCTTTTATCACATATTAAACAATTCCCTTGAGAATGTGTGTCTCTCCATTCAGACTTAACAGGACGAGTTTTCTCACTTGAGAACTAATATGGATTCTTGGAAACAACAAGTGCAGTACAACCAAATTCTTCATTAATACTCTCATTCACAGTTGAACCTTCTATCTTGTCGAGTTGATAATCTGGAGCGTCAGCAGCAACAAATTCTGGATGAATTATCTCTTATTCATCCTTATCATGATGAACTGTCCTCGTCTGCCACTTTGAGTTGTCTTCCTCTGCACCTTGCTTCTGAATGCACAACCATGGTTCCAATGGATTTGGAGTTACAACTTGCGAACCGGTCAGAATATGAACACGACCTCGAACTATGACTGTATAATGCTTTGACATTTTCTCAATTTTTCCTCTTCTATTATCCTTCTTTTATATTCCATTCTTGGCCTCGGCATGGAGTCTTTAACTAATGCAACATTTTGTAATCATGCCCAATTTGAATATAATGAAAAGATATTTTTTGCACAGTCTCATATCTTTCAACAGTGTTTGATTCTTCATGAAAATATTTTATGATTTTATTTGTTCCACTGAACTCAATGTGATGCTTCTCTATTCTGTAATGTATCATATGCAATGTAAATCTCTAACCACTTAATGTATGCATGCAATATTCCTTTTCTGTGAAATAATCAACTTAACATACAATCATGTGTGAACACATTCTAACTTTAGACACATTCTAGCCACACTCCTAACTAACATCCCTTTAATTTCTTAAGATGCACCGTGTTCAACTCAAGGGTTTCCCATAGTCCTTATGGGACTAGCCAGAGAGGCAGCAATTGATTGTTGCGCCTAGATTGTTTGCATATTCAGCGCACTTCTAAGGATATTTTTTGACCCAAGCTTTGTTGTGTGCACTTTTGTTTTGATTCTACTATAGATATTTTCCACTGAAGTCTCTTTGAGTGTAATAGCCTGTGTGCAACAAGTCTTAATCCGGATAGTTTATTGCTCTTCGACAATACATAACTTTCTATCCAAAATAGTCACATGCATAACATCTCACAGTTTGACAATATTTTGCAATATGGCCCAAACGATTTCATCTTGTGCACTTCACCCTATTGATCGTTCTTTGATTAGTATATTGTACAATGTTATATTTGAATGAACCATCATACCTGAAATTCTTATCCCAACTTGAGAAACATTCTCTGTCGCATATATTCTTAGGTGTCTCTACATACCTAGACCAGTTTTTTCCTCTGGTGATCTCTGATCTTTTAGAATCCTGTTCAGTATTAACATGTTTTATTTTAACTTTTTCTACACTTCATCTTCATATTATGTCTTGTCACTTCCTGATTGTGCACAAATGTGATCAATACGAACTTGTCTCTTTCCCTTTATCTCAATCAGCTTGTCTTCTAGACGGGATATCTCTTTATCCTTTTCCTCAAGTTGATTTGTCATCATCATGATTTTCTGCACCAATTCCTCCAGTGAAGCTCTTAATGCATATTTATTTTTCTCAAGTACTAGAACCTTTTCTTGTGTGCAACTCAGTTGAATCTCATAGTTGGTTATCCTTTCACAAATATCTGCGCCAACAGATTCCTGACATGGTCTGTCTTGTTCTTCATACTTTGACAGTTGTTCTTGCAATAGTTCACTCTTCTTCTTAGACTTATTTAACTCATCCAAGGAACTTATCAATTCACTTTTCCAGTCAATGTCTGTATTGTCTTTATCATTGGATTGAATTTCAGTCTTGACCTCTTCAACAGGTTTTGGAGGTGTTTTGAACAAACCGTTGAAGAAATAGTTGTCTAGTGATCCTGTCTTGCTTTGCACAATCATAGTTTTCTTTGAATTGTTCTTCTTTCTTTAATATTTTATTTCTTCCACTACATGGTCCATGGAGAGTACTTCCTTAGGTTCTTCATCATAGTCACTTTCTTCATACGCATTGCTTCCTTCTTTAGTGTACAGACTCTTCCTTTGTTTCAGGATCCTCCTTCTATTCTCAGGTCTGTGTTGTGAGCATGCAATATTTTGACTAGATTCCACATCACTTTCGTTGTCTCCATTTTCCTTGTAAGGACACTTTGAGGAATAATGACCTATTCCTGCTCATTTGAAACATTTAAATAGAAACTTGTTCTTGTACTTACCTCATCCTCTTTTCAACTTCTTGACAAAGTTTGATTATTCATCATCTAATTCATCACATCAATCTTTGTCATGATCATGCTTGTCCATTCCTGTGGCTTTAAAAGTAGTTTCCTTTCTAATGGGAGTATCTTTCTCAGTCCTCATCTAATATGCAGTGAGAATCCAGAATCCCATGAAGCTCATCCTTTGTTAGGTCTTCAATATTAGCTCAATCATCTAACACAAATACCTTCGCATCAAATCTTTGGGGCAAATTTCTCAATATCTTATGTACAACTAATTCTTCTTCAAGAGTGACCCAAAGGCTCTTGATAGCATTAACTATCTCATACACTCCTAGGGAGTAGGATGTGATGTTCTCTTCATCTTTCATTTTCAGAGATTCAAACTGCCCAGATTAGTTTTTCAGCTTTGCTTGCTTTACTTTGTCGTCGCCTTCGTATATACCTTTGATTTTGTCCCAAACCTCCTTGGATGATGCACAATGTATAACCTTGATGAATTCGTCACATGTCAAACCACATAGCAGATCATTTCTACCGCTAGCATTGTTTTCATAGAGTCTCCTTTGTGTCAGATTGACTGGCACAGTTGCTGGTACATTATAAACATCAACGATAGATTTCCAAACATATGCTCCCAATGATTGAAAATAAAATTCCATACATACCTTCCAGAAAATGTAATCGATGCCATTGAATCTTGGTACTCTATTTGTAGAAAGGCATCCCTGCTTATCCATTTATTCGTAATGATATATCTTCCAAATGTTAATATGTTACTAAAGATACTTGCTCTGATACAAATTGTTGGAATCGATTTAGTACTGAGAGGGGGGGTGAATCAATATTAGCGTAGTTATTAGCATTTTTTACCTTCTTTAATAGATTATCCTTTACTTAATATTTATGTTATGTTATTCATAAGTAAATAAACATCCACACATATATGCAGCACATAAACAACACATAACACGGGATTTTTATGTGGAAACCCAAATGGGAGAAAATCATAGAAGGCTTCTTTATAGTGAGAAAGAATACATTCTAAGAATCACCAAATTCTTATGTTTACTAGCACCAACTAGAAGGAGGCACCAACCCCCTGGTTTTACAGGAACCAACTTGAAGGAATATTTTGTTCCCTATGTTTCTCCATCACTGATTGGAAGGAGGCATCAATCCCTTGTCTTCTTTGTTTTACATGAACCGACCTGAAGGAATCTCCAACTCCCTATCTCCTTTCCCTTTCTAACTTCCCTGATGTCCAATGTATGTTGTTGTCTTACTAAACTTCAACTCTGTGCACTTCTTCAGAGATTCTGATGACAATTCTGTTGTGTGCTAACTTCGTATGCATACTATACCCTGTCACTGTACTACATACATCACTTTACTTCTCATTCATCTCAAATCATACTTCTATTGATGACTTATTTCATGTATTGTGTGCTTCGCTGATTCTGCAATCTACGTCTCTGGTTATCTCAATGTTCTTCTATGCGTGACTATAATGACCAATTGATATTATGATTTGAATTGATATTTTGATGTTCTGAAATGAAGCACTATTACAGATGGAACTGTGCACTTTCTAATGTGTTTTTTTTTATATAAGTGTTGCAGTCTCTTAGATAATATGTGATGTCATGTGCATCAAATGATGCATATGTTCTATATAACGCAATTCTCTTAGATCATCTACATCATGATGCGCCTATCGGATCATGTTGATGTTATGTCGTTGTGCATGAGATGGAGTTCTCAACTTCTCACACTTTCACGTCTGCTCATATGCATCAACTAGAAATATGCACAATATATGATAAACTTTGGTTTTTCTCTACGCTTCTTTCTCTACAACATATGTGACTATTGGCATGCTAATTGTAATATGAAACATCAAGCACTTGTGCATACTTTAGTATTTCTTCCTTCTAGTACTCGTGCATCTGTCACATATTGTTGGCAGGCGGTTTGATGAGGAAAGATCGCGGTACTGCTGACGCCGTGACACGTTGGATGAAGGCGCGAAAGGAGTATTTTGTGCCAAAGGATACCGCAGTTGGCGGGTGTTGGGTCACTTGGACCATGTATTTTGTAATATTGAGTCAAGTATACCATAGTTGGCGGGTTTTGGGTCATGTATTTTGTAATATCGAGTCGATTGTACCGCGGTATGCGGGTTTTTGGGTCATTTGACCAAGTTAGTTAGTCGATTGTCCATAAGTGTCGGTTAGGAAAGTGGACAAGTATTGTAATTGGCGGAAGCCTATAAATAGATGAGAATTGTAAGTGTTAAAGGGGGGAGTCGATGGATAGCATATAGAAAGAGAGATATATGCAGAGATTGACGGAGATATAATGTGTGAGTTGCGCATAGATTTATGTACTGTGCGACAGACAACCCAGAACAGTATTGTTTTTTGTGTGAAGCAGTCTGGACCGTGAAACAAATCACTGATGAAAATACTAAGAAAGGACAGTTAGCCACAACTCTGTGAGGTCGTGCCTTAGAGTGGTTCATGAAGTTCATTTTAGTCCCTACGGGGACCCCAGAGAAGTCCCTGGATGAGATTCGGGATGGGCTGATTGCTGAATTTAGACAGCCTAAGTCGGAGGCTCAATATATTACTGAATTGAAGGAAATTAAGCAGTATCCCAATGAGACGGTGTGGGACTTCGACCAGTGATTCAAGACACTAATGGTAAAGGTTAGTTTTGATATGAGTGCTATCCAAAATAAAGAATGGTTCATTGCGGCACTGTTACCCCACATTCGACTGCCGCTGATGCAGCAAAACATAGCAACGCCTAGCGAAGATCTAGAGATTGCAATGCGATTGGAGGCATCGCCGATTGGAGATAATGCAACCGGGATGTCGTAGATTCAGACACAACTTGCCAACCTGACTATACAGTTGCAAGATTTAAAGAAGAACAAGGAATAACGCGATGAAGTATGGTGTATGCGATGTCGACGAGAGGGACATACAAAAGATGATTGCCCAAATTTTTATAATTATTTGGTCTCTGGTGCGCCCAACTCGTTGAATGTCGGCAGTATGCCGTGGTGTTGCATTTTTTCGGTATTTGGGCATAGTCATGATAATTTCCTGTATATGCAGAAAATGGTCACAACCCCGCGAAATTTGTATTGCACCTTCTGTAAGTCAGTAGGACATGATGACAAGGATTTTCGTGCATATGGGTTGCTATAGGAGAGAATGTGTGATGCATTCTATGTCAAAGATGATTAGCGCGCTACACCTCTACCGCTGCAGGTAGCTCAGCCACAACCACAGATGTAGTTTGTACTGCAGCAGCAGCAACCGCAGCAGTTCGTACCGCAATATACACCGATGAACCCCTCGCAGCCTCAATATGTGAAAAAACCACAGTATGTGCCACAAGGGCAAGGGATGCCGCCAGCACCCATGCAGGAGACGGTCACGATCCACACCACGCCCCGGGTAAAGAATGTCAACATTGCCCCGACTGTGGTTGTGACCGATAATGAGGAGTTGAAAAAGGTACTGCAGTCGATTGACCAGGTGACTATCAATGTTAATGCACTATCTCCAATGGAACTAACGACAATACAGAGGGGCGCTTCCTAGGAAATGGCGGATAGACTGCATGAAATCAATAAGATCTTTCAGCACTTGCAGGCATGAGAGGTAACTGTGACTGCTAAGAAATATGAGCTTACAAACAGAGTTGCTGAAGCACGAAAAGTAGTGGATGACCTTGAAGCCAGCCTTAAGCAGGAGCGGGACGAGACCAGTCGCACCATTGAAGAACTTAAAAAGGAACATGACTTCCTTATTGCGGAAAAGGCTCGCCTGTGGGATGACAGTGTTCAGGTTGACCAAGCGATTACAAAGGCCTATCAACATGTCCCAGAGCCCACTGACGAGGTTGATGTGTTTCACCGAGTACAGCGGCTAGGGGCTGCTATTCTTCAGTTACGACAAGAGAACGACCACTTGAAGGCTCAGTTGAAACCAAGTACGCCTCAAGTTGAGCTGGATGACCGACGAAGGGAAATTGAGGAAGTTGCCACCTAGATGGAGGAGTTGGAGACGAAGGCATCTCGGCTCACTGCTGAAACAGTAAAGTTTTGGGGCTGCATCGTTCACGATGATCAAATTGAACAGCTCACTAAGAACCGACAGGAATCAGAGGGCTAGGTGGCTACATTGAAGGCTGTGATGAGAACTTTGCCACCAATGGAGCAAGTCGCTAAATCGCGTGAACTAAAGGACTTGCAACAATGGGTCACCAAGGAAGATGAACGCTAGACGCTGCGTGCAGCCCAGTTAGAAGAATTCCAGGACACTGGTGGGAAACTGATGTTGCAGGAAAGTGAAGCACTCCCAACAGTACAACAATATCGACAGTAGGTCATGGATAAGCTTGTCGATCACCCATCGACCGAAGATGTGGTCACCAGTTAGGAAGCAGCTCAGGAGGCTCAGGAGTTGGTGAGGAACGTCGAACAGCCGTATGCAGACTTCAAGGCAAGGACCGTGATGTGTACTCTATCCAGCAGTTGACGTGGCTTGAGGGCGAGCCACAATATTGTGTTGGGGGCCTGTTGGAAGGAATTTTTATGAGGAAAGATCGCGATACTGCTGATGCCATGACACGTTGGATGAAGGCGTGAAAGGAGTATTTTGTGCCAAAGGATACTGCAGTTGGCGGGTGTTGGGTCACTTGGACCATGTATTTTGTAATATTGAGTCAAGTATACCGTAGTTGGCGGGTTTTGGGTCATGTATTTTGTAATATCGAGTCGATTGTACCGCGGTATGAGGGTTTTTGGGTCATTTGACCAAGTCAATTAGTCGATTGTCCATAAGTGTCGGTTAGGAAAGTGGACAAGTATTGTAATTGGCAGAAGCCTATAAATAGATGAGAATTGTAAGTGTTAGAGGGGGGAGTCGATGGATAGAATATAGAAAGAGAGCCATATGCGGAGATTGATAGAGATATAATGTGGGAGTTGCACAGAGATTTATGTACTGCTTTTGGTTTGCCACAGTAATATAAGGATGATGGTTTGGTGCAATCTGTGTGTAATGTTGCTCGATACTTATGTTATTGCCTTTTCTTAATGCCATTATCTGTTTCTGTCACTATGCCACAATAATATGTTATAGATATCTGTCTACTGTAATGTTGCGATTAAAGTAATGTGTGATGTGCTGTCAACTATAATGTGGAAATGCTGCGATTAGAGTAATGTGTGATGTGCTAGAACTTCATGCCGAATATGTATAATTAATGTTGGTATCATACTGCCGCAACTTGGCTCCTTCCTCGGCAGAAACATGGTTCCGTCTGCTCTTCCTAGACGGCTCGAGTGAGACCTCATCCGCTCTGCGGGTGTTTCCGGGTGGGCTCAAACCTGCCCGGGTCGGTGCCCAAGGAGACTGTGATAAGTGTCGATAGTTGGTGGACCCCTGTCGACTGTGAGGTCACGACTTGGTCAACACAGATCTATCGCATCATTCTATGCACCATAAAAACTACATTATGTTGCATGTGCACATTCAGATCTTTACTAGATGATTATATTATTTCCATGAGCGACTTGATCCCCTAAAAAACAAACTGAAACTTCACTTGAAGCCCTTATTCTCTCTCCATCAATCTTACTTCCAATCTCCAACTTGCATCTCTATTTATACATGTCATGCATGAATTGTATGTACACAAGTTGGTCATGGCATCCCTTCATCCATACTTTAGAGATTGTGCATATGCCATGTGGCATCTTCTGCGCTATTGATGTGTCATCTTTGATGTATCAAGTGCCCTCAAGGTCCACTACATAGTGCGACTTTACACCTTGGTGGTGTACCTTTGTGCTCTTAATGTATCACTTCCTTATAGTATGTGCGCAATCTTGTACCTCATCTTGATGTGTCTATGGCTTGCGTTTTACCATCCCTTGTGAGTAATGCGCCCTTGCGATATTAATACTTTGTGGGATATAAAAATACTCCAACTTCTATTGGAATATTCTCACCATCATTTTTGTATTTTGCATGCCTGCATGCAATTATGCATGCATCCAGTCATCTGCATGCATTTGCATGCATCTAGTCATCAGTATGGTAGTCTCCCAACATCTAGTCCTTATTTTGTATCCCCCATGAGCCTGTTTCTACTCAATTCTAGACCTCCAAACCACTTATGCGCCCTTGTTTTCATCACTGGATAAAATGTGCGCCTTCTTCCACTATTTAGGAGTTACTTCAGTTAGTTAGTTGGTTGATGACTTAGTTCCTTGATTCAGGGGATGATTGACTAGTTAACTAACTGGAGCACTTAGATAGGCACCTACTGAGACTAGTTTGAGCTCCATTGACTACTGACAGCTCCTCATGCGCCCACATTGGAGTCTCTTCCCTACATTAGTGCCCATGCACTCAGTTAGACTCATTTGACTGACTAGTTGACCTTTATGACCACTGCCACTGGTTTGGATGATGTCTCCAATTCTATCCAAGTCAACCATTGAGGATGATTCGAATGACCTCTTAGATAATTCAAATTATCTTGACAATTATTGTATTGTATTCAGTTATTATTCATTATTCAAAGTGCCAGCTTACAACTGATGTATGATACATCAATTTTTCTCCATTTTCTGTATAATGAGTGTTAATTGATTTAGTGTTTATTCTTCTTCTTTCTCCACTACATGAGTGAATTCTAGTGAGGTCTGCTACTGTTGAGGGATACTAATCCTAAAATATCACATGGTATCAGAGCTAACAACAACTATTCGAATTGTAGCTGCAACAGTTCCTTGAGTAGCTATCTTTCATTGAGCACCAGAAGCCTCTGAGTTTCCACAACAAATCCTAGTGCTATTTCCTTGAATTCACTGGAGCAATCTAGTGAGGTCTATCCAGGTGTGAAGGACTTAGTCACATGTTCTCAGTGTCCTAAGCCAATTTTCAATTCGAATTGCATCAGATCTTCTTTTCATAATTCTCAATTGTTTTGCAGGAATCTCCCTCTCTCAGCTTCGAATTCTTCAGTATCATGGATCTCAAGTTAAATTCATTCAACTAATTCGAATGGAAGGCTAAAATGGACATCCTCTTGAAGTCGAAGAGTATTTCCAGAGTGGTGAATGGCTCAGTAGTTGAGCCAATTGGTGCAGTAGAGAAATCCAAGTACTTATACAAGCTTGATGAAGCAGTAGGACTGTTTCTACTCAAGATTTATGAAGATTTCACTTTCATGTTATCGATTTGAAGACTCCAAAGTAGGTTTGGGACAAGATCGAATCCATTCTTGGCCAGAAATATGATTTGAAGGGGCATAAACTAGAAAATGAGCTCATCTCCATGAGCCCAAGTAGTTTTGAAACTATCACTAAGTTTCTCAACAAATTCAAGAACTTGATTTCACAGTTGAAGAGGTATGGGATTGAAAAGGAAGAAAAACAACTCATCCTTTCCATCCTGTTGAAGTTAGGCCCTGATTATTCAGTGTTTGTTTTGACCTTCCAGTCAGCAAGATTGTCCATTCTAAAATGGAAATTCCCTTCGCTTGAAGACTTCATCCAATCTCTCACACTTGAGGAGGAGAAGTTATTACACATGGGAGTGATAAAAACCAAATTGGATTCAGCTCTTGGAGCCACTAAGATGAGAAGAGCGAATGGAAAAGGGAAACACAAAAAATTCTAATAGAAATTTGAATGATACAAATAAGAAGGAGGCTCCCATATAGTTAGATGGAGCCTTGAATCCTAAGAAGGACAAGTACACTCAGAAGGGAAAATCCAAGTGCACATACTGTAATCGAGGATATCAGCCTGAAATTTCATGCATGAAGAAGACCATAGATCTCATGGCCTCACTCCTTGAGAAACATAACCTTCTAGTACCTGCATGTGCTACAAAGGAAGAGAGTGAATCATCTGGATCTGAGGACAAAGAGAGATGCTATGCTCTCATGGATCCACACCATCCTCCTTCATCATAGATTCTGGAGCATCAAGACACATGTATTCCTCCAAGGATCTCTTCACTAGATTCGAAGCTACTATTGGACCATCCATCATGTTGGGGAATGATTATGAAGTCTCTTCTGAAGGGAGAGGAAGAATCAAATTAGATAATGGATACTTCTCAAATGTACTCTATGTCCCCACTCTCACTGCTAATATACTTTCTGTATATCAGATGACCCATACTGGAGATCCCAAGAGGGTGATCTTCTCTCCTAATGAGGTCGAAATTCAAGACATGGTATCAATATCTACCATTGTAAAAAGTGTTGCAAATCATAAGACAAAACTCTATGATTTCTCACACTTCTTACCTCTATCAAAGTAGTCTGCTCTCCACTCTCATGAAAATGAAGAGAGTAGGCTATGTCATCTTAGATACAAACATTTTCAGAGCATGCAAGCTCAAAAGTTAGTTGAAGATACTCCCAATCTCAGATATTCGCAAGGTACTTGTAAAGGTTGCTTGAATGGAAAAGATCCAGCAAAGAAGGTTGAGAAAAAGAAGACTTAGAAGGTAGAGTGAATGCTAGATCTAGATCCAAAAGAACTTGAAGATCTAGCACCTATTGATTCAACTTCTATTTCAAAATGGGCCACCATTGTTGCATCCATTAATGATCTTGTTGAAAATCCACCATCATCATGTCCTAGTTCTTTGATAATGATCTCACCTATGTTGGTTCAAAGGAGATATCAAAGAACTACATGCACATTCATTGAACTGCTGATCCTACCTCATTTGGTTTGGATCATATTTTTCAGAATGATATTCACATTTTTGGATTTGTTCTCACCATGTTTGATCAAGAGAGAAAAGCTCCATCACATAAGATTTCATATTCAGAGTTTGGAAGTGTTGATGAGAAAGAGAGCAAAGCTCCATCACATGAGATTTCATATTCAGAGTTTGGAAGTGTTGATGAGAAAGAGAGCAAAGCTCCATCACATGAGATTTCAGATTCAGAGTTTGGAAGTGTTGATGTTCAAGAGAGCGAACCTTCATCACATGACAGTTCATATTCATAGTATGAGAGTGATGTTGATGAAGAGCGAATTCTAGATCTAGATCCACAAGAACCTAAATATCTAGCACCTAATTCAGAAGATGAGCGAATGGGAGATCTAGTTCCACAAGAACCTAATGATCTCTCAACTGATGGTCCTCCTCTTCCGAGATGGGAAGTCACTACTCTCAGATTTGTCAGATATCTTGTTGGTGATCCAGCTGATCGACGGAGAACCAGATCATATTATCAAAATGGAAGGATTCATCCTTCTCACATTACTGATCCATTTCAGATCGATGGATCCTTCTTTGGAAAAGAAGGACACTTTCCTCCTTTTGGGGTGAGTGATGATATGCTACATTAGCATCATTCAGTATATTTTGAGGGAGGGATTTATTCCCACTGGTTTTTCCCTCTTTCCTCTTTTATTATTTATATTTGATCGTACGTGGTGACCTTTGGTCTCAATCACCAGGGCCCTACTTTACCATTTCAGTTACTACCTCATGTTTAACTTGCAGGGGGGTGTTGTAATATTCTCACCATAATTTTTGTATTTTGCATGCCTGCATGCAATTATTCATGCATTTGCATGCAAATGCATGCATCCAGTCATTAGTATGGCAGTCTCCCAACACCTAGTCCTTATTTTGCAGCCCCCGGGAGCTTGTTTCTGCTCAATTCTAGCCCTCCTAGCCACTGATACACCCTTGTTTTCATCACTGGAGAACATGTGTGCCTTATTCCACCTATTTAGGAGTTACTTCAGCTAGTTAGGTAATTGATGACTCAGTTCTTTGATTCAAGGGATGATTGACTAGTTAACTAACTAAAGAACTTAGATAGGCACCTATTGAGACTAGTTTTAACTCCACTGACTACTGACAACTCCTCATGCATCCACATTGGAGTCTCCTTCCCTATATCAGTTCCGATGCACTCGGTTAGAATTAGTTAGACTCATTTGACTGACTAGTTGACCTTTATGACCACTGCCACTGGTTTGGATGATGTCTCCAATGCTATCCAAGCAAACCATTGAGGATGATTCAAATGAAATCTTGGATAATTCGAGTTCTCTTGACATTTATTGTATTGTATTTAGTTATTATTCATTATTCATAGTGTCAGCTTATAGCTGATGTATGATACATCAGTTTTTGTCCATTTTCTATGAATGAGTGTTAATTGATTCAGTGTTTCTTCTTCTTCTTTCTGCACTACATGAGTGAATTCTAGTGAGGTCCACTACTATTGAGTGATCCTGATCCTCAAATATCACAACTTCTCCTTAGGGGAACTTTGAACTTTGTTGTGTCATCCTTTGTGGGACTTGCACACCTGCGATATAGTCAGCTATGGAATTTTCACATAGATGGTCTTCAACTATTGTACCCTTCTAAGAACTTGTGTGTGTTCTACTTCTTGAAGGCATCTTCTTACTGTCTATGCTTGTGCGCTTCCAACCATTAACCAAGCAACACTCAGGATTTCTTGCACATTCTAGATTCTTCCTTCAAAAACTTGCGCACTCATACCATTTACTCAATTAATATCCTTGGTTGTTTGTGCACATGTACCATTGTCCAACCAACTCCTTTGATTACAGTTATGAGAGAGTATGACTTGGTAGACTTGATATATGTGCAAGGACCACATGTTGTAGGATACATTGCTTGTGTTCTTTCTTGAAATGGATTTTCATGATGTATCTTCTTATGTATTTCTTCAAACTTGTCATGCATGATGTATCATTTACACACATCTTCAGACTAAATGCACTTCTAGATATACTCCAAAGTTTCATACATGTCTGTCACCTTCACCATTTGCATATATAATTCTGGTATTCATGTTCTTCTTCATCTTGTGCATATACTACTTCAAAGTGGATTCCATATACTTATTCATACTTCTGCAGGAATATTGTATCCACTTTGACTTCAGTTGATATCAATGACTCAGACTGAATCAGTTGACATCCTCTTTGACATTAGTTGAAAGTCAAACACTTGAAATCATCTTTAGTTGAAATAAATGACAACCAATGCTCAATAGGTAATGTGGGTGCCAAGGTTGGATAAAACGAATTGAGAGGCATGTAGCTCTATGGTTGAGCTCCCTGACTTAGCATTATCCTTCTTTGTCTCTCCCCATGCTTGATAATCTCAGTTGTTATGTTGACTTGACCTATGAATTGACTATTCCTATGGATGTAAGTGAGCTTGTGTAGTTCCTCCTTAGTGGATACATATCCTATATCAAGGGTGTCCTTTTAGCAGAGAGATAAAGTGTTGGACAGAGTGCCTATGGTTGGGTGGAACATTGCTCTTCCATATCCAGTTGCTTGGGAAAATTCATTGAAGAGATAAGTGTTTACTTCTTAATTTTTTGTTGTATTAGTGAATATGCAAGGTTTTTATTGTTATGCATGTGATAATTATGCTAGTATATGCATGTTGTGTGTGGATAGGTTTATTTCCATTTTTATATTTATGCATCTGCACATGCATTTAAATGTTTAATAATTTCATATTCTTCCCCTAGGGAGAAATTTAGAACCCCATAAATCGTTCATGACCACCCCTCCATGTTCAGAAAGTGTTTTCATTGATGTCAAAATGGATACTGATGTGGTAGTGATGATGAAGTGTTTTCATTGATGTCAAATTTCCAATAAAATGGTGGTTGATGTGTCCCTAATGAAGTTCCATGAGGACAAGTCAAGCTTAGTCTTAAAATGCTTGTTAGTTGTTTCATATGCCCACCAACCTAACCTAAATTTCCTCCATGTCAATATAAATTCCCATCAGTTAAGAAAAATTCCCACCAAGTTAAGATAAATGCTCGCATGTCAAGCATAATTCCCGCTAGTCAAGCATAATGCCTGCCAGTCAAATGAAATGCTCACAAGCTTGATTAAAATGTTTGGATAGGCTAAAAAAGGCATGCAACTGGCAAAGTAAAATGCCCATACTAAAATTCCCGTATTGTTAAGTAAAATTCCTGCTAAGCATTGAGTAAAATTCCACCAAGCATTGATGAAAATGATAGCACAAGTCCAAAAATACATGCTACCAGAACTACAGGTAGTGCTATCAGAACTACAAATAGTGCTACCATCTACCAAAACTACAAACAGTGCTACAGGGACTACAGACAACACACTTAAAATCCCCTCCAATGTGCTTAAATTCCCACCAATGCATGCTACTCAAACTACTAACAGTGATACCAGAACTACAAACAACGCTACTGGAATTCCTGTAGGTTGCAAATAAGTTGTTTTGGACATTTTTGTTGAAAGTGAGGACATTATTGTGCCCAATGATGAATATTGGCTTATGCAATGAATAGGATATGAATATTGTGTTTTAAAACAGGTTAAAATCTCCACAAATGATTTGAAATCCAATTTAATAGCAATGGAGTGAAGTGGCCATGTTTTGTGGTATACTACCTAGGAAATGGTCTCACATTGTGGGTCTTCCTTTCCATCTAATGCTCGATGTGATAATTAGCATGTCGACTTAGTTAAATTAAAATCCCCAAGTGTAACAGGTGGGTCCACAAAATGCAAATAAAACGTGTATAAAAACAAGTGAGCAAAACACATTTGAGGTAGAAGTGTGTGTGAAGATGAAGCTCTGAGGTAGAAAATATACTAGGGCACTACTATCTGTAAAAGAAGAGACAGAAGATTAAATCAATCAAAGATATATTTTCTGGGTTTGCGAATTGTTGAGGAAGAAAATTTTGGGTTGTACAAGTAGCAAATTTATGGGCTATGTATAGTGAGTTAAGAGAGTGACTTAATGAAATATTGATATGTTGATTGGTGCATGAGAGCCCTAATGTTTATATATGAAGTCTGAGATAACAGAGGAAGTGCATTTTCTATAGAAATTTCTTGAAGTGTTATTACAAAAGTTCAATGAAGTTCTATTTCAATAAGTTTAGTGCAATTTTATTAGATGAAGTACAATGAAGTGTTATTACAGGAAGTTAAGTATTACAGAAAGTGGAAGTGTAGTAAAGTGTTGTTATAGGAAGTGTAGAATTATTGAAAGTGCAGTTTCTACGAGAAATTATGGAAGTTATAGGTACTTGAAAAAATCATATCTACTTTAGGGTGGTAGGGTGGTGTAAGGCAGGGGATCGGTGTCTCCTTCTTGTTGGCACTAGAGAATCAAGGGAGTAGGTGATTCCTTCTAGTTGGTGTTGTATAATCAAGGGGTTTGGTTCATCCTTCAAGTTGGTGCTTGTAAATCAGAGGGTTGGTGCCTCCTTCAAGTTTTTTCTTGTAAATCATGGATTGGTTTCCCTCACAAGTTGAAGCCTATAAAGATTGTAATTCTTGTTTAGTATAAGAAAATATTTACGTGGTTTTATCCCTTATTAGGTTTCCACATAAAATATCTATGTACTATGTCGTGGTGTTAATCTCTGTTTATATTGTTGATTGTGTGATGATTGTTTGAAGATAAAAAAGTAATTATTGTTAAATATTCCCAAATACTAATTCACCACCCCTCTCAATATTGGTGAATATTCCAACATTTTCTATTAGAGCGGGTTCCTTTAGATAGTTTGACCATTGGAAGGAATATATATGTAGTAGACAGGGACAAACAATAAAATTTCTCCAATCGTGGAGCACCGCTATTTAATGGAAATAACTATTCCTTCCAGAGCATAAGAATGCAAACCTATATGATGTCACTGGGATTTGATGTTTGGAACTCTATTGTATCTGATTACATAGCTACTACAAGTTCAACTACACCAATTGATATTGATGGGAAGAATCCATATAATCACAATGCAAAATCTATGAACGATATTTTAAGTGGTCTAGCATAAAGAGATCTTGTCAAAATAATGTATTGTAAATCGACAAAGGAAATTTGGGATAAACTTCAAGAAATTATGAAGGAGATGAAAAAGTCAAGCAGGACAAACTTCCAACTCATAGAGGACAATTTAAAAGCCTAAAGATGAAAAAAGAAGAGGATGTAGTAGCCTACTTTCTTAGAGTAGATGAAATTGTTTGTACTATCAGAGGTTTGGGTGAGGAGATCAAAGAGTCTGTGATTGTACAGTAGGTGTTGAGAACACTTCCCCCAAGATTTAATGCTAAGGTTTCTACATTAGAAGAAATAAGGGAGTTGGACAAACTAATAATGGATGAGTTGCATGGTATCCTTATAGCATATGAAATGAGGATAGAAAATAAGAAACCACCAAGAAGGGAATCAACCTTCAAATATTCGAGGAAGAAAAAGGATAGCAAGTACAAGTACCTCTGATGAATCAGGAGAAGAAGAATCAAACTTTGTGAAGAAACTCAAAAATGGAACTACAAAATTCAGATGTAAGTTGCCTTTTAAATGCTTTAATTGTGGTAGAATAGGACATTATGCTTCAAACTGTCCATATAGAAAAAGTGATTCTAGTGATGATGAAGAGGACTACAATAGAAAAAAGGGAGAAACGAAGTACAAAAAGGGAAAGGCTGAAAATAAGAAAAAGAAAAGTTTCTACTCCAAAGAACATTGTAGCTCATTCGATGAAGATGATGACAGTGATAATGATATAGAACAAGTTATTTTTATGGCATTAAATACTCAGAACAAATCCCTTGATGATGGAGAGAGATCTGAAATAGAAGGGGAAGTAGATATTGGAGAACTTATTAGTGTGTTAAGTGATTTAAGAAAAGCTAAGAAAAATAATATGTTACTAAAAGAGAAATTGCAAAGATACATGGAGAAAGATAAAAACTCCAAAGAGAATAAATCATACAACAATGAAGCAATAGAAAAAGTCATCACTGATTTAAAAATTTAGGTGGAAGAAGAAAATGATTTTAATAGAATTTAAGAACGCATTTAAGAGATAAGGAAGACATTGTGAAAGGTTGGAAGCTGACATTGTTTCTCTAAGAAAGCAGCTACAGAAAATGACTACTCAATTAAACTAAAAATCTCAGAATTACTCAATGATATCCTCAAAAGTCAAAGGTCATCCTTTGGAAAAACTAGACATGGCTATGATAAAAAAATTAAAATCTCAAATTCAATGATGTTGGAAGAAACAAAGAATTATGCAGCAACCCTCAAAATCTCTTTCAATAGTGAAGGCAATAGCAGCAAAAGGGATGATGACAAGCACAAATATGAATTCCTCCATAAGAACTGTTAATTTTTCGATAATTTCATTCAATATTATCTAGGATCACTAAGAGAATAACAAGAACAACATAACAATCACAAGAGACAATGGACACAAAGCATTTCACCAGGGAAAACCAAGAAGGTGAAAAACCCCGCAACTTCCTCAGAGATAGAATGAGCACCAATACAAAGATCACAAAGATCAAACCCCAAAAGATAGATGTCTCCAGTAGCTACTCCTCCTCCACTTGTGCGCACTCCTCTCTCTCAACTATGCGAGTTGGATGAGTGAGTGAATGAGTAAAATGAGAGAGACACACTCTCTATTTATACAACAACTTAACCTGCCTTTAACCCTAACTGGGCCGACTTCCTAAGGAATCCTAATAACCCATCCACATGACTCATACAAGGCCGACCCCACCAAGGTGGTCTAATAACCTGTCAAATATAAGTTACAACACCGACAATGTAACTTGGGACACTTGCAAATACAAATTACGACACTTCCAATCGGAGGAATAATACATCTCCATTGGGGATACAATAAAGTACAAACATAATATACAAGTGAATATCTTCCAAAGTTGCAAATACATCAACACTCCCTCTTAACTAGGAAGGTATTCTATTGACACGGGTCATCAATACATATCGGCACAAGTCTTATATTATGGAGTTGGATCATCGTCACTGGATCACAGAGCATCATCGTCACTCTTGCTGTACTCGTCATCTCAATCACTGGTGCTATCTCTCAATTCTTCTCATCATAGGAAGTTCTATAGAGCCAGCCCTTTTTTATGCTGGATATAGACCTAGCCTCCTATAGGTCTTCATCATATCTACGAGTGTCCTGACAGAGGTGGAATCTCAGGACTGATTATGTGCCTCTGCAAAACCTGACAAGAGCATCCGAGGATCCTTTATGTTGCTTAGCACGACTGCCAAGATCTCCCAGGACTGATTACATGCAGCCTTCACAAAACCTTTAAAGAGCATCTCAGGATCCTTTATGTGCCTAGCATGACCGACAAGATCTCTAAAGAGCATCCCAGTGCTGATTACAAGCTTACTGCTCAACCTATCGGATCTCCAGGACTGATTACATGTGAACAGGAAAAACCTTAAAAGAGCATGTTGCGACCTGCAAGATCTCTAAAGAGCATCCCAGGACTTTTACATTCCTAGCACAACCTATCTGATCTCCAGGACTGATTACATGCCTACCTCGCAAAACCTCGAAAGAGCATCCCAGGACCGATTACAAGCTTACTTCTCAACCTATCGGATCTCCCAGGGAGCTATTATATGCTATTGCACAACCTGCCACATATCCACGGCCTTGAAGTATCATCCTTATACTCATGATCAACCTAATCATCCTCGCATGGATCATCATCCTGTTGCTTATGATCATACTGATCAACATCATACAGTGCATCATCCTGATGCACATCATCAACACATGATCATCCTGATCATCATCATATATAGCATCATCCTAATGCATATCATCATCGCATGATCATCCTGATCATCATCATCTTGAGCATTGTCCTAATGCTCATCACACAACACTTACATCCACAGCCATGGTAAGGATCCTCCTACCACCATGCTTGGAATGGCTCTTGCAAATGTTTCCCATCACTTCCTCCTTGAAGTATCTTCTATCTGAAGAATACCAAGCCTCTCTCTGAAGTACTAAAACTTCACTTTGGCTAGTGGTTTGGTCAACACATCTGCAATCTGCTCATCTGTCGCAACATATAGGAGCTTCACTGCTCCTCTCTACACCATATCCCTAATATAGTGATATTTGATCTCGATATGCTTCGAATTGTCATGGAACACTGGGTTCTCAGATAACTTCACACAACTCTGGTTGTCACAGAAGATACAAGTAGCATCCAACTAGAGATCAAACAAATCAAATAGTGGCTTCCTTAGCCATACTACCTCACAACTAGCCGAACAAGTTGTGACATACTCTGCTTTGGCTGTACTCAGTGCTACGTAGGATTGCTCCCTGCTAAACCAAGAGATCACACCTGATCCCATACTGAAGCAGCAACTCGAAGTTCTCTTCCTATTTGCAGCACTGTCTACTCAATCTGAAGCAACATAACCCTCTAGGTTAAACTTTTGATTCGCATCATACTTGAGCCCATAATCAACCGTACCCTTCAGGTACCTCAGAATATGCTTTACAACAATCAAGTGAACATGTCTAGGATCTACCAGGAACTGGCTCAAGGTGTTCACAGCAAAGAAAATATCTGGTCTCGTGTTTGTCAGGTACATCAAGGACCCAATAATTTGACGATACATTGTGGCATCAATCGGATCTGATGAAGCATCACTCAATAGCTTCAGGTTCGATGCCATAGGTGTGGCCATGGCCTTGCAGTCCATCATCCTGAACCGCTTTAGGATCTCTACTGCATACTTCCCTTGTCCAAGGAAGATTCCATCTGCACTCTACCACACCTCCATACCTAGAAATTAATGCATCGTACCCAAGTCCTTCATCTTGAACTCGGCAGCAAGATTCCTCTCCATGTCGGCAATCAATCTATCCTCACCTGTCATAAATAGGTCACCCACATATAGTAGGAGTATCACTGGCTTGCCTTCCTCAACCTTGTAGTAAAGGTTGGAATCCGCTTTACTCTTGGTAAAGCCCAAACTGGACAGGAAGCTGTCTATCCTTCCGTACCATGTCCTGGGTGCTTGCTTTAATCCATACAAGGATTTCTTCAATCTGCACACATATGAATCCCTGTCATGTGTCTCAAAACCGAGTGGCTGCTCCACATACACTTCCTCTTCGACTACACCATTCAATAAAACTGTCTTGACATTCATCTGGTGTATCTTCCACTTCATTACTGCAGCCAGAGCAAGTACTGTTCTGATGGAAGTGTATCTTGCTACAGGTGCAAAAGTCTCTTCATAATATATCCCTTCTTTCTAGGAGAAGCCATGAGCCACAAACCTTGCCTTGTATTTCTCTATGCTACCATCTACATCATGCTTGATCTTATAGATCCACTTGGAAGTCACAACAGACTTCCCTTCTGGCCTTGGGACCACATCCCAAATATCATTCTTCATGATCGACTGGTATTCCTCGACCATGGCATCCTTCCATTCTTTCTTTTATGTTGCTTCTTCATAACTGGAAGGTTCTTTGTTCATTATGTCACAGAGTAAGGAAACATAGCTGGTGTGTGACCTTGTCCTTTTTCTTTCTCTGTGTTCCTCTTCTGGAATACCATACCTTTCTTCATCTTGGATGAGCTCTCTAGCCCATGTTGGTTTCCTCTTGTGAGAGTTCTTCTCATGGGGTGGATCTACAGGTTCTTGTGGATCTTGTATTTCACGATCCTCTTTTGGAATTACTTCATTCATGGTGGTGTCTTGTATTATGGGTACCCTTGGTTCTTCATTGTATTCGATAGGTGTCTTCCTTGATTTGATGTATGTCGAGTCTTCATCAAAAGTCACATCCCTGTTGATGTCAATCTTCTTGAAACCTAGAAAGTAGATTCTGTATGCCTTCGCGCTTTCACTATAACCCACAAATATACCCTTCTTTCCTGAAGGATATAGCTTTGTCCTCTTTTCTTTTGGAATGTGTGTATACTGGACATCCAAATATCCTGAGATGGCTAACTTCTGGTTTCTTACCAGAGAAACATTCTTCTAGTGTTTTGTTGTCAAGTATCTTGTGAGGTGTTCTGTTATGTACATATACAGTTGTCCTTGCTGCTTCTTCCCATAGATGCATAGGAAGATCTTGGTCATGAAGCATTGCCCGTGCTGCTTCCATGATTGTTCTATTCTTCCTTTTTGCAACCCCATTCTATTGTGGATTGTAAGGAGTGGTCAACTCCCTCTTAATCCCTGAATCACTGCATAACTTCTTGAAGTATCTTGAAGTGAACTCTCTGCATTGTCAGATCTAAAGGTCTTGATTTTCTTATCAGTTTGGTTTTCTATCAAGGCTTTGAATTCCTTGAACTTATCAAACACTTCATCTTTATTCTTCAAGAAATAAACCCAAGTCTTCCTAGAGAAATCATCAATGAAGGAAGCATAATATACATACCCACTCAGAGAATTGGAGGACATCGGAGTGGATAATCTCTAAGATTCCTTTTTCCTTGATTTCATTGCTTGGAAATGCCTTCTTTGTGTTCTTTCCTTTTGCACATCCTTTGTAGACACCTTCATGCTTTCACTGGATTTCGGGAAGACCTTCTACTACTTTGCTTGCAATTGGTAGTGCTCTATAGTGCATATGTGCAAGCCTTCTATGCCAAAGTTCACTTGGCTCCATGGATTCATGTACCATTGCATGTTCAGGCTGTCCCTTAAATTTGTACAATCCTCCCTCTTTCTCTCCAATCACTACTGCATCATCTATGGTCTTACCTTTTGGCCACATAAGTACTTGTCTATCCACAAATGCATCTCTCATCCTCTTTGCATCCAAAGATGATATGGAGAGAAGATTCTTTTTGAGTCCAGGTACATATAGAACATCTTTCATTTTTAAAGAATTCCCAGAGTCTAACTTGTAGGAGGATTCACCACTTCCTTTTATAGGGTATTGATAGTCATCCCCAAGTTTCACCTTGTGAGGTGACTCATGTTCATATAGGTCCATAAGAGATTCTTTCAATCCCGTCATATGTTTGGAAGCCCCATTATCAATAATCCAATCATTGCACCCATGTGTAACAATACCCATGAGAGCAGAGATCGGAACATATTCTTCGTCACTTGAAGAGTCTTCACTTTCTACCTTAGTCTTCTTCCTGGGAGGTTCATCATCCTCAGTAGCATGATCATGATACATCTTCTTGTTCTTCTTCTTCTTTTTGAAGTCTTTTCTTCTCTTGGGACATTTTGAGGCAAAGTGTCCCTTCTCATTACATGTGAAGCATCTTAGATCTTTCTTCTCTCTTTGATGGCGGTGAGAAGATTTCTTGTGATTAGGTTGCTCCCTCTTGAACTTACTTCTCTTGGTGTTTGTTGTGAGAGCTTGATCTTCATTTCCCATCTTTTCTTCTCAGGCCACAAGTATAGATTCTTCTTGTGAACATTCCTCCCACATTCTACTGAAAGAGCTCAATTTATTTCTTGCACAGATACCTTGGATGAAGGAGTCCCATGACCTAGGTAGGCCATTCAATGTGGTCATCACAATTTCTCCATTCTCCACTACTTCATCCACAGCTTCAAGTTGTTATTTTATTTGAGAGACCTTAGTAAAGTAGGATTGGATGGTCTCTCCATTCTGGATCTTTACCCCTTTCAATTAGTTCCGTAGTGTCATCTTCCAATTTATATTCTTTCCTTCAAACAAATCGGTCAAGGAGTCAAACATCTCCTTAGGTGTATTTAGGGAAGACACATGGGGTATGAGATGGTCTTTGAAAAAATCAGTAATGATTCTCTTGGCCTTGACCAAGTTCTTCTTGTGTAAGGCCTTAGCCTCATCTCCCTCTGGAACTTGAACCTCTTCACTTATGTAGGTGTCCAATTCATTCTCTTCTAGGATTAACCTAATCCTATACTTCCATGGTCAGAAGTTATCAACCCCTTCAAGCTTATCCTCAAGCTTGGTGTGGTGAGACATCTTAATGAGAAACGCAAATGGAAATAAAAGATTTAGGTCTTACCACTTGATTTGCTGAAAATTGGATCTGGAGCTGGATTAGGGTTTGTCAGAAAAACCCTAAAAATTCAAACTTTGAATTTCAAACTTTTGATTGGATGGAAAGATGAGCCTTGCTGAGATGATTAAGCTGGTATAATTCAATTTTGAAATCTCCAAGATTTGACCCTTCAAAATTGACTTTGAAACTTTAAGATCTGCAATTTTGGGTTTTCTAGTTTTCGAATCAAAATCCCGAACTAGGGTTTGATAGAGCTCAGGGTTCTTCCCAACCAAAAAGTTCGATCTTGGTCTCTCAACTTCGATTTTTCTGAGGAGCATCCAGCCGTGGTCTCATATTCCAAAAATTCCAACTTTCTATGAAACCCTAATTTCCCGCAGTAGTGATAGGCCAAAAACTGGAAATGATCAGAATTGAATTCTGTCTCGACATAAAGATGTTCCCTTGCTAGGAGAGTCAATCTAGCCTACTGCCTTTGATGAACTGTGGAGAGAAACCCACAAATTAAGAAGCCCTAGCTTCCGCAGTTGCATAGTGTCTTCTTCTTAGTACCGCTTTGATACCATGTTAATTTTTCAATAATTTCATTCAATATTATCTAGGATCATTAAGAGAATAACAAGCACATCATAACAATCACAAGAGACAATGGACACAAAGCATTTCACTGGGGAAAACCAAGAAGGTGAAAAACCCCACAAATTCCTCAGAGATAGAATGAGCACAAATACAAAGATCACAAAGATCAAACCCCAAAAGATAGATGTCTCCAACAGCTACTCCTCCTCCACTTGTGCGCACTCCTCTCTCTCAACTATGTGAGTTGGATGAGTGAGTGAATGAGTAAAATGAGAGGGACACACCCTCTATTTATACAACAACTTAACCTGCCTTTAACCCTAATTGGTCCGACTTCCTAAGGAAGCCTAATAACCCATCCACATGACTCATATAGGGTTGACCCCACCAAGGTGGTCTAATAACCCATCAAATATAAGTTATGACACTTACAATGTAACTTGTGACACTTGGAAATACAAATGACTGTTAGAAAAACAGGATCACAGAGCAATACCAATAAAAAGAAATGCAAATATTATCACACAAACACATTACAAGAGAGACATCAATATATTGTGGTTCACCTAAGATGGGCTATGTCCACACTGAAATTGCCCGTCCTTATTATTATACCATCCAGCAAATGAATGGATACAACCTGTAGCACATCCGCTGCACTTCCTCTTCATTGTCTCACAGTCTCTCTTCTCGATCTCAGAGATATTTACAATGCATAATACCTAATAAATCAACCCTAGTCGTGTTACAATGTCTTTCTTTTATAGGGGAAATAGAATGGGAAAATACCACAGGTTACCCAAAACCATGGGCCTGTAAACTATTGGCGAAAAACAACCCCGAACCCCAAAGTGGGAGAGCGAGTGTACAGTAATCCTGGGGTACAAACACGACTGAATAAAATCTCTAAATATGGAAGATCAGGCTCCACAACCAACAATGACGACACTTCCAATCGGAGGAATAATACATATCCATTGGGGATACAATAAAGTACAAACATAATATACAAGTGAATATCTTCCGAAGTTACAAATACATCAACAAGAACAACAGGAACAAATATTTCATGCCATCAAGAAGACTCTTCACCACTAGGGATCAAATTATTTTTCTAGGTTACTATTTTTCATGTAATAATTATGGGAACAAAGCATTAAACTCAGATCTTATGTGAACCAAGGACTCCAGGAATTATTATGTGAACAATAATTTCAGAAATATTCATAGGGTTTTTGATAGACATTACAATCCTTTTGGCCCTTTGAATTATGACATTGAATGCTATAGATGCAATAACTTTGGGCATAAAGCATGTGACTATAGAAGCAAGATGAGTTTTTCTCTGCGATATGAAACAAAAAATGCTCTTAACGGCCATGCAAAGGAGCATACAAAGGTGTGGAAAAGGAAGCCAGAAAAGAAGAGCATAGAAGATTGTGAACTAGACTTACATGCCAAAAATAATAGAAAACAATGGTACATTGATAGTGGATGCTCCAAGCATATGACTAGGGATAAGAACAAATTTTTGAGTCTTAAGAAGGAGAAATGAGGAAGTGCCACTTTGGTGATGATGGATCTGCCAATATCATCGGAAAAGGTACAACCAATCATGGGAGTAAACATCCTAAAGTAGAAAATGTTATACTTGTCAAAAAAATGAAACCTAATCTACTAAGTGTGACCCAAATGTGTGATCAAGTACACACTCTTACCTTCAATTCTAAAGAATGTAAAATAAGAAAGGAAGGCTCAGGAAAATTGCTAGTAATGACGGTTTGGACTCCAAATAACATATACATACTAAATTAAATAAAAGGATAAAAGTGTTGCATTGGACAAATAGATGAAAGATGGATATGGCATAGAAGGATGTGTCACTTAAACTTTGACAATCTAGTGAATATTAGCAAGCAGTAAGCGACATTCCTAAGATCCCAAAACCCTCAAATGTTATTTGCAAGTCCTATCAGCATGGAACAAAAACAATAGTTACATTTAATACAAAGGAACATTCAACAACAAAACATGTGGAACTTATTCATACTGATCTTTGTGGGGAATCAAGAATAAAAAGTCTGAATAGTGAGTACTATTTTATGTTATAAAAATTGATGACTATACCAAGATGAGTTGGGTCTCTTTTCTCAAGAAAGAATTAAAGGAATTTGAGATGTTTAAAGTATTCAAATATTTAGTTGAAAACGAAACTGACTTGAATATCAAGTGTCTAAATCATATAATGGAGGTGAGTTCACCCCAAATGAGTTTGAGGAATTTTGTGAGCATCATCGGATAAGGAGACAATTTTTAGCTACTAGGACTCCACAGTAAAATGGATTAGCGGGAAGGAAGAATAGGATTGTACAGGACATGGCCAGGACAATTCCAAATTAATCAAAATTATCTGACATATTTTGGAGTAAAGTGATTCATACTGTTTTCCATATTCTGAACAGAGTACAACTCAGGTTCAATAGCAATAAAACACCTTATGAGCTTTGGAATGGAATACCAACAACTAAAAGCCACTTTAAAGTGTTCGGGAGAAAATAATATATAAAAATAATTGATGAAAATTTGGGAAATTTGATTCCATATCTGATGAAGGTACTTTTCTTGGCTACCCCTCTAGAAGAAAAGCCTACAAATGCTACAACTTGATACTAGATAAAATAGTAGAGAGTGTAGATGTGAAAGTAGATGGAAAAAAACTCATAGATCAAGAGAAGATAAAAACATATCATATCCCATAGAATAACAACCAGAAGAAGAACATAGAGAATAATATGAACAAGAAGAAGCATAGATAGAAGAAGAGCCAAAAGAAAGAAACAATACTGAAATGGCAAGACACAACGACACCATCCAAGTATGTGTAAAATAATCATCCAATAATTTAATTATTGGTTATAAAGATGCAAGTATAGTGTTTTGGTAATTTAAACTACCCTAGTGGTGTTTGGGCTAAACCACCACAGAGTGATACCCAAAAGAAAAATCAAGTATTCAAGCAAAACTAATTCAAAAAACCTTTGCAAGCAAACTTTCTTGAAATATACGAAGAAGATTTAAAATGTAACTTACTTGAAATCCAAATGGATGATGTAGAATCCCTAGGCTGACGTTGCTCCAATATTCTCACCAACTTCTCCAAGATTCAACTTGAAAAATGAGCAAAGATCTACAAAAGAGAAAATACTACTACAAAGATATAATTTATAAATGAATTGTTGAATAACTCATCCAAATTTCAAGAACTAAAAATTAAAATTAAATACTCAAATTAGACGGAAAAGAGAGTTATTTTATAACTAAATAACAAGAAGTTACAAATGGATAGATTTCACCTAAATCTCATTACCGCACCATTCTAGAATTGACATCCGAGTCCTTCCACCCTGGCCTTTCACACACTCAATCTAGTTTCACTACAAGAGATATGCTCAAAAGAATCACTTCAATCCTTTAGCATAATATGGCTTATCAATGATTTCTGAAAAACTAGTTCCAGATAGAGGAAAGGAGCATTTGCAGACCAGTGAAAATGGAGCTTTTTAGATCTAATTATAATTGAACAACATCGAGCTAATCTCCAATACTTGGGTCCTCATTTACCTTCTCCTATGCCTCTTTTATATTGATGGGGATGCAGTTAGGGAAGTTAAATATGAGACAGTTACGGGATTGGCACAGTTTGGAACGGCCAAAACTAAAACTTTTCTTGTAAAAAAATTCTTTTTATTTTTTACCCTCGAACAGGCATGTACGCGAGCTAGCCAAAGGAAGGTCACTTGGATGCAGACTAGATACATATAGGTCACGTACATCTTGAAAAAAAATACAGTTTTTTAAGAGTTCTTTCAAGAATGGTTGTTGTTCATAGATGATCAGAGACTAAGGGAGTCTGCAAAAGAGGTAATGGATAAGATTGGTCATCATAACATCTATGGGACAAGTGTGACAAAATATGCTATAACATATTCCCTTTAATGCATGAGTTCAAAGGGGAATATGTTGGCCAAAATACATTATAATCCTTTCAGAAGTGAAAATAGAAATGACTTGGAATTTCCCCTGAAATCAACCATAAGTGGCACCTGCAATGGATCAAGTTATAACTTCTCTTCCTAGGAAGAGCATACCATTGGTCAAGAGTGACAAAAATCATAGTCGCCAAATCAAGTATAATGTGGGTCCATGAAGTATATAGAAGCAATGGTCATGGCCACAAAGATACAAAGTGGATCTGTATCTCAAAATCAGATGAAGATCTCTGGAAATAAGACTAAATAAAGCAATCTCCATAAGAATCAATGCCAAAATATGAGTGAATGGCAATGCAATTTAACCCAAGTCATAGCATAATGATGTGATGATATATACAAACTTGAGGTCTTCAAACCAATTGACACGTGTACAAGTCTAAACTATGTGAATAGATGTCCTAAGGTCGAACATAGTAAGACACTGTGTGATTATCGGTCATTGATGTATACCGTTAACACATGCGATCCATATCACCGATAATGATAGAGAGGAAAGGTACCTAGTACATTCTAACAAATGTGAATATATATCTTGACATCAAAAACCTATAAACTCTAACAATCAGGGGACATTGATGTATTTCTGTAGTTGCTAGTGAGGAAAATTGCCTCTAACGACTACAGGCTCCAAGGTACTAAAAATAATCCAGAACACGATCTTGGAATAAATGTTTTAGAGTCGATTGGATGTGAACTGTTGAAAGGATGGAATTATGGAATCCCCCATCATCCAACACGAGGTAGTAGAAAGAGGCAAAAGATTTGATGGAACAAAATGATGATTTTGAGACATACTTGACATGGGAAGGCTTACAAACTGAAGCCAAGAATTCTAATGATTGGTCGACTCAGGAAAATACTTCCCTTGAACATAATCACAACACAATGATTGACTAAGGTAGCACCGACTCAAGATGAGACACGATATAATTTAGTGATGTATGAGAGTTCAAAGAGTGCTCCATAATGATTGGAATATTAACTAGATGGTGGAGATAAAACATAAACTAGCTCAACTTCCTAAAGCCATACCAAAACCCAAACTACAGATAGAATGACTCAAGATAGTTTGCTTTGTTCAAGGGTGATGCAACTTGTTGTCATACATAAATAAGAACATGACTCTTTCCCATCCATCTTTTTGAAATATTTGATTTTTTTTCCTTTTCATATTATTAAAACCTGAAAAGGGAATAAAAGAATGCTATAGTACATGCAAATAAATGAATTAGAAGGGAAATCGAACTAGTTCCAAGCACATGGAATGTACCTGTGCGTAATGCAAGAAACATGAGCAGGATAGGGACACTCAAGGTATTTCTTCCTAGTAAAAGGGTGCGAAGTTGTAAAGAAAAAATGATGCATAGCTTAGCGATCATGAGATCATAAATGAGGGCATAACACATAGCAGAAAGATGGAATCCAAAATAATGCTCAAAAGCACACGTGAGAACAATGCAATGCATTTACAACTTAAACACAAAAATGGATACCGTCCTATGGATTTTTGTTGAGCCCAAGTCGGTTAATGCTCGTCGGTGTTTTCACATTTAAGGAGTCTAAAAAACTTAAAGAAAACTCCATTTTACTATCCTGTGGACTTTTATCGATCCCGGGATAGTAAATGCTTTGCAGTGTTTTCAATTTTAAGGAATCTGAAAACCTTAAAGAAAAATCCATAAAAGCTGGAGCTTTATAGGGGGTGCCCAGAAATATATGAGAAAGAGAGGCATGCGTCATCTTCTCAAAGTCATGGTAAAACTAAAAATGTTCTCAATCCTATGAGAAAAAATCAGCATGGGAACCAAAATGGCTTGAGGGTGATAACTACGGTGTCCCATGTTACATAGGCTCTATTGTGAAAATGAGACATAATTTTTAGAAGAAAGGTGAATGTAGTAAGTTCAATACCCGAAGGTGTTTCAAAATTGAAGGATAAGATGCAAAATGCATATTGGTGGGGTTTCCTATCCTAAATGTCAATTACAAAACATTTTACCTGCTAAAGATACCAACATCGCAAAATAAATTACTCCCTTGATAAGAAAATATGCCAGTACAACCCTAAAACAATACCCAATTAGTTCATTTGCAAAGTAAAAATACCAACTATATAAAAGTGGGTATTGTAAAAATGAATAAAATAGGGTAAAAATTCATTTACCATTCCATTTGCAAAATTTGAAAACTTGGTGAGTTTTGGGTGAAAACTACCTCCAACTTCCAAAGGCGATTACAAGAACTAGGAGCGACCATTTCTCGAACCATCAATGACAGGTAAGAGGTCTCATCCTCCTCTTTCTTTTAATTCTTGTTTTATTAGATTTTAGTTAAAAAATTTCCATTTTTAGGGATCCCTAATTATTTACGGACATGTATGTGGGATACAGTGATGCGGGTTGCTTGGATGCGACTAATAGAATGGCAACCCGTGTGCATGTCCACAAATTTTGTTTTTTAGAAAAATGACTAAGAATTCCTCAATTTTCATTAGATGGTGATTGAATGGAGAGAGAGGGAGGATGAATAAATTGACAACTTGGTCCTAGAATATGACGAGGCCCTCGAAGCACTCCAATAATGTGGAATGAAGAAATTCTTTGAGATGAAAAACATGTGGGCCCAAGCACGATTGCTCGAGCTTTTGGTCAGTTATTGGGATTCATAGGCTGAATCCTTCATCCTCAATGGTCAACCTTTAAATATAGAGGTGGATGATATATATTTCCTCACCAGTATTTCTCATCGGGGTTATTTATCGAGCTTCAAAGCTCGAAATATTGTGGGAATGACCATAGAAGGATACATAGCAATTTATTTCATCCTTGGTACCCAAAAGGTCAAATTGTGGGTCTCAATGCACGCTATAGAGAGCCTAGGGATCAATATCATTCTTATGATCATCTAGAGGATCTCCATATTAGTAGCAGGGAACCAAGTATCGAGGGTGCACATGTTTTATGGATTTAGGTGCTTGGAGCCTACAGTTTTTTACTGGAGTACCACACTATTTGGTTGTATGAAACCCCATCTTGGATCACGTTAACAGGGGAAAAAAAGGAACTTTCGGTTTGGCATCATTCCTTGCATAGTTTTTTGAGAGAGAGTGTTGGGTCTTATTCCACGAGTACCGATAGATCCACATGCTCTCTTCATTCCTACCATGGGGCGATGGATAGGAATTAAGGTGCAACTTAGGTGTAGGAGAGTAGAAATTCCATTCAACAATGATTACTTTGGATGGTGGGAGCATAAAATCATAGTGATCAATGATTACCCCTATGCTGGGATCAATTTTAGTCGAGATATCGATATGGTAATCCCCACTGGGAGAACACTTGGCATAATTAGCAAGTCTTATTTTTAACATTTCAAAGTTTATTTCATTTTTATGTTTTGTTATAAGTTGAAAACAAAATACATGTTGTTGTATGCATACTAACACATCTCTACAACTGTGACAGATATAGGACCAATTCGCTTGGCAGGAATTTTGTTATGGAAACAATTGCACAAAGGAGCATCCCTCCACTTGGTAAGGGGTAAGGCTTGTAGTTTGCAGCAAGGCCTCAATCCTTGGAGGCCCTTAGTGGGTGATTGTGTCCTCCAAATGATCATGTAATTGGTTTCTAGTGGAATTTAAATAAAATAAAATAAAATGTAACGACGGAAATGGGGGGAGAATGCAAACTCAAACAACCAAATGTATGCAAAACCACTTTGTATTGCCCAATGGTCAAGCATGTACAACAACTAGAAGGTGTAGGATTCAAGGGAATCCAACAATATCCCTTAGGGGGGTCCTTATTTTCCAAACTAAATGCTAAGTGGGTGAGAGAAAAATGGAGAGAACTCTTGCCCCTTGGAGGAAGGTGGCAAGGGAGCTTTGGAATGCTTTCAAAGGTGGGAAGAGGTGAGTTGTGAAGGAGCTCTAACACAAATCCGGCAGCATAAATTTTCTCTTCTTTTCTCTCTACAATATGCATGACAATGGCTTCCTTTTATAGGCTAAGAGGTAGCCAAGAAACAACTAGATCCAAATGTGAACCCATGCACTCCATGAACTAGTTCCAAGGTACATCAAGGGGGATATTTAATGCCACCAAGTGTGTGTGAGGAGCCAAATTCAGATTGTTGGAGGTGATGGGGCTTTGAAGAGCTTTCATTGCATCGTGAGAATTAGGTGGTCCCACCATTTTTATAGTAGTGTGGCTATCGAAGGAAAAATCGTGCAAGTATTGTGCGGGAACCGAACTGGTAACATGTGATGTAACGTAGGTTAATAGTGGTTTAGCTACATGACCTCTTCTTTTGACTTTTTTTGGGCATTTTTGGGCTCATATTTCCTTTTGGATTTGTTGATGATGCCTTTAGTGAGCTGCATTTTATATGTTGAAGACGCCTTACTACAAGAATCGTAGAAATGTCGCATATGTGCTATATTTAGGCATTAATAGATGCCCCTTGATGTATGAGGTTTGAAAGGTACTATAGAGCCAATATTGCATCATAGTTTATTGTATTTCTCTCCTATTCTATAGTGGAAAAATCATGTGCGGATGATAAGGTGCTCCCATGGGGGAAGATTGTTGTTGATGATCGGTGAAGCTATAATAAATAATGATTTTTTATACAAACGAGGCAGGTATACCCATGCTCGTGAAAAGTTGTCAAGATCACTATAATGAGAGAAGACTAAGGGGCCAACTCAAAGATACTTCTGGGACATGGATGAAGGCAGCTTCGATCCATGTGATATTAAATGACCCGGGAACTACTGCTAAGTGCTAAAGAAGTGGAACTATTGACGATCATGATAATCCCACGGGTGTGGGGGACCAGAATGGTGGCAAATTTACCTGAGGGGAAACTTTATTAATCCCAATGTAATTCTACCATGTTTATGCAAATGTGAACACCGTTACCTTCAAAGGTACATTTTCGCATGATGCGATAGAGGTGTTGTCATCGAGCATAGGAGAAACCACTAAGTTAGGGAGAACTAATGACTCTCCCTACTTAGTTTGAGGTGATCCCTTATTATTATTGAAAGGGACCTGAAGGTACAACTACAACTACTGCAACTCTTAGAATATGGTGAGTTGATATTGATGAGAGTTGAAGTATATGAGAAGACAAGAGTCTTCTCATAAGAACCAGGATGATATTATAACCAATTGTAGGATAGAAAAAACTAACAAAAGATTGGTTGATAAGCATTGGGATATTAACTTCCTTTGATTGATGTAAACATGGGGATGGATAACGACAACATTCCTTTAGGAAAGGTACATAATGAAACATAGGGATACAAACTACAAGTGGAGGGGCTTTGATGGAGACACAATACTGAGAGTAAGGGTGACCGAAAAAAAGGGTAATGCTGGGGATAGTGAGATGCAAAGACATCAATCAAAGAATACCATGGGATGCTATGAACAAGAGTAAGGTGTGCCCACTATTTTGTATAGGTCAAGGAACTTGTTTGTACATAAAGAATGATTGGTGGGGTCCCCATGGTTGTATGGGTGTTGGGGGACCAATTTAATGGTGGGTGGAGTCCCAACAGTTTTGAGTGGGTCAAGGGATGCTTTCCATGATGAGGTGATGATTTTTTAGAAATGATACGACAAGTGCCCCATGAATCAATGTGATGTAGAATGTTCCTGTGGGAATAACTGAAGAGAATTGGTTACTTTTGAGGGTGGGGGCACCATTGGTGTCTTTGTGGGGGTGATGATACGAGGAAGATTATTGGTGGTGGTCTGATCATGGAGGTATGAGTGGTTATTGGTGAATCTTGATCGTAACATATGTCGAGGATTCGGATGGCATCAACTACTGAAGGTGGGGGAGTAAATGCGCAGATATATAATGATGAATGATGGGTGACCATTTCAAGCTATATCAAATTCATTAGACTTGTGGGGGCTCGACATCACGGTGTCAAATGATTATAAGGATTTAAATGGTGTGCACACCCATGGGGGGACATGTTATGAGTAGTGATGATGTTGATGTCACATCATGATTGGAAGTAAGGGACCTATGGTTATCATCGGGAATATTGGTAAATGCAATGTGAGCAGAAGGAAAACATTGTTGATATGCCAGTTTCGTAATGATACATGTGATAGAATCCTAACACCATTGTTGATCGACAGAGTCTTGTTATTATAATGGAAAAATAAGAGTTGGATTAGTTTGTGGTCATGACCCTGCATACATGACGTCGATACCCAAGTGTAATAAAGAACATGGTAAATGTATTGACAATGCAGAAATAGTTAACCAAACACATAGTGTACCTATGGGTTGCCTGTGAAAAAGAGGACATAGATGAAAGTGTTCAAAATAGGGAATGGTCTGACCAATGTTGAATATCTCGAGGCATTGATCGTGGTGGTGTGAACGGTCTTTGAAACAGAGCTATGGTTTGTCTGTAAGGTCAGTTGGAAATTCAGGTCAAATGAATATAAATAGGGGGTGGGGCCCACTTTTCAAAATCATTTGTACTATTCATCAACGGCCTCCAAGAGCGTGTTGGTGTTGTTTCTGGGAGATCCACATACCCACATGATGGTTCGTGAGTTACAGGTATGCATGTACCCTATGTTTGTAATTTGGGTCGGGGTAGGTGTAGGGAAAGTGGGTCCCTAGGGTGGCAGGGATGGTTTTTAGCTCACAAATGGATACCTCATGAGATTTAAGAAAAATATTTTGTAAGGAAGCAGGATTTAAGAGGAATCTTGCGCGAGGGTGTGGGATAATGGGAAAATTGTGCACAATGGTAGCGTGGGATTTTCCCATAATCACGCATGGTAGTAGCATGAGCACTTCCTGCGGAAAAAATGCATTGTTCTGCGAGTAGCATGGGATATGTGCTCTTCGATCATGTGTTGATGTAGCACAACTGTTTAGAGGAGAGTCATGCTACATAGTGCTGCCAAATTGGTTAAATCCCATGTGCTAATGTCATATGAGTAAACCTAATACATTAGCGTGGGGCGCGAATTTACTTAGGTGAAGTCGCGCTACACATGGGCTTCCTATGGGGAGGGGTGCACGTGTGTATGATTTTTTTGATAGATATATGGAGGATGGTTTTCCCTTTATAGGTTATTGTGAGTACATAATGGTCGTTGTTGGATCTGTGGAGTGGTGGGAGTGAAACTATGATGAGTTCATGTCATTGGTTCTAGGGGACATTGTAGCGACTCAGATGCTACGGGATGCAGGGCTCTTGAAGTTATTCAAGTTCCCCTTACTGCAATCATACGAGTACATGTTGTGGTGGCTTTTGGACATGTGGGACCCTTATCGGGGGGTCTTCATATTTGGTGGAGAGGACCTAATCATAACGGCTGAAGACATCTATTTTTTTACTGGGTTTCCGCACCACAGGGTATGAGAGCCTTTGCCTCTGCAAATGGAGGGGCAGACGATCCATGGATTAGTGTATCCCTACTGTGATGGAGACCAAAGTGCACTGATAGCTAGTCATATTTTGATGAGTCATATTAGGGCCCTATCAGTGCAAGCGGTGGTGACGGCAGTGGTGTGGGTGTTGGAGGTTGCGTCTCCCAACAAGATCACTAGAGGGAGGCTAGTGCTCGTGGAGCATGTGATTGTTGAGTGGTCAGTGGCATGGGGATCATTGTTTCTTCGTACGACAATGGAGTAGATGAGTGGGTTGCGGTGGGGAGGTCCGAGGAGGAGCTTTTGTTATGGGAGTGTGTTATGCTCATATTTCTTTGAGAATTATTTGACACTTAGGCCATCGGTAGTGGTGCCTCCAAGGCGACCTCAAGAGCCCTGGATGATCTAATGGGGGCGAGTGATGCCCCGTGCTAGTGGTGGGGAGTTAGGTATGTATTATACCCCACACATATTGGATGTGTGGTAGCAATAGGCCAGATGGAGAGACACCCCTGGAGCAACATGGATTACTAGGGAGATCTAGACTTACCACCTCCTATAGGGAATTCGATGCATCAGGTACATTTTGTATTTTTGTTGATATTTACATATAATTTTGTACATGTTTTGATTATGCACATATTTTATATGTTTATGTATTGATGGTGGTTTCCCTTTGTGATGTAGATATTGGTTCAGTACGATCACCCCGACAGGCAGGGCAGCATGGGAGAAAAGATAGGGGGCCAGACCAGCAACAGAAGTTGGGTTGGCTATTCGGGGCGCGACTCCAACTAGTGGTGCAGTGGTGGGGGGATACCCTATTGGGGGGGCAGTGACAGGAGAGAATATGGACACCATATTGGTAGAATTGAAAAGGTGGCTTGGTACTATGTCAGAGGTGATTGACAACAGAGGTATCGTCGATCTTGATGACGATGAGTTGGACTTGACGCTCTAGCTCCCAGCAGAGTGTGGACCTATGTGGAAGTAGCTGATGCATGGAGTGGCAGTGGATTTCCATGTGGAGAGGGGGGATAGGGTCCTCCACCACATTAGATACCAAGGCCCGAACTAGGACCAAATCGAGGACCAGACCCAGAGGTAGTGAGAAGTGAGGTCATATGGTCATTAGCTATTATGGGGCCATGTGATCCAGCAGCTAATGAGGCAACTTGATTGTGATGTATAGGGATATAAGCCCGATTTTTTTTATATGGACTTGATGGATCCTATGGGAGGCAGGTTGTATGATGTATCCCCCATATGGCTATTTTGTATATGCTCCTAGAGGGCCATTTTTGTACATGCCAACTATTTTTTATGATATATATATATATATATATATATATATATATATACCACTTTATTTTTTGTGGCATGTGATATATTTCCCATTCATATATGATGTGTCTATGTTTAATGATGTGTTTTGCAAGATGTATGATGTATTTTTTATATATGTTGATGTAATGCATGTGTAGTAGTAGATACTAAGTCATATGATGTGGATGGTTACCAACATAGGATGCATAGTACATGATGATAATAGATATGTATTTGTAGAGGTAGGTGTGTACACATTATATATATATATATATATACATATATATACATATATATAGATATATATATGTATCTATATATATATATGTATATATATGTATATATATACATATATATATATATATATGTATCTATATATATATATATATGTATATATATATTTTTTTGTTGGATGTGTAGGATTAGGAATTAGCTTGATGTATCAGGTGCCAGTTCAAGACCTCGTTGGCGATAGATTCGGTGAATGCATTGGATTTTCTTGGTATATGCAAGAAAGTGATGGTTTCAAACTGTTGGGAGAAGGAACATGCACAATAACTTGCAGAAAAGGAGGGGATTGAGGACATGAAATACATTGTTTAGTTGTGATACAACTAGATGGGAGTCTAGGTGTACTTGCAAATGGTGTATTCCAAGGTGGGTGGCATTGCTTAAGAGACCTATGACAACATCATATTCGGCTTGGTTGTTTGTCAGTGCCCCCAAACATGCTACGCTGGTGTGGTGGAGGATGTTGGAGGGGGAATAAATATCCCAAGAAGCTGATGCAAGGTTCTTGAACCATCGACATGCATCGTCTGCGTAGCCTATATTGATGTCTAGTTGAGAGGTCATCTGCATAAACAGAAGATAGATTTATTTTCAACCAAAAAATGGATCAAACATAAGAAATAAAATGTTGAGAAAAATAAGAAGGGTAACAATAGGTGTTTTGGATCCTTCTTGGTATTGGGGGCCATTAAATGTGGGAACCCATGGTGGTACTAGCGGTGGTACCATTCTTATGGGGGACTATCCAACATTTAAAATGGGTCCTTGGGTGGAGTTTAAACACTTGGGAATGCTTGCAGAGTATCCAAGTCTTCGTCGGAAAACGAGGAAACACTACTAGTGAGGACGTCAACCAAAGGAGATAGAGTATCGATGGTATTCAAAAAGGGAGAAACTATCTCCTCAGCTAGAAATCCATGAGGGGATGTGCTAAGGTAAGTAATATGATATTGTAGTCTCATCAGTTCGAGATAATATTCTCGTTCTGCACGCAAAGTGGGACATTGGGACAAGAAGTGAGAAATATCGCTGCAGGATCGACAAGGTCGTGGTATTCGGGCACAGAGGGGTGTTTGTGTTGTAGGGGAGTTAAATTGACCCATAATGGTTGTGATGGCCTTGGGAGGGATCATATTCATGTGATGTGTGTATGAGGAGCATCCATTATGTGGTGTTGTCCTCATAAGATCTATAGGTTGGGGGTTTTGCGGTGTTGTAGGATTCACAAAGGGAACTGCCATAAATGCAGGTTGTGATGGAGGAGAAACTAGTGTTATCGCTAATGTAGTGACCACATTGATATACGTTTCTTCTTGGTTTGGTGGGAAATAGGTCTCAATGGTTGGTTGAGTGAGGAAAATGGTTACCAAGGGATCCCTAAATCGAGCGAGATTGGGACAATGGTGGGTGTAATTCCCAAACTAGGAACAAATCGAACATGCATGATTCGTAAGTAAGGATTTGGACTTAGGTGTGGGTGATGATGACATGCCCCCTTCTATTATTGGTGGAGCATAGGTTACAATGACTAGGGTATTGATCAAGTTCTGGAGCTCTGGAAAGGTGGGGCACAGGTTGGTCGAGTGGCCTTGTTTCCTGTAAAGAGCACATGGTAGAGTGACTCTCTGGGTGGGCGTATTGATCAATACGGGTTCCTTTAACGATTGTCGGTTGATCCCAACTACTTTAAATTGAGTGAACTCCAATGATTTGGGTGTAGGGTTGGGTAGGAGGGGGCATTTAAACTTTGGTGGTTTCATGCCCCCTGTGGTGGTGTTAGTAGTGGTCGGATGTGGTTTAGTTGTGGACATTGTAGGTCTGGTAGGCAGTACAAATGGCGTAACTGGCCTAGTAGACGTAATAGCCGATATAGGGACAAAATCATAGTGGGATATAGGTTTAGAAGTCATTTTTGGGTAGGGTGTTGTAAGGTACCATACTAGAATACCCAAAGTGATCCCAGGTAGAGTAAACTAAGCCATAACTAGCATCCCTTGCTCACTTATGGAAGGGTACAAGAAAGGTATTTGGAAGATAGGGGTCACCCACGGGCTCAATGTTTTTTCAATGACATTGCTCAATGGTAGCACTAATGACGGTGTTGAGGAGGAGGTGGGCCCATTTTCACTAGTGAAAATTGTACACATTAGGCCATCGGTGAATGCGGGGATCTCGGGTGGTGGTCCAAAGTACACTCCTAGAAAATTGGATTTCTTGTACATGCCGGGGGAAATATCAACATAGGGAGGTTGGTTTGTGCCGGCGACGTTAGGTAGGATATCGTCGGGGTTGCTAGTGGAAGTGGGATCATAACAGTTAAGTTGGTCAAGGGTGAAAATATTTCCATTTAAGGGAAACATCATGATATGGAATATCGAGGAGGATGCCTCCTTCATGGCTACATATAACTACGCCCCAAGAGGATTTTGTATTCGATTTGAGCATCGACTCCCTCTATATCGATCATGACCATCTTCCACTCAGTTCTTTGGCGACATTTTGGTACAATCCTCTAGGTTGGGATGGTCTCTCATCATATGCATGAAGCGAAGTAGATGAAGGGACCATATTGGGTGACCCTAATCATTTCCAAACATTAGAGAACATGACGCAAGTGGAGGCACCCTCATCGATGATACACCAATGAATCATAATGTTATTTACTGTGATTGGGACTTGAAATGAGACTGAGGAGGGTAGGTGTGTTTCACCTTTGTTGATATCAAAGGTCATAAGGTGTGAGTTGGAAGGATCAAAGGTGTCGAGGGAATTGAGTAATTCTTTGCGCTAAGTTGGGCATGATTGTAGCACTGGTGGGGTTGGTACAGGAGGAGGGGGTACAAACATAGTTGGCATGGGCGGGTATTGCGGGGCCATATTGAATGGCAACGAGGTAGTAGGAGGAAAATTTCCTAGGTGGAAAATGGACCCAATAATCCTGTCATACGAGTGTGATGAGCTCGTAGTTGTAGGATCCAATTACCAATGCTGAGGGGTGTCGAGGAGGATGGTGCAAAGGTATCCAGATTGTGCATAGATCAGATAGAAATGTTGAGCTTTCAAAATATACTCTTACTCCCTATGTGTCATGTAGGTGGAGACATGTTTAGAAATGGTTAGTTGGAGTGATTTGATGAACCAATCCAACAAGAATGGGGGATTGTATTTCAATTTCACACAATGTGCGGCGTCTATGCCATTCATGGATATGGTCTGCGATGTAGGTAGATGTACTTTTTTGAAAATCTATGAGAATTTTGAGACCAAGGTCATGGCGAATTGGAAGTTGGAAGTATGTGATAAATGTGGTGGCCATTGTCGCAAAGGTGGCATGGACCAATCTTGGTAATCTCACGTACCATTTTGTTTCTTTTCTAGTGAGGGTTCTCTGAAAGAGGTGAAGCCTTATAGGATCTTCCACTATGATGTTGGAATAACACCAAAAGTGGAAGCACAGGACATGATTGGTGAGATCATCCCCTTGCTTCCCTTCGAATTTAGGAATATCGAAGGTAAGTTTATCCAGCATAGTTGGCCATGTGGGATCATGTGCAATCGGGTCATTAATCAGTTTGGAAAAATCAGGGAGATTTAGACTAGCCATAAAGGGTAGGGTAGGACGATTTGGTCCTACCATTGTATACTGTGTGTGATTTCCACGAGCAGGAGACTAGGGTGGTGTTGAAAACACCAAATGACCTCCTACAAGAGAGGAATGATCAAAGTGTTCCAAAGGATCTCCAAGATGAGAATCCAAAGGGGAACCTATACTGATAAGAGGATGGGTAAATGTGTCTACACTCTCTCCAAGGGAAGAAAATGAAGGTGATCTTATTTAGGAGGTGGAGTAGGTAAGAGGATTAACACTTTATCCAAGAGGAGAAAATGAACCAAGAAAGGAGTGGCTTTGCCCAGATGATCCCATCAATGTGGCCTAGGAGCGGCCTTAGATAGAGTGTTGTCCCCGTGAAGCACGAGGAGATGGTGTAAAGACACCCCTCTAGAGAGGGAATAGGCCTTGTAGTCTTTGAGACTTCCTTAGGGGTTTGTTTTGTTCCTCTATGGTGAAGGATTTGTGTCAAATGAGAGTGATGGTGGATTTAAACACAATTCAACAAATGCAAAAATATGCCAACCACAACAAATGCAATATGGTGCAACAAGTGAGTGATATGTGCAAAGTCGGTTTAGTGAAAGAGTTCCCACATGTAGGTTCTTTTTACGAGCTAGTGAACTTGTATGTAAAAAGAAAATAAGTGTAAATTCCCTAAAAATACCTAACATCCTTCCTTTCAAATGTAAATGGGCCTCGCAAAAGCACAATTGATGGTGATGACGGGATCCAAGAACCAATTAATTAGTGAAGGTAACAAAGAGCTAGTTCTACTAGCTATGGGGCTAATGTTCCAATCAGGAAGACTTGGAAACACCTCCCAGCAGCAATAGCTGACTTCAGGAGTCAATTTCACCCACAATTGCTCCTCGGCGATGTCCTAAGTTTGGCCACTAAGATACATTGCATAAAGTATGGATCATTGGTTCAGCCTGCACGATATAGTGTCGTCTCCCTACAATGATTTGAGTGACTCGTAGGGGAGAGCAAGGAAACTATACCTCGTCTATCACCTCCTTGGTCATGGCGCACTTATGATCCGGGTTTTCTTTGAACACTTTCTTATAGTAGGATTTTTGGAAGTACCCTATAAGTCAATAATGCTATTTTTCAAAATATCACTAATGAAACTAGATTGGTGGGAATTAATGGATTCCTAGCCCAATCAATCCTACCTAATGGAAATGTTTTTTTGTGACCTCCTGTGGAGGATTTTAGTTGGTTGACAATTTACAAAGTTGGTTTTGAGGGTCTTGAACTCACTTAGGTAGTAAGGGAGGTATTTCATAATTCACTTCCTTTCTAATTCACCAAGCTCGCGAGAAGTGTGAGGTGAAGAGCATACTTTGGAATGAAAAATTCTTTAGGTCCCTTAGTGTGTGCCAATGATGCAAACACATGTGAGGTAAGAAAATTGATTGTTGCAAGTTAACTAGAAGAGTCTAAAGTAAATGCAAATGTAGATAAACTTTTAACTCTAAAATATGCTAAGGGTGCTTTGCAAACAAAGTGCTAATGAAAATAAGAGTGTGCAATGGAGGTATTTCACTCTTCTCACCTCTTTTTGATTCTCCAATCTCACAAGAAGTGCGAGGTGAAGATAATACTTAGGGATACAAGAGTCTTTAGGTCCTTGCTTGTGTGCACAAAGTGGATTCTACACTAGCTTTGATCCTAAAAACGTGTCAAGTAAACATAAACAAGAGATGTATTGAATACTAGTGACAACAATGAGGCCCTTTGAAAGCCTCAAGGTTGGTTACCTAGGTAAGTTTCAAGAGATGTGGACTCTTTACTCCCTAATATCAATCTAAGTGAGCTAATTACTATAGAATTAAGGAAAACTATTGAAGTTAGATTAATCTAGTTCATTAGTGAGCATCCATTGGAGATGCAAGATTATTGCATGCAGATAAAAAGAAAATCAAATGATTGTAGTGTGAGCAAACAACACTCTACTGCATGATAGCACGGAATAATTAAAAATAGACACGCGACAGCATGGGAAGAACAAAGAAAATGTGCACAATTCAGAAATAAGAGTATCGCGTGGGTAATGAACTACTTATCTGCATGAGTAGCACGAATGTCGAAGGCATTTCCGCACGTGTAGCGTGACCGAGAGGCCAGGATCCTCTCTATTGTGTAAATATTAAGTGTGGCTGATAGGGAGCCAAATTAAGGAGTTGGAGGTGGTAAACCTGATCTCCTGCCAATGACAAGAACCCATAATTAATTACTTAGCATAAAACAACCTAGTTTAAAATAAATAAACAAAAATAAGTGGAGTCGCCATTAGAACTGTTGTGAAAAAAATCGCACAAGGGTGCATCCCTTCACTTGGTAAGGGGATAAGCCTTGTAGGTTGTATCAAGGTCTCAGTCCTTGGAGCCCCTTCGGGGGTGAGTGTGTCCTCCAAATGATCCTGCAAGTGGTGGTTAGTGTAATTTAAATAAAAGAAAGAAAAGTAAACAAAATGTAACAAATGAAATGGGGGGAGAATGCAAACTCAAACAACCAAATGAATGCAAAACCACTTTGTATTTCCCAATGGTCAAGCATGTGCAACACCTATGAGGTGTAGAATTCAAGGGAATCCAATAATATCCCTTATGGATGTCCTTCTTGTCCAAACTAAATGCTAAGTGGGTGAGAGAACAATGGAGAGAAACTCTTGGCCCTTGGAGGAAGGTGGAAAGGGAGCTTTGGAATGCTTTCAAATGTGGGAAGAGGTGAGCTATAAAGGATCTCTAACAAAAATCCAGTAGCATAAATTTTCTCTCCTTTTATCTCTACAAGATGCATGTAAATAGCTTCCTTTTATAGGCCAATAGGTGGCCAAGAAACAAATAGATCCAAATGTGAACCCATGCACTCCATGAACTAGTTCCAAGGTACACTAAGGGGGCTATTTAATGCCACCGAGTGTGTGAGGAGCCAAACTCACATTGTTGGAGGTGATGGGGCCTTGACGAGCCTTCATTGCACCACGGGAAGAAGGTGGTCCCACCATTTTGACAGTAGTGTGGCTATCGAAGGAAAAGCAATGCGAGTATCATGTAGGAACTGAATTGGTAACATTTGTTGTAGCGCAACTTAATAATGGTTCATCCATGCGACCTCTTTTGACTGTTTATGGGCATTTTTGGGATCATGTTTCCTTTTGGTTTTGTTGACGATGCCTTTATTGAGCTGCATTATATATGTTGATGACGCCTTACTGCAAGAATCGTTGAAATGTTGCATATGTGCAGGATTTCTAAGCACTAACAAATTCCCTTCCAATGGAGGCTATGGGGAGGGGAAGGTCCTGATGTTGCAGTGATATTGGAAAATGTCAAGACCAACTTAAGAAATTTGACATATGGCATCCCAAAAACCAAAATCGAGGATATGCCAGAGACACAACAAAGGTAGATGATTGGGGTTCCTACAACTTGGGTCCAATACTTCCGGAAGGTGGCCACCATAATTCTATATTTCTCTAAGAGTTAGGGTTTAGGTGACCCTTTGGAGTATTATCAATTGTATGAGTATGAGGCCAGTAGCGCCCATTTTTGACATGTTTTGATCCATATGTTTTGCGGATGTATAAACTTTTTATTTTTTTGAGACTTTTTATGTATATATATATATATATATATCGACATATGTTTTGTTTTAGTGTACTTATTTACATTGTTTATGAAAATGCATACTATGTATATGTTGTTTTTGTGTGTTATAAATGATACAAATGCCAATCTAGAATATAGTTAGTGTATGCATTAGTGATTATATTTTGGTTTCTTGGGATATGATTATAATTAATATAAATTAATTGTCACTCAAGTAACCGAACACGCAAAAATTGACGAAGTAGAACAGGATCACGAACTGTATATTGACCATTAAGCCGTGAAAAAATTAGTTTCTAATTGAAACAAAATTCTAGATATAATATGCCATTTGAAATGGAATCACCAAGGAGCTCTATGACAACACTATACCTGACCATATTATTGGTATATAGTCCTAGAAAAGCACCTCCTGGAACAAATAACTAACTAGTGGGAGAATAAATCACCCATGCAGTTGAGGGAAGATTTCGAGTATGGTGACTAGCACCATCTGCGAATCCTAAAAATATCCCATTGAAATCCGAAAACATAAACAACAAACCTACATAAAAGTCACACTAAAACAAGAACCTATACAACTGTACAACTATGTACAAGAAAAAGCCCATGAATCAAGCATAGTACTTATTCAAATGGATCTCATTTCTAGGATCATCCAACTCATTCCCTTCGTAATCGGTCAGCTCATAAGCACCTTTCTTAAAAAAATTCGAGACAATATACGGACCACATCACATTGATTTAAACTTGCATTCCCGCAACAGATCTTTATCTTGATCATAGAGCAAGACAAGATCTCCTTACAAGAAAAATCTTGGAGGGATAGACTTATTGTACTAACTCTTAACCTGTTTCTTATGTGCTTCATTTTCCATGGAAACATCTCATTTTTTTTCATCGATATGTTCCAAGTGAACTAAGCGTGTTACGGAGAAAACTTCCTATGGATTGGGGCAGACCACAACAGACAGTTGACTACCATAAAATGCCTCAATTCCCAATGCAATGCTATATAAATGACAATGCTAAGATAATGGAGAAAATACCAACCTTCAACCGGATGTTCGATGTAGATCCCCATTAAGCTTTCAACTTCTACACTTGAACTTGCAGATTAGTCTCAACAACAAGTACAAGCAAGTGCATATAATATGTGAAAGACATTAGCATAATCAATAGCACGATCCATGATACTATAATCAAATATAACCCAATGTAATTTAACAATATTCACAATATCATTTGGACGAGAAAATGAGTATTTCCATTAATAAATAACAAGAAGTACAATATACGACCTCTTGTCGGCAACCAATCTGAACCAAGAACTGGGTCTCTCCACTTGTGCCTCCACCACTTCAATCCTCCATGTAATGGCAAACTTAAACTATGGAAGGAGTTTGGAAGGTGAATATAAGGAATTCACAACAAGTAGGATCAATGAGTGTAGACTCAAGTCACGGAAAAAATCCACTAGAGTTATCTTGCTCTCTCTTTCTCCTCCCTTCCATATGCCATAAGAGCTCAATATATAGCCTTCCAAAGGTAAGTGAAAGGACACATTGAGGCGTTTCGGGGAAAATGGAGGGCCAAAGGTCACCCTAAGACTGCTTTTTGGGAGTAAAAAGTAAATTTTTAATGATTTTTACCATTTTACTTGGTACCCACGGGCTATAGTGGAACAACTCGCGTGTACGCTGGCTACAATGGGACAACAAGCATACAGGAAGAAAAATAGGGAAAAAGTGTTTCTGAAGGACATAAAGTGAACCTGATTCGGTGAAATGGATCCTGAAGGCCAAAGAATGCTGATGCTCACAAGGTGGAAAATTACATTGTAACAGATGCCCCCTAATGTGTGAGGTCAGAGAATGGTGCTACGATGGCCGAAATACATTATAAATCTCAAAAGTGGAGTGATGGAGACACAACTGGAAGGAACAACTCACTCGTCATAATACAATAATATCTCGCAATACATGTCGGTATAGTACAACAATCTGATACAATGTCCGTGAATAGGAAGTACATAAAGAATACATAGCATAGGTGATCATAGCCATAACCATCAACAATAAGAGACAGTCTCCTACTGAAAGGAAACAACTGGTGCAAACTGGAGGTACAAACTGTTGATGTCTGAGAGATGATATCTCAGATGTAAAGTCACGATCATAAGTAGCATACTAAATGCCACTATTGTCTGGGGTCTTCTACACAAATCATCTACGGTGCAAGTCCCATCAAGTGAATAAAGGTGTTGAGGTCGAACCTGATGCAACATCGTTTGATTACCGGTCAATGATGCATACCGTTAACAGATGCGAGATAACCCACCAATAATAAAAATGGGCATCAAGGCATAGAGTACAATCATCAAAGTGTGAATAGATGTGTTGAAGTCGAACACTCGGATGAATCCATCGATCAGGGGACATTGATGTATTCCCAAAACTGTCGATGGCGAGAGAATTTACCACTAATGACTGCAACCCTCAGGGTACTCAACCGAACTCTAAGTCTCAAATTCCGGAATAAATGAGTTGAAGTTGAAGGAATGAAACTTACTAGAAGGAGGGCATTAAGGCATCCCACATCAACCAGCACGAGGTAATAGCTATGCTGAAAGATGTGGAAGAACTCAGATGAAATGGACTAACTTAATAAGGATGGCCGACAACAATAGTCAAGAGATCTGAGGAGTGGCCGACTCTGGTTTTAGGACTTCCTTTGAACAAGAGCATGAGCAGATGGATAGACTTAGGAAGCAGAAACTCGACATAACACTGTATGATGCAGGAGGCATCAACAAAGGGCTCCATAGTGACTGGAAGCTTAACCAATCAGTGGAGTGAAACTAAGAAACGAGTACAGCTCCTAAGGTCCTACTATAATCCCGACTCATAATGTATGGAGTGGAATGAATTCTCTATTCAAATGTGACACAACAGCTGCCAACAATAAGAATGTTAGGATATTCCTATACTCCATCCTAGTCCTACTAGCATTTTCATCCTTTGCATTTTCAGTCATGCATGCACTTTTAGGGTTTGCATGCATTATTAAGGGTTTGCATGCATTTGCATGCATCCCAGTCATCAATCCCAGCACCTATCCCTCAGTTAGCTAGCCCCTGGAGCTTCTTTCCAATCATTTTTAGCCCTCCTAGAGCTTAGTGCACCCTCCTTTCATCTACCAGTTGAGAAATGCGCCCTTCATTACCTACCATTCAGTTATCTTCAGTTCTTTCCTTGATTTAAGGCTAGACTGACTCTCAACTGATTGTATCACTCCAATGGACCTCCAGTGAGACTTGACTGCCCATTCTGACTTCAGTTAGCTCCTCATGCATCCTCCTCTGAGCCTCCTTCATTTAGTTAGTGTCTCCATGTGCCAGTTACATTCAGTTACACCGACCACACTCAGTTAGACTCAGTTTGACTGATGGTTGACAGTTACTTGTGCATTGATGACTCTACCGATGATGAGATAGACTACTAGTTGTGCTCCGATGACACTCCAGTGATCTTTTGATCACTCCATGAAGTCTAATTCGAATTGCCACCTTGGCATTCGAATTCTCATGCATTGTACTACTTATTTGTCCATATTGTGATTAATTAAACAGTGTGTGTGAAGTTATTTTGCTTCTATCCGAGTTCTACTGTATTATTATTTTGTTGCTCATTATACTGCATTGACCACTCTTCTTCTATTTTCCTGCTTAATCATAATTATTCTCTTGTGAGGTATACATCATCTCTTAGATCTGTTGTGAGGATTTTCACATGGTATCAGAGCATGCTGAGAGTATTGTTTATCTCCATTCCTGAGAGTTTTTTGCAGGTTATTATCAAGATTTCGAGTGCAGCAGTTGCAATAGTTTTTGCATTTTTGCAGTAGTAGTAGTTGCAGATATTATATATTGTTTTTGCAAGTCTTCTACAAATTCCATGAATTCAGAAGAAATCCCTCCTCTTTCTCCATTCAACTGTGATGAATGGAAACCAAAAATGATAGCATATTTGAAGAGCCATGATCTCTTTGATTGTTATTTTGAAAGAGAGTTCGAATCCTCTTAAGAGAAGATTGACTGGTTGAATAAAGGTGACAAAGCCCTTGGAAGAATGATGCTTTCTATGTCTCGTTACATGATGTACCTCTTCATTGATTTTGTTGAAACTCCAAAAGAGCTATGGTCCCAACTGGAGGAAAAATTTGGCAAACAGAATGAAGGATTTGGTCCAAACCCCTTCGAGAGCAAGCAAAGTGATGCATTCACCCTCCTTGACGATCTCATTGATCATGAATCAGTATCAAACATATCTCATATTGAAGTTGTCCACAAAGAAGAAGAACTTGCAGATTCTACACTCATGCTCCAAATTTCTTCTATTTTGAATTCTGTGCCAACTCACACTCTAGATATTGCAGAAGGTCCTAATTCCTCTCTTGCACCAGACTCTGTTGGTTTGCATCATGATCTATTGAATGTTTCGGAGGTCAAATCAACCATTGGAGGTAATGCATTCGCTCTCGTTGATCACTCACCTCTTATTTACTACTATATGATCATTATTCCATGCTTTCAGAAGGTTATTCAAGAATGTAGCCATTGCCATTCGCTTGGGATAATTTCTCATGCACTTACTGGTTTTGATCTCACCTCTAATGGTTCAAAGGAGATCTCAAGAAACCATGATTCAAGTCTTGGATCTAATTTTGATTCTAAGCAATCACTGCTTGGGATAATTTCTCATGCATATGATGGTTTTGATCTCACCCCTGCTGGTTCAGAGGAGATCTCAAGAAACTATTCTTCAAGTCTTAAATCTGATTTGGATTTCAAGCAATCATGTGATGGTTCTTTTTGGCATAATCTCACCCATGATGGTTCAAAGGAGAAGACAAAATACTATATGCACATTCATAGATTTGATCCTACCTCAACTGATTCGAATCACAAGTTCAAGAACATTCGATTTGTTATCATACTTTTGGATTTGTTCTCATCACATTCGATCTGAAGAGCAAGTACAAGCACATGCTTTCTGAGCATGATCCACTTCTTCCCAAGAAGAAGATACCTCCAGACATATGACCAAGCATCACACCTGCTTGAGTTTGGAGCATTTATTTTGTGTGTGCCTTACAGTCTATTTTGAGGGGGGGTATTTTTCCCATGAGGTTTTCCCCATTTCCTCGGTTTATTAACTGTTATTATTCATTGTATTGGGTGACCTTTGGTCTTAGTTACCAGGGCCCAGGATGGATTAAGGGGGGGTGTTAGGATATTCCTATACTCCATCCTAGTACTACTAGCATTTTCATCCTTTGCATTTTCAGTCATGCATGTACTTTTAGGGTTTGCATGCATCCCAGTCATCAGTCCCAACACCTAGCCCTCAGTTAGCTAGTCCTCAAAGCTTCTTTTCACTCTGTTTTAGCCCTCCTAGAGCTTAGTGCACCCTCCTTTCATCTACTAGTTGAGAAAGGTGCCCTTCCTTACCTACCATTTAGTTATCTTCAGTTCTTTCCTTGATTTAAGGCTAGACTGACTCTCAACTGACTGTATCACTCCGATGGACCTCCAGTGAGACTTGACTGCCCATTCTGACTTCAGTTAGCTCCTCATGCACCCTCCACTGAGCCTCCTGCATTCAGTTAGTGTCTCCATGTGCCAGTTACATTTAGTTACACCTACCACACTCATTTCGACTTAGTTTGACTTACGGTTGATAGTTACTTGTGCATTGATGACTCCACTGATGATGAGATAGACTACTAGTTGTGCTCCGATGACACTCCAGTGATCTTTTGATCACTCCATGAAGGCTAATTCAAATTGCCACCTTGGCATTCGAATCCTCATGCATTGTACTACTTATTTGTCCATATTGTGATTAATTAATTAGTGTGTGTGAAGTTAAATTGCTTCTATCCGAGTTCTATTGTATTATTATTCTGTTGCTCATTATACTGCATTGACCACTCTTCTTCTATTTTCTTGCTTAATCATAATTATTCTCTTGTGAGGTATACATCATCTCTTAGATCTGCTGTGAGGATTTTCACAAAGAAGTAAATATTCTTCTATCCGACTTTTTGGAATATTTGATTTTTTGGTCTTTTTCATATTTGGAAAGCTTGAAAAAGAATAAAATTGCTTATAGTACAATAATTGAGGGAATGATTGTCAAATAGTGAGCAGACTAGTCCCAAGCAGTGGAACATACCTATGATCAATGCAAGGAAGCATGTGCAGGATGTGGATACTCGGGGGGTGTTCTGTCAGGGTCAAAAGGTCATCAAATTGTGAAGGGAAAATGGAAGCTCTGCAAGGCTCGACAAGGAAAGTGCTCAGGCACCAGGATAACAATTGAGTAAGTGGGATCCGGCACAAGGCTCAAGCGGCAACCAGGATGATGTAATGCAATCACAACTTGGTACAAATGGGGGGAGTCCTTATGGGAGATGGCCAACATAAGACAAAGTAGAGTATGAGTCTTTATCGCAAAGTCATGGCATAGCTACGAAGGATTCCCGATCCTACAGAGAGACAACAACATGGGCGCCAAAAGGCCAAAAGGGGCTCTAACTAGGGAACCCATGGTCGAATAGGCCCTACCACCAAATAACAACACTTCTATAATAGTGTGAAGGCTCTGTGTCAGTTAAGAAGTCGGGTCGCACCTAGGGCTAATGAAAATGGTCAAAAGGTCACATGCATAATGCATGTGAAAAATGACACCTAACCTATATGCCAGGTGTGAAATATACCTGCCGTAGGTGCGAAATGGTCAAAAATCAAATCTCGTCAAAGAAATCTGTTTAAAATTCTACTCCAAGACATTACATTAGTCCAAAACAACTTAAAGCGACGAAAACTATAGACAAGTGGGTTTCCAAAACTATAAATAGTAATAAAAAATTACAATTTACAATTCATTTTCACGTTTTACCCAATTTGGAGTTTTTGGTTAGTTTTCACCTTGAATTTTAGTCGCTGATTTTGGGAGCTACAGGCATCCATTCATCGAGCCGTCTGGAGCAGGTTGGCTATCTCATCCTCCTCTTTTATTTAGTAGTTTTTATTTCATTTTTCAGTGGTCAAAATTTTTTATTGGCCAAGCCCTATTTGGTCACAGCATTGTATGTGACCTACAGATATACAGGTTGCAGGTAGGGCATGGTACCCGTGGTCAACACATGTGTTGACAGCGGGTACCCGCCTCTGTTAGCTAAATAGCCCACAGGTACGACCGTGAGGTTTGTTTTTTAAATGAAAAAGACTAAAATCTTTGTGTTTCTTCCTCCAGGATGGTTCTAGAATGGAGGGAAAGGGAGCATGACCTTGTGGATGAGGCCATCCACAATGATTTTCTTGCACAACAAGCATTACAAGCATGTGGGATTTTCAAATTTTGGAGTATTGGGGGTTTCAGGGCCCAAAACCAATTGCTCCATCGCTTGATAGACTACTGGGACATAGACGCACAAAATTTCAACCTGGATGGTCAAATACTCTCCTCAGAGGTAGATGACATTTATTTCATTACTGGATTATCCCATCAAGGGGAAGTGGCAAGTCTTGGATCTCATACTGTGGGTGGTGGGATCACCATTCTTGACTACATAGAGCGGTATTGTCTTCCCAACACTCAGAAAGTGGGGAGTCAGGTACCCATTGGAGCCATAGTCAGTCTGAGTATGAAGATTATAGTGGCTATCCTCGTCAAGATTATAGGTTTGGCAGCTCTACACCAGGCTTCAAGGCCGATGATGTTATATGCCTCATAGTGCATGCGTCTCATGGTATATGACTGGTGCACAACATTACTGGGGTCTATGAAGACCCAGTTAATAGAGTGCAAGCGTGGGGAGGAAAAAAACTTTGGATACGGCAGTATTCTATGTAGCTTCTTCTTTGAGAGAGTTCTGGGGCTCAGTTCGAGGGTGGAAGTCCCTCCTCATAGTCTCTGCGACCCAACCCTGACCCGGTGGGTAGAGGTCTTGACACGACAGGGTGGTGGCCGACAGACGTCACCATACACAGAGGAGTTCTTTCACTGGTGGGACCAGCAGGTCATAGCTATTGACGACTACCCCTATGGAGGGATAGACTTCTGTGGTGATCGCGACATGCCACTTCCTCCAGGAGCAGCGTTTGGAGACATCGGTATGTTACTCTTTTTATGTTTTTTGTGTATTAAATTTTTTGGGATTTTTTATTATATATGAAAATGCAAAAATATTTTTGGGGGTAGCATCACATATTAACATTCTACTGTTTGCTTGTAGACACTGGTCTGTGAAAACCTAAGGGTTTCCCGAGACATCGTCGACGGGGAAGAGTTGGAGAGGTAGTCGGCACCATAGTAGAGCGCACATTAGAGACCGTGCAGGTCAACCTATCCTGCATTATGAACAGGGTACCCATGATCAAGGTAGCATGGCTGCCATAGGATATGCAGTGCCATGTTGTGGGGGGTATCGAGTCCCTGGGTGCGGCTACTGCAGCGGATAGCCAACGCAGTACACTATTATTATCAAACACATCCTGCCGAGGTAGCTAGGCCTCCTCATGGGGATTAGAGATCTCAGAGTCCCATATTTTTGTATCGATATGTATATTTTTGAGAGCTACGGGCTCCAGTTTTGTATTGTGACACTACCATTTTGGACATGTTATTTATAAAAAACTATGATTCTCTAGTTCTACTATAAGTGTATGTACAAATGTATGAATGTATGTTTATTTGTGTGCTTCATTATGAATGTGACAAATGCCAATCTAGGACATAGTTAGCATATGCATCAGATACATTATTAAATCTTCTCGGAACATGAATGTATGTAATGGAAACAAAATCACGTTCCAAGAGTCTTACCCTTAAGAATCTACGTAGTAAAGTAGGATCCCTCACCCGGTACTGACCATTCGACTGAGACACAACTAGTTGTGAATCTAGGTGGACTTCTAAACTTTGGATACCATGCGAAATAGCATCCCGAAGCAGCTCAACTGCGGCACTGTACTCGGCCACATTGTTGGATGTAGGACCGAGACAAGCACCTCTCGAAGACACAACTAGGTGGTCAGGCGAATAAATAACCCAAGCATCAGAAGCAAGCTGCTACGTATGACAGCTAGCACCATCCATGAATCCTAAGAACATAGGAGATTCCGCTGACATCTGTCAATCAAACAGAAGTGAATCAGCAGACCGGAAAACCAAAAGAAATCTAAACTATATATAGAAGCAACTATACAATAGTATACAAAAGCATTAGCTCGAACTAGAATTTCAAGCGTAATACCGCTTGAGGTAGAGCCCATTTCTAGGCTCCTTCAAGACGTTCCCTTCATAATCTTCCAATTCGTAGGCTCCTTTTTCTAGGATACGCCTCACTATGTAAGGACCATGCCACATGGGGTTAAACTTTCCTTCCCCTAGGGATTATTTAGCCTAGTCATATAAGAGGACCAAGTCACCTTCAACATACTACCAGGGACAGACAGACCTATCATATTGAACCTTGACACGACGTTTATTGGAATCTATAGCCATGGTGGCATCTCGACGCTCCTTATCAAGCTGCTCAAGGTGGATCAAACGTTGCTCAATACCTAACGTATCAGGGAGGAGCTCTATGGCTAGTTTTAGTGAAGGGATTTTGCATTCAATCGGTAAAATAGACTCCACACCGTATACTAGCTGAAACGGTGAGAACCTAGTGGCAGTCTTAATTGCGATTCGATACGCACACAAAGCAGGATATAACATAATATGCCAGTTGTTCTTGCTTTGTTTGATGGTACATTGGAGAATGGTATTTAAGGACTTATTGACTGCCTCAACCTAACCATTTGCTTGGGGATAGTAGGAAGATGAATATTTTTGATGAAACCCAAGCTTGAGCGACAAATCCGCCATCATCTTGTTCTGAAAGTGACTTCCATGGTTAGTGACAATCTCTCTCGAAATACCGAAGCGAGTAATAATTTGATTGAATATGAAATGGGTTGTTGTAGCACCATCAACTTTTATGGTAGGCATGGCCTCAGCCCATTTGGAGAAATAATCCATGGCCACTAGGATATGGTGATGCCCCCTAGCCGAGGCTAGTTTGCAATCCATGAAATCCGCTCCCCACTTAGTGAAGGGATCGATGGTGACGACCGGATGAAGGGGTATTGGATGCAAGTGTACATTCTGAGAAAACACCTGGAAAGGGTGACATCTCTTTATGGAATTTATACTATCCTTGAATATCGAGGGCCAAAAGTAACTAGCTCGCATAATGCGTTGGGCTGTAGCACCCGGATAAGTGACCACCACACGCCCCAGCATGGTAATCATTCAGATCACACTCCGCTTCTTCGTGAGTCAAACAATAACAGAGGATAGAATCCTTTCCTTGATGATACAAAGTTTCATCGATGATGGTATAATCTTTAGCGTGGTGTTTTACATGCCATCGTTCATCTCATGAATAGTGCGAAGGAAACTTCAAAGTTTGAAGATATACAATAATATCCCCATACCAAGGTTCCTCAGACGAGATAATAAATAAGTGCTCATCCACAAAGTAATATTCATGGACAATATCCTCATCAAGTTGCGGAAGGTCCGACATGAGTTCAGCAAAAACCAAGGATTTCACCAACTTCACCGAAGCAAAATCGAGATCAAATTCCTGAAGGATCACAATCCATTTATTGTACTTCCCCCCTATAAGACGTCGTGATAGCACGAACTAAAATGGATTGATATGCACTATGACTGTGGTTTTCCTAAGTATGATGTAATGCCGTAACCGTTGGACTGCATGAAAAGTCGCAAGTGCCAACTTTCCCACATGGGTGTATCTCAGTTCAACGTCCACTAGATTTCGACTAAAATAATAGATCACATGCTCCATGAGCACATCATCAACCTGAACTAAGACCATGCCAATCGTATGTTGAGACACAGCCACATAAAGTAAAAAATCTCGCGAAGTCGGTTGGACTAAGCAAAGGGGCCGATACTAAAGCTTTCTTAAGAGCATCAAAAGATTGTTGGGCTTGCTCATCCTAGATAAACGATGTGTCTTTATTCAATAAATGCACAAAACCTTTTGTAAGATTAGCATAATTCACTACAAAGCGACGTAGAAAAGTGGCTCTCCCTTGGAGGCTCTGAAGTTGAAACAAGTTGCGTGGAGGAGGAAACCGAAGTATTGCCTTAACTTTAAGAGGATCGACTCTGATACCCTCTTTCGAAACTATGAAACCTAACTGGCGACCCGTTTTCACAACAAATATGCACTTATTGGGATTTAACCGAATCTTGTAGCGTATGCATCTTTCGAGAATTAAACAAAGGTGCTTGGGGTGGTCCACTCTCTTGCAAGAATGGCCAGCAAGATCATCCAAGTATGCCTCCACTATGCGTTTAAGGTCATGAACGGCATAGATCATAGCATGCTGAAAAGTGGCTCTGACATTTTTAAGGCCGAAGGGCATCTTCTGGTACGCAAATGTACCCCAAGGAAAAATGAAAGCAATCTTATGTTGGTCCTCGGGTTTGATCTATATATGGTTATATCCTGAAAAGCCATCCATAAACGAAAAAACTTCGATTCCTGCACAAGCATCCAAGATATGATCTATGAATCGAGTGGGGAAATTGTCTTTCGGACATGCACGGTTCATGTCTCTAAAATCAGTGCATACACTGATAGTCCCCTGCTTCTTATCCATAGGAACAGGATTTGACACCCATTTGGTAAGGGGAACTCGGTAGATAAAACTAGCCTTAAGCAGTTTCTCCACCTCTGCCTTGATTGCGGCTGCCTTTCGAGGGTTCACAACACAAAGGCATTGTCAAACCGGCTTAGCCTTAGGATATGTTCTAATCTCGTGTTCGATAATACTTGGGTCTATTCCTGGCATCTCCTCATATGACCAGGTGAAAGCTTCCCAGAGTTCCTTAAACAATTCGGTGTAGATGTGAACCTCTTCAGGAGAGCAATCAACACCGATGTAAATGTTCTCAACCTTTTCGGGGGTACGAGAAATGTTGATCATTATGGTAGGGGAAATATTAGCCATATTCCCCTCTGCGTAAATCCCATATGAATTCCAAGGAACCACAGGGTGACCAACCATCTCGGTAAGAGTCGTCTGAAACTCTTCTTGCTTGATAAGATCAAGGTTGGGAAGAAAATGGGAGCGATGATGCATGTCTTCCCAAGGTATTTCACTACCACACATGGCCTCAACAATAGATTCATCTGAAGGTAAAGTACTATCAAGACAATCGTGCGAACAAGATGAGTCGACTGCGCATTCCGACAACATAACGGGATCTTCCTCCTCTGTTCATGAAGAGGAGAGATCTGGCTCTACAGTGGCTTGTTGAATATCTTGATATGAAAGCTTAGCAGCAGACAGTGGCATAGATATTCCAACATGCGCAATGTCTCCAGACGTGGAACTCGTGGACGGTAAGGTCCATGGATCATCAAAATACGAAGTCTGGAACGGTACATTATTCAATGGAGGAGGTGCATTATCGAAACGGTTCCAATAAAAGAAATGGGTGAAGGGAAATCAAAAGATCCCAACAATGAGGGGTACAATCTGACACCCATGTTCTTAGTTGTCGGTTGAGAATCTGTAACTTGGGGGACCACAGGTCCCGTGGATGCTGTGGAATAGGGACTCATGAAATCTAGCTAGTCGACCATCACAATCTTGCCTTCGTGTGGAAAGAAAATAATTCTGAATACAGTGGACACGACCACTTTCATAGCGTACATCCAATTCCTACCCAGGAGAAGGTTGTAGTCGATGGGTGCATCAACCACCTCGACTTCAATAGGCACATGTTTCCCACCCAAGCGGACAACAAGGGAAGGGATAATACCGTGCGGCTTAAATCATCGACCGTCAAATGCAGTGAGCATGGTCATAGACTTGGATAAGAGAGGAGAACCAAGAGCTTTCCAACAAGCTAAAGACATCACTAACGTATAAGCACCTTTGTCAACCACCGTTCTTTTGACGATATTCTGCAGGCACTCCACATGGACTTGAAAAGCCACATGGTAAGGTAAGTGAGGTTGGACGTCAGTAGTGTCAAACTTGATAACGTTAGGAATTCCCCCATCCTAAACTCCTAAGCACACAAAAGGGCATGCCTTTGAGAAGGACAAGCCTGTAAAACCTTGAGAGCCGACATGGCACATGGAGTTTGACCCAAGTCTTCTACAATAGAGTAGTTTTGGGTTGCTTGAGCATTGGGATTATGCATAGAGCGCTTGAGAACACCTTTCGGTATCCGCGGCATAGGAGTGGGCTTCTCGATATGCAAAGAGGTATCGGGAGGAGGAGGAGGCTCATTCCCCATATTCGGTTATGGTGCATCATAATCACGTTGGCGAGTGGCAACACTAACCTCTGATTTAACCATATTCACGCATCCAAAGCCACTGGGATGGTGTTGGCTTGTTTTGCAACCAAGCTTTGTGCAATGGGCACCTATCAACAAGTGATAGCAGTTTCAAATATTGAAAGCAAAAAACAATTACAAATTAAATTTGAATCTAAACTAGGGTGTGCATATAACAAATAAATTTTTTAAAAACAATTCAAGAACAAGAAATAAAAGAATAAGTATTTTGTATTAAGATACCTCAAATGGTGAGGATTTGTGTTGAGCAACTCCCAAGGTGAGTAGCTCCAAGCTCCAAAGGTCTCTTCTCCAAGATGCTGAAAATGGCCAAAAGTCTCATGAGAGATTTTAGCAGCGTGAGGATAGGATGATGGATGGATGGAAAGTGAGGAGCCCCTACCACCTTTTTATAGTTTTTGGTGGTGGGGAATACCATTATGGTTTTTAGGAAACCAATGGTATTGCCCAACATGGTTTTAGGTACCTTTTCCCTCCTTTTTTCTTTTTTGAATATTTTTGAATATTTTTATTCCCTTTTTAATATTTTTGAGAATTTTGGACCCTTTTTGAGGAAAAATATTCATTTTGAGGGGAAAAAGGGATGTATTATGGTCTTTTGGTGACCTTTTGATGGCTTTAGAGGCTCAAATGGTGGAAAAGTAGACAAATGGGTCATGTGAATAAGGAAATGAGTTAATGAACACTTTTTGGGTGTTAACAGATTGCTCCCTGATGTGTGAGGGCAGGAGCTCATCGTATGGCCGATAGACATCATAGTTCTTTTGTCTTTTTCCTGGGGTTTTGGGGAAGAGAAGAGACCAGTTGGAGACTAGATCCACGGCCCTTGGAAGCTGCAAAACAAACAATATTACATGGCCTCAATATGAATGAGGAATAATCTCTGATGATGGACGAGGCGAGCATACCCATGCTCATATCAAGACATAGACATAACAATTAGGCCCAAGAAGGGGGACCTGAATAATAAATAAAACATCTGCTGGTACATCATAATGGTTCAAAGGGGACACTATTTTGGGATGTACTCATGATCGTAACATGACTGATCTCAATAACTGACACACTGGAATAATGCGACAACCATTCTGAACAAGGTCTCAGAAGGGTTGATGAACTGCTGAATCTAAAGGTGTCCAACATCTGTAGGGACTCAATGACTCTGAGTCAACTCTTAGGAGTATATGTAACTATATACTCGAGGGAGTATAAAACTGGGGTGCATCTGAATACTGTTGCCATGCGCAACCTGGATATCTATAGGAAAATGTAATTGGTTGTTTCCATAAGTAGACTTTCAAATGGGGAAGAGTTAGGTGGTATCCGGGGTCTTCAACAAATAACCTTAAGGAACAATACCCTATGCGAGTCTCAACGATGTGATCAAGGTGTTGAAGTCGAGCATGTGAGAAACAACCATTTGGAGAGGCACTGAGGATTCTTCTCGAAATGATTCGTAGGCACTCATCATAAATGGTGATGAGTCCAAGACACAGGGACCTCTAGTTCTATCCTCTGGAATAAATTTGGTTGTCGTCGACAGAGGGAGACCAGCAACTAACAAGGCAATGATGTTTCCTTGATAGGAGCACAAGGTGTAGAAATGAAGTGTGGTAGTACTGATGGTAGGACTAACATACTTGTGGGGATGGGAAGTAACTGGGGTTATAGAGTGGGTAGACTCAAACTTCCTTTGTTCAGAGCATGATGACATGGTTGACCTGGAAGTGTAGGGAACTGATTTGTAGGTGCGGGGATCATAGCTTTTAAGGACTGAAGGGTATGTATTAACTTTGGGGGGGACGAGTTGATGGGTGCTGTCGAGGGATTCTCAGGGTGACATACTACAGAATACTCTGAACAAAGGTGACCAAAATGGGGAGGTTTCCATATGAGTAGACGTGATCTGTTGTGGTGCCGAGAAGCACCATTGGGTCCTTCTTCGTAGTTTTAATGAGCTCCAAGAAGGGATAAAAGTGTGCTATGAAATGGTACTGTCCTGTGGATTTTGTGAGCCCAGTACTGTTTTTGTTCATGGGTGCTTTCATTTTTAAGGAGTCTGAAAATGATAAGAAGACTCTGCAGTGGTTGTGAGTACCGTCCTATGGGTTTTTACAAGCCCAGGATGGTGATTGCTCGTGGTGCTTTCATGTTTAGAGAGTCTAAAAGCGGTAAGTGGACTCCATTGGTGTTCTTTTTCGTAAGTTAGTCTCCAAGGCCCAAAAAAGCATAAAATGATGCAAATGGAGAACTCTTCTAGCCGATGTGACTAGAGTATTCCTTTTTCGTAATTAGTCTACAAGGTCCGGAAAAGGGGTAAACTTATACCATGTAGACGCCCTTTCAGATACGTTTAGCGAGCATGAAAGGAAGCAAGGTTGCTCGGTGATCTTTTCATTGTTTTAGGAGTCAGAAAAGAGCTTAACAGAAACTCCCTAAGTACCTTTTTCATAAAAGGGATTACTCGGCCGGAAAAAGGGGTAAAACTATACCGAACAAATAGGGATTGATGAGAGCAAGAACAGGTCTCAAGCATTGTCATGAGTGAGGAATACTGAATCTGGTGACATAAAGATTGTCAAAAAGGGGCAATGGCCAATGTGGCACACAAATCGAGGTGATGAGTGGCATTTTGAAAAAATGCCCGAAAATTATGGGGTGAGAGCAAGAAATGATCTCAAGCATCATCACGAGCACGAAAAATTGAATTTGACGATATCAAACTTATCAAAAATGGACAACGACCGATGTGGCATGCAAACCGAGGCGACGAGGGGACATGGAAAAAATGCCCAAAAAAATTGGGCGTGAGAGTGAGAAATGATCTCAAGCGTCATCATGAGCGCGGAAAATTGAATCCGGCGATATAAGACTCATAAAAAATGGAGAATGACCGATGTGGCATGCAAATCGAGGCAACGAGGGGGGCATGGAAAAAATGCCAAAAAAATCTGGGTGAGAGAGCAAGAAATGATCTCAAGCATCATCACGAGCACGAAAAACTGAATCCAGTGATATAAGACTCGTAAAAAACGGAGAATAGCTGATGTGGCACGCAAACTGAGGCAACGAGGGCATGAAAAAGTGGTCAAAAAATGGACTTGGTGAAAACAAGAAAAGGAAAGGACTATCGTGAAGTTCTCGCTGTGCTGATTCCAACGGTACCAACGGTTTGAGGAACGGACGTCGTATGATACCGCAATGGTTGTTTGAAAAATGGTGAAATTTCTATAAATAGGGTGTGGGGCCCATATGACGTGTCATTGTTACGTGTGAGTTTGGCAGAGCAATCAGAGCTCTTTTTTTATTTATGGGAGATTTGACCATTGGTTTTCGATTACGGGAGTTCAGGTAACCCTATTCGCCTTAGCCTGTTTAATTATGTCTTTTTTGGTTAGCGACGGGCCCCCGAAGGCCACGAAATTCCATGTTGGCCTTCCAACGTGGAATATCGCGGGTTTCGCGTCTTTTGCCGCGATGAACATCACGAGTTAGGGGCTGACAGTCATGATGTTCATTGCAGCTGTCGGGATGAAAGTCACGATGTTTATCGCGACTATGCAGTTGATAGTTGCGATGTTCATCGCGATTCTGTGGTCAATACCCACGATGTTCATCGCGGGTTCTTGGATGAAAGCTACGATGATCATCGCGGCTTTTGATGGAAAAGCCGCGATGAAATTTTTTGAAATTTTTTCTCCAGTTCTAAAAAATTTCTTTGTGTTTTGGCAGGATGTTGAGGAGACCATTGGTTTCATGGCGAGAGCAGGAGATGGAGGAGGATTTGATGATTCAGATTCAGACCGATCAGGGGGTCCGGCAAACTTTGGCTGTGAGTGGGCTCCTGAAGTTTGCTTAGATTCCACCGATGCATTCAGTAGGACCACTACTAAACAAATTGGTGAGTCTTTGGGTCCCTGCAGAGGGTGCGTTTATTGTTGGGGGTGAGAGGTTAGAGATCACCCTTACTGATGTATACTTTCTTACCAGGTTGCCTTGCTTAGGGGAGGTAGGGGATCTTCTACCAAGGATCCCGGCAGGTGTGGATATCGAGGATCTCCTAGAGACCTTCTGTGTTGCTGAGGCGATTGTGCAGAATAGCGCTTTGAGCCTGAGATCTTTGTGGGAGTGGGACATGCGGGCTGTTGGGGCTTGTGTTCTGCGGGTGTTGGGTGCCGCGGCGCCACATCGTTTGTCAGGGGGACAAATGATGATGGTGGATTCTGTGCTGAGGGGGCCTACTACGCGTGGGGTCAGATGTTTTTCGCTGGTGTCTAGAGAGATCTGGACAAGGTCAGTCGGGAGGGGGGAGAGTTTTGCTATGCCTCCTTCCTGTGTTGTTTCTTCTTTGAGCGAGTACCAACTTTACGGCCACAAGTGCCGGTTCAAGACGGGTTGGTGAGCGAGCCACGCATGGTGCGGTGGGGGCAGATGATGCCCCGCGGTGGTGGTGGTATCCGCGGATTCTTTTCATAGGATATGTATGAGCAGTGGGAGTAGATCCCCTTGATGATTGATGACTATCCATACACCGGTATGGATTATCGAGGAGATCCAGAGATGCCTCGAGCCCAGGGACAGGCCTGGGGTTTAGATGGTATGTTTTTGTGTGTTGTTCTCTACTATATCATGTGCTTTAGTTGTGTTTGTTATGATTATAGTTAGATATTTATATGATGGTTCATTTGCGTGATTGTGCAGATGTTGGTCCTGTACCACCAGCCGACCATGTGGTTCGTAGGGGACGGGCGATGGTGGTCATTCCACCTCCTATAGCGGTACCGCCTCCTCATGCTCGAGGAGTTGGGGCTCACGGTCGAGGAGTTGGTCCTCGAGATGATGCTGTGGAGGGTGTTCGAGAGACACTAGACATGATCCTGGTAGGATTTCTAGAGGATGGGTGGAGAGATTTGGATCGGGACATTGTCGAGCGTTGTTTCGATGCGCATCATGAGTGGTGCTCGATATTGCTCAGAGCAACATTGTTGGAGGCTGAGTGGAGGGATGGGGCTCGGCATGATCTGGAAGGGCCGGTGGAGGGGAGGATTCGGGTGCGAGATGATCCAGCGGGGCCGGTGTTCGGGTACACAGGGTACTACCAAAGGACCGAACACCAAGAGCAACCACTTCACATAAACAGATCACAGATCAACACACCGATGTTTTGACGTGGTTTAAACCCTCTTGAGGGAAACACTCCACGGCCCCGGACAAATAGCTTCTACGGGACAATTTATTATGCAAAGAAAGAAAGTTACAAATGAGCTTCTCATAATCAATCAACTAAACAATGACCCTCCATGCTCTTTAAATAGAGATCATGGACCAATCGGGTGTTAAGCCACGTATCAAGGTTAGGTTTGATCTAAAAGAAGTTGAGCCGTCGGATCACTCTATGTCGGAAACATATCGTGACCGTCGGATTAAGTATTTACAAATGCATACTAATGCATACTAAAGAAACACACTATCCCTAACGGACTGTCCCTAACGGATATATTACACAAGTTGATCTTAACTAACTCCTAAGTGTCTAAATATCCTAACATCCCCCCTTAAGAACAACTTGGGATAGGATTGAAGGATTTACAAAGGTGACACTATTAGGAGAAGGAAGGAGGCATTAGAGCTTATCCCCCCTTAATGACAAGTTCCTGAACTCCTAACATAGATCGAAGTTTAGAAAACTTCGCTTCTGTAAGAGACTTGGTGAAGATGTCTGCAACTTGATCATCTGTAGGGCAAAAGAGCACTTCAAGAACGTGATCATGAACAAGATTTCTGATGAAGTGCATATGTAGCTCAATGTGTTTGCTACGTTGATGTAGAACTGGATCTTTGGCAAGCTTGATGGCACTTTGATTGTCGCACCAAAGTGGAGTAGGATGCTGTTGCTCGAATCCAAACTCTGAAAGGATCTGTCGAAGCCATAAAGCTTCCTGACTGGCATTAACTGCTTCTCGATATTCTGCCTCTGCTAAAGAAAGAGCAAGAGCTTGTTGTTTCTTACAAGCCCAAGTAATAGGTCCAAATCCCAGACTGAAAACATAACTTGCAGTAGACTTTCGATCATCAGGATCGCCGGCCCAATCTGAATCAGTGAAACCAACCAAAAAAGGTTTCCCCCCTGTACTGTAATGAATCCCAAACTGAACTGTACCTCGAATATATCGAAGTATTCTTTTAGCTGCTTTCCAGTGACTTTCATGAGGTGTCTGCATATAATGGGAAACTCGACCAACGAAAAAGGAAAGGTCAGGACGGGAATGAGTCAAGTAAAAGACTACCAACAAGCTGACGATACAAGGTGGCATCTACTTCAGGTGAAGTACAAGTGGCAGAAAGTTTGACTCCAGACTGGAAGGGAGAAGGGACTGGTGTACAATCTTCCATGTAAAAGCGACGAAGAAGGTCACAAGCATACTTAGACTGAGAAAGAAAGATTCCTTCTTTGGTTTGCAGAACTTGGAGACCAAGAAAATAATGCAAATGTCCTAAGTCTGACATTTCAAAAGTTTGTTTAAGACTGGATTTCACATGGGTTATAAGCTTAGCGTCACTACTAGTAAGAATAAGGTCATCAACATAGAGAACAAGTATGATGAGATGGTTTCCTACTTTCTTGGTATAGACATTGGGGTCAGAATGGAATCTAGAAAAACCAGTGTCAAGGAGAAAGTTATCCATTTTGGCATACCGAGCTCTAGGAGCTTGCTTAAGGCCATATAAGGATTTCTTAAGGCGGCAGACAAGGCTAGAGTTTCCATGTAAATTTCCTCCTGTAAATCACCATGTAAGAAGGCAGACTTGACATCCATTTGATGGACTTCCCAGTTGTGTAAGGCTGCAAGGGAAAGAACAAGGTGGATGGAGTTCATTTTGGCGACGGGAGCAAAGGTTTCATTGTAGTCAATCCCTTCAACTTGGGAAAAACCTTTGGCAACTAACCTTGCCTTAAGTCTTCCAACACTTCCATCTGATGCATACTTAGTTCTGTAGACCCATTTACATCTAACAAGTTTTCTTCCTTTTGGAAGAGGTACAAGATCCCAAGTATCGTTTGCCATTAAGGAACGATATTCTTCATCCATGGCTGCATCCCAATCTGGATTCCCTGAAGCTTCTGCAAAATTTTATGGATCATGATTCTCAGAAACTTGAGCCAAAAGAGAAGAGGCTCGCTGAAACTGAGAACGTGTTCGACGTTGGTCTCTAGGATCACCGGCAAGATCACCAGCTGCTTCACATGTTGAACGGACCCATCGAGGAAGCACTTGTGCTGGTGCAACTAGAGGAACATGAGCAGGCGGAGGTGGATTTTCATCCTCACTGTCATCATCAGAAACTGGAGTTGGAAACCTGTCAAGGAAGTTGGAAGAAGAAGAAGAAGGCACAAACGCCGAATCAGGCTCGCAGGCCAAAGATGGCACACTCGCCGAGTTAGGCTCGCAGGCCAAGATATTTTCATCAAATTTAACATCTCTTCTAATGATTATAGCATGAGAATGTGGTTGAAGAAGTCTATAACCTTTTACATCTTCAGAATATCCAACAAATATGCACTTTTCACTTTTAGGCTGCAATGCTTTCCATTTTTCATCTGGAATGTGAGCCCATGCTTCACTACCAAACACACGAAAGTGACTTACATCAGGTTTAATTTTACTCCATGCTTCTTCCGGTGTTATACCTTGTAATGCTTTTGTGGGGGTGCGATTAACTATGTAATTTGCACAATTTATGGCTTCAGCCCAAAATTGAAGACTTAGTCCCTTAGATTGGATCATACAATTAGCCATTTCTTTTAAAGTGCGGTTCTTCCGCTCAGCTACACCATTTTGTTGTGGTGTATATGGAACAGTGTGCTGTTGTTGGATGCCTTGTTTAGTGCAGCAAGTAGTGAACTGTTTGTTAACATATTCTCCTCCATTGTCAGATCTTAACTTAATAATTTGATGACCAGATTGTTTTTCAACAAGGGCCTTGTAGGCCAAGAACATGTTAAATACTTAGCTCTTAAGTTTTAGGAAATAAACCCAAGTGCGTCTGGTGTAGTCATCAATGAAAGTTAATAAATACTTGAAACTAGAAAAGGAAGCAGATGAAAAAGGACCACACAAGTCACTATGCACAAGCTCCAAGGGAACCGAGGCATGCCAAGAGGCACGTTTGTCAAAACTGTCCCGATGATGTTTTCCTAGTACACAACCGGAGCAAACACCATCCCTGCAAGATACTATCGGAAGACTTGTCACCATATTTTCTTTACATAGTTGTTGCAATGAGCGATAATTTAAGTGACCAAATCGCTCATGCCAAATTTTGCTCAAGTTATCACTATGAGCAACAAAAACTGAAGGGAAAGGTGATGACCCAAAGTTGTTAAACTTATACAACCTGGTAATATCATCAACGATTCCAGTAGCTAGGACCTGTTGAGGATCTTTAAAATCCTTGATTACAACTTGGTGAGGTGTAAAGGTCACAGTTTTACCTTCACCAGAATGAGTGATCTGATAGACTGATAACAAATTGCAGAAAATTCTTGGAACACATAGTACATCACTAAAATGACCATTATCTACTGGAACTGTTCCAGCTCCTACAACACTTAGAGATCTATCATTACCAACAAATATTTGTTTGGTGTTACATTCATCCATAGTAGAAAAGATGGCTTGATCCTTAGCCATATGATAAGATGCTCTAGAATCAATGAGCCATTCATTTGAAGTAGAAGCATAAGATGCATTATAAGAATAACCAGAAGCACAAAGTGCATGTCCATGAGAGGTAGATTCTGAAGACGAATCTAGGCTAATGTGGTGCTTCTTCATTGCTGCTTCCAAGGCTGCCATCTTCTTGAAACACTTAGATTCATCATGATTATCTTTCCCGCAATAGTTGCAATGACGCTCAATCTTCTTGCCTTTTTGCTTTGATCCTTTGTCATTTTTTAAAGAAGATGCTGACTGAGAGGGTTTGGGACCCTTGTTTGACTTATTATTGCGAAAATTTTGTTTCTTGGGAGGCTTGGACTTTTCTTTCTGTTGGGACAATAAGGCTTTCCTAGATGTATCTGCATTGTTGATTATTCCAAGATGAATGAGTTTATCTTGTTCTCTAATCAGGGAATCACAAAAGGATTCAAGACTAGGCTCTTGATAGCTAGCTGCATTCAAGGATGCTTTCATGGAGTAAAATGTAGATACAAAAACAGAATATGCAGGTCCAAGTTTGGAAAGAATATGATAAATGTACTGTTTGTATTCCCTCTCAATCTTACATTCTGCACATAAGAGTTTAAGAGTTTTGTACTTAGATAAATAATCTTGAATGCATGAAAAGTCACTTGGATTTAAAGAAATCAACTCATTTTCGAGTTGGTGACCTCGAATTTCATTGTGTTTACCAAACACAGTTTCCAACTTGTCCCAAGCAGCATCAGGTTCATCAATTCCAGATATGTGGAATCACAAATCAGTAGAGATTGACATCCCAATCAATCCACGAGCTTCATTACATCTATTTACCCATTTTATTTTCTTATCATCATCAGTGGGTTCTTTTTCTTTCCCTGTTGTAATTCTGAAAAGTCCCCTACTTCGTAGAACATCCTCCATACGAGATTTCCATGAGAAATAGTTGGAACTATTAAGTAGAATATCACAAGGGGTGGCCATATTTGTAAATTAATGGCTGTAAAAGTAGAAACCAATAGTCTGGATGTGAAGAGCTCGAAAAAATAGGCAGTTTAAAAAAAAACGGCACTGAAAACTGACTCTGTATGATGAAGTTATGCTTGAACAAAGAAACTGTTAAAGATGTCCCCAATAGTGACGTGGCAGCTAGAGAATGTACAGCTAAAAAAAAGAACCCCCCTCTTCCCAAAATGAACCTTTTGACAATCACTTTACAAAAAATTTGCTTGAAGTGAACCACTTTGTAAAATAAGTGATTTCACTTTTACAATGATATTACTTTTAAATAGTGCAACAATAAAAAAAACTTAAGTGACTCACTTGTATTTTTATTTTTTATTATTTAAGTGAGATGCACTTTTACAATAAATTAACTTGAAAATATAAATTGCATGCACTTTTTCTTTTAAAAGTAACTTCCTAAGACTTGAAATCAAGACCTATTAAGGAATAAAGCAACTTTGAACCAAGTGAGTTAGATTAAAAGGTATGTAAAATATGGGAATGAGGAAGGGGGCTTTTTTTTTTTTTTACTCTTCTTGCTCGGTTTGCGTGCTTGCCCTTTTTCCTGCAAAACAGACCACAACTCGAAACAAAAAAAACTTTTCCACACTTCTGGAGTTAGATCTTGTTAGCTTGCCCGGAAAGTATACGCTTTCTCTCTATTTCTGATTTGCCGAGATCGCGCAAGGTGCACGGCAAAGAGCATACGCAGCCGAGAAAAACCCTTTCCCTTTCTGTTTCTGATTTGCCGAGATCGCTCAAGGTGCACGGCAAAGAGCATACGTAGACGGGAAAGCAACAATCGGAACCAAAAAAAAATCTAACAGTAAAACAAGATGAAATATGAGATTGTTTCTTTTCAAAAAACGAAATAAAAAAATGCGTCACTGTAACATTATACCTTCAGATCTGATGAAATACGCGTTTCTGGAGCAACCGGGAACCGTTTTCGATCAAACGAAAACTATTTCCCAATGGAAATGACGCTCCGGATGCAATGGAACACCTCCCACAGCCCAAAAATGCACTAAAATACCAGAACTAGAAACCATTTCGAGTTTCGGCAACAACAGTTCAAGATCTAGATCATAACCGGAAGCGGCACTTCATAAAAGCTCTGATACCATGTTCGGGTACACAGGGTACTACCAAAGGACCGAACACCAAGAGCAACCACTTCACATAAACAGATCACAGATCAACACACCAATGTTTTGGCGTGGTTTAAACCCTCTTGAGAGAAACACTCCACGGCCCCGGCCAAATAGTTTCTACGGGACACTTTATTATGCAAAGAAAGAAAGTTACAAATGAGCTTCTCATAATCGATCAACTAAAAAATGACCCTCCATGCTCTTTAAATAGAGATCATGGACCAATCGGGTGTTAAGCCACGGATCAAAGTTAGGTTTGATCTAAGAGAAGTTGAGCCGTCGGATCACTCTATGTTGGAAACATATCATGACCGTCGGATTAAGTATTTACAAATGCATACTAATGCATACTAAAGAAACACACTATCCCTAACGGACTATCCCTAACGGATATATTACACAAGTTGATCTTAACTAACTCCTAAGTGTCTAAATATCCTAACAGCCGGTGGAGAGGAGAGTCTAGGCTCGGCATGACCCGGCGGGGGTCAGTGGAGGTGGCGCCAAAGGAGCTTGGAGATCATGATGATTAGATGATCTTGTATCTGCCCCCAAATGCTGATGAGCATATGGGGAAGTGCCTTTTTGTACGACTGATGTATTTTTGTATATTGGGTGCTGAGGGCACCTATGACATGTTTGACTATATATATATATATATATATGATTTGTTATATAGTCGTGTATGCACATGGATGCATTTATTGTCTTATTTGCTTGCCCATGGAGGCATGTTTGATTTGTTGTATGCCTGTGGAGGCACATGTTATGCACGTGGATGCAACATTTTGGTTTTTGTATATGCCCGTGGAGGCACATGTTATGCATGTGGATGCAGCATTTTGGTTTTTGTATATGCCCGTGGAGGCACATGTTATGCACGTGGATGCAACATTTTGATTTTTGTATATGCTCGTGGAGGCACATGTTATGCACATGGATGCATTTTTGTTTACTATATGGTTTGGTTGGTGTGCCAGTCAAGAATGTTGTTAGCCATATGGTCTGCTACCCTGTTGAGATTCCTTGGGATATGTGTGAATGAAATGGATTCAAACTATCGAACCATTTGTTTAGTGCGCAAGAATTTTCTAAAAAGACAGGGATCGCGTACCTGGTAATCATTGTTGAGCTGGGAAACAAGGAGTTGTGAGTCCAAGAAAACGTTAAGGTGACTTATGCTCATTTGGATAGCTGCGGCCAGGAGACCGGTCACGGCATCGTATTCATCTTGGTTGTTGGTGGCGGCACCTACGCACACTCCGTCGATGTGGATCAACTCATGTGAAGGGGAATATATTACCCAAGCTACAGAGGCCAGATTGGGGGACCAACGGCTTGCACCATCAGCGAAACCGATGTAGCAGAGTGGAACAGGATCCATCTGTGGTCATGCAGAGAAAACAAATATTTAGGTTTTTGAATTATTTGTGATAAACAAAATAAGGCTGTACAATAATGGACGGTGGTGTCCATCAGATTTTCTATGGGTAAAATTGCTTGAGGTACAACTCGTTGCATGGGTTGCGTAGGGGGTTTCCTTCTGAATCGATCAGAATGTATGCCTCCTATCCGAGGCAAGTGTGTATAATGTATGGGCCTTGCCACATGGACACAAACTTTCCTTTTTCGGTTTTGTCATGAGCTTGATCATAGGAGAGGACAAGGTCCCCTTCAGTAAAAGTTCTTGGGTGGACGTGTTTGTCGTAGCTTAGTTTCGATCGATTCTTGGCTGCTTCCATGGTTTGGAGGGCTGTGCGTCGATCTTCATCGGCTTGCTCTAGGAGTAGTAAGCGTTGCTCAATTGGGGAAGTGTCTGGTAGGAGTTCAACGACCATATGTAGGGCTGGAATCTGGCACTCGATGGGGAGGAAGGATTTGACACTGTGAACTAGATGGAAAGGGGTAAAACCGATGGCGGTTTTGGTTGACGTGCAGTATGCCCATAGTGCCGGGAAGAGCATGTGGTGCCAATTTTATTTGTGTTTGTCCACAATGTGCTGGAGTATGGTCTTCAAAATTTTATTAATCGCTTTGACTTGGCCATTTCCTTGGGGGTAGTGACGGAGGAGAAATGGTGTTCAAATTTCAGTAAGGTTGATAATTCTCTCCAAACAGCATCTTCGAAGTGAGAGCCGTGGTCTGAGAGGAGTTGCTTTGGCACTCCAAAACGAGCGATAACATGGTTGAGGAAAAAACGTGCTACGGTGTCGGCCTTGCAATTGTAAGTTGGCATGGCTTCCGCCGACTTGGTGAAATAATCTACGGCCACAATAATGTGTTTATGACCGTCGGCTGACATGGGATTGCAATCGAGGAAGTCGATGGCCCATTTGCAGAATGGTCCGACAGTGACGACTGGATGAAGGGGGGCGGGTGGGGTTCTTGCCTTGGGGGCAAAAAGTTGGCAGTTTTGACAATGTTTGACTGCGGTGATGCAATCAGTAAATAATGAAGGCCAAAAGTAACCTGCGTGGATGATCTTTTGGGTGGTGGCCATGCCGGAGAAGTGGCCTCCGCAGGCACCGCTATGGTAGTCATTAAGGACTTGTTCTGCCTTGTTATGAGATAGGCAGCATCGTAAGATGGTATCGACGTCGCGTCGATAAAGTACATTGCCTAATAGGAGGTATCGGGGGGCGTGGTGTCGTATACGATGGCTTTCGTCATGATCGATGTGGGGTCGAAATTTTTGTGTGCGAAGGTAGATTAAGATGTCGCTGTACCATGGGTCGTCAGAAGAAATGATGAAAATGTGATCGTCTATGAGATCAGTTTGGATAGCGGGTGATGATGAAGAGGATGGGAGATTTGTGATGAGTTGAGCGAGTGCTAGGGCCTTGGTGCTTTTTGGGGTTTTGAAAGTTAGGTTGTATTCCTGTAGGATGATCACCCATTTAGCTATGCGGCCTTGAAGGAGGTGACACGTCAAGAGGTAAACCATTGGATTGGAATTGGATACAACCGTGGTGCGGCTCAGGAGAATGTAATGTCGCATCTTTTGTACTGAAAATACGACGGTGAGGGCCATATTTTCTTCATGTGGGTAGTGGAGGGGTGGGCCTGACAAGGTCTGGCTCACATAGTAGATGACATGCTCTTGGCAAGCAATATCTTCTTGCACAAGAACTCCAGATACAACATGTTCGGATGCTGAAACGTAGAGGGTGAAATCTCTTGTGAAATCTGGAGGGGAGATCAAAGGGGCATTTGTGAGTGCTTTCTTTAAGTTGGTGAAAGCTGTTTCTACTTTTTGGTCCCATATGAAACGGGTATGTAGACATAGTAGTCATAGGAAACCGTGGACCGTTGTGGCATAGTCAGGGACAAAGCGGCGGAGGAAGTTGGATCTCCCTTGAAGGCTTTGAAGTTGTCTTAATGTGCGGGGTGACGGTAAGTCTACAATGGCTTGGACTTTCAAGGGGTCTACAGTGATGCCTTTTTCTGAAATGACGAACCCCAGTAAGCGACCTCATGTAACGCAAAACACACACTTGAGAGGGTTCATGCGGATGTTGTACTTTCGACAATGCAATAAAACTTGTTGAAGGTCGTCTAAATGGTCAAATCATGGAAGCAATAGGTCATGGCACGTTGGAAAGTGGCTCCAGCATTCTTGAGACTGAAAGGCATGACGCGATAGGCGAAGGTGCCCCATGGGGTAGTGAAAGCTGTCTTGTATTGATCTTCTTTATGGATTTTGATTTGGTTATATCTGGAGAAATCGTCCATAAAAGAAAGGACCTCATGTCCCGTACATTCATCGATTAGTTGGTCAATGAAAGGTGTGGGGAACTTGTCTTTGGGACAAGCAAGGTTGAGGTCTCGGAAATCAGTACAAACATGTATAGTGCCCACTTTTTTGTTTATTGGCACTGGGTTTGAAACCTAGGTGGTGTAGGCAATAGGATATATGAATCTTGCTTTTTGGAGTTTTTCAATCTCAGCTTTAATAGCTGGGAGCTTAGACGGGTGAATTGGTCGTTGTTTCTGTTGGACAAGATGCACATTGGGCCAAGTGTCGATGTGATGTTCCACAATTTTGGGATCGAGGCCCGGCATCTCGGTGTAAGACCAGGCGAAGACATCACGAAACTCTTGGAAGAGTTTCTTATATGCCTGAGTTTCCGCTTGAGTGCATGATGCACCTAGTGAGATGAGCTCAGGTTTTCCAGGTGTGGTGGAAATGTCGATTTGTATAATGGGGGAAATATTCGACATGTTCCCTTCTTCGAAGGCATCTGGTGCTGGGATGGGGTCATTCAACCAATCAACCTTATTTGGTAAGAAATCTTTCGATTCGACTAATAGTTGGTTCTCTACGGTGGATGTAGATGCCTCAGGAAGGAAGTATGAGCGATGATGCATATAATCCCAAGGCTGGTCCGGTGTAGTGAGTGTTTCTAGAATTTGCTTATCAGTACGAAAGTAATTGGACCATAAATCAATGGGTTCTGGTTTGTATGTGGTTGAAATCATATAGATGGTATTGATTTCTTCTGAAGAAGATGATTTCGGAGGGTAGATCTCCTCGATGAGGGAAGGAGATATCTCTAAATCGGCATTGTTCATCTCGTATAAGGCTGCTCTATAATCTGGGAGATCAGGGCAGTGGTGTGAATAATGGCCATAAATGCCGCATATCGCACAAGGGTGGTTAGTGTGGAGCATTTTGTTGCGAGGTTGAGGAGGTGGCTCAAGTCTTACCATTGGAATTCTGGTGTCGTCATCCAACATATTCATGTGTTCTTGGAGTGCAGGAAATTGTGGACATTGATGAGTGGCATGGCCTACGTCATCACACAACAAGCACTTAGGGGGAATGCGAATAGTTGGGGGGTTTTTAGCTAACTTGGGGGTTGCTGGGGGGGTGCGAGTTATGAGTCCAGTGTTATAAGTTGGTGGGCCTCTGCCCCCTATGTTCCGTAACGGAGGTGGGGCGTTTCTGGACATTGATGCCGTAGTCACTATTGGGGGTGGTCTGTTTTGCAGATGAGCGACTAGAGGGGGTGGGTGGTTGGTAGTAGGGATAGGTTGTACCGGTTGTAAAATAACAGTCAGATTCGGTGGGGGGCTCGGAGCAGGTAAGTACCATACAGGTATCCCTAATGTTAAACCAGGAAGGTTGAGTGTAGCCATTACTGGCGAACTAACAACTCTAGAAAATGGGAACAAGAACGGGATAGTATGAATTGGCGCTGTGCCAATATGAGTAAGCACTGCAGGGGTTTGTGGTAGTGACGAAGGTTGCTGTGTGGTGTGTGACAGGGTGCACAAATTCGATGTTTTTGTTATCGGAAAAGGTGGTGAGATCGATGGAAATGTGGAAGTCATAGGTGACTCGATGTAGATTCCAAGACCAATTGATGACATAAATGATGTTGGTGCAGTTTGAATGGTTTGTTCAATCATTGGTAGCACATTTTGAGGGGCTGCAGGGGTGTTAGAATCATAATATGTGAGTTGATCAATCTTGATAATGCGTCCTTCATGTGGAAACATCATGAGGCGAAAAACAGATGAAGCCACTGCTTTCATTTTGTACATATAGCTACGTCCAAGAAGGAGGTTGTAGTCGAGCTGGGCATTGATCACTTTGATGTCGATAAGAACTAATTTGCCACCTAGTTCTAAGGGTACGTTCGCTAAAAGGCCTTGTGGTTGAGTTGAGCGTCCGTCGTAAGCTCATAATGCCGTGGTGGATGGTTGTAAAGCGGGGGGAGCCAAGTTTTTGCCACACAAGGGTGGACATAACGCAGGTTGAAGCTCCTTCATCGATGATGCATCGATGCACAACAAGGTTTCGAATGTTTACTGACACTTGGAAATCCAAATTTGATGGCAATCGAGGTTCGGCTTGGTTTAAGTCGAAAGCCATCATGTGTGTGCCGTCAGGGTCTACTCCTCCGATGGCGGATAGTAGTAGTTTTCGTTGTGCAGGGCATGTTTTTAGTACCTCTAAAGTAGACATAGCAGTGGGGGATTGTGCTAGGTCTTCCACGACGTTATAATTGGATGCTGCGCCAGCATTAGGATTGTTGTTAATCCTTTGCAAAGGGATACGAGGGATTTTAGGTTCTCCGTCTAATGACATATTTGGTATGCGTAGTGGTTGATCTAGTGGAAGGAAGGTGGATGTGTCACTGGGAGGAGTTTATGGGGGTGGGCCGTACTGATTCCTGCGAGTTTGGAGGTTAATGTCATTGGATGACATCATTAATAAGTGGTGTGTGCCTGGATCCGTATGTTGATAATCTGTTGCGGCATAGGTGATTTGTTGCTGGGGTGCAGCAGATCCTTGTGGGGGGTCCATAGGGCGAGTATTTTCTACTCCTTGGTTTGGAAATGGGTTTTGTAGGATCATGGGTTGCAGTTGATTAAGTGGAGCTGGCTGTCCAGCGTGGCCCTGGTGTTGGGCATCGTCAGCCCAAAGCTTACGTGCTTTCTCTAAATGGGGGCAGTTATGAGTGTAATGTCCATAGACTCCACATATAGAACATGGATGGTTTGTTCTCAGGTTATTGATTTTTGGCTGCTTGGGATGACGATCAGGATTCTAGTTGGGAGGAGTAGCATTGTTATTATTTGGAGGATTGGGAGGTGGTGGACCTTGATTATGTTGTTGGTTGTTTTCGCAGTTACGTCCTCTTCCACGGTTTGGTTGTCTGCCTTGGTTGCGTTGGTTGTTTTGATGTTGGGGCTGATTGTGTTGTGTGTACACTTGCCCTTGAGTAGTGGGAGGATTTTGGGGGTGCCACAGGTGCAGGAGCAGGTTGCAGTGGATAATAAGCTGGTGGGGCTGGAGGTCGTCCAGTTGCTTGCTGGGGTTGTTGGTAACCCTGAGCTATTGGAGGTGTTAGGTTAGTTGTTGTATCTTGCTGTCAGTAATACATTGGTTGTGTTGGTAAATGAATTGGGTTCTAGGTGGCCAGTTGGTTATAGTATGTGGGTGGTACATATGTCAATGGCGCTTTCCCATAGCAATGTTGTGGACAAGAGGGTCCATGAGTGTGATGAGTCTGATTCATTGGAGCGTATGAAGTTGTCGCTCCAGAATTAGATGTATCCCTAGAGAGGTCTGGGGCATTAATGGTGCTCACCATGCTAAAAGGTTTATGTTGTGTCGTGACCTGGCCGATAATACCATCAGCGGCATGTGATGCCCCCGGAGCGTCACCGTGTGAAGAATCACCTCGTGGGGCGTCTGGTATGATGGTGTAGAGATAGCCTGACTGGGCATAAATCAGGTCGAATTGCTGATATTTTAAGATAGCTTCTTCCTCTGATTGGGGTCGTTCGGAAGCTACGTCTTTGGCTATGAGGGGTAGGAGTGATTTAAGAAACCAGTCCAAAAATATACAGTCATCTAGTTTTATCTTACAGAGGCTACGATGCTTGCGCCACTCATGGATATGGTCGGTGATGTGGGTAGCTGTGTTTTGCCTGCAAGACAACAGTATTTCAACTCCTGCATCATAGCGTACAGGTAGCTGAAAAAACTAAAGGAATGTGGAGGCAAGAGACGTAAATGTATGGTGGGTCCCATGTGGTTGTTCAATGTACCATTTGGCTGCAGAGCCAGTGAAATTTCGTTGCAACAGTCTTAGTCTAATGGAGCCATCCACTATGGAGTTAGATGAACACCATAGGTGAAATGACATTATGTGGTTTTGGGGATCCTCCCCAGGTTTTCCTTCAAACTTGGGGATGTCCGAGGGGAGCTTTGTAGGCATGGGTGGCCATGTAGGGTTGTGCCTGATAGGATCGTTGGTTAGCCTGGCTAGGTCTGGTAAGTTCAGACTAGCCATGTAAGGTAAACTAGCAGATGGGTGTGGCATAGTGACTGGGACATAACTATTTATGGTGGCATTATGTAGTGGTCCAGTAGCCCCTAAGGGTATGCTAGGTATTGAAGGTATGTGTCCTCCAACCGTTGTGGTTTGGGATGGGCCAGCGTTCCCAAGTGCAACATGGGTTACAAAGGGGTTAGGAATAGTGCCGGGACTTCCTGGGATCTAGGTTGTGGTAATGAGAGGTGGTGTGATTCCTATGTTTGGCATACCCATAATAGGAGGTAGTCCTGTGTTGGGCATACCTAAAGGTGGAGTGTCCCCTATATTAGGCATGCCTAAAGGGGTTGTTGTTACCATGGATGGCACAATAGTAGAAGGGGTTTTGGATGTATCTCCAATAGTACTGGTGAAAAGTGGGTCGTATTGTGATCCAGCCATGGGGTTGGTTGGTGATATTTCAGTAGGGTTTTCGGATTCAGCCTCAGAATCAGATGTGAAGTGAGGCGTGTCAGAATCGGATGACTGTGTGTTTGGTCGATGACGTGTCGAGTCAAGGGATAAGTCTCTACGTCGATGATGTGTAGAGCCAAGGAAACCGAACTAAGGGGGTTCACCTTGAAGACGACGAGATCGTCTTAAATTCTCAATGGTGAGAAATATATTTTAAAAATTTTAGTGTAAGGTCGTGATGTAAAAAACTCGAAACCCTAATGCAACAATGAGTGCAAGAGGGGAGTGAAAAAATAAAGGCTCTTAGGCCAACAACCAACCTCAAAAAGCACTTATTATAGTAGTTGTGCTATAATAAGTGGAGGGATGCAACAAAATTGGTCAGAATACCAAAAAGTCAAGCAGTTTCTAGAAAAAAGGGGTGTTACTAGACCAAAGGTGGGTAATGTATCATGCAAACACCTAACTAGAAGTATTGTGAGTCAGCAAATGATATTCTCTGCAAGGTGATGAAATCCAAGTCAGACAATATAGAGTGTTGAATCAACGGCTAGATATCCCCTTACCGGGAGGGATACTGGGTAGACAATCCTAAAGAGTGGCAACTAGGATACCCCGTTCATGACACATTCGGTTGGGTGAATCTACAGTTTGGTTCTATCACCGCTGTACACCCTCTTGGGTGTACATCGAGAACTTCAAAAGGTATCCTTCAGTTACTGAATGGATTGCGGTATTCCACTCAGACTTCCGGAACCAGTCTGGCTACTTCAACCCTCCTAAGGGAGAGGCCTTCCCGATAAATTGGTTGATAACCGTGTCAAAATTATAAGGTATTTTGGTACTGTAGAGGACAACCACTATGTCTCAAATGTAATAATTGAGGGGTGTTATTGGAACACCTATCCCCCCAATTCTACCTAACTACAAAATTCTTTTAAGTGCTCTCCAAGTGGGGTTAAAAGTTTGTTGAGTTTAAGGTAAATTTTAAGGCTCAGTTTAAATTATGTGGCAGAGTGGGTGCAAGTGTGGTATTTAAACTGAAATTGATTTGCCTCGCTTGGGCGATTGATTACAAATGAAAGAAAAGACGCTTCCAGTTTTACAAAAAATAAAGGCGTTTTTGAAATGTAAATGCTTGAAAAAACTATTCAAAAATAATGGATCTTTGAAATAATTTAAAGGGAAGCAAATAACATAAATATTTCAAGAAATAAATGGATCTCTTAAAAGTTGCTTGGGCAAAGTATTTGAGCAAATAAACAGTAAAACCTTGATCTAATTAAAATGCAGAAAATCTTTCTTTTAATTACTGAAAGTTTTTAAAAAGACTTTTAATGGAGCATATATAAATAGTAAAAGATTTAATATGGCTGTAAAAATGCTGTAAAATTAATGTTGTAAAATATGCTAAATGGGTAGAAAATACAGCAAAAATAATTTTTGAAAAATTGGCCGAATTCAAAAAAATTGGATCACAGGTTTTGGGAAAACAGCTGTGATGTGCAGCGCAGGTTTCGGTCGCGAAGCCGCGATGTGCAGCGCGGGTTTCGGTCACACAGTCATGATGTGCAGCATGGCAAATGGCCACAAAGCTATGATGTGCAGCGCGTAAAATGGCCGCGAAGCTGCGGTGTGCCGCGCGGAAAAATAGCCGTGAGGTTGTGATGAGCCGCGTGACTATCGGGCGATAATCCACGAGGCGAAAGCCAAAAAATAGACGCCGAAAAATGAACCCGAAAATGGAAATTTCAGGCTGTTAATGGAAATAGAAAGGGCCAAGATCTAGAACAACAATGGATCTGCTGTCTAGGATGGCAAATCTATGAATTAAAATGATTAAAACTAAGAAAACTAAGAGCAAAAAACTGAGATCTAAGAATTCGAAGCCAGCGGAGTCGCCAAAAAGTGTTGGCTTGGTTTTGTAACCAAGCTTTGTGCAATGGGCACCTATCAACAAGTGATAGCAGTTTCAAATATTGAAAGCAAAAAACAATTACAAATTAAATATGAATCTAAACTAGGGTGTGCATATAACAAATAATTTTTTTTAAAACGATTCAAGAACAAGAAATAAAATAATAAGTATTTTGTATTAAGATACCTCAAATGGTGAGGATTTGTGTTGAACAACTCCCAAGGTGAGTAGCTCCAAGCTCCAAAGGTCTCTTCTCCAAGATGCTGAAAATGGCCAAAAGTCTCATGAGAGATTTTAGCAGCGTGAGGATAGGATGATGGATGGATGGAAAGTGAGGAGCCCCTACCACCTTTTTATAGTTTTTGGTGGTGGAGAATACTATTATGGTTTTGAGGAAACCAATGGTATTGACCAACATGTTTTTAGGTACCTTTTCCCTCCTTTTTCCTTTTTTGAATATTTTTGAATATTTTTATTCCCTTTTTAATATTTTTGGGAATTCTGGACCCTTTTTGAGGAAAAATATTCATTTTGAGGGAAAAAGGGGTGTATTATGGTCTTTTGGTGACCTTTTGATGGCTTTAGAGGCTCAAATGGTGGAAAAGTGGACAAATGGGTCATGTGAATAAGGAAATGAACTAGTGAGCACTTTTTGGGTGTTAACAGATGGGAAGCAAATGTAGAAGTTTCATGGGTCCCATAACCAGTAGTGGGAGCATTCGAATCCATATTCTAATGATGTGGAAGGGGATCTTTTAACACAGCTGGGCTCTGTGCAAGATGCTTTGATGCTTCATCAATTAGAGGACACAAGTGAGTAAGATGATCTTCCCCATAAAGCTTGCAAGGGAATTTCACTTTACGCCTAGGTTTACGATCCCCACCAGCATTTCCACCTTCTCGAGGATGGTTGGCGTTCTCTTTCCGAGGAGTATTACGATTACTACCATTGTTCCCATTATTTCCACCCTTAAGTTTGTTTATCCCCTTCTTCTTACCACCAAGTTTCTGGTTACTTGATGAGTTCGTCGATTGCATAGCATGTACATCGGACGATGGGGTGGAAGTGGAAAAGGTGTGAACCTATCCGGGAGTAGATTGGTTAAGTGTCAAATTTTGCATTTGATTAGCAACCAAATATATAGGTTGAGTACTTGCGGATCCAACAATGTCATCAGCATGTGGTCCAGGAACTGGCTTGGGCTCATGTCATGATCGCAGTGCGTTAGGAACAATGTCATACAGAATGCCAGATTGAGCATAAAGCAAATCTAATTGTTGGAATTTTAGTATAGCTTGTTCCTCAGTCATTATGCCGGACATCGAAACATCCTTAGAAATGTATGGAAACAAAGACTTGAGAAACCATTCCAACATAAACTCTGGAGGAATGTTGGCTTTCACTAACCTCTTCTGTCGATGCCACTCTTAAACGTGGTCAGAGATGTGTGTGGCCTTATTCTAGTGGAAGGTAGACAAGAGTTCAGTGCCAGTATCGTAGCGAACCGACAACTGGAAATGATCTAGGAAAACCAAGGCTATCTCATTGAAACCCCTGTACATGCCCCAAGGAAACTCAACATACCACTTCGCAGCTTCCCCCGTGAGGGTGCGTTGAAATAGTCTCAAACAAATGGAATCATGATTTAACGAGTTTGATGAGCACCAAAGGTGAAAAGTCGTGACGTGATCACCCGGATCCTCACCACCCTTCCCCTCAAACTTGGGAATGTATGAAGAGATATTGGTAGGGACTGGAGGCCAATTAGGATCGTGACACACCGGATCATTGGTGAGCTTCGAAAGATCTGGAAGATCCAATCGAGCAAGGAACGGAAGCTGCGGCTGAAAAAGCTTGATTATAAGCTCCCATAAAAGGTTGATTATATGGACTTGAAGGATAAGATGGACCATAACGGTGACCCTGGCCCTAAGGCTGATAACCTCCTCCAACCTGACCCATGTGAGGGTAAGCAGGTATATATGTATTGTGAGCACTGTAATGAGGTGGGTTGTAGTGATGGCCAGCACTGACTGTATCGTAGTAAGGGTTACCACCATAATTATGGGGCATATAAGTATTACTCGTAGTGGGAATCGTGTTGTAATGACTATAGTTGTGAGGTATGTTCCCACCCCCTACATAAGTGATATTGGTAGCAGGAGTGGTCATATAATTATAAGGTATATTCCCGCCCCCTGCATAAGCATTACTAGTAGTAGGAGCAATCGTGTAGTGACCATGAGTATAAGGGATATTCCCACCCCCTACATTAGCATTACTAGTAACGGGAGTAGTGGTGTTGTGACCATAAGTATAAGTTATATTCCCACCCCCCACATTATCATTACTAGTAGCAGGAGTAGTCGTAAAAGTATACAGTATGTGTCCACTCCTGATATTAGGAGGATTGTTAACATTAGCGAACGTGGTCCTGGGTTGATGTGTAGAGGCATGTGTATTATGCTGTGGAATGTGAGCCATATTGTGAACATTGTTCCCACCAGGATGGGTAGTCCTAGGAGGCAGCCTTCCTCCAATATTTGGAATGTTTGGAGGAATGTAGCCCATCCCATATTGACGTGTGTGAGTAGAAGGTGCAGTACTCCCAGCGAGGGTAGTTCCCCCGGTGGTTGCAGTGTTGCTAATACCATGACTAGTGCTAGCATGACTACCAAACATAGTGAATGTATCAACTGTGTTGTAATTAGGCATACCATGAGAGAACGGGGTAGTGTTGGTCATAGGTCCTGTGTTAACATGTGACTGTGGCATCCCATATAGGAAATTATGTGGATTCAATGGATCGAATGGGTCATCCTCAGGTGGATCTGGCCCAAACAAACTAGGTTTGGTTTTGGGTTATGGATCACCCCCCCATTCCTCTCTAGGAGTAGGAGGAGCGGAAGCGTCTTCAACTCTACCCGACGGATTCGTAGGGATTTCTCCCATGCCAAAACTAGGGGCAATGTCAGCACGAAGCATTTCAAAAGAATCAGAAGAATCAGAGAGAGCCTTCCGGCATCCCTTCGGAACACGATGTGTAACTTCAGCGACCGGTAAACCAGCCAACCGATGAGACCAGCGGAGAGTAGGACCTCGCACCACTATATCTCTGAAAGTTCAATAAATAAAAGCGTCCCCTAATGGCCAAACTAACGATCAAAGAACAAAGAGCACACACCTAAGAAACTAAAGCCAAATGCACACAAATAAGACTGTCTCAAGGTACCTCCCGATTCTACAGTTGGTATGTCTTGCCTAGGAGAGGCTTGAGACTCCCAAACTATAACCAGAGGTAACAGAATCAGTTATAAGGGTTCCCAGACTTCACTACGTGCACAGGGTCATATCCCTATACAACAGGCAATTGTGTTGTCCAACCCCTATCTAACATAGGATACGTACAGTATAACCACTGCAAGCACCCTATGCGATACCTAGGTAAGGAAACTAAGACCACCAAAATATAACCAATGCTCAGGCGGACAGTCGCAGGTGGGATCCATCATATGGGAAGGGTAGCCAAGCCTAAAACTCAAGAGGTATAGATCCCTCAAGAGCCCCGTACACGAACAAATCCTAGAAATATCTCTCATGTTTGGCTAGTATTGGAGGGATATCTCTGCAACCAACCTCTCGTGACCTCGTGCTTAAATCTGGTCTGAGTAGAGCTTTCTGAGAACACTGATGTATATTATGGAATTCACCACTCCCTGGTCATACACATAATGTTTCGTCTAGTAGTCTTGGATTGTTAACTCACAATGATCTATTCCAAGACTCTAAGCCTATACTAGTTTGTGCACCATATAAAAGAAAAATTGTTCTAATCAATTTTAAGATTAAGCGTTGATTTTAACTGGTTGTAATTACTCAAGGATATGGTCATGAAACTAATGATGTGTAGGACTCAATAGTATGCACAATCGACAAAATCTAGACTCATCTACCAATAAAAACAATGCCACTAAAATGATAATCAATCCAACGGTTCGAAATAAAATGCAATTCTTTTAAATTTCCAATGCACAAGTAGATCCTAGATGAAAGCACAAGCACTCAAATGCAAAATGCAATACAGAAAGCAATTTTTTTTTTTCTCTTATAATGGAAAGGAAAATGCAAAACTATGTTTTTTTGTATTTTTTCAATATGATGAAATGAAAAAATGCAAGCGAAATCTACCTATCTGGTTAAAGAAATGCAGAGCAGATCACTAAGACAACCCAGCAAATCCCAAACAGTGAGACTCAGCCAATGCAATGAGCTAGAAAATAAAAAATGGTGATAAACTAACAAGGCTCAAAACAAAGAGAAAGAAGAGTTTATTGTCACAAATAAGGCACGAAACAGTTAGGAATAAGGCCAATTAAGACTCAGGAACACTCAAAACCAACCCAGCAACAATCCAAGGCCATAAATCAATCAAACCCGGAGTTGTACGCTACTGTCGAAGGAAAAAATGCGGGTAGACGCGAGCTATAATGCAGACAAAGGTGGGTAGACGCGGGCTAAACTAAGTTGACTTGTTTACAGGGAAAGGAAAATGAGCAAACAGAGAGTCAAATCACCCAAAAAAAGCTTGATTTCTATAGTATATCTATGATGCACCTGCAACAATTAATTAATAAGAATATGCGAAATAGCAGAAATGATAGAACTTAGAATCACTTTTATATTGATCATAGGCCACTTTGAGGAGGCAACCTCCTATGAGCAAGCTCAATACAAATAACTTCACGGTGCCTTCATAGGTCTCAACACACACTTATATACTAAGTCTAGGCGCCAATACTATGGGTCAAAACCATGGGCCACTACAAACTATGGATCAACAATACTACGGGTGACTTACAAAGCATATGCGCCAACAACAATAACACAAACTATTGATCAACAAATACTACGGGACGACTTACAAAGCATATGTGTCCAACAACAACATACTAACAAAGTAAAGACATGGGTTCCTAACATCCCCTCCCCCTTAAAAAAAGATTTGTCCTCAAAGCTTTAGATGTGGAAATTGTTGTTGAATCTGAAGGAGTGGTTCCCATGTAGCATCCTCTGGTTGCATGCCGTGCCACTGAATTAAGACCTCTGTGATAGAGCGAGAGTGAAGTTGACGCGTGTGCTGATTGAGGATGCCCTCCAGTTCCAAAAGGATGGATCCTTCATTATCCAGTTCGGGTAAAATCGTTTGTCCACTGATGTTAGTGCCAAGAACTTTCTTCAGACAAGAGACATGAAATACTGGATGAATGCGGGAAGAAGGAGGAAGTTCCAATTTATAAGCAACGGACCCAATCTTCTGAAGAATCCGATATGGCCCATAGAACTTTGGAGCAAGCTTATGACACCCTTTGAGTTTCAAGGAGGATTGCTTGTACGACTAGAGACGAAGAAAAACCATATCGCCGACTTGAAAAGTGCGCTCAGAACGGTGCTGATCAACTTGTTGCTTCATGCGATTTCTGGCCATGTGAAGATTGTCCCGCAAAATGCGAAGAATCTGATCGCGGTTTCGAAGGACCGTGTCAACTTCTTGAACTGGTGAATTGGTGGGGGTGTATGGAAGAAGAACTGGAGGTGCCTGACCATAGACTGCTTCATATGGGATAATTTTAGAGGCAGTGTGGTAAGAGGTATTGTACCACCATTCAGTGAGAGGGAGCCACTTTTCCCACTGATGTTGTTGTTCCGAGGTGAAGCAACGAAGATAAGTTTCCAAGCATTTATTGATAATTTCAGTCTGACCATCTGTTTGTGGGTGATACCCTGAACTCATCTTCAGTTTGGTGCCAGTGTGGCGAAATAGTTCTGTCCAAAAATTAATGATGAAAGTCGCATCACGATCCGAGACAATGGAATAAGGGATGCCATGAAGACGAAAGATCTGGTCCAGGAAAATTTGAGCAACGGAGGAGGCTGTATAGGGATGGCTGAGAGCACAAAAATGACTATATTTGGAGAGGCGATCAACCACAACGAGAATCACTGTCTTCCCACCAGATTTAGGGAGCCCTTCAATGAAATCCATAGAAATATTTGTCCAAATCCGTGTAGGTATGGGCAAGGGTTCAAGCAATCCTGGAAGGAGTGTTGTTTCACCCTCATTGCGCTGGCAGGTATCACATTCGGCCACCATTTGTTGAATTGTCCTTTTCATGCCCTGCCAAAAGAAGTTACGCCGTGCTCGTTCATATGTTTTGAGGAACCCAGAGTGCCCTGCCGATGGAGAAGCATGGAGTTCATAGAAGACAGCCTGTTGAAGATCTGGGCTCTGGGGAAGCACCAGACGACCCTTGTATCGCAGAGAAGCACCATCCCAAGAGTAATGTGGGACAACAGAAGGGTTGTTGGTCAAGCATTGGATGATTTGATATAAGGAAGATTCATTGACATAAACCTATTGAACAGATTGCAACCAATTTGGAACAGGCATAGAAATAGCTGAAAGAGAACCTTGGGCATCAAATGTGCGAGAAAGAGCATCTGCCACAATATTGTCTTTACCCTTCTTGTAAGTGATCTCATAGTCATAACCCATGAGTTTGCTAACCCATTTCTGTTGTGTCGGGGAGGAGACACGTTGTTCCAAGAAATATTTCAGACTCTGGTGATCAATCTTGATGCAGAAATGATTCCCTAATAGGTATGGCCGCCACTTCTGTACTGCATGCAAAATAGCCATCATTTCCTTCTCATAGGTAGAGGCAGCTAAATTCTTACCTGAAAGGGCTTTGCTGGTGAATGCAATGGAGCATTCATCTTGAAGGAGAACAACACCAAGTCCATTGCCGCAAGCATCACTCTCAATAGTGAAGGGCTTGGAAAAATCGGGCATAGCTAGAACAGGTGTAGTACACATAGCTTGTTTTAGTTTTTCAAATGCACACCGAGTAGCAGGTGTCCATGTAAAAGCATCCTTTTTCAATAGAGCAGTTAATGGAGCTGCAATCTTCCCATAATCCTTGACAAAATTGCGGTAGTAACTAGTCAACCCCAAAAAACCACGAAGGCTCTTGAGTGTCTGAGGATGCGGCCAATTGTTCATGGCATCGATTTTGGCAGGATCCACACGAACCCCTTGTGCTGAGATAATGTGCCTGAGATATTCAACTTCCTTCTGTCCAAAAACACATTTAGACTGCTTGGCATGGAGATGATGGTCAGAGAAAAGTTGCATGACAAGATCCAGATGTTGGAGAAGTTCATCCCATGTTTTACTGTAGATGAGGATATCATCAAAGAATACCAGAATGAATTTCCGCAAGTAGGGTCGAAATATTTTATTCATTAAGGCCTGGAATGTGGAAGGAGCATTGATGAGGCCAAAGGGCATGACCAAAAACTCATAATGGCCATCATGTGTGCGGAAAGCTGTTTTAGGGATATCATCCTCATGAACCCGAATTTGATGATACCCAGAACGAAGATCCAACTTGGAGAAAAAGTGAGCCCCATGAAGCTCATCCAGAAGCTCATCAACAACAGGAATTGGAAACTTATCCTTGATGGTGAGGTGATTAAGTGCTCGGAAGTCAATGTAGAGGCGCCATGACCCATATTTTTTGCGGACAAGAATAACTGGAGAAGAAAAGGAACTGGTGCTTGGGCGAATAATACCTTGCTTCAATAAGTCCCGAACGAGCATTTCAATCTCCATTTTTTGGTGAAATGGGTAGCGATAGGGCCTGATGTTGGCAGGAACGCTGCCAGGAAGGAGATGAATACGATGGTCTTCTGGCCTGGAAGGTGGCAATCCCACTGGTTCTGTAAAGACACCTGTATATCGATCCAGAATTTGTTGTAGATCCAAAGGAGTAGTGGAGACCACTGATGGTTGCATCTGAATGGAATGGATCTGAGCGATGACACCATGTGAATTCTTCTTGAGGAGTTTTTCCATGCGATGTGAACCGATGATGCTGAGAGAACCTGGTTGTAATCCTGTCAATGTGTGTTTTTGTCCATTGAGGGAAAACTGTATCCAAAGTTCAGCAAAATCCCATAAGATAGGGCCAAGTGTACATAGCCATTGAGTGCCCAAAACCACATCATATCCACCTAAGGGCAAGGCAAACATGTCAGAGCGCAAGTTATAATCTCCCATAGAGATACGCACATTTCGACACTTCCCTTTGTAAGGTAAGGTGCCCCCATTGGCAACCATGACTTCAAAGTTGGAGCAAGGATGGATAAAACAATCAGCTTGTTAAGCGATCCGAGGGTCAATGAAATTATGAGTACTACTAGAATCAATGAGTATTGTAAGAGGAAGCTTCTTGAAGTAACCCCTGACCCACATTGTTTGGGGGGTGGTGATTCCGGCTAAAGCATGGAGAGATATCTCTGGCTGGTCATCCTGAGACGGAGGGTCAATAGGCGGTTCCTGAATGTCGACCGGAGCATCCAGTGTTTCTGGATATTCGTCACCAATTTCAGAGGCAGATGGAGACTCCACATCCAAGAGATAGAGCTTTTGCTGAACACATCTATGTCCCCAAGTGAATTTCTCATCACGATTATAGCAAAGCCCCTTTTCTCTGCGTGCTTGCATCTCTGTTTCCGACAAACGCTTGATAGGAGTCAGTCGAGGAGCCTGCGGTATAGGTGGTTGTTGAGAACCCATATTTCGGAAGGGAACAAAAGTGGGCTTGGAGCATTGTTGGGATGCAATCTTGTCTTCTGCCAACTTAGCCAACCCTAGGGCTTCCATCATTGTGGTGGGATAGAACATTTTGACCTCAGAGCGGATGGCATCCTTTAGACCATTGATAAAACAACTCCGGTAAAAGTCATTAGACAATCCTTAGGTGTGGTTGGCTAGGTTCTCAAATTCGGTTTGATACTCTCTCACAGTGCCAATTTGGCGAAGTTTAGTGAGGGCTCCTGTGAAGTCATCAAAATCACTAAGACCAAATCGTTGCAAAAGGAGCTGGAAAAAGTCTGACCACTTGGGCTCTGGATGAGCCTTGATGTACCAACGGTACCATTGAAGAGCTTCCTGTTCCAAATGAAAGGATGCCAGCGAAATTTGTTGACATCAAAAGTATTATGCAGATTGAAATACTGTTCTGCATGATAGATCCATCCAGTTGGATCAGTACCATTGAAGCAAGGAAAATCAAGCTTTGGACCATGGAAATTGCTGGAAGAAGAGAACCCGTTGTCTGCTGAAGACTCGTACTGTCGTTTGTTGTTCATAGCTGAATGTTCAAGAGGGAGGCCGAGAAATTTTTCATCCAGATCCTGGAGTTTGGCTTGGATGGCTACAAGTGCGTCTTCCATGGTTTTTGCTCCTGCACGGGTGACAACCATAACCAGGATTTTTTTTTTTTTTTGACTGGGTAGGAAAACAAAAACAGAAACTGCTTCAGTAAGGGAAAATCTGGACTTGGGAAAAAATCTGAAGGGTAATTGGGGTTTGACTAGGTGTTGGACACTATCGACTAGACAGGGGAGCAAAAATGAGGATTTCAGAAGCGGGGTGAAAGAATGGGAAAATTTGGCAGAGGGGGACAAAGAAGCAGAATTCAGAAAGGAACTCTGTGGTAAAATTTGAAGGTGATTGGGTGAAATCTGAGGAAGTTATGGCAAACCCTAAAAATAGACAAATGTGGGATTTTGGGCTTTGGGAAGGGGAATTGGGGATAGGGTCCTCAGGAATGAAATATGCAGAATGGGATGACAGGGGTTCCCCAAAAATTTCAAGGGAAACAGAGTGAAAACAAGGGAGATATGGAGAAAAAACTGAATTTTATACCCTTTGGAGCGGAAGTGATCGGAAACAGTTCAACTGAAAATAGATATGGACCCCAGGTTTTTTTTTTTTTCTCAGACTGGAGCGGCTACAGCTCGGACTCTTTTTTTTTTTTTTTACAGACTGGAGCGGCTGCGGCACGGAAGGGATCTGGAACAGCGCCGAATGGATTGAAAACGACTGGATCTGGAACGGCTTGCAAAATGGATCTGAAGCGGCGCAACAGTGATCGACAATAGTTCAGCTGAAAGTAAATATGGACCCCAGGTATGTGCGACTTCCTAACAGTTCAGGGGTTTCACTCAGCCACCAATGCTGTCTGATAGCTTGCGTATTGGGGCAATACCCCTCACTCCACGGCTCAGGTAAAACTGATAACCGCTTTGCCACAAATGACAGCTCTTGGTTTACCTCACGGGTGGGAACTAGTCAATCAGGTAGGGGTCGTTGCCCTTTTCGATGGCAGGTCCTCTCAATGGGCTAGCTACTTCGGGGTTCCTATGGTACTCCTCACAATGAGTTTTAGGGCTTATGCCCAAGTACTTCCCATAATTAAGCGGATAGGGATTATTCCCAAATCCGAACCTGCAACAGATGCGAAAAAAAAATTGGCAGAAATTTCACCCAGCGAGCCTAAGAAAGTGCTCTGATACCATATGTGATGCACCTGCAACAATTAATTAATAAGAATATGCGAAATAACAGAAATGATAGAACTCAGAATCACTTTTATATTGATCACATGCCACTTCGAGGGGGCAACCTCCTATGAGCAAGCTCAATACAAATAACTTCACGGTGCCTTCATAGGTCTCAACACACACTTATATACTAAGTCTAGGTGCCAATACTATGGGTCAAAACCATGGGCCACTACAAACTATGGATCAACAATACTACGGGCGACTTACAAAGCATATGCGCCAACAACAATAACACAAACTATTGATCAACAAATACTATGGGACGACTTACAAAGCATATGCGTCCAACAACAACATACTAACAAAGTAAAGACATGGGTTCCTAACAATATCCCAACGGCCAATCAATGACACAGAAGCTTGACACATAGAAACTCTAAATAAGAACAAATGCTTAGAATTCCCCAAAAATTGATGTTCTCCCCAGCGGAGTCGCCATTTCTATTATGGAGAAAAATTCCTATGGCTTGGGGCAGACCACAACAGACAGCTGACTACCAGAAAATTACTCAATTCCCAATGCAATGCTAAGATAATGGAGAAAAGACCAACCTTCAACCGGATGTTCGATGTAGATCCCCATTGAGCTTTCAACTTCTACACTTGAACCTGTAGATTAGTCTCAACAACAAGTACAAGCAAGTGCATATAATATGTGAAAGACATTAGCGTAATCAATAACACGATCCATAGTACTAGAAGAAAATATAACCCAATGTAATTTAACAATATTCACAATATCAATTGGATGAGAAAATGAGTATTTCCATTAATAAATAACAAGAAGTACAATGTACGACCTCTTGCCAGAAACCAATCTAAACCAAGGACTGGGTCTCTCCACTTGTTCCTCCACCACTTCAATCCTCCATGTAATGGAAAACTCAAACTATGGAAGGAGTTTGGAAGGTGAATATAAGGAATTCACAACAAGTAGGATCAATGAGTGTAGACTCAAGTCACGGCAAAAATGCAGTAGAGTTATCTTGCTCTCTCTTTCTCCTCCCTTCCATATGCCATAAGAGTTCAATATATAGCCTTCCAAAGGTAAGTGAAAGAACACATCGAGGAATTTCGAGGAAAATGGAGGGCCAAAGGTCACCCTAAGAATGCTTTTTGGGAGTAAAAAGTATTTTTCTACTGATTTTTACCATTTTACTTGGTAGCCGCAGGCTATAGTGGAACACCTCACGTGTACGCTGGGTACAATGGGACAGCAAGCGTACAAGAAGAAAAATAGGGAAAAATGTTTCTGAAGGACATAAAGTGAATCTGAGTCAGTGAAATGGATCCTGAAGGCCAAAGAATGCTGATGCTCACAAGGTGGAAAATTATGTTGTAACAAAGCATTCTTCCAAAGCTAAAGTATTGATTAAAAGTTGAAAAACTAACTTTAACAAAGGAATCCTGCATTCAATCGGGAGGACTGGTTCAACCCCATGAACGGGTTGAAAAGTAGAAAAGCCCATAGGAATCTTAATGTTCATACGGTAATACCATAAAGTAAGATATAACATAACATCCCAATTGGTCCTACTAATGTTCACTTTCCTCTGAAGCATGGTATTTAAAGTCTTATTGACAACTTTGACTTGACCATTAGCTTCGGGGTAAAAAGCTGAAGAATGTTCTTGTTTAAACCCCGACATAGTGGTCAATTCACTCATCATATGATTTTAAAAATGTTGACCATGGTCAGTGACAAGTTCACGTGGGATACCAAAATGTGTAATAATCTAATTGAATATGAAATAAGTGGCAGTTTCCCTATCAATATGGAAATTAGGCATGGCCTTCGCCCATTTTGTAATATAGTCAACGACCACTATGATATACTGGTTTCCCCAACCAAAGTTGGGTTGCAATTCATGTAATAAACTCCCCACTTGGTAAAGGTACCTATAGTGATCACAGGAAAGAATGGATTAGGGTGCATGCGAATCTTCTTAGTAAAAATCTGACAATCATGACACTTTTTAACTGCTTCAACACGATCTTTAAATATCATTGACCAAAATTATATGGTGCACAAAACCTTTTAGGCAGTCAAAATACTAGAAAGGTGAACTCCATAGGCTCCACTATGAGATTCATTTAAAACAAACTCAACTTCCTCATGAGTTAAGCAATGACATAAAATAGAATAAACCCCTTGAAAATACAAGGTGTTGCCAATGACAAGGTAATTCTTTGCATTATGTTTCAAACATCATCACTTGTCTCTTGAAAAAGACTTAGGACACTTCAGAGTTTGGATATATATCAAGATGTATCCATACCAAGGATCAAATGAAGATATGAGAAAGATGTGCTCATCAGGGAATGAGTCATATTCAGTATTGTCACATTCTTCACTAGGGAACTCCTAAATATGCTCGACAAAAACCAATTATTTCTTCGAACTTGGCGGATTGAAACTCTAAATCAAACTCCTTCAAAATTACAATCCATTTATTGAATTTTCCCCTCATTATTCGTCGGGTCAAAACATACTAAAATGGATTGAGATCTACAAGTACATTTGTCTTATGCAACAATATATATAATGTTGAAGTATCTGAATTGTGAAAAGAGTCGTAGCAACTAAATTTTCAACGTGAGAATATTTTAGTTCAATCCTAGCCAAAGCACGGCTGAGGTAATAGATTACATGTTCCTAAAAAATTTCATCTTCCTAGTATAAAACAACGCCAATAGTGGAATCGGATGCGGCCATACATAACAAAAAATATTTTGTGTAATACAAAGGACTAAGTAAAGGGGTTGTCATAAGGTCTTTCTTAAGAGTGTCAAAAGAATCTTGGGTAGATTCATCCCATATAAAATGGACCCCTTCCTTCAATAATCGCTTGAAAATTTTCATAATATTGGAATAATTCATGATAAAATGACTAAGAAAGTTGGATTTCCCTTGGAGGCTCTAAAGTTGGAAAACATTTGTGGGAGGACGTAAATTGAAAATGGCCTCCACCTTCAAAGGGTTAACCATGATCCCTTTATTTGAAACTATAAAACCTAAGAGTCGTCTAGACTCAACTCAAAAGATGCACTTATTTGGATTCACTGAATCTTATAGTTCCTACATCGCTCAAACACAAGGTAAAGGTGATCAGGATTATCTCACCTCTTGCAAGGACAAGTTGCTCAATCATCAATATAAGCTTCAACAATGTGTTTCATATCGTGGAAAGAAAAAGACATGGCCCATTGAAACTACATAGCTCCAACATTTTTAAGACCAAACAACATCTTTCTGTATGCAAAACTACCTCAAGGAAAAAAAAATGCATTTTAATGCTGGTACTCAGGTCGGATTTGAATTTGGTCGTACCTAGAGAATCCATTCGTAAAGGAAAATACCTCACTTCCGGCACACTCATCAATAATCTAATCAATGAAAGGAGTGGGGAATTTATCTTTAGGACAATACTTTTTCAAATCCATACATACTTGAATATTTCCCTTATTGTTGTATACATGAATTGGATTGGATACCTATTCTGTTAAAGAAACGGGGTAAATAAATCCTACTTTGAGAAGTTTTTCAACCTCTGCTTTAATCGTAGCTACTTTACTAGAATTGATTGGATGAAGATTTTGACGAATTTTTTTTTCATTCATATCGGTTTAATATCATGTTCTCCAATGTTGGGATCTATGATTGGCATGTCCTCATATGACCAAGCAGACACATTGTGAAATCCCTTGAAGAGTTCTGTATAAATATGAATTTCCTTAGGTGAACAATTTGCACCAACGTAAACATTTTCCAAATTTCCTCAAGGTTCCTAGATATGTTGCTTGGAATTGTTTTTGAACTATTGGCCATATTCCCCTTGGCATAAATTCCTTGTTGGGCTAAAGGGTTAAATGGTCAATCAACATATTTAGGAAAAGGAACATGAAACTCTCCATTCTCAATATTATCCAGAGCTAGAAGAAAATATGAGTGATGATGCATATCATCCCAGGTATTTCCAGGCCTAGTTAAGGATTCCAAGATAGCCTCATCTAAAGGAATAACAATATCTAGACAATATTTGGAAGTTGACAAATCAACAGGACAAACTAGCTGAATAGTTTGATCCACCTCTTCAACAGGAGATGTATCATTGTCTACAATATCTTGATGAATTGCTTGATAAGCTATCTCTGCTATAGATAATGGTAAGAAAGTCTCAAAATGCTAAGACTCGTCCATTGAATCCGATGGAAGAAGAAGTCCAAGGATCATCTAGATAATAAGTTCTAAACAATTCTACTCATGAAATTGGAGCCTCCTCTTCAGCCGACAATGGAGTCGAACCAATAAAAAAAGTAGGATCTCGAATATTAAAAGTACCCATAAGGGATAGGGATGGATATAAAACAACTCCCACATCATCCATTACTAGATGTGAATTATCAATTGAAGGGATATTTGATCCTAGAGTTGAACTTGGATTGTTTTGAGTGAAGGATTATTGATTGATGGTGATGATATTTCCTTCATGGGGGAAATACAACACTTGAAAAAATGATGATGCAATGGAATTCATTGCATAAGTCCATCTACGTCCTAAAAGTAGATTAAAATCAATGGGATCATCGACTAATTCAACCTACACACAAACTTTTTTCCCACCCAACTAGACGAGAAACGATAGAATGATCCCATGTAGTTGGAAAGATCGCCCCTCAAAAGCAGTAAGCAATGTATGGGATTGGGTGAGTTCCGAAGAGCCCAAAGCTTGCTAAAAACACAAATCCATGACACAAGTCGACGCACCCTCATCCACAAATGTCCTTCCAATAGTTTTTAGCATGAACCACATTGATTTGGAAGGCCACATGGTATGGAAGACGAGGTTTAACATATGACACATTGAATTTAATAACGTATCCATTCGAAGTATCAGTATTTCCTAAAGAAGAAAATAAATCATTATGTTGAGATGGGAAACTTTGAAGAACCTCAAGAGCTGACATGGCACATTGTTAGGATAAGTAATACTCTGTCCTTATCCTACTTAGCATTATTTACCTTTTCCTAGTAGTTGATGATGTTATTTTCCCCCTAGTGGTGTGTACATGTCATCTAGGACCCATTAGCCACCTAATGCGCCCTGCATGCATGATTTTAGCACCACCAAAGTCAGTTCCCTACATTCTAGGAGCTAACTCAATGATTCAGTTCAGTCCAACTGAGATACACTTGAGTTCCTGACTCTAATTGTGGGTTTGAGCTCCGACCACCACTAATGGTGATTTAATGCACCCTTTTTTGATTGATTTGCATGCATAACTCACTAATGCGCCCCTCTTGGTCAGTTAACTGAGTTTTGGTTGAGTTGAGTTGAATTTAAGACTTCTGGAGCACTCCAGTAGTGACAATTCATATCCTAGACTGACAGGATTCGAATTCTCCTAATATAATCAAATTATCTCCACTGTAACATATTTATTGACTATATTGATTAATGGATCATAATACAAATTTATGTTTCTATCTGAGTTCCAATGCATGATTAATTTTACTACTCATTTCATTGTAATTCATCTTTTCTGCTCATTCTTTTCACTATGAGGTATTCTCAGCTCTATGATCTATTGTGTTCTAGAATTTCACATGGTATCAGAGCTCAGAGAGCGTAGGTTGAGCAGCTGCTTTCGATAGTGCACCAAAAGCCTCTGGATTTCCACAACAAATCCTGGTTCCATTGCATTGAATTCATTGGATAAATTTTTCGAGGTCTAGCCAGGTGTGAAGGATCCAGATAAAAGTGCCTATTGTCCTAAAGCAATGCTCAGTAGAATATTATCTCCAAAATTGAGAGTTTTTTGCAGGATTTTGAAAATTTTTCAGTGTAGCAGTAGCTACAGTTTTAGTTTGTATTTTCTCCAGTAGTTTCACATGGAGAATATGAATGTTCCTTTGACTCCAAGGATCCTGACACCTTTCAATTATCTTGATTGGAGGGATGATATGTAGATGGTGTTTCACAACAAGAGTTTGTACAAGGTCACAATGGGAAAGGAGGTCGAACCTCAGGCAGCTGTTGAGAAATCCAAGTACCTGAACAGATTAGATGAAGCATTTATTTTCATGTGTATTCATATTTCCAGATATTTTTTCTTCCACCTTGATGGATTGAAGACTCCAAGAGAGGTTTGGTTGAATCTTGAGACTCTCTTTAAAAAGCAAGATCAACTAGGAGGCCATATTCTGGAGAATTAATTAATTGCTCTTCAACTGTTAGGAACCCATGTCTTTACTTTGTTAGTATATTGTTGTTGGACGCATATGCTTTGTAAGTCGTCCCGTAGTATTTGTTGATCCATAGTTTATATTAGTCCATAGTATTGGACGCATATGCTTTGTAATTCGTCCCATAGTATTATATGTCCCATGGTTTTGACTCATAGTATTGGTGCCTAGACTTAGTCCATGGTTTGTATTGACACATAGTATTGACCCATGGTATTGGCGCCTAGACTTAGTATATAAGTGTGTGTTGAGGCCTATGAAGGCACCGTGATGTTAATTGTATTGAGCTTGCTCAAAGGAGGTTGCCCCCTCAAAGTGGCCCATGATCAATATAAAAGTGATTCTAAGTTCTATTATTTCTAATATCTTGTGTATTTTCATTAATTAATTATTGTAGGTTCTTCACATCTGGTATCAGAGCACTTTCTTGGGCTCGTTGGGTGGAATTTCTGCCAAATTTTTTTTCGCATCTGTTGCAGCTTCAGATTTGGGAATAATCCCTATCTACTTAACTGTGGGAAGTACTTGGGCATAAGCCCTAAAACTCATTATGAGGAGTACCACAGGAACCCCAAAGTAGCTGGCCCATTGAGAGGACCTTCCAATGAAAAGGGCAACGACCCCTACCTGATTGACTAGTTCCCACCCGTGAGGTAAACCAAGAGCTGTCGTTTGTGGCAAAGCGGTTATCAGTTTTACCTGAGCCGTGGAGTGAGGGGCACTACCCCAATACGCAAGCCGTCAGACAGCATTGGTGGCCGAGTGAAACGCCTGAACTGTTAGGAAGCCGTACATACCTGGGGTCCATATCTATTTTTAGTTGAACTGTTGCCGATCACTTTCGCTCCAGATCCAACCATTTCAGATCTATTCTGAAAGTCGTTCCAGATCCAGTCGTCATTTCAGATCCAACTGTTTTCAATCCCTTCCACACTATTGCAGATCCATCTGTTGCGGATCCCTTCCACGTCGTTGTTGCCGATCCATTTCTGGAAGAAAAAAAAAAAAAAAAAAAAAAAAAAAAAAAAAAAAAAAAAAAAAAAAAAAAAAACTGTTTTTTGGCCATATCTCCTTTGTTTCAACTTTGTTTTCCCTGAAACTTCACTGACATCCCTGCAATCCCATTTTGCATATTTCATTCCTGAATACCCTATCCCAAATTCCACTTCCCAAGACCAAAAATCCCACATTTGTCTATTTTTAGGGTTTGCCATAACTTCTTCAATTTTCACCCGATTGCCTTCAAATTTTACGATAGAGTTCTCGCCTCTGAAATCCCCATTTTTTGCTTCCCTGTCCCTCAGAAAGTGTCAAAAACCTAGTCAAACCCCAATTACCCCTCCGAGTTTTTCCCAAATCCAAATTTCCCCTGACTAAATAAGCTTGTGTTTGTGTTTTTCTATCCATTCCCCCCCCCCCCCCCAAAAAAAAAAAAAAAAAAAAATTTATTGGTTATGGTTTTCACTCGCACAGGAGAAAACACCATGGAGGAAGCACTTGCAGCCATCCAAACCAAACTCCAAGATCTGGATGAAAATTTTCTTAGCCTCCATCTTCAACATTTAGCCATGAACAATAACCGACAGCCAGAATCTTTTGCAGCCACCGGGTTCTCTTCTTCCAGCGATTTTTGTGGGCCGAAGCTTGATTTTCCTCGCTTCAATGGTACTGATCTGACTGGATGGATATACTGAGCAGAATAATATTTCAGTCTGCATAATACTTTTGATATTCAGAAAGTTCCACTTGCATCCTTTCATTTGGAACAGGAAGCCCTTCAATGGTACCGTTGGTACATCAAAGCTCATCCCGAGCCAAACTGGACAGATTTTTGCCAACTCCTTTTGCCACGATTTGGTCCTAGTGCTTTTGACGACTTCACAGGAGCACTCACTAAACTTCACCAAACTGGCAGAGTGAGAGAGTATCAGATGGAATTTGAGAAACTAGCCAATCACACAGAAGGATTGTCTGATGAATTCTACATGAGTTGTTTTATCAGTGGTCTCAAGGATGAAATCCGCTCAGAGGTCAAAATGTTTTGTCCCAACATAATGATGGAATTCCTAGGGTTGGCTAAGCTAGTCGAGGACAAGATCGCAGCTCAACAACGCTCCAAATCCACCTTTGTTCCCTTCAGAAATATGGGTTCCCAACGACCTCCCATCACGCCTACTCCTCAACCAACTCCTATCAAGCAATTGTCTAAAACAGAGATGCAGGCACGCTGAGAAAAAGGGCTTTGTTATAATTGTGATGAGAAATTCACTCGGGGACATAGATGTGTTCAACAAAAGCTCTATCTCTTAGATGTGGATTCTCTGCCTACCTCAAAACTTGATGAAGAAGCTCCAGATACAGTAGATGATCAAGTCAACCTTCAACACCCGCCTGTTGACACCCCATCTCAGGACGACCCACCCGAGATCTCTCTCCATGCTGTAATCAGCGTCACCACCCCACAAACAATGCGAGTCAGGGGATACTTCAAGAAGCTCCCTCTTACCATACTCATTGATTCTGGTAGCACTCATAACTTCATTGATCCTTGGATTTCCAAACAGGCTGATTGTTTTGTCCATCCTTGCTCCAACTTTGAAGTCATGGTTGCCAATGGGGGCACCTTACCTTGCAAGGGGAAGTGTCACAATGTGCGTATCTCTATGGAAGATTATAACCTGCGCTCTCACATGTTTGCCTTGTCCTTAGGCGGATGTGATGTGGTTTTGGGCGTTCAATGGTTACGCCCACTTGGCCCCATCTTATGGGATTTTTCTAAAATTTGGATGCAGTTTTCAGTCAATGGGGCACAACACAAATTTATGGGCTTACAACCAGGGTCTCTCTGCATCATCAGTTCACATCGCCTGGAAAAAATACTTAAGAATAATTCACATGGTGTCATCGCTCAGCTCCATTCCATTCAGATGCACCCATCAACAGTCTCCACTACTTCCTTGGATAGATATGTAGGTGTCTTTGCTGAACCAATGAGCTTGTTGCCTTCAAGAGACCTTTCTGGTAAGAATTTAGCCGCATCTACCTCTCAGCAGGAAATGATGACTATTTTGCATACAGTACAGATGTGGCAGCCATCCCTATTGGGGAATTATTTCTGCATCAAGACTGATCTCCATAGTTTGGAAATTTTCCTAGAACAACGGGTCTCCTCCCCAACACACCTAAAATGGGTTATCCAACTCATGGGTTATGACTATGCGACCACTTACCAGAAGGGTAAGGAAAATATGGTGGAAGATGCTTCTCCTTGCACATTTGATGACCCAGTTTCTCTTACATCTATTTCTCTACTTGTTCCAAATTGGTTGCAATCTGTTCAACGGGGCTATCTCTTCTATGAACTCCATGCTTCTTCATCAGTAGGGCACTCTGGGTTCCTTAAAACGTATGACTAGGAACAATGTAACTTCTTTTGGCAGGGACTCAAAAGGACAATTCAACGGATGGTGGTTGACGGTGATACTTTCCAGGTCAACAAGGGTGAAACGACCCTCCTTTTGGGACTGCTCGAACCCTTGCCCATCCCTCCACATATTTGGACAACCATTTCTATGGATTTCCTAGAAGCGCTCCAGTGGTATAGTACCACATCTCAAAGGACACCATATGAAGCAGTCTCTGGATAGGCACCACCAGTTCTTCTTCCATACACCTTCAACAACTCCCCAGTTCAGGAAATTGACTCAATTCTTCGAAACCATGATCAGCTTCTTCTCATTCTGTAGGACAATTTTCACATGGCAAGAATTCGACGACAACAAGCCGATCAGCACCATTCTAAGCGCACTTTTCACATCATTGATATGGTTCTTCTTCGTCTACAGTCTTCCATGCAATCCTCCCTGAAACTCCAAAGGCGCTAGTGGCTCGGAATGCAACCCAAGGATGCTACAGGGGACCCACTCCTTCAGATTCTGCATCAATTTCCACATCTAAAGCTTTGAGGACAAAGCTTTTTCTATGGGAGAGGGGATGTTAGGAACCCATGTCTTTACTTTTTTAATATATTGTTGTTGGACACATATGCTTTGTAAGTCATCCCGTAGTATATGTTGATCCATAGTTTATATTAGCCCATAGTATTGGACGCATATGCTTTGTAAGTCGTCCCATAGTATTATATGTCCCATGGTTTTGACTCATAGTATTGGTGCCTAGACTTAGCCCATGGTTTGTATTGACACATAGTATTGACCCATGGTATTGGCGCCTAGACTTAGTATATAAGTGTGTGTTGAGGCCTATGAAGGCACCGTGAAGTTAATTGTATTGAGCTTGCTCAAAGGAGGTTGCCCCCTCGAAGTGGCCCGTGATCAATATAAAAGTGATTCTAAGTTTTATTATTTCTGATATCTTGTGTATTTTCATTAATTACTTATTGCAAGTTCTTCACATCAACCTAACAGTTTCGAAACCATATAGTAGTTCTTTTTCTAAATTAAAATCCTTGGTCATGCAGTGAAAACAATGTGGCATTGAGAAGAAGGATGAGCAGCTGGTGCTATCCATCCTAACCAAGCTTGGTCCAGAATTTTCAATATTTGTTTCTACCCTCCATTCTGGGAGATTGTCAATCCCCAACTGGAAAATTCCTTCATTAGATGCATTCACTGAATATCTCATCCAAGCACAAGAAAAATTGATTCAGATGGTCTCCTTGAAGGCATCCAAAAATCAAGCTCTTATGGTTGGAGAGTCAAAAAGTGTGAATGCTAAAGGGAAGCATAAAGGGAAAGAAAAGAAGCAGTTTGAATCCAAGCTGAAGGAGAAGTCTAATCCATCGGAATGAGCCTCCAACTCCAAGAAGTATAATCAAAAGGTTTTTGAGAATACCAAGTGTTAATATTTCAAGAAAGGAAACCATCTAGAGAGATCTTGCATGAAGAAGATAGATAGATCAAATGACCAAAATTCTTCAACAACACAACATTTTCCTCCCAAAAGGAACAAGGTAGATCGATTCTGGAAGTGAGATAGATGATCATGAGAGATTACATGCACTGAAGGGTGGATTCTCACAATCACAAGCCTTCCACATATATTCTGGAGCCTCCAACCACATGGTTGCCTCCAAAGAATCATTTTCTTCTCTAGATATCAATGATGTTCCTAGTATTCACATGGGAGATCGTTCAAAGATCTCTGTTGAAGGGAAGGGCACAATACAACTAAAGCATGGGAAGTTCAAAAATGTTATGTATGTGCCTTATTTGACAACAAACTTGTTATTTGTTTATCATATGGCACAAACAGGTTCACCAAAGAAATTTATTTTTGGACCTGACATAGTTGATATTGTAGAGATCTCATATGGGAAGTTAAAATCGAAAGGGGTTGCAAACCATGCCTCCAAGGCATATGAATTCTCTCACTTTTTCCATACTCTCTTCCTACTCCATTTGCATCTGATGACGATCAGAATGATGTCTCTTCTAATGATCCAGTTTCAGATTCCGAAGATGAGGACCAAGATCTTGATGTTGAGTATGAAGTTCAATCATATTTAGATCCAGATCCAACACCTAATCCCAATCCATGGCCAAGGCCAATATGGGATCACAAAGTCCTTAAAGTTGATGGGAACATAACTGGGGATCCATCTTACCATAGAAGAAATAAATCTCAGTATCGAAATGCAAACCTTACACCATGTCATATAGATCCACTTCTCTCAAAGAGGTGCTACATGATGGTGGGTTTTGATCCACAATCCTTCAAAGAGAATTTCCATGATGGATATAAAACCAAGTACAAAGCTCAGTTGGTTGAAAAAGGGTACTCAAAGTTTCATGGTTTGAACTACAATGAGTCATTCACCCCAGTAGCAAGAATGGATTCTGAAAGATGTTTTTTGGAAAATGCAGCTTTGAAATAGTGGGAGGTACAATAGAGGAGCAGATCCAGATCCAGATATGGATCCAACACCTACATTACTATCCTACATAGGAGCATATTTCCTACATTTTTTACAAATTCTTTCACTCATGAGAGATTTTCCTTCTCTTCTTGGTGTGAAGGCTGTTTCAGTTTCCAGCTGTTCATTTTTTAGGGGGGGGGATGTTTCCCATGAGGTTTTCCCCATTTCCTTAGCTTCATGAACAGTTATTTTTTATCATTTATTCGATTTTATGGGTGACCTTTGGTCCTAGAAACCAGGGCCTAAGATGTCCAAGTTTGGATTAATTGGGGGTGTTAGGATAATTAATACTCCATCCTTGCTGTAGTTAGACTTATTTACCTTTTCCTAGTAGTTGATGATGTTATTTCCCACCTAGTGGTGTGCAGATGTCATCTAGGACCCATTATCCACCTGATGTGGCCTAAATCCATGATTTTAGGACCACCAGAGTCAGTTCCCTACATTCAAGGAGCTAATTCAGTAATTCAACTTAGTCCAACTAAGTTACACTTGAGATCCTGACTCTAATTGGGGGTTTGAGATCCGATCACCACTAATTCTGATCTAATGCACCCTTTTCTGATTGATTTGCATGCAGAACTCACAAATGCTCCCCTCTTGTTCATTTAACTGACAGTATCTTCAATTAACTGAGCTTTGGTTGAGTTGAGTTGAGTTTGGTACTTCCGGAGCACTCCAGTGGTGAAAATTCCTATGCTAGACTGACAAGGATTCGAATTCACCTAGGATAATTGAATTCTCTTTGTTGTAACATATTTGTTGACTATATTGATTAATGGATCATAATAGACATTTATGTTTCTATCTGAGATCCAATGAATGATTAATTTTACTGCGCATTTCCTTGCAATTCTCACGGTAATTCATCTTTTTTGCTCATTCTTTTCACTGTGAGGTATTCTCATCTCTATGATCTATTGTGTTCTATAATTTCACACACATGGAGTCTAAGCTAAGTACTCAACAATATAATAGTTGGGGGTATCTCTAGCATTAGGATTATGTGATTCCATCTTATAAACACTTTTTGACACATGAGGAATAGTCTCTACCACAAGTTTATCTACTGAAAGAATGTTATGTGGATATGGAACTTCCTTACCTTTGGTCGAAGACTTGGGATTTCCATAGTCCTTGAACTAAGTTGAAAACGATACATCGGAATTGATCATATTAATATACGACTGATTAGAGGAGGGATCATTTTGAGTGCCCCCTTGCACATTTCTAGTAGGGTTAGAAGAGCAATAAGCTAAGTGTTGTCCTTGTGGAAAAGGATTAGTTAAAACAACAAGTTGATGTTGTTTCTGATTCAACAGTTTATAGGCTTCTTCCATAAACATGCATTGATGATTCAGGTGATCTCCTTTGTAAAGTTTTCAAGGGAACTTAACCTTCCTACATTCTTTATTTTCCCCACCGTCATTATTAGTTTGTTTGGATTTATCATTATTACCTTCTCCTTTTTATAGTTATTATTTGTATTGTTGTTATTTTTATTTTTCCCACTAGGTTACTAGTTTCCCTTCTGATTATCCAGCACAATATGTACAGAAGTTGTTTGGAAAGGAGAGGTGGAAGCAGAAGCTACTCCAGCTACTAAAGACTAGATTGAAAAAAATTTCATTGACTATTGACAGCTTCAACAGCATTCTGACAAACTGAACCAACAATTCCATCAGCATGTGATCTCGGTTTTGGTTTGGAAGGGTTTATACTAGAACTCAGTGCATCCATATTAATTTCACAAAGGATCCTAGACTGAGAATATATCAAATCTAACTTATGGGCCTTAAAAATAGATTCATCTTCGGTAGTAACCCATGATGTAGAAACATCCTTAGAGATATAGGTAAATACGGACTTGAGAAACCACTCTAACATAAACTAAGGGGGGATTGAGGCCTTAATATGTCTTTTCCACCTATTCCATTCTTAGATGTGATATGAGATATGCGTAGCTTTGTTCTTCCTAAATTGAGACAGCATATCAGTGTTGGCATCATACCGGACGAGAAGCTGAAAATGGTTCAAAAATATTGTTGCTAGTTCATGAAAGAAATGGTAACATGAACTAGGAAACTCAATATACCATTTTCCAGCAACTCTAGTGAGCGTGCATTGAAACAATATTAACTGAATAGAATCATCATTCAGGGAATTTGAGGAACACCATAGATTAAAAGTGGTAACATAATCTACATGACCTTCATTGGTTTTTCCTTCAAACTTTGGAATGTCTGAGGGAAATTTGGTTGGAACTGGAGGCTAGTTAGGATCGCAGTACACCAGATCATTCATCAGTTTCGATAGATATGGAAATTTCAAATTTTCCATAAAATGGAGTCTTGATTGCACGGGAAAAGAAGTGGGGTAGGAACATTGGTGTGGGAAGTCCCCACCACCAAAATTCCCAAAATATAGATAGGGGTTTCCCCCTGTCACAGTTTGTGAACCATTTGTTCCTGTAAAAGGAGTCCAATGGCTATGCATAGGGTTTCCCCCAACAGGAATACCCTGTATCCAATTTGACTAGGCCTACGAAAAGTTACCCCCAACTGGTATCCTAGTTGACGATATAAAGTTACTACCTCCCCCACTAAACAGTGAAAAGCAAGTAGATCTAGAGGGTATAGAGGATAACTGAAAACCACCCCTTTGATTATTGAAACATGTAAACAGGTTCACACCTGAAACAAGCGCAGTAGACTAGATAGGTCCGGTCCCAAAAGAGGGAAAGGAAGGGGGAATGTGATTTCCATGCCAAGGAAAACCTTGGAATGGTGTAGCATAACCAATGAAACCAATAGTAGGATTAAAAAACAAGGGACAAGAAGTAACTAGGAAGTTAGGCATAGCCAACACTAGCATACCATATGTAATGGCACTAGAAACAAAAGGTGATGACAAAGCGGAACTCAATGATTGTGTAATTGCAAAACCTATAGGTGAGGTAGATGAGATAACTATGGTTAAATTTAACATCTGAGTATTAACATGAGGAGGATAAAATCCTTCTGAGACTATAGCTGAAGTGGGAGTATGAGCCTCTCCCAAACTTCCCCCTAGATCTTCCATAACTAACCCTCTGTTAATACGATAAGCAATTGTTGCTTGCTCAATAGCGCTTGGAATCCGCACTGAGACTAGATCGTTGGGTCCTATTAAATGAGGGTGGAAAGTTCTTACAAATCCTTCGACTTGCAAATCTTCAACTCTGATGATGTGTGGTGCAGAAGTGTAGTTTCTTGTAGTTTGTGGTTCACTGAGTAAATTCATGGAACCTATTGGCTCAAAAGAACCAGTCATGTTTGTTCGGTGCCTTTGTGGGCGTGGTGGAGGTTCAAATGAAACAGGAGGAATATTTTGAATCCTTCTAGAACGGCGAAGTGATTGATATTCCACACTTAAATATTTTAAAACGAATCAAGTCCTAAGGCTAGCTAAATCACACACAACACAAAGAGCACACCACTAGAAAAAGTCCTAGGAAATTAAACCAGGAAAACAAAGGACCTTTTGAAGTTCAATGTGGGTTGATTAAGTCCCAAATCCAAGCAGAAAACGTTCGAGAACAGTTACCAAGGCCTCCATTGATGGTCCTTCTTAGTGCAAGTCTCCCCACAAGGAAAGGGACACCCTCCAAGGGTATTATTAGTTTGGATAAACATATGTTCGAGGATGGCAGGAATCCCCTTTCCTTTACCTGTGTGGTACCTAAGACAATATACTATGGTCACCAATCCGTATTTGGTGGATGAGGGAACAATCGACAGTCGGGATCGTACGTATGGGAAGGGTATCTAACCCTGAAATCTCAACAGTACCAGCACCTCACAGGGCCCAAATTTTGGTACTAAATAAATCCTTGTACACACAAAATCTCACAAATGATCGATTTAAGTATCGAAGGGGTTTTCCCTTCAACTCAACCTCACGCGACCTTGTGCTTAACTCCAGTGTTAGTGGAGATTCTCGGCCACTCCCTTGCGATGTTGGATTTCTTCCTATCCTTCTAAAAAGACACTAAGTTTAAAATTTTAAAATGATCTTGGGTTGTTAACTACCAACCTATCCCAAGATCCTAATATTAAGCTAAATTGGTGAACCCTATCAAAAAATAAAGTTCTAATTGAATTTAGATTAAGTGTTATTTGTGGTTGTTTTTACTCAGGGGAACGGAAGTGAAGCTGGTGGTGTTCTTGATGCTTACAAGGATTTTAAAATATATATATATATATATATATATATATATATATAAGCATAGAAAGCAAATTGATCCTTCATTGTTTTGAGTTCTATATGACACTTCTGTAAAACAGAAAACTTTTTCCAAAATTTTTGTTTTTTTATTATTTTTCGTTCTTTTAACAAAAACTACTTCGAAAAAAAATAAAAGAACAACTTTTCTCTTTTTATGAAACTGAAATAAACACTCCAAACAAAACAATTTTTCTTTCTTTTTCTTTAAAAAAACTGAAAATAAATTCAAATTTCAATAGAAATAAACTTTTCTTTTCTTTCTCAAAACTCAAAAATAACTATTTTTAATTTTTTCAAAGAAATGAAACTTTCTCTTTTTCAAAAAGAAAGATAAACTTGTATATTTAACTATTACATGAAAAAAGAAGTATCAACACGATATAGAAAGTTTGCTTCACTTAATGCACAAAGATGCGAGTAAATAAGCAAAAATGACCTTATTTTTGAAATGCAAGAAACAATCAACAAGAAAACTTACAAAGCAATCATCTTTTTATCGTTTTTTTGTGATGATATGGACAAAAAAGTAAAGGTATAAACAAAAATATTTTATAAGGATTTAGACTACTAAAAAATTTACAAAACAATATAAAAAACAGGATTTGGTGCAAAACCCTAAATCACAAAAGATTTCTTTTGTTTTTGTTTTGTAAAAAAAAGTGTTGATTTTTTAAAATAAAAAAACAAACTTCAGTGCCTCACAATCAAATTAGACATAAAGCAACCAACATTTCCAATTCAAACAAAGAGAAACTGTAAAAAGAATCCAATCTAGGTGTACGCGAGATGGACAAGGTCAGGTCATATGGACGTGACTATCTAGTTTTTAGGTCGCGTACAAGGACAAAAATGGAGTTTTTTGCAAAAACAGTGAATCCTACATGAAAAGTACACACCTGTGTGTGTTGTTTCCCATGTACATGCACGGGAAAACGCAAAAAATAAAATTATTGATGCCCCAACACTTAAATTTCTTCTCACAAGGGTCCTAAGATAGAAAGATACTAGGAAGAGATAGGAAAGATTCAGAAAATCGACAGAAACAAAGCAAAAACATTCCAAAAAAATCAATCAATAGACATAAAATCCCTAACTACCCAAAATGGAAAAACTCCCTAGTGGAGTTGTCATTTTTTGTTTTGGTAATTTAAACTACCCCAATGGTCTTTAGGACAAACCACCACAAAGCGATACCCAAAAGAAAACTCAAATACTCAAGCAAAACAAATTCAAAAACCCTTTGCAAACAAATTTCTTGAAATATATAGAGAAGGTTTAAAATGTAACTTACCCAGAATCCAAATGGATGATGTAGAATCCCTAGGCTGACGCTACTCCAATCTTCTCACTAAATTATCCAAGATTCAACCTGAAAATGAGCAAAGATCTACAAAATAGCAGTTACTACTACAACTTGATATAATTTTTAAATGAACTACTAAATAACTCATCCAAATTTCAAGTACTAAAAACTGAAATTAAATATTCAAATTGGACAGAAACAAGAGTTTTTTTATAACTACATAACAACAAGTTACAAATGGATAGATTTCACCTTAATTTCATTGCAGCACCATTCTGGAACTAAGATCAGAGTCCTTCCACCTAGGCCTTTCACACACTCAAGCTAGCTTCACTATGAGAGATATGCTCAAAAGAATCACTTCAATCCTTTAGCATAATATGGGCTCTCAATGATGACTGGAAAACTAGTTTCAGATAAACGAAAGGGGCTTTTGTAAACTAGGGAAAATTGGGCTTTTTAGATTTGATTATAATTGAATTGCACGAGGGTACTCTCCAATTCTTGGGTCCTCATTTTCCTTCTCATATGCCTCTTTTATACTGATGGGGTTGTAGTTAGGGAATTTATGAGACAGTTACTTACGCGATTGGGACAGTTGGGAATGACCAAAACCAAAACTTTTCCCATAAAGTAACTTTTATTTTTATTTTTTACCCTTGAACAAACATGAATGCGAGCTAGCCAAAGATCGATCGCGTGGACACAGAGTAGATACAAATAAGTCGCGTACATATTGAAAAATACAATTTTTTAAGAGGTTTTTCAAGAATGGTTAATATTCATAGATATTCAAGGACTAAGGGAGTCTACAAAAGAGGTAAATGGATAATATTGGTAATCATAGCATCTATGGGACAAGTGTGAAAAAATATGCTATTAACATGTAGAGACAATAAAAAGAAAAATGTCAAGAATCTTTGAAGAAGACAACTTCTCCCTACTATCCACAATTGAGCCTAACAATTTTGGAGAAGCTGTCAAGGATGACCATTGGGTTAAGGCCACATGAATGAAGAATTTGATCAAATTGAAAAGAATCAAACATGGGAACTTGTTCCTAGACCCAAGAATATAAAAGTAATTAGCACTAAATGAGTCTTTAGAAACAATTTGAATTAAGATGGACAAGTAACGAGAAACAAACCAAGACTGTTGTGCAAAGGGTATGCTCAAGTTGAACGAATAGTCTTTGAAGAAACTTTTACTCCTATAGCCAGAATAGAAGCAATCAGAATGTTCTTGGCTTATGCATGTTCCAAGGTATATCAAATGGATGTACAATCAGCCTTTCGAAATGGATAATAATAATAAGAAGAAGTTTACATAGAGCAGCCATAAGGGTTCCTACTGTCAGAAAATAAAGACTATGTCTATAGATTGAAGAAATCCTTGTATGGACTAAAGCAAGCTCCTAGAGCTTGGTACTCAATACTAGATAAGTACTTGCAGCAAAAAGGCTTTAGGAAGGGTAATGCAGACAACAATATCTACATAAAATTTGAACATAGAAATATGATTATCATTGAAGTGTATGTTGATAACATCATTTTTTGAAGTGATGATGATAGATCAAGCCAAAACGTGTCCAAGGAAATGTAGAAAGAATTCAAAATGTCTTTTCTTGAAGAGTTGACTTTCGTCCTATGACTTCAGATATCCCAACTAGATGAATGTATTTTCATTTCCCAAACTAAGTACATAAAATAAATGTTGAAGAAGTTCAAAATGGATGACTGCAAACTTGTAAGTACCCCTATGATCATTGGTTGCAAGTTGAGTAAAGAGGATGAAACTAAAGAAGTGGATCAAAGACTCTATAGGTCAATTACTGGTAGTATATTCTATGTGACAACTTCAAGACCAGATGTAAGGCAAGCAGTTGGACAGCATGCAATATTTCAAGCTGCACCTCACCTAAGGAGACTCATGTTCTAGCAGTAAAAAGAATCTTCGGGTATCTCAAAGGAACAACAAATTTTGGGATATCATATCCAAAAGGAAATGAATTAACTATGATAGCCTATGCATATGCAGATTGGGCAGAAAGTATTGATCACAGAAGAAGTACAGGTGGAGCAACAATTTATTTTGGCAATGTCTTAGTGTCCTGGTTAAGTAAAAGACAATCTTTAGTCTCCTTTTCTACAGTAGAGGAAAAATACATTATAGCAGCAGCATGTTTTGCTTAAGTTTTATGGATGAAGAAAATTTTGAAGGATTTCCAAGTAGATTTCAGTCATCTATTCCAATTTTATGTGATAACACAAGTTCAATTAGTATTTCCAAGAATCCTGTAATGCACTCCAAAACAAAGCAAATTCCTATCACATATCCTTTTTTGAGATAACAAGTCATAGAAAACAATGTCAAGTTGGACTATGTTTACACCAAGGATCAGATTGCAGACATATTCACAAATCATCTTCCCGAGGATACCTTTTAGTATCTCAAATAGAAATTGGGAGTAATTCCCACTCCTCATTAATTTGTTTAAACTTCATCAAAGCTGGAAGTTGTGGGAAAAAAACAAAGATCATAAGGAATAGTCAAAGGAATTGATAAAATCAGTTACTCATATAGGGGGAGAAACATAGCAAGAAGGATTAATTCAAAGAATTACGAGGCATAAATACAATGGGAGTAAGCATAGTCAAAGGGGAATTATTTTCAGATAGAATTAAGGAGAGTGACTCTTTGTCATTGATGTCAAAGGGGAAGAGTAAGATAGTAAAACATAAGTGCAGGAAAAGATGAAGGTCAAGGAGAATGAAGATAGGGGGATATACCTCAGCAAGTTACTACAAATACATAAACGCATAGTCAAATGGGGGGGTTGTAGAAGTTATGTTTTAGTAGTGTTTCCATCAATGACAAAGGGGGAGATTGTTGAGAAAGTGTTTTCATTGATGCAAAGTGGATTTTGATGTGGTAGTGATAATGAAGTGTTGTAATTGATGTCAAAGTCACAAGAAAATGGTGGTTGACGTGTCCCTAATGAAGTGCCATGAGGACAAGTTGAGCTGAGCCTTAAAATGCCCGCCATTTGTTTCATATGCCCACCAACCTAACTTAAATGCTTTCCATGTCAAGACAAATTCCCTCCATTCAAGAGAAATGCCCTCCATTCAAGAGAAATGCTCACTAAGTTAAGATAAATTCTCGGCATTCAAGCAAAATGCCCGCCATCCAAATGAAATCTTCACAAGCCTGATTAAAATGTCCGCACAGGATAAAAAATGCATGCAGCTGGAAAAGTAAAATGCCCACATTGTCAAGTAAAATGATAGAAAATCATTGAGTAAGATGCACACATAGAGTAAAATTCCCGCCAAGCATTGATGAAAATGCTCATACAAATTCCCACACAATTCTAACGCTCGGGCAAGTTAAAAAATGCACATTATCGAAACTGCAGGTATTGCTACATGAACTGCAACCAGCACTACCAGAATTGCAGGAAGTGCTACTGGAACTACAGGAAGTTCTATTGGATATAGGAATCACAAACAGCACTACTGGAACTACAGACATCGCACTTAAAATTCCCTCCAATGCACTTAAAACACCCAACAATGCATTCTACCAAAACTGGACTTCAAACATGCCCTCCAATGCAAGCTACCATAACTACAGACAGTGCTACCGAAATCATAGATAGCATCACCAAAACTATAGATAGCACTACCAAAATTGCTATAGGTTTTGGATCAATGTTTTTGGAAATTTTTGTTGAAAGTGAGGATGTGATTTGTGCCAAGTGATAAATATTGTCTTATGCAATGAACGGGATATGAATATTATGTTTTAAACAAATTTAAAATCTCCATGAATGAGTTGAACTCCAATTTAATAGCAATGGGTGAAGTGCCAATTTTTTGTGGTATACTATGCATGAAATGGTCTCACACTGTGGGTCGACCTTTCCATCCAATGCCCCATGTGATAATTAGCATGTTGGCTTAGTTAACTCAAAGGCCCCAAGTGTAACAATTTGGTCCATAATATGCAAAGGCAAAGTGTATAAATACAGGTGATCACAACACATTTGAGGTGGAAGTGTGTGTGAATATGAAGCTCTGAGGTAGCAAATATGCTATCTGCGGAGGAAGAGACAAAAGATGAAATCAATCAAAGATATCTTTTCCGAGTTTTCGAAATATTGAGGAAGCAAATTATGGGTTGTACAAGTAGCATATTTATGGGCTATGTACAGTGATATTTAAGATATATACTTAACAAACAAATGATCTATTGAGCGGTGCATGATATCCCTAATGTTTATATCTAAAGTTTGAGATTGCAGAGGAAGTGTAGTTGTTACAAGAATTTTTGGAAGTGTTATTACAGGAATTTCTTGAAGTGTTATTATAGAAGTTTAGTGAAGTGTTATTTCAATAAGTTCAGTGTAGTGTTATTAGAGGAATTAGAGTGAATTTTTATTACAGGAAGTTCAGTATTACAGAAAGTGGAAGTGCAATAAAGTGTCATCACAGGAAGTGCATAATTACTGAAATTGTGTTTGCTATGGTAAATACTGGAAGTTACAAGTACATAACACAAGCATATCTACTTTAGGGTAGCAGTTTCGTGCAAGGCAGGGGATTGGTGTCTCCTTCTAGTTGGTGTTGGAGAATCAAGGGAGTTGGTGCTTGCTTCCAGTTGGTGTTGGAGAATCAAGGGGGTTGGTGTCTCCTTCAAGTTGGTTCTTGTAAATCAATGGGTTGGTGCCTCCTTCAATTTGTTGCTTGTAAAACAAGGATTGGTGTCCCTCATAGTTTGAAGCCTGTAAATATTGTAATTCTTGTTTAATATAAGAAATTTTTTATGTGGTTTTCTCTCTTATTGGGTTTCCATGTAAAATATTTGTGTATTGTGCCTTGGTGTTAATCTCTATTGATATGGTTAATTATGTGATGATTGTTTGAAGTTGAAAATATCATTATTGTTAAATCTGTCCAATTCGGATTCACCCCCCTCTCAGTATTGGTGAATATTCCAACATTCCATTGGTTAGATTGATGGGGGAGTACATGACAAGTCAATTCCTTCCTTTAACTTGGGAAAAGCCTTTGGAAACTAACATTGACTTAAGGATTTCAACAATTCCATTTGATAAATAGTTAGTTCAATACACCCATTTGCATCTAACAAGTTCTCTTCTTTTTGGAAGAGGTACTATATCCCAAGTATTTTTCACCATTAAGGAATGATATTATTCATTCATAGATATGTCCAACTCTGAATGACGAGAATCTTCTACAAATGTCTCGATATAATGAGTGTTTAAAACTTGAACCAAAAGAGAACAAGATCGCTAGCACTATGAATGTGTTTGGTGTTGATCTCTAGTATCATTGAAAATATCACCAGCAACTTCGCAAGTTGAACAAACCCATCTAGGAATCAATGGTGCTAGTGCATATTCATGTTCAATGGATCCAGCTATAGGACTATGAGTATGCAAAGGAGTATTTTCATCCTCATTGTCAACATATGAAGAAGAAACCAAAGTAGGATCGAAAGCCAAGAATTTGGGAAGAGAAGATGGAAAAATTATTGAAGATGGCTCGTAGGCTGAAGGTGTCACAAACACCCAATTGGGATTGTGGGACAAGAGATTTTTTATCAAATTTAACATCTCTTCCAATAATAATATTATTGAATTTTGGTTGAAGAATTCTATAACCTTTTACATCTTCAAAATATCAAACAAAAAAGCACTTCTCACTCTTAAGTTGTGTGATTTCTACAGGGTATATCACTCAGCTTGAACAAATATCACTCATGAATTGCAGAGAAGAATAAGAAGAATTGAATCAGTATTCACACATTAACTCAGAAATGGTAAAATATGTTGTATAATCATACATCAGTTGTAATTTGTCACTCCAATCTAAATACAATACTCAATACAATCAAATGAATTCGAATACACCTACGATAATTCAAATTCTCCTCAATGTGTGGCTTGGACAGCATTGGAGACATCACCCAATCAGTGGTAGTAGTAACAAATAGTCAAATATAAGTCAAATGAGTCTAACTGAGTCTAACTGATGCATGTGGCATTGATATAGGGAAGGAGACTCCAAGTTGGGCGCATGAGAGACTGTCAGTAGTCAAGTGGCACTCCGATACAGACAACTGGAAGCTACAGGCAGTTAAACTGAGCAATTGATGCATAAACTATGCAATCAATGCAAGAACTGACTGTTAGAATCCAAGAGTGTGTAGGAAGATGCATTTTTTATCCATATGAGTAAAAAAAGGCGCACTAGGTAGGTAGGAGGGTTACTGAGGGCTAAAAACAGGCTCCAAGGGACTGAAAATAAGGTATAGGTGTCAGGGAGACTACCATATTGATGACTAGATGCATGCAAATACATAAATGATGGTGAGAATATTCCAACACTCCCCCGCAAGTCGGACTATGAGGAAACAAATAACTGAAAACTAGTACGGCCCTGGTAACTGAGACCAAAGGTCACCCCGTACAACAATCTAAATAAATAAAGTGAGGAAAGAGGGAAAACCCAGTGGGAAGAAATCCCCCCCTCAAGATAGAATGTAGAAGGTAATCAATCATGTACATCACTCACCCCAGAAAGAGGCAAGTGACCTTCTTTACCAAAAAAGGGTCTATCGGAAAGAAATGGATCAATGTGTGAATGAACAATGTGAGAAGGATGAAACCTTCCATTCTTAAAATTAGATCTGGTTCTCCTTGGATCAAGTGGATCACCAACAAGATCACCAGTAGATCTAAGAGTTGTGGTTGCCCATCTAGGAAGGTGAGGATCATCAATTGCTAGACCTTCAGGTTCTTATGGATCTGGATCTAACATTCCCTCATCTTCATTGTCAGGTGCTAGATATTCAAGTTCTTGTGGATCTGGATCTAGCATTCGCTCTTCATCACTCTCATTTTTCAGATTCAGAATATGAACTACCATAGGATGAATCTTCGCTCTCTTTCTCATCAAGCAGTAGTGGTGTGGTAGGAAAGCTCTCTTGCTCAACCGGATTCATATCATGCAGTGGTCATTCCTCAAACTGTACACTCTGATCAAGGAATGTTGTCATAGTAGAAGGATCAAGAAACTTGTAGGCCTTTGCACTCAATGCATAACCTACCAATATACACTCTTTACTTTGTGGATCTAGGGCTCTCCTTTTCTTTGTTGGAATCATTTCCCATGCTCTTGATCCAAACACTCTGAGATGGGATACATCAGGTTTGTAACCCATCAATGCTTCGAAAGGAGTCATATTTTTCATTCCTTTGTGAGGGACTCTGTTCTGAAGGTAGGAAACACAGTTGATGGCTTCTGCCCAAAGACTAGGGTGCAACCTTTTGACTTTAGCATGCAGGTTTCCATATCTTTTAATGTCTTGTTCTTTCGCTTTGCAACACCATTCTTCTATGGTGTGTAGGGAATAGTATGCTACATCTATATGCCTTCATCAGAACAAAATGATAGGAGAAGTCACCCTTGACATAATCTCCTCCATTATCAGTGTGGAGGGCCTTGATCTTTCTATATGAAAACTTTTCTGCAGAAGACTTGAAAAACTTAAAGTATCCAAACACTTCTGATTTTAATCTGAGAAATTATACCCAAGTAAATTGGGAATGATCATCAATAAAAGTTAGAATATACCTTTCCTTATTCAAAGATAGATCCGGAAATGGCCCTGAAACATCACTATGAATCAGATCTAGAGGTTGAGAGGCTCTCCTTGCCTTTCCTTTCTCAAACTTCTTTTCCGGATGCTTTCCCATCAAGAAACCCATACAGTTTCCCTTGGAAAACTTGATATTGGGTAGTCCTTCAACCATATTTTGAGTGTGCATGTCATGCAGATACTTGTAGTTGAGATTCCCAAATATTTCATGCCACAATCTACTCTCTTTATTTGCATCTGTTGTAGGTCAAATCTGCGCTTCTCCGTCCGTGATCACATTGCTCTATAGATCACACAAAAGGACACTATGGATGGAAGAGCTAGGTTGACCCTGGATGAGTTATTGCTGAGACTACACTCTTAAGCTAAAAACATATTTTTTCTACAGTTTTCATGACATATGTGCTACTATTGCCACAGTGATCCAGCGTTCTGAACGCTGGTCTACTTGAAGACAACCAGCACACATCCCTTAAAATGTTTCAAACGTTGGTTGTAAAGTGCAAAATTTCCATACTGTGCGCTAGTCTGGTTGTATGAAACCTACACACATCTTAAGATGAAATGAAAAAATATATTAAGATTACGAATTGGGATTAGTTGAAGTTGGTTTTGCAACTTTCCCAACCTCCCAATTCAACCACCTCTTGAATTCAACTGCCTACCTTGTCCCATAAATACAAGGAGGAGCCATGAGAGAGGGACCTAAAAGGAATGCTTTAACTGTTGTTATGTTGGAGGAATTCCCAAGTGATTGTGAAGAGCAGGATCCGAGGACTCGGTTGCAAAAGTGTCTGGACAGATCAGATATATCTATACTTATCTACATTTCTTTGACAATAAAAGGTGGAAATACCCTTCTTGTCCCAATTGAATGTCTATTTGATTGAATGTCTATTTAATTGAATGTTTATTTGGTTAAATATCTGATTGTAGTTGATGTCAACTTATTTCCAATTTCATCATATTTATTACAGTCATGATACGCTGAGGAAGGTTAACTTTATGTTGCAGGTTCATCATTGCGGAAGATCAAGCGAAAGCTAGGATCATCCATAGTTAAAAGGGTACAGCTTTCGATATATTAATCTCTTTCCATTTGTAGTAACTAATGCAAGACAATGAATGTATTTTCCTGTCACCCCACTCAAGTTGGTAGTGTCGTCTCCCCACTATAAGGTATTTTCTTGCACAACAGACTGGAGACTCTGTTGAGGAGTAACCGGTTTTTTTTCTGCTCTAGGGGACCTTGCTAGGTTTTCTTCCAGTTTATTTCAGTCTTTTGTTCTCTGAGAGGTTTTATAGGTCATGTTTTCCTATTCTTTTTATCTTGATTCATCTCAGTCTGCTTCAGCAAATCCCTTTTGTTTTCTTTAAGTCCCTATGTGTTGGTTTTCTATACTTACAATGGCGCATTTTTTGTCATGTACACTGGTCTCCCTTAAACACAGTAGCGCACTTCTCCTGGTAGGAGTTGGTTTTTATACCACACAGTAGCGCACCTTTCGTCTAGGTTCAAGCCTTCTACTAGGGTTTGCTTCCAAGTTGAAGGATCTACTTCTATCCTTTTGCTTTGCTTCTTTGACTGAATACTGAGACTTGTATGTCCTTTTTGAGTTGTGTTTGCCTCTATGAGGTCCTGTAGTTTGCTTTTGCTTACTTTAGCATTTGTTTAAGGTGTCTTTTCTATTGTTTTAGACTTTTTGATGCTATGAGTTACTCTTTGCTAGACAGACCTGCGCATTTTTTTCCCTAGACACTTGTTGCAGTTATACAGACCTGCGTTCTGAATGCTTGTTGTTTGTGGCAATAGCAGCGCACTTTTATCGAGTCTTGTCCTTTTTGTTAGGGTTTAATCCCAGTTTGAGTTTTTAGGGTGGTTTTGAAGGGTTGTTTGGTACAGATACCTTCTGAACATCTATTCAGATCAATTTGAGTGAGTTAAAGCTTTCTAGTTAACTTTTCCTTTCAGTTTGCGTGTTGGTAGGGTTACTTTTTGGTTTGCTTACCTACTCCTTTTTTTGGCGGGTGTTTTCTTAGGTTTTGGTGCTTAGGAGAAGCCTTTTAGGTCTGTCTTTCCATTGCAAGCATCTATTTTCCCCTTTTCTTTTACACTTTGTTATGAACCTTGAGTTTGTTAATTGAAACAACTCAGTAAGTGTAGTCTTTCTCAAGTCTTTTGATTTGATTGTTTAAGCCATTAGGTTATTTTTTCCTTACTCACATTTTGCGTTAGGTCTTACTTGCTCATTTCCAAGTCTTTTTCTTTTGCAAGTATTAGAAAAAGACAAAAAATGAAATTGGTAGCTTAGTAATAAGATTCATCATCTTTTTCGAAGTAGCATAGATCGTTTGCTTTGAAAAACTAAAAGAAAATTACAAAAAAATTATTTAGGATTGCCTGGTTTCAGTTTTGAAGAATATAAATGAAAAGAAAAGAGTCTTTTGTGAATTTGAAAGCATTATTTCATACGCACTTTGTTTTTTGTCGAAACCATTCCACACACTTCACTATCCTTATTGAGTAAAAAGTATCCCTTAAAAAGAAATCTTAATCAAAGTAACTAGAAAATTTTTCTTTTTAGGTATACACATCATCAACTAGCTTAGGCTAGGGTTTAGGGTTTAAATCACCTTAAACTACCCGGAATCGGCTTCATTACTCAACAATCGTAATAAGACTATCTATTAGGTAAATCCACCTCTATCAAAATATCATGGGAACGCTCTACTCAAACCAGAGTTAAGCACGAGGCTGTGGGCGATTGGAACTGTTGAGGATACCCCCTCACTTTCCTCTCAACCATAAACCAGAGTTGATTCGCATACGAGGGTTCACTAGTACTTTCAAGTACTTTTGGACTTCGGGATTTGCTATCCTGCCCATGCGTTTTGGCTAGGCTGGTGATTGTTCCCCCAGGTTTTTTCGTATTGGTGGTATCGTTAGTATCATAACCCTAGGGATCTACACAGGTAGAGTGGAAGGATATTCCCACTTCACCTCGGACAGACGCGAAAGGTAACCCTTTGGCAGTAATCTCGGGAGGGCGGTTTTGTGATTCAAACGCTTGCACCTAGAGGACCTCCATTGGACACCGCATAATTGACAGTTGATACTCCATTAGTTTGTTCTGGGCCCTCATCATCCTAGACTTGCTTCTGAGAGTATTTTCCTTGTATTGCTTGGTTTGACCACTTAGGAAATTTTTAGTGGTATGTTGTTTGCTCCTTAATCGTAGTGGCCACTAGGTTTTGTACTTAGTTTTCTTTTTATATAATTGTGGAGGAACAACCTCTTCGTAGGTCTCGAAGGTTGCAAAACCTTCCCCCACTCATTTTGGAGCCTCCACCGCCACTGCGATGCTGGAGGATAGATTCCTGTGGTTCATTTGAACTTATGGGAGAAACAGAAGTACCTAGAGAACCACATCCTAGAGTTCAGGATCAACAGGTCTTTGATACTATTGAGGTTGAGGACATAACTTCTAGAGAGTTCAGTACTCCTTTCAACCCTCCCTTAATAGTACCCAATGATCCACTACTGGTACTTGTAGGATTTCTAGGACAACTTGAGTACATTGCATATTGGTTTACCCCTGGTTACCATATGGCTACTTCCGGAGATGAAACTGGAGTTCCCCAAACTCCATCTGCTACCATGGTCACGAGATCTCTCTCTCATTCTTTCGCAAGTACGTCGGTATCTACCTCATTGTAGGATGCATCTACTTCAGCTCCTGCTTTTAGTTTCAGTACTAGTACCATAGGGATGTCTAGTTCTCAACCTTTGACAACTACTCCGCCTATTGGTTCTACTGCTGGACCTTTTCAGATTCCTGTCACTTGGATATCGTTGATACCGTCTACTTCATCTCCCTTTATGCAACATTCACAGGGTATTCCACAAACTGCTCCTTTCAGAGAAGGTTTCCCTTGGTTTGAAGGGCACATAGCTCCCTCCATGCCCTTTGTAGGCTCGATGCCTACTCTATCCACAGCTATAGGAGGCTAGATGCCTATGCCGTCCATTACATCTGTACCTGGGTTTAACCCCTACACAGGTCAACATGTACATCATTCCAATGTGTAGACATCTCATATACCTGTAGGGAGTATCCCTTTTTCACTATTTAGTGGAGGAGGTGGTAATGCTTTTAACCCACATTATGGAGGGGCTAACACCCATCCGCAATGGACACACACTCAAGGGACTAACCCTCTCTCTTTTGGTTGGAGAAATTTTAGCAACGCATTTGCTTCACAACCGGTGGTTGGGGGCAACCCAAACCAGCAGTACACGAGTCAAGCTTTAGGTGGTTCTTCCTACCAAAACCCTGCTAACCAAGTGCCATCGGCGAGATCTCATTTACCTTTTCTGGAAACTCTGAATTTTCAAGATCTTTCAAAACTTACGAATGATCCGGTGCGGCATCACCCCGCATGGCCACCTGTCCCAACTAAACTTCCTTCTGACATCCCAAAGTTTGAAGGAAAGACTAGGGAGGATCCCGGTGATCATGTGACTAATTTTCATCTCTAGTGCTCTTCGAATTCTTTGAACGACGATTCCATCAGATTGAGGATCTTTCAGAGAACCTTGACTAGTGTTGCAGCTAAATGGTACATTGAACTGCCTACAGCTACTTATGGCACCTTTTGGGATCTAGCTAATATTTTTCTAAACCACTTCCAACTTCCTTCTCGGTATGATTCTGGTACAGACCTTCTGTCAACTTTTCAACAGAACAAAGCCACTCACTTATTTGACCATATTCAGGAGTGGCAAAGGAGGAAGAGGCTCATTAAAGCTGACATCCCTCTAGGGTTCTTATTAGAGTGGTATCTCAAATCACTCCTCCCTTACATTTCGAAGGAAGTAGCAACTTCTGGGGTGTCCTCCGAAGAAGAAGCCATCCTTAGAACCCAGCAGCTTGATCTAGTATATGCTCAGTCTGGGCTCTTATATGAAATCATTCCTGACACACCGAGATCTAACACAGATCTAGGTAAACCTAAGCTTGGACCACATGCCGATGTAATTGTGGGTTCAGTAGATTTTGCAGTGTTTTATGCTTTAACAAAGCAGGTTCACGCCTTATCGTACAAATAGTTTGCTGCAGAAGCAACTTCAGTTGCGTCCTCCCCTTCGAAAATGGAATCTGTACAACAAGTGCACATGAATCAAAAGGGTCCTCGGCAGCCCAAAAACAAAAAGAAGGGTAAGAAATGGGAGGAAAACCACCAAAATCCCAAAAACACTGAAAATGTCGAGTAGGGAAAAAAAGAGAAAAAGAAGGTAAAGTTTCCTTACAAGCTATGCAAAGAAGATCACCTTACCCATCAATGCCCTCTGATGGAAGAAGCCCAGAAGTTTCTCCGTGAAAAGAAACCTACTGTCTTAAAAGACCCATTCCCTCACGGGAAAGGTTCAGCTTTTGGCAACTCTAGTGCTGGGAGCACTCATCATGCCTCAGCTGCTGATCAATCGTTCATTAATATGGTTAATTTGGACACTCTTTTGCAAACTCGAGCTAGAAATTATATCCCGGATCTACAGCATAAGGATGTTCCCAAGTCATCTACCCCTCTCCACATCGAGAGACCGGTGGATTCGTTGTCGAAGATCCCGAAAGTTGTCTTCAAATGGGCTGTGAACAATCCCAACGTGTGGGATGTCCCCAACTACAATGTGGTGGAGGATTTATCCCAAACACCTAGTCCCATGTCCACTTTGGAAGTACTACAAAGTTGTCCATTACAATGTAGTGCACTTCTTGCAGCGATTAGGAGTGTAGATTCATCCAACATGCTTGCTCGTTTTGATATGAACGATATCAAGTTTCGGTTTCCGTACCACATCGCTCTCCAAATAGAGGTAATCCATGGTCCCAAGAACATTGGACAAGTTGTTGTAGATGAGGGCGCATCTACATGCGTAATGTCCATTTCTTGTTGGAAGGATTTGGGTGAACTCGAGTTAGCTCCCTTGAATACAGTACTTACTACCTTTGATGGAAGATCCTTCCATCCACATGAAGTCTTACCTTCATTTGATGTTGAACTTGCATACAAGATAGTATCTGTAGAGGTAGAAGTTCTAGATGCTCCGCTCAACTATAACTTGTTGTTAGGTAGGAGCTGGACGTATGCAATGAAAGCAATGCCATTGTCCATTTTCCAGGTTATAATGTTCCCTCATGAAGGCAAGATCGTCACAGTCGATCAACTTTCATTTTCTCGGAAGAATAACCAGACTTCCTCGGATTCAACAATTCTGATGGTTGATCATTCCTGCCCAGTTACTGAGAGTTTAGGAGCAGGGCTCTATCAGTCATTAATAGGCACTTTTGCCTACCTTCTCATGTTCAGTTTATTGGTTCTGAAGAGTGTTCTTCGTATGATATTTTCACGGTTAGTCCAACGACAGATCCATGGATTCTCCCCTCCGAATCAAAACTAGTTGTGCCTTTATCTGTTGCAGAGGTAACCTACTTGGATTTACAGCATGCTGCAACATAACATATCGTGACTCCGTTGGTCTCTACTGAGTCAGATATGGACTATGCTCCTGCATGGTCAATGGACTCTATCCACTCTTTTGACCGTCTAGACACTAGTTTTCCCTCTGATGAGGCAATCTTGGAAGCAATGATTGGCCTGGACCATCCTTGGGAACACATGCACCACAGGTCTTATTTTCTTCTTGATCTGGACAAGATTGAGAGAGGTGAGTTTTCTATGAGACCCGGTGGGAATGTTGATTTGTCCGCTATCCCTTCTACTTCAAAATTTGTTTATGCTGAAGGTAATATGGAAAATATTTCAAGAACCATTCCGATCAACATTTCCATCAAACTTGGGGTCATGGAAAATATTTTCATTGGACCAGATTGTTCTCCTGAGGAGATCATTTTGTATACCAATCTTTTTAAGGAATTCCGCGACGTTTTTGCCTGGTCTTACAAGGAGATGTCAGGCATTGACCCCGCCAATGTTGAGCATGTCATCACAACATATCCCAATGCTAAACCTATGACATAGAAGCTCCGTCCAATTAACCCTCGAAAAGCAGCTACCATGAAGGCAGAAGTAGAGAAGTTGCTCAAAGCCGGATTTATCTATCCGATAGCTATGAGGGAATGGGTTTCAAATCCTACTTCGGTAGACAAAAATCAAGGTACCATTAGAGTTTACACTGACTTCCGGGACCTGAATAAAGCTTTTCCAAAAGACAATTACCCCACGCCATTCATAGATCATATCATTGACGCGTGTGCGAGCCATGAAATGTTTTCTTTCATGGATGGGTTTTCAAGATATAATCAGATACAGATCAAACCTGAAGACCAACACAAGACAACTTTTAATTGTCCTTGGGGGACCTTTTCCTATCGGAAGATGCCATTTGGCTTGAAGAATGCTGGAGCTACCTTCCAGCGAGCAATGAATTTTTCTTTTCATGACATCAAGCATGTAGTCGAACCTTACCTGGATGATCTCCCTGCGCAATCTCGCAAGAGACGGGAGCATCCTGACCACTTAAGACTTGTGTTTGAAAGGTGTTGTAATGTACCCACCCATCCATCCAAGGAAAGGGAGAGAACATGATGCCATTATAAGGGGATCTTCATAAAACTCAACCAATTCATTAGATGCATATAGTTAAAAACAAATGTGTGCAGATGTAAATTAAACAAACATGCACAGCGGAAATGAACTCATCCACACACATGTTACATGACTGTTTTTCAATTTAACACAGCCAACAAATTAATACATTTGCAGAAGTAATTACATAAGAAAATACTCATCTTGACGTAATGTTGTCCCAACAACTAGCTATGTCACTGCAATGTTCCTCCCAACCGTAGGTCTCTGCCCAGCCTGTATTATTTCAGCACTTAGAGACCACCCCCGAGCTGGACATGATATCTATAAGGAAATTGGGACTCTCAAACCCTGCATAGCTAAAGAAATGGATACCCAACTCAACCCGGCATTCTCTTGCACATCAAACTTAGATATGGCTCTGGAACACACTTTCAACAGTGGTACTTAGGAAATAGATGGACAGGGGTTTTCCCAAAACGTAGGCACACCAAAACGGATTGTGGGAAGAGGAATCCAACCCCAGGGAAGAAAACCGATTTCTCCCATAGATGTATGAGCATACAATGGGCCAAACGGCCTCAATAAAACCCCAAATCGTTTCCTCTTCTTCCCCACTGTTAGCCACAACAAAAACGCCCTTCCCAGCTAGAAAAATGAATGTAAACACAGTAAAACCAGTGAGGAAAACGCCGAGGTAGATCCAAACTCGTGAGAGGGCAAAGTGGGTTGATGGGTAATGGCTTGGGGAGAAATTCATGGCTCTTTTCTTGCCTAAGAAGCCAAACACGAATTTCCATGCAGGGTGGATCGCCCATACCCGAATTTGGACAGCCATACCTCCCATTCCCCAAGGCATTAACTACCTCAACCAACTCTTGGGAGAAATCAATGATTGGGTAAAAAAGTCAACATGGGTAGTTGGCGGTTCATGGGTTCTCTAATTGACACTTGGCTTGACTCAATTGGCTCAAAGGGTTTGAATATTTCCCTCCCAATTCCTTGCAATATCATGCCCCCATCTCTTGTTGCATTGCATAGCTAGCTGTGGGCATTTATATTAAGATGCATATTTACAATTCCCATGGTTCACTAGCACATGGGTAGCATTATTTCAAATACCTTCCTCTTCAAGATCGAGCATTCAGTAGAGGGGCCTTGGCCTTGAGCTCCACGCTAGGAATCATACATAATATGCATACAATATTTACATTATAGCCCAAATATTACAAGGGTCAAAATGGGGTACGTGACAATCCCCTCCCCTTGGAATAACACCATCCTCGGTGTTCCAATACCTAGGAATACATACACGCTATGTACATGTCCAAAATTCACAAAATATGGCAGGTCTGTCCTGCATCTCACCCTTTACTTGGGTTTCTGGGACCAAGTCCTTTGGTCTTCACAAACTGTTCCTGAGGCTAGGACCCTCTAGCTTTGCATGAGGGCATTGTTCCAAAACAATCCCTTCCCACTGATCTACAAGTCTGGAAACTTTATGGCGGTTATCCTCTTGATGTTTCATTGTTTGGCAGTTGCGGAGGAAATGATTTCTGTCACATCCCCAACATTTCACTGGTTGCTTTACCTTTTCCTGCTCCGATTCCTTTGAGTCTTCCCACCTGGAACGTTTCTTAATCGGACGATTGGATGAATGCTTATTCATTGGTCCACTTTCTTTTCCTTTACTGATTGCTCCCTTAATTCTTTTTACCTCTTTTTGCAGACGAATAGAGTCCTGCAGAACCTCGTGGTTCATCTCATTTTGTTGCCTCTGTAGCTTGAGCATCTCTCCAAGATTTTCTTGGGTTTTTGCAATTGTTTGAAGAAGACTTTCAGCCAATTCTAATAGCCCTTGGTCTGCCGCCATGGTCAATGTGCACAGCTGACCACACTTTACTTACTAGCAACACTTGCTTGTGTCGACTGCAACCAATTCTTTCAATCTCTCACCTGTGAAATTTATCATGGAAACTCTTTGTTAGGACAAGCATAATATAAACATTAAAATTAGTAAATTAATTCCCCATTGACATGGAACGTCCATGCTTCACTCATGCGACTTCCAAATTTTTCATGCTTTCCCAACATACACATGATCTCTTTCATGTTAATCCTTTCATAGTGAAATAACTAATTTAGAATTCACAATTTAATTCAAGCAAATAAACACATTCTTCTTCTAGTCATGACATGCATTCAACAATTCTTTGTTTTATAAATGCATCAATAAAAGGAAAGAGAAGAGTAAGAGTTTCTCCCTCTTAGTCTTATTTTATTACGGAGCCATGACATCACTGTGGTTTCATGCTCCTTAGTCTCTTTCACTTTAATGTGAATGCTTGAATTGCTCTTTATTGGCTATGACACTTAGTGTCTAAGGTCTGTTTAAATCTTTTCAACTTGGGTACCCCTTCCCATTCTACTTACAGAACCTCGGGTTGCTAGGACCCATTCATGTTCACTAGCACCATCTTTTATTACTGCTCATATTGAGCTCTTTTAGGACAGTCATATGTCCATACGCATCCCTATGATGCCTTCCTGATCTTTGCTTCCAACAATACCTACACTCAAACATTGAATCAATTCACATGTTTAGTTTATTTCATAAGGTTTTTCTCTAAATAAGGGTTTGAGAAATCATAACCAAATCATATACACACGTATATTCATAAGCAAGAAGCTACAAGGTAACCAAATACTTATCTATATTGGATGTCTTCACTTTATTCCACAGGATCGTTCTTTGCTTTACGAGCCTTGGATTTCCCCGTGAACACAATTATGAATGTTGGGCTAGCACGTAGGCTACTCCACAATCATTCGAATAGGCAATGCGAGGCTAGTACGCTGACTGGTTTTATCAATTCTTTAAGGGGTATTGGGCTAGCATACACGCTGTTTCACAATATTAAGTAGTGAATGCCCAACCAGTTACTCTCTGGATTTATCAAAATTTCATATCGCCTACTCATTTAATCTCTAGATTTACCAGTAATTTTATAGCACCCGACTAGTTACTCTCTGGTTCTACCAAGGAATTTATAGTGCACAACCAGTTACTCTCTAGTTTTATCAAGAATTTCATAGTGCACAACCAGTTACTCTCTGGCTTACCAAGCATTTGTGGCTCTTTCAGGGTCCTTACTTCCTGCAATGGCCAAGGTTTCCAACAAAGAAACAATAGTGTATTAGCTTGGTTGTCATAAGACTTATACCTGAAATATTCATTATTCCAAACAAGACGTAAATGAAAACGAATACTTATCTGTATTGTGTGTTTCCCCTCTGGTCCACAGGATCCTGCTTCGCTTTGCAAGCCTTGGGATCACCTATGGACTTGGATGTAATTAATGCTTCACCAGTACACCTTCACGCCGACTGGATTTACCAAGCATTTGGTGGTGCCCAACCAGTCCCATACCTAGTTGGCCCTCTCCATTTCCGAGCCAGCACATTCATCTGGGTCATTGACCAATGGAGAAACTGCGCCACCTGACCATTATAGGTCAAGGATCTACTATGGAGTCATAGACATCTCAGGGTTTTCAGTCAGTTTTCGGTGCCCACCCTCCCACTGTTGTCCCAGTAGAGATTTTATGCCTTTACCAATGTCACCACACCTTCTTGCACCATAACCCTTCACACACACCAACTCTTCATTCATACAAGGATGCCACACCTTCTCTTGTGCAAATCAGTGGTTCCTTTTAGGAACTTTATAGGTGACTTTTTGGACTACAGGTTAGCATGACCCCACTCACACAAGGATGATAACTCTTCTTATTACACGGCTCTTCGGGCTTGTCCATCCCTTCTGGTAATATTTCATGTGAGCATAAAAACGTTACCAATTCCTATACAGTCCTTTTGCGTACCCTTCTTCACTTTGCCTCTTAATGTGCATTATCAATCTGCATCTGTGTAGGATGACAACATAAGAAGGATAAGCAAGCTCATCAATATTGCTGTTCAATTTTTGTAACTATCATCCATATCATTCACTATCAAGTATTGAAACACCAAGAATGCGTCCATTCCCTTAGGGTGTAGTCAATATTGAAAACCCTATCATGACTCAGCACCAGAAAAGGTGTGCACCCCCTTTCTGATGTGCGCCATGTAGGCCCTAATCATACTCAAGCAATCTGCAAGGATATAAATAAGATAGAGCATGCTCTGCATATTAACATTAATAATTTAGACATGCATGTTTTTGTTTAGGGTCACAGAATACTCATTCATTTTGCAGGTGTGTCTTACATGCCTTTTGGGCATAGCTTTACCATCTCACTTCATGGTTTGCCGACATGCGGTTTGGCTGAGACATTATCAATGGCGTTTCACCCAAAACCCATTTCCAAAGCATGGGATCCTTCCCATCTAGTTTGGCTTCTGCGGGCCATCACACATGGTCTTCCTGCAATGTGTCATCTTGGCACACTTTATCAAATAGCCAAACAGTCAGCAACATTTAGCAATAAGCTTCAAATATGATTGTTCCATAACCAATCAATGGCATTAATAATTAAATTCAACATGAATCTACAATTCTGTCTCCTACAGAAATTGATTTGCCTGGAAATGAGGCTATCCTCATATTGTTTGGCTCTCGTAAGTGGTATGTCCATTATGGTTTCACCCTTGCTACCATACATGAACATCCACCTACAACATGTCCTCCTGACACAATTCTATATAAGCCAAACAGTCATTAGCAATTATAAGCGAATTCTCAAATCTGAAATTTATAAATTTGTTTTCCTACATAAATTAGATTTGCAACCATGAGACTATTCTCATAAACTTAAACCAGACAATTTTCAGATTTGTTTCATGCATAAATTACAACCATGAGAACCTTCTCATAACCTTTGGCTTCTGCACATGGTAGATCCTGGTCTTTACTATGGACTTATCCTCATTGCCATACGCAAGACCTTTCTACCTGAAAACTGAAATTTCAATTAGCCAAACACGTTGTGAGTATGTATGCATATACTCTCTTCATTGCTACAACAGTCACTGAAGTGATCTTAGAATTATAATGCTCAATAATTCAAACACTTTCAGCTGTTAACATTTTAAATGCAATGAAATATATATATCTCTATATATGCATTAAAAATTGCAAGACACAGTCACACTATCCATGCAATTTAGATAAACAGTAAATACTCATTACTTCACATTTCATGCAATTCTGTCCTTCCAACAGAGCATTCTTGGTAGCCCATCAACATGTCTACCTTCTATATTCAATCATTCTCCTGCATGGCTGTCATTAACATCGCTTAATGTTACCTGATCAGTTGGCCTCTTACCAAGGCTACACAGTCCTTTTGCCAACCTCATGATCATAGATTTGTTGCACCATCCTTTCCTTATAAGGTTTTTGGTCATATGCAACAACATCATCCACATCCTTAGCCATGCTTCGGTTGTCTTTGGTCCTACAACCAATACGAACACAACTAATTATTAGCAACCACAATCATTATCTTAAGTGGCTTATTGCATATGTAAAACCTCACTATTTTATCAATATGCAATATCATATACATGCAAAAACATTTTCATATACATTGTGCAATGTTTATTAATATGCCATCCAATGCATATTCATCTTATCTATCTAATCTCTTTCATTTTTAGTCATGCTTTTATGTTCTAATCCATACAACCATTATCAACCATAAGAAATACCATTAATGGGCTATTGCATGTGTAACTTCAGTACCTTTACCCATAGGCAACATCATGTTTATGCATAAGCAATTTCACATGCACTATGCAATGACTCCTTAATCATGCCCATCAATTCATATGCATTACTCTCTTGCATTTCCAACATCCCTATGCCATAACTTTCAATTTATGAAATTTAGGAAATATAAATACAATAGCAAGAGAGGAGTTAAGGAATTCCCCCCAATTCCTCATTCTGACATGGAGTTCCTCATCCACATCATAGATAATCCTTTCCTTGGCTTCCCTACCAAGCATACAAGCAATACTTAGCTATGATATTGTCTTGAATTAGCAATTCAACATATATAACCGGAATCATATATGTTTAATCATTTATTCTTGCTATTTCCCAATATGCAATTCTTATGCTACAAACATAATTAGTTTTAAGGTGAGGAATTTCCCTTTTATCAACATTTCCTTGCTACTCCCATTGCTCTTACACAATGCATATCACAGCCAATTAATTTTAATAAGGCTTCCACAACCTTCCATGCAATTCCTGCTTCTCATCCCAAGAATGCATTTCACACTTTTAACGACTGTCTCTGGGAGACGACGGGGGTCAAGGGGTTTTTTTGTTTTTTGTAAATCTTTCCATTTCGCGCAGTCTGGCACACAAGTTCCATGGCATTTTTCAACTTTTAGCGCCTGAAAAATCTTCCTGGAAAGCCACTGAAATTTCCTGTTTCGGAGCAACTCAACGAGTTCTTTCAACCTGTTCCGGGCCAACTCATTGAGTTCTTCCGATTGAAAACTCAGTTTTTCCTTCCAATACACTGTGGACCAACTTGCCGAGTTCCTTCCAACGTTGCGGAGCAACTCGCCCATCTCTTCCGAAGTTGCAGACGAACTTGCCCAGTTCTCCCGTTGTTTCGGAGCAACTCACCAAGTTCTTCCGAAATTTCTTCTTTGATGCCAAAAAACACTTAGAAAATTTTTGAAAAATTTTGGACCAACTCGCTAACTTTCTTTGCCGTTGTGGATGAAAACTCTTAACTTTTCTGCTGTTTCATCCCAAAACTTTTTTCTTTCCGTCATTGCGGCAAAACTTACGAGTTCTTTCTGTCGAAATTTCCCTTCCTTCTTCGGTGAACTTAATGATTTTTTGCCGCGTTGCGGAACAACTTTGCCGAGTCCTTCCGTCTTTGCAGATGAACTGACCGAGTTTCTCCGCCGTTGCAGGACAACTCCACAAGACTTGCTGAAACGCATCGGCACAACCAAACAAAAACACTTAGAAAAATTTTCAAAAATACTTATAAAATTTTTTGAAACTTTTTCTTCTTTTCCCGGGCATCCCGCAACTTCGTCGGCGCAACTCGCCGAGTTCTTTCGCTGTTGCGAATGAACTCACTGAGTTTCTCCGCCGTTGCGGACGAACTTGCTGAGTTCCTTCGCCGTTGCGGACGAACTCGCCGAGATTCGCTAGCACAGTTTTTGGCAGAAACTTATAGCTACTTAGAAAAATTTTGAAAATTTTCTTAACTATCAGTGCTGAGCAGGAAGCATACTTACCTCTGCAACTATGATAGGTAGCCCATAAAGGCCCAATGCTACAACCAGCAGCTCTGATACCATTTGTAACATACCCACCCATCCATCCAAGGCAAGGGAGAGAACATGATGCCATTCTAAGGGGCTCTTCATAAAACTCAGCCAATTCATTAGATGCATACAGTTAAAAACAAATGTGTGTAGATGTAAATTAAACAAACATGCACAACGGAAATGAACTCATCCACACACATGTTACACTACTGTTATTCAATTTAACACAGCCAACAAATTAATACATTTGTAGAAGTAATTACATAATAAAATACTCATCTTGATGTAATGTTGTCCCAACAACTAGCTATGTCGCTGCAACGTTCCTCCCAACCGTAGGTCTCTGCCCAGCCTGTATTATTTCAGCACTCAGAGACCACCCCCGAGCTGGGCATGATATCTACAAGGAACTTGGGACTCTCAAACCTTACACAGCCAAATAAATGGATACCCAACTCAACCCCAGCATTCTCTTGCACATCAAACTCAGATATGGCTCTAGAACACACTTTCAACAGTGGGACTTAGGAAATAGATGGACAGGGGTTTTCCCAAAACGTAGGCACACTAATAAGGATTGTGGGAAGAGGAATCCAACCCCAGTGAAGAAAACTGATTTCTCCCACAGATGTATGAGCATATAAGGGGCCAAACGGCCTCAATAAAACCCCAAATCGTTTCCTCTTCTTCCCCACTGTTAGCCACAACAAAACGCCCTTCCCAGCTAGAAAAATGAATGTAAACACTTTAAAACCAATGAGGAAAATGCCGAGGTAGCTCCAAACTCGTGAGAGGGAAAAGTGGGTTGATGGGTAATGGATTGGGGAGCAATTCATGGCTCTTTTCTTGCCTAAGAAGCCAAACATGAATTTCCATGCAGGGTGGATTGCCCATACCCGAATTTGGACAGCCATACCTCCCATTCCCCAAGGCATTAACTACCTCAACCAACTCTTGGGAGAAATCAATGATTGGGTACAAAAGTCAACATGGGTAGTTGAGGGTTCATGGGTTCTCTCATTGACACTTGGCTTGACTCAATTGGCTCAAAGGGTTTGAATATTTCCCTCCCAATTCCTTGCAATATCATGCCCCCATCTCTTGTTGCATTACATAGCTAGCTGTGGGCATTTATATTAAGATGCATATTTACAATTCCCATGGTTCACTAGCACATGGGTAGCATAATTTCAAATACCTTCCTCTTCAAGTTCGAGCATTCACTAGCGGGGCCTTGGCCTTGAGCTCCACGCTGGGAATCATACATAATATGCATACAATATTTACATTACAACCCAAATATTACAAGGGTCAAAATGGGGTACGTGACAGGTGTGGATACTACAAGATTCGATTGAATCCCAACAAATGTGTATTCTGCATCGAATCTGGACAATTACTGGGTTTCATAGTATCTAGTCGTGGCATAGTGGTGGATCCATTGAAAGTTGAGGCGATTGTAAATCTACCTCCTCCTCGAACCCTGAAACAATTTCAAAGTCTACAGGGCATGTCCAACTTCTTGAGACGCTTTATCATTAACTATGCCAAAATTACAAAAGGTTTCATGAGACTGCTTAAACAAGACACCTACTTTTTGTGGGATGAGGCTGCTCAAGCATCATTTGAGGCCTTGAAAAAGGCATTACTTTCAGCCCCCTTGTTAAGCCCGTCAGACTATACGAAGGATTTCCTCTTATATATCGCTGCATCATTATACACAATATGCATAGTACTGGTTCAGGAGGATGACAAGCTCCAAGAGCATGTCATTTATTATCTATCACGCACCTTGATAGCTCCTGAGATCAAGTATTCTCACGTAGAGAAGTTGGCACTAGCTACCGTCTATGTTGTTCAATGGCTACGTCACTATATATTATTGCGAACTACCACAGTGGTTACGGAAGTCAACCCATTTCAATATGTTCTCACTCAACGCATAATCGGTGGGAAATTTAACAAATGGATTGTAATCCTGCAAGAATTTGACTTGGTTTTTCAGTCTGCTAAGTCAAAGAAATCACTGGTGTTCGCCGAACTGATTTCTGAATTCCCTAGTGACATAGTACACATTGAGGAAGATTCATCATTCCCTGATGAACATATCTTTCTCATTTCATCCTCTGACCCATGGTATGGGGATATCTTGGTATATCTATAGACTTTGAGGTGTCCCACCACTTTCTCTAGAGACGAACGACACAAACTTAAGAGTCATGCAAAGAACTACCTCATCATTTCTGACACTTTGTACAGACGTGGGGTAGATTCCATCTTATGTCATTGTTTAACCCTGGAGGAAGAAGAATCAGTATTGAATGATGCTCAAAGTGGATCCTGTGGGGGTCATCTTTATGGGTTGGCAATAGCCCAGAAAATACTGTGTGCTGGTTATTTTTGGCCCACAATCTTCAAATATTGTGTGGAAGCTATGAAACGCTGCCAAAAATGTCAGTTTTTCACCAGGAAGATGAGAGCACACCCATCTCCTCTCCATCCTGTAATCACAACAGGTCCCTTCACCAAGTGGTAGATTGATTTTATGAATTGTAATCTAGTTTCAGCTGGAGGTCATCATCATATCATTGTTTCCGTCGACTACTTCACCAAGTGGACCGAGGCAATGCCTACTATTAAGGCAGATGGGGAAACGACTGCTTATTTCATTTTCAACCAGATCATTGAAAGATTTGGTATACCCAAAGATATCGTGACTGATCATGGTCGTCATTTTCAGAACAGCATGATGACCGATCTATACACCATGTTAGGTTTTCGGCAGGAACATTCGTCTTTGTTTTACCCATGGGTGAATGGTCAGGTCAAAGCGGTCAACAAAAGTTTGAAGATCATCGTACAAAGGACCGTTAATGCCAGTAGAACTAACTGGAACATTATGCTGTATCCCGCTCTTTGGGCCTACCGAGCCAATGTAAAGACTACTACCAGGTTCTCTCCCTTCCAACTTGTGCATGGGATAGAAGCAGTCATTCTGGTTGAGTGTGAGATTCCTTCATTGAAGTTGGTTGTCCAACTACTACCTGATACTTCAGTCTTGGAAGAACATTTGCCACATTTAGAACATCTGGATGAGCAGCGTCACGACGCACTCACAGCAAATGAAGCATATAAGAACCGAGTCAAGGGACAGTATGATAAGTCTATCAGAGCTAGGGTTTTCCTTGAAGGAGACCTTGTTCTGCAATGGGATCAGGACAAGGAACCTTTAGGAGATGGCAAGTTTAAGTCCATGTGGCTCAGTCCCTACATAGTTTCTAAGGTGTTGAAGAAGGGTGCATACGAGTTAATAGACTATGAAGGTAATAAGTTGTTGGAGCCTAGAAATGGGCTCTACCTAAAAAAGTACTACGCCTAGGCATCTGTGATTTTTCATGTATTATAGTTGTACATTTTGTAGGGTTAGCTTTGTTTATGGTTGTCGTTACGTCTTGTGCATCTATTTTCTTTGTGTTTCATATGTCGACTGAAAACTTTATAGGGTTTGCTGATGGCGCTAGCCGCCACACCCGTCAATTGGCTGCAGCTGCTTGGGTTATTTACTCACCAATTGGCCAACTGGTTTCTTCGGGAGGTGCTTGTTTAGGTCCCACAACGAACAATGTGGCTGAATTTAGTGTGTTCATAAAGCTACTCCGAGATGCTTTGTTCCATGGCATTTCACATTTGGAGGTACAATTCGACTCACAGTTAGTTGTTTTTCAATTAATGGGTGGTTAGAGATCCTACTTTGCTATGTCATTTTTTGCGCGTTAAGTTACTTGAGAGACAGTTTGATCACATCACGTATCAACATATTCCAAGAAATTTGAATGCATTATCTGATTCATTTGCAAACTACGTTTTAGATTGACATTTGCATCATTCACATACATAATAATTCATGCATAAAAGACAATAACACACATGTAAATAACACTGATACTGTATATATATAATCTGTATCAAAAAATAATATGAGTTTGGGTCATAAGTATGTCACAGAGTCATGTCATAATATACAAAATTGGGCTCGATGGCCTAAAAAATATACATATATATGTGTCATTCTCCTATGGAGAAGGAGGGGCCTCATCTGCCTGTACTGCCTCTTGATAGAAAATTAACAGCCTAGCTACTTTCCTCAGTAACCGAATCCATGCTGGGGGCACACCCACCACATTCTCCTACATGTCGAGTGGCAACCGCTCGATCCTGTATGTCGAAATGTCATGAGTCAACCAACTCATCTTCCCCTCTATGTTTTCCAGCATGGCATCAGCTGCCCCTACTATAATTGGTCTCACGAAGGTATGAGGGTGTCCCTCAGGACGCACTAGTCCAACATCTGCATATGACATTTTTGTTTCAGTACTTCAAACTCATCATAAAAATAATATATATATATAATTGAAAAAATTAAATAATTTTTCAAAAACAAACTTACCAATCTCTCCCCAGGCTGGTCCTGGAGGGAGAGCCAACTCAGGATCATTACGGAAGTCTATGCCCGCATATGGGAACTGCTCAAGAGCTGGTACCTATTGGTCCCACCGCACCCAGAAATCATCCTCACTATAGCAAAAGTTTCTCTCGCCACCACCCTGGCGGAGGAAGATCTCTCCCCATTGACCCATCAGTGGCTCAAGGGGGTTAAGTGGGGGAAAATCCATCCCCAGACTCATGGCAGGCGCCCTTTCAAAGAAAAAGGTGCACAATATGCTTTTGTAGCCAAAATTCATCATCCTCCCGGTCTTACACCCGGAAAGTTGAAGCTTCATGTTTGCCAGAAGAATTGAACACCAGTCAAATACTATTCCCCGTAGGCATTCAGTACCCATGTGCATGAAATTCCTTGAAGCTAGATGTTGCGTAGCATTTCTGGCCATCCGGTTGAGAATAATCAAGATCACCTTGAGTGGGAAGCTTGTAACAGTCGAAATGAGGACTTGACTGTCGTTTTTTTCTATACCCACCACATAATAGGTATTGATGTAGCCCTACATGGATAGGGCACCCACATTGTAAGAGGACCCTTTGAGATTCACTATGTCTCCCCTTCGGGGGAGTCCCGTGATGAAATAGATGTCGTCAACCGTCAATTCCAATATTTCTCTTTGGATATTGAATACCAATGCATTGGCATCCCAGTATTGTACAAGCCTCTCAAGCAAGCATATTTGTGCCCGCATATTGATCGTTCTATAAAATTTCAACAAACAACATCTTCGCAATGCATGCAAGGTTAATGGATCTTGTAAAGCTTCTCGATCCATCTCTTCATGCTCCCTTTCACGCCATACCAATACCATCCTTCCATTAAAACCATCAAACGTTGGTCATTTTCATTTTTTGCCATAGTTTTTGCAGTGAACGCTACTATCTATCATAGACAGCAGCCTGTCTATCATAGACAGCAGCGTCCCGAACGTGACTGTCTTACAGGCATAGTAGTGCACTTTTGACAAGTGCACTAGTTTCTTGCAAGCAAGCCAGCGCTCATGCAGAAACATATTTAAAAGTTGATAAAAAATAAATTTGACCACCAAAATTGAAAAAATTTGTATGTAAATGCAAGCTAAGGATGAGACTAATTACTTGGTGGAAGCAGAATTTGAATTGGTGACCCGGTTTGACCACAACGAGCAAAGGTAGCTTGAGGTTTTTCTCCACTTTTGCCCTAATTTTCAAATTGTGATATTTGATATTCAAAATCGGAACTATTTATAGAAATTACTTTTTTTTTTTACCCACTTTTCCAAAAAGGGTATAGTTTCATTTTTGTTATTTTAATTCATTAATATTTCTCAAATTTTGATGAATTAGACTAACCATATATCTCAAATTTTCACTATAATTTCAAACATCGAAGTATTAAGACTTGTTTTCTTGATTGACAGGATCAGTATAGGTACCATATTGTTTCAATATTTTGTCATTTGAGAAAATTTGTCTGGGTTACTAACATTGGTTGTCGAGATTCTATTCTCTGGCAGGTCATGAACTTACGATCCTTGAAGCTGGTTAAGTCATTTTAAGCCCTTGTTTTGACTTTTCAAAAACAAACAAGACTGTCGAGTTCACTTGTTCTCTTTAGACTCGTTAAAGGAATTGAAGGAACATCCGCTTAAGTATTGTTAGGATATTTAGACACTTAGGAGTTAGTTAAGATCAACTTGTGTAATATATCCGTTAAGAAAAGTGTGTTTCTTTAATATACATTATTATGCATTTGTAAATATTTAATTCGACGGTCACGATATCTTGTGATCCGACAGCTCAACTTCTCTTAGATCATACCTACCCTTGATCCATAGCTTAACACTCGATTGGTCCATGATATCTATTTAAAGAGCATGGAGGGTCATTGGAAAGTTGATCGATTATGAGAAGCTCATTTGTAACTTTCTTTCTTTGCATAATAAATTGCTTCGTAGAAGTTATTTGGCCGGGGCCGTGGAGTGTTTCCCTCTCAAGGGTTTAAACCACGTCAAAACATCGGTGTATCGATCTGTGATTTGTTTGTGTGAAGTGGTTTCTATAGATGTTCGATCTTTTGGGATTACCCTGTGTACCCGAACATGGTATCAGAGCTTTTATGAAGAGATGCTTCCAGTTATGATCTAGATCTTGAACTATTATTGCCGAAACTTGAAAGGGTTTATGGTTCTGGTATTTCTGTGCATTTCTCCATTGCATCCGGAGCGTCGTTTCCATTGGGAAATAGTTTTCGTTTGATCGAAAATGGTTCCCAGTTGCTTCATAAACGCGTATTTCATCAGATCTAAAGGTATAATGTTATAGTGACATTTTTTTATTTTCTGTTTTTAAAAAAATCTCATATTTTATCAATTTTTATTATAGATTTTTTTTTAGTTTCGGATTGTTGCTTTCCCTGTCTGCATATGCTCTTTGTCATGCACCTTGTGCGATCTCGGTGAATCAGAAACAAAAAGGGAAAAGGGTTTTTCTCGGCTACGTATGCTCTTTGCCATGCACCTTGTGTGATCTCGACAAATAAAAAATAGAGAGAAAATGTAGACTTTCCGGGCAAGCTAACGAGATCTAACCCCACAAGTGTGGAAAAGTTTTTTTTTGTTTCGATTTGTGGTGTGATTTGCAGGAAAAAAGGCAAGCACGGAAACTGAACAAGAAGAGTAAAAAAAAAACCCTTCCTCCTTTCCATATTTTATATACCTTTTAATCTAGCTCACTTGGTTCAAAGTTGTTTTATTCCTTAATAGGTCTTGAGTTCAAGTCTTAGGAAGTTACTTTTAAAAGAAAAAGTGCATGCAATTTCTATTTTCAAGTTACTTAATGTAAAAGTGCATCTCACTTAAATAATAAAAAATAAAAATAAAAAGTGAGTCACTTAAGTTCTTTATTATTGCTGCACTATTTAAAGTAACATCATTGTAAAAGTGAAATCACTTATTTTACAAAAGTGATTCACTTAAAGCAACTTTCTTGTAAAGTGATTGTCAAAGGTTCATCTTGGGAAGAGGGGGTTCTTTTTTTAGCTGGTCATTCTCTATCTGCCACGTCACTATTGGGGGCATCTTCAACATTTTCTTTGATCAAGCATCACTTCATCATACGGAGTCAGTTTTCAGTGCCGCTTTTTTTTAAACCGCCTATTTTTTCGAGCTCTTCACATCCAAACTATTGGTTTCTATCTTTACATCCATTAATTTACAAATATGGCCACCCCTTGTGATATTCTACTTACCAGTTCCAACTATTTCTCATGGAAATCTCGTATGGAGGATGTTCTACGAAGTAGAGGACTTTTCAGAATTACCTTAGGGAAAGAAACAAAACCCACTGATGATGATAAGAAAATCAAATGGGAAAATAGATGTGACGAAGCTCGTGGATTGATTGGGATGTCAATCTCTATTGATTTGCGATTCCACATATCTGGAATTGATGAACCTCATGCTGCTTGGGACAAGTTGGAATCCGTGTTTGGTAAACACAATGAAATTTGAGGTCACCAACACGAAAATGAGTTGATTTCTTTAAATCCAAGTAATTTTTCATGCATACAAGATTATTTATCTAAGTACAAAACTCTTAAACTCTTATGTGAAGAATGCAAGATTAAGAGGGAAGACAAACAATGCATTTATCATATTCTTTCCAAACTTGGACCTGCATATTCTGTTTTTGTATCTACATTTTACTCCATGAAAGAATCCTTGAATGCAACTAGCTATCAAGAGCCTAGTCTTGAATCCTTTTATGATTCCTTGATTAGAGAGCAAGATAAGCTCATCCATCTTGGAATAATTAACAATGCAGATACATCTGGGAAAGCCTTATTGTCCCAACAGAAAGAAAATTCCAAACCTCCCAAGAAACAAAATTTTCACAATAATAAGTCAAACAAGGGTCCCAAACCCTCTCAGTCAGCTCCTTCTTTAAAAAATGACAAAGGATCAAAGCAAAAAGGCAAGAAGATTGAGCGTCATTGCAACTATTGCGGGAAAGATAATCATGATGAATCTAAGTGTTTCAAGAAGATGACAGCCTTGGAAGTAGTAATGAAGAAGCACCACATCAGCCTAGATTCGCCAGCAGAATCTACCTCTCATGGACATTCACTTTGTGCTTCTGGTTATTCTTATAATGCATCTTCTTCTTCTACTTCAAATGAATGGCTCATTGATTTTGGAGCATCTTATCATATGGCTAAGGATCAAGCCATCTTTTCTACTATGCATGAATGTAACACCAAACAAATATTTTTTGGTGATGATAGATATCTAAGTGTTGTAGGAGCTGGGACAGTTAGATAATGGTCATTTCAGTGATGTACTATGTGTTCCAAGAATTTCCTGTAATTTGTTATCAGTCTATCAAATCACTCATTCTGGTGAAGGTAAAACTATGACGTTTACACCTCACCAAGTTGTAATCAAGGATTTTAAAGATCCTCAACAGGTCCTAGCTACCAGAATTGTTGATGATATTACCAGGTTGTACAAATTTAACAACTTGTTGTTGCAGCAACATCCCCCCCAAAATTTTTGTACATATTGGGGCCCCTCCTTTATTTTTCTAGAAAGACTGCTATAAGAGGCCAATTCTCCTTTTTACTTTGTTTTCAAATGAAAATCCTCCTTTGACAATTCCAAGTTTTTCTTCTAAAGGATAAAATTTGTGAAGTCTTCATAAAAAATCGCGGAATCATTTGAGAAAGCCCCGCAGTTGCAGAAGTATTCGAGTTTCCCTCCCGAAATGGCGGAAGCCATTTGTATAAACTTCTTGAAAAAGAACTTAGAAACTTTTTTCGAAGTTTGTGGAACGATTTGAAGAAAGCCCCGCCGTTGCGGAACCATTCAACTTATCCTCCCGAAACTCTGGGAGTCATTCACCAATCCGCTCCGAAACTGTGGAAGCCTTCAGGTTATCTTTCCGAAACCCCGTGGAGACTTAGAAATTTCTCAAGTTGCGGGAGCCTTCAGCTTATCTCTCCGAAACAGCGGAGCCATTCACCAATCCGTTCCGAAACTGCGGAAGCTAATTGCGAAAGCTTTCTGCAACTTCGGAAGCACTCTCAAAGCCCGGCCGAGACTTAGAAAATTTTCAAGTTGTGGGAGCCTTTTGCGGAAGCATTCGCGAAACCCTCCCGAAACTGCGAAAGCATTTGCTTTATCCTCCTGAAATCCCGCGGAACGCTTTTAAAAAAAAAACTTAGACTTTTGTTCGACTTGCGGGAGCCATTCGCCAATTCCTTCCGAAACGGCAGGAACCTTCGCGGAATCATTCCACGATTGCGGAAGCCATCGGCATATCTCCGTCGAAATTACGGAAGAGAGAGCCACTATTCTCCCGAAGCTGAGTCTCCAAAGGTCGCATTGCGGAAAGATTCATCAATCTCTTCCAAAACGCCGAAGGAGTTCAGCATAACCTTCCGCAATGGCGGGTGGAATTCATGAGTCTGTCTCGCAGGTGGCGGTCACGCACGCATATCGAGACTACTTGATGTGACCACAACGTACAAATATTAAAGCCTTGTTTTAAATGCACCACCCACCGTATTAAACACCGCATGTGTCCAACTTGTTTAAATGGACGGTTGGGGTTTGGACCGACCACATTGTTATTTTTCGATTAACAAACGTCGTTGGAACACCGCGTCAGACCGCTCCAGCTCAACTCGTTCACCCACGTCCGTGTCCACCTCATTCAGCCATCTTCACGGTGCCAGGTAGGATTTTTAACCGTTATTTTTTTCCCCTTTTTCCACGTCAAGGTACCCTTGATTTTTTCCTGTCCATAGCATGGCTGTATGTCGTTATTTGTTTTTATTTTTAAGGCCGCCGAAGCCCCATAGTTTCACAACTCTCCCGAAGCCATAGTTTCTCCACCGGCTATATTTCAAGCGTCGTCACCCTCATTTAAAATCTAAGCCGACCACACAACATCTCATAAATCTTACTACTAGCAGTGGTGGTCGGATGAGATCCCTCATCTTTTGATGATTGTGTTCCGGCCCCTGGTTTCGTCGTAATATTACTTCAATCCGAGCTCACCCGCTATTAAACGTTCGAAGTACAACCATGGAAGACACCCTTCCTCCTAGGGATAAACTGGGAACAGGTTGTTTCCGCGACGTATACTTATCCTTTCGGGAACATTCCAAACTCTATCCCTTCCAGAGAATCAAGTATCTATAGCCATATTTCTTGTTTGGAGTGTTTCACTTTGCTTCCCCAACATGCAGCTTCCTAATTTGTTTATCTCATTAGCATGTTCAAATGGTGCTGCTCTTTGTTAAAATCTCATAACAGTTTGCACATTTTTATAATGACTTGTATTTGGTTGCTGGCAGGGATAAGTCGAGATGCCAAAAGGTGGTAGGAAGAAAGCAAAAATGATGGAACCACAGCCAGTACCACTTAGGACTGAGACTATGTTTCAAGATACCAGTTGCACCACCGGTATTCCTCCCGAAATCCGGTGGGGCGATATTTACAGGATGATTAGGGACCAAGATATCCCGGATATGTAACTAGAAGAGGGGCAGATCTATCTCAATATCAAAACTTCAAGCATAGCTAGAGCTGCTACCCGCCCTGAACTGTTCCCATGTTCTGAAGTAATCGGGTGGATACTCGAACATACTAATGCAGAGACAAGGGTATTACATGACAGCGGGAAAATAGCCATCGCCTCATTCCACCCAGCATATCTTGTCGCAGCCTATAAATTCCCACGTCCCCAGCAAGCCCTGAGTGATGAATGGTTGGGCCAGATGAACAATATTGAAATGGACAAAAAATTATTGGTCGCAGGCAAGCACTTAAGAAAGAGAGGTAATGACGAATATGATGTGCAGAATCTAAGACCTCCTTTCAGGTTAATCGCCCTGATGTTGTGCAGAATCTTCGGTATGCTCGATGGCACCGTATACAAGATACAGTGGGTTCCCATCATCCACTTCGTGGCATTTAAAGGAACTGTGTTTGACTGGGCTACCATCCTGTCAGACAGTTTGGCATCAATGGTGGTTGCTGCAAAAGAAGGTCTGGCCTTAAAAAAGGCGAAATTTTACATGTCTTCATGTCTTATTGATTGTGTTTTAGCCAAGCTATCTTTTCCCAGCTTAGGTTGCACGTGGGATAACGCCAACACCCCGGTTTACACTGCTTTCAGGATGATGTGGGCTCAAAACTACAAACCCAGCTATAAGCTCATCTGTGAGGGATTCATCATGCCCCTATATGAGCAAATATTCAAGGAAGAGCCCAACTGTCTGTCGGAGAATGCTATGGAGGTCCTTGAAAACTATGGAGATTTTTATTTTTCGGAGCAAGGCACCTACCTCAGAATGTTTGGAGGGACTAAAGCTCCATATATTTTTCCGAGGTATGCTACTGACTATGTAGTCCTCAAGGAGGCAGTGAGACAAATTTTCCTAGATGGGATTGGAGCAGTGCTTAACAAACAGCATCAGGCTTCTTTCCCGCCTTTTCCCTTCTTCATAGGAGCATACAAATTCTCATGGGTTGCCTCAGTTGAGGAGTTTGTTCAGGAGCTGAAAGCCTTCCACTTCGGCGAAGTAATTTTCCATAGGAATGACAGGAAGGGAAAAGTTGCCGAGCATTGTAAAGAAATTTACGTTCATTTTGAGTACGCTCATTATTATGATGCTGAGGAAGATGCATTCAGAGGCATCAGCAACATGGCTGAGCTACGGATCTGTCGCCAAGGCAGTGGGGCAATCTCTAGCTCTACCAAGGCCCAGAAAACCAACCAGCAGAAAGACAAGGAAGCAGATGAGGCCCCAGCCCAAGAAGAACAAAGGTTAAAAGAGGAAGCAAGGTTACTACAAGAGGCTGAAGTTGCCAGAATGCAGCAGGAAGCTGAGGTGGTGAGAGTGCAGCAAGAAGCAGAAAGTGAGAGGCTACAGAAAGAGGCTGAGGAAGCCCAGCAGCAGAAAGAGGCTGAAGATGAAAGGCAGCAGAAAGCTGAAGAAGAAGAGAGAAGGCAACAAGCTGAAGTAGGGCGGAAAGCGGAAGAAGAACTCAAAGCAGTTGAAGATGCCCAAGCAGGAGACCCCGGCACCCAGGACATGGAAATAGACGTACCTCAAGTAGGTGTCTCCGGCACTCAAAATGTGGAGGTGGACATAGCACAAGCAGGTGTCTTTGGTACTCAAAATGTGGGAACAAATCCAGCTCAGGTAGTCCAGACCCCACCCGCGGAAGCATAAATAGATATTATAGATCACCCAATCGTCCCGTATACTCCATCGGAAGAGCATACCATGTCCATATGGAATGAATTTGTCTATGATAAGAAGAGGAAGGCTATGGTCCTTAAATTGGAAGAGAGGATAAAGAGACTCTTCCAGGAAGATATTGTTACTCACCGGGAGACCACAGTAATGCAGAACATAAACAAGGATCCTTTAGCTATGGCATCCACCTCTGTAGAGAACGTAAGAGCAACGCTGGACAATGTGGCTGATATAGTTAAAGAATTTGAGTCGACTAAGAGGAGAGATCGCATGATACAACATACTGTGGCCAATGAGCAAGCCTACAGGGATCTCGTGGTGAATAGGTATAATCACCTGTCCGTTGAGCATAAAGAACTGTCAGACAAGTATAACCAGCTAGAAGAAGAAAAGGAACAACTGACAGTCCAGATGATGATTGTACAAGCAGAAAAGAATGATGCAGGAGCCAGGGTGTCCCATCTAGAAGCAAACAAGCTAGCATTGGTTGAACAATTGGAGCAGGTAGAGAATAGAACGATAGATATATCCCCCTTCCATGAGCTGTCCTGCAGCATCCTGAAATAAATGCATGACACTCAGGAGCTAATCACTGATGAAGTATGCAAGCTCAAGGCCATGATGGTCAGATTAAAAGAAGTTAATGTAGAGGCCAATAGGATTAAAGCTAAATATACTCGGGTTAAGGAAAACATCATGAGCCAAATAGAATGGAGAGAAGGAAAGGTGGATTTCCCCAAGCATCTCCCATTCAAATCTGTAGATGGCTTCAACGAAGACATAGCCCTTTTGGAATTTTGCAGAAACTGTAGCATTAAGCTAATAGCCAAGAACCGGGGGACAATGGATAAGAGCAACGGTCTGTATCAAAGAATCCATGAAGTGCATGACAAGTGCAAGTTTAGTTTCCCTCAGTCCCTTGATGATTTCCCAGGCAAAGAACAACGTTTGTCTGAGCTGAAGGAAGAGCTGGGCATCCAAACTGAATATGTGAAGAAGATTGATGTCCTAGCCATTGATGACCTCCAACATTATATTGGAATGTCATCAATACACGGTCATCTGCTCAAAGAAATGCATCAAGCTGCAGTAACAGAAATTCAAAGTATTGGGACAGAGCTTGGTAAACATGTAACGTCCCAGAAAATCTTATTCCCCGCCTCAGCAAATGTAGTTATAAGGGACACTTGTGTATGGTATAGTTACATTGCAGAAGAGGAGAAGAAAGCAGAAGCAGCAGCTGTGACAGCAAACCCGGATTCTTCTCTCCCAGCAGCAACAACTGTAGCAGCTAGCTCGATTTCCTCTCTCCCAGTAGCAGCAGAAATTCTAGTTGGCTCGTTTTCTCCTCTCCCACCAGCAACAGCATCAACAGATAGTTTGAGCGCCTCTCTTCCAACTGAAGCGCATGCCCAGGAGTGAAAGCGCTGATATTAGAGCATTAAATCTTATATTTTGTATTTTGGGCTTTCATATGTATAAAACGTGGAGCTATGGGACAGCTGTCCTTTTCTTTTTAAATAATTTTTTGTTTAAAGGGGAGGTCACATTTTTGTCTATTATAAGGGGAAAAGTCTGTAGGTGACAAGTGTAAAAGGCCAGGTGGCAGCCCAAAGGGCATTTTGTAACATTATAAATAGAAAGGTAGGAAGGAATGTAGAGGACTTTTGGCAGGGAATTATTTTCTAGACTTGTACGAGCTATCTTGCACATGTTTTAAGAAAATAAAATCTTCTAATAAGAGCCTGGAGAGGACGTTTTTCATGATAATGGAGATTGGATGCATTGTGGATTATTCCTGTGTCTGCTATACTTTGTTGTGAGATCTTTATTACTGTCTTGAATTATTTCATTGTATTAAATGATCTTGCTTCTCTCTTTGCAAATGAATTCTCTCTTTCATGAGTAATGAAATGTGTTATATTTAATTAGAAGCTATCTTCTGATATCTTTTATCTTTGCTGTAGCTTTCTCTTTAATATTTAATGGTTGTCTGTTTATTCTTTAAGATAACTCCTACAGCTCATTGATCATGCTTTAAATTTGCTCCTTGCAGGGATAGTTAAATTTATTTCAGTTTTAGACTTAGATCTATTTTCCAGTTTTGCATTTAGATTAAATTTAGACTAGGCACTTGCATATCATTATAAAATATAAAATCAAAAGAACGGTGGATCGGGCCGTAATCGGTATAATTGGAATAAAACTCCAAACCCACGGTTGCCGGAACCGCTAACCGGACGGATTCCCTATACCAAACGGTAGATAATCTAATTGGGATAATCTATCGGGGAGAATCCCTTTCTGATTGATGCTGCGATCTCCGAGGCATCAACAGTTTTTGGCGCTAGAAGGAGGGCCTAAAAGTGCATGGTTGATAGAGGAAAACCTCCCACTGTAATAAGTGTCACTGAAAACCCACTTAAAGAAGGCATTTCAAACAACCCAGATCTTGAAATATTAAATCAAGAAAGCCTCATTTCTGATCCTGAACCTCAAGAAGCATTATACGCTGTACCTTTTGCAAAAATAGAGGATTTGAGGAGGCATACAAGATCCTACGTTAGACAACTAGGCGGTTTAAACGCAGTGAATTTTCTCCATAGAAAAAGTACCCCTAGAAAAGAGCCAAAATACACCCGTGATTCTATTCTTGTTCAAAGTTTTGAAGAGCTTGTAAATTTAACTTTAGAAGAAATTTCAGACCCTCTGAACAAAGTAGATCTTGAAAACTCAGAAAACATTTTAGATCAGGAAGGCCTTGGAGAACTTATTACTCCAAAGAATACTCCACAGAATTCACCTTACAATTCTCCACTAGGGTCTCCACACAGAAACATGGTTGTACCTGCTTTGAGAGCAAGGGGAGCGCTGAATCTAGCTGGGCCATTCCATAATCTCCCAAAAAATCTAGAAAAGGTCCTACCTAAATTCGACCCAGGAAAAGCCATTTCAGTCGAAGATCATCTCAAGAGCTTCTACTTAGCTCTGAATCTTTTGAACGTGCATCATGAAGATGTAGTCTGCAGGCTTTTTCCATACACGTTCGAGCCAAAAGTATCATCCTGGTACTTTAGCTTACAACCCAATTCGATCTCTAGTTAGGATGAATTCGAAAACTGTTTTTTGAAGAAATATGGAAACCAAAAGACTGTGGCAACACTTATAAAAGAACTCTTATCCATGAGAATGGAAAAGAAAGAAAAGGTTCAAGACTTTAATCAAAGATTCATGACGCTTTTAAATAATTTCAGTGAAGCTAATAAACCAGCAAAGGAATCTCTGATTGAATACTATACAACAGCTCTTGAAGGACCCATAGCAATGTTCATAAAAAGGTCCAAGAAAACTACCCTGATAGAGAACTTCGAAGAAGCTAGAAAGGTAGAAGAAGAAGCTGATAGCATTGCTAAACATGCCTTAGATGTAGAACCAAAACCAGAAGCCATTAAAAAGACCTTGCTGCTCACTAGAGGTAAAGAAGAATCATCTACAGACATGGAAAATGTAGTCAAGATGATGCAGAAATTATCTAATAAAATTGTAGATCTTGAGAAAGATAAGGCTGCTAGCACATCTAGGAAACCTTTCAAGCCATTTTATTAAAAGAGGGAAGACGGTGATCAAACTCATCCACCAATGAATACTTCCCCTGTTTTAAACCTAAATGAAATCGGGATGGAAAATTTCTGCACTTTTCATCAAGAACCGCATTCGAAAAAGAGTTGCCTGCAATGGATTAATTCCATGAGCTTAGTCATAAACCAAATGCTGGATTCACAGATCCCAGACCAAGATGATTTTCTAGAGGAATTGAGCCCTGAATTAGAGGAACCAACCCCAGGCACTACTATGGTGCTATGGGATTGGGTACCTATGACTGAATTAGCAGCAGAGGATCCCGTAGAAATCTCTCCCTCTACCGTGAACGTTGCTACTCGCAGCAAAGGCCCTATTACGGATCCCATGCCAAGCTCGACTACTCCTAAGCCTAAAGTTTCAAAAGAACTTCCTAGAAGGCATATAACAATTATTCCACCACAACCTAAGGTTAACCAAACAGCCAAACGCTGACACCATAGTTCAGCCACCTAAGGTCACGATGAGCAAAACAGATCATCCAGCCCGAATTGGGAATGAGTTTGACATAGGATATGACATTATCGAGGATATAAAGAAGGTCAAAGCAAATGTGTCAATATTTGACATGTGCAGCTTTCCCCATCAACGAGACAAGCTGCTGCATGTTTTGCAACTCCAGACCAGCACTCCATTAACGGACTCTCAAGAAAATCCCAAAATTAATGAAGCTAGCATCGGAGGGAAATCTAAATCTCAAACATTGCCATTCCTATTGACCTTTGAAATTTTTAATCACAATGTTCACAACTGTTTGGTAGATTCTGGGGCATCTTCAAACGTCATGCCACTGTCCATTTGTAAAAAAATTAACGGGCATCTTGTGCCATCTCCAGCCCAAATTATCCAATTAGATAGGACTGCTGTCAAAGTAATTGGGGAGATGAAAGATGTTCTCATTAGATTATCAGCTGACCCTAGAGTCTATCAGTTTATTGACATAATGGTGGTTGATATTCCTAAAGCCTATGGTCTGATCTTAAGTAGGGACTGGTCTACCAAGCTGAGTGGTTACTTTGCCACTGATTGGTCTCATTTGTGGTTACCTTATCAGAATAGGAAGAATCAGATTAAAGTCCTAAGAGAACCACACATGAAGCAAAATGTAACTCAATTAGAAGAAAAAAATGAGGCTGTAACTTTCTCATCCTCGGTTCTGGGGAATTATTTCTTAGAAATGGATCCGGGTAATTATCAGTCTGAAACCATCAGCCATGAATCCGATGAACAGTTCGATCTCCTTCATTTCTCTCGGACTGATGATATTGATTGTAACATAGTTAGTTTAGTTACTGATTTAGATCATAGAGATACTAACTTAGTTGAATCTAAAGATATTTTTTGGACATTATACTTTGATGGTTCTAAAACTCTGGAAGGATCCGGAGCCGGTTGTGTTCTGATGGATCCAAGAAGAAACAAGTATTTTTTGTCCTGTAGATTAGAATTTGATTGTACTAACAACACCGTTGAATATGAAGCTTTGGTACATGGATTAAAGAAGGCCATTGATTTAAACGTTAAGTACCTAAAGGTTTTTGGTGACTCAGAGATAGTTGTAAGACAGGTAAGGAACACCATTCATTGTCTCTCACCTCATTTGAAGGGTTATCGGGCTGAGGTATGGGATTTAATTATGCATTTTGATGCTTTCAATATAAAATCTATTCCTAGATTGCAACATTCTGCAACTGATTTGTTAGCAACATCTGCTTCTAGATTGGTGCCATCGAATAATAAATGCTCAATTGAATTGATTTTCAGGCCCTCTGTTCCCGATAACATCACAAACTTCAGAGTCTTCGATGATGACGAACAAATTATCAGCTTTCTAACGAACGAAGATAGCTTCCAAGGAGCCGCGATAGATGAAGAAGAACACGATGCTGATTTGATGAAGAAGGATGAGGAGAAAGGAAATTTCATCCCCAAAGGGGTAAGGTCCCTCGAAAGGCTGTTCGATCTTCAAAATAAGTTCAGAAGACCAACTAATACCAAGATTAACAGTTCATCAATGCAACATGAGTTAGTTAATTTGGGTACCGAGGCAGAACCAAAATTCGTCAACCTTGGCAAATGTTGTTCACCAGGAGAAAGAGATAGGTTCATCAAACTGTTTAAGCAATATAAGGATGTTTTTGCGTGGACCTATGAGGATTTGAAAACGTATGATGTCCGCATTATTCAGCATGTTATACCGATGAAAGCAGGTTTCAAGCCATTTCAGCAGCAGTTAAGAAGGATGCATCCTACTCTGGAACCGCTGATTCAAAAGGAATTAAAGAAGCTCCTAGATGCTAAGATAATCTTTAAGGTCCGGCATTCTGAGTGGGTTTCTAAATTGGTTCCCGTAAGAAAGAAGTCAAGAGAGATAAGGTTATGTGTAGATTTCAGAAATTTAAACAGAGCTTCGGATAAAGACAACTACCCAGTCCCTTCAATGGAGCAAATCCTTCAAATGGTGTCAGGATCCGAACTGTTTTCTCTTCTCGATGGTTTCTCTTGTTATATTGCCAACATAAGATCCAAAGAGATAATGTAACCTCACAGTGAAAGAATTAAGGAATTAAGGAAGAAGAGAGAAGCAATAGAACATAGATCCAATAGAGGAAAAATAATTACACACACTACATTAATCAAAATAGTAACCGGGTAAATATACAATGCTGAGTATGAGGATTCGAATTCACTAGGTGTAATTTGAATTATCCTTCATGCACAAATCCATAATCAGTGGAGAGTCATCAGTGCCAAACTAGGATTCTATCTCATCATTAGTGAAGTCATCAATGCACAAGTAGTGATCAACCAGGAATCAAACTGAGTCTAACTGAGTGTGGTTGGTGTAACTGGCACATGGAAGCACTGATATAGTGAAGGAGACTCAGTGGAGGGCGCTCATGGAGCTAACTGGAGTCAAAATAGTCTATCTAGTCACACTGGAGGTCCAAAAGAGTGATAAGGTCAGTTAGGAGTCAGTTAATCCTTAAATCAAGGAAGAACTGAAGATAGCTGAACTAAACTGGACTGGCAGATGAAGAAAGGCGCCCTTCTCATGCAATAACTGAAAAGAGGGCGCACTAAGCTCTAGGAGAGCTAAGACTGATCCGAGAGAAGCTCCTGGGGCTAGTTTGTTGAGGGCTAGGTGCTGGTGCTAATGACTAGGATGCATGTAAAATGCATGCAAACCCTAATTTTGCATGCAGGACTGAAAATGTAAATGACAGGAATGTTAGAAGGACTAGGATGGAGTATAGGAATATCCTAACACCCCCCCTTAATCCATCCTGGGCCCTAGTAACTAGGACCAAAGGTCACTCATACAATCAATGAAATGATAAAAAAATACTGCCTCAATTTTTCTTTTTCATTTTTTTTTTTTTAATATTTTTGAATAACTCAAGGAGCCATCACTCTAAGCAGAAAAGAAGCAAGCTTTCATCAGTGAAAACTTTGCAAATAGACTTGGTAAGCTGATCCTCTGTAAAGTGCGAATGCAAGTGCTAGAGAATGTGCTGAATGTAGCAAGTCTTTCAGGAACCTTTTCTGTCACTGGAGCGAATGTATCATGATGATTTTTCCCAAAGAATGGAAGAGTAAACCTCATCATCATGCTGCATCTCTCATGGAGAGGTGGATGGCATAATTTAAGGTTGGCATGGTGTGGAAGTCTGGTAGTGTGATGATCCTCAACAGTGTTCTCAGTAGTAGCAAGAGCTGTGTGAGCCCATGTTGACCTTGTATCCGAACTAAGAATAGGTGTTGATTCTGGATTGCAATCTTTTTGAACTATGACTTCTACATCAGAATCTTTCTCTTCTTCTTCATCGGAAGAGAAGTCACTCTGATCTTGATCGGAATCTGAAGAAACACTTGGAGAGAAAGGCATAAAGTGAGAAAATTCATATGCCTTTGAGGCATGATTAGCAATCCCATTCGCTATAACCTTTCCAATGGATATTTATGTGATCTCGACAGTGTTTGGACCAAAAGTAACTTGCTTTGGAGATCCTATATGGGTCATCTGATAAACTGATAATAAATTTGCTGTTAGAGAAGGAACAAACAAGACATTTTTGAACTTACCATGTTCCATATGCACTGTACCCACTCCTTTTGCAGAAACCTGAGTGTTGTCTCCCATGTGAATGGTAGGCCCATCATAGAGATCTAGAGAAGAGAAAGATTATTTTTGTGCCATCATGTGGTTGGAAGCTCCAGAATCTATGAGGAGAGCTTTTGTGTTTGAAAAACCAGCCATCAATGCATGATAATCATCAGATCCACTTCCAGAATCAGACATCTTTGCTTCTTTTGGAACAACAATTTGGTTTTGTTCAAGAAGCTTGGTTATAAGATCAATCTTCTTATGCATGCAGGAATGCTCAGGATGGTTTCCTCTCTTGTAGTAGGTACAATTAGGTCTCTTTTGTTTGTCATTCTTGGATCTTGAAGGTTTCTTTCCTTTTCCTTTTTGTCCCCCCCTTGCATTCGCTCCACTTGATTCACCAGCTAAAAGAGCTAGATCTCTGGAGATTGTGATGGAACCCATTTGAATCAATTTGTCTTCTTCTTGAATGAGAGCGGTAGTAAATTTTTCCAAGGTAGGAAACTTCCATCCAGGGATTGACATTCGCCCAGAATGGGAAGTAGAGACAAAAACAGAAAATTGAGATCCAAGTTTGCTCAAAATGGAGAGTACTAATTGCTCATCACTTTTGGTGATGCCACAATGCTTGCATTGAGTAACCAAATTCTGAAATTTTGAGATGAATGTTTGAATGCTCTCAAAATTGCTAGGTTGTAGAGAGGCCAATTCGTTTTCAAGAGTGTAGCCTCTCATCCCATCTTGTTTGCCAAAAAGGCTCTCCAATTTGGTCCATAACTCTTTTGGAGACTTCAAACCTTCAGCATGGAACAATAGATCTCTGGACATGTAAAGGCATATGTATCCAAAAGCTTCATCCAATTTGGTTAGATGTTTGATTTTATCTCTAACTATATGTGGTGTGGCATCTCTTTCATAAACCAATCTTTCAAACCCTTTTGTCATCAAGAAAATATTCATCTCATCCCTCCATTCGAAGTAATTGAAAGGAGTGAGAAGTATAGGAGAAGAAGGAGCATTCGAATTGATCATATTGACTGCTTGAATAAGTGCAAATAGAGAGCTGCTGAATCTGCTGCTGCAACTGCTAGAACTTCGAAATACCTGCAAAAAAAAAACTCTCAAGAATGGAGGTAGAATATACTCTCAAATGGCTCTGATACCATGTTAGATTGCCAACATAAGATCCAAAGAGATAATGTAACCTCATAGTGAAAGAATTAAGGAATTAAGGAAGAAGAGAGAAGCAATAGAACATAGATCCAATAGAGGCAGAATAATTACACACACTACATTAATCAGAATAGTAACCGGGTAAATATACAATGCTGAGTATGAGGATTCGAATTCACTAGGTGTAATTCGAATTATCCTTCATGCAAAGATCCATAATCAGTGGAGAGTCATCAGTGCCAAACTAGGAGTCTATCTCATCATCAGTGAAGTCATCAATGCACAAGTAGTGATCAACCGAGAGTCAAACTGAGTCTAACTGAGTGTGGTTGGTGTAACTGGCACATGGAAGCACTGATATAGTGAAGGAGACTCAGTGGAGGGTGCTCATGGAGCTAACTGGAGTCAAAACAGTCTATCTAGTCACACTGGAGGTCCAAAAGAGTGATAAGGTCAGTTAGGAGTCAGTTAATCCTTAAATCAAGGAAGAACTGAAGATATCTAAACTAAACTGGACTGGTAGATGAAGAAAGGCGCCCTTCTCATGCAATAACTGAAAAGAGGGCGCACTAAGCTCTAGGAGAGCTAAGACTGATCCGAGAGAAGCTCCTGGGGCTAGTTTGCTGAGGGCTAGGTGCTGGTGCTGATGACTAGGATGCATGTAAAATGCATGCAAACCCTAATTGCATGCAAACCCTAAATTTGCATGCAGGACTGAAAATGTAAATGACAGGAATGTTAGAAGGACTAGGATGGAGTATAGGAATATCCTAACATCTCTGGCTACAATCAAGTATTAGTAGCCGAAGAAGATCGTCTTAAGACTACTTTCCGAACTAAGTGGGGAACTTTCGCCTACAGAAGGATGCCATTTGGTCTGATAAACGCGGGAGCTACATTCCAAAGAGCAATGGATATTGCCTTCCGAGGATTGGGTGGGCAATGTGTTGTTGTATACTTAGATGATGTGACAGTCTTTTCAAAGAAAAGGGAAGATCATGTTGTTCATCTGAGGCATATTTTTTATCGTTGTCGGAAATATGGTATTTCTTTGAATCCCAAGAAGAGTGTGTTTGCAGTTCCCGAAGGTAAACTCTTAGGTCATATCATTTCCAAAGGGGGAGTGTCAATAGATCAGGAAAGAGTCCAAGCTATTAATAAGATTCCAATGCCTTACAACAAGAAATCTATGCAGTCCTTTATGGGCACTATCAATTTTGTCCGCAGATTTGTTCCAGATTTCGCACAAATTGTTAAACCATTGCAACAAATGGTTAAACAAAGCATACAGTTCAAGTGGACAGATTTGGAAAATGATGCTTTTAAAGATATTAAGGCAGCCATAGCTAAGGCTCCTTCCTTAAGAAGCCCGGATTTTGACAAGGCTTTTATCCTATATACCTTTGCTTCGGATGATTCCCTTGCTGCAGTACTTACCCAAAAGGTGGAGTTAGGAGATGAATACTCGATTTCGTTCATGAGCACTGGTCTGCAGGGGGTCGAGCTAAACTATCTCGTGGTTGACAAGCATGCATACGCTGTCTTCAAAGCAGTCAAGCAGTTTAGGCCATTTATTCTTAAGAACAGAACTAAAGTTATAGTTCCCCACCCAGCTGTTAGATCCCTTTTCGTTCAAAAGGAACTAGGAGAAAGGAGGGGGAACTGGGTCATAGCTCTTCAAGAATATGACTTAGAATTTAAACCAGCTACGATCATCAAAGAGCAAGGCCTGTGCAAATTACTTGCAGGAAACTCAACTGATGAAGAGCAACATTGGAGGAATGAAGCTGAGCTAAACTTGGTTGAAGTATGTCCTATCTTTTCAACTCCTCGGTCATGGTATAGAGATCTGGTGCATTATTTACAGCAAGCATACCTACCTGAACACTGGAACTCTAAACAAAGAAGGGCACTCCGTTTGAAGTCAGCGCCTTATCAAATTATTGATGGGATACTTTTTAGAAAGAATTATGATGGATTTTTCCTTAGATGTCTAGAAAAGGAGGATGCGAATAAAGTTGTCAAAGAATTACATGATGGCCCCGCAGGTGGACATTATTCAGGAGACACAACAGCACACAAGATACTTAGAGCTGGATATTATTGGCCCACTCTGTTCCGAGATGCCCATACGTACGCACGAAACTGTGATGTATGCCAAAGAAGTGCCGAAAAATTACCTAAGGCAGCAGGACCCTTGCAAACCACTTATACTATGAAATGAGAACTATATACTATGAACGAGAACTCTACCCATAAAAACGATGATTTTTGCAAAAAAAAACACCAAAAACACCCCCTAAATAGAAAAGTGTTGATACCAGTATACACATATTTTTTTTTAGGGTAAAAAATAGAGCCATGGCCTAAACATCCCATATTGTTGTTTAACAAAACTTTAAAATCAACCTTAAATTGGAAAAAAAAAAAATCTTGAAGAGATAAATTACAACTTTCAGGAAAATTGCATATTAAACAAAAAAACAAATTTCTCTAATAATTTCACCATTATAACCATATAAAAACAAAGGAATTATGATGCGATTCATAATGAGATAATATATTAGACCATACAAGAACAAATGGTTCATATAAATATTCGAAAACTCCTCTAGAGTTTCAATTACAAAAATCATACTAGTAAAAAGCATCTAAACTGCTTCTTCAAATTCATCCATGAATTCTAGCACCCCATCATCAAAAACTCCTCTAGAGTTTCAATTACAAAAATCATACTAATAAAAAGCATCTACACTGCTTCTTCAAATTCATCCATGGATTCTGACACCCCATCAGAATCTACATTTTCTGCAGATGAAGGACTTGATGAAGATGTAGATGACCCATACTCTTCTCTATTATCAATGGGCGCACAATCTGAGTCTACATCTATACCCATCATTTCAGATGTCATATTCCTTCGGGATCTACGGCTTGGTTTAACACACTCCCATCTTGCACGAATGCTCCCTATTCCACGAATATTAGCTTTGGGTTTTAAAAAAGAAATTAAAAACAAATTAAACTAACAAATTTTAACTAATGTTATAATTAAAAAAATTTAAAAAATTAAAAACAAACTAAACTAAGATAACATTATAATTAAAAATTTTAAAATACATTAAAAAAAAAAACTAAGTATCTATATACTAACCAAACTAACATTATAAAAAATTTAAAAAAAACTATACAAAAACTTAAAAACAATTAAAACAAAAATTTAAAAACAATAAAAAAATCAAACTATACAAAATTTTAAAATAAATTAAAAAACAAAATAATTAAAAAAAAATTAAACTATACAAAATTAAACAAACTTTAAACAAAATTTTAAAAAAATTAAACAAACTTTAAACAAAAAATTAAACAAAATTTAAAAAAACATAAACTATACAAAATTAAAAAAATAAATAAACAAAATTTAAAAAAAATTGAAACAATGCAATGGCGGGGAGGTGGGCGGTGGCGGTGGAAGGGAGGGCGGCGGGGGAGAAGCAAGGAGGGGGAAGGGGAGGGCGACGGAGGGAGAAGGGAGGAGGAGGAGGAGGAGGTGGTGGGTGGCGGCGGTGGAAGGGGAGGGCGGCGGGGGGAGGTGGAAGGGAGGGCGCGGGGGGAGGTGGAGGGGGAAGTGGAGGGGAGCGGGGGAGGACGAAGGAGGGGGAGGGCACCGCCCGCTTGGGCGCCAAAGGGTGGCCCTCACAGCCCCCTCGATGCCGGGCATCGATGGGGGCCGTGAGGGCCGCCCTTTGGCGCCTAAGTGAGCGACCTCCCTCGCTTGGGCGCCAAAGGACGGCCCTCATGGCCCCCGTCGATGCCGGGCATCGATGGGGGCCGTCAGGACCACCCTTTGGCACCCAAGCGAGCAACCTCCCTCGATTCGGTGCCAAAGGGCGGCCCTCATTGCCCCCGTCGATGCCCGGCATCGACGTTGATGCCGGGCATCGACGGGGGCCATGAGGGCCTCCCTTTGGCACCCAAGCAAGCGACCTCCCTCGCTTGGGAGCCAAAGGGTGGCCCTCACGGCCGCCCCTGTCGAAGTCGGGCATCGACGGGGGCCGTGAGGGCCTCCCTTTGGCACCCAAGCGAGCGACCTCCCTCGCTTGGGCGCCAAAGGGCGACCCCCGTCGATGCCCGGCATCGACGGGGACCGCCCCCGTTGATGGCCGGCATCGACGTCGATGTCGGGCATCAACGTCGATGCGGGGCATCGACGGGGACCGCCCCCGTTGATGCCCGGCATCGACGTCGATGTGCGACCTCCCTCGCTTGGGCGCCAAAGGGCGACCCCCGTCGATGCCCGACATCGACGGGGACCGCCCCCGTTGATGGCCGGCATCGACGTCGATGTCGGGCATCAACGTCGATGCGGGGGCATCGACAGGGGACCGCCCCCCGTTGATGCCCGGCATCGACGTCGATGCCGGTAATCGACGTCGATGTCGGGCATCGACGGGGGCCATGAGGGCCGCCCTTTGGCACCCGTCGATGCCGGGCATCGACAGGGGCCGTGAGGGCCACCCTTTGGCGCCCAAGCGAGGGAGGTCGCTCGCTTGGGTGCCAAAGGGTGGCCCTCTCGGCCCCCATCGATGCCCGGCATCGACGTCGATGCCGGGCATCAACAGGGGCGGTCCCCGTCGATGCTGGGCATCAACGGGGCGGTCCCCGTCGATGCTAGGCATCAACATCGATGCCAAGCATCGCCGTCGATGCCGGGGAATCAACGTTGATGCTGGGAATCGACGGGGACCACCCCCGTTGATGCCCGGCATCGAAGTCGATGCCGGGCATCGACGGGGGCCGTGAGGGCCGCCCTTTGGTGCCCAAGTGAGCGAGGTCGCTCGCTTGGGCACCAAAGGGCGGACCTCACGGCCCCCGTCGATGCCCGGCATCGACGTCGATGCCGGGCATCAACGAGGGTGGTCCCCGTCAATGCCCGGCATCGACGTCGATGCCGGGCATCAATGAGGGCGGTCCTCGTCCATGCCCGGCATCGACGTCGATGCCCGGCATCGACGTCAATGCTGGGCATCAACGGGGGCGGTCCCCATTGATGCCGGGCATCGTTGATGCCCGGCATCGAATTCAATGCCGGGCATCAACGGGGGCGGTCCCCGTCGATACCGGGCATCGTTGATGCCCGGCATCGACGTCAATGCCCGGCATCAACGATGCCCGGCATCGACGGGGACCGCCCCCGTTGATGCCCGGCATCGACGTCAATGCCGGGCATCAACGGGGGCGATCCCCGTCGATGCCGGGGCATCGTTGATGCCCGGCATCGACGTCAATGCTCGGCATCGACGTCGATGCCCAGCATCGACGTTGATGCCCGGCATCAACGGGGGCCTCCCTTTGGTGCCCAAGCGAGCGGCTCGATGCCCGCCCCTCCCTTCCACCTCCTCCTCCCTTCCCCCGCCCAGCTCCGCCACCTCCTCCCCTTCCCCCTCCGCCGCCCTCCCCCTTCCCCCACCACCGCCGTCGCCCACCTCCCCCCCTCCCTCGCCGCAACCCACCTCCCCGACCATTGCATGGTTTTGTTTTTTTTTTAAATTGTGTTTAATTTTTTTTATTTTTTATTTTTTTTATAGAATAATTTTTTTTTTAATTATTTTTTAGATTTTCTATAGTTTGGTTTTTTAATTGTTTTTAAAGTTTTGTTTAAAATTTTGTTTTAATGTTTTATATTTTGATTTTTTTATTGTTTTTAATTTTTTTTTTAAATTTGTTTTTAAATGTTATATAGTTTGATTTGTTATTATATATAGTTTGTTTTTTTTTAATTTTTATTTTTTTATAATGTTAGTTTTAGTCTGTTTTTATTTTTGTTTTTAATTTATTTTAAAATTTTGTATAGTTTGTTTTTTTTTTAATTTTTAATTTTTTATAATGTTATTTTTATTTTGTTTTTAAGTTTTTTTAAATTTTGTATAATGTTAGTATATAGTTAATTAGTTCTATTTTTTAATTATAATGTTAGGTTAGTTTATTGGGTTTTATTTTTAATTTTAATTTTTAATTATAAGAACATTAGTTTAAATCTATCAGTTTTAATGTTAGTTTTTTTTTTTAATTTTTTTTTAAATGTTAGTTTATAATGTTGTTAGGTTAGTTTAAGTTGTTTTTATTTTTTTTAAATTTTTTATTATAATGTTGTTAGGGGTTAGTTTGATTTGTTTTTAATTTTTCTTTAAATTTTTTATTATAATGTTGTTAGGGGTTAGTTTGATTTGTTTTTAATTTTTCTTTAAATTTTTTATTATAATGTTGTTAGGAATTTTTTATTATAATGTTGTTAGGGGTTAGTTTAATTTGTTTTTTAATTTATTTTATTATAATGTTAGAGGGGGGAAACATGCAGCAGAAGAGGACATGAATTTGGCCTGCATGATATTGTTGATTAGTTTCATGTTTTGAAAAAAATGTTAAGTTTGACAATATTTTGATAAGATATATTAGTAATGTTTTGACTTTTAGACTTAATTTTAGAAATAAAATTTCTATATATAATGTTTGAAATATGTTTTTTACAAATAATTTGTATAGTTTTTCTTGAATTTATGTGAATCAACACTTTTTGGAAAATAATATGAAATAGTATCATTTTTATACAAAACATATCTGAAAATTGATTGAAAATGGTTTTAAATGTCTATATTTTCTGGAATTTTTTACAATTTTGTCAATAAAAGTGTCTTATTTTGTCCATTAAAATGTCTTATTTTATAGAAAAAATTGCAAAATGTATATGTTTTTCATTATAAATTGCTTAAAAATGTATGCTATTTTTCTAAATTTCTAAAAATGCACCTGAAAATAGAAACTAAATTTTTTTTACGATAAAGATAATTCAAAGGTCCCAAAAAATGCCTCGAAATGAAAATGTGTGATACTAGCATCACCCCTTTTTGAAACAGAGCTAAATATACCTACTAAAATTACGAGAGAGAAAAACGAGAATTGTGTCGAGTTCTCGTTTCATAGTATAAGTGGTTTGCAGCCGGTTATTATCTCTGAGCCTTTTGAGCAGTGGGGTATAGATGTCATCGAAGAGATAAATCCAAATTCTTCTTTACAACATCAATGCATCCTGACGGCTACCGACTATTTCACTAGATGGACGGAAGCCATCCCGTTGCGCAAGATCAATGAAGACGTAGTCATCAGCTTCTTGAAAGAGAACATCATAACCAGGTTTGGGGTTCCAATTTCCCTTGTTTTTGATAATGCTACTTTTTTTTGTCTCTCAAGTTAAATGAATTTGTTTATGAATGGGGAATTAAGCTGCATTATTCAGCCAATTATTACCCTCAAGGGAACGGATTAGCTGAATCTTCAAACAAAAACCTCATTCGGATTCTCAAGAAAACTGTGATAGAAAACCAGAGAAGTTGGCATATAGCTCTCCCAAACGCCTTATGGGCAGATAGGGTAACTCCAAAGAATGCATTAGGGGTTTCCCCTTTCACTCTTGTCTATGACAAGGAAGCCATCCTTCCCCTAAACATCTTGCTCCCATCCTTATAGTTATCCTAAGCCTCTCGGGGTTCTGGTAGCCAAGCCTTACAATCCAGGATCAATACCCTACTTCAACTTGAAGAAGCCTGATAGAAAGCTAAAGACCGATTCCATCAATACCAAGACATAGTTAAGAGATGGTTCGATAAGAGGAAGTCCAGTAAAAGAATTTTTGAAGTTGGGGACTTAGTCCTGAAATGGGACCATAATCATGAAGGCAAAGGAATGCATACGAAATTCCAACATTTATGGGTAGGCCCATATCAAATCTCGGCAAAGATAGGCCCATCCACTTACAAATTGACAAATCTCGAGGGAGAAGAAGTAACCCTTCCTCTCAATGGCCTCGCCCTTAAGCAATACTTTGCATAGTCTCACTGAGACTTTCTGTACATAAATAAATTTTTCTTTTATTGTTGCTTTAACCTTTTGTTTGCTTTATTTTCAGCCATTTTTTATTTCTTTTCTTGTCATTTGAACCGTTGCACAAAGTTTGCTTTCTGAAAGCCCCTGCGGTTGAGTTTCTCAGCAAAGACAAGTCCCTTACCCATGAGTCCGGAACTATATTCGAATAAAGTTGATCTATGTATTGTGCTCTCGCTGAAATTTTTTCAGAAGAAAGGAAGCCTATCTGCTAGCCACAATAATCCTGTCTAAATAGCTGAGACCTATGACCATCTTTAGTACTATCTTTGGGCTCCACCCACTCTCACACTTAAAGGAATCTCAAGAGGGTTATTAAAGTCAGACCCATGGAAAGTAGCACATCTCGAGGACATAGGTTATTGAAGTGACTCCATGCTGCAAAATTTAATAGCCAAAATGGCTTATGTTCAAGGGTCTGTTTTTCAGAGATTCTCGCCTCAATTAAAGCATGGCTGAGACAAAAGCAAAGCATGTAAAATCAAGAATGTTGTCCAAAAGACACAACCCAAAATAGGCTCCTCTCCGTCCGTGAGGCTTGATCAAAACAATAAAATCTCTAAACTCACACAAAAGGACATTATGGATTGAGGAGCCTAAATCAAAGATCATGTCTAAAGAAAATATCTCTAGAAGGCTCAAATAGCTAAGCTGTCCAAAGTACAAACATCCAAAAGGATGCAAGCAGCATGGGAATGAGGAACAAGAGCAATAATGTCCATGAGAAAGTGTTGCAAATCCTGTGGAGTCCGACAATAGTAACCATCTGAAAGGTGATCCTTCTAAAATGAATCTCATATGTTGGCCCTTTGAGAGTTTTAAAGATGTCTTAGTCAAAGCTCCCCTTTTCCCCAATGGCTAACAGGAAAAGTGCATTCTCCCTTCACAGAAATTCAAATGCTCAGCTGAATATTGCATACAGATGGATGTCTTTAATGAGGTTTCGGATCATGGAGAAGAAATTTTTTCAAAGATCTGTGTTCGCCAGTGACTCACCAATTGTTGTTGCAGCAACATCCCCCCCAAAATTTTTGTACATATTGGGGGCCCCTCCTTTATTTTTCTAGAAAGACTGCTGTAAGAGGCCAATTCTCCTTTTTACTTTGTTTTCAAATGAAAATCCTCCTTTGACAATTCCAAGTTTTTCTTCTAAAGGATAAAATTTGTGAAGTCTTCCTAAAAAAATCGCGGAATCATTTGAGAAAGGCCCCGCAGTTGCGGAAGTATTTGAGTTTCCCTCCCGAAAAGGCAGAAGCCATTTGTATAAACTTCTCGAAAAAGAACTTAGAAACTTTTTTCGAAGTTTGCGGAACGATTTGAAGAAAGCCCCGCCGTTGCGGAACCATTCAACTTATCCTCCCGAAACTCTGGGAGTCATTCACCAATACATTCCGAAACTGTAGAAACCTTCAGGTTATCTTTCCGAAACCCCGCAGAGACTTAGAAATTTCTCGAGTTGCGAGAGCCTTCAGCTTATCTCTCCAAAACAGTGGAGCCATTCGCCAATCCGTTCCGAAACTGCGGAAGCTAATTGCGAAAGCTTTCCGTAACTTTGGAAGCACTCTCGAAGCCCGGCCGAGACTTAGAAAATTTTCAAGTTGCGGGAGCCTTTTGCGGAAGCATTCGCGAAACCCCTCCCGAAACTGCAGAAGCGTTTGCTTTATCCTCCTGAAATCCCGCGGAACGCTTTTCAAAAAAAAACTTAGACTTTTGTTCGACTTGTGGGAGCCATTCGCCAATTCCTTCCGAAATGGCAGGAACCTTCGCGGAATCATTCCGCGATTGCGGAAGCCATCGGCATATCTCCATTGAAATTATGGAAGAGAGAGCCACTATTCTCCTGAAGCTGAGTCTCCAAAGGTCGCATTGCGGAAAGATTCATCAATCTCTTCCGAAACGCCGAAGGAGTTCAGCATAACCTTCCACAATGGCGGGTGGAATTCATGAGTCCGTCCCGCAGGTGGCGATCGTGCACACATATCGAGACTACTTGATGTGACCACGACGTACAAATATTAAAGCATCGTTTTAAATGCACCACCCACCGTATTAAACACCGCATGTGTCCAACTCGTTTAAATGGACAATTGCGGTTTGGACCAACCACATTGTTATTTTTTTATTAACAAACACCGTTGGAATGCCGCGTCAGACCACTCCAGCTCAACTCGTTCTCCCACGTCTGTGTCCACCTCATTCAGCCATCTTCACGGTGCCAGGTAGGATTTTTAACCATTTTTTTTTTCCCCTTTTTTCCACGTCAAGGTACCCTTGATTTTTTCCCGTCCATAGCATGGTCGTATGTCATTATTTGTTTTTATTTTTAAGGCTATCGAAGCCCCATAGTTTCGCAGCTCTCCCGAATCCATAGTTTCTCCACCGGCTATATTTTAAGCGTCGTCACCCTCATTTACAATCTAAGCCGACCACACAGCGTCTCATAAATCTTACTACTAGCGGTGGTGGTTGGATGAGATCCCTCATCTTTTGATGATTGTGTTCCGGCCCCTGGTTTCGTCATAATATTACTTCAATCCGAGCTCGCCCGCTATTAAACGTTCGAAGTACAACCATGGAAGACACCCTCCCTCCTAGGGCTAGACCGGGAACAAGTTGTTTCCGTGACGTATACTTATCCTTTCGGGAACATTCCAAACTATGTCCCTTCCAGAGAATCAAGTATCTGTAGCCATATTTCTTGTTTGGAGTGTTTCATCTTTGCTTCCCCAACATGCAGCTTCCTAATTTGTTTATCTCATTAGCATGTTCAAATGGTGCTGCTCTTTGTTAAAATCTCATAATAGTTTGCACATTTTTATAATGACTTGTATTTGGTTGCTGGCAGGGATAAGTCAAGATGCCAAAAGGTGGTAGGAAGAAAGCTAAAATGATGGAACCACAACCAGCACCACTTAGGACTGAGACTATGTTTCAAGATACCAGGTGCACCACCTGGTATTCCTTCCGAAATCCGGTGGGGCGATATTTACAGGATGATCAGGGACCAAGATATCCCGGATATGTTACTAGAAGAGGGGCAGATCTATCTCAATATCAGAACTTCAGGCATAGCTAGAGTTGCTACCCGCCCTGAACTGTTCCCATGTTCTGAAGTAATCGGGTGGATACTCGAACATACTAATGCGAAGACAAGGGTATTACATGACTTGAACATACCCTTCATACTCGAACATACTAAAGAAATTTATGTTCATTTTGAGTACGCTCATTATTATGATGCCGAGGAAGAGGCATTCAGAGACATCAGCAACATGGTTGAGCTACAGATCTGTCGCCAAGGCAGTGGAGCAAGCTCTAGCTCTACCAAGGCCCAAAAAACAAGCCAGCAAAAAGACAAGGAAGCAGATGAGGCCCGAGCCCAAGAAGAACAAAGGTTAAAAGAGGAAGCAAGGTTACTGCAAGAGGCTAAAGTTGCCAGAGTGCAGCAGGAAGCTGAGGTGGCAAGAGTGTAGCAAGAAGCAGAAAGTGAGAGGCTACAGAAAGAGGCTGAGGAAGCCCAGCAGCGGAAAGAGGCTGAAGATGAAAGGTAGCAGAAAGCTGAAGAAGAAGAGAGAAGGCAACAAGCTGAAGTAGGGCGGAAAGTGGGAAGAAGAACTCAAAGCAGTTGAATATGCCCCAAGCAGGAGACCCCAGCACCCAGGACATCGAAATAGACGTACCTCAAGCAGGTGTCTCCAGCACTCAAAATGTGGAGGCAGACATAGCACAAGCAGGTGTCTCTGGTACTCAAAATGTGGGAACAGATCTAGCTTAGGTAGTCTAGACCCCACCCGCGGAAGCAGAAATAGATATTATAGATCTCCCAATCATCCGTATACTCCATCGGAAGAGCATACCGTGTCCAGATGGAATGAATTTGTCTATGATAAGAAGAGGAAGGCTATGGTCCTTAAATCATAAGAGAGGATAAAGAGACTCTTCCAGGAAGATATTGTTACTCACCGGGAGACCACAGTAATGCAGAACACAAACAACGATCCTTTAGCTATGGCATCCGCCTCTGTAGAGACAGCAAGAGCAACACTAGACAACGTGGCTGATATAGTTAAAGAATTTGAGTCGACTAAGAGGAGAGCTCGCACGCTACAACATACTGTGGCCAATGAGCAAGCCTACAGGGGATCTCGTGGTGAATAGGTATAATCGCCTTTCCATTGAGCATAAAGAACTGTCAGACAAGTATAACCAGCTAGAAGAAGAAAAGGAACAACTGACAGTCCAGATGATGATTGTAGAGAGCAGAAAAGAATGATGCAGGGAGCCAGGGTGTCCCATCTAGAAGCAGACAAGCTAGCATTGGTTCAACAATTGGAGCAAGCAGAGAACAGAACGATAGATATATCCCCCCTTCCATGAGCTGTCCTGCAGCATCCTGAAACAAATGCATGACCCTCAGGAGCTAATCACTGATGAAGTATGCAAGCTCAAGGCCATGATGGTCAGATTAAAAGAATTTAATGTAGAGGCCAATAGGCTTAAAGCTAAATATACTCGAGTTAAGGAAAACGTCATGAGCCAAATAGAATGGAGAGAAGGAAAGGTGGATTTCCCCAAGCATCTCCCATTCAAATCTGTAGATGGCTTCAATGAAGACATAGCCCTTTTGGAATTTTGCAGAAACTGTATCATTAAGCTAATAGCCAAGAACCGAGGGACAATGGATAAGAGCAACGGTCTGTATCAAAGAATCCATGAAGTGCATGACAAGTGCAAGTTGAGTTTCCCTCAGTCCCTTGATGATTTTCCAGGCAAAGAACAACGTTTGTCTGAGCTGAAGGAAGAGTTGGGCATCCAAACTAAATATGTGAAGAAGATTGGTGTCCTAGCCATTGATGACCTCCAACATTTTATTGGAATGTCATCAATACATGATCATCTGCTCAAAGAAATGCATCAAGCTGCAGTAACAGAAATTCAAAGTATTGGGACAGAGCTTGGTAAACATGTAACGTCCCAGAAAATCTTATTCCCCGCCTCAGCAAATGTAGTTATAAGGGACACTGGTGTATGGTATAGTTACATTGCAGAAGAGGAGAAGAAAGCAGAAGCAGTAGCTGTGACAGCAAACCCGGATTCTTCTCTCCTAGCAACAACAGCTGTAGCAGCTAGTTCGATTTCCTCTCTCCCAGCAGCAACAGAAATTCTAGCTGGCTCGTTTTCCTCCTCTCCCACCAGCAGCAGCATCAACAGCTAGTTTGAGCACCTCTCTTCCAACTGAAGCGCATGCCCAGGAGTGAAAGCGCTGATATTAGAGCATTAATTCTTATATTTTGTATTTTGGGCTTTCATATGTATAAAAACGTGGAGCTATGGGACAGCTCTCCTTTTCTTTTTAAATAATTTTCTGTTTAAAGGGGAGGTCACATTTTTGTCTATTATATGGGGAAAAGTCTGTAGGTGACAAGTGTAAAAGGCTAGGTGGCAGCCCAAAGGGCATTTTGTAACATTATAAATAGAAAGGTAGGAAGGAATGTAGAGGACTTTTTGGCAGGGAATTATTTTCTAGACTTGTACGAGCTATCTTGCACATGTTTTAAGAAAATAAAATCTTCTAATAAGAGCCTGGAGAGGACGTTTTGCATGAGAATGGAGATTGGATGCATTGTGGATTATTCCTGTGTCTGCTATACTTCTGCTGTGAGATATTTATTACTGTCTTGAATTATTTCATTGTATTAAATGATCTTGCTTCTCTCTTTGCAAATGAATTCTCTCTTTCATGAGTAATGAAATGTGTTTATATTTAATTAGAAGCTATCTTCTAATATCTTTTATCTTTGTTGTAGCTTTCTCTTTAAGATTTAATGGTTGTCTGTTTATTCTTTAAGATAAATTCTACAGCTCATTGCTCATCTGCTTTAAATTTGCTCCTTGCAGGGATAGTTAGATTTATTTCAGTTTTAGACTTAGATTCTGTTTTCCAGTTTTGCATTTAGATTAAATTTAGACTAGGCACTTGCATATCATTATAAAATATAAAATCAAAAGAACGGTGGATCGGGCCATAACTGGTATAATTGGAATAAAACTCCAAACCCACGATTGCTGGAACCGCTAACCAGACGGATTCCCTATACCAAACAGTAGATAATCTAATTGGGATAATCTATCGGGGAGAATCCCTTTTTGATTGATGCTGCGATCTCCGAGGCATCAACACAACTTTGAGTCATCACCTTTTCCTTTAGTTTTTGTTGCTCATAGTGATAACTTGAGCAAACTTTGGCATGAGGGATTTGGTCACTTAAATTATCGCTCATTGCAACAACTATGTAAAGACAATATGGTGACAGGTCTTCCAATGGGTATCTTGCAGGGGTAATATCTGTTCCAGTTGTGTACTCAGAAAACATCATCGGGACATTTTTTACAAACGTGCCTCTTGGCACGCCTTGGTTCCCTTGGAGCTTGTGCATAGTGACTTGTGTGGTCCTCTTCCATCTGCTTCCTTTTATGGTTTCAAATATTTCTTAAATTTCATTGATGATTACACCAGACGCACTTGGGTTTATTTCCTAAAACTTAAGAGCAAAGTATTGAACATGTTCTTGGCCTACAAGGCCCTTGTTGAAAAACAATCTAGTCATCAAATTATTCAGTTAAGATCTGACAATGGAGGAGAATATGTTAACAAAAATTTCACTACTTTCTGCACTTAACAAGGAATCCAACAACAACACGCTGTTCCATATACACCACAACAAAATGGTGTAGCTGAATGGAAGAACCGCACTTTAAAAGAAATGGCTAATTGTATGATCCAATCTAAGGGACTAAGTCTTCAATTTTGGGTTGAAGCCATAAATTCTGAAAATTACATAGTTAATCGCACCCCCACTAAATCTTTACAAGGTATCACACTAGAAGAAGCATGGAGTAAAACTAAACTTGATGTAAGTCACTTCCGTATGTTTGGTAGTGAAGCATGGCTCACATTCTGGATGAAAAACAGAAAGCATTGCAGCCTAAAAGTGAAAAGTGCATATTTGTTGGATATTTTGAATATGTAAAAGGTTATAGAATTCTTCAACCACATTCTCATGATATAATAATTAGAAGAGATGCTAAAGTTGATGAAAATCTCTTGGCCTGCGAGTCTAACTTGGTGATTGTGCCATCTTTGGCCTACGAGCCTGATTCGGCGATTGTGCCTTCTTCTTCTTCTTCCAACTTCCTTGACAGGTTTCCAACTCCAGTTTCTGATGATGACAGTGAGGATGAAAATCCACCTCTGCCTGCTCATGTTCCTCCAGTTGCACCAGCACAAGTGCTTCCTCGATGGGTTCGTTCAACATGTGAAGCAGCTGGTGATCTTGCCGGTGATCCTAGATATCAACGTCGAACACGTTCTCAATTTCAGCGAGCCTCTTCACTTTTGGCTTAGGTTTCCGAGAATCATGATTCAGAAACTTTTGCAGAAGCTTCAGGAAATCCAGATTGGGATGTAGCTATGGATGAAGAATATCGTTCCTTAATGGCGAACGATACTTGGGATCTTGTACATATTCCAAAAGGAAGAAAACTTGTCAGATGTAAATGGATCTATAGAACTAAGTATGCATCAGATGGAAATGTTGAACGACTTAAGGCAAGGTTAGTTGCCAAAGGTTTTTCACAAGTTGAAGGGATTGACTACAATGAAACCTTTGCTCATGTTGCAAAAATGAACTCCATCCACCTTGTTCTTTCCCTTTCATCCTTACATAACTGGGAAGTCCATCAAATGGATGTCAAGTATGCCTTCTTACATGGTGATCTACAAGAGAAAATTTACATGGAACAACCTCCTAGATATGTTCAGAATAACTCTAGCCTTGTCTGCCTCCTTAAGAAATCCTTATATGGCCTTAAGCAAGCTCCTAGAGCTTGGTATGCCAAAATGGATAGCTTTCTACTTGACACCGGTTTTTCTAGATGCCATTCTGACCCCAATGTCTATACCAAGAAAGTAGGAAATCATCTCATCATACTTGTTCTCTATGTTGATGACCTTATTCTTACTAGTAGTGACCCTAAGCTTATAACCCATGTGAAATCTAGTCTTAAGAAAAATTTTGAAATGTCAGACTTAGGACATTTGCATTATTTTCTTGGTCTCCAAGTCTTGCAAACCAAAGAAGGAATATTTCTTTCTCAGTCTAAGTATGCTTGTGACCTTCTTCATCGCTTTCACATGGATGATTGTACACCAGCCCCTTCTCCCTTCTAGTCTAGAGTCAAACTTTCTGCCACTTGTACTTCACCTGAAGTAGATGCCACATTGTATCGTCAGCTTGTTGGTAATCTCTTATACTTGACTCATTCCCATCCTGACCTTTCCTTTGTCGTTGGTCATGTTGCCCGTTATATGCAAACACCTCATGAAAGTCACTGGAAAGCAGCTAAAAGAATACTTCGATATATTCGAAGTACAATTCAGTTTGGGATTCATTACAGTACAGGGGGGAAACCTTTGTTGGTTGGTTTCACTGATTCAGATTGGGTCGGCAATCCTGATGATCGAAAGTCTACTACAAGTTATGTTTTCAGTCTGGGATCTGGCCCTATCACTTGGGCTTGTAAGAAACAACAAGCTCTTGCTCTTTCTTCAGCAGAAGCAGAATATCAAGCTGTAGTTAATTCCAGTCAAGAAGATTTATGGCTTCGACAGATCCTTTTAGAGTTTGGATTCGAGCAGCAGCAGCCTACTCCACTTTGGTGCGACAATCAAAGTGCCATCAAGCTTGCCAAAGCTCCAGTTCTACATCAACGCAGCAAACACATTGAGCTACATATGCACTTCATCAGAAATCTTGTTCATGATCGTGTTCTTGAAGTGCTCATTTTCCCTACAGATGATCAAGTTGCAGACACCTTCACCAAGTCTCTTACCGAAGCAAATTTTTCTAAACTTTGATCTATGTTAGGAGTTCAGGAACTTGTCATTAAGGGGGGATAGGCTCTAATCCCTCGTTCCTTCTCCTAATAGTGTCACTTTTGTAAATCCTTCAATCCTATCCCAAGTTGTTCTTAAGGGGGGATGTTAGGATATTTAGACACTTGGGAGTTAGTTAAGATCAACTTATGCAATATATCCGTTAGGAAAAGTGTGTTTCTTTAGTATGCATTAGTATGAATCTGTAAATATTTAATCTGACGGTCACGATATGTTGTGATCCGATGGCTCAACTTCTCTTAGATCATACCTACCCTTGATCCGTGGTTTAACACCCAATTGGTCCATGATCTCTATTTGAAGAGCATGGAGGGTCATTGGAAAGTTGATCGATTATAAGAAGCTCATTTGTAACTTTCTTTCTTTGCATAATAAATTGCTCTGTAGAAGCTATTCGGCCAGGGCCGTGGAGGTTTCCCTCTCGAGGGTTTAAACCACGTCAAAACATCAGTGTATCGATCTGTGATCTGTTTGTGTGAAGTGGTTGCTCTAGGTGTTCGGTCTTTTGGGAGTACCCTGTGTACCCGAACAAGTATAAGTTTAACCCTTTTCCGGACTTTTGCGGATTACTTACGAAAAAGGAATACTCTAGTCATTCATGGCTAGAAGAGTTCTTCTCTCATCATTTTACACTTTTTCGGGGGAGGAGACTCACTGTACGAAAAAGGAATTTTGGATCCTTCTTTAGGGTTTTCAGGCTCTCAAAACATGAAAACTCCAAGCGAGCATTCACCTACTTAGGCTCGATGTGAAATCCACGAGAGGGTATATAGAGGATTGCTTAAGTTTTTCAGACTCTATAAATAGGAAAACACCGATGAGCATATACCAACCCGGGATCGATCTTAAAATCCATGGGTAGGTGTATCGAGTTATTGTTTAAGTTTTTCAGACTCCTTAAAATTGAAAACACCGGCGAGCAAGAACAGATCTCGGCTCGATATTAAAATCCAGAGATCAGTATTATAGAGTATTCTTCTATCTCTTCTTAGAACTATGTAAACAATGAAGAAGGTCTTGAGTCTTTCTCCCATGGGCTCGTTAAACTCTTTACATGGTTGGTCTTATTGAGTTTTCTTTCTTGGAATCATTAAAACAACAAGAAGGACATTCTTTTACCAAAAAGAATAAGGGATGAGAAGGGTATATCCACATCTTTTAAGTTTCAAAGGTAGTTAAGTCAGTCATGTCCTTGAACACACCACCTATTTGAGTCCATCATTCAGTTGGGTTTTAGTTTTTGACCTTAGGGTGAACCTAATCTCTGAGTTATTAACTCCCCCGATTGGTTATTCTTCCAATCATATGGAGGGTATGTTAATGTCTCCTACATTGCAGGCTTATATCACTTCCCCTTCATGTTAAAAACTGCCTAAGTCACTTTGTGTCATGCTCACTATTCAAGGATACAGCATGTGTCGTCCATTCTACAGTTCACCTTGACTTCATGTGTCAGCCATCCTAGTGTCAGTTTGTTTCATCTTATTACTTGTCCTACTCCAAATCTGCTCAAACTTGTGAGTGTTCCTCGTGTTGGATGATGGAGGATGCATTAAGGACTCAGCAGACTTCTTCCCATCGACTTCAACTCATTTTTCTCTGGGAATGAAGTTTAGAGTTTCGATTAGTACCTTGGGGATTGCAGTCATCAGTGGTAGTTTCTCTCCCTATTGAATAATGGGAATACATCAATGTCTCTTATTTGACAGGTTCATCAGCAGTTCGACTTCAAGTCCACTTATTCACACTTGTTGGAACATACTAGGTACCTTGGGCCCCATTATCATTATCGATGGAAGCCCTCGCGTTTGTTAACGGTATACATCAATGACTGATAATAAAACGATACCCCCCATGTTCGACTCTAGCTCATTTATTCACATGGTTAGGGTTTGTACCTTGGGTTGTTTGGATGAATACCTTGGGACTCTGATAGCATTACCATATCCATGTTATCACCCAAGCTGAGCAAGACTGAGCCTCACTCATTTTGGCTCTTCATGAGACATAGATCCAGTTTGTTGTTATGGCTATGATCTCTTATCTATGTCATGGATCCACGCTTGTATTTCAGTGTCCATGCTATATATAAATATCCCAGTTATGTATTGGAGATCATGTTGTATGACACTAAACATCTATATGATGTCAAGATTGTAATTTCTCGCTGACCTTGATCGTTGTTTTCAGGTACTTTTGTGACTTGGTTCTGCGGTTTCTTGCTCCTCCTCTGACTTGGAATTATAATGTATTTCGTCCATCGTTTCCCTCTGACCTCACACATTAGGGGGCATATGTTATAGGTCAAATTTGCACTTCTTCGTCCATGATCACATTACTCTGTCAATCACACAAAAGGACACTATGGATGGAAGAGCTAGGTTGACCCTGGATGAGTTATTGCTGAGACTACACTCTTCATCTGAAAAACATATTTTTTTCTACAGTTTTCATGACATGTGCACTACTATTTCCATAGTGATCCAGTGTTCTGAAATTTGGTTTGCTTGAAGAGAACCAGCGCACATCCCTTAAAATGTTGCAAACGCTGGTTGTAAAGTGCAAAAGTTGCATACTGTGCACTAGTCTATTTGTATGAAACCTGCGCACATCTTAAGATGAAATGAAAAAATATATTAATATTACGAATTGGGATTAGTTGAAATTGGTTCTGCAACTTCCCCAACCTCCCAATTCAACCACCTCTCGAATTCAACTGCATACCTTGTCTCATAAATACAAGGAGGAGCCATGAGAGAGGGACCTAGAAGGAATGCTTTAACTGCTGTTACACTGGAGGAATTCCCAAGTCATTGTGAAGAGTGAGAGCCCAGGACTCGATTGCAGAAGTCTCTGGACAGATCAGGTATATATGTACTTATCTACATTTCTTTGAAAATAAAAGGTGGAAATACCCTTCCCGTCCCAATTGAATGTTTATTTGACTGAATGTCTATTTAATTGAATGTTTATTTGGTTAAATATCTGATTGTATTTGATGTCAACTTATTCCAATTTCATCATATTTATTACAGTCATGATATGCTGAGGAAGGTTAACTTTGTGTTGCGGGTTCATCATTGCGGAAGATCAAGTGAAAGCTAGGATAAGCCATCGTTAAAAGGGTACGGCTTTCAATATCTTAATCTCTTTCCATTTGTAGTAACTAATGCAAGGCAATGAAGGTATTTACTTGTCACCCCACTCAAGTTGTTAGTGTCGTCTCCCCCACTATAAGGTATTTTCTTGCACAACAGCAAGTGTGTGAAGAGCAGACTGTTTGGAGAAAGGTAGGAAGTTAGAAAACTCGTAGAGTTTTGAATTGTGATCAGCAACACCTTTTTCTATGATGTTTCCAGTTGACATCTCTTGTATTTTGACCTCATTTGGAGTGAATATCACCTTCTTTGGTACTCCAATATGGGTCATCTAGTAGACTGAAAGTAGATTGGAAGTATGTGTAGGAACATAGAGTACATCTTAGAAGTATCCATGCTCAAGGTTGATCCTTCCAATCCCCTTAGAGGGGACTTCAGAATCATTCCCCAACATGATTGAAGGGCCAACAGTGCATTCGAAACAAGAAAATAGATATTTGGAGGAAGACATGTGTCTTGATGCTCCTGAATCAATGATGAAGGAGGACTCTCTTGATGCACCTGCCATGAGAGCATGGCATCTCTTCTTGTCCTTAGATCTTGAATATTCAGCTTCTTTCTTCCTAGCACATGCAGGTACTGGAAGGTTATTCTTTTCAAGTAGTTGAGCCATCATATCTATTGTCTTCTTCATGCAGCTACTCTGAGGATGGAATCCTCTGTTTTAATAGGTACATTTGGATTTCTCCTTGTGATATTGCTTTCCCTTATTAGAATTCGAAGACCCTTCTGAATGATAGGGATCCTCCTTCTGCTTCTGCTCATTTGACTTTCTGTCTTTTTCATTTTGCTTTCCTTTTCCATTCACTCTCTTACTCTCGGTAGCTGCAAGTGCTTAATCCATTTGGGTTTGATCATCCCCATGTGAACCAACTTCTCCTCCTCTTGTGTGAGAGACTGGATGAAGGTTTCAAGAGTGGGAAACTACCATTTTTGGATGGATAGCTTTGCTAACTGGAAGGTAGAGACAAAAACTGAGTAATCAGGACACAATTTCGACAGAATAGCTAGGACTAGCTACTTCTCTTCTTTATCTATTCCATATGTCTTCAACATCAAAATCATATTTTTAAACTTGGTGAAGAACTCATTGATTGAGTCGAAACTGTTGGGGCTCAGGGAGGTAAGCTCATTTTCCAATTTGTGACCCTTCAAATCATCTTTCTGCCCAAAGAGAGTTTTGAGCTTGTTCCAAACCTCCAATGGAGTTTTGATATCAATGACATGAAAATGTAGATCATCAGAAATACTGAGGAGTAGCAGTCCAACTGCTTCATCAAGTTTATCAAGATACATTGATTTCTAAACTGCACCAGTGGGTTCGATTGTTGTTCCATTCAACACTCTAGAAAGGATTTTGTACTGCATGAAGATGTCCATCTTGGCTTTCCATTTGAAATAGTTGAAGGAGGTCAGTTTTAGATACATGGTAGTTGTTGAAGTCGAATTGAAGATGAATTCGAATGATGGAATAAACCTGCAAAACAAATGAAATTGTTGATGGAGATTTGCTATAAATTTAGAGAACACTGCCTTAGGACAGTGAGCACAAGTGACTGGATCCTTCACACTTGGCTATAACTCACTGGATTGCTCCAGTGAAATCAAGACAATTGCACCAGGAATTGCTGTGGAAATCTGTAGGCTTCTGGTGCTCACTGAAAGACAGTTTCTCAATGAATTGTTGCAACTGCTGCAATTCGAATAGTTGTATCAAGCTTTGATACCAACTGATATTCTACAAGGTAGATCACTCAGCTTGAACAAACCTCACAAATATCACTCATGAATTGCAGATAAGAAGAAGAAGAATTGAATTAATATTCACACATTAACTCAAAAATGGTAAAATCTGTTGTATAATCATACATCAGTTGTAAGATGGCACTCTAATCCAAATACAATACTCAATACAATCAAATGAATTCGAATACACCAAAGTTCATTCGAATTCTCCTCAATGTGTGGCTTGGACAACATTGGAGACATCACCCAATCAGTGGTAGTAGTCACAAATAGTCAAATATCAGTCAAATGAGTCTAACTAAGTCTAATTGATGCATGCGGCACAAATATAGGGAAGGAGACTTTAAGGTCGGCGCATGAGAGACTATTAGAAGTCAAGTGGCACTTCGATACAGACAACTAGAAGCTACAGGAAGTTAAACTGAGCAACCAATGCATAAAATGTGCAATCAATGCAAGAAATGACTGTTGGAATCTAAGAGTGTGTAGTAGGGTGAATTTTTCATCCATATGACGAAAACAAGGCGCACTAGGTAGGTAGGAGGGATACTGAGGGCTATAAACAAGCTCCAGGGGGATGAAAATAAGCTCTAAGTGTTGGGGAGACTACCATATTGATGACTGGATGCATGCAGTATGCATGCATGCATGCAAATACATAAATTATGGTGAGAATATTCCAACACCACCCCGCAAGCCGAACTATCAGGAAACACATAACTAAAAATTAGTAGGGCCCTGGTAACTGAGACCAAAGGTCAACCCATACAACAATATAAATAAATAAAGTGAGGAAAGAGGGAAAACCCAGTGGGAAGAAAACCCCCCCTCAAGATATACTGTAGAAGGTAATCAATCATGTACATCACTCACCCCAGAAGGAAGCAAGTGACCTTCTTTACGGAAAAAGGATCTATCGGTAATAAATGGATCAATGTGTGAATGAACAATGTGAGAAGGATGAAACCTTCCATTCTGAAAATCGGATCTGGTTCTCCTTGGCTCAAGTGGATCACCAACAAGATCACCGACAAATCTAAGAGTTGTGGCTTCCCATCTCGGAAGAGGAGGATCATCAGTTGCTATATCTTCAGGTTCTTGTGGATCTGGATCTAACATTCGCTCATCTTCACTGTTAGGTGCTAGATATTTTGGTTCTTGTGGATCTGGATCAAGCATTCGCTCTTCATCACTTTCATTTTCAGATTCAGAATCTAAACTATCATAGGGTGAAGCTTCACTCTCTTGCACATCAAGCAGTGGTGGTGTGGTAGGAAAGCTCTCTTTCTCAACTGGATGAGTATCATGCAGTGGCCATTCCTCAAACTGTACACTCCTATCAAGGAATGTTGTCATAGTAGAAGGATCAAGAAGCTTGTAGGCCTTTGCACTCAATGCATAACCCACCAGTATACACTCTCTTCTTTGTGGATCTAGGGCTCTCCTTTTCTTTGTTGGAATCATTTCCCATGCTTTGGATCCAAACACTTTGAGATGGGATACATCAGGTTTGTAACCAATCCATGCTTTGAAAGGAGTCATATTTTTAAATCCTTTGTGAGGGACTCTGTTCTGAAGGTAGGAAGCATAGTTGATGGCTTCTGAAATACTAGGGTGCAACCCTTTCAACTTTAGCATGCAAACTGCCATCTCTTTTAATGTTATTTTCTTTCACTCTGCAACACTATTTTGTTGTGGTGTGTAGGAAACAGTATGCTACATCTATATGCCTTCATCAAAACAAAAGGATTGGAAGTCACCCTTAACATACTCTCCTCCATTATCAATGTGGAGGACCTTGATCTTTCTATCTGAAAACTTTTCTACATAAGACTTGAAAAACTTAAAGTATCCAAACACTTCTGATTTTAATCTGAGAAAGTATACCCAAGTAAATCTAGAATGATCGTCAATAAAATTTAGAATATACCTTGCCTTGTTCAAAGATAAATCTGGAAATGGCCCTGAAACATCACTATGAATCAGATCTAGATGTTGAGAAGCTCTCCTTGCCTTTCCTTTCTCAAACTTCTTTTCTGGATGCTTTCCCATCAAGCAACCCTTATAGTTTACCTTGGAAAACTTGATATTGGGTGGTCCTTCAACCATATTTTGAGTGTGCATGTCATGCAGATACTTGTAATTGAGATGCCCAAATATTTCATGCCACAATCCACTCTCTTCATTTTCATGTGTGTGAAGAGCAAACTATTTGGAGAAAGGTAGGAAGTGAGAAAACTCATAGAGTTTCGAATTCTGATCAGCAACACCTTTTGCTATGATGTTTCGAGTTGACATCTCTTGTATTTCTACCTCATTTGGAGTGAGATCACCTTCTTTGCTACTCAAGTATGGGTCATCTGGTAGACTGAAAGTAGATTGGCAGTAAGTGTAGGAACATAGAGTACATCTTAGAAGTATCCATGCTCAAGGTTGATCCTTCCAATCCCCTCATAGGAGACTTCAGAATCATTTCCCAACATGATTGAAGGGCCAATAGTGCATTCGAAACTAGAAATGAGATCTTTGGAGGAAGACATGTGTCTTGATGCTCCTAAATCAATGATGAAGGAAGACTCTCTTGATGCACCTGCCATGAGAGCATGGCATCTCTCCTTGTCCTCAGATCTTGAAGATTCAGCTTCTTTCTTCCTAGCACATGCAGGTACTGGAATGTTATTCTTTTCAAGTAGATGAGCCATCATATATATTGTCTTCTTCATGCAGCTGCTCTCAGGATGGAATCCTCTGTTGCAATAGGTACATTTGGATTTCTCCTTGTGAGATTTCTTTCCCTTATTGGAATTCGAAGCTCCATCTGACTGATAGGGATCCTCCTTCTGCTTCTGATCATTTAACTTTATGAATTTTTCCTTTTTCTTTCCTTTTCCATTCTCTCTCTTACTCTCATTAGCTGCAAGTGTTGAATCCATCTTGGGTTTGATCATCCCCATGTGAACCAACTTCTCCTCCTCTTGTGTGAGAGACTGGATGAAGGTTTCAAGAGTGGGAAACTGCCATTTTGGCATGGATAGCTTTGCTAACTGGAATGTGGAGACAAAAACTAAGTATTCAGGACCCAGTTTTGACAGAATATCTAGGACTAGCTGCTTCTCTTATTTCTCTATTCCATATGTCTTCAACATCGAAATCATATTTTTAAACTTGGTGAAGAACTCATTGACTGAGTCAAAATTGCTGGGGCTTAGGGAGATAAGCTCATTTTCCAATTTGTGACCTCTCAAATCATCTTTCTTCCCAAAGAGAGCTTGGAGCTTGTTCCAAACCTCCAATGGAGTTTTGATATCAAAGACATGAAGATGTAGATCATCGGAAATACTGAGGAGTAGCAGTCCAACTTCTTCATCAATTTTATCAAGATACTTTTATTTCTCAACTACACCAGTGGGTTCGATTGTTGTGCCATTCAACACTCTAGAAAGGATTTTGGACTTCATGAAGATGTCCATATTGGATTTCCATTCAAAATAGTTGAAGGAGGTCAGTTTTAGATCCATGGTAGCTGTTGAAGTCGAATTGAAGATGAATTCAAATGATGCAATAAACCTGCAAAAAAAATGAAATTGTTGATGGAGGTTTACTACAAATCGAGAGAACACTGCCTTAGGACAGTGAGCACATGTGATTGGATCCTTCACACCTGGATAGACTTGACTCGATTTCTCTAGTGAAATCAATACAACTGGACCATGAATTGTTGTGGAAATCCAGAGGCTTTTGGTGCTCACTAAAAGACAGTTGCTCAATGAATTGCTGCAACTGCTGCAATTCGAATATCTATATCAAGCTCTAATACCATGTGATATTCTACAAGGTAGATCACTCAACTTGAACAAACCTCACAAATATCACTCATGAATTGCAGAGAAGAAGAAGAAGAATTGAATCAGTATTCACACATTAACCCATAAATGGTAAAATCTGTTGTATAATCATACATCAATTGTAAGCAGGAACTCTAATCTGAATACAATACTCAATACAATCAAATGAATTCGAATACACCTAAGTTCATTCGAATTATCCTCAATGTGTGGCTTGGACAACATTGGAGACATCACCCAATCAGTGGTAGTAGTCACAAATAGTCAAATATCAGTCAAATGAGTCTAAATGAGTCTAACCGATGCATGTGGCACTAATATAGGGAAGAAGAATCCAAGGTGGGTGCATGAGAGACTGTCAGTAGTCAATTGGCACTCCAATATAGACAACTAGAAGCTACAGGCAATTAAACTAAGCAATCAATGCATAAACTATGCAATCAATGCAAGAACTGACTGTTGGAATCCAAGACTGTGTAGTAGGGCGCATTTTTAATCCAGAGGAGGAATAAAAGGCTCACTAGGTAGGTAGGAGGGATACTGAGGGATAAAAACAGGCTCCAGAGGGCTGAAAATAATCTCTAGGTGCTAGGGAGACTACCATATTGATGACTAGGTGCATGCAGTATGCATGCAAAATGCAAAATGAGTGCATGCAAATACATAAATGATGGTGAGAATATTCCAACACCCCTCGCAAGCCAGACTATGAGGAAACACATAACTGAAAACTAGTAAGGGCCTGGTAACTAAGACTAAAGGTCACCCCATACAACAATCTAAGTAAATAAAGTGAGGAAAGAGAGAAAACCCAGTGGGAAGAAATCCCCCCCTCAAGATAGACTGTAGAAGTTAATCAATCATGTACATCACTCACCCCAGAAGGAGGCATGTGACCTTCTTTACCGAAAAAAGATCTATCAGCAAGAAATGGATCAATGTGTGAATGAAAAATGTGAGAAGGATGAAACCTTCCATTCTGAAAATCAAATCTGGTTCTCCTTGGATCAAGTGGATCACAAACAAGATCACCGACATATCTAAGAGTTGTGACTGCCCATATCAGAAGAGGAGGATCATCAGTTGCTATATCTTCAGGTTCTTGTGGATCTGGATCTAACATTCACTCATCTTCACTGTCAAGTGCTAGATATTTTGGTTCTTGTGGATCTGGATCTAGCATTCGCTCTTCATCACTTTCATTTTCAGATTCAGAATCTGAACTATCATAGGATTAAGCTTCGCTCTCTTGCTCATCAAGCAGTGGTGGTGTGGTAGGAAATATCTATTGCTCAACAGGATGAATATCATGCAGTGCCCGTTCCTCAAATTGTACACTCCTATCAAGGAATATTGTCATAGTATAAGGATCAAGAATCTTGTAGGCCTTTGCACTCAATGAATAACCCACTAGTATACACTCTCTGCTCTGTGGATCCAGGGCTCTCCTTTTCTCTGTTGGAATCCTTGCCCATTCTCTGGATCCAAACAATCTAAGATGGGATACATCAGATTTGTAACTCATCCATGCTTCGAAAGGAGTCATATTTTCCTGTCCTTTTTTAGGGACTCTGTTCTGAAGGTAGGCAGCACAGTTGATGGCTTCTTCCCAAAGACTAGGGTGCAACCCTTTCGACTTTAGCATGCAGGTTACCATCTCTTTTAATGTCCTATTCTTTCTCTCTACAACACCATTCTTATGTGGTGTGTAGGGAATAGTATGCTGCATCTCTATGCCTTCATCAACACAAAAGGATTGGAAGTTGCCCTTAACATACTATCCTCTATTATCAGTGCGGAGGGCCTTAATATTTTTATTTGAAAAAAAAATTTCAGAAGACTTGAAAAACTTAAAGTATCCAAACACTTCTGATTTTAATATGAGAAAGTATACCCAAGTAAATCTCGAATGATCTTCAATAAAAGTTAGAATATACCTTTCCTTGTTCAAATATAGATCTGGAAATGGCCCTGAAACATCACTATGAATCATATCTTGAGGTTGAGAGGCTCTCCTTTCCTTTCCTTTCTCAAACTTCTTTTATGGATGCTTTCCCATCAAGAAACCCTTACAATTTCCCTTGGAAAACTTGATATTGGGTAGTCCTTCAACCATATTTTGAGTGTGCATGTCATGCAGGTACTTGTGGTTGAGATGCCCAGATATTTCATGCCACAATCTACTCTCTTCATTTGCATGTGTGTGAAGAGCAGACTGTTTGGAGAAAGGTAGGAAGTGAGAAAACTCATAGAGTTTCGAATTGTGATAAACAACACCTTTTGCTATGATGTTTCTAGTTGACATCTCTTGTATTTTGACCTCATTTGGAGTGAAGATCACCTTCTTTGGTACTCCAGTATGGGTCATATGGTAGATTGAAATTAGATTGGCAGTAAGTGTAGGAACATAGAGTACATCTGAGAAGTATCCATGCTCAAGGTTTATCCTTCCCATCCCCTCAAAGGGGACTTTAGAATCATTCCCCAACATGATTGAAGGGCCAACAATGAATTCGTAACCAGAAAAGAGATCTTTGGAGGAAGACATGTTTCTTGATGCTCCTGAATCAATGATGAAGGAGGACTCTCTTGATGCATCTGCCATGAGAGCATGGCATCTCTCCTTATCCTTATATCTTAAAGATTCAGTTTATTTCTTCCTATCACATGCAGGTACTGGAAGGTTATTCTTTTAGAGTAGTTGATCCATCAGATATATTGTCTTCTTCATGCAACTTCTCTCAAGCTGGAATCCTCTATTAAAATAGGTACATCTGGATTTCTCCTTGTGAGATTGCTTGCCCTTCTTGGAATTCGAAGCCCCTTCTAACTGATAGGGAGCCTCCTTCAGCTTCCGCTCATTCGACTTTCTATCTTTTTCTTTTTGCTTTCCTTTTCCATTCACTCTCTTACTCTTAGCAGCTGCCGGTGTTGCATCCATCTTGGGTTTGATCATCACCATGTGAACCAACTTCTCCTCCTCTTATGTGAGAGATTGGATGAAGGTTTCAAGAGTGGGAAAATTCCATTTTGGGATGGATAGCTTCGTTGACTCGAAGGTAGAGACAAAAACTAAGTAATCAAGCCCAATTTTGATAGAATAGCTAGGACTAGCCGCTTCTCTTATTTCTCTATTCCATATGTCTTCAACTTCGAAATCAGATTTTTAAACTTGGTGAAGAAATCATTGATTGCGTCGAAGTCGTTGGGGCTCAGGGAAATAATCTCATTTTCCAATTTGTGACCCTTCGAATCATATTTCTTCCCAAAGAGATTTTTGAGCTTGTTCCAAACCTCCAATGGAGTTTTGAGATCAATGACATGAAAATGTAGATCATTGGAAATACTAAGGAGTAGTAGTCCAACTGCTTCATCAAGTTTATCAAGATACTTTGATTTCTCAACTGCACCATTGGTTTCAACTGCTTTGCCATTCAACACACTAGAAAGTCTTTTGGACTTCATGAATATGTCCATCTTGAGTTTCCATTCGAAATAGTTGAAGGAGATCGGTTTTAGATCCATGGTATTTGTTGAAGTTGAATTGAAGATGAATTCGAATGATGGAATAAACATGTAAAACAAATGAAACTGTTGATGGAGATTTGTTGCAAATCGAGAGAACACTGCCTTAGGATAGTGAGCACATGTGATTGGATCCTTCACACCTTGATAGACCTCACTGGATTGCTCCAGTGAATTCAAGACAATTGCACCAAGAATTGTTGTGGAAATCCAGAGGCTTCTGGTGCTCACTAAAAGACAGTTGCTCAATGAATTGTTGTAACTGTTGCAGTTCGAATAGTTGTATCAAGCTCTGATACCATGTGATATTCTACATGGTAGATCACTCAACTTGAACAAACCTCACAAATATCACCCATGAATTGCAGGGAAGAAGAAGAAGAATTGAATCAGTATTCACACATTAACTCAGAAATGGTAAAACCTGTTGTATAATCATACATCAGTTGTAAGTTGTCACTCTAATTTGAATACAATAGTCAATACAATCAAATGAATTTGAATACACCTATTGTAATTTGAATTCTCCTCAATGTGTGGCTTGGACAGCATTGGAGACATCACCCAATCAGTGGTAGTAGTCACAAATAGTGAAATATTAGTCAAATGATTCTAACCGAATCTAAATGATGCATGTGGTACTAATCTAGCGAAGAAGAATCCAAGGTGGGTGCATGAGAGACTATCAGTAGTCAAGTGGCACTCCGATACAGACAACCGGAAGCTACAGGAAGTTAAACTGAGCAATCAATGCAAGAACTCACTGTTGGAATCCAAGAGTGTGTAGTAGGGCACATTTGTCATCCAGATGAGGAAAACAAGGCACATGAGGTAGGTAGGAGGGCTACGGAGGGATAAAAACAAGCTCCAGGGGGTTGAAAATAAGCTCTAGGTGCTGGGGATACTACCATACTGATGACTGGATGCATGCAATATGCATGCATGCATGTAGATACATAAATTATTGTGAGAATATTCCAACACCCCCCCACAAGCCAGACTATGAGGAAACACATAACTGAAAACTAGTAAGGCCCTGGTAACTAAGACCAAATATCACCCCGTACAACAATCTAGATAAATAGAGTGAGGAAAGAGGGAAAACCTAGTGGGAATAAATCCCCCCCTCAAGATAGACTATAGAAGGTAATCAATCATGTACATCACTCACCCCAGAAGGAGGCAAGTGACCTTCTTTACCGAAAAAGGATATATCAGCAAGAAATGGATCAATGTGAGAATGAACAATGTGAGAAGGATGAAACCTTCCATTCTGAAAATTAGATCTGGTTCTCCTTGGATCAAGTGGATCACCAACAAGATCACCGACAGATCTAAGAGTTGTGGCTGCCCATCTCGGAAGAGGAGGATCATTAGTTGCTAGATCTTCAGGTTCTTGTGGATCTAACATTCGCTCATATTGACTGTCAAGTGCTAGATCTTCAAGTTCTTGTAGATCTGGATCTAGCATTCGCTCTTCATCACTTTCATTTTCAGATTCAAAATCTGAACTATCATAGGATGAAGCTTCACTCTCTTGCTCATCAAGCAATGGTGGTATGGTAGGCAAGCTCTCTTACTCAAAGGGATGAGTATCATGCAATAGCCATTCCTCAAACTGTACACTCCTATCAAGGAATTTTGTCATAGTAGAAGGATCAAGAAGCTTGTATTCCTTTGAACTCAATGCATAACCCATCAGTATACACTCTCTGCTCTGTGGATCTAGGGCTCTCCTTTTCTCTGTTGGAATCCTTTCCCATGCTCTAGATCCAAAAAATTTGAGATGGGATACATCAAGTTTGTAACCCATCCATACTTCGAATGGAGTCATATTTTTCAGTCCTTTGTGAGCGACTCTGTTCTAAAGGTAGGAAGCACAGTTGATGGAGTTTGCCCAAAGACTACGATGCAACCCTTTCGACTTTAGTATGCAGGTTTCCATCTCTTTTAATGTCATGTTCTTTCGATCTGCAACACCATTCTATTGTGGTGTGTAGGGAACAATATGCTGCATCTCTATGCCTTCATTAGCACAAAAGGATTGGAAGTCACCCTTAACATACTCTCCTCCAATATCAGTGCGGAGGACCTTGATATTTCTATCTGAAAACTTTTATGCAGAAGACTTGAAAAACTTAAAGTATCCAAACATTTCTAATTTTAATCTGAGAAACTATACCCAAGTAAATCTAGAATGATCATCAATAAAAGTTAGAATACACCTTACCTTGTTCAAAGATAGATCTGGAAATGGCCCTGAAACATCATGTTCGAAGGCGGTTTAATGAGTCAACATCGCAGCATCGCGGATGCTGCTCAAGGTTAAAGATATCGTAGAAGGAGGAAAGAAGTGCACAAGGCGACAAGTATTTTTGTAGTTTTTGGTCATTTGGACCACGTCATATGTATTTTGGGTCATTTAGACCGCACTATGGGGGTTTTTGGGTCATTCGACAGCATTATGTGGGATTTGAGGTTATTTTTTGTAAAGTTTATTAAGAAGTAGTTAGGAAGTTGCCTAAGTGGACCACAAATGTAAATGCGCAAGCCTATAAATAGATGTAGATTTGTAGGTGTTGAGATATCTTTGATCAGTAGTTGGAGAGAGCTAAAGAAGAGAAAATCTAGAGATCTTGATTGAGTATCTTGTTGTATCTAGGTTTTTGCAAAGATAAATATGATGTAGTAGAGATTTTGAGCAAAATCCTTGTGTTGTTTCCATCTTTCTGTGGTAAATGCCTCCCGCGATATGAATATATGAATGATGCAATGTTTCCTTGCTGCGATTAATGCTTTACTGTTATATCTGTTGCATATTTATGATTTTGTCAATGATGAGATCTGTTAAATAATGTCGCAATTATGTTTAAGTTGAATGCTTAGATCTATTTATGAATGTTGCAATAAGTTAATCAATTGATGCACAACATTCTCCTTCATTTGGCGGAAACATGGTTCTGTCAACTCTCCCTTGAACATCTCAGGTGAGACCTCATCTGCCCCACAGGTGTTGCTGGACAGGGTTAAACCTGTCTGGGCTGGTGCTCAGGGAGATCGCGGTGGCTTGGGTGTCAATAGCATGTGGAACCCCTGTCGACTGGGTTTGTGCCAAAAAATGGTTCTATTGTCGGGACCATAGTGCGAAGTGAAAGGAGGATATGTTGTGGCATCTGACAAGACCGGGGATCCAATATTGGTTCGACCTAAAGCTGCGAGAGTTCGCTGAAAAAGAAAATAAGAACCCTGGGTTGTCGACAGATTTGTGGTTGGTGAAGTACATTCACGACGGTCCACACAAATATTTTTTCTGCAAGTTCCCAATCATCCTATATGAGTGGCTATCAAAATTGACCTTCCAGAAGAGGAACTTCCAAGGTGGTGAGCCGACAACCTAGACTCCAAAACTGATACAGGAGCTGCAAGAAGTCGACAACAAAGCGTCGCAAGCTATTGAGGTTTGGGTCAACAGTATACTAGAAGGCTATATCACTGAGTTTGCGGTTGATACAATAAAGTATTACAGTGAAGCAGAAAGGGAATTCTTCAATGGGCCAAGGGGCAGGTTTCTGTTGTCGCTACAGTTGTCCATTAAAATGCTCATTTGCAAAGTAGGTATACTAAAGATGCACCTAGACCAGTAAGAACCTTGGTGGGTGGAGGCCATGGATACTGCGATGGCTGGGGGGCAGTACATGGAATGATAAGGGGTAGATGGGTGCGGGTCATGACAAGAGTGTGAAGGAAGCCGAGGAAGAGAGTGGTATTACAAGGGGAGGAGCAAGGTTTCGACGAGAAAAGAGGCAGAGGACAGGATAAGGTCCTGTTGTGATCAAAACGCAAGGCCGCGAAGGAAGACCACACAAGACGAAGCAACCTCACAGTGCCTACAAGGACGACTAGGCTACACCCAGGATAGAGGTAGGACCAAACCCCAGCAGCAAAGTACCCACACCTCCGCTCACTATCTCTCAACCAGCAAGAAATACAACTCTGACACCACTCTGTTCATCAAGTCAACAGAATTTAATTGCTAATAGCTCAGCGACTGTAGGAAGGAAGCCAAGGATGGCGGGCGAAGATGCAAAGTTTCCGCTTGAACAGATAATCCCGAGTAGTACTGGTTCTTATGTGAAGCAATGTGGACTGTAAAGCAAATTACTGATGATAACACTAAGAAAGGACAATTGGCGACAACCCTCCGGAGTCGCGCATTAGACTGGTTCATGAAGTTTGTGCAGGTTCCTGTAGGCGCTCCAGAAAATACGTTGGATGAAGTTCAAGCTGGATTGATTGCAGAGTTCAAAAAACCCAAATCGGAAGCGCAGTATATTATAGAACTAAAAGAAATTAAGCAGTATCCCAATGAAACTGTGTGGGATTTTGACCAGCGATTCAAAACATTGATGGAAAGGGTTAGCTTTGACATGAGCAATGTCCAGCACAAAGAATGGTTCATCGCAGCATTTCTCCCTCACATTCGACTACCGCTGATGCAACAGAACATTACAACACCAAGTGAATCTCTAGAGATTGCGATGCGGTTGGAAGCTTCGCCGCTTGGTGAGAACGCTGCAGGTATGTCGCAGATTCCGACACAGTTGGCTAACTTGACAATACAAATGCAAGACCTTAAGAAGGGTAAGGAATAGCGTGAATAAGTATGGTGTACGCGATGTCGTGGAGAGGGGCATACTAACGATAATTTCCCAGACTTCCACAATTATCTGGTTTTAGGAGCACTGAATCCATTGAGCGACGGCGGCATGCCGTGGTGTCGCATCTGTCAGGTATATGGGCACCGCCATGAGGAGTGTCAATACATGCAGAAGATGGTCACAAAACCTATGAATCTGTATTGTACCTTCTCTAAGTCCGTGGGACGTGAAGACAAGGACTGCCAAGCATATGGATTACTTCATGAGCGAACATACGATGCATTCTATGTGAAGGATGACCAACGTGTCGTACAACAACCGCAACCGCAGCCATAGGTAGCCCAGTCGCTACCTCAACCACGGGTGCAATTTGTACCACAGCAGCAACCACAACAATTTATGCCACAATATGCTCCGGTGCAAATGGCTCCACAGTAGACATAGTACATTCAGCAGCCATAGTACATGCAGCCCAGGTAGTGTGTGCAACTGCAACCGAATCCCTTGCAGCAATAGTTCAAACAACCGCAATACCAGCAACAAGGGGGATTCCGTGGAAGATTCTGGGGTGGCCACGGCGGAGGCTTTGGTTGTAGAGGAGGACAAAGACGAGGAGTTCGAGTACCTATCCAGTGTTACAACTGCAGAGTGTGGGGACACTACCAGCGGGATTCCCCACAATTGCAGACGCAATGTACGTTTGTTTTGTTACTAATCAAACTGTGGAAAACTGTCCGCAGTTGATTGCACGATGGCAAGCGGGAAATGCTCAGCAATTACAGAACCAGAATCAGGTGCAGCAACCCATACAGAATCAAGTGCAGTAGCCACCAAAGAACCAGAACCAGCATCTGAATCAGAATGCGAACCAAAATGTGAACCAACCTGGGAATCTGCCATTGAACCAAACTCAGGGTGCAACTATCATGGCAATTTCTGCAGAGCCAAGGGTACAAGATGTTGCTGTTGCAGTTATTACTCGAGGAGGTGCGAAGACAGGCGAAGATGGTTCTCATCCTTTGATCCAGTTAGCTCGGCAGAAGAAAGTACAGTTTGATATCGATGTCGAGCGTGATACATTCTTTCAAGCACGACATGCGATGGGAAGAAATCATGTTAAGGAAGTTATTTGTGATATGCCTCCTATTTTTTATTCAACGTCGAAAGAAGGACTATCGTGTCAGTATGGCACACTATAGCACTTCTTGGAAAGTTGTTTATTACTGGCCCGAGACCCCGATGCTCTGGCTGAGATCAAGAATCTGTTGCGACGACCGTCTCTGGGATGGAAGGAATCTATGGTGAACTCCCTGCAGTGGAAGAAGACGGGCAAAGAAATGCAAATGAATGTCCAGATCGGGGATTACGACGTCAATTCAATTATCCTGGATCTTGGCTTGGATGTCATCATCCTGACCAAGCAAGCCTGGCAGACAATGGGGAGCCCAACGTTGAGCTGGACCCCTGTACAGCTGAAACTAGCTAATCAGGCCAAGGTGACACCGATTGGGAGAGTTCCGCGCCTTGTCGTGGACATTGAGGGAATGAAGACATATGCGGATTTTGATGTCATTGAGGTTGTTGAAGGTGGAAGCTCCTATCCCGCGCTGTTGGGGATTGGATGGGATTATGATAGTGGAGTAGTAATTAACTTTAAGAAGAGGATGATGACTTTTGAAAACCATGATCTCATAGTCATAGCTCCGTTGGATCCGACTAAAGGACACAGGTACATTGAACCCATAAAGGACGAAGTTCCCAGCGGATGGGACCATGCATACAATATCTCAGAAGATTATATTCATCTGCCTGCCAATGGCGAGCTTGGGTGGTGCAACTTTAGCTCTGTGTCTTCCAACTCTGACGACGCTTTAGAAAATTGGTAGAATCACTTGCATGAGGTGTCACTCCACAAGTGTGGGTTGATCACACAGTCACTATGCTGTGTTGCAACTGAAACTGTTGCACTGCTAATATATGAAGGGTTGCCCGGTTTGTCTGATTTTCTCATGGCATTCAAGGAAAAGGTCTCAGAACCATAGCGATTGTTGGCATTGGAGGAAGCGCTGAAGGATGCTCCAGCACATTGGTGGGTGACACATAAGAAGTCGATTGATGGGTGGTCACAATGTCGGAGATTGAGTACAGTTCGCTTTGGCAACACTGAAGTTTACCACACAGGGAAATATGATGGACGGAATGACCCTGGCAGTCATTTAATGGAATGTCAGATGTTGTGGGCATCGCGACCAAAGGATGAGTGGGTCCATGCCTTTGTCCATACATTAGATGAGATGCCGCGATCCTAGTATACTGCAGCCGAATTGCAAGGGGAAGTTACCACTTAGTTAGAATTGACAATTTGTTTTACTCATATGTTCAGCTTCGCGGATGCCAACCCGGATGTCCATAATGCTTTGCAGTTCATCTGCGATGTGGTTTTGAAGGTTGTTCTAGTAGCATATCCTACAGATCCACATACACACTGCAAGATGTAGTCAATGATGGAATGTCATAATATCACTTGTGGGCCAAAGGATGGTGATGATCCGTGGAACGTTAATATTCTGGAATCCGAAGGTAGTTGTGATATTGTAGCACTTGATGCACCAACTAATCCGATCAGTCAGCCGCTGAAGCTTCGGAAGGTCAACATTGGGACAGAGGAAAGTCCAAAGTTTGAAAATGTGGGGGACTATTGGGATGACAAGATGATGGGGAAAGTTACCGACTTGTTGCATGAATTCCAAGACTTGTTCCCTACGAATTTTTCTGAGATGAAGGGAATCTTGGGCGATTTGGGGGAGATCAAGATCCTATTGAAACCAGATGCAAAACCGATAAGGCAGCGACCATATCGACTGAATCAGCGCCATAAGGAGAGGGTCAAAGTAGAAATTGACCGCATGTTGGATGCTGGCATTATTGAACCAGTTGAGGAATTCGATTGGATTAGTCCTATGGTGGTGTAGGACAAGAAGACCGGTGAAGTGCGCATTTGTGTCGACTTGTGGAAGATGAATGATGCATTTCTGCATGATCCATTTCTGACCTCGTTCACTGATGAGGTCCTGGAAGGCGTGGGTGGTCAAGAGATATATTCTTTCACAGATGGGTTCTCTGGCTATCATCAGATCAGAATCGCGAAGGAAGACCATCAAATGACAACCTTTATGACAGAATGGGGCTGTTTTCAGTACACGGTGATGCTGTTTGGACTAAAGAATGCACCGACAATATTATCTCGGGTCAGTGTTTCTGCCTTTAGATATTTCATTGAGAAGTTTTTGCAGGTGTACATGGATGACTGGACAGTCTATGGATTAATCAACGATCATCTGGAAAATCTGTGACTGATGTTGGAGCGCTGTCGACAGCATTAGATATCGCTGAACTTGAAGAAGTGCATATTATGTGCACCATTTGGGATATTACTGGGTCACATTGTTTGCAAGTAGGGATTGTTGGTTGACCCAGCAAATATTGCGCTCATTCTGAGCTTAACACCACCGACTAATTTCAAGCAGTTGAGAGCAACATTGGGACACACTAGGTATTATCGTAACTTCATCCGGGGTTATGCAACGATCATGACCCCTATGGAGAAGTTATTGAAGAAAGATGTGGTATTTAAATGGAGCCCTGAATGTCAAGTTAGTTTCAAAACACTGAAGGCTAAGATGGCTTCAGCGTCGATACTTGTATTTTCGGACTGGAGTAAGGAATTCCATGTCCACGTCGATGCATCATCGATTGCGCTGGGAGTAGTGCTTCCGCAGTCGGGAGAAGGGGATCTAGATCACCCCATTGCTTTTGCAAGTTGTAAGTTGTCGTTCGTGGAGAGAAACTATACCACCACCGAGAGGGAAGGTCTGGCGATGGTATATGCGTTGTAGAAGTTCAGGCATTACCTATTAGGCGGTCACTTTAAGATGTTCACATACAACTCTCCATTGAAATAGCTGGTCAATAAGCCTGTGTTGGGGGGGAATATATGTTGTTGGCTACTTATTTTTTAGGAGTTCGATTTTGAGGTGATTGTGAAGCCAGGACGCTTAAATGCAGGGCCAGATCATCTGTTGCGGATTGAAACAGGAGAGGAAACAACCAACATTGAGGACGGGTTTCCTGATGCGTAACTATTTAAGGTTGAGGTAGCTGACGACTACTATGCATAAATCATTCAGTTTTTGGTGACAAGCAGAGGGTCTAATCAGAAGAAACAGTTAGTGGTCAAGGCTGCAGATTTCCAGCTGCTTGCAAGACAGTTGTACAAACTAGGATCCGACTAGATCTTGAGGTGCTGCATTCTACCTCATGACAAAGGGTAGATATTGTCGGAAGCACATGCAAGAGTAGCTGGTGGGCACTATGGTGGTCGTGCAACTACCAAAAAGGTGCTTCGTGCAGGACTTTGGTGGCTGACGCTTCACAATGATGCGATAGATTATGTGCAGACCTACGATGTCAATCAGAGAACTGGGAAACCCTCTAGGAGGGATGAGATGCCATTGAAACCTCAAGTGACACTGTAACCATTTGATAAATGGGCAGTGGATTTCGTGGGCCCTATCAACCCACCTAGAAAGCACACTAGTGCAAGATACATCGTAATGATGACAAATTATTTGACAAGATGGGCGGAGGCTGCACCAGTCGTAGATTGCTCCACTGCAACAGCAGCGCATTTCTTGTTCAACAACATCGTCACTTGGTTTGGCTACCCAAAGGTATTGATGAGTGATGGGAAACCATTTTATCAATTGCACCGTCAATGCATTAATAGTGGAACTACAAATACAACATAAGAAGAGCACACCATATCATCTGCAGGAAAATGGGACAATAGAAGCTTTCAACAAGGTCTTGGAGCATGCGCTGACAAAGGTTTGTAATGCGAATTGCGACGAATGCGATTTGAAGATTCCAGCATTTTTGTGGGCATATCGCACCACTTGTAAAAGGTTGACGGGACAGACACCATTCAAACTGGTGTATGGGCAAGAAGCGATTATGCCTATGGAGTACATCGTTCTGAGTCTGCGCATCGCAGCAGTGACAAGTATGGATGATGAAGCGACATTAGGAGAATGTCTGGCACAGCTAGTGCAGCTTGAGGAAGACCACTTTATCATAGGTTTCCACCAGAGCATGGTGAAGGATCAGCAGAAGGCTTGGCATGATCGCCATATCAAGAACAAACAGTTCCAGCAGGGCAACTTGGTGCTGTTGTACGACAGCAAGTTTATGAAGCACCCAGGGAAATTGCAGATGCATTGACTTGGTCCATATCGCATCAATAGCATAACTTCAGGTGGAGTAGTTAGACGGAGCAATGCTCCCAAAGTTTGTAAATGGTAGCCAATTGAAGCCCTACAGGATGGGCTTGGAGCAGCGCGATGCTTGAGTCGCATCGAAAAAAAAAATGGCAGGACGCTCGATGGCAGGATGGCGCACTAGCAAGAACAGAATGCACAGGTTGGAGAACCTGTATCACGGTTTAGGTGATGGGTTGCGACAACGGCTAGGTCATGATCGGGTCACATCAACAATCATTCTGAATCATGAGCAAATGGGATTTTTTGGTTTGAAAGGTATGATCGTTAGATGGCACAAATTGGCACCGGCATAAGGCACATTTGGCACATGGAACACACCATGGCAGTATGGTCGGGGGTACCAGGGTTGGTGGTTCGCATGGTTTAACACCCATGACAGCTGGAGGAAGTGTGGTTGCCACTCTGGCCGTCAGAATTATACCCTATACACGCAGGGACCAATGGGATGGCATGAGTGGCAACTTACATGAACAAGGTTACGAATGATTTGTGAGGCAGACGTCCGGACGGGGGCGATGCATAAATACAGGGACCAGAGGCTAGCTAAAGAAAGCGGTATTTACCAATTGCAAGGAATTCATGATGCGAGAGGGTCAGGCTGCTAGTTAAGTTAGGAATTCCAAGGAGGCTATGGAAATGATCCATTTTATTTTGCATGGGATCACACCAGGTGCGTTGAGGGTCCGAACGACCAGTGTGCATGAACACGTGGAGCAGGAAGCACCATAGACACTTGGGTGTCACAGAGACGAAGTATCATCCGAGATGTCTAGGAATATGGTGGTAGTTCGAAGCTTCATGGTCCCTGTGACCACAAAAATGATAAGGGTGGTAGCCCCCTGGTCCTGGTCATACGTGATCCCCGGTGCGAAACAGATGTGCTAGAGCGGTTGGCCTGTTTTGCACCATGACATTGGTTATCACCTTCTCCTCAATATGCACCAGGTTCTCAGAGAATGGAGGATGAGTTTGAGAAGCACATGATAGCAAGCTAGAGGATCACTGCTTGGGGTTGATAAGTACATGATAGCAAGCCGACGATCCTTGTAGCAGAGGGATCAGGACAACACAGCACAATCTAGACAGCAAGAACATTTGCAGAGACATAGTTCAGCCATAAATGAGTTTGAGTACACCATGTCCAGCTGACGTGGCTCGAGGGAGAGCCACAAGATTGTGTTGGGGGCTTGTTGGCAGGTTGTTTGATGAGTCAACATTGCAGCATCGCAGATGCTACGCAAGGTTAAAGATACCGCGGAAGGCGGAAAGCAGTGCGCAAGGCGACAAGTATTTTTGTAGTTTTTGGTCATTTGGACCACGTCATATGTATTTTGGGTCATTTAGAACGCACTATGGGGTTTTTTGGGTCATTCGACCGCATTATGTGGGATTTTGGGTTAGTTTTTGTAAATTTTATTAAGAAGTTGTTAGGCGGTTGCCTAAGTGGACCACAAATGTAAAGGCGCAAGACTATAAATAGACGTAGGTTTGTAGGTGTGGATATATCTTTGATCAGTAGTTGGAGAGAGCTAAAGAAGAGAACATCTAGAGACCTTGATTGAGTATCTTCTTGTATTTGGGTTTTTGTGGAGATAAATATGATGTAGCAAAGTTTTTGATAAAAATCCTTGTGTTGTTTCCATCTTTCTATGGTAAATGCCTCCCGCGATATGAATATATGAATGATGCGATGTTTCCTTGCTACGATTAATGCTTTACTGTTATATTTGTTGCATATTTATGATTCTGTCAATGATGAGATCTGTTAAATAATGTCACAATTATGTTTAAGTTGAATACTTAGATCTATTTTTGAATGTTGCAATAAGTTAATCAATTGATGCACAACATCCTCCTTCATTCGGTAGAAACATGGTTCCATCAACTCTCCCTTGAACATCTCAGGTGAGACCTCATCTGCTCCACAGGTGTTGTTGGACATGGTTAAACCTGTATGGGCCAGTGCTCAGGGAGATTGCAGTGGCTTGGGTGTCGACAATGTGTGGAACCCCTGTCAACTGGGTTTTGTTGGAAGTACAGCTGCCATTACACCAAAACCCACAGGTGATTGGTAAACTCACCACCGCCATATTTCAAGGATCCACAAGAGGCGATTAGTCCCTTGTCACGATACACTAGGGAGTGCTGACTACTTGCAATTTCGTGCAACAATCTCCCCCTCGGCGCGAGCCGAGTGTGTATCAAACTCGTGACCTCTAGCTCTGATACCAATTGTTGGAAGTACGGTTGTCGTTACACCAAAACCCGCAGGTGATTGCTAAACTCACCACCACCAGATTTCAAGGATCCACGAGCGGCAATTAGTCCCTTTTCACGATACATAGGGGAGCATTGACTACTTGCAATTTCATGCAACAGGTTTGTGCCAACACATCACTATGAATCAGATCTAGAGGTTGAGAGGCTCTCCTTGCATTTCCTTTCTCAAACTTCTTTTTTGGATGCTTTCCCATTAAGAAAACCTTACAGTTTCCCTTGGCAAACTTGATATTAGGAAGTCCTTCAACCATATTTTGAGTGTGCATTTCATGCAGATACTTGTAGTTGAGATGCCCAAATATTTCATGCCACAATCTACTCTCTTCATTTGCATGTGTGTGAAGAGCAGATTGTTTGGAGAAAGTTAGGAAGTGAGAAAACTCATAGAGTTTCAAATTGTGATCAGCAACACCTTTTGTTTTGATGTTTCCAATTGACATCTCTTGTATTTCGACCTCATTTGGAGTGAATAACACCTTATTTGGTACTCCAGTATGGGTCATCTGGTAGACTGAAAGTATATTAGTAGTAAGTGTAGGAACATAGAGTACACATGAGAAGTATCCATGCTCAAGGTTGATCCTTCCAATTCCCTCAGAGGAGACTTCAGAATAATTCCCCAGCATGATTGAAGGGCCAACAATGAATTCGAAACCAGAAAAGATATATTTGGAGGAAGACATGTGTCTTGATGCTCCTGAATCAATGATGAAGGAGGACTCTCTTGATGCACCTGCCATGAGAGCATGGAATCTTCCTTGTCCTCGGATATTGAAGATTCAGCTTCTTTCTTCGCAACACATGCAGGTATGGGAAGGTTATTCTTTTCAAGTAGCTGAGCCATCAGATCTATTGTCTTCTTCTTGCAGCTGCTCTCAAGATGGAATTCTCTATTGAAATAGGTATAGTTGGATTTCTCCTTGTGAGATTGCTTTCCCTTCTTGGAATTCAAATCCCCTGGTAGGGAGCCTCCTTCTGCTTCTGCTCATTCAAATTTCTGTCTTTTTCTTTTTGCTTTCCTTTTCCATTCGCTCTCTTACTCTCAGCAGTTGCAAGTGTTGAATCCATCTTGGGTTTGATCATCCCCATGTGAAACAACTTCTCCTCCTCTTGTGTGAGAGACTGGATGAAGGTTTCAAGAGTGGGAAACTGCCATTTTGGGATGGATAGCTTCACTGACTGGAAGGTGGAGAAAAAAAATGAGTAATCAGGACCCAATTTTGACAGAATAGCTAGGACTAGCTGCTTCTCTTCTTTCTATATTCCATATGTCTTCAACTTCGAAATCAGATTTTTAAACTTGGTGAAGAACTCATTGATTGAGTCGAAACTGCTGGGGCTCAGGGAGATAAGATCATTTTCCAATTTGTGACCCTTCAAATCATCTTTCTGCCAAAAGAGAGTTTCGAGCTTGTTCCAAACCTCCATTGGATTTTTGAGATCAATGACATGAAAATGTAGATCATCGAAAATACTGAGTAGCAGTCCAACTGCTTCATCAAGTTTATCAAGATACTTTGATTTCTCAACTGCACCAGTGGGTTCGATTGATGTGCCATTCAACACTATAGAAAGGCTTTTGGACTTCATGAATATGTCCATCTTGGATTTCCATTCAAAATAGTTGAAGGAGGTTAGTTTTAGATCCATGGTAGCTGTTGAAGTCAAATTGAAGATGAATTCGAATGATGGAATAAACCTGCAAAGCAAAGGAAATTGTTGATGGAGATTTGTTGCAAATCGAGAGAACACTTCCTTAGGACAGTGAGCACATGTGACTGGATCATTCACACCTGGATAGACCTCACTGGATTGCTCCAATCAATTCAAGGCAATTGCACTAGGAATTGTTGTGGAAATCCAGAGGCTTCTGGTGGTCACTGAAAGACAGCTTCTCAATGAATTGTTGCAGCTGCTGCAATTCGAATAGTTGTATCAGGATCTAATACCATGTGATATTCTACAGGTTAGATCACTCAACTTGAACAAACCTCACAAATATCACTCAATTATTGCAGAGAAGAAGAAGAAGAATTGAATCAATATTCACACATTAACTCGGAAATGGTAAAATCTGTTGTATAATCATACATCAGCTGTAAGCTAGCACTCTAATATAGATACAATACTCAATACAATCAAATGAATTCGAATACACCTAAGATCATTCGAATTCTCCTCAATGTGTGGCTTGGACAGCATTGGATACATCACCCAATCAATGGTAGTAGTCACAAATAGTCAAATATTAGTCAAATGAGTCTAACTAAGTCTAACTAATGCATGTGACACTAATCTAGGGAAGGAGACTCCAAGGTGGGCGCATGAGAGACTCTCGGTAGTCAAGTGGAACTCTGATACAAACAACGGGAAGCTACAGGCAGTTAAATTGAGAAAGCAATGCATGAACTGTGCAATCAATGCAAGAACTGACTGTTGGAATCCAAGAGTGTGTAGTAGGGTGCATTTTTCATCCAGATGAGGAAAACAAGGTGCACTAGGTAGGTAGGAGGGATACTGAAGGCTAAAAACATGCTCCAGGGGGCTTAAAATAAGCTCTAGGTGTTGGGGAGACTACCATAATGATGATTGGATGCATGTAGTATGCATGCAATGCATGCAAATACATAAATGATGGTGAGAATATTCCAACAAGTTGTAAGTCCTTCCATTTTTCATCGAGAATGTGAGCCCGTGCTTCACTACCAAATACACAAAAGTGGCTTTCATATGGTTTAATGCTAATCCATGCTTCTTCTGGTGTTATCTTTTAGATCCTTTGTGGGAGTGTGATTGACTATGTAATTGGAAAAATTAATGGCTTCCACCCAAAATGGAGGACTTAATCCCTTAAATTGGATCATATAATTTTCAATTTCCTTTAACATGTGATTCTTTATCTCAAAAACACCATTTTATTTTGGTGTACATGGAATAGTATGTTGCATCTGAATTCCCTATGCAATGTATTAATTTTTAAAATTTGTTGTTTACATATTCACTTCCATTATTTATTCTTAACTTTTGTAATTGATGTCCATATTTTTTTTCCACGAGGGCCTTGTAGGCCAAAAACATAAAAAAATCACTCTTAATTTTTAAGGAGTAAACCCAAGTGCGTCTAGAGAGGTCACAAATGAAAGTAAATAAGTACTCAAAACTGGATAAAGAAGTAGAAGTAAGTAGACCACACAAATCACTATGAACAAGCTACAAGGGGGGAGAGGCATGCCAAGAGGCACATTTGTCAAAACTATCGCAATGATGATTGCTAATAACACACCTAGGACAAACATCATTTTTGAAAGAAATGAGAGGAAGACCAGTCACCATTTTATGATTACATAGATGTTATAATGAGTGATAGTTTAAATGACCAAATCACTCATGCCATAGTTTTCTCAAATCATCACTATGAACAATAAAAATTGAGGGAAAAGGTGATAACCAAATTGTTGAATATGTACAACCTAGTAATATCATAAAAAATTCTAGTTGCTAAGACATCCTTAGTATCTTTGAAATCCTTGATTACAACTTGGTGAGGTGCAAACTCTATAGTATTACCTTCACAAGAGTGAGTGATCTGATAGACTAACAACAAATTGCAAGAAATACTTGGAACACATGATATATCTTTGAACTAACCATCATCGAGATGAATTGTTCTAGATCCTACAACATTAAGATATCTAACATCACCAACAAATTTTTTGGGTGTTACATTCATTTAAAGAAAAAAAAATGGATTTATCCTTAGCCATATGATAAGATGCTCCAAAATCAATGAGCCACTCATTAGAAGAAGAAGAAGATGCATTGAAGGAAAAAATAGAAGCAGAAAGTGCATGTCCATGAGAAGTATAGTTAGAAGAAGAATCAAGGTTGATGTTGTGCTTCTTCATTGTTGCTTCCAAGAATTCCATCTTCTTGAAACACTTAGATTCCACATGACCATCTTTCTCACAAAAACTGCAATGGTGTTCAATCTTCTTATCTTTCGATTTGGTTCCCTTGTCACTATTCAAAGGATAAGTAGGCTATGAGGGTTTGGGACACTTGTTTTTCTTATTGTTGCAAGGATGTTGCTTCTTGGGATGCTTGGATTTATCCTTCTATTGTGCCACTAAGGATTTTCTAGATGTATCGGTAGTGTTGATCACTCCAATATGTAAGAGATTTTCTTCCTCTCTAATCAAAGCATAACAAAAAGCTTCAATAGTGGGTTCTTTATAATTATCCTCCATAGCTTCTTTAATGGAGTAAAAAGTAGATATAAAAATAGAATAAGGAGGACCAAGCTTACCAAGAATATGATAAATACATTACTTTTCTAGCTTAGATATTTTTCATTCTTCAACTAAGAGTCTAATGGGTTTGAACTAAAATAGATAGTCTTGAATGCAACAGAAATCACTTGGATTTAAAAAAAAACAATTGATTTTCAAGCCAATCACCTCAAATTTTATTGTCTTTATCGAATACAGTTTCCAACTTTTCCCAAGATGCATCTAGTGCGTCAATTCCTTGAAGGTGGAATGTTAACTCTTTAGAGATGGACAACTCAATTAATCCATAGGATTTGTCATTTTTATCACCCCCTTTTATTCTCATATTGGCATATGTGGGGGCAATTTCTTTTCCCAAGGTAATTTGGTAAAGTGCCTTAGTAGGGCATCTTCCATACGATCTCTCCATGAGAAGTAGTTGGTACCAGTAAGCATAATATCACTTTGACTAGCCATATTAATATGAATTCAAAAAGGAGATTGATGGTTTACATGCAAATATCTCGAAAAAATAGGCAACTTTTAAAAAAAGGGCACAAAACAAACTCCAAATGTCAAAGTTATGTCTTTTTTAATAAATGCATAAAATGGAACTAGGGAGCCACAAGGTGAGTAGAGGTTGAACCATGTGGTGATGGGAACAAAAAAATGTAGTAAAGAGTCCCCCCCACCTCCAAAATAACTTTTCCTATAAGCTAACTTTTACAAATAAGTTACTTTTAAAAACAAGTGACCCAATTTCATAAAACAAGTGGGAAGCACTTTTACAATGAAGTTACTTTATAACATGAAATTTTTCAAAAAGTAACAAAAGGAAGGTCTTGAACCCATGACCTCTTACTTATTAAAGTAGCTTTTAACCAAATGAATTATACCAAATATATAGTAATATTATGGAGGAGAACAAGAGAGGTGGTTTTGTTGTTGTTGTTGGAGAGCATGCCTACCCAAAAAAACTTTCTTTTTGGCCTACAAGACTTTACACAGCCACACAGAAACAAAAAATCAAAATTTTCAAACTGAAATTTCTCAAATTTGGTGTTATTCCTTGGTTAGCTTACATGAAAAATGTACCTTTTCTCGTTGTTTCTTGTTTACTGAGTTAGCACAAGGTGCATAGTAAAGAGCATACACAGTCAAGAAAATCCTTTCTTCTATGTAATTATGATTTACCAAGTTCGCACAGACTACATGGAAAAAAGCATACACGGATCAAAGAGGTAACAAACTAGGAATAAAAAATAGAAAACCGGTCTAAAATATGAAAGAATATGAGAAATATTTTTAAAAAATCTAAACGAAATACCTCTCGATATGGTAAAATGGTCTTGGACAATTGGAAACATTTTCAAGTGGAAAGAAAATTATTTCTAATTGAAAGCAATGTTCTGGACACAGTGGAACACATCTCTCAACTCATAAATACACAAATAGCAGAATCCATAAATCCTTTGATGCACATGGCTACATCGATCCAAGATCTTGATAAAAAATGAAAGCAAGTCTTCATAAGCGCTTGGATACCATGTTCAACTAAAATGGGGTATTTCCACAAAGTTGAATACCTTAATAAACCACTCACATAAACAGATCATAGATCAGCACATCAATGTTTTACGTGGTTAAAACCCTCATAAAGGGAAACAATCCACAGGCCATTCCAAATAGATACTTGAGGAAATATATTAATGCAAAAGGAAAAATCATTTACACGAGTTTCTCACAATCAATCATCAATCAAATGACCCTCCATGCTCTTTAAATAGAGAGCATGTGTTGGGTATGTGTTATATTCTTTACATGTGGGTTGTGACACCTAACGAAACATGTCCATTTAGTGCTATGTCGTATGCATCAGGTGCTACGTGTGGCACTAGATCAGGGGGGTCATGGGGGGGTAGCTAGCGCATCCCCATGCTCCACGAAGAAGACTTCGGTGAGGGGTGATAGGCCCAAACTGCAGGGTTCAAGGAAACGCCCCCCAAAAAATGTTATTTTATAGAAAAATATGTAATTAATCATGATTAAGGGATTGGGGTATAAATATAATATAGGTTAACATATTAGGGTTTTGGATGTTACAAAATGCCTAATATTCTATTGTGAATGGTAAGTAAGGCAATGCGAAAGATAGAGATATGGATCTAAGTTTTGTTGGTTTTCCCGTTAAGGGTTTCTAGGGTAAATCTCTATCTACTGTGTGTGTGTGTGTGTGTGTGCGTTTTTAATATTTTGTTTGCTTAATAATTTGTATGCATTGTTTCCCTTCATATGTTTAAAACTTACATCATGGATTAATCAAGTGTTAAGCCACAGATCAATAGTTGTTAAGATCGAGCAGAAGATGAACTGTTGGATCACTCTATGTCTAGAGCGTGTCATGACCGTTGAATTATATAAGTACAAATGCATACTAATGCATACTAAAGAAACACACTTTACCTAAAGACACTTTAGACCAAGTCGATATTAACTAACTCCTAAGTGTCTAAATATCCCAATAGTGGAGTACCTTTCAATCTTCACGAGGCCTATTACAAGGGTTTGAATTTCATGCCCTGTGGAAATTATTACATGTGCATCTCCTATCTTTAATTTTTCAACACCAAGATAATGTGGCTCAAGAAATAACATCCAGTCAACCTTTGCATTCAACATGTTGTAAAGAAATGGAGTGTAGTTCTTTCGACAATTGCAGTGATGATGTTGAAGGAAAGTTGTGTTAAGGATGGATCTCTTATGGATAGTGAAGTGCATTAAACTCATGTCTTAGTTAAGAAAAAAAATACTTGATCCTTTCTTTGTGTATTTATTTCGACAATTGCAATCACAATGTTGAAGGCAGGTGTTTTTCATGATGGATCTCTTTTTGGATAGTGAATTGCATTAAAACTCACGTAATAGTGAAGAAAAGAATTTACGTGTTCCTTTCTTTGTAAGTTAACTATTCTTAGTGGCTATGTCTATGGTTAGCAATACTTGTGTATTTATTGGTGTTATGGTTACTCATATATGGTTCTTTGTTTATATGCCTTTCTCTTTATGTGTGATCCCTTTTTTTTCAAGATGATGACAATTAAAGTATGTTTTAGTGATGGTTTCTTATGTATATATAGGCTTAAGCTTAAGGCCTCTTAGCAAGTCCATTAATCTATGTCTATTGAGTGCTTTCTAGTGGTAGGTCGACAATTTGATTCCTACATTGATCTTGGGTTGTGGGTTGTGGAGCAAGTTATAGTAACAATTGGTCCAGATGCTTTGGATCTAGAGTTACGCTAGTGAGGCGCAAGATGGCTAGTTGTTGATTTCCCATAAGAACCAAAAAATAAATATGCTTATTTGGTTATATGGAATACTATTTTTAACCCCTACAATGCTTTCTTTTAGCCAAAGTAAACCATCCATCTATCTATATCTTAAAGTCCTAGATATGTCAATGTTTATCCCTACCTTCCCTAACTCATATCTATCCTTCCTTATATTTTTATTCCTTTATTCCCCTCAAACACAACTCTTCCCTAACCCTATAACCTAAACCTAACTCATTCTTCTATTTCCTCCCCTCAAACCCATCCCCGGTCAAGTGAGTGTCAACTTGAGACAAGTAATTGAAGACTCTTCTACTCCCTACTTTGAGGTAAATGAAGCCTAACAACTTGACGTAAGACTGTGAGTTATTTTCAATAAGTGAGTGAAATACATGTCTTTTGGGAGGCTTGAGATAAGTGATGTCCTCCCAATCACCAATGAAAGGTAAGAAAATCAATTAATCACCAATCACCAGCTTTGTCTTTGAGGGGAAGAAATATAGGGCAAATTTGAGTAGGAGTGAGGTCAGTCACAGTCTTCCCCCACCGCACATGGTAAAGTTCAAGAAACATATCTCTTGTATTATTGATTTGGTTATTTTCTTGTTAAAATAAACTCCATAATATTTATGTACAAATAAAAAAAATTATTTTAAAACAAACATAAATATAAAGCTAAAGAGTATTTATTATATGAAAATCATTTTGAAGACTTATAAATAACTTCAGGATTTAGGATAATCCCAAATAAGATATATCCTAATAGTTAGGTTATAACATTGGGGTGGCAAGTGCAGGCGACGATTCTATGGGATCCCGGAGGAACTACAGTAGCTATGTATGAATGGCTAGGAACTGCCACTAACAATCAAGTCGGGCGATATGCTCTATATCAAGGTCTAAAAATTGCTACTTCCTTGAAAATCCATACTATGGTTGTAGTTGGAGACTCTCTTTTAATCATATCTCAATCTCGAAGGCGCAAAGAGATAGAAGATAAGATTGCTAGGAGGTTACAGCATTGCTTAAAATTTCTTCTTGATCAATTTACTAGTGTTCAATTCTTCCATGCGCGGCATCAATATAATGACATTGCATACATGCATGCAAATAATGCTTTATGAGTTTGCCCCGAGGGGACTTAAGTGTTAATGGCATCATTGCATTGTCTAGCCTTCCATAGCTCAATAGTGGTGATGTGGATCTACATCGGTTTTGAAACTTTATTGCTAATGCGCAGGTCATTCATAGTGACCATAGTCTTCATTAGGCATATATATTATGTTTAGTTTCTGCTTGTTTCTGCTCGGTTAGTTTATTGTGTATACATTAGTATAGAATTAAGTAGTTTTATGGTTATATTATTATGGTTATATTATTGGCCTTGAAGAAAACTGTGTATGGTTTTTTTGGCTCCTTCAATAGTTTTTTGAATCTTGAATCTATATAGTTGTGATGTAGTTTTTTTGTAAATTTTAATGCTAAATTTAATTCAGCTTTTATAAATACAAATTACCCATTCTTATTAAAAAAAATAGTTAAGTTAGAACATATGTAAATTTCCAAGATTCATGAAATATCTAAGAGTGCAATTCTACTTTGAATTGGTCTTTAACATTATAACATTCATTCAATAATCTATTTGCCTTACCATGTATTTTATCTATTTTACTCATTGATTAATCTATTTGCCATGTATTTTTCATTTTGAAGTTTTTCATATATTTAAATCCAAATAATAAATGTTTATGTCAAATGATGTTGTTAGATATTTTATTACACTTTCACAATTTTTTATTATATTTTCATTTAAATACATATAAATTATTCAAAATTCATATTTTATATTTATAAGTTATGAATTATTATTATTATTATTACCAAGATCCTTTATATATAAACGAAGAAGGTTGGCCATTCCAATTCTATATATATGGAAAATTAATTGAATCCAAAATGTTTTAGATTAAATGTTATAAATTTTGAGAAAAGAATAAAATAAAGCAAAGAAAAAAGTAAGATAGAAAAAGTGATTTGATATAAGTATTCATAAAAATAATAAAATCAAATAATTTAATTAGAGGATATATGGAAGTTGATTTTGTTAATTTTTTATTTTTTATTTCTTTATTATTCAAATAATTTTATTTGATTTTGTTAAATCTTTCTTAATCTTTATTATTTATATTAACCTTAAAATCATTGGATTTTGTATATTTTTTTAATTTCTATGTTGAAAATTTAAAATTATATGTAAATTCCCAAAAATTTAAATCAATCTACATTATAATAGGTAGGTTGGATATCCCTATAAATTTAAATCAATCTAAATTGTAATAGGTTGGAGATCCCTATAAAACTTAAATCAATCTACAATACAATTGTTTATGGTAAAATTATTAGTTGGAGGTTCGTGATTACAATTGTTTATGCTAAAATTATTAGTTGGTCCTTGAGAAAGTTATGTAAATAAAAATAAATATTTTTATAATGAACATCTAATTAACAATAATAAGTGTTGATTAATTGAACTTTATAATTTAAAAAAAAAGTTAAACAATTATCACTTCTAATTTGATTACCAACTATAATGTCACCTACCATTTCAATACCAACTACTCGCACTTATGATAAGGTCAAACTTCCAATCTAAAAAACCATTTACAAAATTGTGATCAACTTTACAATTTAAAAAACCATTTATAATATTTACAAAATTGTTAGCAACTTCACAATTTGAAAAACCAATTACAAAATTTAAATATTCTAATATTTAAAAAAATATCACCTACCATTTAAATACTAATAACTCTAACTTGAATATTAATAGCTCCAATTACAAAATTTAGATATTCTAATATTAACCAAAAAAATGTCACCTCTCATTTTAATAATAATACTCCAACTTGAATATTAATAACTCCAAATATATTACACATTATTATTATTTTAATTTCCTTCTTATTCTATTTTTTTAAGGTTTTTATAGACAAAGAGTGTCTTAAGAATGGATTCATTTGATTTCAGCTTGCTGTATAGTGCTGGATGGACATCGGAATTGAGAATTGATTTATGGTTTTTATGAGTTGGTCTTAGCTTGATCGGGGATTGGGAGATCCCAGCAGAAATCTTGATAGTGTGTTCTTACGACCCCATTAGCTCGGGGGTTCGGGGTGGAGGAGAGTAACCCTGATACAGTAGGGTGGTCAATCGAAGGGTCTCTTGGTAAAATCTGCAAGGCTAGAAGCGACTCGGGGAAGATCAACGACAGTACATACAAGGACGTCGTAAACGGAATGGTCAACTACTGTTGAAAGGTATAATGTTCCATTTTCGTGTACTAGTTGAGTTTATGAAATTTTATTATGGTTTATATTTGATTTTCAAGTTTTTATTAATTTGCATATGATGTTAGTTCTGTTTTAGAAGCATTTTTGGGGGACCCGAAATGGGGTCCTTACATTACACCTAGTGAGCCTCCTTATTTTATTAATATATTCATTTATCTTTATTTTCTCCATATTTTAAAATATATATATATATAAACAAACTTTTATATATATATAATTAAATTTATAATGATATATCGATATTAAATTATTTTTATAATAATAAATATAATTGATAATGATTTAATTTATTAATTTTTAATTAAATTTATGATATTTATATTTATTAAATTATAATAATTTTATTTGTTAAAAGGTGGTCCATTGGTGGGATTAGATGGATTTCATTTCATTCACCAAGATTCATCGTTGAAACATTTGCCAACTTGGATTACCAGCTGACAAAAAACATTATAATAATTCTATGTATTAAATTAAATAAATAAAAGCAAAAATATAAATATAAAAATAAAAAAATTAATAAAGACTTTCTATCTATTAAATTATAATAATTCTATTTATTAAATTAAATATATGAAAGCAATTTTATTATGGATAAAAAACATTAAAGTATGAAGAAATTTAACAAAAGACTTTATTGAATGTAAATTAATTATATTTATTAGTCATAATTTCAATATTTAATATATTGAAATATACAATATGTTATTAACCGACTTATAGAGTATCCAATCTACATAATATTATAACTATTATTTTATTAACGGACTGATACATTACGCATTATCACGGTCATTATAGCTATTTATATTTGAAATCCATTTTAACCGCTAAAAGCCATCATTTAGAAGCCCTAAACTTATTTTTTAAAAAAAATTATTTAACCCATACATTTAAAACAGAGTAGTTTTTCGACTATCTTTTCAGTCATATTTACTCAAAATACAAGTGGAATTATATTTAAACATAAATAGTTGGAATTGTATAATTTAAATACTATGGATAATTAAAAGAGTTAATCTATTTTTATGAAAAACAATTAAAGTAAAAATTAAATTTAATAATATAAAATGATTATTTAACCAAATAAAATAATTGTAAAAGTTTAAATAACTCTGTAACTTTAAATCTACAAGTTATGAAGAAAGAAAAAAAACACATTATAACTTTATGATAATTATAGCTCACAGCAGTAGGTGGGTTGATGAAAAGTGGGAATTAAGTTTTTATAGGTTATTGGTTCAAATCTTATGGGTAGGAGGTTGAGATTGGAAGCCATCTAGAACAAGACTGAGCTTTGGGGCATCCATGACTGATCTTACGCTAATATTGATTCATTCATGATGGACTGGGAGCCATTTAGAACAAGACTGAGCTTTGGGGCATCCATGACTGATCTTATGCTAATATTGATTCATTCATGATGGACAGATCTTTCTTCCATTTTAAAGCTGACTTCAACCTAAGTTATAAACCCATCCTACAAGCCAGAATTCTTTATTGAAAAAAAAAAAAAACTTTTATGACCACCATTTATGTTTGAAAGATCTGTCCATTTTAAAGCTGACTTCAACCTAAGTTATAAACCCATCCTACAAGCCAGAATTCTTTATTGAAAAAAAAAAAAAACTTTTATGACCATCATTTATGTTTGAAAGATCTGTCCATTTTAAAGCTGACTTCAACCTAAGTTATAAACCCATCCTACAAGCCAGAATTCTTTATTGAAAAGAAATCTTTATTGAAAAAAAAAAAAACTTTTATGACCACCATTTATGTTTGAGTATTTAGTGTGAGGGACCTTATATTTTTTAAATATTAATTATTTAAGGGAAATTAATGCTTTCTAGGTAAACTTCATCATGCTACAACAAATGGACCACCTACCAATCCACCAGCCACTAGTCAAGTCTGGAATGTACCATTGAGGAATATACCACTCAACGTTATACCAGCCACTAGTCAAGTCTGGAATATACCATTGAGGAATATACCACTCAACGTTATACCTGTCATCTGTAATATGCCAGTCAATTTCCTGCGCTTTGCACGTCATGGTAGCCATTTTCTATCGTTACTTGTATTATAAACACGATGTAGGGAGATCATGATTACTTTGGCAATTTTTATTGAATTGATCAAAACTCAGATCACGCACACCTTGCAGTCAACCAAGTTGCATGAACAGTCCAACAACATTTCTACTCCTACCAAATTTTGGTTGGGGCAACACTTCCGGTCCTAACCAATTTTGTTTGGGGCAAAAGAACCAAATCAAGGTTCTGCTGCGTGGAGAATCAAAGCTGGCCTAAAAGCTCCCACCAACTTACAGCTGAACCACAACCCAAGGATAGAAAACAATGTTGCTCAAATAATTTGACAAAGGTAAATAACTTGGAAAATTTGGAAAAGCTCTGGAAAACTTTTTTGTTTTTGTATTAGTGGAATTAGCCACAGGAGTTGGGCTGGTACTCGCGTCACACAGGGTCCAGGAATCCAATCTTGCTACCCCTATATCCTTAGGTGTACCATAGGGCCCGAACCATGGCGCACGGTAAGATTGAGGAGATTTGAACAAGTAACCTTGCATTTACAACCAATTACAACTTTGCATCTTTACCACTTGAGCTACCCCACACCAGCAAAAGCTCTGAAAAAACTATTCTCATAAAATTTTGAAAATTTTGAAGATTTCCAAAAAATTATTCTCCTTCAAACAATCTTTTGTTTCTCAGTATTCAAGTAAAAAACAAAAACCATATGAATCCCAAAATCCCACCTTAGTGGGGATTTTTTTTCTAAAAATTAGGGAAAATAATTTTAAAAAACGCTAGTTTGCCAACTCTTCTGGCTAATTACAAAATTTTATACTATGCATGGAATTTCTTCAATGTAAACCATATGTGATAGAGATGTAATGCAACTAGGCATATAATCATGTCAGAATAAGGGATCTAAAAGATTAACTCATTTGGTCAAATATCTCAGTATTAGGCATCTATACTTCAAAAACACCATCTGTGATAAAGATGTAATGCAACTAGGCATATAATCATGTCAGAATAAGGGATCTAAAAGATTAACTCATTTGTTCAAATATCTCAATATTAGGCATCTATACTTCAGAAACAGAATATAAAGCTTTATGAGAAAGATGGAGAGGTGAATTTGGAACTCTGTTGAGAAATTGTAATCATTTGTTCAAATATCTCAATATTAGGCATCTATACTTCAGAAACAGAATATAAAGCTTTATGAGAAAGATGGAGAGCTGAATTTGGAACTCTGTTGAGAAATTCAAGTGCTTAATGAAATCTCGTATCTGTATATACATGGTATTAAGTAACAAAGTACTAATTTAGAATATAGTTCAGGAAAAAAAGTTGGCAGGTGCAAGGAATGTGAAGAGACCTTAAATCATTTATTATTGACTTGTCATATACAATACAAGTGTGGAAAGAGGTGAAGACTGTCACAGCCTAAAAGATGTATGGGGTGGCCTTACCTTGAGAAAAGTATGAGGCACTTATGTGGAAATAGAGTAACTAAAGGTGTAAATGCAGTGCCTTTCATGGGCAGTATGACCTGCGAGAAATGCAAGTGTATTTGAAGACAGGACTGTTCAGGCTTTGCATTTATTTGTCTGGAATATACCTATTTTAATGGAGCCTTACAAAATGATTCGCAAGTAAGTGGAGCAAGAGTGATATTTTTAAAGGATACTCGTGTGATTAAATTTAAAGCAAGTATAGACAGGGGCATAAACATCTTTGCAGAATTGTTGGCTTAACACAAGCACTTAAGCTAGCCATTGAGAAAGGTGCTTCTAAAACAAATATTTGATGATTCATTAGTAGCCATTGAGAAAGGTGCTTCTAAAACACAAATATATTTGATGATTCATTAGTAGTGATAATGTAGATGTATAGGTTATGTAGATTGGAGAATTTTATATTGAGGTTAATTTATGAGGAGATCTAAAAGCTTAAAGATTTATTGCATCGAGAGTAGCCAAGTGCTCTACAGTCCAGTATGGTAAAGATGTTGTCACGTTCCTTCCTAACAAATTAAAAAATTCATGTGGGCTTATAAAATAAAAATAATAAAACCAAATAAAAAGTAGGCTCAAAAAATAAAAAAAATTAAAACCATCCAGATTTGAGATGGATCTATTCTAGTTTAATAATATTTATTTTCATCATATATATAGGAGAGGAATGAGGTAGCAGAGTTAAAGTTTTTATAGTGAGAGCTAGCTGATGTGTTGATCCGAAGAAAGCTTAAGTTAGAATTTTTTGTGAAAATTTATAGCTTTTCAACACCTGGTGCAATTTTGATAACAATTATATTCCCATTGAACAGATCATTTTTCCATCCAACACTAAGATTGGCTCCAGATGGTGTTTTACCATCCACAGCCCCAGGTTCCACATTAGAAAAAAATGCAAAGACTGTAGATTGGAGAACATTATGCTGAGGCCAATCTCTAAGAAGATCCGAAGGCTTAACTATTTATTTAATAATGTTTCATCCACAGGCTCCTAGACCGTGGCATGTTTGAGAGGAAGCGGACATCTCCGCTGAATATGATCGCCCTTCTTTTTATTAGACAATTTATTTTTGTGCAAAGGTTGTATTGGTCTGGTTAATGGAGACTGATGATAATTGACATCCGAGGCTTTTGTTTTTTGAAAAGTTTTCAAGGTTTGATCTAGGCCTAATATTTTCATTTCGATTTTAAAGTGGATGAAGGAAATAATGGCTCTATATGAGGATATATATGGACAATTTGAGAACAACTGTACTGAATATTGTTTGTGTTTTGGCATGGAGCTTTGTTTGTGTTTTGGCATGGAGCCTTAGGGGTTGATATGTAGATCTGTTGATGTTCAAATATAGTTCAGATATATGAAATGTTGAAAAGCATATGTAAAATGTAATTTTTTTAATAAAATTATAATTTTTTTTCAAAAAATATGGTATACATTATTATTAAAAATGGTTAGAAAATGTACTAGAAGACAAATCATAAGACAACATCAAAAGATAACAACAACATTAAACTGATTCCAACAATCTCTGACATGATAACATTTCCAGCTAGAAAAGATTGTTTATAATAGAAAATGTGCAAACATAATCACATGACATTGCCAAAAACAAGCATAAATTTGGAAAAAAAAATAAAAAGTTAATAACCCATCAAACCAACAATCTCAACAACAATATTTTATTGCTGATAATGATGATGATTAACGTCCACTGAGACCAACTTTGGTCTATCGGACCCTAAGAAGGGTATTATTTGGTTTGCTTTACAATTTTATTTTTATGCTCAAAAAGCTTGGCAAGAAACTTTCCCAGCGCACTATAGTTTTGGCAAGTAAGGAGGTTATAAAGGTTTGTATTATAGCAAATACTATGAAACTCGGATCTAATGTGGGTGTAAGCAGTGCACTTTAAAGGAAAGTGATTTTCATCTTCAATGCTCATAGACTCACAAAGATGGCAAACCCTTTCGGCCCACAGAGTTTTAGGAATAGACCAGTGCCCTATTTCGCTATGGAGCTCATGGGAGTTAGTTCTTATTTTGGCTATATTAATTTTCTTCTTTGGACTACTTAATACCGAGAGATACATCTGATCCTCCAAATTAGGGTTAATGACCTCCATATAGTATCTTAATTTTCGTTTAACCTCTAAATTTTTATCGCACCATAGTTTCTCTTTAAACTTAGATTTAATAATATTTTTGACATTATCGATGCAAAATGTCATTTCGTCAATTTCCCAATAAGTTAACCAAGCCATGTTATATTTATACCAACCCCACTTGAGGCGTAGTTAGTTTTGACTTGATTTTAAAGCAATTTTTGGAAGTCTCTCTTCTCCCATGTTGTTTACCTTGTGTTTGTACATCAGGTACCTAGTCATAGCCATGCTCTCGATGGGGGAAATACCCACTTCTATGAGGAGAATAGGATAAGGTGTATTGTTTTTAGTTTTTAGGTTATAAGATAAAAATATTTTGGACTTGCTCGATCATACTCCAAGATTCTCTAGAAATGCTACAACCCCAAACTTCACAACCATATAAGATAACGGGAAAGACAAAAGTTTCAAAGAGGAGCTTATTTTTATCCCACATGACTAGGTTGGTTGATTTACAATTGTTTTCAAGACCAAAATAAACTTTCCACCCTCCATTAATTCTTTTTTCTATGCTATAGTTCCAATTGAGTTTGTGATAAACGTCAATTCCAAGATATTTATAAGAAGTCACTTTCTCCAAATTGCTATTGTCATATATAAAATTAGCGTATGTGTCTTTCTTGGATTTTATAATCATAACTTTTGTCTTGTCGGTATTAACAGTCATACCCATGTTAGAGTAAAAGTCTTTGAGAATTCTTAATTGTTTATCAAGATCACAATGGCTTATTGCCATAAGAACAATATCATTAGCATAAAGGAGGAGGATGATAACTATTCCAGCTAAGATCGTGACGGTGCACCTTGCCTTCTTCTAAAAAACCTTCTAGCTTATCAATGTAAATGCCAAAAAGGGTAGGGGAGAGGGGGCAACGTTGCTTAACTCCAATATTACAGTTTATGTTTGTCAACCACCCTTCAGTGTTCCTAAACTTGTCAATGACCTTTCCGTATAATCTTATCGCAGCAACTCTCAACTCAAGGGGAACCTTAAGCTCCTCTAACCTTTTCCGTAGGTTTTTCCTAGGCACCATATCAAAAGCTTTTATAAAGTCCACAAAGCAACAAAAAGGATCAAACTTATTATTACAACATTCTTCTGAAATGATCCTAAGCATAACGAGGTGGTCAATGGTAGAAAGATACCTTCTGAAACCTACTTGTCCTCTAGCTCGCTTACCTTCCATTTCTAGCCATTCATTGATCTTGTTTTCTAAAATAATACTGTATAACTTAGCTAAGAGATGGATAATCATAACGGTCCTATAGTTAGAGGGGTTAGTCGTATCGCTACTTTTGAAAATAGGAACAATGAGGCTCTGAATCCAAGGTGTAGGAAATCATTGCTTAACCACTATATTAAAGAGCTTGTGGATGTGCGGGATGAGGAAAGGCCCTCCAGTTTTTAAGATTTCGACTTGATAGCCTTCAATGTCTTTGGCTTTTCCATTTGCTAGGCGTTTAATCCCAAAGTCTATGTCTTATAAAGAAGAAACTTATTTTATTGTAAGAAGGGCTTGAATATTATCTTTGATATATGGGGATTCATAAAGTTTTTTAGATCATAATACCAATCCCTTAAAACGATTTTATTATCTTCTTTTGTTTTGAGAGTTAGAATTGCCTCCAAAATTTCTTAGAAGCCGTCTTGGAGAAGTGTAATAGGTTTTCGAACTTTTTACTTCGAGAAGTAAAACTTTAATGATTTCACATTGATTCAACCAAGCTTGTTTATTGACAAATTTTCCCTTAATTTCTACTACTACTCAAGTTTTCCCTTTCACGCTAACACTTATTCTAGCTGCTGAGAAATGTGCTTTCAAAATACAAATATTCGATGATTTGACATTGATTCAACAAAGCTTGCTTATTGACAAGTTTTCCCCTTAATTTCTACTACTAAAGTTTTCCCTTTCATACGAACACTTACTCTACATTTGAGAAAGGTGCTTCCGGTGATTCATCAGCTGTCGAGAAATGTGCTTCCAAAATACAAATATTCGATGATTTGACATTGATTTAACAAAGCTTGCTCATTGACAAGTTTTCCCTTTAATTTCTACTGCTAAAGTTTTCCCTTTCCCTTTCACGCTAGCCGGTGAGAAAGGTACCTCCGGTGATTCATTAGTAGTTATAAAGTAGATTAAGAGGGTTATGTACATTGAAAAACCTTATGTTGAGACCAATCTATGAGGAGATCTAAAAGCTTAAAGATTTATTTAAAAATATTTTTTTTTATCATGGGAAAGGAATGACGTGGCGTACAGATTGTCCAAATAGTTTTCAGCTAACTAAGTTGTTCCCAAAACACAAATATGTGATTATTCATGGGTAGTGATAAAGTGAATGCATAGACTTGGCGAAGATAGTTTAGTTGGTAAAAATTAAACCTAAATCGATCAAGAAAAAGAGGGATCAAATTTCTCGAGTATTAGATTAAAAAAAATTACATTTTAAGAAATTGGACCTCTCTTGGTGTTTGATAGATCCAGGTTTAAGATGGATCTATGTTGACCATAATTCAAGCTAGAAACAGATTGGACTTAGGAGATATGATTGGAGGTTGACTTCAACAATAGATAAATGGGCTTTTAAGTCAAATCCCTGATGCTCAGTTGATACATGTCAAGCAAGAAAATAGTAGTGTCGTCGATGTTCTTGCAAAGCAAGCTGGTAGATTGACAAAAGGAAGATTGGTTAAAAATGGGGGCCAACTTACAACTCGTTGGCTCCCCTAAGAGTTACGTTGGTAGCAAATTAAGTATGGGTTAGATCGCATTTAATACCAATCCATCAACAATAGTCCTGACCAACCATCGCAACACTCCCCAGAGTTCGATCATAATGAAGCACATGGCTCCACACGTGTAGGATCCTTCAAGAAGCTTGGACACAAAGCTTCAATGGGAGCCTAACTCATATACGCCATACTATTCCTTTAATTGCATTGTAGGTGGGATCAGGGTTGGAATTTCATTTTATCTTTACCCTTCAAATCAAATTTTTATGACGTTTTGAACTCTTACTTTAACCATCACAAAACATTTGGTTTCAGAACATGCCCTTCAATTGTGAAATGTTATTAAAGAAATTACATTTCATTATTGAATTTTTTATTAAAGATTTTAATTTTCAATAAAATATAGTAATAAAAATATCTATCCATGTTTTATTTAGTTAATCTTATATTCTAAATATTAAAACTCATGAATACAAGATGGATTCTCTCATTGACACTAATTTAGTTTGACACTAATTCAATTGAAGAAAACAAACAATTAAAAAATACACCATACCAAGGCAACTTCCCTTCCAAAAACACTTTGAATGAAAAATCATCCAAAAAAATTATATTAAAGAAAGCTATATATTAAAAAAAAAATTAAGAGGAAGAATTACCTTCGTCATTTATATTAAAGAAAGGCCATATATTGAAAAAAAACTATGCATTTTTTAATATGAAGAATTAACTTCCTCGTTGTTCGGAAACATCTTCGGCTCCATCAATTACCCCGTTTTATATATTAAAAAAAAACTTAAGAGGAAGAATTACCTTCTTCATTTATATTAAAGAAAGGCCATATATTGAAAAAAAACTATGCATTTTTTAATATGAAGAATTAACTTCCTCGTTGTTCGGAGACATCTTCGGCTCCATCAATTACCCTGTTTTAAAAATTACTTTAAATTGAATATTCACATATTTACTTTGTATATTAATTGTTTACAATTAAACAAAAAATTCCATTCATTTTACTCTTGAGTTAGTTAATCCAAACTTTTACTGCCCAACTAATATAATCTAAAGCTAGAACTGGATCCACTGTTGCTATTGAAGTGACTCGCTTTGGAATGGCTACTTCGACAAATGCAACTGGTATTTTAATGAAACTATACACTGTAACCACCATCTACTAGTACCATGACGTTTTAAAACTTGTATTACACTTCAAAATAACGTTTTGCTAAATAACTTGGCCGTGATTGCCGACGGGTAATAAAATATTTGCACTGTTTTTGACGTTCAAAATGGTCCATGACGGGCATTTTGAAAGTCAAAATCCAACCTTGGGTGGGATTATTGACCAAAACACTTGAGGGAAGTCTGGTTTGGATTGTTATTTTAGAATTGTGATTGTGGTTCTCGAGGAATACAACGCCATCCCGTACGCCCTAGGGGAGTGGCGCTCTAATGTGCATGCTATGAAAGTGCAGAGGACGATCAGACTATGGGCTTTGTTTCTAGTAGCACTGTGCGCTCTCTCTCTCTCTCTCTCTGTAATACCCCTGGCCCAAATAAAGTACTGATATTGTATCTTGAACAATTTGCTATGAAGTATGTACATAGCAAGATATGATTTTAATACAAATACCAATTGGTTGCGTGATGAGCAATACGTTGAACAGGAGATCCAGATATTAACTGGAAGTTGTGAGGGGGTAAGGTTTACCTATGTACCTTGTCTTCTTCACCAACTTCTTCAACAAAATTAGTAAATATGGGATCCTCTGCAATCTCTTTAATTTTGTTTGCTTGTCTTCACTGTCGGCCTGCAAATTAAATGGTTGAATATTTCTATATAATGCTAGCAATCTCAACCAACAATGATTATTAGTCTCAAAATTAATTGCAGCATATATTCAATTGCATGTATATATCTCTTTTTAAGAAAACAATTTCAATTCCAAAGGCCTAAGAACTGCAACCGGCACTCTGATACCAATCTGTAACATACTCGCGTTACACCCACATAAAATTCACAGTATAAAACTATAAAAACCAAATTTTCTTTTATACATCTAATAACCAACTTCATAATTCTCCTTATTTCCCTAAAAACACAATTCAAAACATAGGCAACCATAAGCATGCCATCCGCACCCAAAAATAGGCTTTCCGCAATGACCCGATCCACATTCCGCAATCCGTATTGAGGATGCGGAATTGTGGAAACACACCCAAGTTCATCCAAACTTTCCAGGGTCATATCTTCTGCCTCCTTGGACCAAATGGAACAAGGCTGGAACCGTTGGAAAGCTCTTGGAGAGCTCTATCCAATGGTGCAATTCTCATCCCCATTAGAGCAATCCAAGCAAGCTAAGACTCCAACTGAACTTCTATTTAGAAATCCCACTTAAGTCACATAATTCTACAGCAAGGGAACTCTGCGCTTTCCTTCCAAGATTTCCACATTCACCAGACCTACAGAGATATTTTTAAACATATCAAGGTTCAACTGTATTTTTTCCCAGAGTTCAGGTGAAGACTAACCATCCCTTAGCAGGGTGAAGGATAATACATAAGCAACATAAAGAATGACACTAAGCTAGATTAACATATCATAGCCTGCAGAGTTAATCAACACAAAACAACCTCATTCATGGGAAAAACACCCAATCATGCATTCAGTCCTCATATCCATATTTATCCCTATCATTCTATGAACAAGACATGAGCCATCCATTCATCAATAAGGGTATAACAACATAAGCTTACATAAGATGCATAAATTAGGTATAACCAGTACATCTTCCACATGCAAGATTCATAGTGCAGATAACTCATGCAATTGAAGGAAACATCCAACATGAATACAACCTTCTACATAAGCTTATGCATAGCATAATTATGGCTTACATTTAATTGAAACATTCATTCAACGATTTGAACATAACAAACATAATATATCATATGAACATTAAAATTCATCCACGGAAACACTTATCTAAAATTCACATAATTGCGGTAACTGGTTGCATGTGAGCCACGCTCCACCCAACCTTAGAACTTGTCTAACGTGTACTATTTCAACTCCCAAGTTCACCCCTGAGCCGAGATCCAGAGATTAACTCAAGATGTTTGACCAAACCCCTCAACTCACTCACAAAGTCAAAGGTGGAAATAACAGGGAGAATGGATATACATAGGGGTTGAACAAAACAACAGTATGATAACCAATTCCTTGTCAGTTCCGCAATTGACCCACCAGAGTTCCTTCCCCAGACGCACAACAATACCACTTCACTACAAGCGTCGGAATTCACTCGAGGTCTCATGCACAATTGTTAATTGACTGGTAAATGCAACCAAAGAATTCATGGCCATATCAGGTTAACTCAACATAACGAGGTTCGGGTTTCATCACAAGGATTCTTCTCAAGTTTTCACTTCTGTTCATTTTGCCACATCCACATCGGTCTTCCCTTCCATTCCTGTCCTCTGCGTACATTCTCCCAGACCTTCGACCTCCCCCAGTTTGTCCGCACTGCTTTCCCAAAGCAACCTCGTGTCCTCCTTTGGGCTCTCACGTGGCTGTCCCAAAGGAACTCGTTCCTTCCATCCATAATCATGATTAGCCACTTAATCTCAACATTAAATAATAATTAATAATATTTAATTATTAATTAATCCCCCCATTAAGAATATGGTTTAGAGTATGGGTTTTGGGCTTTTATCATAAGGTTTAAGAAACAAAGGTTTAAGGAGACAAGGTACATAGATAAACCTTACCCCCTCACAACCCTCAGTTAATATCTGGATTTCCTCTTCAGCATATTGCTCACCACGCAGCCAACTAGTATTTGTATTAAAACCATATCTTGCTATGTACATACTTCATAGCAAATTGTTCAAGATACGGTATCTGATTTGGATTCGTTGGCTTGGTAAGCAATGTGAAGTCAAAGGGAAACTGGGAAGTCATGTAGCAGGAGCTCTTTGGGGGCATAAGGGAGGTTCGTGCAGACATAAACGATATCCGTAGCAATTTAAGGTGTATGAATTCGCAACTTGAAGGGGCTTTAGATGCTATTCATCACATTAAGGTCCACAACTCTGGCATTAAACATCGAATAGACGCTACTGAAGGGAGCATTCCGGTATTTGGTGGTCAAGTTGACACCATGAAGAATACCCTGGAACACCATGAAACCCTGTTGGTGGACAAGCAGCCTCGTCTTTCGAATCTGATAGGAAGTAAAGAAGGAGAGGACTGTCCGCCAACCCCCTAACCTTGTCATCATCTCAAGCAAGGAGGATAGTGAAGACGATAGCTGTGAGCAAGGAGGATAGTGCAGAGGATAGCTGTGAGCCACAACAGGAGAATGCATAGGAGAGCCAAGAAATTCAGGTTATGGACAATGAGGGGAGAGCTGAAGAAAATCGCGAGCTGCAGGAGGAAGATGCTGATGACAGCCAAGAGGAACATATCGAGAACACCCAAGACATCCAGGTCATGGACTGTGGTCATAGCACCCACTTAATCTTGTTTTTTTATGAAATTTTTTTGCAAGCTGCCACTAAAACAGTATGTTAGAATTTACAGCAGCTTAGAATTTTTGTTTGTTTGTTTAAAACTCAGAGTTTCATGGATGACTGTAACATAGCTAAATAATGCTCATAGACCTCTGAAACCTTATTTTGAAATTTTGTACTGCTCTGCTGAAATCCTTTTGTGTTTTATAAAATACAAATCTATCAGTTTTCATTAAAGGAAAAAGATAAAGTGGATGTACATTGTAGAGGCTATGTATACTAGAAAACTGTGAAAACTTTATGTCGAAGTCAACCATCTGTGAGGAAATCAAAAGGCTTAACAATTTATTTAATAATATGCATGTTTTGGAGGAAGCGGAGAACATCTCCACTGAAATTCGTCACCTTCTATTTACTAGACAATTTATTTACGAGGAGATCCAAAGCCTAAACGGTCTATTTAATAATTGAATCTTTTGGAGGAATTGGGGGACATCTCCACTGAAATTGATCACCCTTCTTTTTATTAGACAATTTAGATCATCCTTTTTTTATTAGACAATTTATAATAACCTTTTTATTAGACAATTTATTTTTGTGTAAAGGTTGTAATGCTCTCGTTACCTGGGGACTGGCGATAATTGACATGGGAGGTATTTGTGTTTTGAAAAGTTCTTCAGAGATCTGATCCAGGCCTGATATTTTTCTTTTGAGTTTAACCATGATGAAGAAAACAGTGCCTCTATATGAGGATACGTAGGACAGCTTGGGTGCAACTGTCCTGAATATTGCGTTTTAGCATGGAGCCTTTTGGGATGAGATAGAGGAAATACCGCCTCCATATGAGGATATGTAAGGACAGATTGGGTGCAACTGCGCTGAATATTGTGTTTTAGCATGCAGCCTTCTTGGTTGATATGGATATGTAGATCTGTTGACGATAGATGTTTTTGATACAGTTAACATGTATGGTCTTTTATTTCAGGATATATGTAATGCTGAAAAACATCTGAAAAATATAATTGTATTGTTTATAAATAAAATTAAGTAACATTAACTTGCTATTAAGGTAAAATTAAGTAACATTAACTTGCTATTAACTTGCAGTTCCAATAATATTAATAACTAGAAGTTAAAGGAGATTTACTAAAAATGACTGGAATATGTGCTTGAGAGGATAACTCATAAGAAAATATCAAGATCATAGCAATGTAATAAGAAAGCTGATTCTGACAATACCTGGGATGGTAATATTTCCAAAATGAGAAAAGAGCTTATAAGATTTACTCTCAAATAGAAAATGTGCGAATCTAAACACATGCATTCTATTGCCAAAAAATATATATATAAATTTGGAAAAACAGTTAAAAGTTGACCACCAACTAAACCAACAATCTCAACAACAACAATATTTCATTGAAGCAAAACTCGAATGATTTGACATTGATTCAACAAAGCTTGCTTGTTTACAAGTTTTCCCTTTAATTTCTACTACTACTCAACCACTCACCTAAAGCTTAACGAAGAGAAAAACAATGAACTACACAAAATTGCAAACACATGATTAAAATACATTCATTTCTTTCTCTTCTTTGGCGGCTGTAGAGACTCTTCATCCTCATCGTCTTCATCTTCTTTTCCATCTTCATCCTCCCCATCATCATCATCATCGTCCTCTTCTTCATCAGCTTCTCCATGGTCATCTTCTTCCTCGACAACTTCCTCATCATCTTCATCCTCTTCATCCTCATCACTACCACCTTTTTCATTGTTGCCATTACCATCTTCCTCATCGTCTTCATCATCCTCGTCCTCTTCCCCAGCACCTCCTGCCCCATTGCCTTCGGTTTTTTCTTCTCCGCCATCATCAGAAGACACATCTTCGTTGCCTTCTTCTTCCCCCAAGTCCTCCTCATTGACATCATCCTCGTCGTCCTCCTCCTCCTCCTCATCCTTGTCATCTTCACTTTCATCCTCATCTTTACTTGTCGCTGCTGCCAATATTTTGACAGTGCTACTCACCTTAACAGACATGTCAGGCCCATCAATAAACTCAACATCTAAAGCAGGCCTACTTATTTCTTTAGGAGAAACCTGCAAGCAATACATTAAATGTAAGCAGCCATGTTATTTGGCCAATTCAAATAACTGATCCAACCAATTTTATCATTAATCTGGCTTAAGATTTTACACACCTCCACAGTAGGGGATCTTTCAACCTCCTCCTCCGATCTGCAAGTCATAAGCCCCAATGAGTCCACATGCCAAGAGCAGATTTAGAATGACCAAGATCCAACCAAATACCTATACATATGCAGAAACAACATATTATGAACTAAAAATCACCTGGGATTGGTTCCAATCAACCGAGTTGCAAGTGTGCCCATAATATAAGAATCAAAACCAACCTGTAGCACTCTAACGCATCAGAACTACCAAACCAAAATATAATGTAAAGCTCAAGCACAAAATACTCTGCCCAACCATAGAAAGGCTATTTAATATTCACTCACACTAAAAGACTTCACTTTTCATATTTTTGCGCATATTTTCACATTTAGCACTTGGGCTTCAATCAAATTTTCTTGAAATACATGAAAGCAGCAGATATAAGGAATCAAAATAAACAGTAACCCTTGGCAAATATAACAATCAATATAAACAGTAACCCTCCTTCCTTACAGCGAACAAGGAACAAACGGTCTTACTATATTTAGTCTAAGCTAGGCTAGAAAACTTATAGCCGTGAATCGGAAACCCCACAAACAATTCTTCTCCAGCAATAAGTCACAAACCATAAATCCCCATGCCGCTTTCCCACAAATATAAAGTTGCATAGAAAGAGAAATACAGATATATCTAGCATATTTTTCTGTACAGCAAAACAATAAACAAAAATATCAAGAGTAATGAAAGAATATTGCAGACAAGTCACAAAATATAGTCCAAATCTGAGTTTTTATCAAAAGTATTCCCATTCTGAAGACAATTTTAATCTTAAATTTTAGACTTTAATCTTGAAAATAATTCTAAAAAATCCTTTAATTAAAACTACAACAAAAAGCCCAAGTTTCAAAATATTACTGTAGTTAACAATATTTCCCTTTTCATGGCCATTTGGACAACTGAGAAACAAAAAAAAGCTCCATCGAAAATGGCAGAGACTGAGACTCGAGAGAACTGATGAAACAGAAGTATACCCCAAAAAAATCTGGAAAACTAAACTCCAACAAATACTTCGAATCAAAACAAATATATAAACATAAAAAAAGAGTCAAAAAGCAAACAATGGTGTCCTTTCAATGCCATTAGGACAACTGAGAAAAACAGACACAGACCCATGAAAACTGGTCAGAAACTGCAGAAACAGAAGTAAACCCCAAAAATGTTATGAAAAACGAACACAAGATACATTAACTATGCCTAACTTTCTAGAACAGTTGACTCAAATTTCTAGCACAGAATCAAAAGTATTGTAAACAACTAATAATACCAGTGCAAAAGTACAGAAAAATTTAGTGTGCATTTGCACAGACGTATAATTTTAAGAAAAATCAAGAATTCTACCACTAGACAAAATTCATATTTACAACCCAAAACCATATTTTACAGAAAATTTTAGTAAACATTTACACAGATGCATAATTTTCAGAAAATCAAGAATTATACCACTAGACAAAGTTCATATTTACCAACCCAAAAAAGAGTATTTTAACCCTCTAATAATTTTTAGGGAAAAAAGGCTGTGTAAGAATACTTCATATTAACAGTAACAACAAAGCCTAGGGTTTCAAGACATTCACGGAACTGGGAATTGGCTATTACCTTTACTTCCGAGCCAATTTTTTCAAAACCCTCGTCTCCATGGCCATTAATCTTTCTCAACAAAATAATGGAGACAAGAAAAGCCTCAGCCGCCCTCTGAACAGAAGCTTCTAGAAGCAAACCCCAAGTCCTATGGCAAAGATAAATTTGCTGGGGCGTAAACCCCGCGGCGAGTTTCGAACCCATGACCTCCATAGTAAAAAAACTTCAAAAACCTTCAAAATATCCCAGAGACAAAAAAAAAACAGTAAATTTTAATTCGTCAAACCTTGTAAAATTCAAACCCTCGCAAAGACTAAAATTCTCCGTTACGGCTATCCAAATCAAGTAAAAAGCCTATTACGAAGAGCCGAAATCTACTAATATAAAAGCCAAAATAGTGGAGAAAACATCAACCTGGTTAAAGACAGGCTTATTCTGTAGACAATTATACGGCTGCGTCTGGTTCCATTCAGAAGACAAAACGGAGCATCAGAGATCCACGGAAACACCAGTGACGTCCTTCGCCATGGCTGAAGCTCGAACCTTAACCCTGGGAGGTCAAAAAGGACTCAAAAGTTATCAAATTTTACGGGGATTCGAGCTAGAGAACTCCTGCTACGTACTGAATCGACCAAAAGCAACCAATCCAAACGCAAAGAGAACCAAAGACTGGCCGAGATGGATTCTTCGTCGTGGGTCGAGCTCGATCTTGTAGCCGTGACCCTCTACTCGCCTTTACGGTGCATAAAATCCCTACTAGTTTTAGTCGCCGTTTACGGTTTTGGCAAGATTTTACGAGAACTCCCTAGCGGGCAGATCGGGCAGATCGGGTCGCCTTCCCCTCGCACAAGTTTCCGCTGACCGTTAGGACCACTGCCCGGTTAGAGGGGTCTAGGGTTTTCGGGTTTGATTAGTTTTCCTCTATCATGGTCCTATCAGTAAAAATATTTACAAAAAAATAAGGTTGTGATTAATATTATTCACTTGTACAAAGTCTATGTTGGTCATGAACCTTTGGAAGGTCTTAACTTGGTGGGGTCCATCTACTCAATTCCCAATGCATTTGTGTCAGGATTGGCAGAGACCATCCACTTGTGATTTTTTAATTCAACCTATGGCATCCAATGGTTGTTATTTGTTTAAACATGCTTTTAAGTCAAGGAATCTACAGTGTGAATTTGAAACTAAATGTGGTAATCAAGGGTTAGGTTGTGGTTTAGCTATGGTTTGGTTAGAATTGAGCGGTGACATTTGGTTAGCACTATTTTGATTTTGTTTTTAATGTTTTGGATATTATTCAAAGTTCTAATTTTGTGAAAGGAAGGAGTTTTAGAGTCAACGTTAAGTCGAAATTCACCCATTATGAGGTAGGTTCAGTGGAAATTCACGAGGTATTTTAAGTGCATATAAAATAAATTAAATAAATTTGTGTAAATGGCTTTGATTATTCTCACGAGTTATGAATTTTAATTTTATAATAAAGTAATATAAAATATTTAAAGGAAAAAGAGATTTTGAACATTTCTCAAATACTAAATCAAAAGGCTTTTTTTTTTAAACATAGGTTGTTTAATAGCTTTTGATTAAAAATAAGGCCGAAAATTACAAAGTGTAGAAAAGGTAGCATCCATGATATCCAATTCATTTTTTACATTCTTAAAACCATGGAGAGGCATTCCAGGTCCATGTATGCTATAATATTTGACAAACTATCCTAGAAGTTTTATGCAGAAAAAAAACATGACTGAACTAGTAACTAATAGCTAAAGTGCAAATAGCTGGAGTCGTCCCAAAACAGTGAGTTTCTTGAGTTCTTCCATCCCAAAATTCGGAGAAATGGGGCTTGTGCCAAACATTGAGAAATAAGCAAAAAGACAAAAAGACGAGACCAACCATAAGCAACTAGGGGTTGTCGGTGTTCAGGATTGCGCCACTGGAGCCTGCAATCCCATTCCTGTCATGGCTGAGGTCGACGAAGTTTCTAGCTTGGGCCATGATTCTCTTCAGTTTCTCCAACTTCCTGCGCAGGTTGTCCAATTCGTTACTGTCAACGCCAGCGTTGCGTTTTTTGTGAGGGTATCCAATGTTGAATATTGTAACTTCTAAGAATATTATATTTGTACTTTATTATTCCGGAGATGGTTCATCCCTCCGAGGTTATTCTATTATGTATCCGGAGATGTTTATTCCTCCGAGGGATTGTGGTAACCAGGGTTATTAGACCCACCATGTGGGGGTCGACCCTGAGTTTATTATTTAGGGGTTATTAGACTTCACTAGGAGAGGTCGGCCCCATTAGGGATTTTGGTCAGTCGGGAACTAGTATAAGTAGAGGAGGAGAGCTCCTCATTTGACACACTTCCTCAACTCAGAAAGTAGCACACTTGTGTCTGGGAGGTCTGCATGGCAGGTAGAGAAGAAGGACAAGTCTTGGAGCACATCTTGTATTTTGGTTGATCATCTTATTGAGGAAAGCTTTGCTAGGTTTTCTACCCCATGAGGGTTTCCCAAGGTAAATTCTGTGTCTATCTTGTGATTATGTTTCTTTCAATGATCTTGCTAGTCTAATTGGTTTAAACTTAACATGGTATCAGAGCTAGCCTGAATAGAACATTTTTCACAAGGTGAAATTATCTTTCTCTCTCTCTCTCTCAAAATTAGGGTTTCTGCAAAAGTTAGTATTTTGGGATTTTGGTTGCATGGCTTAATAGCCCTTCTCAAGATCAATCTTTTGAGCCCTAGATCGAGATTTTTGGTTGGGTAGAACTTCGGGAAAGTCAAACCCTAGTTTTACCAAAAGTGTGATAAACCAGAAATTCTGTTGCAGATCCGGAAAGCAAAAGAAAGCACATCTCCTGGTAAGTATTTCTCTATCCTCTAAATATCCAACCTCTTGGACTCCCCCAAGAGAAGATGGCTCCAAACACTAAGCTTGAAGACAAGCTTGAAGGTATAGAGAATTTTCGAAGATGGAAATACATAATTGGTCTCATTCTTCAAAAGAATGATCTTGCTCATTATATCAAGGATGAAGTTGCAGAACCTGAAGGAGATGAAGCCAAAGAGAAGCATAGGAAGGATTTGATTAGGGCAAAGAGAATCATAGCTGATTCTATTAAAGACCACTTGATTCCCCAAGTGGCTTCCAAGAAAACCCCAAAAGAAATGTATGATGCCCTAGGAAGGATGTATGAGGGAAAGAACATCAATAGGAAGATGAACCTAAGAACTCAGTTGAAGAGTACCAAGATGCACAAAGGAGAATCCATTCAAGACTACTTCTCAAGGGTCTCCCAAATCAAGGAACAACTAGATGCCATTGGTGATACTCTTGATGAAGATGAACTTGTGATGATTGCTCTAAATGGTCTCACTAGACCTTGGGAGTCATTTATACAAACTATGTGCGCCAGAAAAGAAAGTATGAAGTTTGATGTAGTATGGGAGGATTGTGTTCAAGAAGAAGCTAGTGTAGCCAATAGGGAAGCTCTTCTCAAAGAGGATGATCAAGCCCTAGCTACTCACATCAAAAGAAGGAGAAAAGGTCACTTCAAGAAAGTTGATTACAAAGGGTCTCAACCTTTCCCTAGATCTAAAGGGGGAAGAGGACCCAACCCAGAAAGAGATCTCTCCACAGTCAAATGTTACAAATGTCTTAAACTAGGACACATTGCCAGATTTTGTCCTTCACAAAAGAAAAAGTTTGTTCACAAAAGACATCATGCACATATGGCAGAAAATGATAGTGGAGAAGAAGAAGAAGAAGAAAGGCCTCAAAGGAAAAGATCCAAAGTAAAGAAAGAAGATCCAGAAGAATATGTCCTATTTTCTGCACTCTATGGATCTGTCTCTCCTGGAGAAGATACATGGCTCATTGATAGTGGTGCTTCAAAGCACATGATAGGTCAAAGGAAAACTCTCTCAAGACTTGAAGAAAAGTCTTCTCCTCAAAAGGTATCTCTAGGAGATGATTATCAATATCCCATCAAGGGAATTGGTGAAGCAAGCTACAAGCTTGATTCTGGAACACCTTTAAAGATGAAAGAAATTTTATATGTACCGGGGTTGAAGAAAAATCTACTTTCTATCTCAGCACTAGATAAGAAAGGTTTTAGAATTGCATTTATTGATGGACAAGTACTTATGTGGCCCAAAGGAAAATCAATTGAAGATGCAATTGTCATTGGTGAAGAGGAAGGAGGTCTTTACAAGCTCAAGGGTCACCCAGAAGCTGCCCTTGTTCATGAAAGCACTAGCCCCAATGAGCTATGGCATAGAAGGCTTGCTCACATTAACTACAAGGCCCTACCCTATGTGAGCAAGGCGGTCATAGGTCTACCAGACTTGAAGGTTGATCATAATGGCACATGCAAAGGATGTGAAAAAGGGAAGAATGTCAAGAACCCTTTCCCGAAGAGTGAAACAAAGACTAAGAACATTCTAGAAATAATACATTCAGATGTATGTGGACCAATGCCCACCACATCCCTAAGTGGGTTTGAATACTATCTCTCTTTCATTGATGACTATTCAAGGAAGACTTGGATATACTTTCTAAAAGGTAAGAATGAAGTCTTTGGAAAATTCAAAAAATTCAAGGCCTTAATAGAAAATCTCTCAGAAAAGAAAATCAATATTCTCAGAACAGATAATGGCGGAGAATATACCTCAAAGGACTTTGAAGACTTTTGTAAAGAAGCTGGAATCAAGAGGGAACTAACCACTACCTACAATCCCCAACAAAATGGGGTTGCTGAAAGAAAGAATAGAACTATCATGGAAGCTGTAAAGACTGTGATACATGACCAAGATCTACCCATGTATCTATGGGCTGAAGCAGCCAGGACAGCTGTCTATGTACAAAATAGACTTTCTCATAGTGCTCTTGAATTTAAGACTCCAGAAGAAGTGTTCACAGGAAAGAAGCCTGAGGTAAGTCATCTCAAAATATTTGGATGTCCTGTGTACATTCACATTCCAAAAGAAAAGAGAACCAAGTTGGATCCCTTTGGTAAGAAAGGAATATTTGTTGGATATTGTGAAACATCCAAAGCTTTCAGAATTTACATACCTGGTTTTCATCATATGGAAATAAGTAGAGATGTAACATTTGATGAAGAAGCAATCAAGAAATCTAGGAAGTGCCAACTTGAAGAAATCTATGAAGAAGATACACCTCCTAGAATCATAGAAGCTGTACCCATCCCTGAAGATGATGCACCAGAGGACCATGACATGATAGAACCACAAGAACCCCCCATTACAAATCTATCTAGAAAAAGAAGGCCAGCATGGGCTAGAGACATTATTCAAGGAGCTGAAAAATATGGAGCTCCTGAAGGTTCCACTAGAGAGAGAAAGAAACCCAAGTTAGTATCCAACTATGTGGCCTTGATGTGTGATCATGTGGATCAACAACCTACTAGCTATGAAGATGCAGCTCAGAAGAAAGAGTGGGTAGAAGCAATGACAGAAGAATACCAGTCAATAATGAAAAATGATGTTTGGGATATAGTTCCCAAACCAAAAGATAAAAGTGTGGTTTCTTCCAAATGGATATTCAAGATAAAACATGCTGCATATGGTAGCATTGAAAAATATAAGGCAAGATTTGTAGCCAGAGGATTCTCTCAAAAGGAGGGAATTGACTATGAAGAAACATTTGCACCAGTTGCTAAGTACACCTCAATTAGAACTATCATGGCACTTGCATCTATGATGAAGTGAAAATTACACCAGATGGATGTTAAAACAGCCTTCCTAAATGGTGTAATTGAAGAAGAAGTGTACATAGAACAACCACAAGGATTTGAGGTTAAAGATGGAAGAACACATGTATGCAAGCTGAAAAGGCTTTGTTGGATTAAAGCAAGCTCCCAGAGCTTGGTACGGAAGGATTGACAGTTTCTTAACAAGCATGGGCTTTACCAAGAGTAAAGCTGATCCAAATCTCTATCTCAAGGTTATGGATGATGAACCTGTTATATTACTGTTATATGTAGATGATCTATTTCTAACAGGAAATGAGAAACAAATCATCGAATGCAAGAAGAAGCTTTCTTCAGAATTTGAAATGAAGGATCTTGGATTAATGCACTACTTCTTAGGTCTAGAAGTATGGCAAGAACCAAAAGGAATCTTTCTAAATCAAGGTAAGTATGATGTGGGGATTTTGAAAAGATTTGATATGTTGGAGTGTAAAGCCATGGCCACTCCCATGGACTCCAACTTGAAGTTATTAGTTAATGACTCGTCAGAATTAGTGGATGTAACTCTATATAGACAAATCATTGGGTCATTGATGTATTTAACAAATACCAGACCAGATATTTGCTTTGCTATAAATACCCTGAGTCAGTATCTAGTAGAACCTAGGAAGGTTCACCTAATAGCTGCAAAGCATGTAATGAGGTATCTAAAGGGTACATTAGATTTTGGTCTATACTACCTTGGAAATCATGAACTCAAATTAGATGGTTACTCAGATTCCGATTGGGCAGGAGTGTTTCAGACAGAAAGAGTACATCAGGTGGATGTTATGGTCTTGGATCTTCCATGATCTCATGGTTCGGCAAGAAACAATCTAGTGTGGCTCTCAGTATTGCTGAAGCAGAATATATAGCTGCCTGCTCTGCTAGCTGTGAAGCAGTGTGGCTTCAGAAACTATTATCTGGAGTGTTTGACTTAGAAATGGATCCCACTGTGATCATGTGTGACAATCAAAGTTGTATCAAAATGACAGAAAATCCTGTATTCCACGATAAGTCAAAACACATAGAGATCCGATACTTTTATATATGAGATATGGTGCAGAAAGGAGCTATCAAGCTCGAGTATGTGAGTACTGAGGAACAAATTGTTGATATATTAACCAAACCTCTATCTCAAGTGAAATTTGAATACTTCCAAGACAAGCTTGGTATAGTTCAAAAGGACCCTCCTCGAAAGGGGGAGTAGTATCATCACTGATGATGAGATTGCCCTCATCGACAGCAAGGTCAATGATGAGGATACCTGTTTACCACTCTTAGATATTTATGCTTAGATTATTTAGATTTAGGATTCTTATACTTAGAACACTTATATTACTTGTTTTTACCTTGGTGATATATGTATTGATGAGGATACATGCTTTGATGATATATGTATTGATGAGGATACTTGTATTATTGATGAGGATACTTGCATTGATGATATGTATACATATATTGATGATGTGATACATCCAACATGAAAAAGGGTTGGATTTGTAGATGTGGTACATCCGGCATGAAAAAGGGCTGGCTCTGTAAATGTGGTACATCCGACATGAAAAAGGGTTGGCTCTGTAGATGTGGTACATCCGGCATGAAAAATGGCTGGTTCTGTAGATGTGGTACATCTGGCATGAAAAAAGGGCTGGCTCTGTAGATGTGGTACATCCGGTATGAAAAAGGGATGGCTCTGTAGATATGGTACATCTAGCATGAAAAAGGGCTGGCTCTGTAGTCACGATGCATCCAGTATGAAAAAGGACTGGCTCTGTGGTGATTAAATTCTAGATCTAGTCTAGGTCACATCCAGTATGAAAAAGAACTGGCACTGTGGTCGGGATTGCATCATCCCCAGACAGGGAATTGTCTTAAAAGGATCAGGATTGATCATCCTATAATGTAGATCGAAATGATCCAAATGCTGTAGATCGAGATGATCCAGATGCTGTAGATCGAGATGATCCAGATGCTAATGATCGTATGATGACAATGCTGATGATCATGTGATGACAATGATGATGACGATGCTGATGATCGTATGATGACGATGCTGATGATCGTGTGATGACGATGATGATGACGATGCTGATGATCGTGTGATGACGATGTTGATGATCGTGTGATGATGATGTTGATGATCGTATGATGACGATGCTGATGATTGTATGATGACGATGCTAATGATCGTGTGATGACGATGCTGATAATCGTGTGATGATGATGTTGATGATCGTATGATGATGATGCTGATGATCGTATGATGACGATGCTGATAATGTAGTGAAAAAAGCTTCCGATGATATACAAATGTATCATGTATGATGTAGTCGATGACTCCTTGCTCCTGCAGATGTTGTTATAATATCCTTCTTGTTAAGGGGGAGTGTTGAATATTGTAACTTCTAAGAATATTATATTTGTACTTTATTATTCCGGAGATGGTTCATCCCTCCGAGGTTATTCTATTATGTATCCGGAGATGTTTATTCCTCCGAGGGATTGTGGTAACCAGGGTTATTAGACCCACCATGTGGGGGTCGGCCCTGAGTTTATTATTTAGGGTTTATTAGACTTCACTAGGAGAGGTCGGCTCCATTAGGAATTTTGGTCAGTCAGGAACTAGTATAAGTAGAGGAGGAGAGCTCCTCATTTGACACACTTCCTCAACTCAGAAAGTAGCGCACTTGTGTCTGGGAGGTCTACATGGGAGGTAGAGAAGAAGGATAAGTCTTGGAGCACATCTTGTATTTTGGTTGATCATCTTATTGAGGAAAGCTTTGTTGGGTTTTCTACCCCATGAGGGTTTCCCAGGGTAAATTCCGTTTCTATCTTGTCATTATGTTTCTTTCAATGATCTTGCTAGTCTAATTGGTTTAGACTTAACATCCAAGTCCCAGCATTTCCTCCAGATGCTCCACTTTTTCTGCCACCATGTTGTTCTGGTGCTTCACCTCAATATTTGTAGTTTCAGTCAGGGAGTAGAGTTGAATGAGAACCTTCTTGAAGTCCAGGTTTTCATTTCTAATCAGCCTGACTTGGCCTTCCAATTCCAGCAGACGGCTCTTCATTTCCAGCTCAAAGTTTGTGTGGGCATGTCTCTCATCCGAGTTCTGTGTGCTTCTCACCCTGTCCTACCAACGACACAGAACATGCGCAGGGTTCCTGTGCTCCTCCGTGATACCATTATCCTCGTCAACCATCGGGTTGGCCCTGATACAAGTAGCATTCGGGCCTCTAATGGCCTTACTGAACCTGAAACACCTCAAATAGAGGCTATCCCCAGCTTGAGAATGCGCGTGCTCCATATTACAATTCACCCACCAACACAGAGACGAATACAATATAGCACTCAGAACAAACCAAAGCAAAAGAATGTCGGTGAGAATGCAGAGAATTTCCCCTCTGCCCTGTCTTAATGCGAGCCACTGCCATCGCATGCTGGCCAACTGGCGGACTGTCCAATCGCCATAAATATTGGCATGCTTCAAACATCTGCGTGGAATGTGCAGACCGCCAAAATGGGTGGCGGGGGTGATCAAGATTCAAGTTGTTCACATTTCTATAGTTTGAGTTCGTGAGATTAGGAAGTCGATTAGAGGGGTGGATAGGGACCAACGATCCACCATGGGGACAAGAATTAAGGGATCCAAGCATTTCTAGAGATGACATTATCGCAATCAAGGTGTCCATATGGGAGTTTGACTCCAGAGTTTTCCATAACATCGGCTTGTTCATTGAGGTTTCTCAGAGCGTGGAAAAAGGAAACCTCTTTAAATTCTTTGCTAATGCTGAAGAGTAGGTGATGTAACTTGGAGGAGGGGGTCTTTTTATTATTCACGATTTTCCTTGCATCTGTAATGATTATGAGAGAATCTCTAATTACATTCAGGTTCTCAATTCCCAGAGCTGAGGCAATCTCTAAACCTTTAATGAGTGCAAGCCATTCCGCGCCATTGTTCGTCTTTCTCCCTATGCCCCCAAGCATAAGTTTTCATATGTTTCCCCTTGGAGTCAAAGATCACTCCCCCCGCACCTGCCAACCCTAGATTGCCTTTCAAGGCTCCATCAAAGAAAAGCAAGTTACCTTTCCGATTTTTCCTCCAGTCCTGGAACTGGTCCTTGCTCATGCGCAGCTACCAGATCTTAGGCCTTGGTTTTTTAGGAGGTTTTCTCCAGGAGAAGGGAAATTTGGATCTAGAAAGTCGACTGTTCAATTCGTTTCTTCAACAGAAAGAGGTTCTTGTTGAATGTGGCGCATTCCATGAGAGGACAGAGATTCAACCCAAAGATCTTTAGCAAAGGAGAAGACCCAGTTGGGGCTTGTGGAGATGCCTTCAAATATTTCTTTGTTCCTGGCTGTTCAAATTTTCCAACAAATGAATCTTGGAAGGGCTTCCCAAGCTCTGGTAAAGTCTAGTTTTCTATGAAGTGATCCCTGGTAATAATCCTTCCAGCATTTGAAAAGATCGTTCCAGTTAGTAGGCATAACCACTGTGAAGTTCAGTTTGCTGAAGGCCTGGCTCCAAACCTCGTGAGAGAAACTACAGTCAAGAAATATGTGTTCCATGGTTTCCTCCGAATTTTTGCAGAGGATACACCGAAGAGGTCCTTCTATTCCTCGCTTTCTTAAATTCTCTGCGGTTAAGATCTTCCTGTGGGCGAGGATCCAAAAAAAGGAATTTACTTTAGGCAACCCCTCTTTGTTCAATACTTTGTCCCATTTAGCATCTTTATTGTTTTTCGTCCTGCTGTTGTAAACATATTGATATCCCTCTTTGAACGTGTAGTTTCCAGTCCTCCCTCAACCCCTGCGATATTTGATATGCTTGTATGTGGGGCTTTGTTCCTGTAGAATGCCGAGAAGACTTCGTAATCCGATTTTAGGTGTTCAGGGATATCCAGCTCCTTCCAGCCGATCCAACTTCCCCTGCTAGTCCAGATTGAGATGTCGAAAAGGGTGTGAATATTATTGTGCTCAAGCCAAATTCAAAGCTCTCTCAATTCATGTTGAAAGTTGGCTGGGGATCTTAGTTCAAGCTTATCCTTCCACAGCTTGACATCTTTTCCATTTCCAGCGACCCAATGAATTTTCTCCTGAATGATGAAGGCAGACTTTTTACAGAGTTCCCATATTGGAGTCCCTTTCTTCCCCATATCCAGATTCTCTATATAGTGTTTTCTAGAGCCAGTCATGTATTTTTTCCTGAGAGCTTGCTTCCACCAAGCATCTTTTTCTGTTACGATTCTCCATAGGATTTTAGCAATGAGTGCTAGGTTCATGATGACATGATCTTTTACACCTGCTCCTCCGCAATTCTTTAGACTGCAAACCGTGTCCCAATTGATCAAGTGATATTTCCTGGTGTTGTTTGTCTTTCCACCTTGCCAAAGGAATTTGCGTAATTCTCTATTTATTTCCTGGATAATTTGACTGGGAGCCAGAGATATGGAGCAAACATAGATAGGATACGCAGTCAGAACGGATTTGATGAGGGTTAGCTTTCCCGTAGGATTTAGCCAACTGAACCCCCAGGAGTTGATTTTCAATTTAATTTTTTCAACTAGCCCTTGCCAATCCATCTTCTTTTTTTTCCCCTTGAAAATTGTAATTCCCAGGTAGTTGAATGCGTTCCATGACGAAGTACCTTTGAATCCAAGGACTCTAGAGATCCTTGCCATGACCCCTGGCGAACAGTTCCACCCATAAACCTTCGACTTGAGATCATTAACTTTGCCGTCATATGCATCCAGAAAGGTGGTAAGAGCTTTTTTAAATCTCTCAGCTATGATAGTTGAGGCACTCCCAAGCATAATAGTATCGTCTGCAAATTGTGCGTTGTTGGCGGCACGCACTCCTCTTGTAATTTTCAAGCCTTTCAATTCCCCAATGTCCTGAAGACGTTTCAGTCTTCTACTGAGGGAGTTAGCAACGATGATATAAAGAAATGGGGATAAAGGGCATCCCTGCCAGATTCCTCGGGATGCTTTGAAGAAATTGGTTGGACTGTCGTTGACTAACAGGGCAATCCAGGGACTGCTTATGCAGGCCTTAATCCACCTGATAAATCTTTTGGAGAAGCCAAACCTTGCCATGATTTCAAATAAGAAAAAGTGATTAACTCTGTCAAAAGCGCTAGCCATATCAAGTTTGATTGCCATACCTTGATGATTGCGCTCCATGCTAGAGTGAATAGCCTCCTGGACGATGATAATATTGTCAAGGATTTGTCTTCCCGCAATGAAGCCACCTTGGGTTTCCGATATGATGTGGCCCATTACCTTCTTCATTCTTGTGGCTAAGATTTTAGCAAGAATTTTGTAAGATGTATTGCAGAGCAAGATGGGCCTGAATCGGTTGACTGAGAGAGGGTGCTTGTCTTTGGGGATCAGGGCAAGGAAAGAGGAGTTTGTGGCTTCTCCGACCTTATCCTTTTTCTACGTCCAATTTAACATTTTCTTCAAATATTCTTTGATTATGTCCCACGAAGCACGATAAAAGTTGATAGTGAAGCCATCTAGGCCAGGTGCTTTGTCAGTCTGCAGAGACCAAATGACATTTTTTATTTCGTACTCCATTATAGGTTTTGAGAGGTACCGATTTCATCATCCGAGATGAGAGTAGGAATTTCGGACAGAAGGTCCGCTTGAGCTTCAGGGTCGGCCTCATTTTTGTCTGAGAAGAGCTCCTGGAAGTGATGGAAGATATGTTCATTGATTTTTTCTGAGTTTGGATTTTGGAGCCATCTATGTCTTTGAGTTCTTTCATTATGTTATGGCTGAGCCTGGCTTTGGTTTGCTTGTGAAAGTAAACCGTGTTGTTGTCTCCCCCTTTGAGCCAAAGTTTCCTAGACTTGATGCGTCATTCCTCTTCTTCCTTCCGGGCAGTGCTGAGGATTTTCTTATTGAGTTCTTGTTCATTGCAGATGAGAGATGGGGTGACTTCTACCTTTTCCATCTCAGATTGCAAGATGACAAGTTCACTTTGTAACTACTTCTTCAGATGGTCGCGGTCTTTGTATTCCCTTTTAGCCCAGTTCTTTAGGGAATAACGGACATTTCTAAGCTTGCTTTCCCAAATATAGCTTGGAGAGCCAAAGCATGGAAGACTCCATGCCGAAATAATGAGATTCATGGCTTCCCCATCTAGTAGCCAGGCAGGATTAAAGCAAAACGGAATAGGGCCAAGGTCAGCAGGGGGAGAAAGAGATAGCGTGATTGATTTGTGATCAGAGATGGCTGATGGTACAACAAAGGAGACAAGGATGAGGTTTTTCTGCAGAAGAGAGGAGCTAACAAAAAATTGGTCCAACCTAGCTGCAATATGTCCAACCCCAGTTCTTCTATTATTCTAGGTGAAGTTTCCATTTTTAAGAGGTGGATCCAGCATATCGAAGTCAGAGACTAAGTCCTCAAGGTTTTCCCCAAAAGGGTCTCTTACCCTAGAGCTGCCACGTTTCTTATCCTAAGATTTTGTGACGTTAAAGTCCCCTGCTATAATAAGATCTCTTTCTTTTACAACGTCTCTAAGGGAGGAGAGACTGTTCCAGAAAGCTTGCTTGTCTTTGTAATGGGTAGGACCATAAACATTGCAAACATAAAAAACGGTGGGATCATCCTTAATGCCAAATTGACTAAGAATCCAGTGCTGGCATTCCTTAATAGTTTTGATGTAGTACTTACTTGAGAGTAGAGTCACGATTCTTCCAGAGGCTCCTCTGGAGCTAACAGCACTTCCATGGTTATCCTTCCAAAAGAGATGTGAGAGCACCATGACCTCCACATCGCTCATTTTAGTCTCTTGGATCAGTAGGATATCAGGTCTTTCAGATTTGATTATTTTTTTCATTGCTTTCACTTTAATCGATCCACCTAGACCCCTACAGTTCCAAGAGACTAGCTTCATTACTTATTTGCTTGCTGAGAGCCTGCTCGGGCTCTTCCTTCTGGTTTGCTAGTGCCTTTAGAGGATTGCAACAACTTTGTTTACTCTATGCTTCTTTGTCTTCCTAGCTCCGTTTCCCTTTCTTCTTCTTATTCACGATGGAATCTAAGGGACTTTCTGCCTCTAGTATTGGTGGGAGGGCTGGTTTCTAAATGCTCATGTGACCCGTTTGAGGACTCCAGGGAGATCGTGTATGGAGTGACTTTTCTCTGCTTGGCCATCACAGCCCACAAGCTTCCAGGAGGGGGGGAGCCCTCCAACGCAGGGTCCATTCTGCCAGATATCATTGAGGGAACGATGGTGTTGGGGATTGAGTGGTCATTTTGATCTGTTACTACTTCGTTAGTTTGTATTTCTGCTTATGGGATCTCGCTGTCTTCAACGCTCAGCACAACGAATTGATTGCTAGAGGGAGGATTCCCAACAGCTTGTGTTGGCTCGGAATCTATCACATGTTGAGAGATTTTTGGGTCAGGGTTTTGAGCAACTGATTTTTTCCATTTTTTAACCTAATGCCATTCTTCTTCTTGTGGTTTTTCCAATGTCTCTTTTGCCGCTTTATGGCAATTTTTTACAAAATGGCCATATTCATGACATTTCTTACATTTGAAGGGTAGCTGCTCGTAGTCGACCTTCTGGTCATATTCCCATCCATCCATACAGAGACAAACTGTCTCAGGAAGATCCTTCTCCAGATCCACCTCCACACAAATTCTTGAACTGGAGAAAAGAGGCCCTTTTGGTTCTGCTTTGTCAATGTACTTGCTGAGGGAGTTCCCAATCGCCTGTAGAGATTCATCATTCCAGCAGTGCAAAGGAAGGTGAGGAAGACGAACCCAAACAAGGATGGCTGAGGGCATGTCCTTATCCGGGTTGAAATATAAGATCCATCGATTTAGGTAAAGTCCCCTAGGTCCCATGAAGTATGGACCGCTTCTAAAAATCAGATCATGATCTTCTTTGACTTCAAAGAGAAAAGTAAAGTATCCTTTGCCACAGAAACAATGCTGAATGCCCCCAGAAATCAATGGCATCCATTTTTTTTTAATCCATTTGTCCATGGTTTTAGGTGACGGCTAGATCCCAGTGAACTATCCAATTAGGCCACGTTCATTCAGAGCCAAGGCCTTCAGTCGTGAAGCAGTCAACATGATTTGTATTTTTGAAGCCACCGAGCGTTTGACAAACTCGTCGCCATTAGAGGTAGCAGAGGTCGTAGGGGGGGGGTGAGGCAACCAACGCCTTGAAGGCCGTGTCAAGAAGACTGTGATAATCCTTCGGGATGGGATCTAGGGGGGGATCCATCCCTAGGTCGCAGGGAGAGCCTAAGCAGGAGCACGCAGGGTGGTGCTAGGGTTCAACAGCGAGCGAGAGGCAAAAAATAAGATGGTACTAAATCAAAAGGTTTTACAAATGAGAGAGTTTTGATTATATTCATTAAAAAAATACAAAAATACAGATTATTTGGAGAAAGTTAAAAGAAAAGTATAAATGAAGTTAATTTTCATGTATGGGAGGGGCACTAGTTTTGGTGCGATTATAAGGGATTTAATATTTAATAAAAATAAAAATAATATTATGTTTCAATAGTGAATATAAAAGTTTGATTTCTTAAGTATGAGATATAAATGATATTTAAGATTGTAATTTAAATATGTTATGAATTTGATTTTTTTTAGTAGGGAAAACAATGTATTTTATTTGAAATTTTATAAGAATCATTTTGGACAAATAAAATTACATATATCAATTATTAATATTGCAAAAACAACAATTTCAACTATCTAAAATTGTAATTTCAAGAAAGATATTATCATCAAATTTGGGTGATAACAAACTAGAAAATATGGTGATAACAAACTAGAAAAATTTTAAATCATACATTTTTTAGCCATCTTTTTCAGTTAGTTAATCTCTATTAGATATTGATAAGTATTTTCAATAATAATAATCATTATCTATGGGGTGGCAAGTGCCAGGTGGGGGAGGTTGTTTACAACCCCAAGGGATAATGGGAATTGATCTATGCTTGTAGTTTGGAGGGTAACCTCTAACAATCAAGCATACGCCATAGTTTTTATTGCAATGCCCCATCTCGCCAAAATAAATTATAATAACTATATGTGCATAAGAATTAAATATTAATAAAATGAGAAATAAATTAGGTGCATACTTATATTAATTTGGGGTATATATTAAGCTAAGAGGGGGATTAGTGTTGGTCACTCCTTGCAATGTTGGTCACTCTATGTTAGTGGATTTCAAGCCTAAAATGACCAAAAGATTATATGGAGTTCTCGCTCACCCATTCAAGCATCAATGTCGTCAAAAGCTCTGAATTGATCCACATTCAAAATCATCTCCCACAAGCCTGATGGAAAAACCACCAAAACCAAATTTGAAAAAAAATGGAAGAGCAAAACGAAATGACATGTTGGCCTTGAGTAGCTCCTCGTTCATATAAAGGAGTAAGCCCATCTAAAAACAAAATTTCAAAAAGTGAGGACCAAAATTTCAAAGCAGAAATGGAAGGGATGGAGGATGGGATTGATGAAACTGAATTTCAATACCAAATACTAGAAGATGTTAGCTGGGGATCCATAACAAAAATAACCTAATCACCTTAAACTCCACGAGTATATCCGAGGATAGAAACAAAACCTTCAAAAGCTTTTCAAATGGAATTAAAATTTGGCATAGTTGAATAGAAGTGTGCAAGTTGGCAATAGTTGAAAGAGTCATTTTTGTAGATGTCATGCACTATGTGTTTTACTTTATAGTAGTAAAAGTGATATTCAACATTCTTTGTATTTTCATTACTCACTACGAGGACATTAAAAGTCATATTATTTGCAGACCTAACGAAATTTGTATATATTATACAATTTACAATACATGGTAGAGTTGTATTTAAAACTTTATGTGCTTAGATACCATTTGAACATTAATTTTGTTAAATTCAATTTTGATAAAATGTTTATATGGACAATATATGATATTACTATTTTTTTAGTCTCAACTTTATGATTCAGTATTTAGCTTATATATCTACTTATTATTTGTCTAATCTGAAGAGGTTATTGTTCAATAATTACCTTGAATTTGAAAAAAGAAATTATAGTTCTGAAGTGCAGAGAAAATATCGGATCTTGTTTTTGCAAAAATTTCCACACCTGGAATTTCACTCTAGCTATTTTATTTCTTAAGACCGACAACAATGCATTCACGACACAACTCATAGCAGGAAAATTAGGAATGAAAAAAAAACTTTGAACATGTCCCGACAATAAAACTGAAGAGGGGCAGAATAATATGGAGTGGTTGAATTGATTGGTATGTTGGATGCCGATGTTGCCAAGTCTCTCATCTAGCACTTGGGGATCTCATTTAGGGTTTGCATCCTCAACCCAAATGTTGAGTTACTGGATCCAGCAGTTGTGGTTGTTATATTTGTGGATCTAGTTAAAATCGAGTCTTTATTGGAGGAAGTGGTTGCTTCTTATGGAAATGTTGAGTGGCTTAAACCACAAGTCCACTACCAACACAAAAGAAGACCCCTTTGCTTATTAGCCAACATAAATTAATTTCACATGTGCTTGAGTGTTGGATAGAAGTTTAGAACTAGACAATGGGGCTAGGAAGGCATTGACGTTGGAAGCTACTAGATGTATATTATGAAAACATGGTTGGAGCTAATGGGACATCCCTTTATTGTGCTTGATTTAATGGATACAGTATATTACAGCTTTCCTTGTGAAACCTTGTGAATAATGCATTATTTTGTATTGTGTATTTTTGGCATTTATTGGGACGAAAAATTGTGGCTATATATTTACGACACCATCCTATTAATGGTGTTTAATTTATTCAACAACCCAACACATAAAGATGACAACCTTTGAATGAACATGTGAAATATCAATTACTAATAACTATGCAAGCTGGCGGATTGAAAAAAAACATGAAATATCAGTTACACTATTAACTATGCAAATGCATGGAATTTACAGATGGGTGTAGAAAGCCAAAGATGTTGCTCCTTTCCAAGTTTATAGTGCCAAGTTTATATGTTATGTTGTTGATATTCAATAAATAATAAAGGAATCTTAAGATGAATAGAGAGTTTCCATGTTGGAGGCCTCACCGCATGCTAAATAAACCATAAGATATCTTCTACTTTTAATATAAGATGAGGAATTATAGTGGCAAGATGACCAAGATTAAGAATAAGTACTTGGAAGGAACTTGTCAATTGTCATGGTAATACTATGAGTGTGAACCTCAAACTTTGTGTAAATCAAAATAAAGTTGGACATAACAACTCCTCATATTGGACTTGAGTAGCATACATATCAAATCACGTGGTGGGGTTAAAACATCTAGTTATGTAGGGAGGTAATGAAGAGTGGGTGGTAGTTAGCACGCGATTCATCATTATTTATAAAGGTATTAGGATGGGACAACGTGCATTAATTAGCATGTGTTTCCTTCATAACAGTAGCAAGGATATGATGTCACACGGTATTTAGCATGTGACTTTCTCTATCCATAACGACGTTTTAGAAATGATGGTGGATGATATACATGAAGGTATTTGATGATGTCCTTGGGTATAGTCCAAGTGAATGGGAAAAAGTATAAGAATAGATCCACATAAAAGATGGATGTTTTCATGATCTCTCCATAATATTCGATGTGATATCTCAGTACTCATTGTTTAAATATTCATGCATTGCTAGTGATTCCATTCTATATATACCATGTGTTAAGATGATTATCATGATATCAATATTCATGATGTTATACAATTCTTGTTATATGGTATTTCATGATGTGTTGTTCTTATGATAGCATGTGGTACTTAGAATATGGTTATTTTCTAATTCATAAGGATTTCATGATGTGAAATTACTATATTGGCATGTGGTTTTATGTTCCTTATGTTGACACATGTTCACATGATGATGATAACACTACAAGGAAAAGCCCCTATAACGGAGGTTATAGCGGAGCTTTTTAGTATTACAAGATTGACAAAAATTGTCAAAAAAACATCCGCTACAACCTCGGCCAATGGTAGCATATGTTTTAATGAAGGTTATTATGGATATATCTTACAACTAAAAAATCTCGGTGACTAGAGGTTTTAGCGGACTTTTTTACTAGTGCGCTTTTCTGAAAAACAACGCACCGGTATGGATACAACACAAACGCATCAACGCTGAAATATATAAACAATCTGCATCGATGCACTCAAACATATCATGGATTGGAAAGCACCAAATTTCTACGACGCACCTATGCTTACAAAAATATTATATGCAATGATGCTCACATACAACATAAACACACCGGGTGGATATTTTACGTCATACGCATCAGAGGACCTCGATACTTTTACACTTTAATAGTACAGACTATTTATATTAGTTCCCTAGTGTCTTTCATCATAATATGCACCGGTGCTGAAAAACTATTAAAATATCCCGATGCATTTAAACAATGTAAATGCACTTGTGCAATTAATTGCAAAAAAATATCGGTGCATAAACGCTCTTAAAAAATCTGGTGCGTATAAATAATTAAAAAGAACTGGTGTGATTAAGTAACAAGAATGCACCGGTAAATGCGACTAAGAAGTGGAAATTTTTATTTTTTAAATTTAACGGTGCATGTAATTTACATTGGAGTACTGGGGGATTTATATACACGCACCGGTGCGTATAATCCATACAACCGTACCGATGCTACTTATATCACCAAAAGCACCGAAAATGATTCTTTGAACAGTGGCTACTGGCATTGCAGTGAGATATCTATATTATAATTTTTTATTTATTTTTAATTATATTATTTGTCAGAAATTGGAATATTTTTTATAGTACTATTCATTTTTATTTTTATTATTATTTTTCAATGTGGTTCACAAACATGGGGAGGAGTTGCTACGACCATGGGAAGAATTCACAGGAGGCCCACCCGAAGGGGCCTCACCCCGTCGGCTTTGATTACGGAGCCTAACCCGGTGGGGACATCAAGTGAGGCCCTTATATATCAATGCATAGCCACCTGGGGATTTAACCCCGAGACCTTATGCTTACAACTCACAACTCTCAACCACTTGAGCTAACCCATTGGGCTATTTTTATTTTAATTATTGCATTTGTTTGGATTAATTTATTATATCTAGCATCTATTGTAATATTTAATCATCCATACATTTAATTACCAATGTACCATTTCTCATGTAACTATTGACAATAACATTGGAGAATGCAATAGAATGAAAATGTTTATTTTATTATATATCAATAGGAGGGCCTTTGTCATACAAAGTAGGACAACATAGAGACGCAACAATAATCAAAATGTCAACATGCATGTAATTGTTACAGTTATTGGTGACCCATTGTCTTTCAATTCGGACACTATGTCCAGTACATTATACAAAATGTCTAATTTTCAAAGACAATTATTTCAAAATATACATCAGCTTGCATTACCATCAAAAATAAATATGGTTCATCATTCTTCGCTAGAACTGTTATCAATGCTTGATCCACTTGCATTAGTTGGGTGATTTGGTCAAATGTTTTGTTGATTGGCTCAATTGTTTTCATCTTCTTCATCTTCCATCTGCAAACATACAAATAAATTGTATTGAGTATATCTACATTGTTGGGAATAATGAAAAATAAAATAGATAATATATATGAATGTAAATTGAAAAGCGACGCACCATAGAAAGAGTTGAGTCATGAATGACACACATTCTTTCAAAACCAAATCTCATGCCTCCTATTAACAAGTCTTTTGTTGGCTCCACTCCATCTTTTGTTTCCTACAAGTTTTATACCCCATCATAAATCATAGATTTAATATAAATTATTTTTGTTGTTCTATTAATTATAAAATGAGAGAAGTAAAACAACATAGATACTTACAAATTCCACAATTAATTTTTGATACACCAACATATACTCACAACCCTTGCTTAACTCAATGTCAATCAATTCTTATGATGACTCCCCTTTCTATGTTTATACCTATTTCAAGACATCCAATGATGGCCAGTGAAAACAAAACCAAAAAAAATTATAAAGATCACAATTAGTATGAAATATTAATATCTTATAAGGAAATCACAAATATTGACAAACTTTGCTATCAAACCCATTTTTCCTTGTCGTCCTATCTTGTGTGCTAAATGGGTTCCATTTTTTTTCCTTTCTGCAACAAAACAATTGAAAATTGATACTTAATGTTGAATTAACTAATGAGATGTACATAATCCAAAAAAATCAATGATTTCATACATTTGAAGCACGTTGTTGTTGAGATGGCTCCTCCTGCAATGCAATCATGTCCATTTCCTTGACCATCTCGTTGTACACTTTTTTGGACATCTCTACTGGCACATTTCACATATCACCTCGTTCATCCCTTGGGATTTTCATAATCTTCCTAGAAATGTAAAATGACATTAAATTATTTTTCTGTTGATATGAAAAATAAATATAGCAGAATTAAAATTATTAAAGGAATGACGCTTTCTAGTAGTTATAGATACACATTCTACATAAACATGTTTAGGAATATTACTTTCTAAATTATTCTTTTTTGTTGTTGTATGTTTTTGCTATTGCAAGTGTGACAGGTCTCATTGACCATTACTTTAGAAATGCCCCTTGTAGTTTTGCATATGAGCTAATTCTTCAAATCATTTGATTGATTTATGTATTGTAGGTGAAAAGTATGTCTATAAGTCTTTTCCACTATATCCCTCATAGTATTATAAAAGTATTTCCCCCTTCTATTAACTTCCAACACCACTCTAGATGTGCTAAGGACCAATCTATCATCTTTTGCATCTTCCATAATTTTTTTTTCTTATGATGACATTCATTTTTGTTTCTATCAATCCCTACATAACATTCAACATATGTGAAGTAGATGATTTGAAACATATTAGTGAATATTCTTAAGTACAATATTACTTAATTTGAAAGAAATAATTCATATTGACTTATTTTGTATTCACCTAATTCATCCGTCTACAACTTTTCCATCAACGTTCTACGATCTTCTGGACTTAGATTGGTAAACATCTTATCAAGCTTCCTTATTTTTTGGCTCTACGTGTCACACAATAACCAATACATATTATTTAAATTTACAAATAATTCAAACAAAATAATTTAAATACATAAATTAAAAATCACTTTCCTTCTTCGTAATTCTAGATGTGCTCCCATCACATTGACAAAAATTCTCGTTCATTGAACTTATACCATGCATTTTATATAAATAAACAACCTAGACCATTAAATATAGAAGCTATTAATACATTTCATAAATAAATTACATACTTGAAAATAGAAAATATGTCTAATATCGATGCGCTTAAACACTTAAAATGCCCTGGTGTGTTCTGCATCACAACACACCAGGGCATCATATAAATGCAGGGTCACCATAAAAAACATAAATTATTTAGCATTTCAGGATAATAAAAAAGTTGTGTTCCTGCCATTACTGGTGCGTTATTATTATAAACGCACCAGGGTGTTAATGCGAGACTGCCGCACCGAGAACCGAGAAATGATTTTCTGCTTTTTTGAAAATAAAATATACGGTCATGCATGTCACCTCCAGTGCACTATTAACCAAAATGCACTGGGGCATTACGTATATATAAACGCACCAAAAATAACACATGCATTTTTTTATTGAAAAAAAAAATTGATAGGGCCAACATGGTTACGGATTTGACCCAAAAAGTTGCCCCATATCACCCTACACTTTCTATATATAATCACAAACTCATCAAATATAAAATCCCTAAAAGGAAAAATCGTAATTGCGTGACAATAGAGGGATTTAAACCCTAATGTAAAATTTTGCAGCCACATAAAAAGGAAAGAAGTAGCTAAAAAATAAGGGTTGCAACATTGAAGGTAACTATGATTTTTTTCCCTAAATCTAGTTAAAATCTAAATAGGATAATAAGATCTATAGTAATATTTTACATACATGAAATTTCTACTATGCAGGGTTTTGTTTGATTCACCATACCGAACAAATTTCGATCCTAAGAATAATTTGGTTGCTCCAAACTCCTTCCATGTAAGTCTCTCTTCTAAAAATCTCTCCTCCTTTTCGGCAAAAGCATGAATTAATGTTTAGTTTTTTTTCCTTGAAACAACTTTTAGAATTAGTTTTCGAAATTAAAATTGCCGCCCTTTTTTCAGTTTAGGGTAAAATTAACTTGTGCGATTTTTTATTTTTCTCGGCATTTCGGTGCGCTTGTTATTCGGACGCACCAGTGCATCTATAAATAAAGCCTACTAGTAAGTATTCAGTAAATCATTATGCGGTGCATGCTTAATATGAATGCACTTGTGCGTATATATTTAGATGATGCACTGGTATGAATTATTTCGTAAAATGCATCGATACATATCCGCTATCAAATGTAGAGGATATTTTCTTCTACGGGGGATTTTATGGATGTTCATGTTCCGTGTGTTTGTAGTTAGGACACACCACTGCGCCAAACAAATATGAATGCACCGGTGTGTGTTTATTTGATTAGATGCACCGATGTAATTTGAAAATCATGTGCTTTGTTGTGTCAGATTAAAATTATATACTCATATCAAATGTTCTTTTAGTATTCAATCACACCAATTACCATATGTCATTGTATATATATGTTGCTTAAACTCACCTTACTATTACAAAATGGTTTCCAAACTATATTGGAAGTTAGATTGTGATATAGTTCTTAAAAATACTTTAGGACTGTAGAGACATATACTGATTGCTGATATTTAGGGAGAAAAGTTTACAGTATTAAATTACGGGAGAAAAGGCTATAGTAGCAAATGACCAATTCTTCGGATTCCAGCTCCTTCCATCTTGTTTAAAGTTCGATGAGTTCTCCCTTTCCATCTCTAGTAAGTTCAGGTTTTATTTATATCTTGACTATTTATTTGAATTTATATTACTTATCCACGTGAATTTGAACATCAATTTATTTTTTATTGCAGGATCCCGATTCAGGTTCGAGTTCAGATGCACAATATATTCCACTAGTTTCAAAACGTTGTAATCTCTTATCAAGAACAAAATACCGCAAGTAGTTCATAGATGAAAATGGATAGCCGCTTTACCCTGCCAATTGTAACATGCCATTTTCAAGCCACAATCTCGGTTCATCGACGGTAATTCACCATGATTTGGATCTTTTTTATGAAACCCCGGTAATTTGTGGTTGTTCAAAATGTCAAGGGTTGAGGGAGAACCCTCGGCATGTCACACTCACCCACTAAACCAATGATAGATTACTCAATGTTGATGGTCTAATACCCCCTATTGTAGTAAAAAATGCAATAGGTGATATAGAAAATACACGTAGGAACTCTTCCCTATGCTCATTTTTTTAAAAGTTGGAAGCCATAACAGCTATGTCTTGTCCTAAATTGACGAACCCCTCTACTTATGTTCAATCAACTGAAATTTCTATTGATCCAGAGTATGATATGAACGCCACCCAACACATGTCTACTAGAAGATCCAAAAATTTGCATGAGTTGAGAGCAAAACTGCCCAAGTACACACCAAGTTCCATCCAATTGTTGGAGGGTAGCGATGATTTCTCCCTTCCTGTGAATTTGCAAAGTAAATATCAAACTTCTTACAATCGAGCTTTGTATGGCACTTGGTCGTCTTCTCTACTTGTGCCCGATGTTGGAACCAAATTCTCCTTTTGTGGTAATCATTTTATGATTTCCAAGTCTAATATAGATGCTGCAAATCTTGGCTTTTTTATCCTTTCACATGTACTCGTTCCTCCCAAACAATCAGTAGCACTTATGCCATTTTGCAGTGCTATCTATTGTCGATTGGATTACTTGAATATTGTTAAATACAAGCATAGAATTTCCATGTATAGTATGTGCATGAACGGTTATGTTTCTAGAAACTTTAAAAAGAAGAACCTGTTATATATAAATGGTCATCCACACACTCATGGGAACGTTGTAGGGTTCGTAAATAGTTCTAGGTGCTCTTTATTTTATGCAAATTTTTCATTTGAGGAACAATTCAATGACAAGGATGTCTTCATGAAAAGGAAAGCATCCAGATTTGTTGTTGTGCATGCAATACGTAGTTTGTCTCCTGGTGACGAGTTGTTAATAAACTATAACTTTCATAGACCACCAAATACTCATCAAAGACACCATGCATTGGGATTACCCTTAGACGTCCCCTTGGGGCGTAAGACCAAAAAAATTGATTAATTGTATTTATTAATTTTCAATGGGATTCATGTTAATGTATTGCTCAATTTGAAATTGTGTTTTATAAATTGTTTATTTAATTTATAAATTGTTTCTTTTATGGCCAAAATAGGGGACTTTCCCTAAACTCCTCATGTGAGTCATCATACAGTCAATGATGTTTGATCACACCATTATCATATGTGTAATTGTCACTCCAAAATCTCACACACATATTCATGGATTTCATTACTTGTACTATTAACTCAGATACAGATTGAGATATGTTTGTGTTATTGTTTTCAGGAAGGGTATAATTATATTGTTTATTTTCATGTTATGACGGTGGAAATGGAAAGTTGATTACTGGATGCAGTGTTTAAACAATTTGAGTTGGTTAAGTACATAAGTGGATAAACAACTTGAGTTGATGGCAACAGAGAGTGATATGTACATGTTTTATTTCATCATTTACAGATTGAGATATAATTTTCTTATTGTTATCTTTGATTGTCTAATTATATTGTTTATTTTTTATGTTATGACGGTGGAAATGGAAAGTTGCAGATTATTGGATGCAATATTGTTTAAATAATTTGAGTTGGTTAACATTTAGTTAATTGCAGTGCGGGTTTTATCATTTAATTTATTGTATCCTTATAACTGGATCAGAATCAACTAATTAGAGTGCAAATTATCATTGATGTCAATCATAGTTATTGTTTGTTGTAATTTCAAGTACTTTCATTTGAATAACATGGTCAATTTAATGAATATATTATACTTAGACATTTATATTTTATATTTTAGACACACACACACACACACACACACACACATATATATCGTTAAGGCAGAAAAAAAACTTATGGCAAGAATGAAATATGTATATCCTTTAAAATTATGATATAATAAATTAAAAATGACAAACAATATATTTTTTTAATCCTATATTTGGAATATGCATATTCATATCCAAAACATAAATTCCAAATAAATAATCATAAGGTGCATCATAACAATTAGTAATTGATGACAAGTGTCATGTCCCAAATTTGGTATTGGGTCACAATGGCCTAATCACATTGGCTCTATTCATTAGAGTTTGTCAAATTGATGCTAAAGGTCAAATAATTGCCAAGGAGGAAAATTACTAGATTCCTAGGTTTGGGGGTGGAAGCTTTGGGATTTGGAATAATGGGGATAATAAATGATGTTTGAACATTAGAATGGCATAAATATTTAATAAAGGATCTAAATAAATATATACAAGTGAAAATCAAAGTGGCATTTCATCATGAAGACACATGGAGGAAGTGGGACCCACATATGGCTAGATTTCCCCACTACATTTGGCATCATTCTCTCACCAATTCGAATTCAAGGTGAATGGTAACATACTTGGGGGAGTCCAAAAGGTATTATTCATTGCATGAATCATCCAAGGTCGAAATATAGAGGAAGAGTAACTCCCATGGAAGAGGAAGAGGCAATTTGGAGCTAGTGAGACACTTGGGCTAGATTCCCTAGCTCTATGACAACAATAATGAAGATGCTATGACACCTATGACACAAATCAGACCTGAAGGCTGACATATGACATATATGATATGCCAGGGCTAAAAATAGACTCCAAGAGGGCGCTCAAGGGTGTTAGGGCAGCTAAGATGCTTCCACATGTGATTTGGTGGAAGTGGGAGACTAGGAATTGTTGTACAAGTGGCGTTCTTTGGAATCTCTTCCCAACATGAGTTGGCATGAGTCTCTTGGAAGGAATTAGACCCATGGAGGACATTAGAAGTTTATAAATGTCAATAACAAAGAATGAAACCAGATTTTGATCATTTGTAGAATTTGCAATTGCAATTGTGAAGAGGGAGAGCTAGTGGATGACTAGTTTCTTGCCTTAGCCAATTTCGAGGGTGAAAGATTCCCATCCAAGTTGGCAATTGGAAAAGCCATTCAGACCTTTCATTTGGAGCTTTAATGGAGTCTTTATTTTCAGGTGTAAGCTACAGGGCAGCTCATGGTTTCTTCTATTGCAGCTCGCTCCTTCAACCATTTCCAGTTTTGATGGCATATTCTTGATCCTTGAGGGAGGGCGTTTTTGGTGAGCTATTGTACTCTTTGGGGGAGCTTCTAATGCAAAATTTCTTTTTTAATATGAAGTAAATACTCTGTTCTTCATCTCCAAAAAGTTTCAGGTCGAAATTCCAAGTAGAAATGTATAAATCTCATTTTTAATGGAAGAACAGTGCCATTTCCCCACTACCTTGTTGTGAGCCAATGTATTGATGATGATTTCGAATGAATGGATGATTCTCTGATATATTTGTGATAAATATACTACCATGGATGTCTTATACAAGTTTCATGTACTGTACTTGAGCATTTGAAGCATTTTTACTCAGTTTAGTTGCATTGGGAGAAGAAATAGTGCCATTTCCCCAAGGGTCGAATTGGGGATTTTTGCAGTTGAATGGGAGAGGGTGAGAACAGTTGTAATAAACCATTAATGGTGCATATGAGACCTTAATAACATACTTAACATATTACTTACCTCTGTTCATAAATTTGAGTGGGTTGGGAGGCATTTGGGAAGCCATTTTCAGTATTTACCTTAGGGGGATTTGAACCCCAAATTACTTGTAAAATTGCATACTTGGTCCAGAATCTTAAGAGAGTTTGCAGAGGTATTTTGGTGGACATATGTTATCCCTGAACATCATATTCAATTCCTAATATCATTCATAAACCTTCCTTGAAGATTTGAAGGCATTTGGAGTCAATTTGAGACCTAGAGACCAATACTAGTCAAAGGGAAATCACTAGTAAAGTTACCTACATTGACCAGAATTGAAAGAGTATTTGCAGAAGTGTTTTAAAGGTACAAAGAAATCCCTGAAACACATATTTATGTTTTAATATCATTCATATACCTTCTCAGAAGATTTGGGATCATTTGGGGCAAATTTGGGACCTAGAGATCGAAACTAGTCGAAGGTTGAACCAAGGAAAAAAGTGGAAAATTGTAATTTTAATAAAATTCCTAATAAGGGACATTACAACAAGGTATGAAATCTCTTTTATCATCTTCTCTAATCGAATTTAATGTAAAAGTACATAACTATCAATATTGCAAATAATTGGAAAAATTTCAACAATAGCTTATTGGAATATTTAATCACCATCTAGACCTTAGAGACCTTAGTTTATTACTTTAGGTTGATTCCTAGGTGTTTAGACCATGGTAGATGTTGTTCCTAGTGCATAACTTGACAAACATGTGATGATTATCCACAAGTGTGCCCCACGTGATGCTTTAAAGCAACTTTTATGAGCTAGGTGCCCTGATATGCTTCATTCCTGCTTTATCTTGCTTTACTGAGTTAAAGCTTGCTTTTTTCTGCTTTTTAGATGGTTAAGGATTTAGCAAGGGCACTTTGGTGTCTTTGGCAAGTCTGCATGATGTTGCCTCAAATCCTTCAATATTTTTCTCCTAAAAATCCTCTAGCTTGTTGCCTTTTGGTTAGTCATGGCCTACCTAAGCTTTATTAGCCAATTCGTGACTTCTTGCATTGATTTGGAGTTAGTAAATTGTTCTAGATGGAGATTTTTACTAAATCTAATCCTGCCAATAGTGAGTATTTTGAATTGCCTCCAAGGCATTCAAATTTCTCTTTTGAGATGTATTATTTAATTTACTATCATTGTCATAATAAATTGATGAGAGTTTATCAAATTGTCTTATTTCTTATGTGTTTTTGTCTCACTTTTCTTCTTAATTCTCTGCAATTCTCTGTAGTAATTCTTGGTGAAGATTGTATTGACTCTTAGATCCTTACTTGTGGAATTCTTGCATGTTATCATAGTCATAGAATTCTAATATGGTATTAGAGATTAGGGAGCCTAGGGAGCATAGATGTTGGCTGTAGCACACCAGAAGCAGTGGAGTTACCACATAAATCCTTGGGGAAATAACCTTGATAGCTTTGGCTCTACCAAAGAAATATTCCCAGGTGTGAAGCACTCCTGAAAGTGCCTACTGTCCAAGCAGAGCTCATTAGATTTCAATTAATCTTCCATATATATATTTAGAGTGTTTTTGTAGGTGTTTTGTGCAGGTACAACTTCATGGATTCAAAATCAATCCTTCCTATATCACCATTAAATTATGCTGAGTGGAAATTGAAGATGGTTGCATATCTCGAGATCCATGAGCTCTTTGATGTGTTTATTGTAATTGTGGCAGAGCTAGAGTCCTCTGAAGAGAAAGATGGTTAGCTGAATGATTGTGACAGAGCATTAGGATCCATGTGTCTAGCCATTCCTCCTATATTGTGCTATCTCATTGACATTATTGAATACCCAAGTGAGATATGGTCCATATTGGACAAATCATTTGGAAAACAGAATGAAGAGATTGGTGCAAATCACTTGGAGAGTGAATATGACACCTCCTTAAGTGTTCTTCCTCCTAAATTCTTGGCCCCAACCCTCTTTGAAGAATTTGTTCAAAGATAAGAAGAAGAAATTGCAGAAATTTCTTCAACACATTCAGTTCACGTTGAAGATGATCTCTTTGTTTCGAATGCTTCATCTTCTTGCCATGAAGCAAAATTTGAAGAGACTTCATTTGTTTCTCTAGAAGATGATGAGGATCCTGAATTCTCATCCTATGATGCTTATGATGAAGAAGGTTCAACTAATGGAGCTGCTACAGTTGTTGAAGATGAATCCATCCATTCATTGTTCTCCTATCATTCTTCATATTTCAACCTTGAGGATGATAAGCTAGTTATTGGTGATCCTGTGCATACTTCACAAGTTGATGGTGCGCAATATTCCAATCTAATGGATGATTTTAATACTATATCATATTTTAAGATTGCTCCATTTGCACTCAAAGATTGTGTTCTCATGCCTTCTACCTATTCCTATATGATGACTGGTGCCTTTCCTCAAAGTTTCACTGAAGATGGAGAACACCATCAATTGCTTGGGAATGATTCTCAAGTTAATCAAGAATCATTTGGACCTGCACCTACATTTTATGGTTCAATGTTCAAGTCTAATGAGCAACTACATATGATCTCCTATCATACTTCTACTATTAAGGATCATATATCAGTTAGTGCTCTAGAAGAGGATCCTTCTTCTCATGAGTTTACGGATGTGCAAGCTTGTGGTTCCTTGAATGTTTTGGAAGCTAGATCAGTATTTGGAGATGCTGCATATGCTCTCCTTGGTCCCATGCCTTCTCCCTATTATAGAATGGTTACATGCACACTTCCTCAAGGTTCTAAAGAATTTGGAGACATTATGCATTCGCTTGGACACTTTCTCCTCACACTTGGAGCTAATTTGAAGTCCAAGCCACCACCATCACATCAAATTTAATTTGGATCCGCTTTCACCTTTGTTGGTTTCAAGGTCAAGGATCCTCATGACATTGCCATCATGTTGGCACACATTCTTGGAGTTGCTCATGGTTCAAGTTGCAAGTTCCAAGATATTCATTGGCACAGTTGGGAGAAGATAACTCGTCTTGCAAAGAGGAAAGAACCTCATGATCTATGAGATACCAATAATTGGCCTCATAGGCCTTCTTTGGACTATTATGTTCAGATTTATAGTCTGAAGTAAACTTTTTGATACACTCCATGTTCAATTTGAGGGGGGTTTTTGTTCCCATAGGGTTTTCCTTCTTACCTCAGGTTACATGGATAATAATTGTAAAGGGTGACTATAAGCCATAGTTTCTTGGGCCCTCATAATAATTTCACTCGCCTATGTCAATATTAAGGGGGGTTGTTGGAATATTTAATCACCATCTAGACCTTAGAGACCTTAGTTTATTACTTTAGGTCGATTCCTAGGTGTTTAGACCATGGTAGATGTTGTTCTTAGTGCATAACTTGACAAACATGTGATGATTATCCACAAGTGTGTCCCACGGGATTTTTTAAAGTAGCTTTTATGAGCTAGGCACCCTAATATGCTTTATTCTTGCTTTATCCTGCTTTACTGAGTTAAAGCCTGTTTTTGTCTGCTTTTTAGATGGTTAAGGATTTATCAAGGGCACTTTTGTGTCTTTGTCAAGTTTGCATGATGTTGCCTCAACTCCTTCCATATTTTTCTCTTGAAAAGCCTCCAACTTGCCGCCTTTTGGTCACTCATAGCCTACCTAAGCTTTATTATCCAATTCATGACCTCTTGCCTTGATTTGGAGTTTGTAAGTTGTTCTAGACGGAGATTTTTACTAAATCTAAGCCTGCCAATAGTGAGTATTTTGAATTTCCTCCAAGGCATTCAAATTTCTCTTCTGAGATGTATTATTTAATGTACTATCATTGTTCATTAATAGATTGATGAGAGTTTATCAAATTGTCTTCTTTCTTATGTGTTTTTGTCTCACTTTTCTTCTCAATTCTCTGTAATTCTCTGTAGTGATTCTTAGTGAATATTGTATTGACTCTTATATCCTTAACTATGGAATTATTGCATGCTATCATAGCCACAGAATTCTAATATAGCTTTGATCATCAACAAACAAATCATGTTAATTATGTATTAATCATAACCAATTCTCATTTTTGTCATTCAAGTTACACCACGAAGGATAATTGAACTATTCAACTAATATTTATCACCACAATCTTAAATGGTTTCCATATACAATACAATGCAAAATTAAGATATTCAATGATTCTATCAAACGATTTGAACCTTCATCCAAATATTCATAACAATTTACTATTGACATTAAATTATCATACACGTTAACCATTTTAATAGCCAAAAGGGCGTTCTTTTAATTAAGTATTTGTTTTCTTTCCCATCAGAGCTTTGATATTTGTCATTGTAAAGTGAGTTATTGTCAAAAAAATAAAAAAAATTGAACGATACATTGATAGGTCATATTGATGTTCATATATACATTTTTTTGTGATGTTTATATTCATATATTATAATAATATTACATGGTAATAGTTGACTTTTTGTTATGATGTTTGGTTACACTTATAAAAAATGATTCATTTATGTTTATCATTTGAATAATTAAGTTATATAGAACATTAAACGATGAAGACTTGATTTCCTTATCAAAAATCATTATATATTATTTCGTAATGCTCAACATAAAGTTGCAACAAAATAATATTATTATATAAGTATAATATTATGACAAATTTTACTACATTTAAGAAAATTACAATAAAATATAACATCCATACAAATTATATGAGAACAATACCAAAACCAAATAAAAAATATATTATTACATAAACATAATACTATGACAAACTATACAAAAATTAGAAACATGATACTATGACAAATTATACAACAATCATAAATCATAGAGTTGCCACAACTTCATCTATTAACAATACAAAATTCAAAAAGTAATTTAATTCAATGATATTTTTAATTCAATTATATTATGTACGTAAAAACAAAAATTTTAACCTATATTAAATTATTTGAAACATTTTTCCACATTTTCAATGACCATTACTCCAATCCATATTTTCATATTTATGATGACCTAACAACCAGCCATACTTTCAAATTCATTTTCTAACCAATTATATATCAACCTATATATGAAACCATTCTTCAAATTGTCCATAAAATTTAGGGTGGTATTATTTAATATGAAAAATGGTCCAAAGGATGCTACAATTTTGGCCAAAATTAAAAACCTATTAACTTTCTTTACAAAGCTCTAAAATATTGACTTGTGTTGTGGTTATAGTTGATATGTTATGTTTACAAGTGTTAACTATATATTGTAAGTTAATCTCAAATCAAGAATTATTTCATATGAAAAATGGTCCAAATTAGGATGCTAAATTTTTTAAAACTTTGAAAACTTTCTAATGTTTTGAAAACTTGTTACGTCAAACAACAACTTGTTTTATAACATAATTTACAATGTAAATTGTGATTTTTTTGTCGACTAAAATAGTTAGTGATTTAAAGACCCACATTTTGAATAGTACGAAGTTCTTTTACATAAGCATACGATCATCATCATGATTTTCAACACCTAACAAACATAAACATCATGATCATACCATCATAAACGTAAACACAAACATTTCATGATCATCATTTTCAACACCACATAAACATAAACATAAACATGCCATCATCATGATCATTTTCACCATCTAACAAAAAAAAAACACATCAATACCATCAACATAATTAAACATCAACATAAACATCGACATCAACATAAACATGAAAAATTCAGTATATATATAGATATAATGAACATATATAACATCAAAATGATGATACAATATGTCAAATATAATATATATCCAGTGCAATAACTGCTATGACATATCTTATCCACCTTTATTAGAGGCATCATCACTATCTCTCCGACTAGAGACAGAGGCATCATCACCTCCACCAATAGATCCAGAGGTAGTATCAACACCTCTACCAGCAGAGCTAGAGGCATTGAAACCTCCACCAATAGAGCCAAAGGCATCAATACCTATGCCAGGTCGAAATAAATGAGCTTAGACTAGAGAAGCATGAATAGCTCCATTAAGTTGAATCGTATGAGCATCTATGTAATAGAGCCGAGTAGAGCAAGAAATGGTGGATGGCTGAGCCGATCAGTAGGATCGATAGGTTGCTCGAGTAGGAGTAGAGGAGATGATGAATTAGGATTGGGAGGAAGGTCGAGTAGGAGTAGAGGAGATTATGAAGGAGTTGATGGAGGTGGAGGAGGAGGACATTGTGGAGGAGGAGTTGAATGAGATATTGAAGGTGGTGGAGGCTAAGTATTAGGACGTGCACGGGATGTGGAGGCTACACCACTAGTCAAGTCAACTGATGGAGAAGGAGGTGGACTAGCAGGGTGAGGATCTCTGCCCTCATATTATGATACACTAATAGATGGGATACCATATAAATTATTGCAAACACCAAGAACGTGTTGTGTTAAGTGCCTCATATCACAAGGAATCATCCTCCACAACTCTGAGCGATGAGGGTCCCTCACAATGTACCTCACCAGTACAGGTCGAACGCCTCGATTTGCCAACAACGTAGCCATCCTATATACTACGTCATGTTGGTACCTCTCATATGGCTTGCGTTGAAGGCCAGGTTTGGCTAAATGCGGTGCCTCAAGATGATCATCTAACTCCATCTCCTCCTCATCTTGAGCCAGAGGAGGCGACACATCGCCATCAAATGTCCTTACATCTGTAAAATATATAGTACACAATAATAATTAGACAATTTCATTGAACATGAATTTAATATAACAATTTAAAATTTATTAAGTATGAAAAGAATAAAATGCAACTAGATTAATTCAAACATAATGCTAAATTTACCTCTATCATTTGCTAGCATGTCTTGAGTGAATAAGATGTAGGGACACCCTCTCCAATCCAAGCTCACGTATGGATATGTAGCCATGTCTAATTGAGGAAGGTCCTTGCTGCATAACATCTTGAGCACCTCCGTGGTGATCCTGGATGGAAATTTCGGTTGCCCCCTCTTGGCCATCATCTCCCCCCACATGCGCATACGCACATCTATCATCAACCTAGGAGGGTGTCGGTCCAAAGATGACCTGGTGGCCATAAATCTCTAAAAAAATAGACAAAAAAACTTTGAACCTAAAGGAAAGTTCGCCCTCCCACCAACACATGCACGACATCGACTAAGAGCATAACAAAATTGTCATAAAAAAATAGCATATCACCTAATGCATCTAAGTGCCTGCACTAAAGAATCAACATAATACAATAGAGGGTAGAGAATGCACTTCCCATCAATGGTGATATTCGTGATGGTCATCACCAACAAAGAGAGGCACCTCACATCCTCTCTACCAAAAGAAATAATGGAAAGTTGTCCACCGCTGACATGAAAGTGAGCACGGTCAACGATGTTGGGATCAACATACCCTTGAACGTATACTAGTTGAGTCCCTGCCATAGCTCCATTTGGGACCTCAGGGAACTAAGGAAAGTACTCACCTCTCCTAGAGATCCCAGTGATAAAATATATGTCCTCCTCAGTGGGTTAGAACCACTGATCGGGACCAACTCGAAATGCCTGCCTATGATGATCCTAATGTGCGATCAACTGGGCAAGGAATGTACTGTTCCCCTTGAGTGATGTCACCTCCTCATAGAACTTGAGGAGGCAGACAACTCTCAAGAGGTGTCTCGTCTATGGAGTAATGGGAGGAGGGTATAAATCTCTCTCCCTCTCCTTGGCCTCCCAATCTCTCTAGAAGTTATACCGGTCAACTTGTGCTCTCTACTGTGGCTTGGCCTTGTGGCACTCACGTCTTTGTTTCACATACAACAATAATTAGTCTCATAAAAATACATATTAAAGCATTATATGAGGATAATATGTACTAAAATCAAAATTTATTTTTTTTGCGAAAAATTAACTTACAGTGCTCCAATATAAAAGTAATGCACTTCCCATGATGTGCATCTATTTTTTAAGCACCGTGTTTAGTGTGATAAACTAACACAATGCACCACTAATATAATTCTATAAATTTAAAATTTTATTATCAATTCGGTGCGCTATAATACACACACACACTAGTGTGTTTTCAAATTTGCGTTCATGGTGCGCCTATGGCACATTAGAGACCGGTGTGCTGATGTGCACTAGGACCACCGTTGAATTATGATTTCTTATGATACAAGAAATTTTTAATGTGTAGGAATCGGTGCTTCTCTAACACGTAAGCGCACCATAAACGGTGCGCTTACTTGATCTAAAAGCACCCCAATTTATTTCATTTTATAATTGATAATGAATGTGTCAATGATGTGCCTACAACACATCAGAGCACCGAATACTAGCGTGCTAATGTGAAATAGGAGCAACGCTGAATTATGTTTTTTTATATCCTACGAAAATTTTAAATTCCAGTTTTCGGTGTGTTTATACCTTGTCAACACACCGTTTTATGTGCATTGACGTGTCGTGTTGACACAATTATGTCGACAGGGGTTCACTTCGCACTACTGTCAACAACCACTAACCAAACACCCTTAAGCATCGGCCCAGAAAGGTTTTACCCTTTTCAACAACACTAGCAAAGCGAGTGAGGTCTCACCTGATATGTCTAAGGGGGGCTGCAGGAACCAAGTTTCCGCAGTAGGGAGAAGACATGCGTTAATTCTCACTCAATCGCTACAGAAACCAAAGATCTATCTTCGAATTATACTAACAAATAAAATATATATTCGACATCCGCATCACCAACATGTAATTGACATTCACATCAACTAGCATTACAGATTAATCGACAGAGCAACAAAACCTTAAACACATTGCAACATTAAGATAACATTCATCATTCATAACATGGCGACACAAATAGAAAAACAAAATAGAGACATAATTGAACATACTCATGCATTAACTCATCTCAAAATCTATGGTACAACCTTCGCAGTAACGGTTCCAAGCAACTTATCATGAATCCATATAAACAAAGCAAAACTTGTTGAAAACAGACAAATACATAGATGCAAGATATCTTTGTCTACAATCGATACCCTTAGGCTTACAATTGTGGTTCTATTTATAGAGAACTAATACTATTACAAAACAGTCCAAATGACCCATTCTAACCAACTAAACCATAACTTGTGCTTTCGTCGGCTTCCTCGTTCTTCACGAATGGTCCTTTCTTCCGCAAATGCCCTCTTTATCGATGTCGGCTTCCGCACTTCATGTGTTCTAACCCCGTGCGAACATGCCCCCAACACAAACTTGTGGCTCGCCCATAAGCCACCTCAGCTGGACACCTCTGGTACTGCTCAGGTTCGTTGTTGTGTACTTCTCGAACTCATCCTCCAGTCTCTTGAAACCTTCGTCATCTATCCCTTTTGCGCAACCTGTTGCGTTCCACCCTTTCTTCTGTTTGGACAAGAGTTCATCGACATCACCAAATTATGAAACGGGCCTAATGCTCCGACACATCTGTTTCGCACATTCGATCATCCTTCGCAGGGGCTGGCATGCCTTTTCCATTAGTGCTTCTGTGGTCGGAGGGACCATGGTTCTTCCAACTACTACAATTCGCTTAGACATATCAAGGGAGACTTCATCTCTTTTCTTTCAGATTGTCTACGCATTTTCATCCGCCGGTTGCTCATGAACACTTGTCGTCCTTTCCCTTAGTGCTCCTTGGGTGCTTTTGCTAGAAATGAAGTGCGCCATCACAACCCTCTAATCTAAGTCCTTTACCTTGCAGCTTCCTCACTTCTTGAACCTTCTATCCTTACTTCTTGACTCTGCAACTTCTTAGAGTCACACATCCGGCTCAATAACTCTTCATAATACTATCTATCCAGTTGCTTGGATATTTATAACGTAACTCGATCGGTTCCTGTCCATCATGGCATCTTTGAGGAATGATTACCAATTCATTCACTAAATCTTTCCCCGATTTACCAAATTCTGCCATCGAGTGTGTCATCATCCTTCTTTGTCACCTTTCGTCAATGCTTAAATGCTATAATTATGGTTTGATCTAACTTCCATGCGCTAACCGTCTACAAACTTCAATTATCGACGCTTACTCTTTCCTCTACGATCGGTAGATCTTCAATTTCTTTTTCTTCTATAGATATATGTAATAGAATTTATATTTTTTTTTGAAAACTGGTGTGAACCTTGTTTCAGTCGCCATCTGCCTGACTATGGAGATAAAGCTTCAATCGGATTCCATTCACTAGATTTTTCATTAGTGTCCCATCTAGCTTTTGTAACTATACTACACCTCTGTCAGTGATAAAATTTATAATATAGGGGCCCAACCAAGGCATCTGCAGCTTACCTGGATGCTTTGCAAACTTATTGTCGTATAGCAACACTATATCTCCACACTGGAAGTGCTTGGCCTTAACGTGGCGTCGTGCCAAGCCTCCTGGGGATCCTTTTCTACCTGTTGCTAGAATCTTGCGATAAACCTGTCCTCATCAAGCTATACTAACTGTGCCAACCATTCTTCGATTGATCCATTGTCGCTCATTCCTGTGGCTGTTGTGATGTGGAGATTGGGGACAGTATACTCCATTGGCATCACCTCTTCTTGTCTGTAAACTAACTTGAATGGTGTCTTTCCTGTCAAATGTTTACAATTTGCTATGTAGGCCCACAATATTTATGGAATCTTCAAATCCCATTCGTCACGGTTTGTGTGACATACCTTTGTTAGAGCATGCTCCAATACCTTGTTAAATGCTTCCATCGCACCATTTTCCTGTGGGTGATATGGGGTACTCTTATGATGCTGAATTTGGAATTCTTCCGTTATTTCCTTGATAGTTTGGTTGACAAAGTGAGTACCCTGGTTGCTCATCAGTATCTTTGGACACCCAAACCTGGTGACCACGTTATCAAAGAGAAATCTTGTTGTTTTCTCAGTTGTGCAATCCTTTACCGATGTAGCTTCAGCCCATCGCGTTAAATAATCAGTCGTAGTGATTATATATCGTGACCTTGTTCTTTTTCCTGGTGGTTTGATCGGTCCTACAAAGTTAACCTCCCATTTTTTGAAAGCTCCTAGCATCAGCTGAAGTACTAACAGCATTTCATCCCTTCACAATGGTTTTCCTGTTCTTTGGCACACAATGCAGCTCCTAGCATAATCTGTAGCATCTCCGTGCACCGTCGGCCACCATAGTCCAACTCTAAGTATCTTCCTAGCAGTGGCACATCCTCCATAGTGTCCTCCTGCGATCCCATTGTGAGCTTCTGCTAGTATCCTTTCCTGCTCATGTGGAAGAATGTATCGGTGAAGGATCTCGTCTAGCCCCATTTTGTAAAGTTTCTCTGCAATTAGCTGAAATTCGGCAACCATCACCACTAAATTATTTATCTGGCTGGTATTCAATCCTTTTGGTGCGCATCCTATAGTCAAGAACTCAATGATTTTCTTGTAATGGTCATCGACCATTCCAATCCGAAATAATTGCGCATCTAGTAAGCCTTCATCAATGCTTCTGAGGTTCTTCTCCTGACTCAGTTCGGGAAAGGTGATCAGGCCCGACATTCAAGCATCCCAGTTTCACAATAATCTCAAAGTCAAATTCATGAAATAAAAGTAGCCAACGACAAATTTTTACGAGAAAAACATGGCTTCTTTCATAAATATCTAGGTCCAAACCACTATAAGTTAGAGAAAAAGTTATGATCTATTGTCCATCACGGTGTTTACTTTCTATTTCTTCATTCTTATGAGCAGACAACTCCCGCAAGGCTTCTCTCACCTCATTTTCTAGCAAATCCTCATCAAAAACATCAATTCCCATAAGTTGAAAAAGGGAATCAAGATTTCTATGAAAGGTTTCAATCAACTGTAAAGAGGGATAACTGCCCTTATATTTTTCACAAAAGGCTGAATAGAAATATTGAAGGGAGTATATACTAGCTGGAGGTAAATCTTCATACCAAGCCCTTGCTTTCTCTTCTAATGTTGCCATAAACATTTTCATCAAACAATCTTCATGAAATTGTAATCCAAGCCTAGTTATATGCATGTGAAACTTAACCAAATGAAAAGCAACATCACCATCTTTCATGTCTTTGAATTTTGGTAGGTAAGTTTTCCAGTCTATGCATGGCATTCGATTTGGAAAACCTGGAATATGCAAACAATGCATAGGAGCATACCTTTTTGAAATTGAACCCATTTTCAAACCCTGAAAACACCAGCAAAACTCTGTTTTCTAGATTCATCTGCCAGTGGAGTCACCTTCCAATTGAATTTCTGATGTGTGGAGTCGCCAAGAAAATTCTGAAATATGGATTCTTCGAAGTTGGAGTCGCCAGGTGAAGGATGCACAGCCTACTTGACATCTGACCGTCGTTCACCATCAAGCATCAGAGATTGAAACTTTGTCGTTTTTCCCAGGGAAAATGCAGCTTTCGTTCCCTAGCAACGACGCCAAAATGTTAGCACTCGGATTTTCCTTTGGCTGTATCAAGGAAACCCCGAGGTAACTATTTCAAACCAACTTTAGACTGTATTCCGGCCTCATACAATCAAAGAGGGATCTCTCAATAATCATAAATCTTTCTCACTCAAAATATTCAATAATAACATTCAAAAGGTCATATTTCTGATAGGAACAAGTTTGTTTTTATAAATTTTGGTAGGACACACTTGAAAAGAGACCATTGGGCAATGGAGTAAATAAACATATACTAGTTTGGGCTGCAAGAGATTAGGGTTTGAAAAAACAAGGACAAAGGTAGGGTAGAAATTATTTTCTCGGTCATTTAGGCATTGCAAGATGGTAGTGGATTAGGGAAAACAACCCATTAACACAGAGCATCTAACGAAGATGATTTCTGTAATAACTTTAGAAGAAAAATAAAAAATGTTTGAATCCGATGAACTAGAGCATCAAGGGATGAATTCTAATTCATATACTCTCATTCAAACATGAAAGAAAAATACAGACTGAAGTGGAAACAAGAAATACAATCACTTAAGAAAGTTACATACTTTAAAAATAATGGCACACGAATCTCTGTCTTGAAAAATTTAAAACTCTTTTTCTCTGCAACTTTATTGATATCAGAAATTAAAAACAGTACCCAACAACTACATTTGAAAAATACTCTCTTCTCATGAGAGTTGAACCCCCTTTTTCTCTTGCACAATGAAATATATAACCTTATAGGTCGCTTTCCAGCTCACCATTTCGAATCCTATCCCTTTTCCCAAAATAGAAGCAGTTAAAAACAAAAATGACACGTTTTTAACTGATTTCCTGAAATTTAGGAGGCGAATTTTTGAAAACTAGGCTTCAAATCCCCACCTCCAGGGCCCAAACCCTAACAGTTGTATAAAAACCAAGAGAGGTTTTTTCAAATCATCCCATTCCTGATAAAACACATGTTTCCTTTTTCCTAGATTCATCTCCAGCTCCTCGAAATCCATGCTTGGAGTTAATGACTAAAACATGAAATTAAAATATGGAAAAAGGGGATGTAAAGATCAATTCGAATCTCCCAAACCTTGACACCTGTGAAGAAACTGAGAGAGGTTTTTGTAGATGACCCCATTCTAAAGAAAATCCTGTTTGAGTTTTTGAAAATTAATTTCCATTTGGACGGAAACCATATTTTAAGTTGACTAGTAAAACAATCATTTCCAAAAAATGTGCCCTGCTCGGTTTGTAATGCCTCCAGTGTAAATTTGCCTTCTGATGCTATGGAATGGCTGAAAACTATCTCAAAAAAATGATCATCCATATCCACTTTAGAATTATCAAAAATTAATATTTGGGAACAAAATATTTCCCAAATCAATTCTCAATTTTTGCCATATCCACTTCTGAAAATTCCATCTTCACTTATCTGGAATCAATCAAAATATCCATTAAAATCAATTATGCCCTTAGCTTTGGAAAACCATATCTTCCATTTGAAAACCATGTCCTGTAATGTTTCTCCATTTTTTTATTTTGCATTTAATTTTTTATGAATTGTTACAGCGTAATTTTCCACCTTGTGAGCATCAGCATTAATTGGCCTTCAGTATCCATTTTATTGACTCAGATCCATTATTTTTCCCTTCAGGAACCAAGTTTCCCTATTTTTGTTCTTGTATGCTTTTTGTTCCATTATAGCCAGCGTACACGCAGGTTGCACCTAATTAGCCCACGTACATCGAGTTACATGGTAAAAACAATAGAAAAATTACTTTTTACTCCCAAGAAGCAGTCTTAGGGTGACCTTTGGCCCTCCATATACCCCGAAACGACTCGATTCGACCTTTCACTTACCTTTGGAAGGCTATATACTGAGCTCTTATGGTGTATGGAAGGGAGGAGAAATAAAGAGCAATATAACTCTAGTGGATTTTTGCCGTGACTTGAGTCTACACTCATTGATCCTTGTTGTTGTGAACTCCTTATGTTCACCTACCAACCTCCTTTCATAGTTTGAGTTTGCCATTGCATGGGGGATTGAAGTGGTGGAGGCACAAGTGGAGAGACCTAGTTCTTGGTTCAAATTGGTTGCCGGCAAGAGGTCGTATCATGTACTTCTTGTTATTAATTAATGGAAATACTCGTTTTCTCGTCCAATTGATGTTGTGAATGTTGTTTAAATTACATTGGGTTAAATTTTCTTATGATATCATGGATCATGTTACTGATTATGCTAATATCTTTCACATATTATATGCACTTGCTTGTATTTGTTGTTGAGACTAAGCTGCAGGTTCAAGTGTAGATTGGAAAGCTCAACGGGGATATACTTCGAACATCCTATTGAAGGTTGGTCATAGTCTCCATATATTAGCATTTTCATTATAGTAGCATTACATTGGGAATTGAGTTATTTTCTGGTAGTCATCTGTCTGTTGTGGTCTACCCCGAGCCATAGGGAGTTTTTCTCCGTAACATGAATGAAATTCAAAAACAATTTCTTGAAATAAATGGAAATCCATAATCAATTTTCATTCTCCTATGAAAACCATCCACTGGTTTTTTACCCATGGTTTTGATTGCTTCCCGTGGTTTTGATTACTTCCCTTGGTTTTGGATTTTCAAATCTCGGAAAATATTTTCATTTGCAAGATTTCCCAAATATTAACATTCTATTTTCACGTGATCTTCCAAAAATAAATTACCGGGCATTCACCATTATAACATAAGGTTTTAATCTTGGGAAATTATATTATTTTCTTGTGCGGAGAGAAATTCATGACACATGGTAAAAACCAAAACCACCACCACTCATGTAATATTATACTTCTTGCTATTTGGATAGAGAAATAAATAATACTTGTTGATTCTCCTTTTTGACCTTCTCATAGCTTTTCAAGATTTGTGCCAAGTTATAATATGATATGGATTTTTATTTAAAAATTAATATAAATATTTTATATTAAAAAATAAACCCTTTTTCATTTTTGCGAAGCACTTGGGCATATAAGGGTTATAATGTGACCATGTGGATGATATAGAAGTGGAACAATAAACCCCCTTAAATTTTAAAAGGGCCTTGGACACTTTTAGAGGTTTCTGTCATTATTTTGTCTGCTTGGCCAAATTTAGAAGCTCTGCTAGTTCACTTATCTGCTCATCCAAATATGGAATTTTTCCACCAACTCCTGGTCACAGCCTTTGATCTTTTTATGCATTGATCGTGACCGTTGATTAATTTATATGGTATTACAAGGTACTTTATTTAATTCTTTAGCTCTTCTTTAGCATGGCCAGTGGTCACATGGATCATTTTCTTTGGTACTTGGCACCTTCCTCACCAAACTTAGGAGATATCATTTTTTTTTTTTGGATTGGCAATCTTTCATTCACATTGGAAAAATATTGTGCCAAAAACTGGCTCCAACTGGGGATGCTATCCTCCCAGTGAGATAGCAAAGAACCCGGAGACCTGTGCCTGATCCATTGGGATGCTCCCAAGCTTTCCTGAAACCCTCAACCTGCTCTCACTTGTGACCATCAACTGATACCATATTGCAAGTAAATCCCAAACTGTACCCTATAACCAATCCTTCATCTTCATTTGAAAAATGAAACTAAATGAAAGCTGTAAATATGAACTTAAAAATTCAAACTAAAAACCAAAATTCATACTGAAATCAAACTGAAAAATTGCTGAAAGAAATTCCCACCATGTCGAGCTTATTCATATACAAATCACCCTACCCTACGCTGCTGAAATGACTGAATATCAGGCGATATAGAAGTTCCAATGTAACCAATCAAGCAAATGGATTCTTGACCTAAGCATGTATTCAGCTCTTCCAAGCAGAAAGAAAAACTCAGAAAATGGCAACTCAAACTTCCTACTGAAAACCTCTTCATGATCCATTAATACAACAACATTCCCCTCTTCTAATGACTGCAACAAGCTGGCAAAAGGGTCATAGAAATCCTGAAAGACTACCTATACTTGATGATCAACAAAAACACAAGCATTCCTCTTATTTTTAACCGTTGTTCCTTCTTCTATTTCATCCAACTCAAGATCATTTTCAATATGATGGGAAGCAATCTGTTCATCTGTCTTACCAAACATATCAGGGAAAAGTTTTATATGTTTTTAAACAACAACAAAAATATGATTTTGATTGTCTTCCTGTATATTTGATTGAAGAATGTCATACTTTGTTTTTTTCTCTTTCATGGAACTCTATGTCATTTTCTAATTTACTGCTTAAAATTTCTATGTCTGCAACTTCAAAAATTTGAACTTGACCACCCTCTTCTTGAAACAAAAGTTCAGAGAATGAATAACATGAAGAAAAAATCGATTGACTATCCTGATCTTCCTCCTGATTACTTATTATCTGGCCAAATTGCTGAATGTATTCATTAAACTCTGGAGATACAACAATACATTTTTAATCAAGATCACAATCTACTTCATTTTCATCCAAGGGAAAACCCTCTGTTTGCTGGAAATTTTCATGAATATCTTGACAATTAACCTCTTCTTTTTTTCCCTAATGATGGAAAGGATTCTCATGCAAAGCTTCTAAAATTTATTCATTCATAACCTTAAAAACTTTCTTCATTGTGTCAAATACTTCAAAGGAGAGAGGCAGGGTATTAACTTCATTAGACTCACTGCCCTCGTGATTTGCACTGATAAAATCATGAGGTACGATTTGTTTTCTCTCCATAGCTGCTGAAATCTGAGTTGTTCTGCTGTAATATTTCTGGCTGGTTTTTCAAGAACACTATCTACATAATCAATCTAATCATGCACATCAAGTAGCTGAATGGATTGTTCAGATTTTTCATCAATTTCATCAGTCTCAAGAAGAAAAACATGGCTGCTTTCATAAAGATCTAGGTCCAAACCACTATCAGTTAGAGAAAAAGTTATGATATGTTTTCCATCAAGGTGCTTACTTTCTATTTCTTCATTCTTACGAGCAGAAAACTCCCGCAAGGCTTCTCTCACCTCACTGTCTAGCAAATCCTCATCAAAAAAATCAATTCCCATAAGTTGAAAAAGAGCATCAAGATTTCTATGAAAGGTTTCAATCAACTGTAAAGAGGGATAACTGTCCTTATATTTTTCACAAAAGGATGAATATAAATCTTGAAGGGAGCATATACTAGCTGGAGGTAAATCTTCATACCAAGCCCTTTCTTTCTCTTCTAATGTTTCCATAAACATTTTCATCAAACAATCTTCGTGAAATTGTAATCCAAGCCTAGTTATATGCATGTGAAACTTAACCAAATGAAAAGCAGCATCATCATCTTTCATGTCTTTGAATTTTGGCAGGTAAGATTTCTAGTCTATGTATGGAATTCGATTTGGAAAACCTGGAATATGCAAACGATGCATAGGAGCATACCTTTTTGAAATTGAACCCATTTTGAAACCATGAAATCACCAACAAAACTCTGTTTTCTGGATTCATCTGCCAGTGGAGTCACCTTCCAATTGAATTTTTGATGTGTGGAGTCACAAAGAAAATTCTGAAATATGGATTCTTCTAAGTTGGAGTTGCCAGGTGAAGGATGCACAACCTACTTGACATCTGACCGTCGTTCACCATCAAGAATCAGAGCTTGAAACTTTGTCGTTTTTCCCAGGGAAAATGTAGCTTTCATTCCCCGGCAACGGTGCCAAAATGTTAGCACTCGGATTTTCCTTTGGCTGTATCAAGGAAACCCTGAGGTAAATATTTCAAACCAACTTTAGACTGTATTCTGACCTCATACAATTAGAGAGGGATCTCTAAATAATCATAAAAATTTCTCACTCAAAATATTCAATAATAACATTCAGAAGGTCAAATTTATGATAGGAACAAGTTTGTTTTTATAAAGTTTGGTAGGACAGACTTGAAAAGAGACCATTGGGCAATGGAGTCAATAAACGAATACTAGTTTGGGCTGCAAGAGATTAGGGTTTGAAAAGAACAAGGACAGAGGCAGGGTAGACATTATTTTCTCGGTCATTTAGGCATTGCAAGATGATAGTGGATTAGGGAAAACAACCCATTAAAATAGAGCATCTGACGACGATGATTTCTGTAATAACTTTAGAAGAAAAATTAAAAAAGTTTGAATCCGATAAACTAGAGCATCGATGGATGAATTCTAATTCATATACTCTCATTCAAACATGAAAGAAAAATACAGAATGAAGTGGAAACAAGAAATACAATCACTTAAGAAAGTTACATACTTTAAAAATAATGGCACAAGAATCTCTGTCTTGAAAAATTTAAAACTCTTTTTCTCTTCAACTTTATTGATATCAGAAATTAAAAACAGTACCCAACAGCTACATTTGAAAAATCCTCTCTTCTCATGAGAGTCGAACCCCCTTTTTCTCTTTCACAATGAAATACATAACCTTATAGGTCGTTTTCGAGCTCACCATTTCGAATCCTATCCCTTTTCCCAAAATAAAAGCAGTTAAAAACAAAAATGACACGTTTTTAACTGATTTCTTGAAATTTAGGAGGCGAATTTATGAAAAATAGGCTTCAAAGCCCCACCTCCAGGGCCCAAACCGTAACAACTATGTAAAAACCAAGAGAGGCTTTTTCAAATCATCCCATTCCCGACAAAACACATGTTTCCTTTTTCCTAGATTCATCTCCAGCTCCTTGAAATCCGTGCTTGAAGTTAATGACTAAAACAGGAAATTAAAATATGGAAAAGGGGCTGTAAATATCAATTCAAATATCCCAAACCTTGACACTCGTGAAGAAACTGAGAGATTTTTTTGTAGATGACCCCATTCGGAAGAAAAACCTCTTTTGTTTTTTGAAAATTCATTTCCATTTGGCCGGAAACCATATTTGAAGTTGACTAGTAAAACAATCATTTCTAGAAAATGTGCCCTGCTCGTTTTGTAATGCCTCCAGTGTAAATTTGCCTTCTAATGCTACGGAATGGTTGAAAACTATCTCAAAAAATATGATCATCCATATCCACTTTAGAATTATCAAAAATTAATATTTGGGAACAAAATATTTTGCAAATCAATTCTCAAATTTTGCCATATCCACTTCTGAAAATTCCATCTTCACTTATCTGGAATCAATCAAAATATCCATTGAAATCAATTATGCCCTTAGCTTTGGAAAACCATACCTTCCATTTGAAAACCATGTCCTGTAATGTTTCTCCATTTTTTCATTTTACATTTAATTGTTTATGAATGAAATTAAAAAACAATTTCTTATAAATGGAAATCCATAGTCAATTTTCATTCTCCTGTGAAAACCATCCACTGGTTTTTTCCCCATGGTTTTGATTGCTTCCCGTGGTTTTGATTACTTCCCTTGGTTTTGGATTTTCAAATCTTGGAAAATATTTTCATTTTCAAGATTTCCCAAAGTTTAAAATTATATTTTCACGTGATCTTCCACATATAAATTGTCGAGCATTCACCATTATAACATAAGGTTTTAATCTTGGGAAAGGATATTATTTTCTTGTGCGGAGAGAAATTCTGCAAGTTGGAGGGATTGTTTTACCTTAACACTTCTTCCCTCAGCGAGAAATAAATAATACTCGTTGATTCTCCTTTTTGACCTTCTCATAGTTTTTCGAGATTTGTGACAAGTTATAATATGATATGGATTTTTATTTAAAAATTAATATAAATATTTTATATTAAAATATTTATGTTAAAAAATAAACCCTTTTTCATTTTTGCGAAGCACTTGGGCATATAACGGTTATAATGTGACCATGTGGATGATATAGAAGTGAAACAATAAACCCCCTTAAATTTTAAAAGGGCCTTGCACACTTTTAGAGGTTTCCATCATTATGTTGTCTGCTTGGCCAAATTTAGAAGCTCTGCTAGTTCACTTGACTGCTCATCCAAATATGGAGTTTTTCCACCAGCTCCTGGTCACAGCCTTTGATCTTTCCACCTTGATCATGACTGTTGATTACTTTATATGGTATTACAAGTTACTTTATTTAATTCTTTAGCTCTTCTTTGGCGTGGCCAATGGTCACATAGATCATTTTCTTCGGGACTTGGCGCCTTCCTCTCCAAACTTAGGAGATATCAAAACAGATTTTTGGATTGCCAATCTTTCATTCACATTGGAAAAATACTGTGCCAACACAGTGTATGGATGAAAACATGGACCCACTCTTGTTGTGGTATGACACCCCATGCACTTTGACATTCCTCCAAGTGATCCCTTGGGTCACTTTGTCTGATGTACTTCTTTCCGCAATATTCTTTAGCTTCGCCGAATCTAGCTTCCATTAGTTGTCGACATAGTGGCCAATTTATTATTGTTGACTTATGTGCCGCCCACTAGCACGCTGGTGTAGCCTTCAATGCTTCCTCCAATGCTAGGAGTCTCTCCGGTTCTGCTACCTTTTCTTCGAACTCGGCGATAAATTCAGTCAAGTTAGTCAAACCTTCGTATGTTGGCATTTCACGTACTTCTGTCGCCACCCGTCGCAACGATTGGGTAATCCGTGCGCACATTCTGAAGGATACTTCATGTAGTCGGTTCTGCCAGTTCTCAAGTGCTTCATCAGAATCTGACAATGTAGAGCTAACACTCCGCCATCCCAACTCTCCACCAGTGGTAGGATTGATGTAGTCTTCTGAGATATTGTAAAAATTGTCCCATCCTTCTGTGAATTCGTCCCACATTGGTTCGACATACCGCTGTCCTTTTGCTGGATCCAGGGGTCCGACTACCCTCATGTCACGATTCTCAAACAACATTGTTCGTTTCCGGAAGTTGATCACCGCTTGGTTTTCCATTGCCCAATTTATCCCTAACAACACCGAATAAGGGCTTGTGTTATCAACTATCTCTATCACATCAAAATATGCATAGGTCTTCAACCGTCTATCTCAACTAGGATGTGACACAATCAGTCGATAAGTGTGACGTTGCTCTGGTTAGCTAATCGAAGTTGTATAGGGGACCATTGTAGCTGTGGTTTCCCCATTACCTCCCATGTCTGCTTCGTCAAGATGTTGACATCTGACGCCAAGTCGAGAATGATATTGTTGACGTCGAATGCACCAATTTGCGCAGTCATCCTCATCTCTCTCCCTATCTTCTTCCTGTGCAGACGATTTACTGTTCAAATTTGTCATCCGTCCTCCTGTTGGTGTAGTAGGCTAGCTATCTCTACCAATGCGTCCTGATCTTTTAAAAACTCAAAGCAGCTCTTTAGGAAGGCTCTTAAGGTGTTAATATTTTTCTGTGATTTCGTCATGTTGAATACCGACAACATCTCATAGGTGGGTTCTTTCTGGCCAGTAGGTGGTTGCCTCATCCGTCTCATTGTCTCTTGCGGTTCTAAGAAAGTATCCCTTTTTACTTCCACATTGAGTCAGACTTATTTTCTCGCTATCAATCATACACTCGACTGTGGCTTGTATTCCCTTGTCGCAGCTCCTCCCCTGCTCACTACTGCGACGTTTGCCTTTCGACTTCTTATTTCTACCAAAATCTTCTGTACGTTTGGAGGTGGATTTTGACCCTGATTCAGATTCGACTGAGGTTGGGGTGGATTTTTATTTTTCCACTTCGCAATCAGCTGAAGACAATACTCAACACTGTGGTCTGGTGCGCTGCAATACATACTCTGTGGAGCTGGGCTCGGACACTCTCTTTGATAATGCCCGACATGACCACAATTGTACCATACAACTGTCCCTCGACCTCATCCAAAATCTCCTTCCTGACCAAAACCTCCACCTCGACCTCCGCGGAATCCTCCTCTGAATACTCCTCGCGGTTGGACATATGGATGTTGGTTATATTGCACAGTATGATACTGCAGTTGGCCGTACTGTGGCGGGGGTTGAATGTACACCGACTGCGGCTAGCTATAATGGAGTTGCGGTTTTTTATACTGCTGATTGTAGTGCGGCTGCTACTGACTGTAATATGGTTGCTGCTGCACCGGGGGTCACTCCTCCCCCTTCATAAATATGTGTCTGCGGTCCTTTCCTATAGCAAGTCGTATTCCCTACAATCCTTCTCTTCATGCCCAACCGATCGACAAAAATTGCAGTAAAGATTTTCCAGTTTTGACACCATCTTCTGTAAATATACGCATTCTTCCAACCGATGCCCCTTCGTCTAGCACATTCTACACCATGGCATCCCTCCCTGGCTCAGTGGATTTGGCGCGCCAGACTGTAAATATTCGCAGAACTCTGGGCATTGGTCCTTATGGTGTCCTTCTGATTTGCAGCGGGTGCACCATATTTTCTCTCGCACTTCTTTTACCTTCTTAATGTCTTGGAGCTAGTTCGTCAGATTTTCCAGCTGTGCTTGAATGTGATTCATGCCTAATCCTGCTTTGCTAATTGGTGAAGCCTCCAACTTCATTGCGATTTCCAGTGCTTCTGCTTGGGATGTGATTTTCTGTTGTATCAGTGGCCCACGAATGTGTGGGACTAATCCTGCGATGAACCACTCTTTGTGTTGTACGTCGCTCATCCCAAAGCTGAAATTTTCCATCAAAGTTTTATATCTCTGGTCGAACTCCCACACTGATTCATTTGGAAACTACTTAATCTCCTTCAGTTCCGTGATGTATTGCGACTCAGATTTCGGCTTCCTGAATTCATCAATTAATCCTGCCTTGATCTGCGACAGTGTCTTCTCTAGACTTCCTATAGGCACTTGTATGGATTTCATGAACCATTCTAGCGCACGACCCCTAAAGGTTGTCGCTAGCTGTCCCTTTTGATATATTCATCTTGGAATTGCTTCACTATCCACACCGCTTTGCATAAAAACCAATACTGTTCGGGATCCTCGGTCCCATTACACTATAAAATTGGCATTTTCACGTCATCACCTGCCATCCTTGTTCTCCTACTATTGTTTACGGACCCACTACTTTTACCAATGTTCTGACACTTCGGACAACATTGCGATGAACTTATGTTTCTTCCTTCGAAATTTGGCGTAGTGCACAAGGTTGTGGGTATGTTTTAACTTTGGGTCTGTCCTTCTTCTGCTTCAGGGGTAGCTTGGTTGCTTCCTTCGTCACAGTAGGGTCGCTTCGTCCCTTGTGGTCCCGTTTCGCAGTTGTCTGTTTCGGTCACCTCTGGAGACTCTCTCTCAATATCAGTCTTCCTCTTCTTCTTTGGCCGTTGGAACCTCACTCCACTTCACAGGGTACCACAATCTTCCTCAGCCTCCCTTAAGAACTCATCGTCGCTCATGTCCATCTTCCCCACATCATTTATCACACCCACATTCATGTAGTACCTGTAACCTCCGCACACTGGGATTTACTCATCAGAGTTCATCTTTAGTATACCCTTTTCGCAGATAAGCATCTTAATCCACAATTTCAGCGACAGTAGAAACCTTCCACGAGGTCCCTTGAAAAACTTCGTTTTCGCGTCAGTATATGACTTGATTGTGTCAACGCTGAATTCAGTAATATATCCCTCCAAAATACTATCTACCCAGACTTCGACGACCCTAGATTCCTTGTTATCCACTTGCTTCAATTGCTGGATCAACTCAGGTGTCCAATGTTTAGGTTCACCACCTTGGAAATTCTTCTTTTGGAATGTCAGTTGTGCCAACCACTCATGCAGTAGTATTGGGAATTCGCAGAAAAATATCTTGTGGATGTCAGAGTATATATATTTCTTTAACCACTTAGTCATCGACCATCCGGGTTGGCGATTCTCTTCTTCAGAAAACTCTCATTCCTTCTTGTCGAACCAATCCTCGATCTCCGGTTTCATCGAATGCCACAAAATGTCCTCTCTTTTTCTCTTCACACTACGGTCCCAGAAACATAACCATTTTTTGACATAGTTATGTCGACAAGGGTTCACTTCGCACTGATGTCAACAACCACCAACCAGACACCCTCAAGCATCGACCTAGAAATATTTTACCCTTTCCAACAACACTCGCAGAGCGAGTGAGGTCTCACCCGAGATGTCTAAGGGGGGCTGCAGGAACCAAGTTTTCGTAGTAGGGATAAGACATGCATTAATTCTCACTCAATCGATACAGAAACCAGATATCTATCTTTGCATTATACTAGCAAATCAAATATATATTCGAAATCCACATCAACAACATGTAATCGACATTCACCTCAACTAGCATTACAGATTAATCGATAGAGCAACAAAACATTAAACACATCGCATCATTAAGATAACATTCATCATTCATAACATGGCGACACAAATAGAAACACAAAATAGAGACATAATCGAACATCCTCATGCATTAACTCATCTCAAAATCTGCAGTACAACCTTCACAGGAACAGTTCTAAGCGACTTATCACAAATCCATATACACAAAACAAAACTTGCTGAAAACAGACAAATACATAGATGCAATATATCTTCGTCTACAATCGATACCCTTAGGCTTACAATTTTTTTTCTATTTATAAACAACTAAGACTATTACAAAATGGTCCAAATGACCAATTCTAACTAACTAAACCATAACTTGCACTTTCGTCGGCTTCCTTGTTCTTCGTGAATGGTCCTTTCTTCCGCGAATGCCCTCTTTGTCGCTGTTGGCTTCCGCACTTCATGCGTTCTAACCCCATGCCAACATGATGTAAAAGAACCATAATTTATTTAATTTATGGATGAAAGGGAATGTGTTCACAGTGCTTGTACCGAATGTCATAGCACCAAGCACTGGTGCGTTGACGTGCACTAAACGCACTGTATACTTTGGTTTTTCAAATTTTCTTGTTAATATTTACTGGTGCGTTTGGTACACGTAAGGGCACCGTAATGTCAGAGCACTTATGTGTAATTAACGTAGCAGTTATTTGTTTATAATTTTTAAAATTTAGTTTATGTTATGGTGGTGCGCTACGAAAGGGTATCACATAGGTGATGTGGTGCGTTTGAGCCGTTCCACTCGCCCTTGAAAACAATGTGCCCTGTAAGAATTTACAAATTACACTGAGGGTGTAACATACCCTTCACCCAATTTGACCATCGGGAGGGGGAAATTAACTGAATTCGGGCTCACAAAATTTTCCCCAAGCTATAATACGAATTTCGCCAAATAAAATGTGTGCAGAAACGTAAATAAACATATGTAACGGAATTAAAATCTATCCACACACATCTAGCATAAAAATTATAGGCATCAAATAAAAACATTTCAGATTCAAATGCATGAGAATACTTATCATTTTCCAACGTAGATCTAAGAAACTGGTTGTGTAAGAGAAATTTTCCACCCAACCATAGGCACTCTGTCCAACATATACTCTTTCTGCTAATAGGCCACCCTCAAGATGGGATATGAGGCCACCAGGGAGAAGGAAACACCTACAGGCTTCTCTCTCTCAGCCCACAACCCATTCTTCTCTCTATGCTTAGACAAATACTCATATAGAGCTCTACAGGGGTCTCACTTAGGCCTCACAGCCATGGATTCCACAATACCTTCCCCACACAACACCCTTCTTGGATTAGGCATCCCCTTCACCGATCCATAGTTCTCTTGGGCGATCCATCTTTCTTGGTGCTTCCAGTGTGTGCATAGAAGAAGTCCAATCTAATATTTGTTGTTATACAACCACTTGTAGCTTCAATTCATGGCTTCTCAAACACCCACGAGCAACAAAACTCGATGGGTAAGGATATCTTTCTCAACCTCTCTGCTCACCCACAACCATCAATTTTCACTTCCAAATCGACAACATGGTCTCCAAATTCGAATTTTTGGGTTAAACACAACATGGTAAGCTCGTGAACATCAATGGAGAGCTTTGCCTAGTGTAGATATGCATGAAAGTATGAGAGAATGAGAGTTGACTCAAAGGGATATGATAAAATGGTGAAAAGACAACTAACATAGATTTTGATAGTAGAAGAAAGGACTCCTGGTAGCTTCAAATTGACTTCTGTCATGACAGGACTGTCATAAAAGTGCAGTCATCCCCATGCTTCAATAACTACATGAGGTGATTTTTCCCACCAACCTCACACATGCATTAAATGATTGGAGAATAATAAAAGATGAGATAATTGGCTTATTCAAGGCACATGACAGAATTTGGGTGAGCTCTAAGGTTGACACTTGGTAGGAAGGATTTAGTGTTGGAATATTCTCACCATCATTTATATATTTGCATGTTTTGCATGCATGCATACTGCATGCATCCAATCATCAATATGGTAGTCTCCCCAGCACTTGGAACTTATTTTCAGCCCCTTGGAGCCTGTTTTTATCCCTCGGTATCCCTCCTACCTACCTAGTGCACCTTGTTTTCTTCACCTGGATGAAAAATGCACCCTACTACACACTCTTGGATTCCAACAATTAGTTCTTGCATTGATTACACAGTTTATGCATTGATTGCTCAGTTGAACTGCCTGTAGCTTCTAGTTGTCTATATCGGAGTGCCACTTGACTACTGACAGTCTCTCATGTGCCCACCTTGGAGTATCCTTCCCTATAATAGTGCCACATGCATCAGTTAGACTCAGTTAGACTCATTTGACTGATATTTGACTATTTGTGACTACTACCACTGATTGGGTGATGTCTCCAATGCTGTCCAAGCCACACATTGAGGAGAATTCGAATGACCTTAGGTGTATTCGAATTCATTTGATTGCATTGAGTTTGTATTCAATTTTACAGTGCTAACTTACAGGTGATGTATGATTATGCTGCAAATTTTACCATTTTTGAGTTTATGAGTGAATATTGATTCAATTCTTCTTCTTCTTCTCTGCAACTCTTGAGTGAAATTAATGAGGTTTTCTCTAGCTGTGAGATCTATCATGTGGAATTTCACATGGTATTAGAGTTGGAGTTAGCTATTCGAATTGCAGCAGTAGCAGGAGTTCATTGAGCAGCTGTCTTTCATTGAGCACCAGAAGCCTCTGGATTTCCACAACAATTCCTGGTGCAATTGTCTTGAATTCACTGGAGCAATCTAGTGAGGTCTAGCCAGGTGTGAAGGATCCAGTCACATGTGCTCGTTGTACTAAGGTAGTGTTCTCTCGATTTGCAGCAAATCTACATCAATAATTTCATTTGTTTTGTAGGTTATCTTCGTATTCAATTCGACTTCAACAACTATCATGGATCTAAAATTGAACTCCAATTATTTCGAATGGAAAGCCAAGATGGACATCTTCATGAAGTCCAAAAGTATTTTTTGAGTATTGAATGGGGCTGCAGTCGAACCCACTAGTGCAGTTGAGAAATCAAAGTACCTGGATAAAATTGATGAAGCAGTAGGAATGCTACTCCTCAACATTTCCAAAGACCTCCATTTTCATGTCATTGATCTTAATACTCCTAAAGAAGTTTGGGACAAGCTCGAATCTCTTCTTGGACATAAAGATGACTTGAAAGGTCACAAGTTGGAAAATGAGCTTATCTCACTGAGCCCTTGCAGTTTTGACTCCATCATTGAGTTTCTTACCAAGTTTAAAAATCTGATTTCACACTTGAAGAGATATGGGATAGAGAAAGAAGAGAAGCAACTAATCCTAGCCATTCTATCAAAATTGGGCCCTGATTACTCAGTATTTGTCTCTACCTTCCAGTCAGTGAAGCTATCCATCCCAAAATGGAAGTTTCCCACTCTTGAAGACTTCATCTAGTCTCTCACAAAAGAGGAGGAGAAATTGGTTCATATGGGATTGATTAAACCCAAGATGGATTCAGCACTTGCAGTTGCTGAAGTGAAGAGAGAGAATGGAAAAGGAAAGCAAAAAGAAAAATACAGAAAGTCGAATGAGCAAAAGAAGAAGGAGGCTCCCTATCAATTAGAAGGGGATTCAAATTCCAAGAAGGGCAAGCAATCTCACAAGGAGAAATCCAAATGTACCTATTGCAATAGAGGATTTCATCCCGAGAGTGCTATATGAAGAAGACAATAGATCTGATGGCTGAGTTACTTGAAAAGAATAACCTTCCAGTACCTGCATGTGCTAGGAAGAAAGAAGTTGAATCTTCAAGATCTAAGGACACTGAGAGATGCCATGCTTTCATGGCAGGTGCATCAAGAGAGTCCTCCTTCATCATTGATTCAAGAGCATCAAGACACATGTCTTCCTCCAAAGATCTATTTTATGGTTTCGAATGCACTGTTGGCCCTTCAATCATGTTGGGGAATGATTCTGAGGTCTCCTCTGAGGGGATTGGAAGGATAAACCTTGAGCATGGGTACTTCTCAGATGTGCTTTATGTTCCTACACTTACTGCCAATCTACTTGTAGTCTACCAGATGACCCATACTGGATATCCTAAGAGGGTGATATTCTCTCCAAATGAGGTCGAAATATGAGACATGGTATCAGGAAATATCATTGCAAAAGGTATTGCAAACCACAAGTCGAAACTCTATGAGTTATCTCACTTTCTACCTCTCTCTAAATAACCTACTCTTCACACACATGCAAATGAAGAGAGTAGGCTATGGCATGAAATATTTGGGCATCTCAACTACAAGTACTTGCAATATATGCACACTCAAGAGATAGTTGAAGGACTACCCGAAATCAAGTTTTCCAAGGACAACTGTAAGGGTTGCTTGATGGGAAAGCATCCAGAAAACAAGTTTGAGAAAGGGAAGGAAAAGAGAGCCTCTCAACCTCTAGATCTGATTCATAGTGATGTTTCAAGGCCATTTCCAGATCTGTCTTTGAACAAGGAAATGTATATTCTTACTTTTATTGATGATTATTCAATATTTACATGGGTATACTTTCTCATATTAAAATCATAAGTGTTTGGATACTCTAATTTTTTCAGGTCTTCTGCAGAAAATTTTTCAGATAGAAAGATCAAGGTCGTCCACACTGATAATGGAGGAGAGTATGTCAAGAGTGACTTCCAATCCTTTTGTGCTGATGAAGGCATAGAGATGCAACATACTGTTCCCTACACACCACAACATAATGGTGTTGCAGAGCGAAAGAACAGGACATTAAAAGAGATGGCAACCTGCATGCTAAAGTTGAAAGGGTTACACCCTAGTCTTTGGGAAGAAGCCATCAACTATGCTACCTACTTTTAGAACAAATTTCCTCACAAAGGACTCAAATATATGACTCATTTTGAAGAATAGATGGGGTACAAACCTGATGTATCTCATCTCAGAGTGTTTGGATCCAGAGCATGGGCAAGGATTCCAACAGAGAAAAGGAGAGCCCTAGATCCACAAAGTAGAGAGTGTATACTGGTGGGTTATGCATTGAGTGAAAAGGTCTAGAAGCTTCTTAATACTTCTACTATGAAAAAATTCCTTGATAGGAGTGTACAATTTGAGGAATGGCCACTGCAAGATGCTCATCCTGTTGAGCAAGAGAGATTTCCTACCACACCACCACTGCTTGATGAGCAAGAGAGCGAAGCTTCATCTCATGAGAGTTCAGATTCCAAATCTGAAAGTGAAGGTGATGAAGAGTGAATGCTAGATCCAGATCCACAAGAACCTGAAGATCTAACACCTGACATTGAATATGAGCGAATGGAAGATCCAGATCCACAAGAACCTGATGACCTACAACTTGCAGATCCTCCTCTTCCTAGATGGTCAGCCACTACTCTTAGATCTGTCAGTGATCTTGTGGGAGATCCACGCGATCAAAGGAGAACTAAATCTGATTTTCATAATGGAAGGTTTCCTCCTTCTCAAATTGATCCATTTATTTCCGATAGATCCTTCTTCGGTGGAGAAGTCCACTTACCTTTTGGGGTGAGTGATGTACATGCAGATTGATTACCTTCTATAGTCTATATTGAGGGGTGGATTTCTTCCCACTGGGTTTTCCCCCTTTCCTCACTTTGTTTATTTAGATTGTTGTACGGGGTGACCTTTGGTCTCAGTTACCAGGTCCCAGTGCTCATAAAATTTTCAATTTCTGTGAAATATTTATTTACCATGTGTATGGAAAATATGTGTGCGTCAGGAAATTTGTCTTCCAATGTCCCAACATCTTCTCCTGAATTTAACCACAACAAATGGTCTGGAATGACATTCATCTTTCCTAGTTTCACTATTACTTCAAATTCATACTCTTGGAATAGTAGAAACCATCTACAGATTCCCCCCCAACAATGTCTTATTGACTAAGTATTTTAGTGCAGAATGCTATGTATACATTCTATAATGTGATCCTAGTGGATAGTGTCTATACTTATGTAGCGCATAAACCATAACCAACCCTTTGTGCTTTGTAGTAGCGTAATTATGCTCTACATTTGACAGTTTCCTACTCGCAAATGCAATCGAATCATTTAAATATCCTTCCCCTAGTTGAGCAAATACCACACCTAATGCAATAGATGATGCATCTATGTTCCAGTCTAGAAAAACTAATATTAGTGCAATTACTAACCTTTGTTTTAAAATATCCAAGCTTCATTGGCATTCTTCATTCCAATTGAAATTGAATTCTTTCTTCAATAACTTTTCCATAGGTGCAGTGATCTGCATATATCTCTTGATGAATTTTCTATAATATCTAGTATGTCCCAAAGTTTCTCTCAACTATCGCACATATGTAGGTGGTGGTAAATTTACTATTATAGCTATCTTTGTAGGATATACCAACAATCCTTTCTTACATACTATGTGTCCCCATATGATTCCAAATGGTGCGCAAAAAATACACTTCTTCAAGTTTTGAGAAATTTGATATTGTCGACACTTATCTAACATCAGGAACAAAATTTCAATGTGATCCTTAAAAAAGCTAAGAACTGTCTAATCATCCAAGTATACTTCTAAAAATTTATGTATAAATTCCTTGAAAGCTGCAAAAACAAGTCTTGAAAAGACAATCGACACATTCTTCAAACCAAATGGCATCATGATATATTGAAAGAAGCCCCATTCCGTTGCAAAGGTATTCTTGTGTCTATCTTCTTTGGCTATCTTAATCTAGTGATACCCATAAAATCCATTTGTGGATGGATATGCTTCTTGTCCTCCCACATTCTCTAGTACTTAGTCTGTAAAAGGGGTTGGAAAAGGATCATGCAGACAAGCATCATTTAGTTTTCACAAATCAACACAAATTCTTATTCTTTTAGTATCCTTATCCTGTACAACCATTGGGCTGATCCATTCAAATTCTGTGACAGGTTCTATATTTCTGGCTTCCAACATTCGATCAAGTTATACCTTTACATTTCCTCTGTATTTTGGATTCATTCTATAAGTTCTCTGCTTAATTGGATTTGCATATGGTTTCAATGGAATCTTTATTTCTCCTAATTCTCCAACAATTCCCTTCATCTCAGAAAATGTGGTGGGAAACAAATCTTGATACTCTGATAAAATATCAGTGCTATTCTGGATTGTTTCTTCATTCCAATAAATCCTATACTTACATACTTGGGTTTTTCTTCTGTCCCAATGTTGACCTTACATGTCTTCAATGGTTGGGCATAATTTGGGATTTCTAAGGCAGGACCTTCCACTGCACGTTACCCCCTGCCTCTGGTATCTGTATATTTCTTGGATATTCATCATCTTCAGTTTCTTTTGAAATGTTATAACATTCTAGCAATTCATGTTGCATCTTCCAATAGGATTCTGGTTCATCTATAGGGAAAATGTTCTTCTTAATTACTTACAATACTGCATCAACATTCAGACTGTCATCTTCAAAGCTAAATGTGACCACAAAATTCTGCGACAATTCTACCCACTCTATTGTGCCTTAGCACACTTCTAGTTCTATGTACCAGTTCTTGGGGACAATATCTAATGTGTGAATAAACCTGTGTACCCATTCTTGCTTAGGTACAACCCTCCATTCCTTAACATAACTAGTAATATGCTCTTTAGGATTACTCAACCCATTATACTTTGGTATGTTCGAATATATCTCAAAGTCAAATATGATCTGCACCAATCTCTTGCGGTGTTTCCAATATTCAAATTAACTTTTGTGCATGCCCCACCATCTTGTAGGGGTCTCCTTGAGTGCAACATCTAGTACTAGCATTCTTTTTTCTTCTGATATCTGTGATTCAAACTTTACTATAAAAGAACTTACCAACGTTAATCCATCAAAACTAGGTGGCTCACATAAATCAATACCAATCCAACACAATGATCGTGTCAGGCCAGCGCATCTCCAGGTAGATACTTCATGTCCTTTTCTTCCAATCCTCTAAATATTCCTTTGATTCAGATTCAGAAGATGTGATACTGCACCAACTTAGTACACCATCTGTCGTTGGATCCACATAATCATCCATTTGTAGAGTCATGTTGTATAGATGATTGATCTCTCTAGCCTCGAAACTACTAGTCACAGGTGCCACATAATGTCTAGATTCATTTGGATCTAATGGGTAAATTACTCTTAAATATACCGATTCAAACACCATTTGTCTTCTTCTCAAATTGATAATTGCTTGGTTATCGAAATCCCAATACAACCCTAGTAATGTTGGATATGCTCTGTTATTATCTTATATTTCAATAATCTCAAAATCTGCTAGGTTGCGCACACCATCAATATCAACTGTTATTCCTTCAAGCCTACCAATAGGATATATTCTAAGCTAATTGTCCAGTCATAATTAAAATGGATACCGAACTTTCTTAGGTTTACCCATATCTTCCCAATTTTTCTTTGGCGATACATTCACATCTGATCCCAAGTTGATCCCAAGTCTAATATAACATAATCTATGTCATATTCTCCTATTTTTGCACTTAATTTGAATTCCTTACTGGTTCTTCTTCTGCACTGAATGTTATTAATTTCTTTATATACTTTCCTTTATTTTGCACATTGATCTATTATCTTACGTGTAGTGCTCATAGTTGATCCATTTTTAACTAATTCCAAGAAACTCTTCAAGAAAATTTCTACAATACTTACCTTTTTCTTTGATTCTCCTGAAATGACATAGTTGTATGCAAGAGGCATGTCATATACTATACAACCATCCTAAATCTCTAGCATAGAAGACTCGCCCTGCTCCAATTGGCATAGTTCATATCGCACATAAACATACGTTTCATTTTCCCTCCCTGGATCAAATTTTGGTTGAGATGCCGCTTCCTTTGTAACCAGGGGTATCTTCTAATTCTCTGCAATTGTCACATCTACTCCAGTTTTGACTCCTCCGCGCATAACTACAGTTACCTTATTTTTCTCCTCCCGAGGTTCTACAATTATCATCTGTACATTTTAGTATTGGTTCTAATTCTGGTTTGGGTTTGAATTCTAATTCTGATTTGGATTTGGATTTTGGTTCTTCCTCTCTTTCCATTTAACTATCAATTATGGAAATCCTCTATCACATGACAATATTAAAAAGTAGAACAAGGGTTTGTACATTCTCATGTAAAATGACCTTCCCGGCCACAATTATAACATATTACAGGGCCCCTTCCTTGACCATAGCCCCCAAATCCTCCTCTTCCATATCCTCATAATCTTCCTCTTCCACCTGGGATATACCATCTTCTTCCAACTGGTGCACTATACTACACTGCTCCTTGTACTATTTTGGGGTCCACTTGGACTTTGTACAAGTCTAAATTTATTTCCCTCATTATATATAGCACGTGACAATCATTTTCATCGTGCCTCGTTGATTTTCAAAAGTTGCAAAATAAATTATGAGGTGTTGTATGATACATCTACATATTCAGACAATTATTTCTCGGATGAACCCAAACCTTACAGATATCACACCAGGGTCCTCCTCCTAGTCCTGGAACTAAGGGATTCGGGTGTCCTGCTGCCAAATAGTTTGCGACCATTGGGAATGATCCCCTATGATGAATTTTTGTATGGAAAGTAGTACACCATACTCCTTCATGCTTCTCTTTTACTTTCGTAATATCTTGTATCTACAATGTCAAATCTTGTAATTGTGATTGAACTTGAGCCATACCTGAATTAGTGTCTTCTGCAGGGGAAGCTTCCAATTTCATCGCCAGTTCTAGCACATCCCTTTGTGTTGCGAGTTCCTGTTGTGCCAATGGTTGGTGGATGTGGTGTGATAATGCCACAATAAAACATTCTTTATGTTGCTTCAGATGGACTTCGAAAGGCATCTAATCTAACAATCTTTCGGATCTTTGATCAAAGCTCCATAGAGTTTCATTTGAGATCTATTTATTTTTCTTCAGTTCCGTGATACATTGCGATTAAGATATAGGATTCCAGAAATCTGTTTTGAATTCATCACATATCTAAGTGAGGGTTCTAACTTGTCCTTCTGGTATAGAATTTCAATACTTCATATACAAATGTAATTCTCACTCTCAGAATGTAGTGCCCAACTGCGCTATCTTTTCAGCTTTGTCTTGGACCTACTTTACTTCCCATATATTATTACATAGAAACAAATGTTGCCATGGATCTTCATTTCCATTCCCATAGAATATATTGATACGAACTGTTACACCAAAACCTCGAGATGTTAGTGAAGGCCGCCCACTAGGATCTTAACATCCCACCACGCTCCGCAGTCCAGACTCTGGGCTGGATGTGCGCCCGTATGGTGGTGTCCCCTTTGAGCCGTACGAGCCTGGGGCGAACACTGCAATACCGACGTTTCCACCCGATCTGTGACTTGAACCTGGGTGGAGGCTCTGATACCAAATGATACGAACCGTTACACCAAAACCTTGAGATGTTAGTGAAGGCCACCCACTAGGATCTTAACATATATGCATCCTAAGTGTTGTATCTACCATCTTTCTTGATGTTGTGTTCTTCTTCATAGGATTTCTCTGACCACTTATACTACCTTGTCCCTTCTGACTTCTACTACCACTATTGTTTACAGTAACTAACACTAATTTAGCTACTGAACTAGGTCTTACCTCTAATGATGGAGACACACTCGAGGTCATAGGTTCCACACAGATCCATCTTGGAGTAGGTATCCCTTCCTCCTTTAGATTAAGCTAATAATCCCTTCCTTCCACATATGATTTACCTTTAGTCAAGTGTTCTACACAGTAATCACTTTCTTCAAACTCACTATGCTACTCCTCTCTCTCATTCATAGTCCTCTTCCTATGTCTCCTAAATATTTTTCCACTGCGCAGACATCCCACTTCTATGTCCATTTTACTTTCCCCTTTCAACATCCTCATCTCATTCGTTCCACCATCATCTTTCCTCCCATAATCTCAAATCCTCTCTGGTCATCCCCCATTTCCCCAGTGTGTGCAAAAAATTTAGTGTTGAGATTCCATTGTCATGCAATCCTTGTCGCACACCAACATCTTAATCCAAGCAGTTATTTGACCAATTTATCATCCATGTGGTCCCTTGAGTAATTTTCTCTTTGCATCACAATAAGATCTTGTCCCACTTATGGCAAACTCAACAATGTACCCTTCTAATACACTATCTATCCAGAAATCAACTGCGCGTGAGATAGGGTTACTCACAATTTTCAATCACCGGATCTCTTCAGGGGTCCAATTTATTGAAATGGCAGGATTATATATTGGATTTGTATCCACAAATCTAAGCATCCAATTTGCTAGTACTGTAGGGAATGCACAGAAAAATATTTCATGGAACTCTGAAAATATGTACCTTACCAACCAGTCCTCTTCACTTAATCTAGGATTAGGGTTTTGTTCTTGTGCAAACTCACATTGTTTCTCATCTAGCCACTGATCTATCTCTTATCTAGTTAGCCTCAACATCCCCTTCAATATCTAATATGAGTATCAACAATTGAACCATTTGTTGAAACGCAGAGGGCAGACCCGAGTTCTAACATGAAAAGACCAACAAAACCCCTAGATATCGGCCCATATGACATAACCTGTTAAACATATGAAGTCTCACTTGAGGCATCCAATGGGGGTTGTAGGAACCAATTTTCTACTTACATGAAGGGTCAGGAGGCAATTGCATCATTTCCACACACAAACATCAGATCTCTAATAACATAATAAACATAAACATATTCAGATCTATCATTCAAAAACACTATTGATAATTAGAAGAAACACTCATCACATTCAGAAACATTTAAAAGAATTCAACAATTCATAAAGAAGGTCTCCAAAGCATCTTCATTATATATCAGTCCTCCATAACCCTACATCTCCTGCGCAACACACGATATAAACCCCAGACAATAATATCACATACTTTCTTTCCACCTATACATTTATGTCTCCCTCTCTCTTCAATGATCTCTCTATCTATCTACTTCCTATTTATATCTTTTGTAGTGGGGGGGGGGAATCCCAAAAACAAACCAAAAATATGCGTAATGGGCCAAAACCCTAATTACTTTCCATATTTTGTGCTCCTCTTCCCATTTGCTTCATGTGCACATTCTCTAAATGATCCGCATCGCAGTTGGCAAGTCATCAACGTTGATGCAACTTCGACACGACTTCAACTTGACAGGTTATCTCCGAAAGGTTCCAAACTCGACGCAAATCTGACGAGTCTCGACTTCGACACACCTCGACACATTCACACCTTCGACATGTTTAGCAACCTCACAGTTCATGACAACGACAAGCAACGTCGACATGCGACCAGTGACTATCGAACTTCAACAGACTGTCTCTCTGTCTTCCAGTCGATTGTAATGGTTGAAATGTTGAACCGTTCTAACTTCTTCTTTGTAACTGAACGTAACGGGCAGGCACCCAAGAATATCATAAATCTATATAAGCATGTATAATATTGTAACATATAGGAATCAATAGATCAATCTACCTATTTACATCTAATAGAAGAATAGTTCGCATTCCACATATTGTCTGCGCATATTGTATTTATATGTGTAGCATAATCCTACTTTGCTCATTCTGCTTATTCTTATATCTTCCACCATAACAGATCCGAATCATTCAATCGAACTGTTTTCCCCCTCGTGCTTCCTGGACACGACAAGGATCATTGGTATCAGAGTAGACTCAAATCAGAGCATTCAGTTTCTTGCTTAAGTTCTGCGTATACACTTCTCTCGAAGTTACCTGACTTATGCCAGTGTTATAGGTCAAATCTGCACTTCTCCGTCTGTGATCATATTACTCCGTCGATCACACACAAGGACACTATGGATGGAAGAGCTAGGTTGACTTGTATGAGTTATTTCTGAAACTACACTATTCAGCTGAAAAACATATTTTTGTGTGCTACTATTGCCACAGTGATCCAGCGTTCTAAACGCTACTCTGCTTGAAGACAACTAGCGCACATCTTTCAAATGTTGCAAACACTGGTTGTAAAGTGAAAAAGTTGCTTACTGTGCGCTAGTCTGGTTGTATGACACCCACGCATATCTTAAGATGAAGTGAAAAGATATATTAAGATTACGAATTGGGATTCGTTGAAGTTGGTTTTGCAACTTACCCAACCTCCCAATTCAACCACCTCTCAAATTCAACTGCCTACCTTGTCCCATAAATACAAGGAGGATCCATGAGATAGGGACCTAGAAGGAATGCTTTAACTACTGTTACGCTGGAGGAATTCCCAAGTCATTGTGAAGAGCATGAGCCCAGGACTTGGTTGCAGAAGTGTCTGGACAAATCAAGTATATCTGTACTTTTCTACATTTCTTTGACAATAAAAAGTGGAAATACACTTCACGTCCCAAATTGAATTTCTATTTGATTGAATGTTCATTTGGTTAAATATCTTATTGTATTTGATGCTTAATTTGTTTCTGATTTCATCATATTTACTACAGTCAAGATACACTGAGGAAGGTTAACTTTTTTTTGCAGGTTCATCATAGCAGAAGATCAAGCGAAAGCTAGGACCAGGCATCCTTAAAAATGTACAACTTTCAATATCATAATATCTTTCCATTTGTAGTAACTAATGCAAGACAATGAATGTATTTAACTGTCACCCCACCCAAGTTGGTAGTGTCGTCTCCCCACTATAAGGTATTTTTCCTGCACAATATCCGGTTTAAACTCGCTCGCAATCTCAGCAATCCAAGCAGATGCTACCTCGAAAGATGATAGAAGAAACAAACAATAGACATGCAGCCGACGAGACATCACAACTTATTGAGAAAGCTTTGGCTCAACAACAAACTGAAATGGTCGCCGAGTTCAATGAGATTCTCATGCGATTCGCTTCGACATCGGGAGGATCTTTGACGAGAACTCACTCCGATAAAATCATCCCCTTCAAAGTGAAAATGAATTTGGACATACCAAACCATGAAGGTAAGATTGACGTTGAATCCATCGACAACTGGGTACTACAATTGGAATCCTATTATGCTATAAATCAACTCTCGGAAGTTGAAAATATCACCATTGCATCCTTAAAGATGTCAACCTCCGTGCACTACTGGTGGGAGAACCTCTCGACAAAGATGGAGAAAAGCGAAGACCCCATCAACACATGGGATAAATTCATCGAACACATCCGAAAGGAATTTTACCTGCCTAAATACCTCGAGAAGCAGTATAAGAAGTGGCAACAGCTAAGGAAATGGAAAGACCAATCAGTGCAGAGTTACACTGACAAGTTCTACCGACTTATGGCTAGACTTGGCGTCCAAGAAGAAGAGAAATTGCTTGTTCTAAAGTATGTTAGCGGATTGTCCCAGTACATTCAACAGGAGATGGAATTTCTGACTATCAATATGCTTGCGGATGCTTTTCACTACGTCAGCAAACTGGAAACCAAGCAGAAAGGAAAAGCACATTTCGTGACAAAGCCGACATCCGTACGACCACCCGACAAGAAGGCACCAGCTGACTTCCACAAGTCAAAATCTTCTCATCCAACACCGCCAAAGCTAGACCACAGAAATAAGCCTTTTCACAAGAGGGAACATAGAAAACAACCCCCGACCGGAAAATGGTGCAATTACCACCACTCATCTTGGCATGATACATTTGAATGCAAAGCTCGGAAGACATTTTTGGAAAAAGTTTCGACCTCAGACATGTTCGACAAGACGGTGGAAGAATCTGATCCAGAAGTAATGACCCTTTTGACCTCGACCACTCCAGCAGCCTCAACTATCGTCGATGAGGAGATACCTGTTCCATACACGGATATGGGTCTAGAGAAACCCATTGCATTTGATTGTGGACAATGGGAGCCAGAAGAACTTCGTTTTTGAAGATCTCATGAAGAAACTAGGTCTTGCTACCACTCTGCATCCTCAGCCTTACAACATCGATTGGATGAAGGGTGGACAAGAACTTCATATCACCAGACAATGCAAACTCACCTACTTCATAAAACCTTTTGAAGATGAAGTACTATGTGACGTGCAACCACTCTCCGTAGCCGACGCCTTGTTTGGGAAACTTTACCTTTGGGATAGACATGGAATTTATCAGTCACGGCCTCAGAAGGTGATTTTCAGAATTTGAAATCGATGGTTCAACATACCAGAGTGTCAACCTACACCGACGGTTGCACTGATGTCTACCAAACATACAAAGAAGCTCATCAATCATGCTCAGAAGTTTGCATTAATCATGATCAAGCCGCAACATTCTAAGAAGACTACAACAATGAGTCGAGGCATTGACCAATGCTGTTCTCGACAGAAGTAGCAAGTCGATCATATTCTCGATGAGTACCCGAACCTCTTTCAAGATCCAGATGGAGTACCTCAACATTGCCAGGTAAAACACTCCATTGAACTTGTTCTTGGTTCTTCTTTGCCTAATGCATATGTTTACAGAAGATCCATTCTCGAAAATGAAGATATTCGTAGACAGATCCAATAATTAATTGACAAAGGTCATATCCGACCCAGCTCCTCTCCTTGTGGAAGTCCAGTCGTTCCTAGTTCTGAAGAAAGACATGACTTGGTGTATGTTGGCAAGTCATTGACATTGATGCAACTTCGACAAGTTTCAACTTCAACATGACTTCAACTAGACAGGTTATCTCCGCTAGGTTCTGAACTCGACACAACTCTGACGAGTCTTGAATTTGACACACCTCGACACATTTTCACCTTCGACATGTTCAGCAACCTCACAGTTTGCGACATTGACAAGTAGTGTCGACATGCAACCAGCGACTGTCGAACTTTGACAGACTATCTCTCTGTCTTCCAGTCGACTGTAATGGTTGAACTGTTCTAACTTCTTCTTTGTAACTAAACGTAACGGGAAGGAACCCAAGCATCTCATAAATCTATATAAGCATGTATAATATTGTAACATAGATCAATCTACCTGTTTACATCTAATAGAAGAATAGTTCGCATTATGCATATTTTCTGCGCATATTGTGTTTATATGTGTAGTGTAATCCTGCTTTGCTCATCCTTCTTATTCTTATAGCTTCCTCCATAACAGAGTCAACTCATTCAGTCCCCCTCGTGCTTCCTGGACACGACATGGATCACTAAAATTTGTCCCTTCTTGATTCCACTCTAGCAATAGCATAACATACATTTATAATTAATTTAATATTCAAACAAATTACATCATCCTAGGAATTCCCCACCTCAAGCCTAAGTTGGCTCTCTTAGAGAAGTGGTCATGGAGGAAGACATAATTCAACAAATTCAAGGAGATATGGAAATTGAAGAAGCAACCTTGGAACTTGAAATGGAGGATAAGAAGTAAGCCCATAATAGGCATGTTTTCCAATTAAATATCCAATATTTTATGTTTTGTAAATTGATATTACTATTAGGCTAGTTTGTTAGAATTTATAATAGTAGCATTTTTAGTTTTTTGAAGAAAAATGTAAGAGTAATAGAGGTTGTAGGAAAACTATTCTCAAGCTTTGGAAATTTTTAATATTCAATATCAAAATCTCTGAAATAATTGTATTAATTTGTTGTATAGTGTGTGGCATTGGTGATATCTCACTCACATGTATCAAAAGTAATTACTTAAAGGTTGTGCTATTTCAAGTAGCTGATCAAAATAGGAAATTGAAACTAAACTAAACTAATAAAATCCTTTAACCATGCATACATAACATATAACAAAAATAGCTAAAAGAGGAAATGCAACACACATAAAGAATGAATTTGATTTTATTACATAATGAATGAAGGAATATGATAGAATATTGGTATCGGTTGTATATGGTAGTGGCCATCCACAACTGACCCGAGGGAGGGTTCTTCTAGCTCCTTTGTGGCCAAATTTCCAGCCAAGTGATTCTATGGATAGATTCCCAAATGGTGAAAGAGAAAAAAGAGGTGGTGGCTCTTTCTCTTACTTTTAGTTGGAATTTTGACATAATAACCTTACTGTGAGTATCGATATGGAATGGTGACCTTGAGGGTTATGTTTATAGGAAATAATGTGGACAACACTGAGATATGGTTCCAATGTAACTAATCCTCATTTTGGGAGGAATCAGAGAGACCACAGTATCCATATTTTTAAATCGACGTTCCGAATCCAAAAGAGTATCCATATTTGTAAATCGATGTTCCAAATCCAAAACAGGATCCATCAATTTGTCCTCTTCTCAAACTTGATAATTTGTCCTGATGATGGATCCTGTTTTGGATTCGAAACGTCGATTTACAAATATGGATACTGTGGTCTCTCCGATTCCTCCCGCAATCAACCACCATAGAAGTCTTGCTACATAAATCCTCATTTCATTGATGATTTAGTGGGGAAGTTAGGGTTTGAAAGGTAAAATAAACAACTATTTTCAATCATAACAGTTAGGTTTTGTCCACTTTAAGCCAATAATTTTGGAAAGCATGCAGTAACGATGATTAACTGAATTTTTAATTATGGTTTTGGGACACTGCCACATTTTTTGAGGATTTTAGCGTAATGTGTAGTCACAATATTTTAAGGAAACATTGTGGCATGATGGAGGTTAGAGTCAAATTTTGACTTTCTTATGGAGTTTGGTCACATTGTTGAGGTCATATGGAGATGGATGAGATAGAAATGGAGCTAATACCACTGGTAATGATGTACAATGGTGATGAAACTCATGGCAAGGTAGGTGAGCAAAATTAGGTTGTTTATAGTGTAACCACAACTTTTTTTTAATAAAATTTAACAATTTGAATAATGATGATTAATAATAATAATAATAATAATAATAATAATAATAATCTATTTTTAAGGTTACAACTTAATGAGGCATTAAATTCAGGTATGAGATTTCCTTGTTTATGTGACAAAGAACCTTCCCCATGGAACAATTCTATTTAGTTCAAGGAGGTGTATTTGAACCTATGACCTCGAGTAACATAGTAAATATAAAAAATTAACATAACATAGTCTAAACATTCAATATTGTTTTCCAAACATAAGATTTAAATGATATCCAAATTAATCAACCATTTATTGTACATAAATAAATATAATCACAATAATTTTTAATCATAAACACATAATAATACTACATTTTTAATAATGATCTTCCTAATATTTTAACTAATCACATGTGATATATGTTAGAGCATAATCACCCTGTCCGTAATATCAATATTTCACCTAGGGACTTAGATCTTGGTCTCATGATTACACTGTTCCAATTTTGACTCAATTTGACCATCTATGCCACTAGAGAGCTTCATCCCTAGATTCAAGGGAGTAATTAACTATCTTTGGACTGTGAAAGTGATCCTCAAAGTCTATTTCTGGAATGTGGGGGCACATTCCTTCAATTAGGGTCTATTTCCCTGATTTTAGGGTCCTACATTGCATGATTGAATTGTGGAGTGATTTTAGGGAGTTAACTCCACTAATCAAGGACTACAAGAACCATCCTTTACTATTATAGTAGGTAGCACCCTCCTTGAGTATTTTTAGTAGATTCCTCACATGCATGAGTTGATCATGCAGTTGTTCATTGTTTTTAGGTGTCCGTACCTCCATTGGTCAACTTAGATTAGTTATGAGGTTGTTAACTTATATTTGAGATATCGCATGGCTAATTAAGGGAATTTGAGATCTAGTTAATCCCATTACCTGATTACATTGCCCAGAACCCAAACTTAGACAAAAGATGGTCTCAACCCCAAAACTCGATCTACTACTCTATTTTGTGTATTCTTCGTCTTATGTTTCCTCTCTCTTTTGTTTTTCTCCTCTCTTTCTCCACTTGCCTTGTGCTCTTTAAATAGACCAAAAAATTTGTGGTTGTTAGATGTTTCTACAACTTGTTCCTTGCAACTAGTGCTATCTTCTATAATTACAAGTCTTTACAAAAATGAAGGAGCCAATAAGCCCCAACCACAAGCGTTGAATCACCTTCGAGTCAACTCAGTTGCGTTCCTGAAGCTTGCGCATCTTCTGGTACTGACTCTTCATGATGAAAGGACAAGGTTGGTTGATGCCACATGGAAATGAAAAAAAAAAATTGAAGACGCTAGGTCCCTCGACCATTGTTTATGGATAATCTACTCGAGCGGACACAAGCGTGATCTCCCTAGTCCAGGTGGATCTAGAACAAATGAATATAGAATATAGATCTACTTTCCTAGATCAATTAGAGATTAAAGTAGATAGATGCCTTACCTTAATATTCATGAATCCTTCTCCTCTTTGTCGTTCCAATCTCCATGGTCTTCATATCTAGAGCTACAAAACCCTGTCAAGCATATAGAGACAAACAAACAGTAAAAGCACATCTAAACACTAACTGATCTAAGCTAACAATTAAGGAAGAAAGCTCTAAATATCATTAACACAAATTCATTTATGGAAAGAGATTATATTACTGTAAATAAATGGGAAATACATAGAAGAGTGATGATTACAATCCAAGCCTTAATGTTGTAACCTTCCTCCAAAGGGTGTGTGTGCCTCCCAAGGGATTAACAGGGATCACCTAGGGTAATTCCACCAACATGTAAGTGCTATAGTCCTTCCTCCCTTCTCAATGGAGAGAGAGGTATTATTTATAAGGCTATATGGATAAAGTAAGTTGAGGATTAGGGGGAGAGGTCTAAGGGATCTTCCCATTAGGTTAGGGACCGAATACCAGCTTTCCTACCAATTAGGGATAGACCTCCATGTCACCCAGCTTCGAGAATTCGCTCAAAGTTCCTTGTTATCCACATTAACCAACCCCGACGCACTCTACATGAAGACAAATGACACCAAGAAGGGGTGGCGCAGCTTGCATGAGGGAAAGGAGAGCCACTGGCGCACACTGTCAGTGTACATCATACGCCAGCCTTAGTCTGACGCTTCTTGTTGGGAAGTAGGATGCGCCAACACTACTAGAAATGGTGGGATGTAAAGGAAACAACTTGCTCAAGATGTTTTAGCCAGAGAAACTTCAAGAATTAAGGCATTGAGTTGGCACATGACTCATGATGACGAGATTTTGGTGTAACAGAATGCCCCCCAAAGCATGAAGCTGGTAAAATAAGACAGGTGAAATGCTTTGTAATGTGAAGGATCGACGACAAGGATTAGTTGGATGGAAGAAACCACTATAGTACAACCGAATATGAGATACAAGTCTCACATGACTAACAACATGGCTGCTGACCAAAACAATGCAGATACATAGAAGTAGAGACTGACTGAACACGATCATGGCTACTAGACACCATCATAGATCCATGATGAGATGATAACACAGTCACAACCAATACAAAGTGGATCCGTGTAATATGACTCAAAACAATCTCCATTGCATCCTGGGTGAGATTTATGACTTAACCCAGGGTATTCAAGCCGAACCTGCAACGATATGAATCTAACCATGTGATTACAATGTCTTCAGAGTCGAACATGGTAGAAACCACTTGATTACCGGTCGTTGATGTATACCATCAACAAGTGCGAGGGAGATCACCAGTGATGTCAATGATTCCCAAGGTATCATAGAACATACCATCTATTGTGAATCATATGAGTTGAGGTTGATCACTCGATGAAATATTTCAATCAAGAGCCAATGATGTGAACTCACGGTGAAAGCGAGGTAACCTACCATTGAGGCATGCAGGCCTAAGGTACTTGATTGGTTTCTAGATTCAATCCCCGGATGATGTGTTGAAGTCGACAAGGATGAATCCGTCGAAGGAGGGACACTATGTATCCCCCATCATCGACACAAAACGCGATCACAGATGTTTGGAGTGAATCAGATAGTAATGTGTGAGACTGAATCCAGGACGACCGACATGATAGAAGGTGAATATGACTACAGATAATGAATGACAAATCTCTCTTGAACATGGGCATGGCATGACTTGGTAGTGTTGACATGATGAGAATGATACCAATCCCATAATGCAGCCGATGGTGGAAAAATTATTTGGATGACCCAAAGGAGTGGTAAGACTCACAGGACCAGTGAATCGATGACAAACAAATAACCCAAGTACTGAATGCATATGCAGATGAGTGCCATGTTCAAGAGTGACTATGTATTGCCGTAACTACAATGAAACACAAACTCTTCCCTTATCCCCATCATGATTGATGAGTACCTATTTTGTTTTTTAACGAGCTTGAGGAGGGTAACAGATGCTCGGTATAGCTCATCCTTCAGATGAGTCCAATCCCAAACTCTTTACGAACCTAGGATAGGAGGGGTTCATCCCAAAGCGGGCCCTTCAATGTTAGAATTTAACGATTCCAAAGAACATAAACTCGATGCCATTTCATGTTTAGAGAGTCTAAAAAGAACTAAAGAAGACTCCAAAGTTTTTTTTTGTAAAATTTAGTCTCCTCACCTGAAAAAGGATAAAACAACGTGAGAGGGAACTCTTCTAGTCATGATTAACTAGAGTGATCATTTTTCATAAATAGTACTTCCTGGTCCGAAAAAGGGGTAAACTATCACCATAAAAACGATCATTCAAATACTTTTACAAGCATGAAAGCATCAAGTTCGCTTGGTGATCTTTTCATATTTAGGGAGTTTGAAAAGAGCTTAAAGAGGAAATCCAAGAGGTTCCTTTTTTCATGGGAGTTTAACAAGCCCGAAAAAGTGACAAAATGTAACTCGGTAAAGTTCCTTTTCTGTAAGTAGTCTAGCGAGGATGTATAAAGTGATAAACCTATACTCGTTAGACACACATTTTTACTCAATTTTTAACGAGCAAGACAATGGTATCAAAATCACTCAGAATATTTTTCATGTTTGAACCAGAGCATGAAAAAGTAAAAAGTAAGCTCAAACCACTTTTCATGTTTCAACCAGAGCACGAAAAAAGTGAAAAGTAATCTCAGTACCATATTATTGTTTTTAATGAGCTCGAAGATAGGTGAAAAGAATGATCATGATGTCTGCTTCATATTTTAATGAGCTGGTAACATAAAATAAATTATGCTCAGTATAATTCCCATTGGCAGGTTTCTCCCCAACATGATACCTAGAGGTTGGAAGTTTTCTCCCAGCACAAGAAGCTGATGACTTACCTCTAGTATGATTTCTAGAGGCTAGAGACATGCCCCCCAAGCTTCATTTCATTTTTCTACTCTTTTTCTTCATCCAATCAAACTCATGGTTATTAATAGGAATATCTTTACCATGGGAGGATGAAAAAATAGGATTAAATAGCATAGGCGAATGAAATGAAGGTTCAGATATTAAATCTGGCGAAAGACTCAACTCAAGGGGAAGGGATCTGTTTCAGTTTTTAATGAGCTTTCCACAGGAATAGAACTATGCTCGTGAAGCTAGTTTCATTTTTACACAAGCTTGAAACTAAAGGTAAATTGTGCTTGGGAATGGTTTCATGTTTACACAAGCTTGAAACCAAAGGTAAACTATGCTTGTAGAGATCTGTTCCATTTTTTAACGAGCTTGGAGACAAATACCAATATGTGCTCAGGGGTTACTGTTTCATTTTTTAATGATCTTGACATAGGAATAGAATTATGCTCGTGGGGCTAGTTTCATTTTTATGCAAGATTAAAACCAAAGATAAACTATGCTTGGGAGGACCTATTTCATTTTTATGCAAGCTTGAAATAGACAATAACTGTGCTTGGAGGTAGTTTCATTTTTATACAAGCTTGAAACCGAAAGTAAACTATGCTTGGGAATGGTTTCATTTTTACACAAGCTTGAAACCAAAAGTAAACTACCAAGTAGATTTGTTTACGGAAAATCTACTCAAGCGGACTCAAGCCATATTTCCCTAATCCAAGTGGATCTAGAACAAATGAGTACAGTATACAAATCTAATTTTCTATATAGTTTAGAGATGCTATAGATAGATGTCTTACCTTATATTCGCGAATCCTTCTCCTCTTTTTCGCTCCAGGCTCCGCGATCTTCAGATCTCAAGCTGCAAAACCCTGTCAAGCATATAGAGACAAACAAACAGTAAAAGCACATCAAAACACTAAACTGATATAAGCTAACAGTTAAGAAAGGAATCTCTAAATATCACTAACACAAATACATTTATGGAAAGAGATTGTATTACTGTAAATAAATGGGAAATACATAGAAGAGTGATGATTACAACCCAAGCCTTAACGCTGTAACCTTCCTCCAACAATCCAAGCCAATCCTCCAAGGACAATGTGTGCCTCCCAAGGGATGAATAGGGATCACCTAGGATAATTTCACCAACACGAAAGTGCTATAGTCCTTCCTCCCTTCTCAATGGAGAGTGAGGTCTTATTTATAAGGCTAAGAGGATAGAGTAGGTTGAGGATTAGGGGGAGAGGTCTAAGGGATCTTACCATTAGCTTAGGAGCCGAATAACAACTGTTCCTACCAAATAGGGATAGGTATCCATGTTACCCAACTTCGAGAATTTATTTGAAGCCCCTTGTCATCCACTCTAACCAACCCTAGCACACTCTGCATGAAGACAACAGGGGCTAGGAAGGGTTGGCGCATGAAGCTAGTGTACATCATGCACCAGCCAAGTTGTGGCGCCTCTTGCAGGGAAGCAGGATCCACTAACATCACTAGGAAAGGTGGAAAACAAGGTCAACAACTTGCTCAATGATGTTTTATCCAGGGAAACTTCAGGGATTAAGGCACTGAGTTGATACATGGCTCATGATGATGATATTTTGGTATAACAGAATTTCCCCCAAAGCATGAAGCTAGTAAAATAAGACAAGTGAAATGCTTTATAAGGATTGATGGCAAGGACTTGTTGGATGGAAGAAGCTATTGCAGTACAACCGACTCTGAGATACTAGTATCACATGAATCATAACATGGTTGTCAACCAATACACTGCAGATCCATGGAAGTAGGGATCGACTGAACACAATCATGGATACTGGACACAATCGTAGATCCATGATGAGATGATAACACAGCCACGACCAATATAATGTGGATCCGTGTATTATGACTCAAACAATATCCACCGCAACCTGGGTAAGATATGATTTTCCCAGGGTCTTCAAGCTGAACCTGCAATGATACGAATCTAACCATGTGATTACAAATGTCTTGGAGTCGAACATGGTAGAAACCACTCGATTACCGGTCATTGATGTATACCGTTAACAAGCGTGAGGGAAAACACCATTGATGTCATTGATTCCCAAGGTATCACAGTACATACCATTGAATGTGAATCAATGAGATGAGGTCGAACAATCGATGGAATCTTTCAATCAAGAGCCAATGATGTGAACTCATGTTGAAAGCGAGGTAACCTGCCATTGAGGTATGTAGGCCCAAGGTACTTGATTGATTTCTAGATTCAATCCTCAGATGATGAGTTGAAGTTGACAAGGATGAATCCATCGAAGGAGGGCCATGACGAATACCCCATTGTTGAAACGAAATGCGAACATAGTTGTTTGAAGTAAATCAGACAGTAATGTGTGAGAATGACTCAAGGGCGACCGACATGATAGAAAGTGAATATGACTGCAGATAGTAAATGACAACTGTCTCTTGAACATGGGCATGGCATGACATGGCAGTATTGACACGACGAAAAATGATACCAACCCCCTAATGCAATTGATGATGGAAACATTCTTTGGATGACCCAAAGGAGTAACAAGACTCACGAAATCAGTGTGACTCGAAGAGAAATGGATTACCCAAGTACTGAATACATATGAAAATGAGTGCCATGTTCAAGAGTGACAATGTACTGTCGTAAATTATAGTGTAATACAAAATATTTCCTTTTCCCCATCATGATTGATGAGTAGCTCTTTTTTTTAACGAGCTTGAGGAGGGTAATAGATTCTCGATATAGCTCATCCTTTGGACAAGTCCAATCCCAAATGTTTTACGAACCTAGGATAAGAGGGGTTCATACCAAAATGGGCCCTTCTATGTTAGCTTTTAACGAGCCCAAAGAAGGAAAACTCGACGTCATTTCATGTTTAGAGAGTATGAAAAATAGCTAAATAAGACTCCAAAAGTTCTTTTTCGTAAAAGTTAGTCTCCTCACCCAAAAAAGGATAAAACAATGCGAGAGAGAACTCTTCTAGTCATGATTGGATGGAGTGATCCTTTTTCGTAAATAGTACATCCTGGTCTGAAAAAGAGGTAAATTAACACTAGAAAGACGATCATTCAAATACTTTAACAAGAGTGAAAGCATCAAGTTCGCTTGGTGATATTTTTGTATTTAGGGAGCCCGAAAAGAGCTTGAAGGAAGACTCCTGTGGGGTCACTTTTTCGTGGGAGTTTTACGAGCCCGAAAAAGAGATAAAAGATAACTGGGTAATTTATTCTCATCGTTTTATGAGCACGAGAAGGAACAAAGAGTACGCTCAGTGTCATTAATGTTCATTTTTCACGAACGGAATAACAACACAAAAACGCTCGAAGAGTCATTCACACCTAGTAATAGGCGTAGAATAACCACAATCACGACCAAAAGTTAAATATGACACTTTACTTCACCTGTAGACTTCAAAAACTAGGTCAGAATGACAATTAGGTATATAGACACAAAAATAATCCCAACTATAGAAAAATAACCCACAAAAGGATAAATAAAAAAGGGAATATTCATTTTCCAATATATAAAATATGGGTAAATAGTAAAAACTAGTTACTATTTGTTTTTTACCAAATTGGGAGGTGAAAATACCATTTGAAGCAGTTTTTCAAGTGCCGATTGTGGGAGCTCCGATCAACCATTTGTAGTGCCTTTAGCGCCAAGTAACCCTAAATGTTTCCTTTTTCATTTTCATTGGAGTAGATTTGATTTTTGTTTCCAATTTCTAGGTTTTTTGCTTGTATAAAAGGGGGGAAACGCGCCTTCATCCCGACGCACTTCTCCCTTTCGGGATGTGCACCGAGGTATTCCTGGCGCCAACCCCGTGGGTATGTCTTGCGTCGATGGCGCCTTGTCTGTACAGACGGGTTGCACCGGCGTCAAATGGCCCCACGAACTCAAGCACAAGCCAAAAATTGAGGAGTTGGGTAGTTAGATCCACTTCTAATGAGTGTCTTGTTGATGTTTGGATAGGTTTAGGTGGTAAAGATGGTCCAATGGCATGAAAGAGAGCATGAATTAGATGATTCCCAAGCGGAAAATGATCCCCAATGCATGAATGCATTGCGGAATTGCGAGCTACTGAAATACTGTCACATCCCAGGCATGAGGTCCCAAGTGTAGCTACTAGAATACTTGATTCGATGTTGGGACCCAGAGCAGCAGTACTTTTGGGTTGATGTGCATACATTGACCATAGATATCAAGGATATCTATTTTCTGACAGGTTTGTCCCTTACGGGGGGCTCCCGTGTCTCTGACATGATCACGAGGGAGTGATCGGACTACCGAGGACGTGGTGGCCCAATGGTGCACCCTTGGCACACAGACAATTGGTGGGAAGATACCCATCAAATATGTGAGAGACTGTCCTCTACGTACAGTTCTGCTTACTATTGAGAGGGTGTCAGGGAGTAGAGCACCTCACTTAACCAGCAAGGCCCATATGCTATACACAGAGGAGTGCATGGATCCCACTATTTTCAACTGGTGTGAGGGACTCCTTGTATCTCTTAGAGAGAAGCTCACCAAATGTCAACGTGGTGAGCTGAAGCAGCTTGTATATGGATCAGTTGTGGTCTCGTTCTTCCTAGAGAAGGTTCCACATATGCGCCCAGAACTTGAGCTAGATGAGTTGGATCCGAGGGATCCACACATGCTACGATGGTATGAGGTGATGGCCTGTCATGGTGGTGGTGGACCCATCATTAGTTATGGTCCTTCTTTCTTCAGTTGGTTGAGGGGACAACTCCTCATGGTGGAGGACTACCCCTACGAGGGTGCTGACTTCAGAGGAGACCCAGACCTGGTTCTTCCTGAGGGTGCGCAGTGGGGATACATATGTAAGAATGACAACTCTGTTGTGTTTTTCATTTTATGATTTTTGATGTTTTTGGTGTAGTACTGATGATTTGTATATGCTTATGCAGATGTTGGTCCATCCCGCTTAGTGGGTGCTTCTCTGATTGCATGGGGAGGAGCAGTAGGGGAGATGGAGGCTGCAGACCACGATGCCATGGAGGAGCTTGATGAGATGGAGGAGAACCTCCAGCGATTGACTCTCGATATTCCGGATCCGCCCGTACATGATCTACCTCATCGCTACCAGCAACATATAGTGGGTGTATTTGAGCGTTTTGGTGCGCTGCTACAGAAAGTAGCTAGAGCCATTGTCTGCTATCATTAGTGTCCCAGGGATTAGGCCGATGCATATATGTATTGTACTGAAAGTCACAGACTTAAGATTTTTTTAGAGAGGACACTTACTGAAAGGTCATGAGCTTCATATTTTTGTATCAATACCACCTTTTCTATTTATACCGACATGATATATATATAAATCTATTTGCGGCTCTATGTATAGTGTTCTATGGATGATTATGGGATCTTGTGCATGTTTTCTTTTACATGTTGTGTGTATTTTCGTATCTTTTGGATGTTTTATGTATGTGCAATGTACCAATCTAGAATAAAATTGGCCAATGAATCAACCATAGTGTTCATCTCTCTAGGAATATGCAGGTATTGAATAAATTCAAAATACCTCTCTAGGATAAGTACTCGTCAAAATAGACGGAGTAGGGTAGGGTCGCAGATAGCCTAGATACGGTTAAGGTGGGAAACCACTAGTTGCGAGTCAAGTGAATTACAACATGGTCCATACCCAGGGAAAAAGTGTCGGTTAAGACTCCAATCACCGTGTGATACTCAACGTCGTTATTGGTTGCATAGCCTCGACAGCTTCCTCCTGAAATAATAATCTCGTTGGTAGGAGAGTAAAGCACCCAAGCTCCGAAGCGAGGTTACAGGTATTCTGACTAGTGTCGTCTGCAAATCCAACACATGTTTCCATCTGTACATCTGGGCAGAACATGGTATACGCGTAGAAACAAGATCCTAAGCACACTCAATCAAAGCGTCACACCACACAAAACACACATCATGTACAATATATACATAGTACTAATGCATAAAAATCTAAGCATAGTACCATTTCAGGAAGAGCCCATTGCGAGGCTCCCCTAAACATATACCATCATAATATTTGAGCTCATATGCTCCTTTCTCCAACACTCGTTTTACTACATATGGTCTGTGCCACATGGAATCGAATTTGCCTACCCCAAGCTTATCGTGTTTCTGGTCATATGTAAGGACCAAATCACCCTCTTTGAAAGCACGAGGCTTGAAGGATCTGTCATACTAGGCCTTGATGCGCTTCTTATGTGATTCATTAGCCATAGCAGCGTCATGGTGGGTTTCGTCAAGTTTTGCTAGGTGGAAGAAACGTTCTTCCTCGGTGGTAGTATTGGGAAGGAGTTCGACATCGAGTTTTAACAATGGAATCCCGCACTCTATCGGTAGCACTGCCTCTAGTCCATGGACCAATTGAAATGGCGTGAAACCAGTGGCAGTTTTCATGGAAGTCCGGTATGCCCAAAGGGCTGAGAAAAACATATTGTGCCAATTAGACTTGTGTGTCCCCACCATCCATTGGATCATGGTTTTCAAGACCTTGTTGATGGCCTCTACTTTTCCATTGGACTATGGGTAATATGGAGTTGATTTTTCATGGAGAAAACCCAATTCGACGCTCAATTCATCCATTATCTTGTTATGAAAATGGGATCCATGATCAGTAACGATGGCTTGTGGGACTCCGAATCGTGCAATAATATGGTTAAACATGAAGAGTGCGACAGTTTTTCCGTCTTCATTTTATGTAGGCATAGCCTCGGTCCACTTGGTAAAATAGTCAATGACAACGATGACGTAACCATGATCCCCGGCCGAGGTAGGATTACAATGCATGAAATCTATGCCCCATTTTGCAAAGGGGCCAACGACAATAACGGGATGTAGTGGGGCTGGATGCGAGTGCTTTTATAATGAAAAAGCTAACAGGGAGGACACTTCTTGATGAATTCAATGCAATATTTAAAGATAGAAGGCCAATAGTATTCAGCGCATAATATATTTTGGGTTGTAGCCATCCCAAAAAGATGACCACCACAAGCCTCGGAGTGACAGTCATTCAGAATGTGTTCAACCTCCTCGTGGGTTAGACAACGTCGAAGGATTGAATCAACACCACGGTGGTATAGGGTATCACCAATGATCAGGTAGTACTTGGCGTGGTGATGCACACGACGACGGTCGTCGCGAGATAGCTGAGGACTGAACCATTGGGCTTGGAGATACAAAGTAATATCCCCATACCATGGGTCAGAAGTACTGATCAGAAACAAGGACTCATTAGGGAAAGAGTCCATGGGCTCAGATTCCGTATCAGTATGGGGAAGATCGCATATAAGCTCCGCAGAGACTAGAGAGTTTTAGACTTAGCCTTCTCAAATTGGAGGTCAAACTCTTGGAGAATGATGATCCAACGTGAATACTTTCCCCCTAGTACCTGACGCATGAGAACATGGTACATAGGATTAGAGTAAGAAATTATGGTGGTAGTGCGGAGGAGAATGTAGTGACGAAACTTTTGTATAGCGATGATCGCTGCGAGAGCGAGCTTTTCGACATGTGTATAGTGTGTTTCAGATTCAATGAGACCCTTACTCAGGTAATAGATCACATGTTCCTGGGAATCACTATCTTCCTGAACCAAGACCATAGCAATGGTGGTAGTGGAAGCAGCAAGATAGAGGATGTAGTCCTTGTGGTAGTTAGGTGGTTGAAGTACAGGGGTATGGGTGATAGCGTGTTTTAAGTTGTCAAAGGATGGTTGAGCAAAGTCATCCCAAATGAATGGTACATCCTTCTTCAACAACTGCATGTATCCCTGCGTTTTCTCGATGAAATTACACACAAAACTCCTTATGTAGTTTGCCTTCCCCTGCAAAATTTGTAGTTCTGGTATATCACCGGGGGTGGAAGAGAAACGATGGATTCCACCTTTAAGGGATCAATGCAAATCCCATCTTTAGAAAAAATGAATCCTGGGAGGTGTCCGGACTCGACATAGAATATGCACTTGTGAGGGTTCAGACGGATATTATACTACCTGCATCTGAGGAATACTGTCGTCAGATGGTCAATGTGGAACTCTCGATGTTGCGAATGAGCAGAGAGGTTGTCTAGATATGGTTCTACAAAGTCCTTCACATCGTGAAAGGCATACAACATAGCCCGCTGGAATGTGGAACCAGCATTTTTAACGCTAAAAGGTAGTTTACGGTATGCAAACGTACCCCATCGGAAGATAAAAGTAGTTTTGTGTTGATTGATCGGGTGGATCTCAATCTGATTATAGCGGGAAAAGCCATCCATAAATGAGAAGATGATGCTCCCATCACAGTTGTTGACGATTTGGTTGATAAATGGGGTAGGGTAGTTGTCCTTGGGACAAGCCTTATTAAGATCCCTGTAATCGACGCAAAACTTGATGGTGCCCTGCTTTTTAGCAACAGGGACGACATTAGATACCTAGTTCGTTAAGGGGATAGGGTAGATGAAGCCAAATTTCAAGAAATTTTCAATCTCGTCCTTTATAGCCACAGTATTCCTTGGGTGCACTGGACGCAACTTTTGTCAGACGGGTTTAGCCTCGTGATATTTTTTGATCTCATGAACAACAATGGCAGGATCAATCCCGGGAATTTCCTCGTAGATCCATGCAAATACGCCATGAATTTTTTTGAATAAGGCTGTGTATGATGTAAGCTCTTTAGGAGAGCACTTGTGGCCTATACGAATATGTTCCATGACTCTAGGTGTTGCCGAGATGTTGATCGGTAAAGTAGGTTCGATGTTCGCCAAGTTACCCTCGGTTACCATATCACAAGTGAGGATAGGAGATTGGGGGCAAGGAACGACATCCGGTATGATGAGGGTTTCAATGTGATTCTCCACGGAATCTAGCGGTGGTAGGAAATATCATTGATGGTGGAGGTATTCCAAGGGGGTTCATCCATACTCATCACTTCCATAATGGACTCATCCGAGTGGAAATTCCGACGGAGAGAATTGGGTAGGGATGAAGACTGCTGTGGTGGTGGAGAATATGATGTAGATGCCACTAAAGAGTGGTCATTGGATGCCGATTGGATAGCCTTGTATGTATCTTCCGCTAGTGTAAGAGGCATAACGTCTCCAATCGATTCCAATGTATCAAGCGCGGGTACGAGTCATTGGTCATTAGAGTTGGATGATGATGGGATCATAGAGGAAATCATGTTCACCGTGGAAACATGGGAAGGGGGATCCGGTGATGGAAAAAATACCATAAGAGATGAGTCCTTGAGGAGTCCAACCTCCACACTCTCATATATCTGGGACGAATGACCTAAGAGGGGTACAGTGTCACCAAGATGAGAAGTGGTGTCGGGTGTATAGAAATAGAGTTGGTCGATAGTAACAATTTTCCCTTGGTGGGGAAATTGTACGATGCAGAATACGGATGAAGCAACCGCAGTCATGGCATAAAACCAATTATGACCAAGGAGTAGGTTATAATCCAATGGGGCAACGACTACTTCCAAATTGATGGAAACGGTCTTTCCCCCCAGCTCAATATCCAAAGGTTGTAACAGCCCGTGTGGTTGGAATCCACGACTGTCAAATGCTTTCAACGTGGTAGGGGAAAGGTTCAACTTAGGAGAGCCGATGGCTCTCTAAAATGACAACGACATGACCGAGGTGGATTCTCCCTCGTCTAACACAGAACGATGGATGCTCTTCCTAGAAAAATTGGTAACAATTTCGAACACTAGCTAGTGGTAAAGTCTCGATTTAAAGTACTCGAGTCGGAACATGATGGTGTTCGAGGAATCAGGGTCTACAGTGTCGATAGCAGTGAGGAGAGTCTTGCGCTGAGTGGGACAGTTTTTCAAGACTTCCAATGTCGACATAGCACAAGGGGCTTGTGCTTGGTCCTCTACAATGTTGTAATTATGAGCATCCCGAGCATTAGGATTGAAAACAACTTTTCTAATCGTGCTCTTGGGAGGACGTAGCACTGAATCAAAGGAAGGTTTCTCGATAGTGAGAGAACCTTGTGGCGCGGGAATATCTGGTGTAGAAACAAAATATTTTTTAGTATTACTTCTGGTAGGTTCCTTCGGTGGGACCAAGTCATAAGAACGTGATCGTGTGTTCAAGTTGACGGTTTCACTACACATCATGAGAACATGAGCGGTAGAGGATGACTCTCCTTGAGTATGAGAGGGTTGTTGCACGGGGAAGGGATTGGTTAAAACTGCGGGTGTTAGGTTCCCTTTCAGGAACTTTTGGACCTCTTCCCAATGTGGGCACTCTTTGGTAAAGTGGTCATCACCGCACAGTAAACATGGAAACTTATCCTTCCGCTTAGGTTTGGTGGTATCAAAATTGTTCTGTTTTGGTTCCTACTGATTAGAAGATTTTTTGTTTTTCCCCTTGTTCTTCTTTTTACCACCAGATTTCTAAGGTGAAGCAGACTGGACTGAATTCACTTCTTCAGTGGCAATAGGGTTGGGTGATCTATTAGTGTTGTTCCCAGACTGTGATGGGGATGGAGTGGAATTAGCATGGCTACTAGATTGAGAAGCAGTCTGGTTTTGAACGAAACCTATGATGCCATCGGCATGAGGTCCCTGGGGTGGTTTTTCTAGGTCGTAGGTAGAGCGGGGTGCGTCGGGGACAATATCATATAGAGTGCCAGATTGAGCATAGACTAAGTCTAAGTACTGTGCACGTTCTATAGCTTTCTCTTTGGTGACATCCCCACCCATAGTGACATCTATGGCCATGATGGGTAAGAGTGACTTAGTAAACCAATCTACAAGGAGTTGGTCCAAAATGGGAGATTTAATCAAAAGTCGTCTCTGCCTCCACTCGTGAATGTGATCAGAAATATGAGTGGTGGTAGTTTTTTAGAGACAGGTAAAAATGTCCATACGGGTCTCGTAACAGATTGGTAACTGAAAATGTGTCAAAAAGGACATGGCCAAGGATTGAAAATCATAAAAAGAGTGTGGTGGTAGTTCGATATACCACTTGGCGGAAGGGCCGGTGAGGGTTTGCTGGAATAACCATAAACAGATGGAATCATCCATTAGGGAATGAGACGAACACCATAAATGATATGTCATCACATGGTTTGTGGGATCCTCACTTGGTTTGTCGTAAAAATTCAGAATGTCGGTAGGTAATTTCACTAGAATAATCGGCCAATTGGTTCCAAGATAGATGGGATCGTTGGTCAATCGTGATAAATCTGGCAGATCAAGATTATCCAGAAAGGGTAATTGTTGGTTAGAATGTGGATACTGGTAGTATTGATATGGCATCGTTATACCAGTAGGACCATGAACCGATTGTTTGTAGGGTCCTCCCATAGGAAATTGGCCATATGGAGGTGGGTCGTCGGGGTTAGGAGGGGGTCCGGAAGGAGGTCCGCCTCTGCCAGAATGAGGTGGATCGCCACCAAAATGTGGGGGCCCTCCAGGGTAAGGTGGTCCTCCACCATAAGGTGGGGTTCTGCCTCCGCTAGAATGTGGTGGCCCCCACCGAAGGGTGGGGGTCCTCCTCCTTCGAAGTGAGGTGGGCCTCCGCTAAACAGTGGGGGTCCTCCCCCTTCGGAGTGGGGGGGTACTCCACCTCCAGAGTGGGGTGGTCCTCCACCAGAGGTTGGGTTTCCTACCCCTTCGGAGTAAGATGGTCCTATGCCGGAAGGCGGGGGTCCACCTACTTCGAAGTGGGGTGGGCCTCCGTCGTAAGGTGGGGGTCCGTCGCCATAAGGCGGGGGTCCTCCTCCTCTAGAATGGGGTGGAGGTGGTGGTGGTGTACCAGATGGCGGTGGAGGTGGTGGGGGTGCCCCACCAACTAGAGGTCCGGTCGGTGGGAGATGATGGTGCTCCCATGGGGTATTAGGGTTTCCAAGGTAGGGTAATCCACAAAAAAGGTTTCCCAGAAATTTTTGTCCAATATTGATGTTATGATGTCCTGGAATAGTGTGTCTCCATGGGGGTTGGTTCCAAATGGATGGACCCCCTGCATGATGTGTCCATGTGGGATGTCTGGACGTTGGAAGAGCAATACCAACCATACTAAAACTTGGATGAGAAGTGTATCCTCCACTCATGATATGATTGTTGGATGGGTTATTTCCCCCAGTCAAGTTAGGTCCACCAACTCGGGGTTTCCCCCCAGTTGAAAGTTGTCCACAAACTGTAATGTGCCCGGTGACCAAATGCTAAGCACTGATGCTAGGTTGACTTGTGACCAAGGGTTGAGTGCTAACAAAAGGATTGCTTCCGCCTGATAGTAGACTAACAAGAAAATTATATCCTCCCCTCGAGTTTTGAGGTTGGGGAGGTGGAGGTAGTGTTCCAAATTTAACAAAGGTTGAAGGTTTCCCTTCAGAGGATGTCATGGTGGGAGTCACAGTAGGTATTGAACCTATCGCCTAAATTAGAGGTGTACTCATAGGGAACGAGGGTTGACCTGGTTCGTAAGTGGTCGAGCTAGGTGTAGTTTTATATGGTGAATTGAATGATAAAGAGCGCACAGGGGAATATTGAAAAATGGGTGTATCCGGGATGTTTGCTCGTCGTGTGAGACTTTGGAATCTAAGTTGTTCGCTAGTCATGCGCAGATGATGCATCTGCTCATAGAGTGGTGCGAGGAATTCATTGTTAGGAATACAATGACGAGGTATGGTTTCTTCCATGGGAATTGACCCAAACTCAACAACATGTTGACCTAGAGACATGTCCCAAAAAGATGCGGATAGAACAAATGTTGTTGATACAGATTCATCCTGGGGCTGGATGAAAATCCAATCGGCAGCTTCAGGATGTCCTTCTAGTGAATGATGGAAGGATGTGTCATATGAGGTGGGTTGCTTCACCACCAAAGGTCCCGCGGGAGAAACGATAGGTGGGTTGGTGGGAGACGAATAGTTCGTTCCTGAATCTAAAGTAGAGGTCTCTTCCTCACATGACACAGATATTGTAGGTTGATCCATTCATGCTCCCGAGTTCTCCTCCTGGTTAAGGGGATATTTAGGTGGCAAATTCAAAATCCTTCTAGATCTTCTCAAAGGATGATCAACCAGTGTGCCCGGATCAAAATTTCTCCTAAGTGTAACCTATATAAAAAAGAAAAAAAAATCCAATATCTACACAAGATAAATCCACAAGAAAAATTATGTGACAGGTGGGGATTCAAAAGTCTGGAACCTCACAGGATTTTCAAGGCGGTGTAACTTGCGATATACCATAGGGTCCAACAGTTATACTCAACCCAATTTTTCAGAGCACTAACAAGGGAGGATTAGGGCCGTACCCCTGACCGTATAACCCGACTACCTGAAGCACATGCGTAGTAGCTCCTCGAGTGTTGTTCTTGGTGTATTAACACGCCAAGACAGCCAAGACAGTTGGTATAGGAATCCTAGAAGGGTCTCCCGATATAGAAAGGTACATGGGAGCTCAAATCCGTAGTGGTGTTGTCTAATGCACAACCGTACGACAAGAGCCTTCTGATATACTATTGAGTATGTGAAGTACCTTTTGATATACCCAAGTGTACGTTAAGGAACATTCGATATACAGGTCGGTACGTGGAATAACTGCAGGCCCCCGGAATGCAGTGTGGGCAGATAACGACAGCTGCCACACTTAATGACACCGGAACACGTCACTAACTTATCACACAAGTTACTAGCAATTTTTAACCTAGCACTACCGTTAATTTTATCTTGAGCAGTTAGGTGAATGCATGAAGTGTAGATAGGAATTTAAACAAATGCAACTTAATCTATATGCAAAATACAATTTTTTTCTTTTCTGATTCAATGAAATCTATCTAAGGTAGGGAGAAATTCCCTTGTTGCCGATATGAGAAAAATAAACAAGCACCCCTATAACTCAAAATCAATGAAAAATACAACGAAGTACTCTTTTCAATATGCCAACAATATCACAAAAGCTAACAAGCACCGAAATGTAAATGATTTTCTTTTTTCTCTTTTCAATTTAATCGAATCTACGAAACATGGAAAGAATAATTTCTCTTTCAAATGTAACAATCTCTAACTTTCGAAATAATGACCTAAAAGATGAAGGAAAATCAAAGAATGGGAATTTTCAATCCTCAAAGATGCTTTGCAAAAACTCAAATATGCTTATAACTTTCTAAGAAATGAACAAGTTGTCATAATCTTTCAAGCTTTCCAAAGATTTTTATCCCAAAGTTATGAAAATTCTTCCCAACAATTCCAAGAATAAGACTTGAAATGAAGATTATAAAAGTTTTTTTCCCTACTCAAATGTTCACAATGGATCTGAGAATTATAATTCTCTTTAGATATACCATTCAGAAAATCAAAGATGATGTCTCGACCATTTATGGTAAACTGGAAATTCCCAAAGAAAATAGATCACCCAAAACTCAAAAAACACTCAAACACACGCAAAATCAAACAACAAAAATCGCAATCGAAACTCAATGACTGAATGTAGGAAGGGGTTAGGAATTAGACCTAACAAACTAAATATATATGGAAATGGGATTAGGAATCGCAAGACCAAGTGGATAGATGGGGGATTGAAATTTATTGCCACTACCAAATTGCTCACTTGACTAGATTAAGACCCAAAATCAACCAAATCAAACTGAGACAGAAACAAGCAAGACCTAGGGGTTCTGTGGCTAAATCATACAGTATACAGAGCTCAATCAATCAGACCAAATGATCAAAAGTGGAGAAATAATGCTAATCACAAAGCAACATGTGCTGGCGCACTCTGTTCTTCTGCACCAGAGTGCCAAGAGAATATTCTATGAAGGATAAAGGCGCCAATGGCGTAGGTTGTACTCAGGATAAAGGAGCTAGAGGCGCAAGATGCTCATGGACTGTGAACTCCAGCGTCCCAGTAGCGCAAGGAATGTATACCCCAGGTGCGTCGGGTGAATAGTAAGTAGCAAGAAAGCAAATATCTCCAAAAATAAAAGGTAATAGGTCCAATCTTGATCCCAAACAGAGTTAGGGAAAGCCAACAGACTTTGAAATAGAAAAAATTCAAATATGGGAGGGGCTTAGGAGGATAGAAAATGAATCAAAAGAAATCAATGAAAAAAATCAAATTGAAATCAAAAATATGTTCTTTCCCCAGTATGGTCGCCATATTTGTTTATGGATAATCTACTTGAGCGGACGCGAGCGTGATCTCCCTAGTTTAGGTGGATCTAGAACAAATGAATACATAATATAGATCTACTTTCCTAGATCAATTCGAGATTAAAGTAGATAGATTCCTTACCTTCAGATTTGCAAATCCTTCTCCTCTTTGTCATTCCAAGCTCTGTGGTCTTTAGATCTAGAGCTGCAAAACCCTATCAAGCATATACAGACAAACAAACAGTAAAAGCACATCTAAACACTAACTGATCTAAGCTAACAGTTAAGGAAGAAATATCTAAATATCATTAACACAAAGACATTTATGGAAAGAGATTATATTACTGTAAATAAATGGGAAATACATAGAAGAGTGATGATTACAACCCAAGCCTTAACGTTGTAACCTTCCTCCAATAGTCCAAGCCAAGCCTCCAAAGGGTGTGTGTTCCTCCCAAGGGATGAATAGGGATCACCTAGGGTAATTCCAGCAGCATGTAAGTTCTATAGTCCTTCCTTACTTCTCAATGGAGAGAGAGGTCTTATTTATAAGGATAGATGGATAGAGTAAGTTTAGGATTAGGGGGAGAGGTCTAAGGGATATTCCCATTAGGTTAGGGACCGAATACCAAATTTCCTTCCAATTAGGGATAAACCTCCATGTCACCCATCTTCGAGAATTCGCTCGAAGCTCCTTGTTATCCACATTAACCAACCCTGGCGCACTTTGCATGAAGACAATTGGCGCCAGGAAGGGGTGGCGTAGCTTGCATGAGGGAAAGGAGAGCCACTGGTGCACACTATCATTGTACATCATGCGCCAACCTTAGTCTGGCGCTTCTTGCTAGGAAGCAAGATCCGCCAACACTACTAGAAATGGTGGGATGTAAAGGAAACAACTTGGTCAGGATGTTTTAGCCAGGGAAACTTCAGGGATTAAGGCATTGAGTTGGCACATGACTCATGATGACAAGATTTTGGTGTAATAACACAAAGGTTTCAACTAACTTACTCATGCCTTAGGTCAAACACAAACACAAGTGACTAGGACACATAACTAGATTAATGCAACAAAAAATCATGAATCTAAATCATACGTTAACTCACTCTGTATGAAAAGAATGTCATCTTGCACAATTACTTATAAAAATGTAGGGTTTCAAGCATGCACTATTGACCCAACCTGGTATGAGAATTCCATTGAGTTGAGCCAGTATAATAGATCCTTAATATTTTATTTATGCAACAATGAATGGTGTTAACCAATGCATCTTAAGTTTTCATGCATGCTTCAAGAACGTGTTGTCATCGAGTAAGACTTGGTCACCTTGGTTGAAATGTTTTTTCTTTATGTGGTGGTCATGCTGGGATTTCTATTGTTCTTTCTCCACTTTTCATGATAATCGACTAATAAGTGGGATTCTTATAATTCCATTTGTTCTGTAAGTCATTCCACAACTAAATTCTCTTCGATTATATGTGTTGCATGTGCAATGTACAGGATGGCAACCACAAATTCTCTTGGAACTGATGCTTCTCTACCATATACCAGTTAGAATGAAGTTTGAATGGGAAGTTTCTTTGTAGTGGTCCTGTATGCCCATAATACCATGGGAATTATGTCATCCCAATCATCCCAATTTGTGCAACATACATTTGTTAGTCTCGTTTCCAAAATGTTGTTGAAGGATTCTATGTTAGGATATTTATACACTGTTATTAGACAAATTGGCACTTCTCCATCCACGATGACACTTCAATGTCATTCACACAAAAGGACATAATGGATGGAAGATCCTTATTGGATATAGATGCATATGAACTTAATCATACATAATTTTCTCCAGATTATCCATTTTTAGGACATAACCGCAACTATTACAACTGCCATTTTTAGGACATAACCGCTACTTGATGGTATAATACTCACGGGTCACTCGTTGGTTTTCAAGTTTCATACCCGTGGGTGCCTTCTAAAATCACGAAAAATAAAAATAAAAATCGAATTAGAGATAGTTATGGTAGTTTTCCTAACTACCATACCTTCCCTAACTACTTACCTCTCAAACCTATCTTCTCAAAATTTGTTATAAATACAAGGGGAAGGCTATAGGAGAGGGGAGAACCCTTTGTGTATGGAAATGCTGGATAAATATATGCAGAAGGAGAGGAGAAGGTCCCAGAATCAGGTTTCAACAGTGCTTGTTGCAGAATCAGGTATAGCTTATTTTCATTTGTACGATTAATACAAGATATTATCTTTTCCCATAAAATAGTTGTATCTATTTTATGAATTAAATCTAGTGAATCCATCATGCATCCTTTATGTATGAGTTTCATGTTTGATTTTTCATGCCTATGTAGTCAAATTTTTTGAGGAAGGTATTTCTTATTTTGCAGGATTCTTCACTCAGGAGTGCAGATCAAGAACTTAGAGTTTCAAGCTTGGATCAAACTTCTTGTATTCAAGGTAATCTTACTTAACATATTACCCTAGTTCTTCTTCATTAAGGAAAGGTCTTGTTATATGCTTTCCTATTGATTAGACTCTGTATTTTTTTAATAGCACGTTGGTGACCTTTATAAAAATCTCACTCATAAGTTAAAATTCCAAACAATAGAACTAGCAACTCCGCTGGGGAGTTTTTTTGTTGCTTTGGGAGTCCTTGTGTAGTATTGTCTTTAGTCAGAGTCAGTTCTTGAGTTCTCTGGAAGGGTTTGCAGAGGGTACATACCCTTGTTTAAGACTTAGACTTGGTCCTTGTTAAATGTTTCCTTCTTTTTTAAATTTTTTTGAAGTAGACCAACAACCTACAGGTATATACAGTCGCGAGTTCCTCTGTTACTCGTGAGTTTCCTATGTTGCACCCGCGAGTGACCCACAAGTTATTGTACTTACAATTGCGGGTACCCCTACAGGATTTATTTTTCCTCCCAGGTTTGAACTCTTTGGTCCCTAATTTATTTTTTTATGAAGTTTATTGCTTTTAAATAGATCATTCTATCATGTTGTTAGTTTGTGTTTAAGTATTTTTACTCTTCTTGGAGATCTTTTTGGTCTTCTTTGATTTGTTGAGGGTGTGCCTAGGTATTTCGAGTTCAAGTTTTTGGTTTATAGACACTTTGAGTGATCTTTCATGGTCACCAACCTAATTGAAAGCAATCTGATATCTTGAAGAAGAGTCATTGTCTTCTTCTTCTTGTATGTTGGTTTCGAAATGCTCTTATGCCAAGTTAGTTATTTATTTGTCTTGAGTGAGGTAACTAGTTGAGCTCGTTATTCTCATATTTCTATGAGGGTAGTTTTCTGTTTCTTATAGGCTTAGGTACATTTTGTATACATTTAAAAAATTGGAGTGTTTTTACTTGTTCATAATTAGTTGTTCTTCTCTTGTTTAAAAAGAAAATTGCAAAAAAATAACAAGTGTTTTTTTCCCTTAACAAGAACGTTTGTTTCTTTTCGAAAGTAGTCATAGTTGCATGCACTAATTTTTGAAAAAGAAAAGATTTTTTATTTTTATTTTAATTAGGTTTAATTTATCAACATTGTGGCTTTAAAAATATACAACCAAAAAGAGAAAAAGAAGTAAAAGAATTGGCACATCTTATTGCACATTTTTCTTTTCTATTTTCAGTCATAACCACACCATGCACACATAAACTACCCTTGAGTAACAACAGCCTTAAAAATAACTTTAAACCTAAAATCAAGTGGTAACTTTTCTTTTTAGGCTCTTAGACCAACTAGATTAGGTTAGTGCTTTGGATTAGGTTGATTTTAATTATCCCAATCAATTAAACTCAAATCGTAGTGGCCTTTCATTAGGTAAATCCACCTCTGTAGAAGGTGAACCAAGAAGCTCCACTCACGCCGGAGTTAAGAATGAGGTCATGCGAGATTGATTAGTTGGGGGTACCCCTCCACGATTTGATCGAGCATATACCAGAGCCAGTACACATATGTGGATTCAATAGTACCTTCTAGTGACTTTGGATTTCGGGCTCAGTTACCCTGCCCATGCATATTGATTTGACCTGTGACTATCCCCCCGGCATGCGACTATCCCCCCAGACCCTCTCTATAGTGTTGGTAGCCTTAGTATCCAAGACTTTTAGGGCTCTACACAGTTGGTAGTGGAAGGATATTTCCATTAAACCTAGGATAGATTTGTGAGGAAATCCTATACATCTCTTTGGGAAGGAGGTTGGGTGATTCCAGCCTTTGGCCCCATCGTGTCTATACTGTGGACCCTAGATAACTGTTCTTCATCCCTTCATTGGTATTTTCTTGGCCCTCATCATCCCATACTCTCCTTTGGTATATTATATGATTTCCTGGTCTGGATCACTATAGGATTTTTTAGTTGTATGTTGATTGTTTACTTTTGTTCTAGTTGGCCCTAGGTTTTAGTTACTTAGAATACTTTTTTTAGCTGTGGAGGACTAACCTCTCCATAGGTCAAGAAGGTTGCAAAACATTCCTCCACTCATTGTGGAGCCTTTACTACAACCTCAATGACGTATAAAAAATTCAAGCGGTTATTTTGAACCAACCAATACGACTGAACCCCCTAGAGAACCTCAAATTATTACTCGAACTTCATCATTTCCACATACAATCAATGTTGAAGACTTGCAAACCGAAGACTTTGCGAGACCCTTTAACCCTCCTTTAACTGGACTTGACGATCCGGTGTTAGTGAGAGTCATTTATTTAGGTTTACCTGAGCTAAGTGTGCATATGTTTATGTTTGGATTTACTATGGACAATATAGGGGAAGGATCGGGAGTTCCACATACTCCCACATCTATTATTATGTTGGGAGGTTTTTCTCCTCCTCATATAAACACTATGATACCTAATTCGTTGCAGATGTCTTCTGCTCCAATAACTTCACTAAAATTTAACACATGATACTTAGGGTTGTCAAGTACTTAGATTGTGTTGACTTCTATACCTTTTGGATCAATTGTTGGTTCATCTAATGTCCCTTTCACTGGGATACCTATGGTATTGTTTACATCATCCCCGTTTCTTCAACATTTCGAGGCTAACCCTACTAGTTCAGCTCCTTTTACTCATGGATTCCCTTGGCATGGAGGGAATATTGCTCCTTCAACAACATTTGCAGGCTCGATTCCTATTCCCCTTCATTGCACAGTTGTCAAGTTAAAACCCCTTTAAAGGTTATAATTTGCAATCATCAAATTTTCAAACTTCTAACATACCTGTAGGGAACACTCCTTTTTCACTCTTTGGTGGAGGAGGAAGTAATGATTATACTTCAAATCCTTTTTGGAGGCACTTATACTCAAGCGCAATGGAGTGGGTCTCAAGGGATAAATCCACTAGCTTATAGATGGAGCACTTTTCAAATGCATTCTCATCACAACTAGTGGCTCGGGGAAACCCCAACCAACCTTACGGGAGTTATGGTTCAGGTAGTTTTCCTTACCAGATTTCCCCGAATTCATATGCCATCGGCTAGACCTCGATTACCCTTCCTGGAAACATTAAACTTGCCATATCTTTCAAAGATGATGAATGACCTTGTGCGTCATGATACCACCTGGCCTTCGGTCGCAATCAAAATTCCTTCAGACATTCCTAAGTTTGAAGGAAAAACTGGTGAAGATCCAGGGGACCACGTTACAACATTTAATTTATGGTGTTCTTCTAATTCGTTGAATGATGAATTGATTCGCTTGAGACTCTTCCAAACAACCCTTAACTAGTGCCATGGTTAAATGGTACATTGAGTTACCATCCGCGGCTTATCATAACTTTTATGATTTGGAGACAGTATTTTTGAACCACTTTCAACTTCCCATTCAGTACGATGTCGCCACAGATCTTCTGTCTACATTTAGGAAAGACAAATCCACTCACATATGTTATTATATTCAAGAGTGGAGAAGAAGGAAGAGGCTCATTAAAGCTGAGAATCCCCCAGAATTCCTACTGGAGTGGTTTTTGAAATCACTATTACCTTACATCTTCGAAGATGTTTCAACTTCCAGGGTTACCCTTAGAAGAGGAAGCCATTTAAAGAACCCAACAATTATATTTAATTTATGCTCAGTATGGGATTCTTTATGAAATCATTCCGGATGCACCTAGGTGTCCAACACTGATCCTTGTAAACCCAAACCTTGAAAACATGCCAATGCAATGTTGGGTTCAACTGACTCATCTGTAGTAGAAGCTTTTACTAAACAAGTCCATGAGATTTCTATAAAGCACTTTGCAACGGAATCAACTACAGTTGCAGCTTCCCCTTCTCAAATAGTGACTGTACATAATGTGCAGTCAAATCAAAAGGGTCCTCAACATCCTAGTGGAAAGAAGAATAGAAAGAAGGGGGAAGGAAACCAACACAAGCCCCAAAAACCACAGAGAGTGTTGAGAGGGTCAAAAGAGAAAAGAAGAAGGTGAAATTTCCTTGCAAACTCTGTAAAGAAGATCACCTGACTCACCAATACCCCTTGATTGATGAAATCCCAGAAGCTTTTACAAAAAAAGAAACCTACTGTCATGAAGGATCCTTTCCCCAAAGGAAAAAACTAGGCTTCTGGCGGCTCTAATACTGGGGGCACTCATCGCTCCACGATGTATGATCAATCTTATATAAATATGGTTCACTCAGATGCTTTGCTGTGGATGAGAGAAAGAAATTATACCCTAGAATTGTCGTAGAAAGATGAAGAGATCATTGAGACATCTGCTCCTCTTCATATTGAGAGACCTATAGACCCTATGCCTAAGATACCAAAAGGTGTCCATAAGTGTGCATCGCACAACCCTAATGCACGGGCTGCTCCAAACTACTCAGTTGTATAAGACTTAGCCCAAACTTTGTGTGCCATGTCCACTCTAGAAGTCTTGAAAAGCTACCCATCGCAGCGAAATGCACTTTCTAGTGGCAATAGGAAGTGTGGATTCATCGAGTATGTTTGCAAGGTCTGGCATGTCTAACATCACAACCCTTGTTTTCGTATCATGTGGCCTTCTAGATTGAAGTAATCCATGGTTCTAAAACCATTGGATGAATAATGGTGGATGAAGGCGTGTTTACGTGCGTAATGTCCATTTCTTACTAGCGAGCTTTAGGCTCTCCTGAGTTAGCCCCTTTGATTACATTGCTTACCCGCTTTTGATGGAATATCTTTATGTCCACATGGGATCCTACCCTATTTTTAGATCCAATTAGTGGGATAAGTAGTGTCGGTGGAGGTTGAGGTTGTAGATGATTCTCTTGATTATAATTTTTTTGTTGGGAAGAAGATGGACGTCTGCGATGCAGGCTATCCCTTCATCCATTTTTCGGGTATTAATGTTCCCTCATGAAGGAAAGATCATCACAATTGACCAACTCTCCTTTGCCCAAAAAAGTAATACAACCTCTTCAGAATATAATATTCCGATGATTGATCAAGCCCTTCCTCCTAGTGAGAGTCTAGGAGTAGGATTGTACTCATCGCTTATGGGCACTTTCGATTTTCCTGCTCCCATGAATTATATTGGTTCTCCAATATCACCTGGAATTTATTAAAACAACTGATCCTTGGATTCTTCCCACTCATAATGAACAAGTTGTGCCCCTATCTTTCGCAGAAGTGAATTATCAAACTTCACGAGACTCTGCGATAGATTTCATTCTCGACTCTTGCAGTCTCTGCGAAGTCAGATGTAGCTTATGCACCTGCATGGACAATAGACTCTTCTAATTCCTTTGATCGTTTAGACATTGTTTTACCATCAGATGAAGCTATTCTAGAAGCAATGATAGGTCTTGATTAACCTTTGGAACACATGCATCATAGATCTTATTTTCTTCCAGATCTAAACATAATTGAGAATGGGGAGTTTTCTGTGAGAATCGGTGGAGATGTTGACCTATCCATCAACCGTTTAGCGAAAGAGGGAATTTTCACTAAGGGAAGCATAGCTAACATATCGAAAACTATTTCGATTAACATCTTTATCAAACCAGATATAGTCCATTGGATTTTTATCCTCTCATCTTTGATATAGTCCACATACCTCAACAATTCCAAAAATTTATGGACATGTTCTTCCATAGATTTTTGTCCCAACTTGAGTTCATTGAACTCTTTTCTCTTACTGTCATAATACCTAGAAGAAAGGTATTTTTCCATGAAGTACTTCTTAATTCTTTCCCAACTGATCTTCCTTTCACTGTTCCCTTTCACTTGCAAGAGATTGTCCCACCAAATTGAAGCTTTTCCATTTAGTTGTAAATGGCAATTCTGGCTTTCTCATTTCATGAGTAGTCATGAATTCTGAAATATTTCTTCATCCCAAGAAGCCATGCCTCTGCCTCTTGGCCAGTCTTACCTTCCCCATCAAATGTGGTGGGTCTTGCCTTCCTGAATTCTCCCTGTGGATGCCTTTAAACTACATTCTTGCATTAATTCTCCTGGAATATGCCTTGGACTTCTTTGAGAACCTTTGGAGTCACACGATTTGCTAGAAGAATATCTAGAGGAAGCTGTTCTATGCTTCTTGCTCACCGAACTCTTCCTTGGGCTTGGAGTCCTGTTCTTTGAATGACCTCTAGAACGACTCTCTGCATCTCTTCCTTCTTCACCTACATGACTTGGGTTAGACCCAAGGTTTATCTTCTACTACATATCAGTGAGGCTTTGCAAAATAACAACATTGAGTTGGTTTTGTTCTTTTTGAGCCTTCATCAACCTTTCATTGAAGGTCACCATGGTTCCAACCAAATTTTGAGGAGTTATTTGCTCCCTTCTCCCATTAGATTTAGTCTCAAAATTATCTTCATGCACATTTTCTCCTAGAATGTCTTCTTCATGATCATAAGGATCCTGAGCATCATTTGTGGTCACCATTTTTCTTGTATGTTGCTTCTGCTACAACTATTAAATCTTATGAGCAACAAGCACTGTGCATTATGAAAATATTTATCAGACATCTTAGGAATGCTTATAGAAACATAAATTATTCAATATTTAACATAATAAAACTCATGGAATAATTCACATAGCTGCTATGCATTCATTCTTTTTGCTCATTCATGCAATTCTGGAAACTGCCCATATTGTCAACAATTTGACAAAAACAGTCACTGACACTTTTCTGCTCTAAATATCTATGGGGTATGACAACCTCATTCAAATTCTGGTCATGCACCATTGTTCCTTGCTGGATAAGATTTTGAATGCCTATCCACATGCTCCATTCCGGACATCGGGTGTGGAAACTACATTACTTCAAAAATGACGACTTTTACCAAAATTCTGCACTTTTACACAGTTGTATTTTGGTCTAGGATGCCAACTTCAGCCACCCATGGAAGAAAATATATGAAGATTCAGAAAAAAAATTCTACCGGAGAAGTTATTCCATATAACAAGGAACACTCAGCAACTCGTGGATCTCTGTTCTGATGCACCATTCATATTTTATAAAATTCTGGGTTTGACTTCTTCTCACTTTTATCATTTTTCCAAAATTTCAAGTTTTGAACCAAAAATGGTTATTTCCCCAACCGGTGCATTTCTGAAAAATCTTTGTCTAAACAAAATATGTCTAGTTTTACTGGGAATATGAAATGTTGAGTTCAGTAATTTTCTTGAATCTGAATTATAGGGTCACTTTCAACCCACTGCAAGCTTTTCAAAATTCCAAAAACGTGGCCCGGAATAGTGCTTTTTGGCCCTTCTTGCACACCCCAACTCCACATCCTTTGGAGTGGCTCCAAAACTCCAAACTTAACACTGTTCCTGCTCCATGACTGCCCCATATCAATTTCAGCTCAATCTGACCTTCGGTCAAGCATCGAGACACTGATTTATAAAAGCCATTAATTCCAATTTTATGCCAAATTGGAGCATAATGGGCTTGGGATCCTCACTGGACCTTCCATGGCCTTCGTTAATGGCCTCAGAATGCCACTGAACTCATCCAAATCCGATTTCGTAGGCACCTGTTATCCAAAAATCAATTTTCAGGCTCTATACTTTTTTTTTTTCGCCACACACAGCCTGCAACCCGAAAACCGAAATGCGGAATCGGGATTGCGGACACCGAAACGCAAATTTCACCAACTTTGCGTTCCCACAACCCGCAACCCGAAACCAAAAATGCGGGAATCTGGATTGCGGAAACCAAAACGCAATTTTTTCTCCAACTTTGTGTTCCCGCAAACCTGCAACTTGAAACCTGAAATGCGGGATCAGGATTGTGGAAACCGAAACGCAAATTTCTCCAACTTTGCGTCCCCGCAACCCGCAACCCGCAACCCGAAATGCGAAATTGCGGGTTCAGGATTGTGGAAATCCAAAACGCAAATTCCAAATTTTTGCGTTCCTGCAACCGAAACCCGAAATCCGCAACCGTGGAACACCTCCAGACCTGCAACTTGCGGGGTTCATTTCTCCTTCGTCCCTTAACCAAAATGGGACGAATCTGGTACCGTTGGAAAGATCTTGGAGATCTATATGCACTTGTGTGGTCCTTTGCTCCATCTGAGAACTCCGATCCTGTCATTTTTCCATTTAAAGTGATGCCCCAACTTCACCAATATCGTGTTACAACATTCTGTTACTTGCCTGTAACTCAGAGTTGGCCCAAGCAGCCCCAGTGCTGCAAACATGGGCTCTGATACCACTCTGTCAGGTCCCCTTCCATCGATCCAATGCAAGGAAGGAAACATGACCAATCTTACTGGACTTATTTGGAAAATCTCAGCCCATACAATACTAAGAAATTCATAATAATAAAAACTTATGTGTGCAAGCTCATACACATTATAAACACAACGGAATTAAAACACAATTGCACACACACAAACAATAATGCATCAACACATCTATCACCGACAGAGGATGATTCAACACCCAGGGATTCAATTCCATTCCAATGCTATGCACAGGCATCATATCAATTCCATTAACATGAATAATTACCATTCCGAATTAACACATTATAGAACACAAAATGCATATAATTTAAAACAAAGAGAACACTTATGTTTGAGATGAAGCTGTCCAAAAACTGGCTATGTGAGAGCAATGTTCCACCCAACCATAGATCTCTATCCAGCTTGTATTCTTTCAGCTGAGAGATCACCCCCGAGCTGGGTTGTGTATCCACTAAGGAGGAACTAGACAGGCTCACTCACAACCATGGTTTCACTCAACAACTATGTTAAGCCAACACACAATTGGGTTTATCAAGCATATAAAAGAAAAAGGAGGGAAGTGCTAAGCCAGTGAGCTCAACCACCAGAGCTATAGGCATCTCAAATGAATTCAATAGTATGGCACCCACAATGCCTACCTCACCCAACACACCCCCTTCTCTGCTATACAGTACCTTAGGCATCCAATCCCTCCAGTGCTATTCAGGGTGGGCATAGAAAGGTCTAGCTGCTAATTCCTTGATATTTCAGCCTTCACTGGGTTTATCAAGCAAACCCAACCTCTGTTCAGTCATTCCCACTTGCATTTCTCAAATTATCATCAAATAACTCAATCCCGTCACTTGATTTCTGGGCTATAAAAAATGGGTTTTTCTATGGATTTCAGGGTATCTAATACTCTCAAATTCGCCCCAAGGTTCATATATATGGATCCCCTATTGGATTTTACTGTCCAATACCAATTATGGGTGTTTTTGGCACTTCAAAACGTGGGTTCTTGCAAAGTTGCGATTTTTAGTTTTTCTCACTGCTGGTAATTCGTAATGGATAAAACTAATGCTGGGTTCTTCCACAATGGAATGGGAATGAGGAAGAACCAATTCCCATGAGGTAGAGTGACTTGTGGTACAAGAAAATAGAGCCCATACTCTGCCATACGAATTTCTGGGCTGCCCATGCTCCATTGAAGCCATTGAATGAATTCTTCAACAACTTCCTTACAATAGAAATAAATGTCAGCAAGGAAAGTCAAGTGGGTTCTCACAATGACATTTGGAAGCATATGGTTCATCCCCGCAACCCCCTCACCACTCCCTAGTGGAATACACATGGCCCCTTCTCATTCGTTGCTCCCATAGCCAGTTTTGGTATTTATTGCAATATCAAATATTTACATCAATTTACATATTCCATGGCTTAATAGCACATGGTCCACAAAATGTCAAATGCTTGTCCATTTTAAATAAAATTCGAACATACACTAGCGGGGCCTTGGCCTTGAGCTCCACGCTAGAAAAACATACATTTCATGTATACAATATTTACATTAAAAGCCAATATTTCATAAGGGTCAAAATTGGGGTATTACACTGTAATCGTTAAGGCTGAGGTTGAAAAGCTCCTTAAAGCCGGTTTTATATATCATATCAATATGATAGAATGGGTTTCTAATCCAGTCTCGATCGATAAGAAACAAGGTACCATACGTGTTTGTACTTATTTTAGAGATATTCACAAAGATTTTCCTAAGGATAATTATCCCATGCCATTTATTGATTAGATCATAGATGTGTGTGCTGGTCATGAAATATTTTATTTTATGGATGAATTTTTCAGGGTACACTCAGATTCAAATTAAGCCCGAAGATCAGTATAAGATAGATTTTATATGTCCCTGGGGTACCTTCACATATATAAATATGCCGTTCGGTTTAAAAAATGTTGGAGCCACCTTCCAGCGAGCAATGAATTTCACCTTTCACGATATCAAACATGTAGTCGAACCTTATCTAGATGATCTACCCACACGATCCTGAAAGAGAAGAGATCATCCATACCATTTAAGAGTTGTGTTTGAGCGATGTAGACACTACATAATTCGGTTGAATCCCCATAAATGTGTGTTCTGTGTTGATTCTGGACAATTGTTGGGTTTCATCGTGTCAAGTAGAGGGATCATGGTTGATCTGTTAAAAGTAGAGGTGATTGTCAAATTGCCTCCTCCTCATAGCATTTGACAACTTCAAATTCTGCAAGGTATGTCTAACTTTCTCAGACATTTCATTGTTAACAATGCAAAAATAACCAAAGGTTTCATGCATTTACTTAAACAAGACACCCTATTCTTTTGGGATGAGGCTGCACAAAAATCCTTCGAGGCTTTGAAAAAAGCACTGTTATCAACCCCCTTTTTAAGTTCGTCAGCTTATACCTATGATTTTATTTTATATTTGGCCGCATCTGATTCCATGGTTGGTGTATTTTTGGTTCAGGAGGATGATAAGCTCCAAGAGCACGTCATTTATTACCTTTCTCATGTGTTAATAAAACCTGAACTGAAGTATTCACGCATTGAGAAGTTGACACTTTCCGTTGTGTATGTCGTTCAGAGACTATGCCACTACATTTTACTACGAACTACTAGAGTAATTGCGGGCGCCAATCCATTTCAATATGTTTTAACCCGACGCATAATCAGGTGTAAATTTAATAAATGGATTGTTATTCTCCAAGAGTTTGATCTCACTTTTCAATCCACAAAATAAAAAAATTCCTTAGTATTCGCAGAACTCATATCTGAGTTTCCTATGGGTGAAGAGCTTAACATAGAAGATACCTCATTCCCTGATGAGCATACATTTATCATTGCAACCTCTAATCTTGGGTATGGAGATATTTTGATCTATCTCTAGACTTTGATATTTCCACCATCTTTTTCTAGGGAAGAACAAAAAAAACTTCCACTTCCACTTCCTTGTTTCTAAAGCATTTCGGCCATCATTTATCCTTCTGAGCTCATACATTATGGGGCATCTATTATTAGTCAAATTGACACTTCTTCGTCTGTGACAACACTGCAATGTCGTTCACACAAAAGGACATTATGGATGGAAGAGCCTTATTGGCTATAGATGTTTATGACCTTAATCATACATTATTTTCTCTAGATTATCCATTTTTGTGATACATTTTTAGGACATAACTGTGACTATTGCAACTGCCATCTTGCGAGTTATCCACTGGTGCTCCACTGGCCACCTCTGGTTTTTACAAAAAATGTTGCACCCGCTACTTGCTGGCATAATAATCACGTGTCACTCGCTCGTTGTCAAGTTTCATACTTGCGGGGTGCCTTCTAAAATCACGAAAAATAAAAATAAAAATAAAATTAGAGATAGTTATGGTAGTTTTCGTAACTACCATACCTTCCCTAACTACTTACCTATCGAACCTATCTTCTCAAACTTCGTTATAAATACAAGGGGAAGGCTATAGGATAGGGGAGAACCCTTTGTGTATTGAAATGATGAATAAATATATGTAGAAGGAGAGGAACATGGCCCATAATTAGGTTTCAACAGTGCTTGTTGCAGAATCAGGTATAACTTATTGTCATTTGTATGATTAATACAAGAGATTATCTTTTCCCATAAAATAGTTCTATCTATTTTATGAATTAAATCTAGTGAATCTGTCATGCTTCCTTTATGTATGAGTTTCATGTTTGATTGTCCATGCCTATGTAGTCAAATTTTTTTAGGAAGGCATTTCTTATTTTGCAGGATTCTTCACTTAGGAGTGCAGATCGAGAACTCATAGTTTCAATCCTGGATCAAGCTTCTTGTATTCATGTGAAATCTCAAGCACAACAGATCTATGGAACAAACACAACAGTTACTAGAGATGCATGTAGAAAAATGTATGGAAGCACTGTGCAAAAGGTTTGCAACAGTAAAATAATCTCATATATCCAGAAGATAGTTTACAATGTGTAACAATGGCTACAATAAGCTAAGCAATTTGAATTCCAAAGGTGGTCATTCAAATTTATGCATGAGAGTGGCTTACTAGGCAGTTAACACCACTCGACACATCAATTAACCACTTAACTAATCAATAATTGACTCTAACTGACTCTGAAACTGACTAACTGAGTCTAACTCAATGCATAACTCAACTGATTTCCCAAAAATAGGGGAGGGCGCCATATGTCTGTAGTTGAACTGAATGGTAGGTGAGAATAACACCGGATTAGGTCAAACAGTGTAGTAAGGCGCCCTAGTATCACTAGTTGGATGAATAGTGCACACTAGTCATGCAAATCAACTCCTGAATGGTGGAGGAGGCTCAGTTGATGGTCCAGTTGGCTCCTAGAATGTAGGAGGAGGCTCAGATGATGGCCCAGTTGGATCCTAGAATGTAGGAGGAGGCCCAGTTGACTGAAACTGTGATCTGCTGATGATGTAAGCACATGATGGAGTCAAAATACTTAGGATAAGTGGATAACTAAGCTGTAAGGCTCAAATAAATGATGCGTGGTTGGAAAATTATCCAACACTCCCCCTTATGCTAATCTCATGGAGGTATAAAAAAATAATAAAAGGGCCCTAGCAACAAAGGCCATAGGTCACCCAATACAAAAATAATCCAAAAATGCTAGAAAACATTTAAGTGAGGAAAGAGGGAAAAACCCAGTGGGAAAGAAAACCCCCCCTCAAACTGAACACTGAAGGATCTAATCTGTCCTCACCATAGTATAACTAACCCCCAACAGTGAATGAAGTTAAATGAACTTCTTCTCAGTGAATTTGTTGGTGAAGATGTCTGCAATTTGCTCTTATGTAGGGCAATATTGCAGTACAATGGTTTTGTCATGCATAAGCTCTCAGATGTAGTGCATGTGGATCTCGATATGATTGGTCCTCTGTCTCTGAACCGGATCTGTCGAGATCTTTATAGCACTCTGATTGTCACAAAATATGACAGTAGAAGTGGTGCTACCAATATCAAACTCCGCTAGAATACCTTGCAACCAAACTGCCTGAATGCAAGCATTGACTGCTCCTCGATACTCTGCCTTTGTCGAAGATAAGGAAATGGCGGCATGCTTTTTGCTTGACCATAAAATAGGCCCTGTTCCAATCATGAAAACATATCTGGAAGTGGAATTCCGATCAATGCTATCACCCGCCCAATCTGAATTAGTGAATCCAACCAAATCTAGATCGAAATCCGCAGCCTAGTGAATGCAAAAATGCTAGTACCCTGCACATAATGAAAGATTATTTTGGCTGCCTTCCAGTGAAGCTCATGGGGTTGCTGAATATACCTTGACACAACACTCACGTCATAAGAAATATCAGGCCTAGAGTGTGACAAGTATAGAAGAATTCCAATCATCTGTCGATAAAGTGTAGAATCCACCAATGGTGTAGAATCACCATCCTCCAGACTGATTCCTAAGAGGAATGGGAATTGTGCTGCTTTACAATATCCTATATTAAACTTTTTTAGCAGGTATGAAGCATATTTTTACCGAGATATGGTGATCCCATCAAAATTCTGAGTGATCTCGAAGCCAATAAATTGCTTCAACAAGCCTAAATCACTAATGTCGAATGCTAGATGTAGTGCGGTTTTTATATTGCCAATCAAAGAAAGAGTGCTTCCTATAATAAAAATGTCATCAACATAAAGGAAAATGTTCAGAAAATTACCTTCATTCTTCTATAGGTACACATTTGGATCTGATTCGCATCTTGCAAAATTTTGTGACAGAAGGAAGGAATCCATCTTTGCATACTAAGATCTTGGGGCCTGTTTTAAACCATACAATGATTTCTTCAATCTAGACACTAATGTCAGATCTGATATGTAGCCTTTAGGATGCTTCATGTAAATATCTTCCTGAAGACATCCATGAATAAATTCACTCTTCACATCCATGTGGTGCACTTCCCAGTGCTTAGATGCGGAAATTTCCAAAACTAGGAGGATAGAATCCATTTTTGCAACCAGTGCAAAGGTTTCTGTGTAGTCCACACCATGAACTTGTGAGAATCATTTTGCCACAAAAATAGCTTTGTATTTTCAAGTTGATCCATATGCAGAAACCTTCGTTTGGTAGACCCATTTTCATTGAACTAATTTCCTCCCAGGTGGAAGAGAAACTAGCTCCCATGTAGCATTTTTCTGAAGAGAATTGTACTCTTCATCCATGGCGTTTTGCCATATCGGATCTCGGTGGGCATGATAGTATGATTTAGGATCTGAAACTATAATAAAAAAATATTTTTCATACAATAATGGATCAGAGTGTGAAAGAGCCATACCTGCTCTTTGAAAGTCTGCTTGAGTTCTTCTTGGATTGGCAGGATTTCCAATGTTAGAACCAACAAAATTGAGAGTCTTTTCTGCCCACTTTGGAAAATGAGGGGGATCATTTGGATCCGAATATGAACCTGATATTTTGTGTTCATTAATGTTTGATAAAATATCATAAATATCATAACACAAACTTTCATCATCTTCTTCCGAATCTTCTTCTTGGAGAGGAGGAAATTCAACAGTTTCTTCCTCGACTAGTTTTAGATCTTGAAGCGGTTCTTCAAATTTGACACTTCACTCGATGAATATATTTTTGTATATGATATACATGAGTTTGTATCGTTTGGATTCTTCAGCATATCCAATGAGGATGCACTCAGTACTTTGTGGTTCCAAATATCTTCTCTTCTCAGTCGGAATTCTAGCCCATGCAGTGGAGCCAAAAACCCTGAGATTGGACACATCAGGTTTGTGACCAGTGTAGGATTCGAAGGGAGTATTATCTTTGAAGGATGAGTGTGGAACTCCTTTTGAATGTATGCAGCAAAATTCATGGCCTCATCCCAAATATTTGGAGCCAAACCTTTTGACTCAAGCATACAAGTGGCCATCTCTTTCAGTGCTCGGTTTTTCCTCTCCTCTACACCATTCTACCGAGGTGTGTAGGGGATTGTGTGCTGGATTTGGATTCCATTTTATGCACAAAGTTTCAGCAGATCTGATTTGATATATTCTCCACCATTATCAGATCTAAGAGCTTTGATATTGCTCTCAGTAGCAGTCTCAACAGAAACCTTGAAATTCTTGAATTTTTCTAGCACTTCCGATTTGTTCTTGAGAAAGTAGACCCATGTGAATTTGGAGAAGTCATCAATAAATGCCAGAAGATATCTCGAGCCATTCATGGAGGTATTTGGCAGCGGACCATTGATATCACTGTGAATCAGCCCCAAAATACAAGAAGCTCTTCTAGCTTTTCATTGATCAAACTTGTGCTCGGGGTGCTTGCCAATGATGCAACCCTTGCATATCCCTTTCGAGGATTTGATGTTCGGAAGGCCTTCAACCATGGAATTATTTTGTATCAGTTGAAAATATTTATAATTTAGGTGTCCAAACCTCTCATGCCATATTCGGCTAACCTCATTTCCATGAGTTAGAAGGGCACTTGGCTTTGAATGTGGAAAAAAGTGGGAAAAATCATATGTTTTTGCAGCATGATTTGCCTTTCCTACTGCAATGAGATTTCCATTGGAAATATCATAAATTTCAACATTATTAGGGTCGAATACAACCTTATTTAAAAAACCAGTGTGTGTCATTTGATACACAGAAAGCAGGTTCAAACCTAGTGAAGGAACATAGAGAACATTTTGAAAAATGCCATGTTCTAAATGAATAGTACCTTTTCCTTTCGAATAAATTTGTGAGTCATATCCCATGTGGATGGAGATGCAGCTGTCGGAGTCCAATGATGAGAAGGAGTATTTGCTTTCAACCATGTGATTCGAAGCTTTTGAATCTATGAGAGAAGCTGTAGAATTTGAAACACTTGCCATGAGTGCATGACCTCTTTCTATATGATCATTGTTGTCCTTCTTCCTTGCGCCATCTGGAAGAGTAATGTTGTTTTTCTCCAAGAAAAGGGCCATCTGATCAATAGTTTTCTTCATGCATAAGATTTCAAGATGAAATCCCCTACCAAAATAAGAACACTTTGTCTTCTCTTTTCCATTTTGCTTGTCTTTTCTTGAACAAGAGGGCTCATCTGACTGCTTGGTCTTCTCCTTTTGATTCGGATGATCAAACTTGGCCTTCTCTTTCTTTTGATTTCCTTTTCCATTCCTAGCTTTGGGTCCTCCAGCAAAAAGGTCTTGATCTTTGGAGGTTTTAATGGACCCCATTTGAGCAAGCTTATCATGCTCTTTTGTTAAGGACTCAATGAATGCATTCAAGGTAGGTATCTTCCAATTCTAGAATAGTGAGTTTTCCTGAATGGAAAGTAGAGACAAACACCAAATAATCTTTTCCTATCTTCGTAAGGATAGAAAGAATCAACTGATTATATTCCTTCTCAACACCAAATTGCTTCAACTGTAGTACCAAATGCTTAAACTTGGTGAAAAACTCAGTGATGTTTTTGAAATTCTCAGCATTTAGGGCAATCAACTCATTATCCAACTGACAAGCCCTCATCTCATCCAGCTTACCAAAAATATTGGCAAGTTGTTCCCACACTTCTTTTGGAGTAGACAATCCACTGAGATGGAAAAGAAGATCCTTCGAAATATTGAGACAAAGAAAACCATAAGCTTCATCAAGCTTATTGAAGTACTTGGACTTCTCTACTTCAAAATTTGGCTCCGGTTTTAGGCCCATGGTGACTCCGTAAAATCCCTTAGAGTGCAACACAATTTCAACATCATCCTTCCATTGATGGTAGTTGAAAGACGTGAAGATATTTTGTGAAGAAGAGTCCATCTCTGCAATAGCGAATGTAATAGGAGGGAGTGAGAAACCTGCAATCACAAACAAACAAGAACCATTTAGGTCGACAACCTGCACTTTTCAAGTTGCATCACACCCGGAGTAGACTATCAAGAAAGCTTGAAGATTCGGATGCACAATATCCAGGAATTATGTGGAAAATTTTCGGCTTCTGGTGCAGAATTGGACTTTTTTTTAGCAATAGTTGCAACTGCAGAAAACTGTTGCAATATTTTTGAGCAATAGTGGCTCAATATTCATATGAAATCTATGTGGAAGAGTTGTCTTGTCCATTCGATGAGCTCTGATACCATGTGAAATCTCAAGCACAAAGATCTATGGAACAAATACAACAGTTACTAGAGATGCATGCAACAAAATGTATGGAAACACTGTGTAGAAGGTTTGCAACAGTAAAATAATATTATATATCGAGAAGATAATTCACAATGTGTAACAATGGATACAATAAGACAAGCAATTCGAATTCCAAAGGTGGTCATTTGAATTGATGCATGATAGTGGCTTCCTAGGTAGTTAACACCACTCGGGACATCAGTTAACCACTTAACTAATCAATAATTGACTCTAACTGACTCTGAAACTGACTAACTGAGTCTAACTCAATGCAGAACTCAACTAATTGCCCAAAAATAGGGGAGGGTTCCATATGTTTGCAGTTGAACTGAATGGTAGGTGAGAATAACACCAGATTAGGTCAAACAGTGTAGTAAGGCGCCCTAGTATCACCAGTTGGCTGAATAGTGCGCATAGTCATGCAAATCAACCCCTGAATGGTGGAGGAGGCTCAGATGATGGCCCATTTGGCTCCTAGAATGTAGGAGGAGGCTCAGATGATGACTCAGTTGGCTCCTAGAATGTAGGAGGAGGCCTAGTTGACTGAAACTGTGATCTGTTGATGATGTAAGCACACGATGGAGTCAAAATACTTATGATAAGTGGATAATTAAGTTGTAAGGCTCAAATAAATGATGTGTGGTTGGAAAATGCTCCAAAAATTCAAGGTACTCTTACTTAACTTATTACCCTAGTTCTTCTTCGTTAAGGAAAGGTCTTGTTATATGCTTTCCTATTGATTAGATTCTGTAATTTTTTAATAGTACGTTGGTGACCTCTATAAACCTCCCAATCATAGGTTAAAATTCTGAACAACAGACACTTAGGAGTTAGTTAAGATCAACTTGTTATAATATATCCATTAGGTAAAGTGTGTTTCTTTAGTATGCATTAGTATACATTTGTAAATATGTAATCTGACGGTCACAATATGTTCTTGACATAGAGTGATCCGACGGTTCATCATCTCCTCGATCTTAACGACCATTGATCCATGGCTTAACAATTTATTGATCCATGATCTCTATTTAAATATAATGGAGAGTCATTTGTTAGTTGATTGATTATGAGAATCTCATTTGTAACATTCCTTTTGCATAATAATATTGTCTCAAGTAGGCACTATTTGGTTGGGGCCATGGAGTATTTCCCTCTTCGAGTGTTTAAACCATGTAAAAACATCAGTGCGTTGATTTGTAATATGTTTATGTGAGTGGATGATCAATTTGTCCAGTATCATGGAAATATCCTGTGTATTTGAACATGGTATCAAATCTCTTATGAAGTTCTGCTTTTGTTGGTGATATAGATCTTGAACTGTTGTTGCTGAAGGTTGTTAAAGGATTTATAGTTCTAATATTTATGTGCATTTAGAGGCTATGAAATGAATTCCATTGTGTCTAGAGAACCATTTATAGCTGGAAACACTTTTTGTTTAATTGAAAATGGTTTATGGTTGCCCAAGATACGACCATTTTACCAGATCTGGAGGTATAATGTTTACAATTACACATTTTTTTATATTTTTTTCTCATATTATTTCATATTTCTACTTGGTTTTTGTTTTTATTTATGATCTACTACCTTTTCAATATGCATATTCTCTTTAGCGTGTGCTCTTTGCGAACTCGACAAATTAGAAATAGAGTGAAAAGGGTTTTCTTTATTGCGTATGCTCTTTGCCATGTGCTTTGTGCGAACTCAGTAAACCAGAAACAATGAGAAAAATTGCATTTCCAGGAAGGAAAACCAAAGACTAACCCCAAGTTTGGACATTTTAGTTTCAAAATTTTGTTTTAAGTTTTTAGGCAGTTGTTTAAAGTGTCCTGGAGGCCAGAAGGCACAATTTTTTGGTTACGCACACTCTCCCAACAACAATAACAATCCCATCTTCTTCCATAATATTACCAAATATTTTGCTTAGCTCACTTGGTTGAAATTTACTTTAAAAAATAATATTTCTTGGGTTCAAGTCCTTTTTGTAAAAGTTCATGTAAACTTTAAGTTATAAAGTAGCCATATTGCAGAAGTGTTTCCCACTTGTTTTGTAAAAGTGGGTCACTTATTTTGAAACAACTTATTTGTAAAAGTGAGATAATAGGAAAAGTTAGTAAGGGGGTGATTATTTAATGATTATTTCTCTTTACCGTGTGGATCAACCCTTTCCTACCACGTGGGTCATTGGCTATTTTTTACGCCTTTCTTAAAAAATGCATAACTTCCTCGTCCAGAGTATGTTTTCAATGCCTTTTTTACAACCTGCCTATTTTTTCAAGATATTTGCATCCATACCATCAGTTTTTATTTTAATAGCCAGTGTATTACATTATTATCACCCCATGTGATATTCTACTCACCAGTTCCAACTACTTCTCATGGAAATCTCATATGGAGGATGTCTTATGAAGTAGAGGACTTTACGATAATACCTTGGAGAAAGAAAAAATAAGCCATTGATGATGATAATAAAATAAAATGGGACAATAAATGTGATGAATCTCCTGGATTGATCAGGTGTCAATTTATATTGATTTATGATTCCACCTATCTGGAATTGATGAATCGGATAAAGCTTGGTAAAAGTTGGAAGCTGTGTTTGGTAAAATAGAATGAGATTTGAGGTCTCTTTCTAGAAAATGAGTTGATTTCCTTAAATCCAAGTGACTTTTATTGCATTCAAGATTGTCTATCTAAGTACAATACTCTTAGACTCTCGGTTGAAGAATGAAAAATAAAAAGGGAAGATGAGAAATGTATCTTTCATATTATTCCCAAACTTGGAACCACCTACTATGTTTGTGTATCTACGTTTTACTTCATGAAATAATCTATGGGGGTTCACTATACAAAACCCTCTCTTGAATCCTTGATTTGAGAGCAAGATAATCTCTTACATCTTGGAGTAATCAACAATGTCAATACTTCTAGCAAAGGCTTGGTGGTGCAATAGAAGAACAAAACTAAGAATCCCAATAAGCAAAATCCCCGCAATAATAAACCAAACAAGGGTCCTAAATGCTCTCATCCAACTCATCCTTCCAAAAATGATGAAGGAACCAAATAAAAAGGGAAGAAGGTTGAGCTCCATTGCAATTTTTTTGGGAAATATAATCATGATGAATCTAAATGTTTCAAGAAGATGACAGCCTTGGAAGCAGCAATGAAGAAGCACAACATCAACCTTGATTTGTCTACATAATATACATCTCAAGGACATGCAATTTGTACTTCTAGTTTTTCTCTTAATGCATATTCTTCTTCTCCCTTAAATGAGTGTCTCATTGATTCTAGATCATCTTATTATATGGCTAACGATGAAGCCATATTTTCTACTATAAATGAAGGTAACGCCAAACAAATATTTGTTGGTGATGGTAGATCTCTTAGTGTTGTAGAATCTAGAACTCTTCAGGTTGATGTTGGTCATTTCAATGATGTACTATGTGTTCCAAGAATATCTTCCAAATTATTTTTTTCAGACTATCAAATCACGCATTCTGGTGAAGGAAAGACTATAACGTTTATGCCTCACCAAGTTGTAATCAATGATTTCAAAGATCCTAAGCATTTCATAGCTACTAGAAATGTGGATGATGTTAGTAGGTTGTACAAATTTAACAACATTGGGTCATCACCGTTTCCCTCAATTGTTGTTGTTCATAGCGATGACTTGAGAAAACTTTGGCTTGAGAAATTTGGTCACTTAAATTATTTCTCATTGCAACAACTATATAAAGAAAATAGGGTGACAGGTCTTTTGATGGTAATTTGCAGGGATGGTTTTTGATGAAGTTGTGTAGTCAGAAAACATCATCAGGACAATTTTGACAAATGTGCCTCTTGGCATGCCTCGACCCCCTTGCACCTTGTGCATAGTGACTTGTGTGGTCCTCTTCCTTTTGATTCATTTTCTAGCTTCAAATATTTCTTAATTTTCATTGATGATTACTATAGAAAAAAATGGGTTTATTTCTTAAAACTTAAGAGTGGATTCTTTGACATGTTCATGGCCTACAATACCCTTGTTGAAAAAGAGTCTGATCATCAAATTCTTAAGTTAAGATCTGATAGTGGGGGAGAATATGTTAACAACAAGTTCACTACCTTTTTTACTGCACAAGGAATCCAACAACAACACGTTGTTCCATATATGCCACAACAAAATGGTGTAGCTAAAATGAAGAATCACACTTTAAAAGAAATGGCTAATTGTATGCTCCAAGCTAAGGGACTAAATATTCAATTTTGGGTTGAAGCCATAAATTGTGAAAATTACATAGTTAATTGCAACCCTGCTAAATATTTATAAGATATCTCACCAGAAGAAGCATGGATTAAAATTAAACCAAATGTAAGTCACTTCCATGTGTTTGCAAATGAAGCATGGGCTTATATTCTTGATAAAAAAACATAAAGCATTATAGCCTAAAAGTGAAAAGTGCATATTTGTTGGCTATTTTGAAGATGTAAAAGGTTATAGAATTATTCATCCACCAACTCATGATATAATTATTAGAACATATGTTAAATTTGATGACAATATATTGGACTACAAGCTTAGTCCGACGTCTGTGCCATCTAAGGCCGCCGAGCCTAATTTAGCGCTTGTGCCATAGTCTACTCTGAAATCCCTTGACAATGTTCCTACTCCGACTTCGGATGATGATAGTGAGGATGAAAATCCACCTTCCCCTACTAATTTTCCTCTATTTTCACCAACAAAACAACTTCCTCGATGGGCTCTTTCAACATGCAAAGAGGTTGGTGATCTTGTCAATGATATTGGAGATCAATGTTGAACACGTTCTCATTTCCAAAAATCCACTTCTCTTTTGGCTCAAGTTCCAAAGAATCATGGTCTAGAGACTTTTGTGAAAGCTTCACGGAATCCATATTGGCATGCAACTATGGATGAACAATATCATTCCTTAATGCCAAATGATACTTGGGATCTAGTACCTCTTCCGAAAGGAAGAAAACTTGTCAGATGTAAATTGGGCGACAAAACTAAGTATGCATCAGATGGAAGTGTTGAAATGATTAAGTCAAGGTCAGTTTCCAAAGGATTTTCCCAAGTTGAAGGAATTGACTACAATGGAACCTTTTCCCATGTTTCAAAAATGAACTCCATCCACCTTGTTCTTTCCCTTGCCTCCTTACATAAATGGGAGGTCCAAAAAATGGATTTCAAGTATGCTTTCTTGAATAGGGATTTGCAGGAAGAAATTTACATGGAATAACCTCCTAGCTATGTTCAAAATGACTCTAGCCTTTTCCATCACCTTAATAAATTCTTATATGGCCTTAAGGAATATCCTCGAGATTGGTATGCCAACATGGATAACTTTCTCCTTGATACTAGTTTTTCTAAATGCCATTTTGAACCCAAACCAATAAAGAAGGAAATCATATCATCATCCTTGTTCTTTATGTTGATGACCTTATTCTTACTGGTAATGACCATAAAATTTTTACCGATGTGAAATCAATCCTTAAGAATAAATTTGAAATGACAGACTTAGGAAATCTGCATTATTTTCTTGGCTCCCAATTCTCGCAAACCAAAGAAGGAATCTTTATTTCTTAGTATAGTATGATAGTGACCTTGTTCATTGCTTTCACATAGAAGACTGCAAACCAGCCCCATGTCCCTTCCAATCTAGAGTCAAAATTTATGCCACTTTCACTTCACTCGAAGCAGATGCCACACTATATCATCAACTTGTTGATAGTCTCTTATACTTGATTCATACCCATCCCAATATTTCCTTTGTTCTTGGTCTTATTTCCCACTATATGCAAACAACCCATGTAATCCATTGGAAAGCAACTGTTGGTTTGGTTTTGCAACCAAGCTTTGTGCAATGGGCACCTATCAACAATGTGATAGCAGTTTCAATGTTGAAAGCAAAAACAACTATAAATTAAATCTAAATCTAAACTAACATGTGCATATAACAAATAAATCTAAAAACGATTCATAGAAAGAACAAGAAATAAAAGAATGTTTTGTATTATCATACCTCAAATGGTGAGGATTTGTGGTGTTGAGTGGCTCCAAGGGTGAGATGCTCCAGGCTCCAATGGTCTCTTCTCCAAGATTGCTACAATGGTCAAGAACTCATGAGAGATTTTGACAGCATGAGGATAGGATGATGGATGGATGGAAAGTGAGGATCCCCTACCACCTTTTTATAGTTTTTGGTGGTGGGGAATACCATTATGGTTTTGAGGAAACCAATGGTATTGACCAACATGGTTTAGGTACCTTTTCCCTCCTTTTTCCTTTTTTGAATATTTTGAATATTTTTATTCCCTTTTTAATATTTTTGGGAATTCTTGGACCCTTTTTGAGGGTTTTTTATGCTTTTTGAGAAAAAATATTCATTTTGAGGAGAAAAAGGGGTGTATTATGGTCTTTTTGTGACCTTTTGATGGCTTTAGAGGCTCAAATGGTGGAAAAGTGGACAAATGGGTCATGTGAATAAGGAAATGAACTAGTGAACACTTTTTGGGTGTTAACAGATTGCCCCCTGATGTGTGAGGGCAGGAGCTCATCATATGGCCGATAGACATCATAGTTCTTTTGTCTTTTTCCTAGGGTTTGGGGAAGAGAAGAGATCGGTTGGAGACTGGATCCACGGCCCTTGGAAGCTGCACAACAAACAATATTACATGGCCTCAATATGAATGAGGAATAATCTCTGATAATGGACGAGGCGGGCATACCCATGCTCATATCAAGACATATACATAACAATTAGTCCCAAGAAGGGGGACCTGAATAATACATAAAAAATTTGCTGGTATATCATGATGGTCCAAAGGGGGACACTATTTTGGGATGTACTCATGATCATGACATGATTGATCTCAATAACTGATACACTGGAATAAAGCAACAACCATTCTGAACAAGGTCTCAGAAGGGTTGATGAACTGCTGAATCTAAAGGTGTCCATCATCTGTAGGGACTCAATGACTCTGAGGAGTATATGTAACTGTATACTCGAGGGAGTATAAAATTGGGGTACATCTGAATATTGTCGCCATGCACAACCCAGATATCTATAGAAAAAATGTAACTGGTTGTTTCCATAGGTAGAATCTCAAATGTGGAAGAGTCAGGTGGTATCCGGGGTCTTCAACAAATAACTGAACGGACCAATACCCTGTGTGAGTCTCAACGATGCGATCAAGGTGTTGAAGTCGAGCATGTGAGAAACAACCATTTGGAGAGGCACGGAGGACTCTTCTCGAAATGATTCGTAGGCACTCATCATAAATGGTGATGAGTCCAAGACACAGGGACCTCTAGGTCTATCCTCTGGAATAAATTTGGGTGTCGTCGACAGAGGGAGACCAACAACTAACAAGGAAATGATGTTTCCTTGATAGGAGCACGAGGTGTAGAGCTGAAGTGTGGTAGTGCTGATGGTAGGACTGACATACTTGTGGGGATGGGAAGTAACTGGGGTCATAGAGTGGGTGGACTCAAACTTCCTTTGTTTAGAGCATGATGACACGGTTGACCTGGCAACGTAGGGAACTGACTTGTAGGTTCGGGGATCATAGCTTTTAAGGACTGAAGGGTATGTATTAACTCGGGGGGGGGGGACGAGCTGATGGGTGCTGTCGATGGATTCTCAGGGTGACATATTGCAGAATACTCTGAACAAAGGCGACCAAAATGGGAAGCTGCCATATGAGTAGACGTGATTTGTTGTGGCACCGAGGAGCACCATTGGGTCCTTCTTCATAGTTTTAATGAGCTCCAAGAAGGGATAAAAGTGTGCTCTGAAATGGTATTGTCCTATGGATTTTGTGAGCCCATGACTGTTCGTGCCCATGGGTGCTTTCATTTTTTAGGAATCTGAAAACGATAAGAAGACTCTGCAGTGGTTGTGAGTACCATCCTGTGGGTTTTTATGAGCCTGGGATGGTGATTGCTCGTGGTCGCTTTCATGTTTAGAGAGTCTGAAAGCAGTAAGTGGACTCCATTGGTGTTCTTTTTCGTAAGTTAGTCTCAAAGGCCCGAAAAAGCATAAAATGATGCAAATGGAGAACTCTTCTAGCCGATGTGACTAGAGTATTCCTTTTTCGTAATTAGTCTACAAGGTCCGGAAAAGGGGTAAACTTATACCATGTAGACGCCCTTTCAGATACGTTTAGCGAGCATGAAAGTAAGCAAGGTTGCTCGACGATCTTTTCATTGTTTTAGGAGTCATAAAAGAGCTTAACAGAAACTCCCTAAGTGCCTTTTTCGTAAAAGGAATTGCTCAGCCCGAAAAAGGGGTAAAACTATACCGAACAAAAAGGGATTGATGAGAGCAAGAAAAGGTCTCAAGCATCGTCATGAGTGTGGAATATTGAATCCGGTGACATAAAGATTGTCAAAAAGGGGCAACAGCCAATGTGGCACGCAAACTGAGGTGATGAGTGGCATTTTGAAAAAATGCTTGAAAATTATGGGGTGAGAGCGAGAAATGATCTCAAGCATCATCACGAGCACGGAAAAATGAATCCGACGATATCAAATTTGTCAAAAATGGACGATGGTCGATGTGGCATGCAAACCGACGCAACGAGGGGGCATGGAAAAAATGCCAGAAAAATCTGGAGGTGAGAGCGAGAAATGATCTCAAGCGTCATCACGAGTGCGGAAAACTGAATCCAGCAATATAAGACTCGTCAGAAACGGACGACGGCCGATGTGGCACACAAACCGAGGCAACGAGGGGGTATGGGAAAAATGCCCGAAAAATCTAGGCGTGAGAGCGAGAAATGATCTCAAGCATCATCACAAGTTCGGAAAACTAAATCCAACAACATAAAGATCGTCAAAAGAGGGCAACAGCCGATGTAGCATGCAAACCGAGGCGATGAGGGGCATTTTGGAGAAATGCCCAAAAATTATGGGGGTGAGAGCGAGAAATGATCTCAAGCATCGTCACGAGCATGGAAAAATGAATCCAGCAATATAAGACTCATAAAAAACGGACCACGGTCGATGTGGCATGCAAATCAAGGCTACGAGGAGCATGGGAAAAATGCCCGAAAGTTTTTGGTGAGAGCGAGAAAGCATCATCACGGGCACAGAAATATGAATCCGGCAGTGCAAATGGTGTGAAAAACGGAGGTCATAAGGACTCCGGAATGGTCAAAGGAAATAACTAGGTTAAAAAATGGCTACAAATAAAGGTGATCCCACCAAGCCAAGGATGCAGTGGTGGGGGAAATGATGACCCGCGGGGGAAGAATACTAGATGTACCAAATCAAATCAAATATGCAAGTGATATGTGACCTCAAAAATGGTTAAGATCACACATGTGAAAAAGTGAGCAGGGTTAATGACCTGCCCCCATGCTATGTGCATGGGGTTTATGATTGTGGATCACATATGTGTTGGTTTGAACAATGGGGTCATTGAAATAATGAGATAGATGTGATGGGGAAGGTTCAAAATGATTGATCATGCCCCCTATCCCAGGGTCGAGGTAATCTATTATGCCCCCTGACTTAGAGGTGTCAAGGTGGTGCAGATGTTGTCTCAGAGAGGGATTAATAGGGCATTGAGTAACTGTTGGAGGGGGAGTGTACCATGAGGTTGTGGGCCGTGGTGGCATACTGAAGTGATGATATGATGATGGGGGATTCCCCTTGTGGGGTGGATGCCCCCAGTATCTCCGACGTGAATCACGATGATGATGAGTAGGCAAGGTATTGGGCCTTCCCCCATGTTGTGGACATGTGGTTTCCTCATCGATTTGAAAGGGTTGAACATGTGTGTCAAAGGGATCAATGGAAGGGGCCGACCGGACAGAGGGGTATACAGTGGAAATCGTGTAAATGGTGTTAATTTCTTCCGAGGAGGAAGATGGTGGGGGATGAATTTACTAAATGAGAAGAGGGGATATCTCTAGGTCGACGTTATTCAACTCGTACAGTGCTGCTCTGTAATCTGGGAAATCGGGGCAGTGATGTGAATAATGGCCGTAGATTCCGCATATTGCACAAGGATGGTTTGTGCGCAATGATTTATCATGAGGTTGAGGAGGTGGCTCAAGTCTTACCACTGGAATTCCGGTGTCGTCATCCAACATATTCATGTGTTCTTGGAGTGCAGGTAATTGTGGACATTGATGAGTGGCATGGCCTATGTTGTCACACAACGAGCACTTAGGGGGAATGCGAATAGTTGGGGGGTTTTTAGCTACCTTGGGGTTGCTGGGGGGGTGCGAGTTATGAGTCCAATGTTATAAGTTGGTGGGCCTCTGCCCCCTGTGTTCCGTAATGGAGGTGGGGCGTTTCTGGATGTTGATGCCGTAGTCACTATTGGGGGTGGTCTGTTTTTCAGATGAACGACCGGAGGGGGTGGGTGGTGGGTAGTAGGGATAGGTTGTACCGGTTGTAAAATAACAGTCGGAGTCGGCAGGGGGCTCGGAGCAGGTAAGTACCATACAGGTAGCCCTAATGTTAAGCCAAGAAGGTTGAGTGTAGCCATTACTGGCGAACTGACAACTCTGGAAAATGGGAACAAGAACGGGATAGTATGAATTGGCGTTGTGGTAATGAGAGGTGGTGTGATTCCTATGTTTGGCATACCCATAAGAGGAGGTAGTCCTATGTTGGGCATACCTAAAGGTGGAGTGTCCCCTATATTAGGCAAGCCTAAAGGGGTTGTTGTTACCATGGATGGCATAATAGTAGAAGGGTTTGTGGATGTATCTCCAATAGTACTGGTGAAAAGTGGGTCGTATTGTGATCCAGCCATGAGGTTGGTTGATGATATTTCAGTAGGGTTTTTGGATTCAGCCTCAGAATCAGATGTGAAGTGAGGCGTGTCAGAATCGGATGACTGTGTGTTTGGCCGATGACGTGTCGAGTCAAGGGATAAGGCTCTACGTCAGTGACGTGTAGAGCCAAGTATACCGAACTGAGGGGGTTCACCCTGAAGACGACGAGATCGTCTTAAATTCTCAATGGTGATAAATATTTTTAAAAATTTCAGTGTAAGGTGGTGATGTAAAAAAAACTCGAAACCCTAATGCAACAATGAGTGCAAGAGGGGAGTGAAAAAATAAAGGCTCTCAGGCCAACAACCAACCTCAAAAAGCACTTATTATAGCAGCTGTGCTATAATAAGTGGAGGGATGCAACAAAATTGGTCAGAATACCAAAAGTCAAACAGTTTCTAGAAAAAAGGGGTGTTACTAGACCAAAGGTGGGTAATGTATCATGCAAACACCTAACTAGAAGTATTGTGAGTCAACAAACGATATCCTCTGCAAGGTGATGAAATCCAAGTCAGACAATATAGAGTGTTGAATCAACGGCTAGATATCCCCCTACCGGGAGGGATACCGGGTAGACAATCCTAAAGAGTGGCAACTAGGATACCCCGTTCATGACACGTTCGGTTGGGTGAATCTGCAGTTTGGTTCTATTGCCGCTGTAGGGTGTACACCGAGAACTTCAAAAGGTATCCTTCAGTTACTGAATGGATTGCGGTATTCCACTCAGACTTCCGGAACCAGTCTGGCTACTTCAACCCTCCTAAGGGAGAGGCCTTCCTGATAAATTGGTTGATAACCGTGTCAAAATTATAAGGGATTTTGGTACCGTAGAGGACAACCACTATGTCTCAAATGTAATAATTGAGGGGTGTTATTGGAACACCTATCCCCTCAATTCTACCTAACTACAGAATTATTTTAAGTGCTCCCCAAGTGGGGTTAAAAGTTTGTTGAGTTTAAGGTAAATTTTAAGGTTCAGTTTAAATTATGTGGCAGAGTGGGTGCAAGTGTGGTATTTAAACTGAAATTGATTTGCCTCGCATGGGCGATTGATTACAAATGAAAGAAAAGACGCTTCAAGTTTTGCAAAAAATAAAGGCGTTTTTGAAATGTAAATGCTTGAAAAAACTATTAAAAAATAATGGATCTTTGAAATAATTTGAAGGAAAGCAAATAACATAAATATTTCAAGAAATAAATGGATCTCTTAAAAGTTGCTTGGGCAAAGTATCGAGCAAATAAACAGTAAAACCTTGATCTAAATAAGATGCAGAAAATCTCTCTTTCAATTACTGAATTTTTTTAAAAAAATACTTTTAATGGAGCATTATAAATAGTAAAAGATTTAGTATGACTGTAAAAATGCAGAAAAATTAATGCTGTAAAATATGCTAAATGGGCAGAAAATACAGCAAAAACTATTTTCAAAAAATTGGTTGAATTCAAAAAAATTGCACCGCGGGTTTTGGGGAAAACAACCGCGATGTGCAGCGCGGGTTTCAGCCGCGCAGTCGCGATGTGTAGCGCAGGTTTCGGCCGCAAAGCCGCGATGTGCAGTGCGAGTTTCGGTCACACAGTCGCAATGTGCAGCGTGGCAAATGGCCGCGAAGCCGCGATGTGCAGCACGTAAAATGGTTGTGAAGCCGCGGCGCTGCGCGCGGAAAAAAGCTGCGAGGTCACGATGAGCGCGCGATTGTTGGGCGAAAAGCCACGAGGCGAAAGCCAAAAAATAGACGCCGAAAAATGAACTCGAAAATGGAAATTTCGGGCTGTTAATGGCAATAGAAAGGGCCAAGATCTAGCACAACAATGGATCTGCTGTCTAGGATGGCAGATCTATGAATTAAAATGATTAAAACTAAGAAAAACTAAGATTTAAAGCAAAAAACTGAGATCTAAGAATTCGAACCCAACGGAGTCGCCAAAAACTGTTGGCTTGGTTTTTCAACCAAGCTTTGTGCAATGGGCACCTATCAACAATGTGATAGCAGTTTCAATGTTGAAAGCAAAAACAACTATAAATTAAATCTAAATCTAAACTAACATGTGCATATAACAAATAAATCTGAAAACAATTCATAGAAAGAACAAGAAATAAAAGAATGTTTTGTATTATCATACCTCAAATGGTGAGGATTTGTGGTGTTGAGCGGCTCCAAGGGTGAGATGCTCCAAGCTCCAATGCTCTCTTCTCCAAGATTGCTACAATGGTCAAGAGCTCATGAGAGATTTTGACAGCATGAGGATAGGATGATGGATGGATGGAAAGTGAGGATCCCCTACCACCTTTTTATAGTTTTTGGTGGTGGGGAATACCATTATGGTTTTGAGGAAACCAATGGTATTGACCAACATGGTTTAGGTACCTTTTCCCTCCTTTTTCCTTTTTTGAATATTTTTAATATTTTTATTCCCTTTTTAATATTTTTGGGAATTCTTGGACCCTTTTTGAGGGTTTTTTTTTTATGTTTTTTGAGGAAAAATATTCATTTTGAGGGGAAAAAGGGGTGTATTATGGTCTTTTGGTGACCTTTTGATGGCTTTAGAGGCTCAAATGGTGGAAAAGTGGACAAATGGGTCATGTGAATAAGGAAATGAGCTAGTAAACACTTTTTGGGTGTTAATAGCAACAAAAAAGATACTTCAATATATTCAGGTATATTTTAGTTTTTTATTCATTACAATTCATGGGGGACTCCTTTGTTGGTTGGTTTTATTGATTTAGAATGGGAGAACAATCTTGATGATCGGAAGTCAGACTACCGCATGATATGTTTCCAGTCGTGTTTCAAAACCTATAACTTGGGGTTGTAAGAAACAACAATCTCTTACTCTTTATTCAGCGGGAGCAGAGTATTGATCCATAGTTAATGCCAATCAGGAAGCTTTGTGTATTTGACAGATCCTTTTAGAGTTTGGATTCGAGCAACATCATCTAAATACCCTTTAGTGTGACAATTAGAGTGCCATCAAGCTCACCAAATATCTAATTCTACGTCAACGCAAAAACACATCTAGATACATATGTACTTCATAAGAAATCTTGTTCATGATCTCCTTCTCAAAGTGCTCTTTTTCCCTATAAATAATTAAGTTGCAGACATATTCACAATGTCTCTTACATAAGCAAAGTTTTCTAAACTTTGATCTATGTTAGGCGCTCAAGAATTTTTCATTAGGGGTGGATAGAATCTAATGCCTCCTTCCTTCTCCTATAGTATCACTTTTGTAAATCCTTCAATCCTATCCCAAGTTGTTCTTAAGGGGGGGTGTTAGGATATTTAGACACTTAGGAGTTAGTTAATATCAACTTGTTATAATATATCCTTTAGGCAAAGTGTGTTTCTTTAGTATGCTTTGGTAAATATGTAATCCAATGTTCATGTTATCTTCTTGACATAGAGTGATCCAATGATGCATCTTCTCCTCAATCTTAATGACCATTTATCCATGAATTAACACTTGATTGGCCCATGATATCTATTTAAAGAGTATGGAGGGTAATTTTCTAGTTGATTGATTATGAGAAGCTCATTTGTAACATTCTTTCTTTTACATAATAATATTTCCTCAAGTACCTATTTGGATAGGGTCGTGGAGTGTTTCCCTCTTTGAGGATTTAAACCACATAAAAATATCAATGTGTTGATTTGTGATCTATTTGTGTGAGTAGTTTCTCAAACTATTTGGCCTCTTGGAAATATCCTATGTAATTGAATATTCTATTGTGTCATTTGCTTGTGGGTAATACAGACTGCTTTTGTGGTGTTGTATCAAAAATGATTTTGTCAAGGTCATGTTAGTGTTGTTGACGAAGTGAGTGCCTTGGTCACTAGTGAGACTTCTGGGACACCCAAACTAAGTGATGATATTCTCATAAATGAATTGAGTTGTTGTCTTTATGGAGAAATCTAGTATTGGTGTTACCTCAACCCATCTTGTTAGTTGGCATGTTGCAGTAATTATATAGCGGGTTTTTAAGTATTTAGTAGGAGGATTGATAGGGCCAATGAAATCCACCGCCCATTTCTCAAATGGATACATAGAATGTACCGATTGAAGTGGAAGTTCATCTCATCGAGAAGGCTTACCGACTCATTTGCAAACATCACATGTTCTAGTGTAGGATTTTGCATCCTTAAACACAATGGGCCACCATAGCCTAGCTTGGAGAATCTTCCTTCTAGTGGATTTTCCACTAACATGGCCACCCATAACACCGGTGTGGAATTCCCACAAAACATATTGTCATCCATGATCTAATATACATCAGCACAAAATTTCATCAATTTCTAGTTTTTAGAGTTGTCCCATAATCAACTAATATTCCACAACTCATACAACTAAGTGGCATTTCTGAGTCACGGAATAGTCGCCTGGTGCTTCCCAGTTGTGAGGAACAAAGTGATTTCTTCTAAGTGATCGAGAATAGATTCTACTTGGAAAAAAGTTGCATCAGGTAGCTGATCATCAATAGGTCCTTCGAATTCCCCTATGTCTATTCATGACAAGTGATCAGGCCCATGATTGTACTTCCCCAGCTTGACTATGACCTCAAAAGAGAATTCTTGAAATAAAAGTAACCATTCGTAGATATAGCCTTCTAGGATAGTTTTTTTCACCAGGTACTTGAGAGTTGAATGATATGTGAAAAACTTGGAGTGTCCTCCTAGTAAATAGTGACGAAACTTCTGTAAGGCATAAATCATCACCAATCCTTCTATCTATGTAGTTTTATAGTTGTGTTCAACCTGATATAGTTTCCTGCTAGCGAAGTACACATAGTTATCAATGTCGCCTTCCCTTGGATGAGTCAACACAACACTAAGGACAATTCCAGATGCATTGACATGTACATGAAATTCTTTTACCCAATCAGGAAACAAAAGGATGGGGATGTTAACTAATTTTTATTTGAGTATTCTAAAATATTTTTTCCAATCCATGGTCCAGTGCAAGGCTTATGATTTCTTTTGGTAGTTGTTCCAAAGGAGTTGTGAAGGAAGTGTGGTTTTGGATAAATCATCTATAGTAGCCTATATTTCCCAAAGTGGATCAAAACTACTTCAAAGATGTAGGGGCTGGAAGATTCACAATGACAACGATCTTTGCATGATCTACCAAAACCCCATTGTGATGAAAAATGTGTCATAACATGCTACCAAAGGGGACGTAAAAAATGCATTTCCGCAAGTTCAAATATATTCACATGTGGTGATAGAGATTTAACATCAATCATAATAGTGTAATGTGATATTTGAGTAGGCTATAAACTATCCAAGTATCCGGATAGAATTCCCAAAATTTGTGAAGAAAATCCTTGAAAGTTGCTACCATAATCCTTGAGAAAATGAGAGGTGCATCCTTAAGTCCAAATGGCATGACATCATAAATGAATGAGCCCCATTCTATCTTAAATGTTTTCTTCTTAATATCTTCCTCCAGAATTCGAACCTAGTGGTATCCCGAGAATTTGTATGTAAAGGATTATTCTTCATTTTCAAAAACTTAATCTAATAATTCATCACTGAAGGGTGTTGGAATGGGTCATGGACAAATGTAGCATTCAATATATGATAATTGACATATAATATAATATCATCACTATCCTTCTTTATCTGAATCTCTATGGGTTGATCCATTATGATTCATTTACTGGGAAAATTAGACCAGCACTCAACATCTGATAAATCTCCTTCTTTACTTTTTGTTTGACTCGGGGGTTCAATATGTATGGTCAACGTTTCACTAGTTTTCCATCTAGTTTTAATGCAATCTTCATCTCACTAATATCCCCTTGGATTCCTTTGAGTTTTGTAAATTTTTGTGAAAACAAGTCTTTGTATTCCTTCGAGAGGGAGGTTATCTCAAATACGGCTTGTTCTTCTGAGTAATATCCTATAGCTTCCATTTTTTGTTTATCGTATGTGCCAATGTTAACTTTCTCCAGTTTTAGAGTTTGTATATACAAAGATCCAACTTCTTTAGGTTTCATTTGTTGTACTTTTGAGGATCCCTCGGATTCCCTGAAGGTTAGGTACCGCAAGTGTTCTAAGTCATCCATATCTGAATTCTCTTGTTCTACTTTTGCGCAACAGAGAGAATATTCTATTTTTGGGATCGAGAAGATCATACCTAGAAATTATTGGTGAGCATGATAGATATGTGAAATTCTAGCATTTCACAATTTATCAGTGAATATGACTCCCTAGATTGTTGTCAGTGCCTTTGCCACCAAATTGTTGGTTGTGGAGAATGAAGAATCTTAGCAAAAATTTGCACTTAGCTTCTTCCAGCACCTGGTTTTCCTCCATGTTTCTTCATGCAGGTACCAAGCATTTGGAATGGGTCCTAAATCATGGAAGAACCGGTGAACCCAAAATTCTTGCTATAATCTGTTTATATGCCATTGGTGTTTGCACTGATCAATGTGAGCGAAGAGATTCGTCTGGCCCATATAAATTTCTACAACTATGTTAGCATGCTTGGAAGGTTTGATTCTGATCATCATAGCTAGTTGGGTTGTACTCCAATCAAGTATATCATTTTTGTGTGTTTCCCACCATCTTGTAGGGGTTCCTCTAAGTGTTGTATATGGGACATCCAAACAATATTCTTCCGCAACACAGGAGTTCATTTTTTGAAGAAACCCATTCAAGCCATTGATGACATCATACACTGAAGTATTTTTCAATTCTACTTCATTGTGCAATTTCAAGAAGATAGCTCATATCATATGTTTGTCCATTCATCCCGTGCTTCTTTATAATCACAATCAAAGGAGTGAATACCCATCTCATGGAGCCGTCTGTTGTAGGGTTCAAATAATCATCCCTTTTTCCTATTGTTAATGAGTATATGTTATCCAAAACATATCTCTCCTTGTTCTCATGTACTGGCTCAGTGTATTGTGGTATCTGGAGCGTATCTAGAGGTTATATAACCTTCATATTTCCAGGTTCAAAAGTCATTGTTTTGTTCTTCAAATTGATTACCCCATAGTTTTTGTAGGCCCATTCTATTCTTAGAGGCATTGGATAGGGACCGGTCTCTCCCATAATCTCAATTACTTTGAAATCAATGAAATTATGTACACATGCTAAATCGAATTTGACATTCTCCAAATAGACAATCGAACAAATGTGGTATTGGTTCACCATTCTTAACTCAATAGGGGAGTAGACAAGAGAGGAGTAGCCCATCACCTCCCACGACTTCTTTTGGAGTATGTTAACATCATATCCTAGTTCTAGAATTAAATTCTTGATATCATATCCAAGGACTTGGGCTTCCAATTATAATTCTCGTCCAATTCTCTTTCTTCTTCACTTACGTACAAATCAAGTTATCCTTTCTAGAAGTGGGATACAAATTTTTTCATCTTCTTCCACAACACCATTTATCTCATGAAGGGTTTTCCCCAGCTTGTAGGTTGTTTCATCCTCCAAAATATCACTTAGTGATGTAAACCATAGAGAGACAAAATCTCTTACCTTCCTAGAACCTGTATTCATTCCACAACTTCTCATCGTGTCATTCTCTCTATGTTGGTGAGATGGTCCCACCACATATCTGGTTAGTGGAGTCAACATTCGATTAAACATTTCAATATCATCCCATTAAATTTATTTCTAGTGAATTGGGTCATATTTTGTTGTTCGCGATATGCTTTTCTTATCACGAGTCAATTTGGCATGTTTTGATATACCCCCATTCTTACTCCTCCTCGGGTGACAACAACCTACCAGATTGCAATCTTCCCGCGGCACATATTTTATTAGATTAGTTGGTTTCCTTGTGCGATCTTGCTATTTTGAGATAAGCTATGGGCATTCTTCAATAGTATGAGTGTTTGTCTGAAAATAATTACACTATGGTCTCTTAGGTAAGGTACAATATTGGGCTATGTGTCAAATCTCATTACAATTGTAGCATCCAATCAATATTGTGTGACCTCGTCATCATTCAACTCTAAAACCTCATCTGCGTCCTATATCACCTCTTTCTTACTATTGATTTTCTACCCGGTATATGGAACGGTATAATATTTTTGTGAACACATCCAAGGCTCTACATTTATCAATACTATGTATTGTAGATCTATAGAATTCACTGTGTACTATATTTGGCACCGAGGAAAAATTTTGCAGGATCAGAAAGAGTCGCAAGGTATGGACAAATGCTTTAAAATATCACAGTAATCGTTTAGAGAAGAGCTTGGTGGATCTAGGTATGTGGGATGGCCTACTGAATGAAAGGGGTTTGTTGCAATGAATTATGCAAAATTCACACTTGGTACACCATTAAATGATCCTCTTGGTGGGGTTATCCCTCCCTTCTTCCTGGGACACTCTGACACATGATGGCCTTCCATCATACATCCTGTGCACCATACTTGTAATTGACTCAGTTTTGGTATAGTCAACTCCTGAAGCCTTTTATTTAGAACCGCAAGCTGGCTTTGTAGTTGTGATAAATCCTCGATAAATGAAGAAGTTCCAATTGCAGTACCGATTGGGTAATTATCCATTGCTTCAATCTTCATAGCCTTCTCTAGAGCACTTCGAGGTGAGATCACAACCTGTTGCAACAAAGGAATTCTAGTTAGAGGTAATAACCCTTGGATAAACAATTCCTTGTGGTGAGCATCATGCACAAGAAATGAGATTTTAGCCAACACATCCCTGAATTATTGCATGTAATCCCACACATATTCTCCTTGCATCTTCCAAATCTGCCTTAGTTATGTGATCCCTTGCTACTCTAACTTGGGTTTTGAAAATTCATCTACGAACAATTTATTTATCTCTACTAGAGTAAGGGCTGGTGCATTTGCATCCTATCATTCAATCAAATTCATATACCATTGTAAGACTCTTCCATGTAACATGGTCTAAAATTCAATCGGTTTTGATGTTGTAGGGGTCCCTCTAGAGATATAGATGGATTTGCAGAGGAACCAATGTTGTTCCACATCAGCTTCACCTCCTCTTCCCCAAAATTTAGAACATTTCATAGGAATTTCTTGTAATGTCCCCAATTTGGAGGCTCCATGATCATCCCCCTAATCCATTCAGTCCCCATGGGTTCAGGAAGAAATAAAATAAATTAGTTAGGATTAATATTGCTCCATGGTTATTTAGTTTAATTAAATTAAACTATAGAGAAGTGATGAAGCTCATAGTTTTAAAAAAAATAATAATTATTTAATATTGTGATTATTTGGAGATGCTTAGGTGTCCTGGGAGGGTGCATAGGACATTTAGTGGACCCAACTAGCTGTCTTCCACAATGGAAACTAGAAGAAAAGTAGAGAAAATCAAGAAATCAACTAAAATGATGGAAGGTAGAATAAAAGTAGGAAAGCATAGAAAAGCTTAAAGCAATAGAAAAGCAGGAAAGCACAGAAAAGAAAAAAGTAGAAAAAAATAAGGAAGGCACTAAAAAAGCAGGAAAGTGCAGAAAATCAAGGAAAAGCAGGAGTTCCCAAAAGCAGGAAAAGTAGACAAAAGCATAAAGGCACGAAACCGAGGAAAAAGTGAGATAAAGCTGCAAATCCAAAATTAGCTAGTGAGGGTGCATTGGATGAGGCTAGTGGTCCACATGCAATGTATCTTAGAGAAAAATTGACTTATAAAATAAGGAGGAGTGCATCCATGGAAATATTTTTCCAGTTTGATTATTGAGTTGAGAAATCTGACCTTCTCAAGACTTGGGAGATGTGCCCCTTTTGTTCATCATTCTAGTTGAGGATTCAGCTAGACCATGAGGCAGATGGAATTCATCCTTTATAACTTAGTAAAATTGTAGGTCCAATTCTCTTCCAGACAAGCGAGCTCCTATTCTATCAGTGCTAAATACATCCAGTGAATTTAGTTACCTTTCTACAATGTTTAGTAATTGTCTATGATATTGAGTGAAGATAGTGATTTCATGTATATTTGCTTTTGTAATAACAACCCTGTGATGTTTATGGACTCATGTACAAGTTAATGATATCAAGTTTTTTCATGTCCTGCAAATTTCTCTTTCTTTTCAATAGATATTTATCCCTATGCTCATTGTGTTGTCAAATCTAGCTAGTTTTCTGAATTGATGCAATAAAATATCTTCCTTGTATCCAAATTATATTATGTGAGTTGTTAAAGGTTTTTAAGATTCAAATGAACCCATACAAATCCCTGTATCAGAAATTTGTGACCCTCTTGAGCCATTTGGAAATGCTTGGAATTTGACTAGTCGAGCTGTCCTGAAACTAGTAACTTGTTTTCTAGCTTCCAAGATGAACCTAGTTGAATCTAATTGTTGATATTAGTGTTGTTATAGATGTTTGGGGGTATTTTCATGCCAACCACTTCCATATATGCACCATAATCCATTAGGTTCCACATAAGTCCTGGGGATATTGCCTTAGAGTCTTTGGCTTTGCCAAAGGGTCGTCCGAAACGTGATGCACCCATAAAATATGCAGCCGTCGAAGTAGGGAATCTATCTCAGGATCCTATAGGATATCCTAAGGCTCTATTTAAGCTTAGTATCAATTTTGGGAAGAATAGAAGAAATTCTGAACAATCTAGGTAGATTTTCCTTTGTAATTCTTGCTTAGTGTGCTTTTTTCCGAAAAGGTACATTATAGTGGTATCAGAGCATGGTCCTATGCACATGTGAGCAGCAAGACCAAGCTCCATAAACATCTTCAATTTTTCATCTATGATTCTCATACCAATGGGTGATAAATATTGGGAGCAGTATGAAGAGGAATAAGTTATTTACATAGATGAAGGTTTGTCCATTTTGCATGAGGAAGATGATTTCACATGTGACATTACATATAGAGAAGACATAAGGTATGATACTCCAATGGTTAAGAAGTATTTAATAAAGAAGATAGCTGCAAGTGAAAACTTGCCCCACCACTACCAGGAGTATCTTGCCTTGGGGGAAGAGGTTTTTCAAGTCATTCCTTTCAAATTTTATTTTTATTGCAGGTTTGGATTCGAGCCTAAGAATGTATATGAGGATTCTCTCAAGAACAATAGACCATCAAGGAAGAAACTGATTTACTCCACCACTCAGATAAAATAAGAAGACAAGAAGACAAGAGGTGAAGCTACTTAAGGTATGATCATAATTTTTAGTTTTGCAGTAGTCAATTTTTATTGCAACCCTCTTAAATACCTTCCACTTCATACCATGAAAGTGGAATTGAAAATGCTTCTAATGTGGATCTATGTGAACCATATGCTGTTGACTCATGCCACAAGCAATTTTCTCTTGTTTGTTATCCATTATATGAAGCAAACTTGGAGGAGGATATTCCTTTTGAACCACATCATTTGAGTGGGACACTGATGGAAAATAAAGAGAATATCAATTTATCCATAAAGCACTTTGTAGATACTAGTGCCTTGATAACAAGCTGTTGTTGGAGTGCTTTAGGAGAAGACTTGGAAGGAGAATCCTTCTTGGAATATTTCGAATCACTTAGAGAAGCGATGGCCAATATGAAAGAGAGTTAATTGAACCTACTCTCAGATAGAAACCAACTTATTTGGGTTGCAAACATGTACCACCATTCACACAAGAAGGAAGAAGAAGGAACATAAAAGTTCACCAATGAATTGGAAGCCACCAATGATTCTTTGAAGAGTGCATAAGAGGCCCTTCAAGAATCAAGATTGCGGATGGATCAATTTTGTAGGGTGTCAAGCATGACACACTCTCCATCCTACATGGAAAATGATCATGTGCACGTGGTAGGAAATACATTGGGGTTTATGGAGGAAGCTCATGTGAGATTTGTACATGAGGAAAATTCAGATTTGTCGGTGCTTATGAATAGAAAAGATGTAGAAGATTATGAAAAGCACTTGTTGATATGCATAAGGGAATATAGGAGGAATTAGTTATGGGATAAATAGATAAGGACATATGATTTGAGTCTAAAAGAAATGGTATTGGTTTATCCAAGGATTGGGTATACAAGTACATCACTGATATGGAGGTCCAAGGAAGCACAAGTCTTGCTTGTATCTGTAGAGAATTGTTTGACATGCATGCCTTGAAATAAAGACCTCATGAGTTTTCCTATACGGAAAGAAGCTTTCACTCTAGAGGAGGTGCATGACCACATCCCATATGGATCAACAAACAAAGGTGTTCATTCATTCATTGATTGGATGGATAGATGCACTATTGAGATGAAGATTTTGGGAGGTAAATGTTCCTCTTGTTTCTGCAATGAAATATTTGTTGTGCTTGACATTGTTTTGACAAGTGAGAAGCAACAAAGACATATTTTTAAGCCATTAGATATATCCATTCCTCATGCATCCATAGATTGGGTGAGAAACTACATGGCAGATTTCAAATCACCATGTAAGAGAAGTTTAGTTTGCACTCATGGCATGTTGAAGACTACAATGCATGCAAGAAATCAAAGGGCACTGGAGAAGATCTGAAATTTGTTGGATCTAATAGAAAAGGTTTCTAGAGGCATTGGAAGTGGTGAAATTCCAATATGGTTATGGGATCCTAGTATCCTTTGGGATGGAAATTTGTTCCAGGTGACCACATTGTTGAGAAGAATGTAGCATGATCAATGGGATCCTGGAGGGCGATACAACCTTAACTCTCAGGAGTCTATCCAAGTGAGACAATGGTTTAGTTCCCTACATGGTAACTGTTATTATATATGGACACATCACTTCCCTTTGACACTAGGTGATGTAGAGGAGGATGCAGAAAACATCACACAATTCTTAGGCTCATTTGGAATCTTGGAATCATCTTTGGAACCAACTGTTTCAGTTGGGAAGTACATACAACAGTATGGGGGATAGAGCCATCTATTGAGAAGAATGAGTTTCACAAGGTCAATATCCTTCCCAAGTTTGATTTTCACTATGGCCATCACCAAATTCGTATGGAAGAAGAAGTTCTGCAGGAGGCCACTCTATGTTGCCAATATGGTTGTCTTGGATTTTTATCCATGGCCATTCGTTTGACTCTTGCACCCATTGCTTCACAACTCAACAAGAGCCAAGGATACTACAAGAATATTTGTAAGCATATGATTTTTTCCTTTGATGGCACTTTGGTTCCTCATAGGATGTGCGAGCGTCATTGTCTCAATTTGGAAGTTTCATTGTGCACTTGGGTAGAAGAATCCTTGTGTGATAAATTGCTTGAATATGAAGTTGGAGGGATTAGGATAATGCATATTGATATTAATCTTGAGAAATGAAAACTTGGTTCCTACATGAAGAGCATTTGGCCTACCTTTGTTTGGCCCTAAATTTCCAAAGATATGACCAAGCTAAGTAGAGCCATTGGGTGTGATGCACCTTATAGAGGATCTGTCCATTTGATGACAAATATGGTTGTCCAAGTTAGGAGAGGATTTTATTACTGGGATGAGAACTCAGGAAAGGTTCTAAGAGGAATGAAATAAGTGGTGATGTGCTGCCCCATGTTTACCTCCCTAGAATTTTCTCCATCACTTGTGCTTGAGAATGATGCTTTGGGAGTAGGAAAGGATTGGATTTGATGAAGATGGACATCTCATTGCTTATGAGAGAAATTTGTTGTAGCCACATGAGACACACTATTTGATCCATTATAGGGATATTATATCCATTGAGCATGAATTGGCTAAGTATGGGCCATCCTCAAAAGGAAGAAATCTTGTGGTCAAGTTTGATCACAATGGCCTAAGGAAAATTTTGACAAAAGAGGAGATTGATGACAAGCTACAAATATGGGTCAAAGATAATTGTGCAAATTTTTCTTTGATATATTCCTTTTATTCTTTAGGGAAAATAAGTTTGTAATTACATGGTCATCTATTATGGAGGAGAGATTCATATGATTCCTGAGACAGTCTTGCAGCAACACTTTGGAGGTAGAGCACATTTTCCTCATCACCCCTGTTTTCATTTGCTTGTGGACATGCAATTTTGGGAGGGGAGGACTGTAATGTCCCTACTTTAGAGGCTCCATGATCACCCCCAAAACCCATTTAGTCCCCATGGGATTAGGAATAAATAAATAAAATTAGTTAGGATTAATATTGGTCCATGGTAATTTACTTTAATTAAATTAAACTAAAGAGAAGTGATGAAGCTCATAGTTTGTAAATATTTAATTATTATTTAATATTGTGATGAGTTGGAGATGAATAGATGGCTTAGGAGGGTGCATAGGAAATTTAGTGGACTCTATGAGCTATCTTTCACAATGGAAACTAGAATAAAAACAGATAAAATCAAGAAATCAACTAAAAATCTAGAAGGCAACATAAAAGTAGGAAAGCACTTAAAAGAAGAAAGGAACAGAAAAGCAGGAAAGCACAGAAAAGTAGAAAGTAGCATAAAAGCAGGAAGGCACTATAAAATAAAGAATGCTGACAAAATCAAGGAAAATCAGGGGTTTCCAAAAGCAGGAAAAGTAGACAAAAGCAGAAAGGAACACAAGCAAGGAAAAAGTGAGATAAAGCTACAAGTCCAAAATTAGCCAGTGAGGGCGCATTGGATGAGGCTAGTGGTCCACGTGCAATGTATCTTAGAGCCGAATTAACTTATAAAATAAGTAGGAGTGCAACCATGGATATCTTTCTCCAATTTGATTATTGAGTTGAGAGCTATGACCTTCTCAAGACTTGGGATATGTGTCCCTTGTCACCAATTGGGAGGTGTGCCCCTTTTGTTCATAATTATAGTTGAGGATTCAACTAGAACATGAGGAGGATGGAATTCATCCTTTCTCACTGAGGAAAATTGTAGGTACAATTCTATTCCAGACAAGCGCGCTCCTATTCTATCAGTGTTGAAGACATCCAATGAATTTAGTGAGTTTTCTGCAATGTTTAGTAATTTTCTATGATATTGAGTGAAGATAGTGTTTTCATGTATATTTTTTGTTGTAATCATATCCATGTGATGTTTATAGAGTATTCTGTAAGTTAAGCATATCAAGTTGTTTCATGTCCTACAAATTTGTCTTTCTTTTAAATGGATTTTTATCCCTATGCTTGTTGTGTTGTCAAATCTATCTAGTTTTTTGAATTGATGTAATAAAAGGTATTCCTTGTATCCAAATTACATTTTGTGATTTTTAATATTCATACGAACCCATCCCAAGCCATTTATCATAAATTCATGACCCTCTCGAGCCATTTGGAAATTCTTGGAATTTGACTAGTCGAGTTGTCCTGAAACTAGTAACTTGTTTTCTAGCTTCCAAACTGAACCCAATTGAACCTAATTGTTGATATCAGTGTTGTTATAGCTGGTTGGGGGTAGTTCCAGGCCAACCACTTCTATATCTTCACTAGAATCCATTGGGTTCCACATAAGTCCTAGGGATATTTCCTTAGAGTCTTTGGCTTTGCCAAAGGGTCACCCAAGGCGTGATGCACCTAGAAAATGTGTAGTTGTCAAATTTGGGAGTTTGTCTCAGGATCCTATAGGCTATTATAAGGTTTTATTTAAGCTCAATATCATTTTTGGGAAGAATAGGAAGATTCTTGTTGTGTTTGAAGACATTCTGAATAATCTAGCTATTTTTTCCTTTGTAATTCTTGCATAGTGTGCCTTTTTATGAAAATGTAAATTATAGTTCTGCTTGTACTCCATCCATTGTGGTAGATGGATATCATACCAACATGAATCACTGAGGCCCAAGTTCATCCATAATATTATTTTTAATATATTGCAAACTATTCGAACTATTGATCATCTGACTATACCAGGGAAATTGTAAAATAGGGTGATGAAAATGTGTTACCAAATTGTGTGATGGTTCCTGGGGGGTATCCGGAGTTATGTTGTTGGCATTACTTCTAGTATCTCCTTATGCAACAGTGGAGGGTTCACTTTATGGGGTGTTTTCATTTTCTATAAAACTAGATAACTTTGATTGTTCCACAAATTCATTTAGGGATGGCTTGGGTGATTGATCCAGCAATATGCTACTTGGTCACTGAACCTCACATTCCTTCTCCTTACTTGTACCTTCTCCCCAACTTCGTCTTACTGGGTCATCATGTACCTCTACTCCTCTTCCTATTAACCATGAACCGATCAATTCCTCTATCCACTTCATCTGTTGTAACTCACTCCCCCTTTCCTCATTACTTTCTCCATATTTTCCCCAGAACTCGGATATGCTGCTATGTTATGTGTCTTCTTCGTCTTTTGTTAATTCTTATCCGTTTCATTTTTCTCCTCTCTTTATCCACTTTCCTTGTGTTATTTAAATAGTTACGGGAGTGGTCCCAAAATAGTTGTGGTCATTGGATGTTTTCGTAACTTTTTCTTTGTAACCCGCACTATCTTCCATAGTTACAGGACTTTACAAAAATAAAGGAGCCAACACTTATGAATATCATGATTTTTTCACTTGTTTAAACAATTGAAAACTGTATTACTACTTGTTTTAGTTCCTAGATATTGTGCTCCAAAATATTATAATATAAGATTGCTTCTCTTAAAGCTTTTCGAGCACAAAATTAAAATTTTAAATAAAATCAAGTGTCGTTTTCTTTTTTAAGGTTCTATAAACCACAATTGGTATTGGTGGACGTTAATAACCATCATCATTATCAATATAAAATTTAAATGATAATTAACCTAGTCAAGTATTGCTATACATTAATCAGTGTAATTACAACAAATTTTCAATAACAAATGCAAAAAATCAATAATTATTTAATTTAATTACTCCCTCTTGTATATGAAACCTAATCGATAATCAACCTCATCAACAAGTGTCACAAAGGTATCATTACGAATGGAGATCAAAACTCTAATGAATTTTCCACTTTGTATTTATACCATAAGTATAAGTAAAATTGTAGATATGGATAAACAACTTCTTTTTTCTTATTCTTCTTCTTCCTTTTTTTCCAAGGATAGAAAAACCTATCATAATTTAGTTGTCAAACTAGCACTGAGGACAACCATCACTAGTTGTTATCTGTAAATGCATGTTGACTTATCACCATTAATCAAGGAAAACCACCCCACCTGGAATAACCCATTGATGGTCCGCAATGGGGTAGACTTCCACCTACGACATGGGGCCTTGGGTCGTTAACTCATTTCCTTACATCCTAGAAAAACGAGCTCTTAGCCAATAAAAAACAATTGTATTATTTAATAAGTTATCAAATTTATTATTATGTATGAATTAAAAAATAAATAAAATATATTTAAAAAATGAAGACATTTATTTTTGTAACAATTCTATTAGTATTCAAAATTTGGCAATATAAAAAATTATATTTATTATCTAGCATGAGAATTTTTGTCAATTTAAATCAATTTAGAATTAGACAATACCTTTAAAGATATTGTTTCACTATGGAGTGCACTTGAATCTGGATAAAATTTTGTTTATACCTTAATTTTTTTCTCAAATTCTCATTAAAGTTATAGCCAAATATATTTATTACAAAACTAACTTAGTTCCTTAAAAATATATATATATTTAAAAAAAATCTAATAACAATTTCTTAATAATATAATCAATACAAGGTACACTTACCATTCATCATTTAATATAATAACTAACAATCTTGAGCAACATAAAGTTAGGTGTTATTTAATATAATAACTAACAATCTTGAGCAACATAACAAAGTTAGGTGAAATCATTGGTCCCAATTGAGATGTTCATTAGGTATGTATTTCTAAAAACCTTATGTTAAAATAATTTATGTATTTAAAAGAAATAATAAAAAACAACCAAAAATAATTCCAAAATTTTGAGAGTTATTTGAAAGGGGAAATAGTCTAATAATACCAACTACGATTCTCATAATACCAATTATGATCAGCAAAATCATCTATAGTTACATGGGTCCTTGAATAAGATTAGAAATTTGAATACAAAGACCAAAATCACCCCAATATCAATAAACCAAATATAAAATATATTTTAAAACAAATCATTTATAAAAAAATATTTTTAATTAACCATATTCGAAGGTGAAATATAATTTATGTTTTCAGAATGTGGTTGGGATGTTTGCATGGATAATTTAAAATTTTAATTATCATTATTTTTTTCATATGGTTAATGGCACAAAAGATTGGTTATGAAAAACTTTCTTAGTATTTTGTAAGGAATGTGAAATGGCCGAATATTACTGTGACGAAAGTGGTTCAGTACGAGTATCTAATATCTTCATTAAAGATTTAATATATTATTTATAAAGATTAAACTTGAATAGGAGGATAGCAATCATTTCTCTCAACCACCCAAGTTACATTCAATAAACAATTTTAATTACTATAATTACATTACATTTAATTTAATTTAAATAAAATTCTAATAATTAAAAATATTTGAAAATATATATAAATTGTAAAAATATATTTGTCCATCTCTAAATACAATTATAACCATGAAACGTTAAAGGTTAGGGTTTGTTTACCTTCTGGATTGCAATGATATACCTAGGTCATAATGGCGTACTAGCAACTTTAATTATTGTTCACCTCCTTGGTTGATGGATATATACCTAATCCCAAATATCATATTCGTAGCTTTAATAAAGTTAAAGTTATTTAATATATTATATTTTAAATTATTATTAAAGGTTTGGTTGATGGTTAAAGTTAAAGTTTTATTATTTTCCTTAAATTATAAGGAAAAATTCATATTATATATAATTAATGGTTTCTTATGTATTAATGTGTTTATTAACTAAGCAATATGATAGAGGTTAAGTGTAAATTTTGGGTTTAATGTTAATATAGTAAATTCCCCTCATCATAATGGTTTAATTAAACAATAATTTATATAACATTTTACATGTATTTGGGTGGCTTCTTGGGGTTTGATGACCATGACACTGTTTCCCTAAGATTTAGGTACACATGCAATTTGTTGATGATGGGACTTCATTTTACCCTTTTTCTCTAGAGTTTTTCTTGGATCCATTTGGCCTCTAGACACTCTCGGCAACTGACTTTCTCATAGTTGGCCCCCTTGTCTTATCATCATTTGCTTCAGGCTCAATGTTATTAATTTCCTCTAGAGGTTTCTTCATCTTTACCCACCTCGTTTTCAAAGACTGCCATCTCACTCAGGACACATTACAGCAGTTGGGAGAATCAACTTGCAATCATTTCCGCTCCCCCTTCTTTTGGTTCTCGTGACGACTCTTTAGAGGAGTCTGTAGGCGTTAGGGCTCCGACTTCTTTAAGGCATATTTCCACTCCTTTTTCTATTTTTTCGCATTTGAAGGCTTATTTTCATCCCTCCCATGATGGTTTCCCCTAAGAGAGCCTTGCTCTTGGGGATTTTACCCTAGGATCCTCCCTTGAGAGTGCTCCTTTGCAGATGGTTGTGACCTCCTCCCACCCTTTGAAACCTAAGGATTGCATCCGCGGAAAGCTAGAACCTAAATCTCTTGCCCTCGGAGAGGATGTAGATATGAAAGAAGTGGTGGACATGTCGAAAAGGACCGTTGTGGGAATATTCTCAGGTAAGAACATGAGTTTCTGAAATTTTCGACTCTAGGTGACCGATAATTGGACATCTTCTTTGGGTTTTCAGCCAAAAATTAGTTTAGTCGCTCACGTATGGCTTGGTGCAATTTTTAAGTCAAAGGAGGAAGTCTGCACTGTTCTTGTGATTTTTTGGATGTGGGGATATACTCCTTTCAGAGTATACAAGTGGTCTCCATTTTTTGACTCTAGACACAATAAATATTTCAAGCGACGTCTGTGGGTGAAGCTTCCCGGCTTGCCACCCGAGTTGTGGATGTTGTAAGTTTTCAAGCGCATCGGAGAGGATATTGGGGATTATTTCTCCACTGAATTTAGTTTTAAGGAGACTAGTATTATGTTTGTGGGACATATTTTGGTGATGTCTACATTTGGGAAGGCCTTTTATCGGAATTAACTATATCAGTTGGACATCATGCATTTTTGCAAGCTATTGATTATTCAGGCATTCCCTTTTGATGCAATAGATGTCATGTGTATGGACATCTAGCTTGGGACTACTCAGTGTCTTTCTTGAGGATAAATTTCTTAGGGTCGGCTAATAATGGTGTCAAAGATCCTCAGCAGTGTTTAACATATTCTCCAACTTTATCCATTGCCTCAGCCTCAAAGGTTTCCTCTCAAGAGGATCCCACTAGCGAGGTGTTTTGGATAGCTTCTCAGATAGTAGGTGAATTGACTCTAGATCAACAGAAGGTCTCTATAGATAAAGTCGCCCCTGTCTCTTTCTTCACGGAGACTCTTTTGGAACACCAAATGTCCCTATCCTTGAAGTGGTTCATATAGAAACTACACTGCAGAAAGTAGAAAGCACAGCCTCTCCCCCACTCGTCAACCCAATATTTTTTCTTTCACAAGGTATGCCATCATGTAGCTCTAAATATGATGGTTCTTTACCCCATTTGGAATGGGTCTTGTCCAATTTTTCTTTACCTTCTGTATTGGAGTCTCCCCCTCCTTATGCATTTTCTCGGCCTCAAAATGATCATTATGTGGGGGATACAACCTCCCAACTTATAAACTTCTTGACCTGTCGAGAGTCTCCCTTATTGAGTCTATTCGACAGTCCGTTTTATGTAGTATACCCTAGGCTATCATATTTGTCATCTATTTTGGAGGATGATTCTTTGTGTCTCTGTCACCCTGGTGGATTGCCTTTGATTTTTCCAAGATCCCGTTCAGAGTAGGATTCTCATACCACTTCGCCTGAGGATATCCTGACCTCTCTTTTGTATCATGGACTTGTTAAATCCTCCTTTGAAGGGGCCACACATGTCTATAAGCGTCTGTGTCTAGTTTGCGGTTTTGTGGTGAGGATGATCTTGGTCCTATTGACGTGGTTAATGCTAGTAGTCATTCCATGGTCGAAGTCACCCCAAAGGTTCTAGGGACCCTCCAATTGACATGGAAGGATGAATTTTTTTGTCCTCTTTCGGTTACTAACTAGGATCTTGTTGAAGGCTCCTACCCCCTCCTCCCGTAGAAGGTGTCCCAAAACAATTTGTTCTGGGGATCTCCTAAAACCCCAAGGGGCACTCAATACGATCTTCGACCCATAAGAAAATACCCTTTCATGCATTCATGATTATTCTGAGTCAACAGTTATGTGACCCCTATAACCTCTCTCAGGGTCAGAGGTCGTACATCCGCCCTTGCTGTGGCTTGTGAACAAGCTTTACGAGAGATTAGTTTAGGAAAACAAAAAACCCTAATGTGGACTCTTAGAGCAATAAATACCTCGTGAAGGTGTTTTTAATGTTTGTTCTCTCATGCAACTATTGTGGGTTGGTTCTTCCTGCCAAAATATTAGCCTTAAAATGGTTAGAGACTTTGCATAAACCAAAGGTTTTATTCCCATAGGAAACTATTGCATGTGGGGATACTATTGTTGAGGATCTTAAAATTATTTTGTCGGGATGGGATTTCGCCTGCCTTGATGATTTAGGCAGGTCAAGTGGTTTAATTACTGGTTGGATAAAGAGTGATTTTCTCTACACTAACACTTGGGTTGTGGCCTCTCAATTGGGTGCCTCTCTCTTCTCAAGGGAGTTTCAACATGCTTTCACTTTCCTTAATATCTATGGGCCATATCTTCATATGTTTGATTATTGGGAGAAGATATTCAATATTAATGTTCTTGAATATGGATGATTCAATCTCGGCGGGGATTTAAAATTTACTTTGGGAGATGTAAAAATTTGGGGTATTAACACCCATAAGGATCCTCTTATAGACTATTTATTGAGGAGATTGGAGGAAAATCCTTTAATTAATATTGTTCCTACAAAAATTAACCCCACCTGGAGGAATATGAGGGTTGGACAAGACTCTATTGCAAAACGCCTGGACTAATTTTTAATCAACAAAGAAGTCCTTTAGCTTTCTTCCATCATTAGACAGTGGGTGGTCCCTGTTGGTGACTCGAACCACTATCCTATTGTTTTGTAGATTGCTTCAGGAGTGCTCAAGCCTCCTAGCCCATTTAAATTTTTTGCTCTCTGGCTTCAGGATGATGGATATAAAAATATGATTAAGGGAATGTGGGTTCTTTTTGATGCATCCACAAGAGAATCAACAACTTTACAATTTCTCCAAAATCTTAAGGAAATCAAAGAAGAGTTAGTGAAGTGGGCTACAGAAAAAAGGATTGAGAGACAAGCAAATCTTATAATAGTAGAGAGATATTTACATAATTTTTATATGTATAACCCTCCTGGTTATAACACACAAGCACAGAAGAAGGAGATGATGGAGTTAGAAATGAAGAAAAATAATATTTTAGCAGACAATGAGGCTATGTGGAGATCAAAGAGCAGAGTTATCTAGGTGCAAAAACAGTGACGAGAATACAAAATTATTCCACAATTACATTAATCACAGGAAGAACAGAAAATCTATCTAGAATTTGGAGAATGAAGAGGGAGAAACAGTTACAAGTTTTGAAAATTTGGCCAATGCTAGGGTTCGACATTTTAGCGGTCTCTACAATGAAGATGACTCTATTTCTATAGCTTAGATGATGAAATTAATATCCCATTTCCATTATTATGTAAATGATGAACAAAAACTTGATATGATGGAGGAAGTATCTTTAGGGGAGCTCAAAGGTATTGTTAAAGCTTTGCAAAAAGGCGAAAGCCTTAGCCTTAATGGGTGGCCAGTAGATTTGTTTTCAACTTTCTTGGATCTTTTTTAATCTGATCTGCTCATAGTTGTGGAAGACTCCAAGATTACAAGTATTGTTCTAGTTTCTTTGAACTCCACTTCCATATCTTTGATCCCCAAAACAGATAATCCTGAAATTATGGAGACTTATAAACCCATCGCCCTATGTAATTGCATATATAAGATCATTGCTAAGATTCTTGCCTCTAGAATCAAAGGTATCTTGTCTTGTTTTGTCTCACAAGAACAATTTGAATTCTTAGATGGTATACATATCCATGATGCCGTGGGCACTGCTCAAGAATTTTTGCACTCTGCTAAGGTGAAACACTTGCTTGATGTAATTGTTAAGGTTATTTGTCAAAGGCCTATGACAGAGTAAACTGGCTTTATTTGAGGCTAGTATTGCTACAAGTTGGTTTTCACCTTCAGATGGTCAATTGGGTTATGTCTTACATTAGATCAGTCTCTTTTTTGCATTTTTTATCAATGGATCTGCTACTCCTTTCTTCAGACCAGGACGAGGTTTAATACAAGGATTCCCTCTCCCCCTTAATTTTCTTATTAGTGGTGGAAGGACCAGGAAGGATAATCCATCAAGCTAGGAAAAATGGATACTACAAAGGCATACATGTTGTAGCACAGGTCTATATTTTACACTTGTTTTTTGTTGATGATATACTAATATTTTCCAATGGTTGTAGGAGAGAAATTATTCTCATACAGGGCTTCCTAGATATTTTTGCTACCACTATAGGTATGGTCATAAAAATCACTAAATCCTCTATATATATTTTGAATATTAATCAGGAGGAATTTGTCTCCTCCATCTGGATTTTCTCTCAACTAATCTTTCCATTAGCTGATGTTGAGGATGGTCTATGTTATTTGGGATTTGTCTTAAAATCAAATGCATATTTGAAAAGGGGCTAGGCTTGGCTCCTAGAAAACAAATATATATATATATTTATCCTCTGGTGCAATAAGTGGTTAAGCAGAGGTGGGTGACTTATCCTGGTGAAGTTTGTTCTAGAATCTATTCCAGTATATTGGATTTCCCTGGCATATGTTCCCAATGGTATCTTAGATCAAAAAACGAATATTTGTTTTAACTTCGTCTAGAAAGGTAACCACGAAGGTGCTTCTTTTTATTGGGATGCATGGTCTTCTTTTACTTGTCCAAAGGCAATGCGAGGTTGGGGGATCAAGAATTTACAATGTTTCTCAATGTGGAAGATTTTGAAAGGTGAAGGTATTTGGGCATCTGTTGTAATAAACAAGTATATCTCTCATTATCTATGGAGGGCTTGTTCTGAACCAAGGACAAGAATTTCATGAACATATCCGTAATGTGGAAATCCATGCTTCATGCTTTTTACCTCATAGGTGACTAGTTGGAGTGGCACATTGGAAATGGTTGTAGGGTTAGAATTGGACAAGACCTGTGGATTTTTGGTGGTGGGATTGATAAAATCCCTATACAACCCGTGGAAGACTTGAGAGATCGAGGCTATATTTCTTTTGAGTAGGTCAGTGACCTCTTGAACACTACTTTTTTCTCAAAAGAATGTATCGTTGCTGATAAGCTTGGTATCATTAGGGTGTATTACAGACTAGCATGAGCTTGCTAGATTAAATCCCACAAAGCTTCCCATATACGCTTGGATTCTAGAGAGTATGATCTCCTTTGGACATGAAATCTTGAAGGTGGGACTTACACACCCATAATTGGTTACTTAGTTTTGCGAGCTAAGCAAGATACTCCCCCGTAGTGCTGGTGGTACTCAATTATTTGGAATTTAAAATGTCCAATAGAATGTAATATATTTTTATGGCTTGCCCTCTCAAATAAAATTCCAGTATGGGATCTGTTGATGAAGTGTTTCTGTGTTGGTCTTGGTAGATTCCCTCTATGTAAGTCATCCAACGAAAGCATTGAACATTTATTCATACAATGCAGCTATTCAAGGAAAGTGTAGGACTATCTCTCATATATAAAGGGTATTTAGTTCCATTGGGATGGTAGGTATCTGCTTCAGGTTTTTGAGCATTGGCTCTCAAATCCACTCTTCAGAAACTTCATAGCTCTACCAGTGATCATTATTTGGAACATTTGTCTCTTTAGGAACGAATCCATTTTGAGGAGAAGTCCATTTCTCCAATTTTTTGTTTTTCCAAAGGACTAACAACCTATAACTTATTTCCTCACAAGCCCCCCACTCAACCTATCAGAAGAATTATGATTGAATATCTTGATCACTCCTTTCCTTGGACATAATTTGATGGTGGTTCTCTTCTTGATCTTGTTGTGGGTGGTGCAGGAGGCACTCTCCATTTATCTGAAACACACCAGATCTCTTTTGTTGTAGGTTTGGGTCCCTGTACAAATAGAAAGGTTGAATTACTTGCACTAAAGCTTTCCCTCACATTAGTTATTGTGAAAAGGGTGCAACATATATAGGTTTTCGGCTATTCAAAACTGGTTATTAATTGGATGAAGAATAGAAGGAATCCCAAAAACATTCTCTTAGTGTCGATATATGAGGAAATCATTAGGATGTCGGATCGCTTTCAATATGTATCCTTTCAACATTTCTTCAGGGAAATAAATATTGTGGTTGACCTCCTATCAATAAGAGGTCTGCTATTTGATGAGGGTGTCTAGCATAGATGGGAAAGGATCAATGAACATGATATTTCTTTAGATCTAGTTCCCTTCATAGGATACTTGGATTGAAGCTCTTAATATCCTATGAATTGATATGACATGATATGTTTTTTTTGTAGTTCATGAGGACATTTTCTAGAAGTGTTGCTGTCACACAATTTTTTTGCCTAAATATGGATGTTGAGAAATTCCTTGTAATGACAGTAAATACATAGTGCCTTTTTGGCTGATGGAAAGATCTTCATTTCTCTGTAAAAAATAGTTTATTCTAATATATAGATGGTGATTTTTCTTTCGAAGAAAAAAAACATTTTACATGTATCTACTTTCATAATTCATGAATTTTTCACTATGTTGGAGTTTAATCATGTCTCCATAATAGACTCTTTATCCATCAGGAAGGAATCACATAAAGCTAAAAATGTAGAAAAAAAGTATAAGTGACTCTATAGATTTTATAAATATATATCTTAAGGTTGAGAAACAATTAATTTAATTAAAATAATGTTAGGGTTGAGAAGCAATTAATTTATAACAAGGGAGATAGAATCAAACCTTCAAGTCCCTTCCAAAACTAAAAGCAAAACACTGGAAAAATCCAATGCAATTGGAATAATTGTATATGCATGTTCAGTAAAATGGCGTGCATTTGACTTAAGCCCTTATTGTTATTACAATTTTTAACATGGATCAATTCTAACATGTATCACTGAATTGTTGGATTTTGAATGCCTTGAATCATTTTAAAAGTGTTGATTGTAGATAAAGATATAATTTAAACACAAATCAACAAGAAGACGATAGCATATAGGTAAAGAGATTGTTTAGTTAAGCTTACTATAAAAAAATTCTATCTTCGTTTTCTTTTCAACTGTTCCCGAATGCTACACCATCTGCATTCGTAATTTCTATTTTGAAAAATGAATTTGATTCACTTCTCTGCTCCAGCGAATCTTTGAAATCCACATGCCCCATGCATCTTTCTTCCATAGATGAAGCTTCTTTCTGAGCTTTCATGGTGTTAGTTTCCCAAGAATTAGTGATGTTATCGGATATTTAATGGTGATTCTCAAGCAATACTAGTGTGTGCAGCATCCTAAAGATGAGGTAGTGTTTTTCCAGTCACTCAAGGTTGCAAAGGTCGATGGACAATGGAAGCCATCTAAGAAAGAGTCCGGGAAGATAATGGTTGTTTCAACAAGCGTTGTGCAACTCTCGTGAAGGAAGAGAGGGACAAGCCCAAGACAAAGGAAGCTAGAGATAATGCATTAGGTCAAATCTTTGGTTTGGGAAATTTATGTTTCAGGTATCATTCTATCAGTCATAGTCTCCAACCAAGCAAATAAAGATGCTTACAAATGATAATAATGGAATAAGCACTTATGGTTATTCTATAAAGTGACTTTTCTATAATCATATTGCATAATAAATATATATCTTAATCCCTGTAGAGAATCGAGAGTTTTCCGTGCTCAACTTTGAAAGATATTTATTGTATTATTTCACATTTACCTTTCCTATAGTTGCATTACTCTATGAAGTCCCCGAAAAGTTTATTTTCTATAAAATCAAACTTACATCTCTCAAATTAATACAAAGTAATAAAATCAAAAAAATAATATATATATAATCATTTAATAAATATTTAATTTAAATTTTTTATCAAACATTATAATGTTATGTTTCAAAAACATTATTTTCAAAAGAATAAAACAAATTAATCCCTAGCTTATCTTATAACTTTTCTTATTTTAAAGAAAAGATATTACATCCAAGTCATGATCACTAAAGCTAACCCCATATATATGATGTCACTATTTTTCTATATAGTATGATGTCACTATTTTTCTAAACACTATATAGGGTGTAATTTAAATTGAAAAGAGGTTATATACCGTTTGTAATTTGTAATGATAAGGGATTTAAATAATGTAGAAGAATAATAGAAAAAGTGAAGAAAATATGAAGGGTTATTGAACTAATATGAATATAAAACTAATTAAGACTTGGCAAAGTCATTATATTTGGACTCCACATCCGTCATGTAATAAAATACAGGATTCTGAAAATTTGGACTCCACATCCGTCATGTAATAAAATACAGGATTCTGAAAAAAGAAGAACGGGTCTTTTTACATGCTGGAATCATGTAGAATTGAATTGGTCTATAATTCAAAAAATAATTAATTAAACATAATTTAATTTGTTTTATTGATAAAAATGATTAAGTTTAATTTATTAATAAAAAATTGATTTGAGTTAAATTACTGGTAAAAAAAAATGAATTATATATATATATAGTGGTAGTGCTTGCCTGGAAGTTATAGTGGTAGCGGTGGGAATCGACCCCGTGTAACGCGAGTATGAAACTGGCCAGTTGTTGATCCCTCCAGTAATATATATATATATATTTTACTGGAGCGATCAGCAACTGGCCGGTTTCATACTCGCGTTACACGGGGTCGATTCCCACCGCTACCACTATAACTTCCAGGAGAGTACGCTTGCCCCGCATCGACTTGCTTAACAACCCGTATGCCTTAACAAGAGCACGGTTTCCAACTAGTGCAGTTGTCGGTTTCGTACTCGTGTGACACGGGGTCGATTCCCACCAATACCACTATAACCTACAGGAGAGTACGCTTGCCCCACAATGACTTGCTTAACAACCCGTACGCCTTAACAAGCGCACGATTGCCAACTAGTCTACACCCCGGGGGCTAAAAACAATGAATAATATTGATGTTAAATATTTTTTTAATTATTATGGAAAGATAAGCTGTAATAATATATACCACATTTAAACCCTAGTGCCATAGACATAATTTTTAATTTTACCTGCAGTAAACCGAGCAAGAATTATTTCTCATGTGAGTAACAATTATCTTACATCCACTACTAATTAAAATATTAGTGTATTCGGGACTATTTGTGCTTGGTGGTTTATTTGGGATTTATTTGTGGACTAGGTTTGTTGCCATGATTTGGACACTTTTTTTTGAAGGCTGGTTGGAGCCTTGGAATTTGTAACCTTCTATACTGTTTACACCTATTAATAGTATGTTATTTTTTAGTGTTTGAAAAAAAAACTATCCTACAACCACTATTAAGTAAATATTCATGTATTAATTCCATTGAAGTATTTGTTTTCCTAGAGGAGGTGTTTATTATTAATTGAATTAATAAATAATTTCATAATTCAAAAATTGTTTCAACGTATACTATATATTACAATCAAATTTAAATTCATTCATGGCATATCTGTGGTACATTGAAATTCTCTGTAAATGCAACATTCTCATCATTTACGGTTCACTATGCTTTTTCGGCTTGTTGGTGTCTTGCGTTTAGCCTCCACCTACTAAGTACAACATGAAAACTAAAATTTCTCTTTAGAGTTGTCTATGGAATAATAACACATTTGTGTCAATGTTCAAATTGAATACATGATGTCAATAATACAAAATAATGTTGAACAATTTATAGAAACGGAGCAACTACAATTCCTCCCTCAATGCTCTCACTTCTCACTGAACAAACAAAAGCAAAAAGTAAAATATTTAAGCACATGCAACATTACAATATAGAAAAAAAATCTCTAAAAATAAAACCCTATAAACAAAACACAAAGAATTCACAAAAACCAATAATTATCAAACCTTCGCATTTGTAATCATAGACGCATAATTTTAACGATAAAGTACTAAAATTTCACCACAATTTGTAGATTTAATAAAATTCAAATGTATCAAATCTAAAGACTTAAAACTAAATTAAAACAAACAGAAACCTGAAATTGCCAACACTAAATGAAATAAAGAAAAATGTGTCAGAGATAATGTTCATCTTGTGTGTTTAGTTGTTGGTAGATGAGAGATTCTCTGTTAGTTTGGTGTGTGGTTGAAATATTATCTCAACCTATCTCAGCTATATTTAGAAACTGTTAGATTTGATAACAAATCTGTCATCTCTATATATTGGAGATATCATTTGTACATAAGACATCGCAATAGTAATAGATTTGTGTGTTGCGTATAACAATGTCTACTCTCTCCATTTTTAAGTTGGTATTAGAGCTAAAGTGAGCATGACTCCCTTACGGGAGTGCTCAGGACTATGAGAGAGGAGCATTATTTAGTCTATGTGAAAGAGTGAAAGTTGTTGTGTTTTTTGTTTGAGTGGGGATCGACCTATGACTGAAGATCTTGCCATTTGATAGAAAGAAACTTCTCCTGCCATATAAAGACAGGAAACATGTGAGATTGCAGCCGACCGCATGAAAGAAGAGCCGCGACTTGAACACTGCCCAATTTGAAGATCGCTGAAGCCTAGGAGCTCGCTGAAGGAAAATAATCGCTAAAGTTTGGGACTGAAGACCGTGGTCTTGGAAACGTGGAGATCAAGATTGATACGAGGCTGTTATATGTGATAACATGAGCTAAACTGTAGTTTCCTGGAGATCCGTGGAGATTTGGAGATTACAAAATCCTGCAAAGAAAGAACCGTGATTGTTGCTGTATAAAAGAAAGTGTCGGCATATTTTTCCGTAGAGGAGATTCACAACTGAAGAATTGACTGCCTCTATAATTTGAGTGGAGATACAAAGTTAAAAATATACTCTCTTGGAGATTGCTGCAGACCGTCGTCGTTGAGAAGTGTCGTTTTTGAAAAGATTGTTGCATAAACATTGTTCTTATTGGTATCCTGCACATGGAGAGAGTAGTCGCACATCCGACTATACTGAGTCTGTGGAGCTTGTCTCCTTGTTGTCCAACTGTGAAGGCGTGAACCATCAGTTTCTTAGAGAGAAATCGCAGTTGTGCGAAAGATTGTTGGCTGCTTCTGGAGATAAACATTTTGTGCCTTCCTTTGTTGTGTTGGCATTGTGCCTTCTGTGTTGGCGTTGCCGCCATTTTTTTAATTGATTGCTGAGGAGTCATCTCTGACTGATTCCTGATACGGTGCTGTGTGGAGTAGAGTCCATCATTGCTGCCATTGTGAGGACATGATTAGCAGTGTGAGAGCTGATATGTGTTGAACAATCCTGTGTATATCCTGTAGAATGGCTGGCGCAGAGGTTGATGCAGTCGATTTCGATGGAAGCTCCCCCTCCTGCTCCGGAATTGAAATCTACCATAACAAGGGGCCCATCCCAGCTCGGCGATGGAATCCCTAAGAAGACCATAGGAAGGGGATTCAGAAAAGAAACTGACGTTGAACGTAATAGATGCTTTGCAGCGAAAGGGAGTTTGAGTCTCTCGACTCACCGACTAGATTCAAACTTGCTGGGTATTCATTTCATGCAGTTGCTCTCTATTTGCTGGGTTGCAACAAAGACAATGATGATGAGAATGATGCTAAAAGTGAACTGATAGAAAGAATAGGTATAAATATTTTTTTTTAAAATTTGGTTGGATGCTTGCTTAGTCCAAGTGTGTTGAGTTTCCTTAATGGTATGTAAGGGGTTATATTTGTATTGGTCATCAATTAAATGATGAGATGCATATGTAATGGGTTTGCAATTTTTATGAGCATTTAGTACCTGAATCATTGTAAAGGGTGAATGATCGGTTGTACTCGACATCCCAACATTTTTTGGTCCAAAGTTGTAAAGCTTAGCCATACGCAAGTTGATTTCCCCATGTTGTTGTAAGACCTGTCCCAAGTGTTCAGGCATACATGTTTGTCACGTCCCCACCCATCATACCAGTGCGATGGAGAGGATCGTGATGGTAAAACTGGGAAACTAGCCCCATACTTAATCATAATTCTCAGATTATAAAAAGCACGGTCATATGCAGATGTACACACACACACACACACACACACACACACACACACACACACACACATATATATATTCATGAACACACAGCGGAAGTAAATTCAATTACACATTTAGTATACATTCAACATATTCATGCCATTCATCAACTAAAGACAACACAGGATTAACACAAGAGAGTACTTATCTTAAAACAAAGTAGTCTCGAGCAACTGGCTATGCAACTGCAACGTTCCACCCAACCATAGGCCAATTGTGCTTGTCAATCTCACAACACAACTGCCACCCCCGAGCTGGGCATGATTTCTACAAGGAACCAGGGAACAATAGACTCACACATAGCCAAACATACACCAAAATGAACCAAGCCAATCTGCAATTGGGTTTATCAGGCTGCTAAGGAAATGGAAAGGAATGAATTGCTAAGCTAGTGGCTCACCCATAGAGCTATGGATACCTCTATCAGATCTATCTAGCTTGGTACCCACATTACCTACACACCCAATACAAGGAAGTATTCCCTTCACGACTACGCCGTCCCTCAGGCCATACCTTCCAATCTAGTATTGTTCAAGGTGTGCATAGAAGAGTAGCCAACCCTTTGGATCTTCTTAAGAGGTTACCTCCTCACTAGGCTCATCAAGCCAATTTTGTCCTCTTCCACTCCTAAATTCCTGCTCACAATATCAAACCAAAATAGGGATGCACAAAATGGGGTTTCCCTGAGCTTCAGAAAAATGTGGGCAATCATAAACGAAATGGAAAATGGGGATTAAACCCCTGGGAAGGAAAATTTGTTTTCAGAAAACGTTTATGGACAACCCAAGAGCAAAAACGACCTCCATCAAACCCCCAATTCGTGGTTCTCCTCTCCCAGACACTGTACCAACCAAAAACGAGTTCCCAACCATGGAAAATGCAGGGAAAATGGTAGAAAACGTGAAGGAGAAAGACCCAGTAGCTCAGACTGCGTGAGAGAGGCAAGGAAATCGTGAAGAATGGATTTGGGTACAATTTCATGGGTGTTTTCTTGCCCCAGAAGCCAAAATACGTTTTCCCAGGTTGATGGCTTGCCCATACACGAAATTGGTTGCCATGCCTCTTCATTCCCAAGGCATTAACTGCCTCAACCAATTCCTGGAAGAATTAAATGATTGGGTGCATAAGTCAGAATGGGTAGTTGGGGTTCATTCATTGACATTTGGTTTATCACCATTGGCTCAAGGGTTTGAATAATTTCCCTCCTTATTCCTTGTAGAATCATGCCCCCATCTCTTGTTGCATTGCATTGCTAGTTGTGGGTATTTCATTAAAATTCATATTTACATGATGTCTTAATTTCTATTGTGCATGGCTAGCACAAAAACCATATGCATCGATTTTTAATTGCCGATACATAAAACACTAAATCAATGGTGGGGCCTTGGCCTTGAGCTCCTCACCATGATTTAATAACGATATTTACATCATTTACAATTTTAATGCAATAGGGTCAAAATTGGGATATTACATTCCACTCCCCCTTACATTATCACTGCCCTCAGTGCTCTTCAAAATTGAACAAAAATGAATATGCCACTCTCATGGAATCCTCCACCTCCCATGTAGCCTCATCGGGACCGTAGTGCTTCCATTGCACCTTTACTTGTCCGATGGCTTGGTTCCGGAGCAATGTTACCTTCTGGTCTAGGATGCGCAATGGGTCGGTTTGGAACTCTCCCTTGGGTTGCATCTGGATCACATCCCAATTAATCACATGGTTAGGATCATGTACATATTTCTTAAGAAAAGAGACATGAAAAACATTATGAGCTTTAGTGCTAGCAGGAAATGCAAGTCTATATGCAACTGGCCCTATTCTTTCGAGCACTTCAAATGGCCCACAATATCTAGGTGATAGCTTGGCACAACTCCCAAGCTTCAGGGAACTCTTCCTCAGCCTCACTCTAAGATAAACATGATCCCCAACATTGAATTCCCTATGCACTCTAAGCTTATCTGCATAGCTTTTTTGTCTATCCTGGGCTGCTTTTAAATTCTGCTTGATCTTTGCAACCCCTTGTTCCATTTCCTTAAGCAATTCTGGCCCAAGTACAATTCTGTTCACTGGATTGTCCCAAGTCACGGGTATCCTGCACCTTCTACCATACAAACCTCATATGGACTCATTCCCAATGATGCTTGCTTCCTGTTGTTATATGCAAACTCCACCAAGTGTAGATAATCCTCCCACTTGGATGGTTTGTCCATTACATACATGCAAAGCATGTCTTCAAGCACCTGGTTTTCTCTTTCTGTCTGCCCGTCTGTTTGAGGATGGCATGCGGTACTAAAGTTCAACTGCGTACCCAAATATTTGAAAAGACCCTTCCAAAAATTTGAAGTGAACTTGGTATCCCTGTTAGAAATTATTGCCTTAGGAAACCCATGTAATCTGAAAATTTCCTTAATGAAATATTTGCAATGGCATCGGCTTTATATGTAGAATTAACCGGTATAAAATGTGTTGCCTTTGTTAAATTGTCCACCACAACCATGATGGAATCATGTTGGCTCACAGTCATTGGCAATCCTATAATAAAATCCATGGAAACTACTTCCCATTTCCATTCTGGGATTGGCAATGGATGCAATAAACCTGTTGGGTGTTGGTGTTCAGCCTTCACCTACTGACATTTCATGCACCTAGATATGTATTCAGCGACATCCTTCTTCATCCCTGGCCATAAATAATATTTTCTTGCTGTAGCAATTGTTTTCTGATATCCTGGGTGACCAGAGTATGGAGCTTTATGGATTTCATCCATAACAATCCTCCTCAAATCTTCCACATTGGGAATATAGACTCTATTTTTATAGGTAAGAAGTCCGTCTTCCTCCAAATGATATCCTTCATACTTCTTTTCAAGGTCTTGTTGCTACAATTTCCCTTTTATCTGCACATGCGCTTCATCCTCAGCGATGTGGTTAACAATCTGTTGTCTCAAATCTGGCTGGCAAGTACTAAGTGCTACCACATGCATTTCATGTACTTTCCTGCTGAGTGCATCTACTACCTTGTTTTCTTTTCCTTTTATGTGTTTGATTTCAAAATCAAATTCACACAAAAATTCCAACCATCTAGCTTGCCTAGCATTTAAAGTTGGCTGATCAAACAAGTATTTCAGACCATAATGGTCTGTCCTTAACTCAAATTTCCTTCCCATTAATTAATGCCTCCACATCTTTAAAGCATGTACTATGGATGCAAGTTCTATATCATGAGTAGCATAGTTCTTTTCATGCTCCTTCAACTTTCTTGACTCATAGCATACCACGTGGTTGTCTTGCATAAGAACTCCTCCAAGTCCTTGATTGCATGCATCGGTACAAACCACAAAGTCTTTTTCCAGGTCTGCAATCTTCAAAATAGGTGCACTTGTAAGAAGATTCTTCAACCATTGGAAACTTTCCTCACATCTTGGTGACCATTCAAACTTTATCCCCTTCTTTTGCAAAGAAGTGATCGGGTTCGCGACCTTGGAGAATCCTTCTATAAACCTCCTGTAGTAACCATCAAGGCCCATAAAAGATCTTACATTTGTTGTCACCTACCCAAATTTTTGAAAATTATTATTTTATTTGCAAAATACTTTATGTTAAATTTAATTACAAACTTTTGTAATTATGATTAGTTTTGATCATGGGTGAATGTAAGTACTGAATATTATTATTTAAATAAATTAATTAGGAGACAAACACCCAAGAGGACTGTTAAATGAGTGTTCACTGACCCACTAGGAGGAATGGAAGCTGTTGGAAGGTTATGGGACAGATGGCATCAAATTCACTTTACCACTAGCTGTTGGTTATGGGACAACTACCCCTAAAAATAGGGCATTATCCCCCAGGTGGAGGGAGTGAGCAGGCAGCTCATTTAATGACCGAGTAACATCTGAAAAGGCCTAGGCAGCCTATAAAGGAAAATTTGAATTGAGAAAGAATCTCTTAATCAATATTTTTTGTAGAATATTTTCCTCATGTGCATCAAGTGATCACTGAGAGATTCGAATACAGAGGCTAGTGGTGACTGAAATCTTAAGTCTGCATATTGCTGAGAAGAGACAGATTTGTTGGTGCAGGTCTATTGGACTGCTAGCTATTGAAGATTCAGAATTTAATTGCTACGGCAAGAAGAATTCCTAATTCCCGAGTTTCTTCCTCCTGGTGGTTCAGTGAACAGGCTCGGGGGTCCTAAAACAGTACTCGATTGTTTTCAGGAATTGGTTTGGTGGAACAATCTTCTTGGGTTGTTTTTTGCCTTACAGATTTACCAGGTTCTACAGATTTTCTACTTATTCTCAGCTAATAATTCTTTTCTGTTTTATTAGCATTTTCTGTTTTTCTGCTTCGAAAAGAATTCAATCCTAGATTTGTTTTAAGTCTGAATGTTTAAGTTTAATGTTGAAGTTGAATTGATAAACCAATATCTCTATTTTTCCACATGCTATTTTGAAGCATCGTACTCTAGTAGAGATACGCAAATTAAAAATAGATTAGAAGATAGGCAAATTCCATTGATTCGAAAAGATAGAACAGTGATCGAATTATGTTTTACTATTCTGTCTTATATTTTCCAGTAGTAAAATTTACTGTATAAAATGGTCCTAAACTACAACATTGTTTCATAAAATATAAGTATTGTTCTCTTCTCTGTGTATATATATTATAGTTTGCTCATTCTATTAGTTTATGTAGTATTCAAATGAAAATCAACAAACCATGTTTATACCATAGCTTCAAATTAAAACAGTATTATCATCATCACTCACATGCTGCAAACGCAAGCATTACAAAGTCATTCTATATTAACCAGATTTCACATTACCCATACACACACACTGTTTCATTTCTTATTCTATCATTTTCATAAATTTACATTTCAAACAAATAATAGAGATAATATAAACATTCTATTGTTGTTAAGTTATTGTTTTCAGTAGATAGTCAAACTGTAAGTATCAAATTCCAAACTGAATTCCATAACAAAATTTAGTTAGCATCAATTTCTTTGTTATTGTTTTACAAACTCATTATACACAAGTTTTCGAATCAAACCAAAAATTCTTAGGAAGCTCTTTTACAATTATTTAATTTCTTTTCAGACTTTAGAACACAACTTAGGGTTTGACCTATTTGTTTTCATTATAATCGATTTCTCTACCTCTTGAAAAATATCATACAGTTATCATTTATGACAGAGCATATAAACCCTAGTCAAGAATTTTTACAACATCATTTCACGGCATTAAAATCGCTAACACAGATTTTGACTTATATGTCATACTCTTAGTTTACAGTTTGAATTTTGTTTATAATCAACGAGGATCGTCAAATTGATGCCTAGCCATTACCTTTCTACTCTTAGCAATTACAAAACCTTTTCATTCGGTGTTCCAAAAAATTACAGTTTTTATTTCAACAAAACATTTCAACAGATATAACTTATGACCTAGAAACCAAACCAAATAACGTTGTATAAAAATGACAGTATAACAATTGAGAAGCAGAATGTATTTCACAAGATGGACGAGCCTCGACTCTGTTACATTTCCACATTTACGCATATCAACAAGTGAAATGTCAAAATGTTTTCATCATTATAAGTTTCCATACACTTGAACGAGGAATCAATCGTTCCCAACAGCAAAACCGTACATAATGCTCAAACGAATTAAAAACAGGGTTTTATTCCCTTCATCGTTGAAATCTTAAACCTGAGTCTACGTTTCCTCATAAATGAAAACCTAAGTATCAAAATAAACACAGAGAGTAGAGATGAAGGTCTCTCTTCAATACAAAATACATATCAAAGGATCTTTGATAGACGACGCCATGGCAAACACCGACTTCTCTTTGTTGAAGCCAACCACATCATCTGAGAACAAAGGAGTACCTACGAAGGTATCAAAAGACCCGGAGCTTACCAGGGAGGGAAGCTCACGTCCTCTTTTCAAAACCCTTGTCCACATTTCGATTCCCGACACCTGCAACTTGACAAAAAGAACCACAGCTTAGTATTTGTTAATAGCATCACTTATAACGTAACAAAGAATCGAAATTATCATTTACGTTCAAGAGCTTACCCTTTTAAATGAAGACCAAGTTCTTTTCTAAACTCCAAAAAGACGCCGAGTTAGCTACTGGGAAACGAGATGGGGAAACTCCCATTACAATACGGTTGGGGTTTGTCTCATTCAAACTCTCACGAAGGGTTTTAAAACCATCAACACTTAAAACAACTCAAACCAGAGACTGACCACTTTTTACAATGCCAATACAAAGGTTTAAAACCTGCAATTTCTACCTACGGGATTCGAATACGAGACCTCTTGCTATTTTTGCTAACCCTAGAAAAATTCGGCAGCCTGTCGGCCACAGGTCGGAACAATAGAAACAAATGACCAAAATTCAATCTCATAAACCAACTCAAGCGACAGTAGCTAGGGTTACAAATCTACGGTCCAAACTCCACACCATCAACGATCACCATGTTGCCAGCGAGTTAGCTTTGGAACAAGCAACAATGACATTTAATACCACTATACAGTACAGGCACGGTAGTTCCAACTTGGCATTGGAGAATTGATCAATCAACTAGTTCGAAGATGTATCAGAACATTTAAACTATTACAAATGGCGACTGTAGAACAACTACGTCCAACTTTCATTACGTGGATCGTTGGAAATCCTTGTCAGCTAGGGTATCAACTCAAACCATTAATGCAGGCCCGATTCACAACCAACAACGACGATTTCGTATCAATGGTGAAATCTTTAACTTGTCCATCACATTAAATGTTTGTCAGCATTCGTATTCCAACGACGAGTTTCAAACATCAAACATATAACTTTATATCATTATAGAATTTGTTAAAGTCGAACATAAGTTTTGTATGGATGCTAGCTACATTCCAAGACGTTCACCTTAGTGTTATTTTAACCAATGTCTAAATAACCTCCAGCTAGGTCGTAATATAAGATCATATGGTTTATCAAGGCATAAGTTTAGCCTAGTATTAAAACAAGTTTCTTGTTATTTTCGATATGGTAGCTTTTGTTTATATGACCACCATAGTATTGCAAAGTCATCACATAAGGAATATGGAAAACTTATAGTAAGTTTAGTTGCCCTCATGAATGATTATATAGGATGATTCTTACAAAAATCATTTGGATAGTAGAATAATCTTGAGACAATCTCCTCCTTTTCTAAAAGACAAGTAATGTAGGAGTTTTACACTTTGTTTTGGTAACAAGGCAAATGTTTATTTTAAAACATGTTAGTCTGAAACTCCATACTTTGACTCCTATTACATTGATTTCGACGGTTAGTATTTAAGTCACGACACTAATACTTTACAAGTATTTATTATCCTAAGACGACGACGGAGCTGACTATAATAACAACAAGAATCATAATAACAATACTTTTAGCTTGATTACTTAATTAGAGAATTTTGTTCTACATTATTGTGAAGTCGTCAAACAACATCTTAAAACAATAATTATAGTATTGAAACCCTTACCTGCTCACTTCTAGTGAGTCGTAACAGAATTTATAACATCTAATTATTTATGATGCTGAAAAAGTGAATTACCTGTACTTCGTTCTTACCTGTCGTTTGCATACAGGACAAATCAATATGCTTTAGCGTTGCAGCTAAGTAAGCTCCAGGGTACCTCGTAGGACACCCTTATGCAGCAAAGTCAAACAATCAGTATCATTGCAAAAAGAAAATAGTGTCGCATCAAATTGCTAATCATTTAGTACTTTTGTTATCATAATCAGGGTCATTAATTATATTTTAAACTGTCATTATCATTTTGCTGCTAAAATGGGAATTAAAGTATGTTAGTACTAACAATTGTACAATTAATGCTGTCGCAATCTCCATTTATTATTTTCGCAATTATTATTATCATAATTAATGTTATTAAAAATTTTAAATTTTTACGAAAATTTGGGATGTCACATCTGTCACATTTCTTGGAGTTGGCCAATTCATAATGGCTTCAATCTTCTCAGGGTCCACAGATATTCCTTCATCTGAGATGATGTGACCCAAATAATGAATTCTATCTTTATAAAAGTCACATTTGCTCAACTTTGCATACAGCTTATGCTCTCTTAGCAATTGCAATGTCATTCTCAAATGTTCTTCATGCTCTTCTTCATTCTTAGAATAGATAAGAATGTCGTCTAGAAATACAAGAACAAACTTGTCCAAATACTTGCTAAAAACACTATTCATGAGACACATGAATGTAGCTGGTGCATTTGTGAGACCAAATGGTACCACCACAAACTCATAGTGCCCATACCTTGTTCTAAAGGTTGTCTTATGAATATCTTCCTCTTTAATTCTTACCTGATGGTAACCAGACCTCAAGTCAAGATTTGAAAATACCTTTGCTCCTCTCATTTGATCAAAAAGGTCATCAATTCGGGGCAATGGGTATTTGTTCTTCACAGTGACTTTGTTCAACTGCCTATAGACAATACATAACTTGAGTGTTCCATCTTTCTTTTTCACAAATAGAACAAGTGTTCCCCACGGGGACACACTTGGCATGATATATTTCTTTTCCAACAACTCTTGCAATTGCATTTTCAATTCTAGCAATTCCGGTGTACTCATCCTATAGGGTGTCTTGGACATTGGTGCAGCTCCTGGCACAAGTTCAATTGTAAAATCAATGTCTCTCTTTGGAGGAAGTCCTGGAATCTCATTAGGAAAAACATCCCTGAATTCTTGCAATACATGATAGTCCTCCAATTTAAGAGTTTCATTCTCTGTTGCCTCTAAAACGTGGGCTGCATACAATTGACAACCCTTCCTACAGAACTTCTTCAGCTGCATGGCTGAAACCTACCTAACAGAAGTCACCTTTGGAATGCCCTTTACAACCCTTGGGTTTCCTTCTTCGTCCATGCATTCAAATGTCTTATTGTAGCAGTCAAGTTTAACCCTGTGTGCTTCTAACCAATCCATTCCGATGAGAATATCATAGGAACCCAGTGGTAAAATATTCAAATTTGCATAAGTGAATATCCCATCCATCTCTAATGGACATTTCTCTATGATTTCACTAACTTTTCTCTTGGTTCCAGTGGCTAGTTGAACTAACCAAGATTTACTATGCTTTAATTTCTTAAAAGCACAAATCTCAACAATTCTAGGAGTGACATAACTGTGAGTAGATCTAGGATCAATCAAAATAGAAACAGATTTCTTAGCAATCTTACCTTCAAATTCAACCACAGTTGATTGATGATCTGTCTGGTGGTCTTCTAGTGATGCATAGATTCTAGGGATTATCCTCGCCACTTGACCCACAGTTTAAGCTCCCTGGATGTTGTGAACTTGATTTGGATTCTCATTCCGATGTGGACAATTCCTAAGCATGTGCTCCCCTCCACAACCCCAACATTGAAGTGGTTCTCTTGGCTCCTTTGGATCTCTTGGCTTGTCTCCCATCATCCTAGTTGGCTTAGTCACAACCTATGATGGCTGCCTTTGTTGATTCCTAAATTGAGGAGGTTTGAACCCCTTCTTCCTTTGATCAAACTTTTCGTTTTTCTTATCCTTCCATGCCTTATGGAATTTTGGTTTGCTTTTGTTTTGATCGAAGCAATACTTGGCCTTTCTTATGGCCTCCTCTAGAGTTTGAGGTTCATCGAACTCAATTCTATCTCTATATGACTGGGGCAACCCACTTAGGAAATGCTGAATTTTCACCTTATCATCTCGAATATACCTGACATACCTCAACAACTCCAAGAACTTGTTTGCATATTCTTCCATGGTAAATTATCCCAATCTCAGCTCATGGAACTCTTTGAGCTTATCATCATAGTACCTATCAGAGAGGTACTTCTGCTTGAAGTATTTCTTGAACTGCTTCCACACAATATTCCTTTCATTGATCTTCCTCACTTGCCTGATGTGTTCCCACCATATAGATGCTCTTCCATTCAAGTTGAAGATGGAAACCCTTGCCTTCATATTCCCAGAGTAATCTTGGACTTGGAAATACTTTCTCATCCCAAGAATCCAGCTTCAGCTTCTTGACCAGACTTTACCTCTCCATCAAACGTAGGAGGTTTCGCCTTCTTAAATTCCCCATGTGAATTGTTCTTGTAGTGCTTCTTCCTCTTACTTCTGCAAAATGAAGAGCTTGAACCCTCAATGGATTCTTTAGAGACAGATGATTCATTAGAAGAGATTTCTGGAGTATATGTTCTGTCTGTAGAAACTCTTCTTGAGCTACTGGCCCTCTTGCGAGAGTTCCTCCTAGAACTAATCCCACCCCTTTCTAGATTTGATGTTTGATGCCTAGAGTTTATTTGTCTTTGGATATATGTCAAACTCTGCAGCATGGCTGCATTCAATTGATTTTGTTCTTCCTGAGCTTTAATCATCCTTTCATTATCTTCTCTACAACTTTGCAACTCCACCCTTAGGCTCCTCATGGTCGCTGCAATACCTGGAGGAGTCTCTTGATTTCTTCTCCCATTAGATTCTGTTTCAGCATTTTCAACATGTATGTTCTCCCCCATGGCATCTATCTCAGGCTCATAAGGATCTTGTGCATCATCCATGATGTTGATTTTCTTGGCCCAACCAAGACCCAAAACTTCCAACTGTACTATCTAGAGTGTTGCCCTGATGTAACTATGATTCTGCAAAATGTGTTCATCAACACAATTGTTAGCTGCATTATATTCTCAAAAATTCATAAATTACTTGCATGTATATGGGAAAATCCTATATTGAAAACCCTGTTCAATCATAGATTTTTTTTTTTAATTCCTCAATTTCACGCAATCTGGCGCATAAGTTTCATGGCGATTTCTCATTTTCGGCACTTAAAAATCTCACTGGAAAACTGCAGAAATCCTCTGTTTCGACGAACTTCATCGTTCTCTTCCGACCCATTGTGGACGAACTCGCTGAGTTTTTCCAGTCCTCCGACAGGTTGCGGGCGAACTCGCCGGGTTCTTCCGGTCGGCGAACTCATCCATCTCTTTTGGTGTTGCGGACGAACTCATCCATCTCTTCCGGTGTTGCGAACGAACTCATCCATCTCTTCCGGTGTTGCGGACGAACTCATCCATCTCTTCCGGTGTTGCCGACGAACTCATCCATTTCTTCCGGTGTTGCGGACGAACTCATCCATCTCTTCCGGTGTTGCGGACGAACTCATCCATTCCTTTTGGTGTTGCAGACGAACTCACCAATTCTTTCCGTCGTTTCGACGAAAACTCACAAGTTCCTTCCTCCGTCTCGGCGAAAACTTGCAAGTTTCCTCCCGCCATTTTAGACTAACTTGTCGAGTCCTTCCGCCGTTGCGACGAAAAACTCAAAAGTTCTTTCCACTGTTTCTGAACAACTTGTTGAGTCCTTCCGTCGTTGCGGCGAAAAACTCACAAGTTCTTTCCGCTATTTCGGACCAACATGTCGAGTCCTTCCGCCGTTGCGGCGAAAAACTCACAAGTTCTTTCCGATACAGACTTAGACAAAATTTTCAAAAACACTTAAAACAATTTTGGATTTTTCTTTCTTTCAGGGATGCTCACTGCTCAATAGGAGGTGATCTTACCTCTGCAATTATCCCACTTAGCCCGTTTAGTCTTGCTGCTGTAACCTGTGGTGATCAGGAAGGGATCTTCCCTTGTAATTGTAATCAGATTTGGCCCATAGAGGTCCAATGCTGTGGCCTATCGCTCTGATACCACACTGTCACGTCCCCATCCATCATACCAATGTGATGGAGAGGATCGTGATGGTAAAACTGGGCAACTAGCCCCATACTTAATAAACATAATTCTCAGAATATAAAAAGCACGGTCATATGCAGATGTACATATATATATATATATTCATGAACACACAGCGGAAGTAAATTCAATTACACATTTAGTATACATTCAACATATTCATGTCATTCATCAACTAAAGACAATACATGATTAACACAAGAGAGTACTTATCTTAAAGCAAAGCAGTCCCGAGCAACTAGCTATGCAACTGTAACGTTCCACCCAACCATAGGCCAATTGTGCTTGTCAATCTCACAACACAACTGCCACCCTCGAGCTGGGTATGATTTCTACAAGGAACCAGGGAACAACAGACTCACACATAGCCAAATATACACCAAAATGAGCCAAGCCAATCTGCAATTGGGTTTATCAGGCTGCTAAGGAAATGGAAAGGAATGAATTGCTAAGCTAGTGGCTCACCCATAGAGCTATGGATACCTCTATCAGATCTATCTAGCTTGGTACCCACATTACCTACACACCCAATAAAAGGAAGTATTCCCTTCACCACTATGCAGTCCCTCAAGCCATACCTTCCAGTTTAGTATTGTTCAAGGTGTGCATAGAAGAGTAGCTAGCCCTTTGGATCTTCTTGAGAGGTTACCTCCTCACTAGGCTCATCAAGCCAATTCTGTCCTCTTCCACTCCTAAATTCCTGTTCACAATATCAAACCAAAATTGGGATGCACAAAATGGGGTTTCCCTGAGTTTCAGAAAAATGTGGGCAAGCATAAACGAAATGGAAAATGGGGGTTAAACCCCTGGGAAGGAAAATCTGTTTTCAGAAAACGTTTATGGACAACCCAGGAGCAAAAACGACCTCCATCAAACCCCCAATTTGTGGTTCTCCTCTCCCAGACACTGTACCAACCAAAAACAAGTTCCCAACCATGGAAAATGCAGGGAAAATGGTAGAAAACGTGAAAGAGAAAGACCTAGTAGCTCAAACTGCGTGAGAGGGCCAAGGCAATGGTGAAGAAGGGATTTGGGTACAATTTCATGGGTGTTTTCTTGCCCCAGAAGCCAAAATACGTTTTTTCAGGTTGATGGCTTGCCCATACACGAAATTGGCTGCCATACCTCTTCATTCCCAAGGCATTAACTGCCTCAACCAACTCCTGGAAGAATTAAATGATTGGGTGCATAAGTCAGAATGGGTAGTTGGGGTTCATTCATTGACATTTGGCTTATCACCATTGGCTCAAGGGTCTGAATAATTTCCCTCCCTATTCCTTGTAGAATCATGCCCCCATCTCTTGTTGCATTGCATTGCCAGTTGTGGGTATTTCATTAAAATTCATATTTACATGATGTCTTAATTTCTATTGTGCATGGCTAGCACAAAAAGCATATGCATCGATTTTTAATTGTCAATATATAAAACGCTAAATCAATGGTGGGGCCTTGGCCTTGAGCTCCTCACCATGATTTAATAATAATATTTACATCATTTACAATTTTAATGCAATAGGGTCAAAATCGAGATATTATAGTGTTGTGGTGCGTAATTGCACTGAGTTATCCCTCTTATTCATAGAGTGGATGTGTTATCAAGTTGTGGAATAGACCACTGTGAGCAGTACGGGGGTGACAAGTGTACCCGTAGCCTAAACTTGATGAAGGTCGAAGAAGCGAGAGTCGTTGATTCAGGGGGGGAAAGTTGAAATGGAAGAATCTCAAAGTATGACGGACCAAATTAACATTGATGAACCATGTAGCTGAAAATTATTCCTAGAGAACTAGAGGTTATAGCGGCTGAGCACCCATATATTCCGGTAGATGGATTTTTTTCATATGGACGTTCATAATCAGATGCAGGTACAAGAAAATTTCTTGATAAAACCCAAAGTGATGAAAGCCTCTCCAAGTGCATATGAAGACCAAGACTACTCTATATGAAGATTAGAGATAAACATTAAGGGAGGATGTTAGAGATAATGTTTATCTTGTATGTCTAGTTGTTGATAGTGAGAGATTCTCTGTTAGTTTGGTGTGTGGTTGAGATATTATCTCAACCTATCTCAGCTATATTTAAAAACTGTTAGATTTGATAACAACTCTCTCATCTCTATATATTGGAGATATCATTTGTACACAAGACATCGCAATAGTAATAGATTTGTGTGTTATGTGTAACAATGTCTATTCTCTCCATTTTTAAGTAAATGGAAGCAATTGCACCGTAAAATTAACCCTAACACCCTCAATTTAACCCTAAATATTTTCATACCAATTCTTAATTCTTGTTGCACGCTCAAAAAGCTTGTATAACACGGGCATGGTCAAAGCCCATGGCTTCAAGACGATCGAATGCCTCACATTCCTCTGGACTTAGTCTTATGGGTGGCTGCATTGATCCAACAAGCTCTTTGGTGATATGACCTTTTTCGCCCTTAATTGGTCTCCCAACTTGGCGAAGAATATTAATAAATTGTCGCGCTAAAGGATACTTTATGCCCATATCCTCAAACATAGGCTGCAATTCTTGTGGGTCAAACTGTAGCACTGTAGAAAAGCTATCTCATAGACAACAGAATTCTTAGCTATCTCAAGCGATTACTGTAGAAAAGCTGCGTTTTATTTATGGGAGGAACACTAGGATCCAACTCCATTATCTAAATACAATATCAAACCATATAACCAAATATTAGATCCTCAATATGGCCTTCAATCTTGTCGGCTAGTTACACTTTTGACATTTGATGACCATCAAGATTAAAGTATTTACATGGCACAATGAACAACACAAATGCCCCAACACCTATCATTGTATTTCTTGATCTGTAGAAGTGCTAATTCTTTTTACTTCAGTTCACCTGTGTACGAGATATATTCACATAAATGACAAGTATGGGTGCTTTGGCATTTAAAAATACAAATGTTTCATTACACCTGCAATGAGTTGTGCACAAACTATCCTATCATAGTCTCTTGGAGTGGGCTTGCGCACTTGGACATATGACATGGTTTGGCCTTTTGACTTAGTAGGTGTAAAGGGGAACTAAATATATTTCATTTCGTTTCTCGATGGGTCAATCAATGCCATCTCTAGTTTAATTGCCCACCCGTATATTTCCATCCCGAAATTCCCTTCCCACATATCCATGATTCTTTTTATTTCCTTATTGCACCCTCGAAATCTACAAATCTGAGTATTCCTCTTGTCTAGCCAATGGAATCCTACCAACTGGATATAAACGTCCTTGTCCGGGTAAGATATAATCAGCTTCGCACTTGAAAAAAAAATATAGTAATAAGTTGTTGGATATATTTTTGGGAGGTTATTGTTCTTATGGTTAAAAAAAAAATATAATAATAAGTTATTGAATATACTTTTGAGAAGTTATTGTTTTGATGGTAAAAAAAAAAATTCTTCATTTAAAAAAAATATAATAATAAGTTGTTAGATATACTCTTATTATTCCATAATTAAAATAAATAAATTCTTCATCTTAAACGGCCGAGTTATTCCAAAAGGACCTCCTTAAAATAAGATTTCACTTAATAAGTAAGAATGTCAAATGAGATCGTTGGCAGGATCACATATCAGTGCAGGCCTCGATCCATGCTTCCTCCTATCCATGTGCATCTGTCCCTCGATTTGGGTTAGATATGTTTCTAATGACTTGACTCAGGAGAGGATGTTTCTAGTGATTCGACTCACTAGAGTTGCTTTATGTGTGAGATCGAGTTTGACTTGTGAGTTAACCATGAGTTTTGAATTTTTATTAAATGATATTTAGTCTTCTTTTAAGGAACTGAGTTAAGGTATCCTTGTAAATTATATAGCTTGATTGAGTTTAACAACGAAGTAAGTTAATTAATGAACAAATTTAATGTTTTTCAATTAATTTTTTTTTCAAATATAATATGAATTTTATTTCAAGTTATGATTGATATTAATTTTAACCATGGAACTTTTCTCTAAAAGATTTTGATCCATTTTAAGATGATTTGAATAATCTAAAATTTAGAAAATAAAGTAAATCAAAATGAAACTTTACTTTCTCAAATCAAAACAAAAACAACACTCACCAAAAGATTGAGTTTATCCAAAATTTAACTCACTATATTGGATAACTAAAGAATTACACTTAAAATTACACTTAACTTAAAGTTTAGTTGAGTTTCATCGTAGAACATAGTCAAATGAGACATAAGTAATTGAACTCAAAAGGGTCTAGTGAATGGATGGTTGTTAAGTTGGATGTTGTAAGCCACAAGTTCCCTTGGGGTGTGATGGTTATTGAAGAAGTAACATGGATAATAAAAAACAAAAGAGTTATTTTTTTTTAAATTAATCAATAATTATTATAATTATTTTTCAAAATAAATATTTTTAATTAACATAAAAAATTTATATTATTTTATAATTGTTTTTTTAAATAATTATTTTTAATTAATATAATAAATTAATATTATTTAATATAGAATATTGAAATGAATTAAAAATATACCAGTAAAAAAAAAATACCCATTTCAATTTATTAACCAAATAAACTACACTAGCATCAATCAACCAAATCCTTACTAACATAGCTCTAACATTTTAATGGATAAAATTTCATATTTGCACGTCTTATGGTCATCATTGCATATAATATCATTTTTTTTGCATTAGGGGAATTGACAACTGGGGTTGGGTTGGTACTCGCGTGACACAGGGTACAGTGATCTAATCTCGCTACCACTATACTCCTAGGTGGATCCACAGGGACCGAACCATGACACACGGATAAGTTTAGGAGGATTCAAACACATGACCTTCCATTTACAAATTGAAACTTCTCATATTTACCACTTGAGATGCCCCCACGAACTAAGATCAATCCAGATTTGAATATTAATGTATCTTTTGGTTTTTTCGATGGTGCGGCAAAAAATGGTGTTAGTGGTGCAGGAATGGTTTTATGGATAAAAAAGGATCATAAAATTACTTTAAGAATGGGCATTGGAAGAGGCACAAACATGAAAGGAGAACTCTTGGCATTGTGGGGCTTACTCTGGTTTGCCACTAAAAGAGGAATATTATGCATTAATGTTTTTGATGACTCCAAAGTCTTAATTGATTGGGTTGCAGGTGAACATGATATTCACACTTTACATCTTCTACCATGGCTGGATCAAACTTCACACTTCATCAAGTCCTTTGAGCAGATCTCTTTTCGTCATATTTATCGTGAAGCCAACACTGAAGCGGATAGATTGTCAAAAGAAGCTGCTGGTCCATTAGATGGATCAATTATTTTTTAGGAATGGGTAGATGATATCTTGGTAGATAATGGCAGGTATCCTGCCATCTAAATTTTTTAGGACTGTTTTTTTTTTTTTTTCTTGGATGGTGGATCTTTGCGCTGGGGGATTTGACTCTCTGTTAGTTGTTATTTTGTGGTCAAATTGATGATCGGGCTATGTATCCATGTATATGTTGTGCGATGGTTTATTTGGACTTGTGAACTTGTCTTGGAACTTATGATCACTATCTAATCTATTTTGAGAAATATTTTGTAACTTTGACTTTTAAATGAAAATAACAAGTTACGACTTTTTTTCTACTGAAAAAAAGAGTGGATCTCCATATTAATATAATTTGACTCATTTTTTATCATAAACTTTATAAAAAAAATACCACAATAATTATGAACTTTACTTTGATTCGAAACATTATGTTTGTTACTTTCCACGTCTTTCGAAACATTATGTATGTTACTTCCCACGTCTTAAAGGAGTAGGTTGATTTTGTACTAAATGGATTCTATCTTCAAATTTATAATAAGAAATCAAGTAAGAGTAAGAGTAAGGTTCTACCATGTTTAATGCCAATACATATTAGAACAATATCCTTACGAAATTTTTGAATTTTAAATCAATCTACAATTTAGTAGGAGGGTGTGTAACTCCCTCCGTGCTCATCTTGGCACTGACACATGTCCTTTTAAAAAAATTAATAAAATATTATAAAAATAACATGGCTCAAATTAGATTTAAATATTTACAATGTCATATATAAAACTGCACAAATTAGATAAATTAAAACGGTTCCTCTACATTTGCACTCTAAAAAGGGGTTTGCATCTCCAGAGATTTGATCTCTCTCGATGCTTTAAGATGAATCTATACTAGTTTTGTAGTAAATAGTCTCTATCTTCAAATTTATAATAAAAAATCCAAGTAAGAATAAGGTTCTACCATGTTTAATATTAATACATAGTAGAACAATACCCTTACGGAATTTTCGAATTCTAAATCAATCTAAATGTTTAGAAATTTGATCATAGTTACAAATCAATTATAACTCTAATCCAATTTTATAAGTTTGCTAAACTATCTCATTATAAATTCATAACTTTATTTACAATAAAATATGATATATGATTAATTAAATAAATCCTAAACTATATCTAATCCAATTATCATTTATTAAATTACAAACAAATTAAGATTTAATATATATGATTATTAAAAAATCCTAAACTATATCTAATCCAACTATCAATTTAGATGTTGTCAAGTTTGTCACGTAATCTAACGTAACTTTTTCATGTCGGCTCATAACTTATCAAAAAAAAAAGTAATTAAAAAATTTCATGTTGTGATGCACCTGCAACAATTAATTAATACGAATATGCAAAATAGCAGAAATGACAGAACTCAGAATCACTTTTATATTGATCACAGGCCACTTCGAGGGGGAAACCTCCTATGAGCAAGCTCAATACAAATAACTTCACGGTGCCTTCATAGGTCTCAACACACACTTATATACTAAGTCTAGGCACCAATACTATGGGTCAAAACCATGGGCCACTACAAACTATGGATCAACAATACTACGGGCGACTTACAAAGCATATGCGCAAACAACAATAACACAAACTATTGATCAACAAATACTACGGGACGACTTACAAAGCATATGCGTCCAACAACAACATAATAACAAAGTAAAGACATGGGTTCCTAACATCCCCTCCCCCTTAAAAAAAGCTTTTTCCTCAAAGCTTTAGATGTGGAAATTGTTGTTGAATCTGAAGGAGTCGTTCCCATGTAGCATCCTCTGGTTGCATGTCGTGCCACTGAATTAAGACCTTTGTGATAGAGCGAGAGCGAAGCTGACGCGTGCGCCGATTGAGGATGGCCTCTGGCTCCAAAAGGATGGATCCTTCATTATCCAGTTCGGGTAAAATCGTTTGTCCACTGATGTTGGTGCCAAGAACTTTCTTCAGACAAGAGACATGAAAGACTGGATGAATGCGGGAAGAAGGAGGAAGTTCCAATTTATAAGCAACGGACCAAATCTTCTGAAGAATCCAATATGGCCCATAGAACTTTGGAGCGAGCTTATGACGCCCTTTGAGTTTCAAGGAGGATTGTTTGTACGGCTGGAGACGAAGAAAAACCATATCGCCGACTTGAAAAGTGCGCTCAGAACGGTGCTGATCAGCTTGTTGCTTCATGCGATTTCTTTCCATGTGAATATTGTCTCGCAAAATGCGAAGAATTTGATCGCGGTTTCGAAGAACCGTGTCAACTTCCTGAACTGGTGAACTGGTGGGGGTGTATGGAAGAAGAGCTGGAGGTGCCTGACCATAGACTGCTTCATATGGGGTCATTTTAGAGGCGGCGTGGTAAGAGGTATTGTACCACCATTCAGCGAGAGGAAGCCACTTTTCCCACTGATGTTGTTGTTCCGAGGTGAAGCAACGAAGATAAGTTTCCAAGCATTTATTGATAATTTCAGTCTGACCATCTGTTTGTGGGTGATACCCTGAACTCATCTTCAGTTTGGTGCCAGTGTGGCGAAATAGTTCTGTCCAAAAATGACTGGTGAAAGTCGCATCACGATCCGAGACAATGGAAGAAGGGATGCCATGAAGACGAAAGATCTGGTCCAAGAAAATTTGAGCGACGGAGGAGGCTGTATAGGGATGGCTGAGAGCACAAAAATGACTATATTTGGAGAGGCGATCAACCACAATGAGAATCACTGTCTTCCTGCCATATTTAGGGATCCCTTCAATGAAATCCATAGAAATATCTGTCCAAATCTGTGTAGGTATGGGCAAGGGTTCAAGCAATCCTGGAAGGAGTGTTGTTTCACCCTTATTGCGCTGGAAGATATCACATTCGGCCACCATCTGTTGAATTGTCCTTTTCATGCCCTGCCAAAAGAAGTTACGCTGTGCTCGTTCATACGTTTTGAGGAACCCAGAGTGCTCTGCCGATGGAGAAGCATGGAGTTCATAGAAGACAGCCTGTTGAAGATCTGTGCTCTAGGGAAGCACCAGACGACCCTTGTATCGCAGAGAAGCACCATCCCAAGAGTAATGTGGTACAGTAGAAGGGTTGTTGGTCAAGCGTTGGATGATTTGAGATAAGGAAGAGTCATTGACATAACCCTGTTGAACAGATTGCAACCAATTTGGAACAGGCATAGAAATAGCTAAAAGAGAACCTTGGGCATCAAATGTGCGAGAAAGAACATCTGCCACAATATTGTCTTTACCCTTCTTGTAAGTGATCTCATAGTCATAACCCATGAGTTTTCTAACCCATTTCTGTTGTGCCGCGGAGGAGACACGCTGGTCCAAGAAATATTTTAGACTCTGGTGATCAGTATTGATGTAGAAATGATTCCCTAATAGGTATGGGCACCACTTCTGTACTGCATGCAAAATAGCCATCATTTCCTTCTCATAGGTAGAGGCAGCTAAATTCTTACTTGAAAGGGCTTTGCTAGTGAACGCAATGGGGTGTTCATCTTGAAGGAGAACAGCACCAAGTCCATTGCCGCAAGCATCACTCTCAATAGTGAAGGGCTTGGAAAAATCGGGCATAGCTAGCAAAGGTGTAATACACATAGCTTGTTTTAGTTTGTCAAATGCACACTGAGCAGCAGGTGTCCATGTAAAAGCATCTTTTTTCAATAGAGCAGTTAATGGAGCTGCAATCTTCCCATAATCCTTGACAAACTTGCGGTAGTAGCCAGTCAACCCCAAAAAACCACGAAGGCTCTTGAGTGTCTGAGGATGCGGCCAATTGTTCATGGCATCGATTTTGGCAGGATCCATGCGAACCCCTTGTGCTGAGATAATGTGCCCGAGATACTCAACTTCCTTCTGTCCAAAAACACATTTAGACTGCTTGGCATGGAGATGATGGTCAAAGAAAAGTTGCATGACAAGATCCAGATGCTGGAGATGTTCATCCCATGTTTTACTGTAGATGAGGATATCATCAAAGAATACCAGAATGAATTTTCGCAAGTAGGGTCGAAATATTTTATTCATTAAGGCCTGGAATGTGGAAGGAGCATTAGTGAGGCCAAAGGGCATGACCAAAAACTCATAATGGCCATCATGTGTGTGGAAAGCTGTTTTAGGGATATCATCCTCATGAACCCGAATTTGAAGATACCTAGAACGAAGATCCAACTTTGAGAAAAAGTGAGCCCCATGAAGCTCATCAAGAAGCTCATCAACAACAGGAATTGGAAACTTATCCTTGATGGTGAGGTGATTAAGTGCTCGAAAGTCAATGCAGAGGCGCCATGACCCATCTTTTTTGCAGACAAGAATAACTGGAGAAGAAAAGGAACTAGTGCTTGGGCGAATAATACCTTGCTTCAATAAGTCCCGAACGAGCATTTCAATCTCCGTTTTTTGGTGAAATGGGTAGCGATAGGGCCTAATGTTGGGAGGAACACTGCCAGGAAGGATCTGAATACGATAGTCTTCTGGCCTGGAAGGTGGCAATCCCACTGGTTCAGCAAAGACACTTGTATATCGATCCATAATTTGTTGTAGATCCAAAGGAGTAGTGGAGATCGTTGATGGTTGCATCTGAATGGAATGGATCTGAGCGATGACACCATGTGAATTCTTCTTGAGGAGTTTTTCCATGCGATGTGAACTGATGATGCTGAGAGAACCTGGTTGTAATCCTTTCAATGTGTGTTTTTGTCCATTGAGGGAAAACTGCATCCAAATTTCAGCAAAATCCCATAAGATAGGGCCAAGTGTGCGTAGCCATTGAGCGCCCAAAACCACATCACATCCGCCTAAGGGCAAGGAAAACATGTCAGAGCACAAGGTATAATCTCCCATAGAGATACGCACATTTTGACACTTCCCTTTGCAAGGTAAGGTGCCCGCATTGGAAACCATGACTTCAAAGTTGGCGCAAGGATGGATAAAACAATTAGCTTGTTTGGCGATCCGACGGTCAATGAAATTATGAGTGCTACCAGGATCAATGAGTATTGTAAGAGGAAGCTTCTTGAAGTAACCCCTGACCCGCATTGTTTCGGGGGTGGTGATTCCAGCTAAAGCATGGAGAGATATCTCTGGCTGGTCATCCTGAGATGGAGGGTCAATAGGCGGTTCCTGAATGTCGACCGGAGCATCCAGTGTTTCTAGATCTTCGTCACCTATTTCAGAGGCAGGCGGAGACTCCACATCCAAGAGGTAGAGCTTTTGCTGAACACATCTATGTCCTCGAGTGAATTTCTCATCACAATTATAGCAAAGCCCCTTTTCTCTGCGTGCTTGCATCTCTGTTTCAGACAGACGCTTGATAGGAGTCGGTCGAGGAGCCTGCGGTATAGGTGGTCGCTGAGAACCCATATTTCGGAAGGGAACAAAAGTGGGCTTGGAGCGTTGTTGGGATACAATCTTGTCTTCTGCCAACTTAGCCAACCCTAGGGCTTCCATCATTGTGGTGGGACAGAACATTTTGACCTCAGAGCGGATGGCATCCTTTAGACCACTGATAAAACAACTCCGGTAAAAGTCATCAGACAATCCTTCGGTGTGGTTGGCTAGTTTCTCAAATTCGGTTTGATACGCTCTCACAGTGCCAATTTGGCGAAGTTTAGTGAGGGCTCCGGTGAAGTCATCAAAAGCACTAGGACCAAATCGTTGCAAAAGGAGCTGGCAAAAGTCTGACCATTTGGGCTCTGGATGAGCCTTGATGTACCAATGGTACCATTGAAGAGCTTCCTGTTCCAAGTGAAAGGATGCCAGCGAAACTTTGTTGACATCAAAAGTATTATGCAGACTGAAATACGGTTCTGCATGATAGATCCATTCAGTTGGATCAGTACCATTGAAGCGAGAAAAATCAAGCTTCAGACCACGGAAATTGCTAGAAGAAGAGAACCCATTGTCTGATGAAGACTCGGACTGTCGTTTGTTGTTCATAGCTGAATGTTCAAGATGGAGGCCGAGAAATTTTTCATCCAGATCCTGGAGTTTGGCTTGGATGGCTGCAAGTGCTTCTTCCATGGTTTTTGCTCCTGCATGGGTGACAATCATAACCAGGAGTTTTTTTTTTTTTTTTTATTGGGTAGGAAAACAAAAACAGAAACTGCTTCAGTAAGGGAAAATCTGGACTTGGCAAAAAATCTGAAGGGTAATTGGGGTTTGACTAGGTGTTGGACACTGTCGACTAGACAGGGAAGCAAAAATGAGGATTTCAGAAGCGGGGTGAAAGAATGGGAAAATTTGGCAGAGGGGGACAAAGAAGCAGAATTCAGAAAGGAACTCTGTGGTAAAATTTGAAGGTGATTGGGTGAAATCTGAGGAAGTTATGGAAAACCCTAAAAATAGACAAATGTGGGCTTTCGGGCTTTGGGAAGGGGAATTGGGGATAGGGTCCTCAGGAATGAAATATGCAGAATGGGATGATAGGGGTTCCCCGAAAATTTCAAGGGGAACAGAGTGAAAACAAGGGAGATATGGACAAAAAACTAATTTTTTTTTCCCAGACTAGAGCGGCTACGGCTCGGAAGGGATCTGGAACAACGCCGAATGGATTGAAAACGGTTGGATCTGGAACGGCTGGATTGCAAAATGGATCTGAAACGGCGCAGTAGTGATCGACAATAGTTCAGCTGAAAGTAGATATGGACCCCAGGTATGTGCGGCTTCCTAACAGTTCAGGGGTTTCACTCGGCCACCAATGCTGTCTGACGGCTTGCGTATTGGGGCAGTACCCCTCACTCCACGGCTCAGGTAAAACTGATAACCGCTTTGCCACAAACGACAGCTCTTGGTTTACCTCACGAGTGGGAACTAGTCAATCAGGTAGGGGTCGTTGCCCTTTTCGCTGACAGGTCCTCTCAATGGGCCAGCTACTTCGAGGTTCCTGTGGTACTCCTCACAATGAGTTTTAGGGCTTATGCCCAAGTACTTCCCACAGTTAAGCGGATAGGGATTATTCACAAATCCGAACCTGCAACAGATGCGAAAAAAAAAAATTGGCAAAAATTTCACCCAGCGAGCCCAAGAAAGTGCTCTGATACCAGATGTGATGCACCTGCAACAATTAATTAATACGAATATGCGAAATAGCAGAAATGACAGAACTCAGAATCATTTTTATATTGATCATAGGATACTTCGAGGGGGCAACCTCCTATGAGCAAGCTCAATACAAATAACTTCACGGTGCCTTCATAGGTCTCAACACACACTTATATACTAAGTCTAGGCGCCAATACTATGGGTCAAAACCATGGGCCACTACAAACTATGGATCAACAATACTACGGGCGACTTACAAAGCATATGCGCCAACAACAATAACACAAACTATTGATCAACAAATACTACGGGACGACTTACAAAGCATATGCGTCCAACAACAACATACTAACAAAGTAAAGACATGGGTTCCTAACACATGTCCATAATAAAAAAGTTAAAACGAGCATAGATCCATCTTAAACTAGATCTATTAAGCATTGAGAGAGATCCAATTTCTTGAGGGGTAAATTTTTTCTTGATGGATAAAAAATTAAGATAAAAAAATTACACTTAAAAAATTGGATCCCTTTAGGTGCTTAATAAATCCAGTTTAAAATGGATCTATACTAGTTAAATGACAAATTTATTACAAATTAAAATTATATATATATGATTTGATAAAAATAATATATATCTATATTTTATTTAATATTTAATAAAAATATATATCTATATTTTATTTAATATTTAATAAAAATATATATCAAATATCTTAATATGTAACTTTTGTTTTTAACGATGATTGATCGGTGTATGTAAAATTTCGAACATTTTTCAAACAACGTGATTTTAGCTACAATCCTTCATTTAAAAGTTAAAATAATCTCTTTCCCAAATATCAATAATATTTTTTAATTATTATTTAAATTTAAAATCATATATTTCAAATATCAATAATAATTTTTAATATTTAATTAAATTTAAAATAATCTCTTTCCCAAATATCAATAATATTTTTTAATATTTAAATATATCTGTTGACATAAAGTTTGAGTGAAGATAATAAAAAAACCATGGGACTTTTCATACCCAACAATTTGAGTGAAGATAATCCAAAAACCATGGGACCTTTTATACCGAACAGTTTGAGCGGAAGATAACTTCAAGAAAAACCATCATAACAGAGTCATTTCTTTTCTTTAAAGGGTTTAAGCGATCTGATCAATCTCTCCGCAATGAATCTATTTGAAGCGAGGGCATGCATTTGAAGCAATCCACAATGATCTATTGCATCTCTAATCAAGCTTTGTAGTGCTCAAGATCTTATAATTTGTAATGGTCTAATGAAGCGGCCAAATTCTATCCAGATGACTTGTATTCATGGGTTTGGAAGCCATGTGGTAGATTATGTCATATCTAATATCTCATTACATAACATAATGATAAATCTAGACATTCTAAATGACCACTAGCCTGACTCAGATCATAGACCCTTATTGTAACCCTCAATCTTGTCATGCATAGAGATCCCACATATGAAAATTCTCATAGTAAAAAAAGCTTAGTCTTCGATAGAAATAAATATGATATTTTCATAAATGAGTTAAAACATGACTTGTTTCCTCTATCAAGCACGAACAATATCAAATACCTCTATCATAATTGCACTACAGTCCGCTCATCTTCCAATAACAAGTTCTCCCTTGAAGTTTTGAGTAAAAATAAAAATTGAAGAACTAACCCCTGGTATGATAAAGAATGCAAAATTGAAAGAAGAGCCATCAAGGATGCTATTGAGTAGTCTGTAAAATTTGACAAGATAAATAGATACAAAGCCCTAATTAAAAGAAAAAAACACACTATATAAATAAAAAGTAGGAAAATCTTTTACACCTCATTAAGGTAGCTCCTAGGAAATTGTTGAGGCGAATTTTAACTATTAAAACTAAAGATAGTAATTGGATTTCCTTGGAATATTGGAATGCCTATCTCCACAGATTTACAAATCCCCGGATGTCATTGATAACGTTCAAACCCTCTTTACAAAGGAATACATTTTTTCTTTAGAAGACATTGATTATGGGGTTAAGCTCCTTGCAAATGGAAAAGCTAAGGACATTAAAGGTTACCAAGCATAAACCTTAAAAATTGGAGGGTCGGTCCTCATTCCTCACATCCATAAACTCTTCAACCTAGCGGTAAAGCAAGATTTCCCTAATCCTTGGACCCAGAGCCTCATTATTCCTATATTTAAAAGTGGAGATAAACAAAACCCTCTAATTATTGGACCATTATGATTAAACCTCTTTTAGACAAGCTTTACGGTAGCATTTTGGAAAATAAAATCAAGTTAAGTTAAGCAGGCTAAAAGTCAAGTGGGTTTTAGAAGACATCACTCTACCATAGACCACCTCGTTACGTTTAGGATCATTATGGAGGAGTGTCGTAATAGTACATCTAATCTATTTTGTTGCTTTATGGACTTTAGGAAAGCTTTCAATAGGATGCCTGGAAATAACTTGTGGAATATATTAGAAGAGCTAAAGGTTCCTTTCGAGTTGAGTGTTGATGTGATAAGATTATACAAGACTGTCATTGCAATATTTAAGAGCATTAAGGGTTGGTCAAAAGATATTAGTTGTAATATTGGATTTAAGCAAGGTTTCCCCCTCCCCCCTACCCTTTTCGGCATATACATTGATATGCTAGAAAGTTGTTTAGAAGAAGCAGGTTGCGCTGGCACAACCTTGGTTGGAATATGTTTCATCCTCCTCTATGCTGACGATATCGTTCTTATGGTAAGATGCCCCTTTGATCTTGATAAGCAATTAATAATTCTCAAGGATTTCTACTCTAATATGGGTATGCCTGTTAACACCGACAAAACAAAATTTATGATTATCAAGTCCAAAAATGCCACTTATGCTAATTTTGTATATGACAATAGCAACTTGGAGGAAGTGTCTTCCCACAAATATCTCATAATTGATATTCATCACAAGTTCAACTGGAACTATAGCATTGAGAAAATGATTAATGGAGGGTGGAAAGCTTATTTTGGTCTTGAAAACAACTATAATCAACAAACCTTGTTATGTGGGATAAAAACAAGTTTATTTTTGAAATTCTCCTCACTCCCGTTATCTTGTAAGGTTTTGAAGTTTGGGGTTGCAACAACTCTAGAGAATACCGGTGAAAGATTGAACAAATCCATAAGTGTTTCATAACATATAACCTCAAAATTAAAGGCAATACACCCTACCCTATTCTCCTTCTAGAAGTGGTTCTTCCTCCCATTGAGAGCATCTCTATGACCAAGTACATTAGGTACAAGTTCAATATAAATAACATGGGAGGCTAGAGACTTCCTAAAATTTCTTTAAAATCCAATCAAGACCAACTTCGGCTCAAGAGAGGTTGGTATAAAGATGTCAAATCTTCAAGAGAGGCTGGTATAAAGATGTCAAATCTTGGTTAAACCATTGGGGAATTGACGAAAAAATGCCACTTTACAAGATATCAATAACATTAAAAATACTATCACATCTAAGATTAAAGAGAAAATGCAAGGTGAGAAAGAATTGGAAGCTAAAAGAAAATTGAGATACTATAAAGAGGTCATTAACCATAATCTAGAAGATCAAAATTATCTACGTGTTAACTAGTTCGAAGAAGAAAATTAATATAGCCAAGATAAGAACGAACTCTCATGAGCTTCTTAGTGAAACAAAGCGTTACAATTCCTAAAACATCGTGGGTGGATAGGACTTGACATCTTTTTGAGACTACGAGTGTTGAGGATGAAACTCACTTTCTTTTAGAATGCCCTGTGTATACTCACATTAGATCACAGTTTCCTAATATTTGCTACAATACAAACGTCCCTAACCTTTTAATCTGTCAACACTATGGCGATTTAGGAACGATTCTTTCTAAGCTTTTTGAGCATCGAAATAAAATTTTACAGCAATCTAGTAATCCTCTTAAGGTTCGATAGACCAGGTTGGTCTCAGTGGACATTAACTACTATCATCGTCATCATCATCATCAGTAATTTAGGAACACTCTTCTCCAAGCTTTTTGAGCATATAAATAAAACTTCAAAACAAACTAAGTAGTTGCTTACTTTTCTTTCTTAAGATCCGATAGACCAAAATTGGTCAAAGTGGACATTAACTATCATCATCATATAATTTATTAATTCATTGAAAACAATATATTACAAATTGAAATTTGATTTTGAGTGTGGATGATAGTATTTTCTCACAACCACTCAAGTTACACTTAATTGATAAAAACCACATAAGTTACACTAAATTGATAGAGTGGAAAATGAATTGTATTTTTTTAACATGAAAATTTTCATCACAAATATTGTAGATATTTAAAAAAATAATGATTTTAAATTTTAAAATGAAATTACAAATTCTAGATATTAAGATTCAACAATGCAAGGATTCCATGGAATTTTTTTTCTTATAAAAAAAATGTACGTAGTGGAAATCAACAATTTCAACTAATTTTGGGTATATTACATTAAAGTTGAGTAGTCATTGTTTTTATAACATTACGGGGAAAAGCCAAAATGTTCACTATTACCCACCTGTATATTATACTCTTAATCTTGATTCTTTTTAATCTTTTGTTTGTTAGACATCCAAGGGGAAGGAAAAAAGTAAACATGCCTAGTAAAAGAGTTTACGAGGTTAGTTGTTTTTTTTAATATGTTAGACACAGATGTTGGTCTTTTTAGTCATGTTATTTTATTAGTATGGCTTATGAACGCACATTGAAATTAGATATATCTCACTCTCTATGTTAAAAAATAACATCTCTTTTCTTAATGCAAAAATTTAAAATTTAAATCCAAGTGATTTTCATAAAATGTATTCCAACTTATGATTAAACCACAATTAATGAACTATACAAATATTTGAATTTTGGATTTTAAGATGACCCTTTTTTCTTGGTCTCTAGCTTTGGGTAACCTCGTGCTTCGAATTTTGGATTTCGAGATGATCCCTTTTTCTTGGTCTCTAGTTTTGGGTAATCTTAACCCTGTGTGGCAACATGTATAATATGTGAGAATCCTTAAGCCAAAATGCTTTATGGAAATAACAAAATATACCAATGGGCTTTGTAAATTTTCCAAACCTAACAACGAGCTCAAAATATATAACTATATTAGCCTTTCCCTTATTTATTGGAAAATCACCTCATCGAGATATAGACTAGGTCGTCAAGGTCCATGTAGCTTGGTAGCAAAACTTATTTCATATATATAGTGTTAGTCCTAAATTTTGCACTTGATTGCTAAAGCATAAGTTTGGGATTTGAATTCTAGGATTGGTGGTTGTGTAATGGGTCAAGAGACTATTTGCAAACAGAGAAAGCAATCAAAATCTGATAACATCAGGCTCTGAAAATAACGTGGGATGATCAGACTAAATGAAGAAATATATCAAGGATGGCCAAGGTTCAAAGCTTAACGATAACATGTGGAACAAATTGTTCATTCACATATTAACCTTAAAACACCATATTCATAAAAACATTCCAAACATAGAGTATAGGATACTAAATCACCGCATGAGCATTTAAATAAAAGCATCATTATAAAGGATTTCATAACAGTGATCAGTTTAAACAAAATTGCAAAATATCCAAGTTCAAATGACAGCTAAAACCTGGCTCATAACATGTATGATATCATCTTTAGATTAACACATCTCCAAAATGGAATTTACAGAGCATATATCTTCAGACTTTCATAATTTGGACTCTCTTGACCCTCATACCACACTCTCAGCCTCTCGGGTTGAACCCCATTAAAATGAAAATCATAAACTAAATACAAAATACCATCCTAGAACTGTTGCTACCTATCTAGCAACAAATTTTACAAATAGACTAAAAATAAATAAAATCTAATTTGTGACAGAGAATTAGGAGTTGCTAGAGTCAGATGATCTTCGATGAAATCTCTGAATGCCACTTGCTAATTGATTCCCTAGAAATCTGGAGTTGATTTGATGAGAGAATAAAATCTGACCAAGCGTTTCAAATATAGTATCTGAAATATTTTCAACGATACATGCAAACTTGCCAACAACCATCTATAATTTTTGCATTATAATAATTACGTCGTAGGCGTTTCACCAACGAGAAGCATAACCATCCACTTCGGCTAGACTCCTCACTCATAGAGCGAATGGAATGATTCCACGTGAAGGTTATGTCCGCTTGCGGCAAGGTTTTATCCTGCAAGTTTTTTGATCTTCCCAATCGTTGAATTAAAACTTGGAACCCACTTGTAACGCCATGCCCTATCATCACCAGGACCATGCGGATCCTGCCATAAATCTCGTCCTTGGTTGCTTCACTCCTTCCTAATCAGAAATGTAGCAAACCATCGAACTCCCAGAATCGGAGGAGCCTATCTTCAGAATTTCACCCAGGTGTTAGTGTTGGTAGTGAAACCAAATTCCAAAAAATATTAAACTGTTGAAAGCCAGCTCTCCTGCCAGTGCCAACTCACTCTTTTCTGTTGGCTGGTAATTAGAATATACCTGGTGAATTAAATATTAGAAGCTTCCAGATCAAGCCATTTTTCCTTCGCTCACTAAGGCTCTAGTGTGGAGATTGAGAGAGTAGGATTTGTGGATTCTATATCGTCTCTGCTTTGTATTTTCTTATTTGTAACATTTACTCTCTTCTCCATTGTGTATGTGTGCATTCACTTCATGATTTATCACAAACAGTGAAAGTTTATAAAAATTCATAGACCAAAAATGTAGTAGACAGACCCAAAATATCACATAGATCACAATCTCACCAACTAAAGTACATTTTATGTGAATCACGATGTAAAAACCAATATCAGAAAAGCAAAAGAAACTAGGCTAAGCATTTTTGTTGACGAATGAGAATCACATGTAATATAAGATAAAATGGACAACAAAACAATCCAATCCATCATGGACAACAAATGCATCTCCAGATATACTAGCATAGATCCGTCTTTAATCTTGGATCTCTCATGCACCAAGAAATATCATATTCCCCAAGGTGCTAATCTTAATGTTTTCACATATACAAGTGTTGAAAGACTATTTAAAAAAGTTTCCATAGTACAGAGAAAAAAACCAGTAAATTTAACAGCAACAGGGAAGCCATGATATGTCCATGCTAGAGATTAAAAAGAAAACCTAGCACACAGAAAATTCGCACCTTGGCACCATTTCTCTTCTTGTAATTATTTTCACAAAATCGCTCGTATTTCAGTCTATCCATGGCCTCCATCAAGGCCTTAGTTTCTTCTCTACCATCTTTAATTTGTCTCTGTATGTTGTTTGAACAATGATCTTTCGCTGGAGTAGCCTCAATGCTACAAGCGTTGTAAGGCACCTTGTCCTTGTTGATGTATAAGTAACTTCGGAATGTATTTCATCTGTGTATTTTATATATATTTATTGTACCATTATAAGAGATGTGTTATTCCTCTATAAGGAAGTGTCGTCATGTGGATTGACAGGTGTCGCAAGTGTGTGTACTTGCCGATGGGTTATTAGACCACCATGTGGGGTCGACCCTAAATTATATATAATATAATGTGGATGTATCTAGACAGACAAGTCGGCCCCATAAGGTCACTGGGAAAAAAGGTTAGTATAAATAGAGATCGGAGATCTCTATTTTACTCACTCGGAAAAGTAACTCACTCTCACTTGAAAAGTGGCGCACTAGTGAGGAGGAGGATCATCTGCTATCAGGAGACTATCTCAGTGTTATTTGGTTGTACTTTGGTTGAGCCATTGCTCTCTCTATTTTTGAGGAAGTTGTGGGGTTTTTCACCTTAGGGTTTTCCCCATGGAAACTCTGTGTCTCTTGTCTCTTATGCCTTTGATTCTTGTGATGCTTGTCATATTGTGATTGTCATGCATTGATATACTGTAGATGTTATTCTCTCAGCAAAGATCCTAGAGTATTGTGAATTAATGCTCAAAATTTAACATGGTATCAGAGCTAACCTGAGAAGAAGACATTTTGCAGTGACGGAAGCTTGAGTTACTTGTTTATTGGGTTTCTCTCCACAGATTTTTGAAAATCAGTATAGTATATTGACTCTACTCATCAAGGCGCATCTATCTATCCAATCAGAATTCAATTCCGAGCATTTTCAGATTTGGCCCTAAACATTAGGGTTTCCACAAAATAGGAATTTTTGGAATCTGAAGACATAGCTGGAAGCTCCTTGCAAAAATCGAAGTTTAGAGCTTTGGATCGATATTTTTGGCTGGGTAGATCTCCGGGAAACTCAAACCCTAATTCAGGGCTCTCCTTAGTGAACCCTGGAGGACAAAAAGGCAATTTTGAAGGGAAAGACTTTGCTGATCTCAAATTCTGAATGCACCAGGCTGATTAGCTCATCAAGGAGCATCTTTCTATCCTTTCAGAAATTTGAAATTCACATTTTGAATTTTTAGGGTTTCTCTGACAAACCCTAATCCGGGACCAGATCCAGTTTTCAGCACTTCAAGTGCTAAGATCTAAATCTTTTCTATTTCCATTTGAAGTACTATTTAAGATGTCTCTCCACACCAAGCTTGAGGATAAGCTTGAAGGGGCTGATAACTTCCGAGCCTGGAAGTATAGAATTGGGTTAATCCTGGAAGTGAATGAGTTGGACTCATATGTGAAAGAAGACATCCCTATCCCAGAGGATGAAGAGGCCAAGGCATTGCACAAGAAGAACTTGGTCAAGGAAAAAAGAATCATTGCTGATTCTATCAAAGACCATCTCATACCCCATGTGTCGTCTCTTAAGACACCCAAGGAGATGTTTGACTCTTTGACCAAGCTGTTTGAAGGGAAGAACATAAATCGGAAGATGACCCTGCGGAAACAATTGAAAGGAGTAAAATTTCAGAATGGAGAAACCATTCAATCTTATTTTTCAAGGGTCTCCCAGATCAAGGAACAACTAGAAGCAGTGGATGAAATGGTGGAGAATGGTGAAGTGCTGATGACCACTCTAAATGGCCTACCCAGGTCATGGGATTCCTTTATCCAAGGAATTTGTGCAAGGAAGAAGTTGATTTCCTTTAGTAGACTACGGGAAGAATTCTCACAAGAAGAAGCAAGGCTTGTGGCACGAGAAGAAAAGATGGGAAATGAAGATCAAGCTCTCATAGCTCACACCACGAAAGGGAAGTCCAAGAGAGAGCCATCTCACTCCAAGAAATCTTCACATCACTTCAAAGAAAGAAGAATATGCTTCACCTGTAATGAGAAAGGACATATTGCCATAAATTGTCCCAAGAAGAAGAAGGACAATAACAACTCCAACAAGAAGAAGAAGGGTAGCAAAACAAGGTTTCATGCTCATGCTGCTGAGGATGATGAACCCCCAAAGAAGAAGGCTAGGGCAGAAAGTGATAGTAATGATGACTCATCAAGTGAAGAAGAGTATGGTTTGATCTCTGCTCTCACAGGTACCATCTCCCATGGTTGTAATGATTGGTTGATTGATAGTGGGGCTTCCAAACACATGACTGGGTTTAAGGAATCTTTTGTGAATCTATATGAACATGAATCACCCCATAAGGTGAAACTTGGGGATGATTATCAATACCCAATCAAAGGAAGTGGTGAAGCCTCCTACAACCTAGATTCTGGAAAATCCTTGAAAATGAAAGAAGTACTTTATGTACCTGGGCTCAAGAAGAACTTACTCTCCATCTCTGCATTGGATGCAAAAGGTATGAGGGTTGCATTTGTGGATGGAAAAGTACTAATGTGGCCAAAGGGAAAGAACATAGATGATGCAGTAGTGATTGGAGAGCAAGAGGGAGGTTTGTATAAATTGAAGGGACAACCTGAACATGCCATGGTGCATGAATCCATGGAGCCAAGTGAACTTTGGCATAGAAGACTTGCTCATATGCACTATAGAGCACTTCCAATTGCAAGCAAGGCAGTAGAGGGTCTTCCTGAAATCAAGACCAAACATGAAGGTGTTTGCAAAGGATGTGCAAAAGGTAAGAACATAAATAAGGCTTTCCCAAGCAGTGAAAGCAAGGCAAAAGACATCCTGGAAATCATCCACTCACATGTATGTGGTCCTATGTCATCCAGTTCCCTGAGTGGGTATGTTTACTATGTCTCATTTATTGATGACTTCTCTAGGAAGACTTGGGTATACTTCTTGAAGAGCAAAGATGAAGTATTTGATAAATTCAAGGAATTCAAAACCTTGATGGAGAATCAAACTGACAAGAAGATCAAAACATTCAGATCCGACAATGGTGGAGAATTCACCTCAAGTGACTTCAAGAAGCATTGTAGTGATTCAGGGATTAAGAGGGAGTTGACTGCTCCGTATAATCCTCAATAGAATGGAGTTGCAGAAAGGAAGAACATAACTATCATGGAAGCAGCAAGGGCAATGCTGCATGACTAGGATCTACCTATGCATCTATGGGAAGAAGCAGCTAGAACAACTGTATATGTGCAGAACAGAACACCCCACAAGATATTGGACAACAAGACACCAGAAGAAGTATTTTCTGGTAAGAAACCTGAAGTCAGTCATCTCAGAATATTTGGTTGTCCAGTATACACTCATGTCCCAAAGGAAAAGAGGACTAAACTAGATCCTTCAGGAAAGAAGGGTATCTTTGCGGGTTACAGTGAAAGCTCGAAGGCTTACAGAATATACTTTCCAGGGTTCAAGAAGATTGATGTCAGTAGGGATGTAACATTTGATGAAAACTCAGCATTCATCAAATCAAGGAAGGCACCTACCGAAGTTTATGAAGAACCGAAGGAAACTAGATTTCAAGATACTACCATGACTGAAACAGTTCCAGAAGTTGTTCGTGAGTTTGAAGATCCGCAAGAACCTATAGATCCACCCCGTGAGGATAACTCTCACAGGAGGAAACTTGCATGGGATAGAGAGCTCATTCAAGATGTAGAAAGATTTGGCATTCCAGAAGAAGAACACAGAGCAAAGAAGAGAACCAGATCACAGACCAGCTATGTTGCTTTGCTCTGTGACATTATGAATAAATAGCCTTCCAGTTATGAAGAAGCAGTGAAAAAGAAAGAATGGAAGGATGCCATGGTTGAGGAATATCAGTCAATAATGAAGAATGATGTTTGGGATGTTGTCCCAAGACCTAAAGAGAAGTCAGTTGTAACTTCTAAATGGATCTTCAAAATCAAGCATGCTGCAGATGGCAGTGTGGAGAAATACAAGGCAAGATTCGTAGCTCGTGGATTCTATCAGAAAGAGGGAATAGATTATGAAGAAACTTGTGCACCTGTAGCCAGGTATACTTCCATCAGAACAGTACTTTCCCTGGCTGCAGCAATGAAATGGAAAATACACCAAATGGATGTCAAGACAGCTTTCTTGAATGGTGTAGTTGAAGATGAAGTATATGTGGAGCAGCCACTAGGTTTTGAAATACATGACAGGGAGTCATATGTGTGCAGATTGAAGAAAGCCTTGTATGGCTTGAAGCAAGCTCCTAGAACCCGGTATGGTAGGATGGACAGTTTCCTATCTAGTTTGGGCTTTACCAAGAGTAAAGCGGATTCCAACCTTAACTACAAGGTTGAAGAAGGGAATCCTGTGATTCTACTCCTGTATGTGGATGACTTATTTGTAACAGGAGATGACAGACTGATTGCAGATACTAAGAGGAAGCTTGCTGTTGAATTCGATATGAAAGATTTGGGAATGATGCACTATTTCCTAGGTATGGAGGTGTGGCAGAGTGCAGGTGGGATCTTCCTTGGTCAAGGGAAGTACACAGTGGATATCCTGAAGAGATTTGGGATGATGGATTGCAAAGCCATAGCCACACCTATGGCATCGAATCTGAAGCTTCTATGTGATGCTTCATCTGAGCTGGTTGATGTCTCTATGTATCGTCAGATGATTGGGTCCTTGATGTACCTGACGAACACGAGACCATATATTTTCTTTGTTGTGAACACATTGAGCCAGTTCCTGACGGATCCGAGGAGTGTTCACCTGGTTGCTGTAAAGCATGTTCTGAGGTACCTAAAGGGTACAGTGGATTATGGGCTCAAGTATGAAGCGAATCAAAAGTTTAACCTGCAGGGTTATGTTGATTCAGATTGGGATGGAAGTGCTGCAGATAGGAAGAGCACATTAGGGTGTTGCTTTAGTATGGGATCAGGTGTGATCTCTTGGTTTAGCAGGAAGCAGTCCTGCGTAGCACTGAGTACAACTGAGGCAGAGTATGTTGCAGCCTGTTCAACTAGTTGTGAGGCAGTATGGCTACGGAAGCTACTGTCTGATTTATTTGATCTCCCGTTGGATGCTACTGGTATCTTGTGTGATAACCAGAGTTGTGTGAAGCTGTCCGAGAATCCAGTGTTTCATGACAGGTCGAAACACATAGAGATCAAATATAACTATATCAGGGATATGGTGCAGAGAGGAGCTGTGAAGCTCCTATATGTTGCGACGGACAAGCAGATTGCAGATGTGCTGACGAAGCCACTAGCCAGGGTGAAGTTCGAGTACTTCAGAGAGAGGCTTGGTGTTCTTCAGATCGAGGACACTTCGAGGAAGAAGTGATGGACACATTTGCTGAAGCCATTCCAAGCATGTTGGAAGGAGGATCCTTCACATGGCTGTGGATGTAAGCGCTGGATGTTGATGAGCATCAGGATGATGTTCTAGTTTCTGATTTATATGATCAGTTGGATCATTTGTATGTATATGTATGTACGCATCATGTTGGATGTTGGATATGAACAGTTGGATCATTTATATGTATGTATGCATGATGTTGGATGCTGGATATGATCAGTTGGATCGTTTATATGTATGTATGCATCATGTTGGATGCTGGATATGATCAGTTGGATCATTCATATGTATGTATGCATCATGTTGGATGTTGGATGTGATCGGTTGGATCATTTGTATGTATTTTGTATATGCATCATGTTGGATGCTTGGACCATGTATCTATATATGTATCAGGTGGATACATTGTATGATCAGGTAGATCATGTATATTGATATGTATCAGGTATGATCAGGTAGATCATGTATGTTGATGGATACATTGTGTGGATCATGTATCTATGTATCAGGTGGATACACTATGTGTGATGATATATATCAGGTAGATACTTGGTGTGCATCAGGTGGATGCATTTTATGATCAGGATGATCGTGGATGACGAGCTTCTCCATATGACATGCAGCAGGATGTTGCAGTGATGATGATCAGGATGATCATGTGTACATCAGGATGATGTATGGTGAGTATCAAATGATACTTTGTGGCCGTGGATCAGGTTGTGCAGGTAAGCATGTAATTTGTGCCCTGGGATATTTGCAGATGGTCTTTCGAGGTTTAGCCTATGGCATGTAATTCAGTGCCCTGGGACATCTCGCAAATGCTCTTTCGAGGTTTTGATTGGGAGGACATATAATTTGTGCCCTGGGAGATCTGCAGATAGTCTTTCGAGGTTTTGCCTATGGCATGTAATTCGGTGCCCTGGGATATCTGGAAAATGCTCTTGCGAGGTTTTGTCCTATGGCATGTAATTTGCTCCTGGGAGATCTGGACAGGATGAAAAAGGCCTCAGATGCTTCATCCAGGTTTTGTGGTGAGATCACATGTAATGTGCTCCTGGGATATCTGACAGGTAGAGCCGTGTGCTCGTAACAGCTTGGGATGCTTCAGCCAGGTTTTGTGATGGGTTACATGTAATGTGCTCCTGGGAGATCCTACAGGTAGAGCTGTGTGCTCGTAATAGCCTGGGATGCTGCAGCAAGGTTTTGTGACACACGTAATAAGTCCTGAGGATTCCACAGTATGGCCTGTGATGATGAAGACCTGCAAATGGTGGGCCTACATATAGTATGAAAAAGGACTGGATCTGTAGAACTTCCTATGACGAGTAGAGTCAGAGATTGGTTGAGATAGCAGCAGCAGTGACGATGATGATGACGATGCATCGATGACGATGATCCCGAGAAGAAGACTTGTCTAGCAGATCTGTGTCGAGAAATACCTTCCTAGTTAAGAGGGAGTGTTGATGTATATGTAACTTCGGAATGTATTTCATCTGTGTATTTTATATATATATTTATTGTACCCTTATAAGAGATGTGTTATTCCTCTATAAGGAAGTGTCGTCATGTGGATTGACAAGTGTCGCAAGTGTGTGTACTTGCCGATGGGTTATTAGACCACCATGTGGGGTCGGCCCTGAATTATATATAATATAATGTGGATGTATCTAGACAGACAAGTCGGCCCCATAAGGTCACTGGGAAAAAAGGTTAGTATAAATAGAGATCAGAGATCTCTATTTTACTCACTCGAAAAAGTAACTCACTCTCACTTGAAAAGTGGCGCACTAGTGAGGAGGAGGATCATCTGCTATCAGGAGACTATCTTAGTGTTATTTGGTTGTACTTTGGTTGAGCCATTGCTCTCTCTATCTTTGAGGAAGTTGTGGGGTTTTTCACCTTAGGGTTTTCCCCACGGAAACTATGTGTCTCTTGTCTCTTATGCTTTTGATTCTTGTGATGCTTGTCATATTGTGATTGTCATGCATTGATATACTGTAGATGTTATTCTCTCAGCAAAGATCCTAGAGTATTGTGAATTAATGCTCAAAATTTAACAGTCCTTGCTAGGGCTACTTTGCTGTTGACCTAAAGGACCAGAGTGCTTGCATGAACTGTTCGATGATTTGGTTTGAAAAGGAATCAAAAATCCAGATGCTTCATCAACATATGATATGCTTATACTTGTTGAGAGCAGGCATGATCAATAACATTATCACCTCTATATTCCTATCTTTCATAAAATTCTGACTTGCTTTTGATTGGGTTTTCCTCACCTTGTCCGAGCTTCCAAATTCCATGTCCAATACAGGAGAATCCCAAACAGTTCTCTTCACTTCAAATGAAACTTTTTTCAGTGGATGCAGGGAGCTTGCAGGTTGCCTGGAGCGAACCCTCATGAATTCCTGATCATACTTGTGGGAATTTCTAAGCCGTCTCGATACACTTTTCTGTCCTGGAGATGCCCAAGAAAAGACCCCGGTTTGGTCTTTTGGTGTGCATTTACATTTACAAGTACAAATATTAAGGTCCAAACAATCCACCGTGTTGCTCTTTGACGGCTGCTCTTCAACAAAATATAGCCTTCAGGCGATTTGAAGTTAGAAAATATGGAATTATCCACAGGTATTGCATTTGACATATCTATGGTAGATATAAGACAGTTTTCAAGCAAAGCAGGAGCAAATTTCCCATTTGAAGGAGACCTAGAAATTGAAGGCTTGTGGAAGGTGGAGGAAGGGCTATCTGGGAATGGATTATGATGATGAAGTCCAAGCTTTGCACTTCTAGATCCAATCCCTACGTGGGTGCAATTATTGTCCCTGGAAGTTGTGCACTAGCATTCGTCTCGCTAGTTGAATACATCTGGCTGCGTTATAATTCAAATTCCAAATCTTGTTTGCAAGTGGCAAAAGAAGTCAACACTTGCTTGAGTCTGTGGGATCTCGTAAACTTTATACCTGGGTGGGAAATGCAAAAGAAGTCAGCACTTGCACTCCAATGAAAGTTTATTTGTGATTTGTTTAATCTCCAATATCATGTTACGCATATGGAAAAGCATAAAAAAGTATTATTTGTGATAGGTGATTCTTCCAATTACGCTCTAAAAGAAAGTAAGCTAATAAAGTTGGTGCCTATCCAGCCAGGGGTTCGACTCCTATTATCCTTGGCATATGTTGATGGTAACTTCTCTCGCTCGTCGGGCCCTGTGTGGGTGCAATTATTGTCCCTAGAATTTGTGCAATTATCTGGCTGCATTATAATTCAAATGCCAAACCTTGTTTGCTAGTGGCAAACAAGGCATGCAAGACAAAAGTTGTCATCTACTTAAATTCCAATGTTTGTTGAGTTGTCATCTACTTAAATCTCACAATGATGTTGAGATGCCACGTACACAACCATGCAAATCCCCCAGGTGATGCTTTAAATGTATTGCTCCATGGAAGTTCTACCTCAGCTCGGATGGTGCTCTGCAATTTTGCATGTAATGAATTTGTAATAGGTGAGCAAGCCATAACATTGTCTCGAATTTATGTAGTTGTTAATGCTGTTGATTATTACATTGAGGTTGTTCCAGTCGGTGGTGGTGCCGCTATCTCTCGTAGCTCCGTTGCTGATGGAAATGGTGGTTATTACAATGATGGTTATGTTGTTGACACCAGTGAATTCTGATGGTGTTGTTACTCTTCTGACCAAGCAAATGCTACGATTTCCAGGTATATTTATCTCAAATATCAGTTTTATTACTTCTTAAATTACTAGCAAATGTTTATTTCGTGTCTCCCTCGTCGTGTTTATTGGAGGTCGTTGTCTGTAAGGGAAACATCACTAAGCAAACCATCGAATTCTCCTTTGACAATCTTCAATAATGGCACAGTTAGCGTTTATGATGTACCTGCCAACAAGGAACAAGCTTTGAGAATAAGAAGCAAATTGTTTTTATGTTCGACAATAATTTCTTTTACATCAAGATTCAACTTCTAATCTACCTGCCCCTGCCTGCTTGATGGTTTGCTTTTGCACCAACTGAACTGGCATTGTAATTCATCAAACAAATATTCAACTACTCATATAGTAATTGCAAAAGAAAAGTTGTTCTTTCAGGGTGGATGACAGTAAAAACTAGATAGCCTATATTTCTATTTGAAGAACATGTAGATTCATTTTAATCTGTTAGTAAGAAATATATACTTGCTTTTTCAGATCTCCCAATGATTGATAATTTAGAAGTTGGATCCATCCTAATACAACTACATCCAAAATATCCACCTATAAATCCATCTTATCTCGCATAAAATATCCGTTTAAAAGATTAAGAACAAATTCAGCTTAAAATTCCAATGATCCTTAAAATAGGAGTTAAGGGTTTACAAATATTGATCTCCTCTGCATTAATTTTATGCATTGATTTCCAATCAGATAACTCTAATGAAATAAAGTATTTATTTTGTTTCATATATAGCTTCTTGTGCTCTTAGAATCCATGCACATAGCCCTTCAGTGAACAATCATTTACTCTCTCTCTCTCTATAGAGAAAGAGAAAGAGAGAGAGGTTTATTTATATAATTTTCTCCAAGAAATCATTTTGGAAAAAAAATAATCTTCAACATTTACATAAATAGTTTTTTCAAGAATTTGATTCTATAATTTTTTTGCTTGCATCTCATAGCACTCAATTAGTTGAGTTTGAACACCATGCTTTTGGTTTATTTGTATTTAAAAAGAATTTTAATTTTCTTATCCAAGATTCAAATTTTGATGAGAAGTTAACATTTATTGTTTTTTTTTTTTTTTTTAAATTATATATTTTATATACATATTTATATAAAATATATTTTGATTTAATTTTATTTGGGATTTTGATTTTCTTATCTAAAATTTCAATTTTATTTACAAAATTATGATTTAATTATTTTAATTAAAAATAATATCAATTAACTCGGTTGCGGATGATGACAACGACCCCTCCATCCACATGTGAAATGATTGATCCACTGGCAAACGGACGGGGGAAGGGGCGAGGTGGTGCCTCCTTAGTTCCCACACGTGGCAATGTAAACACAAGTATTAGTTAGAGGTATTATTTGGGAAGGCATTGGATTAGTTTCAGACAGAAGCCGAACTGCCATCTTGTCATGCGCAGGCAAGCTCTTAACTCATCAGTCATGCTGAATCTGTAATGTACCAAATTTTTTATTATTTAAATTACATTTTTTTTAAATAAAACACTTGGTACAATTATTTTCAATACACTCCATATATAAAAATGTTCCTCATGCCGAGTGGCCATCTTAAAATTTATATAACCATACAATTCTTCCATATATGAAATGTCTCTTCTAATGCATTCTTCCATATATGAAATATCTTTTCTACAAATGTAGGCAAACCTATATTAAGCTCATATCTAATTTTTCCATAATTTTCTAATTTATATAAGATATCTAAAGTACAACTCTTCCAATGCTCCTAAATATATCCTTTACGTCATACTCTCCAACATGAACAAATTACTTAGAATATAAAATTCTCATTATGGATCAATACATCAATGATAGTCCATGCCATTAGGTATAAGCATCTAATTTATACTCTATAATTCTTTAACATTCTTCTTGATTCTTTCCAAAGCCAAATAGCCGAATTTTACAATCTTTTCCATTACAATAGAATGCATGCAAATTTATAAACATACCAAATGGACAAATGCATGCTAACTCCGACAGTCTTATATACGATATACTAACTCTGTGTAAATCCACAGAGCCGACACTAACCCCAAGGAATTCATATTTAACTATATTAACTCTGTATAATCTACAAAGCCGACGCTAACTCCAAAGAAATTGGTACTAGCTATATTAATTATTTATGCAGTCAAAGAGACGATTTCATCACTACTCTGTTCTAGAGTATTAGTTTTGAAAATAATCAACGAAGAACCAAATTCATTGCTAATTATGTTATATATTATTGGATTTGAATATAATCAAAAGATAACGAATTTCAATAATATTAGATCTGAACGTAATCAACAAAGAACATATTTCAATTCTGTTATATGATATTAGATTTGAACATAATCAATAGAGAACAAATTTCAATAATATTAGGTCTGAACGTAATCAACAGAGAACAAATTTCAATTCTGTTATATGATATCAATGGAGAGCCAAGTTACTTGTTTTCTAATTATACTTTGGCATACGATAATTTAAGTAACCAAATATTTAAAATATAGAGCAATTAGAATAATCCCTAAACATAGATAGGTTATTCATTAATAAACTAACTCACCCATAATCAAAATATTTATACAACAATTCAATCACTCGCATAGAAAATATACTTTTAAAACAACTCGACCAACAATCGTTGAATACATTCAGTCCATAGTGAAACAAGAAGGAAAATTGTAACCAATTTTCAAGCCATGTTAACTCAAATAACTAAACAATATTGAAATAAACAACTTACTTGCAGATCGGAAAGGAAAAATACTTGGAATTTCTCAGTTCCTCCCAACCGAGGACAACCACGATACTTGTCCAACTTCACCCCCAAGTTGGATCACCACCATAGACCAATGAACTAGCAAGCAAATTTGAATGCAACACTCTTCCCTAGAGTCTATAGCAGATCAAGTGATGGAATTTCTAACAAAGAGAGAGAATTATCAACAGCTTTCCTTCATAGCACAAATTTAACTCCATGCACTACACAACATCCTCTGTCTTCTCAATGAACCATTATATAGTTTTTTCCCAGGTCGTGTGCCACCTCACTCAAATCTCAAGCAAATATCTTCATCCCTATAATTGTGAATCTAGTCGAAATTGAAGAGAAACTAAAGAAAATAAAGCTTTGGAAGAACAGATTAGCAAAGAAGCGCAAGAAAAGATCCAACCAGCTATGCACAAGGAGCCAACAAGTCCACAAGTCAATAGTTCAGAACCCATGGACACAAACGTGCTAAGTCCACTAATTGGAGGCCATTTGCCATTTCTAGAGCTTGAGCTTACGTCGTTTACCCCATCCAAAGAACATACAGTGGCCCGATTGGACACGATTTTTTTTTTATTTAAAGAGAAAGACCATAACACGAAGGTCAGAAAAAAGAATGAAAATGACCGCTCAACCAGATATTGTCACCGTCATAGAAAACACACTTGTAGAAGGAACCCAAAAGGTCTCCAAATTCAGAGCCTCTATGAATGTCACAGCTGCACAAGCAAGTGCTAACAATGTTGACAAGCTGCTTACCACTATTGAGCAAAACAAAGAAAAAATGCTGAAACTCAAGGCCACCTTGGTAAAGGAACGTGGAGAGACCATTGAGTTAAACGCAAAATTACAGGCCACATTATTTGAGAAAGACAATTTACTAGTTGCGTACAACAACCTTAACACAGAAAAGGAAGCATTGACTATTCAGTTAATGATAATGGAAGGGGAGACAAATGATTTTCAAGCAAATCTTACAGACTTTGAAACACGTGCATCAGTGGCGAACGACAAGGCCAATGAATTGAAGACTCAAGTAGATAATTTGTTGAGAGATAAGGAATCACTCATGGAACCGTTCTGGGCACAAGCATGCAAGATTCAAGAGCAAGTCTCAAACTGTCAAAAAACACTCTTTCAACAAATCTACAATATCAAACAATTCATGGAAAGGATGCAGGAAATTGCTACAAGCTCAATAGAAATGCATCAACATTTGATTACTACTGGCAACAAGATTAACAAACAGTTAAGTTGGAGAGAAAATAACCCAGCATTTCCTCCTCATCTCCCTAAAAAAAAACTAGCAACCCTGAAGCTGGATATTGAACTCCAATTTTGCAGGAAAGCCACTAATCGACTAAATGCCAAGATTGATAAAAATATTGAAAAGTGCAAAAAATTCTATGAGGAAATCCATCAGGTTCACCGTAAATGTCAGCTCCCTATGGAAGCCAATATCGATGAGCTCCCCCCCAAGGATCAACAGATGGCAAAACTCCAGCAAGTGTTGCAATCAAACCTGGACTACACCACGAAAATTGATGCTCTAACAGAAGAAGACATCGACTTCTATGTGAGGAAAACATCTACACATCTCATTTTCCTTGAGGATACCTGCAAGGTTGCACCAACAGAAGTTGCAAATATAGAAACATAACTGTCTTATCATGAAGTGTCTCTAAAACTATTAAAGCTTGACGGATATAATATCATAACTGAAGAAGCTACTGCATGGGTAGACTATATTTTCAATTTAGAAGCGTCCAACTAATTTTAATTGTAAATATCATTTGTATCTTCTCATATGTACAACACTCAAATGAAAACTTTGCCTACTATTCTCATTTTTGCAATTTCACCAGGTAACAAACTCTTCCAAGGCTATATAGTGGTGAACCAACCATTTTTGTTGTTCATCTATTTTTCTTTGTCAATGAAAACAAATTTCCCTTCTTGAGAAACTATTGCAGAAATGTTTATATGTAATGTGTACTTTTCAATGGATATTATTGGGATTCCTTTTCTCTAAAAATCCTAAATGTTTGTTCATATTTTTGTAACAGTGCTATATTTTACTACTTTTTTAGTTCAATGCTCTTCAGTTTCCTTGTTGGAAATGGCTTTTCAAGCTAAGCTCATAATGGATTATCCCAAGCAGTAGCGATATAAATATTAATCTTAGCTGATTTGTAAACTGTGTACTCTCTTTTACATTCATAAAAACAAAGCATCCAAGCAAAGCAACCTCTCCTCATCTACCTCCACGTTGAATAAATACAACCTTTATATTGAGAGCTACGACCACTCCTATTGTATTGTAAGTCTGCATTTTATTGTGCTTTGTTGTGAACTATCTATATTGTCAAAAGACTTGTGAATCCTTGATGCGGTGAGAGTAATTGATAATTAGTTACTTTCCTTGGTTTATTAGTGATTTTCAGAAGATTAATTCATATAGTGACAGGTCTGTTCACCTTTACATGGTTGAGAAGCATGTAAAGCTTTTATTGTGGACTTCAAATCCTCAATGAGAACAAAGAAACATATCTGGGTTTCCCACTGTATCTTCCATTCTTGAAGCAAGCATAACGAAGATTCACCACTCCTATTGTGTTGTAAGTCTGTATTTTTATTGTGCTTTGTTGTGAACTATCTATATTGTCAGAAGACGTGTGAATCCTTGATGCGGTGAGATTCATTGATAACCAGTTACTTTCCTTGGTTTATTAGTAATTTTTAGAAGATTCGTTCATGTAGTGACAGGTCTATTCGTCTTTACCTGGTTGAAAATGATGTAAAGTTTTTGTTGTGGACTTGAAATCCTCAATGAGAAGAAAGAAACATATTTGGGTTTCCCACTGTATCTTCCATTCTTGAAGCAAGCATAACGAAGATTCATTTACAACTTAGATTGTGGCACTATCAGGAAATGGTCCATGAAAGAGTTCTATACCTTTACTTGTATATGGAGATTCCTAAATTTATTGCTACATCACATAGCATGGAAGCAAACTTTTGTTCACAAGTAGTTTGTGCAGTTTAGGAGCTATTATAATCATTGTTTTCATTGATATTATTGCATAAATATTTTTTCAAATTGCTTATATATTCCAAATATAGTAGTAATCTATAGTGTTGAGATTACTACTACAAAAATTGTGAGAAAAGCAATTGTAGTTGGCTCAATGTGTTGATGAACTTCACATTATTTTTTCTTATGGGTTGAGTGCCTATGTCTTTGTAATCTGAGATTGTTACAAACTTTGCTATTTTCCTACCAGTATCTTTCGCTACCCGTGCCTATGTTTTTGTTCCTTCTAACTTTCCTCTTTTCCTACCGACGTTCATTTTTTCCCCTCAAGAGGCAAATGCTAATTTAATATTAACAATATATTTTGAAGATGTTCCTTCTCTGACTGAGGTTGCAGAGATATCAAAGTTTTTGCATATGAAATTAGATAGTTGGGCGCTCTTAGATGCTCTGAATATCTGCATTTACAAATGAATAGATTATGGAATTAAGCAATAACATAATCTCTTAAATGAGCTCTCTGGTGAATGCTTTTTAAACCTGGATTTTCCTGACACATATTTCGATTGAGAAATAGATCTTCAACACTTGGTCACTAGCTTGAGATTCTCAACATTCGATGGTCTCTATCCTCCACATATGAGTGGCATCCAATGCTTGGCACTTACACCGGCAGTTTGACAACCGATCGCATTAATTTTCTGGAAAATTCCATCTTAAACTGTTGCTAAATTTCTAATTTGCTAAATTCCATCATTATTACATATAATGATGTCCATTTTAAGATTTTTAATTTTAAAACCCAAACCGTTTTCTTATCACTTTATCACCTTTTTATTAATAACATTTAATTTTATTTTTTTAATATTGAATTAAAATACATTTATAAATCAATTAAACACGAAACACTGGAGGAGGTTTAACTGCCTTGGGAGGGGGTACATCAGTGTATGGTTGTGGGCCTCTGCCCCCAGTGGGCTTGATAAGAGGAGGGGGATTCATAGATCACGAAGGGGTAGCGACACTGGGAGGTGTTTAACTAGTAGTGACAATGGGTTGCACCGGTTGGAGGACGACATTTGGTGTCGGCAGGGGAACAGGAGGCGAAAGATACCACACGGGTAATCCTAAGGTTAACCCAGGGAGGCTAAGGGTAGCCATAACCGGGGCACTTACTACTCCCGAGGGAGGGATTAGGAAGGGGATTGTGTGGATGGGTGTAACACCAATGTGACTAGGTACCAATGGTGGTTTGGGTAACAAGGGCGGTTGAGTGTTGGGTGTTTGTGTATTGTGGGAAAGGGTGCATAGGTCAGATACTTCAGTTGCGGGTGACGGGGGAGGAATGGATTGGAATGTGGAGGTCATTGGCGTATCTGAGTAAACGCCAGGTCCCACGGAGGAAACAAACGAGGTAGCAGCACCACTAACAGGTTGTTCAACCATGGGGAGAACATTTTCGGGTGCAGCGGGGGCATTTGGATCATAATAGGTGAGTTGGTCGACCTTGACCACGCGTCCGTCATGGGGGAACATCATGGTACGAAAAATGGATGAGGCAACTGCCCGCATGGCATACATTTAGCTGCGGCCAAGTAAGAGGTTATAATCAAGATGGGCATTGATGACCTCTATGTCAATAAGAACGGTTTTACCAGCCAGCTGGACGGGGACGTTAGCTAATAGGCCTTGGGGTTGAGCCGAACGACCGTCGTAGGCTCGCAACACAGTGGTGGACTGCTGGAGAGTAGGGGATCCCAACTTCTGCCAAACAAATGTGGACATAACGCATGTAGAGGCACCTTCATCGATAATGCACCGATGGATGACAACATTCCGAACGGAAACAAAAACTTGGAATGCTAAAGTGGAAGGCAGGCATGGTTCGGACTGGTCCAAATTGAATGCCATTAGTTGTGAATTATTTGGGTCAATAGCACCAATGGCGGAAAGCAAAGTCTTGCGTTGTGAAGAACAGTTTTTTAAGACTTCTAACGCAGACATGGCTACGGGAGATTGGGCTAAGTCATCTACAATGTTGTAATTTGACGCAGCGCAAGCATTGGGGTTATTGTTGATACGACGAAGTGGGAAACAAGATGCTTTGGCGGCGCCATCCAGTGGAGCCAGAGGTATACGTAACATTTGATCGGTGGGATGAGTGTTAGTGGTTTTGTCGGTGGGAGGGGATTCAGGGGTGGAGCCATATTGGTTCCGACGGGTTTGGAGGTTGACATCAACTGACGACATCATCAATAAGTGGTGAGTACCTGAGTTGAACATGGATTGATCAGGAGCAGCATAAGTGATCTGTTGTTGTGGTGGCACGTTTCCCTGAGGGGGAGCCAACGGCTGAGTGTTCACTACACCTTGGGTTGGTAAAGGGTTTTGCAGCACCAAAGGTTGCTGCTGAGGGGTTGGGGGGTTGGGCGACACTTGAGGAGCTGCATGCCCTTGGAGATGGGCATCATCAACCCAGAGTTTCTGAGCTCGCTCCAAATGTGGGCAAGCATGTGTGTAGTGGCCATAGACCCCGCAAATAGAACAAGGATGGTTTGTTCGCAAATTAGGATTTTTGGCCTGCTTGGGTGGCCGATCAGGGTTTTGGTTGGCAGGTGCCGCGTTATTGTTGTCTGGGGGATTAGGAGGTTGACCACCTTGGTCGGGAGGGGGGTTGTTCCCACGGTTACAGCCTTTGCCACGGTTCTGCTGGACCTGTTGGCGTTGGTTGTTTTGGTTCTGCTGCGGATTCTGTTGGGCGTAAACTTGCCATTGGGCAACAGGTGGGTTCGGGGGTTGTGCAGGTGCGGGAGCAGGCTGCAGTGGATAATAAGTAGGGGGAGGCTGCGCAAGTGCTGAACCTTGTGGGGGTTGCTGATACACCTACGGAGCGGGCTGTGGGTTTGCCGCAGGGGCTGCCTGTGGCGAGTAATAAGCAGGTTGGGCTTGCGAGGACACAGGAGCTGAGGCAGCCTGTGGATGGTAATACGGCTGAGGTGCGACCAGGGGAGCATAAGTGGGGGACGCATGTCCAAAGCACTGAGGTGGACATGAGGGTCCGTGAGAATGGTGGTGATGTGTCATAGGAGCATACGAATTGGTTGCTCCGGATTGAGATGTAGCCCGCGAAAGGTCGAGGCCAGGGCTAGGACGTGTTATGGAAAAGGGTTGGAAATGTGAGGTAACACGGCCAATGATGTCGTCTGTGGCATGGGATGCCCCCGGTGCATCGTGCTGGGAGGAATCGCCGCGAGGGGCGTCAGGTATAATGGTATAGAGATAACCCGACTGGGCGTATATAAGGTCAAATTGCTGGGCTTTGACGATGGCCTCTTCTTCAGACTGGGGTCGTTCGGATGCCACATATTTGGTAATGACAGGAAGGAGGGATTTTAGAAACCAATCTAAGAAGATATGGTCGTCTAACTTGATTTTGCATAGGCTGCGGCGTTGACGCCACTCATGAATGCGGTCAGTGATGTGGGTAGCCGTGTTCTGTCTGCAAGACAGTAGGATCTCAACTCCTGCGTCATAGCGGACAGGTAATTGAAAGAACTGCAGGAAGGTCGAGGCAAGAGAAGTAAAGGTGGCATGGGTCCCATGGGGCTGCTCGATATACCACTTAGCTGCAGAGCCAGTGAAGGTGCATTGTAACAGACGGAGGCGGACATAGTCGTCCACTATGGAGTTGGAGGAACACCATAGATGGAAGGACATAATATGGTTTTGGGGGTCCTCACCTGCCTTGCCCTCAAACTTAGGGATGTCAGAGGGGAGCTTGGTGGGCATGTGAGGCCATGCAGGGTCGTGTCTGATATGATCGTTAGTCAGTATAGCTAGGTTAGGAAGGTTGAGGCTAGCCATGAATGGCAAACTCGTAGAAGAATGTGACATACTAGTGGGTTGGACCATGTTGGGGCTAATGCCCCCAAGTGTAGGGGCAGGGTTTGGGAGGTTGCCCCCAAGTGTAGGGACGAACGTGGTATGGGACGGTCCTGCATCGCCAATAGTAGTGTGAGTCACTGATGGAGTGGGAATAGGTATTCCAGCTACTGGAATGGGTGCAGTGATCGGAATGGTAGATGTGGGCCCCATCGAGGGCATACCCAAAGCAGGTGTGGTAGCTGGTGCGGTGGTGGATGCTCCACCAATGGTCCCTACAAAGAAAGGGGTGGAAGTCACGCCAACCATGGGGTTGGTTGGTGTAGTGTAAATGGGGTTCTCGGACTCTACCTCAGAATCAGAGGTAAAATAGGGGGCGTCTAGATCGGGTGACGGAGTTCTATGCCGTTGACGAGTGGAGTCAAGTGACAAAGCTCGAGATCTATGATGAGTGGTATCAAGTGATGAAGATCTATGTCTATGACGGGTGGTGTCAAATGAAATGTGCTGCGGGGGCTCGCCCCGGAGGCGCCGAGAATGTCTCGGAGACTCAATGGTGACAAATGGTGTCAAATATCTGGGGATTGTGTTGAGTGAAAAACAACTCAAAAACCCTAATGCAACCGAGTGTGCAGAATGAGAGCTCAAAAAATATGGCACTTAGGCCAACAACCAACTCAAAACACTTACTGCACCAGCTGTGCTACAATAAGTGGAGTATCAATAGAAATGGTCAGAATACCAACAAGCAGCAGGTTTCCTAAAAAATAAAAATAGTGGACTCGCTAGACCAAAAGGAGGTAAGGGAGCATGCAAACACCTAGCTAAATAGTATTCTGAATCAACTAGACATATCTTCTGCAAGGTGATGAAATCCAAGTCAGACAATATGGATAGGAGAGCCAAGTGGCTAAAGATATCCCCCTACCGGGAGGGACACCGGGTAGTCAATCCTAGAAGAAAGGCAACTAAGATACCTCGTTCATGACACGTCCAAAAAAGGTGAATCTGCCGTTTGGTCCTTTTACCGCAATACCCCCATACAGGGATACCCCGAGAACTGCGAAAGGTAGCCTTCGGTTACTAAATTGATTGCGGTATTCCACTCAGGCCTCCGAAACCAGTCTGGCGACTTCAACCCTCTTAGGGGAGAGGCCCTCTGATAAACTGGTTGTGACCGTGCCAAAAAATACTAGGGGATTTTGGTTCCTTAATGGACAACAGCTACGTCTCAAGTGTAAGCAACCGAGGGGTGTTATTTAGATGCCTATCCCCCCGATCCTACCTAACTACAAAAATTCTTATGTGTTCCCCAAGTGGGATTAGAATGTGGGTTGTGTTAAGTAGTTTTTTAAGGCTCACTTGAATTAGGTGACAGTGTGTGCATGCGAGATGATGAACCCAAATAAAAGTGCCACAAGGGGGGCAACTTTCTAACTAAAAATAACAAGACAGAATGTAAACTTTGAAATGCAAAATTTTCTCTTTTTCAAGTAAAATGCTGAAATTTTTTAAAAAACGATTCTGTAAATGGAACAGAACTAAAACTGCAGAAAAGGCTGTAAGGAAGTATGGCTGCAGGTAGGACAGATGGCTGTGCTGGTGCAGAAAATAGTGCAGCAAAGTGCTGGGTTCAAAACAGGGAAAAATGGAGAAAACAGATCGCGGGTTTTTGGCAAATCTGGGCAGTCGGACTGCGACAAATAGCTCAACAGTCACGTTCGGGTTGTGGGATTTAGGCTCAGAAACGCAGTCGGGACGTAGGAAAAACGCTGAAAGGCGTCGGCGGGTCGCGGGAACAAGGCCGAAAACCGCAGGCGAAACGCAGGAAAAACGCCGACAAGCGCCGGCGGGTTGCGGGAAAATGGCCGAAAGCCGTAGGCGGGATGCAGGAAAACGCCGACAGGCGCCGGCGGGTTGCGGGAAAAGGGCCGAAAGCCGCAGGCGGGACGCAGGAAAAATGCCGAAAGGCGCCAGCGGGTTGCGGAAAAATGGTCGAAAGCCGCAGGTGGGACGCAGAAGAAAGGTTAACAGCCACAGTCGGACCATCCCAAACAGGTTAATAGCCGTGGTCGGATCGCAGGTAACAGACTGAAAATGGCCGGCAAGTCGCCAGAAACAGTCTGAGAGCCGCGGTCGGATCGCAGGTAAACGCCCGAAAGACGCAGTTGGAACGTAACTGCAGGGGGTAAAAGATGCGGTTTACGACGGCCGAAAGGGACAGCCGAAAGGAAAAGATAGGAAAATATTTAAAAACTATAACCAGAAATTCAAACCAAGGGGAGTCGCCAAAACTGTAGCTAGAGTTTTCACCTTAGCTTGTGCAAATGAGCACCTACTAAGGAGAATGGACTCCTTAGTAGTAGTTCAATAAACAGTAAATTAAAATGCTAAAACAATATAAATTCTAAACTAGAATGAGCATTAAGAAACATAACAAAACATGGAATATAAATGGTTTTCTTTTGTATTAAAATTTTACCTCAAGTGTAGAGGTTGGTGAAGTTCTTGTAATGATCCAAGAGGGTTGCTCCAAACTTCAACTTTGCTCATTCTCTTTCTCCAATGGTGGAAATGGGCCAAAAGGGACATTCAATGGTGAAAGTAGCTCAAGGGTGAGCTAGGGTTTCAAGAGTGATTTTGGCAGAGTAAGGGTGTACTTGATTGTGGATTTGAAATGAGGGGTCTCCATCACCTATTTATAGGTTTTTAGTGGTGGAGTGCTGGCCCATGGTTTTGGGAACCATATGGTTTAGGTAAGCTGTATAGGGTTTTTTCCTCATTTTTCCTCTTTTTCCTCATTTTTTAATATTTTTTTATTCCCTTTTTAGAGGGTTTTTGCTATTTTGAAGGAATTTTGGATAATTTTGGGGGAAAAAGGGGGTTTTTTAGCCTTTTGGAGGCTTTTTTTATGGTTTTGTGGCCTTTTGGAGGCTTTTTAGGCCTTTTGGAGGTTTTTTAATGGGATTTTAGAGTTCTGAAGGTAAATATGGTAGGAAATATGGACAAATGAATCATGTAATGGGGTAGATGAGGTAGTGAGCACTTTTTGGGTGTCAACACATTCACATCGACTGGTAATCCATGGGATCGCCACGTATTGAGTCTGCCGTGGGCTCTCCACGTGTCAAAATGGACACACCACTCGCATCCGGGTAATGTACATATAATATTGGTGGTAGGGACTATTCATATTAATTTGTATCTCAAGTGGCAATTTACTTGAATTTTTTTTAAGTATAAAATGTTTTATAAACATTTGATATATTAATCACTTGATTTTTTAGTTATTTTCTAACTTGTCATTTATAGATAACAATTTAATTTATATGTATATATTTAATTTATAAATATATAATTTTTTAAGAGAAAATATATTTTTTTAATTATTAAATTAATTAAAATTTAGATTTTTTAAAACTTAAAATAATATATACGAAGAGCTCAACATGTAACTTATAAAAATTGATTCTCGGTGAAAAGGATAATATTATTTTCTCTCAGATAAAAAGGTTTGACCTAAATAATGATAAGTTGTCTTCTTCACTCAGATTTTATTCACATTACCATATATACCATCCAAAATACCTAAAATAGAAATCTCAAAATTATATATATATATATATATTAAAAGCATTAAATTTAAAATGCTACAAAATTTATTCTTCAAATAAGTTGTCTTCTTCATTCAGATTTTATTCACATTACTATATATACCATCCAAAATAACTAAAAAAAAATCAAAATTATATATATATATATATATATTAAAAACATTAAATTTAAAATACTACAAAATGTATTCTTCAAAGTACGAATGGAATTTATTCTTCAAACGCACATAAGGAAAAGGTGGCGATGCCTTAAAGAAAATAAGTCAACACAATAATTTGTTTAGGAGCATATATTCTTATGGCCACTAAGGACTAGTACTCGTATAAGCCTCAATATTCCTTTTTTTTCTTTTATTTTTGAAATACATGAATCAAGTGTTGTCATAGAAGTTTTTTAGGGAATGATTCTATTAATTATAACTGTACATTATAATGTCAATGTTAATGCTAGAAAAAAGGTAAATGTATTGGAAACTTTTTTGGTGTGTGTGTAATTGGGTCACATAATGGGTATGAGTACAATTTGGGTATAAGTACATTTGTGAGTAAGTATCATTTTTTATTTGATCTATATTAAAGGTTGATTAGCATGACATATATTTTATATCATTGATTTTATGTTATTATGTATTAGTAAAAATATTGTAAACACGATAACGGTTATAATGAGTTCTAGTTACATACATAATTGTTACAATGAGTTCTAGTTACATGCTTAAGTCATTAATCAATGGCATAATAAATACTTAGAGAAATCAAATAGAAAATATGAATGGATGAATGCAAATCAATTACACTCAATATGAGAATCAACTCAACTTTAAATTTTTATTGATGATATAAGATTGTGTAGTAAGATATGTTCATTATGAAGTTTTAGGACATGATTATGGATCCACCTTTCACCAGTAACTCATTTGCAAACTCATTTGCAATCTTAGGGTAATGTGTAAAAAGAGAGTGGAGAGAACAATTTATCATGACCATTAGTCTTCTGCACGTGATTTCTTACTAATTTGTATATTCATATTAGCGTGCATCCACTACGATGGAACTGTGTATGTAGTATAAATGCACACAATGATGGTTGTCTGACATTGTATTAGTGTGATTTAACTTAAGGATTAATATGGCTGGAATTGTATTAACGTGATTTAACTTAAGGACTACATGATTAGGCCATTGTAATGGAACTTTATGATCGAGAAGTATCCATGACACGATGCCGAATTATCACTCTAATGTGCACTAAAGTTTAACTTTGCAATGTGCATATTGAATGGATGATTTCATAAAAAAAATTACACCAATGATACAATAAAAAAATTATGCACCTATATATAGGCAATTTCTTATAATGAATATCTTAGCATGATTCTTATAGTCATGGAATTAGCCGATCCCTTCCAACTCAGGAGTAGTTGGGCCCCAACATCTATCCCACAATTTGGGAAAACTTAACATGAATATATTACATAGTTTACTACTTGCCATCTTGTGTTGTTCATCCATTTATCGTAAATTCTTGATAAAGTCCCATCGTTCCTTGTATGGTTGATTTGCTCTTTGCAATGTGGAATTGTATCTATTTCCATATTTGCACTAAGTTCAATGATAATGTCTTCAAGAATTGACGTGAAGGACTACTCTCAACACCAACATTGATGACTTGTTGAACTTTAGGAAATGTGCATTCAAAATTGGATGAATGCCCACTATCAAGGGTCTCAGTACCTTTTATAGTGATTATGCATAATAATTCTAATAGTTAGATATAACCGATTTTAACAATGGCATAAACAAATTCACATAACACACATAAATTTATCCTAGAAAACCCTTCATAGGGAAAAACCAACAAACCAATGAGCTTTACCGCTCATCTATTATCAATAGTCTTAACCCGTGCTTACAACAACAATTTACTAGATCACAATAGCTCAAGAGTGAATTCACTGCACTCTACTTCTCAACTCATACAAGTACACTTAGCCTTTTACATTACATCATATTTATAGATGCAACACATACACTAGCTCATGATACTCGAGTTAGTTACAACTAACTGCTCCATTATGGAGATCCATAACTTCCTAATTGAATACAGGTTTTCTGTTACATTTGACTTGGCTGAGTCAACCTTATTCAACCGCTAGTGGAGCTTCTTGTCATCCAGGTGTTCATCGAATTCATGCCTTGTTTTATTCTCATCGACTTCCCATCGACCAGTCGTGGTGATTGACCAATCGATTATTCTAGTTGGCCAATCGAACAGACTTCCATCATTTACTGACTTTAATTCTAGTCGACTTGTTAACCGGTTGACTATCAAATTTGACCGTTGATTTACATGCAAAGAATATAACATACCCAACATTCTTCCACTTGTTGTTTTCTTTGCATATACAGTCCATATTTTAGAACTTTTGTTCACTTAACCAGGGATGACAATCCCATTGAACCCTTACACCAAGTAAACTTCTTCGTGCTCACCAACTTGGTTAATGAATATGTAATATTCTTCAATGTGTCTACCTTTTCCAGCAACACTTTCTTGTTCTCCACCATTTCTCTCACAAAATATGATTTGTATTTGAATGTTATACATGGTTCTTTGCCAGGAATATTGCACTTTGACTATCACAATTCAACCTAACAACTTTCTATTTAAACCCAACTTCTTAACAAATTATTTGCAACCAAAGTACCTCTTTGCTTGCATGAGAAGTTGCCATGTATTCAACCTCAGTAGTTGACAATGCAACAAATTACTACCTCCTATTCATCCAACTGACTGCCGCACCAAATCACTTGAAAAAAATCCATTGGTCGACTTTCTATGGTTGAGATCTCCATCCCAGTCAGAGTTGTAACATCCCCCTCACCCAATCCGACCACCAAGAGGGGACGCTAGCTAAATTTGGGCTCTCAAATTTTGCCCCAAATCCATAATACAAATTTCAACATATACAATGTGTGCAGAAACGTAGATAAACATGCACATCGGAATTAAAATCTATCCACACACATCTAGCATGCAAATACAAGCATAAACATTATTTACATGCATCAAATAAAAACATGGCAAATTCAAATGCATGAGAATACTTATCTTTATCCAATGCAGATCCAAGCAACTGGCTGTGTAAGAGCGATTTTCCACCCAACTATAGGCACTTTGTCCAGCATATACCCTTTCTACTGAGAGGACATGCCCAGGTTGGGCTATGAGGCCACCATGGTGAAGGAAACACCTACAAGCTTCTATCTTTCAACCCACAACTCATTCTACTCTCTATTCTTATCCAAATGCTCATACATAGCTCTAAAATGGTCTCACGCAGCCACAACAACCATGGCTTCCACAATACCTACCCCACACAACACCCTTCTAGCTCAAGCATCCCCTTCACTGATCCACCGTTCTCTTGGGTGATCCATCTTGTTGGGTGCTTCCAATGTGTGCATAGAAGAAGTCCAATTTGATATGTGCTGCTATAGAACCACATGTAGCTTCAATTCGTGGCTTCTCAAACACCTAAGAGCAACATAACTCAATGGGTAAGGGTTCCTAGCTTTCCCAACCTCTCTGCTCACCTACAACCATCATGTTTCCCTTACAAATCTGCAGCATGGTCTCCAAATTCGAATTTTTGGGTTAGGGACAGTCTAGTATGGCTCATGGGAAGCAATGCAGAGCTCTTCCTAGTGTAGATCTGCATGCTAGAATGAGATAATGAGGGTTGAATCCAAGGGATATGAGAAAATGATGAAAAGACAACTGACATAACTTATGACAGTAGAATAAATGACTCCTGGAAGCTACAGACTGACTTCTGTCATGACATAACCATCACAAAAGTGAAATCAGTCCCATGCTTCAATAACTGCATGATGTGACTTTTCCCACCAACCTCACACATGCATTAATGATTGAAAAATAGTAAAAGAAGGATATAACTGGCTTATTCAAAGCACATGATATAATTTTGGGTGAGTTCTAAGGTTGACACTTGGCAGCAAGGATTTAGTTTCCCATAGACCCCCTTTCCTCTTTCCCTCTAGTGGAATCATAGCCCCTTTGGTGCTCTTTACACAACCATTCTTGGACCATTATTTTTTTAATGCACATAATTTTTACATGCATATCCATTCACTAGTCGGGCCTTGGCCTTGAGCTCCACACTAGGAATTCACACTAGCATATTTACATCATTTACATAATTTTGGATAAATACATTCCAAGTCAAAACTAGGGGTATTATAGGAGTCGACAAAACCATGTACACTTGTTGTTTTATCAGTTTCAGGTTTTCCTTGGTAGCAGATTGCATAATCCGTTATGCCATGCAAATACCTGAATACTCTTTAACAACAATCCAATGCACATAATTTTAACAACCAATCCAATGCAAATACTTGAATACTCTTTTAACAACAATCCAATGCAAATACCTGAATACTCTTTTAACAACAATCCAATGCACATAATCCGTTATGCCATTTTTTTTTAATGCACATAATTTTTACATGCATATCCATTCACTAGTCGGGCCTTGGCCTTGAGCTCCACACTAGGAATTCACACTAGCATATTTACATCATTTACATAATTTTGGATAAATACATTCCAAGTCAAAACTAGGGGTATTATAGGAGTCGACAAAACCATGTACACTTGTTGTTTTATCAGTTTCAGGTTTTCCGTGGTAGTAGATTGCATAATCCATTATGCCATGCAAATACCTGAATACTCTTTTAACAACAATCCAATGCTCTTTCCCAAATGTCGACGTATACTTTCTCAAAACTCCCACTACATGGAAGATATAAGGTCAAGTACATACCATTGCATACATCAGACCACCTACATCACTAGCATAGGGCACATGTGGCATGTATTATTTCTCTTCATATGCCTTAGGACACTATTCATCATATAATTTAACTCTTACAAAAATAGGGACCTTAATCGGTTTAAACTCCTGCATGTTGAAGCATTTCAAAACCATTTCAACATATTTACTCTGATTTAACCAGAGCCTTCTACTTGATCGGTCTCTTTTTATTTCCATTTTAAGAATTAAATGAGTTGCACCGAGATCCTTCATGTCGAACTTGGATATAGCTGTAGTTTCCCTCCATGACTAGAACCATGTTTTTTTCGACCAACAACATATGGTTGGCATACAAAATTACATATCTCAAAATGATCACCGACTTTCTTGCTATACACATAATGATCAACCTGACTTCTCACAAAACCTAACTACCGGATATACATATCAAACTTTTGGTACCACATATTGGGTGATTGCTTTAAACCATAGAGGGATTTCTTGATCTTGCATACCAACTCCTTTTCCCCTTTCATTTTGAATTCTTCGGGCTACTTCATATGAATCTCTTCTTCAAGATCCCCATGAAGAAATGTTGTTTTCGCATCCATCTATTCTATTTCAAGATTAAATGTTGCAATTAAAGACATTAGTACCCTAATGGAAGTTAAGTTTGCAATAAGAGAGAAGATCTCACCAAATTCGACTCCCTCGACTTGGGAATATCCCTTCGCTACTGAACCTACTGCATTCAACTTGTTCTTGAAAACCCATTTACTGCTAATGGGTTTCCTTCCATTTGGAAACATGACTAGATCCCATGTTTCATTCTCCCATAAGGATTCCATTTCTTCTTTCATGGCCTTTTTCCAGAGTTTAACCTTTACTGACCTAGGATCCACTTTTGTAGCAGTTAATGCAAAAGTAGATCATAAATCTGGTGGATTGTATCTTTTAGGTTGTTTCTTTTCTCGACCATACCTCATGATGACTAGTATTTTCTATTCCACCTCTTCGTCAAATTTAGTCGACTCATCTAAGTCATGACTTTCAGCGTTCCATTCGAACTGTAGCTTTTTAGGTTCCTTTTATCTTTTATCCTCTTCAATAATAGAAGTACCTCCAACTTATTTGAATATCACATATCTACTATAAATTCTTTTCCTTGTGACAAGATTCCACAACTTATACTCTTTCACTCCATCTTTGTATCAGATGAAGATTTATTTCTCAAACTTGCTATCAAGTTTTCTTCTTTTCTCCTTTGGGACATGCACAATGGTATCACACCCAAAGAGTCTAACATGTACAAGAGAAGGTATTTCCCTAGCCCATGCCTAATATGGAGCCTTTTTTACCAAATTCGTCGATGATGACCTATTCACCAGGTAACATGCTATGTCGACTACCTCTTCCTAGAATTCTTGTGCAACACTTGTACCATTGGGACTGCTCATTGCTTTTTTCCATAAACGTTCTATTTATTCTTTTAGCAAATCCATTCTTTTAAGGCATGTATGGAGTTGTGTTTTTTCGTACTATACCATGCTGTCTGTAGAACTAGTCGAACGCCTTACTACAGAATTCTCCTCCATTATTAGTTCACAACACCTTGATTTTTCTTCCTGTCTGATTTTCTACAAGAGATTTGAATTCTTGGAACCTTTCAAAAACCTCAAATTTATTCCTTACAAAATACAACCATGTCATTCTGGAGAAATCATCTATGAAAGAGATGTGATACTGGGACCCCCCTAGTGATAGGTTTGGTGCTGGTCCAAACACATCACTATGTATTAACTCCAATATTTCATTATCCCTTGTGGACCTTGATGGGAAACTTACATGACTTTGTTTACCATGAATACAATGTTCACATAAGTTTACTTCTAAAGAACAATCATGGAGACCTTCGACCATACCTTTGTCGTGCATAACACGGAGACCTTTGTCACCAATATGTCTTATCCATTGATGCCACAACATGGTCAACTTGAGTCAACTAGAAAAGAAGACATGCTATTAGATTTAAGAAAGACTATATGCACACATCCATTGGTATTTTTTCTTCCCAATAGCTTGTATAGTGCTCCAATCTGAAATCCTATCATCAATACCATCACTCCTCTCACCATTTTACATGAATTTTTCTCAAATATAGACTGCACACTTGTATTTACCATCTTACTAACAGATATAATATTTTGAGACAAACCTAGGATATGCAACACCCTTGGAAGGGTTTCTCTCCTTTCATCTTTTAATAATAGTTGATATTTACCTCGTCCAACAATCATGGTTGATGAATCATCTCCTACTGAAGAACATTACCACCATCGTCAAATTTCTCATATTCATAGAACCACTCTCTACATGATGTCATATGATATGATGCACTAGAGTCGATTAACCAAGAGTCATGATCTAACTTTGTACTTATTGAAGCCAAATACACATCCTCTTTTTCTTCAGTCAACTATGCTTCCTTAGATCCTTTGCTCTTCTTGACTCTCACCAAATTACAAAATTGCTTATAATGCCCGAATTTACCACATTGCTAGCATTTTCTCATTGTCGAGCCAGGGTATTTAGATATGGTCTTAGATCTACCCCTCGACTTTGATTTTATATGGGAGGTTTTATCTTTTCCTCTATATATTGGTCGACCTCTTACCATTAGGGCATCGTGGGTCGATCCTTCCATGTTCTTCCACCTTATCACTTCTGACAATAAAGATGAAACTACATTATCAATCTTTAATGTGGTATTATTGCTTCCAATAGCCATGACTAGGCTATCCCATGAGTCTGGAAAAGAAAAAAATAGGATGATACAATTCTCCTCCTCTATGATTTTGATATCCATAGACAACAACTAATTGAAAACAGTGTTGAACACATTCACATGTTGTATTACAGATTCACCCTCTATTCATCCTCAGAAGATGTAACTTATTTTGAAGAAACAACTTGTTAACTAGATAATTCAACTGGTACAAGTTCCCCAACTTATCCCACAGTTTCTTTGCAGTGTATTCTCCTAAGACATTCAACAATACAAAATCTACTAAAAAAATTCATATTGTACTCCTTTCTTTTCTGTTGAGTTTATGCCAATCTTCCAATGACATACCTACTGCAGATGTTCTAGAGCTAACAATAACCCACTGCTCTCTATATACAAGGATATCCTCCATTTTGAGCTTCCAAAGCTCAAAATTCTCTCCATTAAACTTTTCAATTTCTATCCTTGAAATGTCGGCCATTCTAGCTAAGAATCAATGTTCTAGAACTCCCACTGAAAGTAGGTATTCTCTAGATCCAGGATCAAACTAAAAATCCCTCAGCAACAAAGGCACCCCCTTGAATCCAAATACAACTATAATAGCATGTCGATTATTTTAGTACCTTTTACAATGATTATGCATAATGATTCTAACAATTAGATATAAAAAAATTTAACAATGGCATAAACACAGTCACATAACACACATAAATTTATCTTGAAAAACACTTTATAGGGAAAAACCAACAAACGGTAAATGAGATTTACTGCTCATCACTATCAACACTCTCAACCAATGTTTATAACAACGATTTACTAGATCACAACAACTCAAGCATGAATTCACTACAATCTACTTCTCAACTCATACAAGTACTCTTATCCTTTTACATTACATCATATTTGTAGATGCAACACATACACTAGCTTGTGATACTCGAGTTAGTTACAACTAAATGCTCCATTAATGGTGATCCGTAACTTCCTAATTGAATACAAATTTTCTATTATAGTTTACTTGACTGAGTCAACCATGTCGACCTCCAATTGAGCTTCTTGTTGTCTAGGTGTTTATCAAATTCTTGCCCGCTTTTATGCTCGTCGACTTCTCGTTGACTAGTCGTGGTTGTCAACCAATTGACTATTCTAGTCGACAGTCGATTTGAATTCCATTGTTTATCGAATTCAATTCCAATCGACTTGTTAACCAATTGAATATCGAATTCGATCGTCGATTTACATGCAAATAATATAACATACCCAACATCCACAAAGAATAATAGGTCCAACTTGAAAAAATTTACTCTAATATGATCAATGATGGTATAATTCCATATCTAATTTATATGATCTTCCTTGCTGTTTTTTAAAGCTCTCATTTTGAAGCTATACCTAGATTCTATCACCTGTACAAAATTAATGGTCTACATAGTCTTGATATTACTTTGACTCATGCTTATAGTCTTGTGTAAATATTGTTAAACTCAATTATGAATATTTTATATGCGGTTAATGACATTATGTCTTTCATGTGTAAAGGCTTCCTTTACCAATATCACTTTTGTTGGGTATGTGTTTTATATTAATTGCATGTATTTATGGGGATTGTCATATATTCCCGTGTGTGGGGATGTCCTTCTTGCCGATACGAGTTGAAGGTGAGTTTCAAATTTTGGGGCTATTTTTCGATTTTTCCTAAAAATATGTAATTTAATCCTAGTTAAGGGATTGGGGTCTATTTCTAATAGAGTTAATGGATTAGGTTTTAGGATGCTACAAAATACCTACATGTTGTGTTGCTAATGGTTAATAATCACAATGAGAAAGATAGAGGTGCAACTAAGTTTTGTTGGTTTTTCCCTTTAAGGGTTTTTAGTGTAAATCTCTATGTAGATTTACTCTATTTTGGCAGAGGTTTTTACGGAAATTTATTATAACTAAAAAAACTCGGTGGTTGGAGGCTTTAGCAGAGGTTTTTTCAATAGTGCACTTTATTGATATAAGTACGCTGGTGCTAACAAATACACAACACACTAGTGTATTTAAATACAAACAAGCACCAATGCGTACCTAAATTTTAATGGCACCAATGCTTTATAACACTACATGCACTGGTACTTTATAATAAATATAGCATCGATGCTTTATAATAAATATAGCAACGATGATTATGAACTCTTATAATGCACTAGTGTTGTAAGGGAAGGAAAACACATCGGTGAAGTTAATTAGGATGTTGACATTTGTTGCATTTTTTACATTCAACGGTGTGGTTACAATATTGGCACACTAGTGCGCTTATATAGAAAGCATTGGGGCATAATAATAAAAATGCACTGAGGCATGTAACGAGTAGTTGTTGCACCAGTGCACATTTGTTTGAAATGCACCAATGCAATTTTCATGACTTGCGTTATTTGGCCGATGTTTTTTTATTTCCTCTATTGTGTTCCTCATCCTCAACTTCCATATACAAACATAAAAATAAAGTGTAATGAGTGGATCTACATTGGTGGGAATAATGAAAATTAAAATAGATAATATACATGAATATAAATTGAAAAGCGTACCATAGAAAGAATTAGGTCATGAATGATGCACATTCTTTCAAAACTAAATCTCATGACTTATCTCAACAACTCTTATGTTAGCTCCACTCCATACTTTGTTTCCTTGAAGTTTTATACCCCATAACAAATCATAGATTTAATATAAAGGATTTTTGTTGTTCCATTAATTATAAAATGAGAGAAGTAAAACAATATAGATACTTACAAATTCTACAATTAATTTTTTATATGCCAACATATACTCACAACCCATACTTAACTTAATGCCAATCAATTCCTCTGATGACTTTTCTTTGTATGTTAGCACCTATTTGAAGACATCTAAGGATGACCGGTGTAAAACAAATTAAAATATAAAGATCACAACCAATATGAATTCTTATGTTGTTATAAGGAAATCACAATTACTTACAAACCTTGCTATCAACCGTTTTTTTCCTTGTCATCCTGCCTTATGTGATAATGGGCTCCATTTTCTTTTATTTTCCGCAACAAAAAAATTGAAAATTAATATTTAAAGCTAAATTAATAAATTAAATATGTACATAATAGAAAAATTCAATGATTTCATACATTTGAAGCATGTTGTTGTTGAGATGGCTCCCCCCGCGATGTAATTATGTCAAATTATTTGACCATCTCCTTGTACACTTTTTTGGACATCCCTACTGGCATATTTTAGATATCACCTCATTCATCCTTTGGGATTTTCATAATCTTCTTGAAAAATTAAAATGACATTAAACTATGTTTATACTAATATGAAAAGTAAATATAACATAATTAATATTAATAAAAGAATTCTTTGTAGTAGTACATACATATTCTATAAAAACATGTTTAGAAATATTACTTTTTGAATATTATATTTTGTTATATGTTTTTTCTATTGCAAGTCTTACAAGTCTCATTGACCATTTCTCTGGGAACGCCTCCTATAATTTAGATATAATCTGGTTCTTGAAATCGTTGGATTGATTTCTATACTATAAGTGGAAAGTACGCCTATACATTCCTTCCACTATATACCTCATAGTTTATGAAAGTTTCTCCCTTTTTCATTAATTTCCAACAAGACTGCAGATGAGCTAAGGATTGGTTCATCATCATTTACATCTTCCATAATTTGTTTTTTCTTATGATGACATTCCCTTCTGTTGCTGTCAGTCCCTGCAGAACATTCAACATATGTGAAATAGATTGTTTAAAACAAGTTAGTGAATATTCTTAAATACAATATTACTAAAAATTCAAGAAAAATTCATATTTATTACCTTTTGATTCACTTGATTCATCTCTCTACAAATTTTCCATTAAGGTTTTATGCTTTTCTGCACTTAGATTGAAAAAAATCTTATCAAGCTTCTTCATTTTTTGGCTTTGCATGGCACTCATTAACCAATACATATTAGTTAAACTTACATATACTTCAAACATATTAATTTAATATATAAATTACAAAGAACTTGTCTTCTTCGCATTTTTGGATGTGCTCCAATCATGTCGATAAGAATACTGCTCCTTGAACTCTTATCACACATTTTCTATCAATAAACAACCTAGACCATTAAATAGAGAAGCTATTAAATGTATTATACAAATAAATTACACAACTTTCAGCTAAAAAAGTAGTCTACCATCTCGATGCACTTTAAGAGTACAAATGCCCCACTCTGTTTACATTATGTACACACCAGTGCATCATAGTTTAATGCACCATTAACGAAAAAATAAATCAATAATTTAACATGTGCCTTTTTCGGTGTGATATATTTAATCTAAAACATCGGTGTCGAATGCTGCACATTTATTCAAAGCACACTCGTGGTTATATGAAAATGATCGCACTGAAAACTGCGAAAGAGTTAAAAAATGACAGGGACAAGGTTTTGAATCCGATGCAATAAGTGGTCCCATTGCACCCAAATCCTTATATATAAAACCAAAAATGGGTGATTCCATGAATGTGCTTCACAGTTTTTCGCAAGTGGGACGCCAAAAATATGTACAGCAAACTCCCAAGGTATTTTTAAACCCTCGATCGAGGGCTTAAAAATACCTTGATCGAGGTAATTTAAAAACCTCAATCGAGCTAATAGATCAATCAAGGGCCTTAAAAAATGCCCATGGCCCTTTTCTTTGAAGAAAATAAATTTTGTGTGCATTTCAGGGCTTGAACTGTGTCATTAAGTGCACATTAATGGGAAGACTTGATACTGTTGGATTCTTCAACAAATCCTCTATCCATGGACATATAATTTACAAATTTTTATCTTCGTATGTCATTTTTTTTTTAATTTATGCTAAAGCTTACCCCAAAAAACCTTGTCGACAACTTCGAATGAGCTCAAAGATAAATCAACAACATTCAAAATACACATCCAAAAAAATTGAAAAAATATACAAGCACTACATCATTGTGTCCTATTCAAAAGGGTATTTTTAGTTTTGTAATTTATGTAAACAATCAAGAGATTTGGTGCACACACACATGTGTGTGCAAACTACGACTGAAATATTCACTTGTTAGTTTTGAAAAATAATAATAAATATATATTTTTGAGAAAAATTAAAATAAAAATATGTACGCACTAGCGCATTCTGTCTATATCATGTTCACATATTTCATTTTTTTAATTATAAATTTAACATTAAATTATTTTGCACACATACAAGCCACTTGTTAATTGCTCTTCAAATTTTTAAGGACACACATTTCATTAAATGAAAATTTGACACAATAAATGACATTAGTATATTTTACTAAAATATCATTGGAAAGCCAACATAATTCTATACATTTCATTTTTTTAACCACATGTAGAAATTCATATGGAAAATATGAGTTTCGAGGGCTCCAATTTAATACATGGTTAAAATTTCCATTTTTCATCGCCATATTTGGCCAAAAAGAGTTACCCGTCTTCATGAAATCACCCAAATCCATTAAATATAAAATGCCTAAAATAAAACCCTAATTGAGAAATAATAGAGGCAGTTAAACCCTAATGTGAAATTTTGCAGCCACATAAAACAAAATGAAGCAACAAGAAAGAAAGGGTTCCAACGTTGAAGGTAACTATGAAATCTTTTATTTTTTTATGATTTTATTTTGAATCTTAATAGGAAAATAAATATACCATGTATTGAGATCAATAGTAAGAATTTACATACTTGAAATTTATACTATGCAGGGTTTGTGTGATTCACCATACCTTACAAATTCTGATCTTCAAAATAATTTGGTTGCTCCAAACTCATCCCCGATAAGTCTCTCTTGCAAATCTATTCCCTCAAAATTTTGGCAAAACAATGAAATAGTGATTTAAAAAAAAAAAAAAATTCCCTCTCCTTTTTCAATTCATGGTATAAAAAAATCGTGCGTTTTTTTTTTAAGTTTTTTATTCCATTTTTTTTTAATTTTTTATTTTCTACACATTGGTGTACTTAGATACATAGGCTCATTGGTGTGACATAACAGACAACACACAACTACCATATTTTTGTTTAACTTTTTTTTAAGAAAATTAGTGCGGTAGTAATATATGCATGCATCGATGCACTATATATTATATAACACACCATATTGGCATACACTAGAAGAATAAAAATAGAATTTTGAATCACCGGTGAGTATGAAAAATGTGATTGCACTAGTGTGATTATATATACTAAGCATACCGATGTCAATAATATTGAAAAATGCATAGTTAATTATCTACTATCAAATATATCATATATTTTCTTTTGCGAACATTTTTGTGGATGTTTAAAGACGGTGCATAAGTGTTTCAGACGCACTGGTGTGTTTAGCTACTCAAGATGCATCCGTGCATTTTATTATTAAGATGCACTGAAATAATTGAAATTCCCTATGAATGTATGTTTGAACTGAAAATGATATATTCATCTCAAATGTTCTTTTAGGATTCAATCACATCAATTACAACACTTCATAGTATACATATGTTGCTTAATCTCAAATTATTCTAAAAAAATGGTTTCAAAACTATATTGGAAGTTAGATTGTGATATGGTTCTCTCAAATTCTTTTAGGACCGTAGACAAGTATTGATTGCTAATTTGGCACAAATGCAAGGAGAAAAGGTTATAATATCAAATGGCCAATTCTTCAAATTCCAACTCATTCTATATTGTTCAAATTTCACCGAATTCTCCCTTTCCATCTCTAGTAAGTTCAAATTTTATTTATATTTTCATTATCTAATTGAATTTATGTTATTTATCCACGTGAATCTTAATAACTATGTATTCAATTTTGCAAGATCCTAATTCAAGATCGAGTTCGGATGCACACAATATTCCACCATTTGAAAAATGTCACTAGCTCTTATCAGGAGCAAGATACCATAAGCAGTTAGTAGATGAAAATGGGCAGTGGATTTACCCCTTGAATTGTAACATGCCATCTTCCAGCCACAATCCAGGGTCATCGACGATAGTTTTTTTTGGTTTGGATCTCTTTTATGACACCCCAATAGTATGTGGTTGTTCAAAATGTCAAGGGTTGAAGGAGAACCCTTGGAATGTCACACTCACCCATTATAGTAATGATCGACTACCCAATGTTGATGGTCTAATTCCACCTACCATAGTAAAAACTCCAATAGGTGATATAAAAAATACACGCAGGAACACTTCCCTATGCTCAATTTTGAAAACTTGGAATCCAAAACAAATATGTTTTGTCATAAATTAACCAACCCATCTGCTTTGGTTTAGTCAACTAAAATTTCTAGTGATCCAAAGTATGATATCAATACCACCCAAAACATCTCTACTAGGAGATCCAAAAATTTGTATGATTTGAAAGAAAAAATGCTCAAGTACACATCAAGGTCGATCCAATTGTTGGAGGGTATTGATTACTTCTCTCTTCCCATGCATTTGCAAAGTAAACACCAAACTTGTTACAACCGCACTTTGTATGGCACTTGGCCTTCTTCTCTTCTTGTTCCTTGTGTTGGAACCGATTTCTCCCTTTGTGGTAATAATTTTTTGATTTCCAAGTCTAAGATAGATTCTACAAATCTTGGGTTGTTTATCCTTTCACATGTACTTGTTCCTCCCAAATAGTCTGTAGCACTTATGCCGTTTTGCGATCCTATTTATTTAAGGTCCAATTACTTGAATATTGATAAATAGAAACATAGCATTTCCATGTATAGAAAGTGCATGCATGGTTATTCTTATAGAAACATTAACATGAATAACTTGTTGTATATTGATGGCCATCCACGCACTCATGGGAAGATTACAGGAGCCATAAATAGTTCTAGTTTCTCTTTATTTTTTACAGATTGTTCACTTGAGGAACACTCAAATCACCAGGAGTTCCTTATGAAATGGAAAGCCTCCAAATTTTTTATGCATGCAATACATAGTTTTTCTCCTGGTGATGAGCTGTTAATAGAATATAAATTTTGTATACCACCAACCGATTGTCAAAGGTTCCTTGATGTCATGTCCCCAAAATTTTAATTAGGTCACAATGTCCTAAGCCCCTTGGCCATATTCCTAATAGTTTTTCAAATTGATGCTAGGGGTCAAATAATTGCCAAGAATGATGTCCAAGTTAGTAATAATGTAAAGTTAGATCCAAATGGACAAGGTGGTTCACATTAAGAGAAAAATCCCAATTCAAAGTTGTAATATTCCCATCCAAATGAACTGTCATAGAGGAAAATTACTAGTTCCCTAGGTTGGGGGTGGAAGCATTAAAATTTGGAGTAAAGGAGCTACAAGACCCAAAGTGAACTTAGACTTACAAATGCACATTAAATGGGTCAAATAAATAATAATAAAAATAAAATAAGGTGGCATTGGATCATGAGGGCACATAAGAGGTTGTGGGACCCACATGTGGCAAGATTCCCCACTACACTTGGAATTACTCTCACCCATTCAAATACAAGGTGGATTCTAATGTTTTTGGTGGAGTTGGAAGGTCATTATAATTGGCATGAATCAATGAGGGTTGAATTTGAGTGGAAGAGTAACTCTCGTGGAAGAAGAGGCATCTTAGAGATATTGATACACTTGGGCTAGATTCCTTAGCTTCTATGACAACAATGATGAAGATGCTATGACACTTATGACAAGGATCAGACCTGATTGCTGACATCTTACCAATATGACATGTCAGGGCTAAAAATAGCCTCCAAGAGGGTGCACAAAGGATTTGGGGCAGCCAAGAAGCTTCCCCATTCGAATTGGTGGAAGATGGAGACTAGGAATTGTTGGAAAAGTGGCACACATTGGAATCTCTCCCTAACTCAAGTTGGGATGAGTATCTTGGATGGAATTCAAGCTAAGGATGCCTTTGCAAGTTTATAAAAGACAAGAACAAAGAATAAAGCATTTTTTTTATCATTTCTCATTTTTCAAATTGGAGAGCATAGCTTGTCCATGCTAGTGGAGTGTTTACTCTACTTTCCTTAGTACCAATTTCAAGGGTGAAAGATTCCCATACTAATTGGAAATTGGAGAGGCCATTCAGAACTTTAATTTGGATATATGATGGATTCATTTGTTTCAGGTTGAAGCTACAGGGCTGCTAGTGATCTTCTCTTCTTCAACTTGTTCCCACCTCTCTCTCACATTTCTCTTCATATTTTGGCTCTTGGAGGAAGGGCGCACTTGGTGAGATGATGATCTATTTGGGGTATCTATTTGGGCCCCATTTATTTTTAATATAATTTATTTGATGCTCAGAAGAACCTCAAGTCAAAACTCCAAGTGAAACTATGTAAAAATTCCAAACTATGTATGAATGGTGCCATTTCCCCCTATATCTTGTTGTGAGAGCTTGAAGTTAATTAGTTTCGATTGTTTCAGTAAAAATATGTGATTTTATTAAAGTATGGAGAGACATTAATGTACTTAAGAAGTCTCATGAACATTATACAATTCATTGGAACAATTATCTCAAATTTCATAGCAAGTTGTGGAGTGTTTCTAGCATTTCCTCCCATGTGAAAACATGTTTACAAATCTCTGATTTATGGGAGTTGAAACATACTTTAGGAACTGATTAATGATGAATTTGGGAGCCCATTTAAGTCCTCTAAATATTCCATGTCTCTGTTCTGAAATTTGGGAGGTTCGTACTGCATTTGGGAAGCCATTTGTGTCTCCTACCCTTGGGGGTTTGAACCTCAAATTTACTACTAAAATTCCCTATTTTCTCCCGAACTTAAATGAATGTTGCAAAAGTTTTTTTTATAGTTTCTAAGCACACATTAGGATAATTTTTATTTACTAATACCTTTCAAACACTCTCAGACCTAATTCGAAATCCTTAGGAGTATTTTGGAGCCATCTACCCTTGGGGGTTTCAACATCGATTTTCCTAGTAATCTTTCCTTTCATTCTCTAATTGTAAATGCAAATTACTGAAGTATTGATAAAGTTTCCAATCATATAATATATTCATTATTGTGTCCTAATACACCTCAATCCACTCTGGACATAATTCGAAACCATTTGGGATAGTTCAGAGTTTCACTGGTCCAAGTTTTGAAAATTGGCCAAATTGGGTAAAATTCCAAATTGGGGACATTACAGTGGCATCATAGCATGGTCATTGCACCTGTGAATTAATATCAGACATTGAATAATAATTTTCATCCATGTATTACTATTATGATAAATCCTATGACTACAATTCTTATGAGCAATATGAAGAAGAATGTGAATGGTATGAGGAAGAGGTGCCATCATGCAACACTTCAATTTAATAAGGAATGACAGTTATTCTTATGATCTTGAATCTGATGAATATGAGTGTGCCACACTACCAAACGATAATTCTATGAATGAATTACAAATATTGAGAGCAACATGTAAAACCGTGCCTCAACAATATCAAGCATATCTTGCTTTAAAGGAAGATATACAAAATTCCATTCGTTTTGAAGACTTTTCTGATTGGGTGTTTGAAAATAGGACCAAAAATGAAGATGTGGAGTTAGTGAAGAAAGGTCTATGCACTTCTTGCAAAATACCTTGGAGATAAAATCATATATGTTTGAGTGAAAAGGAGGGGACCCATGAGACACCTATTTCTGAATATGTAAAGCAAAAGAAGCATTACATGAAGAGGGTTGAAAGTCACTCCTAAGTGACTCTAAAAAATTTGAAGAGACATCACATGAGCATGAATAAGACTCTATTGAAAATATTGAAGATCATTTCGACACACATTCTACCTTGGACATGAATCAAAGAGCATCTATTGATGGATGCTTGAACTATGAAGAAGTACCTACCGATGGGTGCTCACACCTCTATATTGGTGACATAGAGATCACTTTTGAAAGTGTTGCTGCAATCCAAACTTACATTAAGCATGAAAATGAATACCTTGTAGCAGTTGAAGAAGAACCAAGATCAACTTCCCCATCACCACTTGAGCTTCATGAAGTTGGTTTAAGCAAGAAGGAAGAAGATGAGGAAATTCATTTGCAAGAGCCTCATTTTATTGAAGGATCATTAAAGATGAATGAAAAGAATATCCAAGAGACCATTAGAATACTCCATGATGCTCAAGCATTGGTGTCAAATTCTTTTTGGAGAGTTTCTGCATTGAAGGATCCATCATTCCTTGAAGACATGGAGAAGATTCAAAGAGCAATGTGCAACATCAAAGGTAATTTCATGTCCTTTCTTTTTGATAGAAACAATTTGGTTGAAACTAATGAATGGTTACATGGATCATACTTGAATAATAATGAGGATATTTATAATCTCAAAATACAAAATGAGCAACTTTTTGATAGGTTGCAAGATACTTGTTCTTCCTCCTATGTTTCAGATTGTCAAATGGTAGATTGTTTGGAGGATTCTCATGACATGATGGATCATGAGAAACATAGAAAATTGAATGTGCTTGATGTGTTTGAAGATGACCTTGATGAGAGCCAAGCACTTGTTGTGGTGGAAGAGGAACTTGGGTTGCCTCTTAGAGATGGTTACACAATTTTTAAAGAAGTGTATGAGTCCATTGCCTTCGAACCAACCTTTGAGGAAAATTTTTTCCCTTTTGAGGGAGGTGCATGATCCTACCCTTATGGATCCTACACATGATGACACTTCTGCATATTCTGATCATTTGGGTGACTTGGTTCATTCTCCTACATCCTACACTCCCATATTTTGCAGCATTCATCCTAATGAAGTATGGGTGAAAATTTTATTTTTGATGGTGCCACATGAGGAGTATGAAACTCATATATATCCTTTAGATGATGAAATGATTAAAAAAAATTCTTATTATTCACAATTGCAGCAACATCCTTTGTTACCTTATGATGATACATATCTACATGGATGCACCTATGATTTTCACTTGATTCACTTGAAGACTCATGATTTTGCTTGCTCCTTTCTTAGTTTAATTGATGTTGGAGGAACTTCATCCAATACTTGGGTGAAGAGATATATGATTGGAGCACATTTCTATTGGCAGAAACATCCTTTATTATTTCTTGATGATACACATATCCATGGATGCACAAATGGTACTTCTGTGAGCCCCTTGAAGGCTCATTGTTTTCTTTGCTTCCTAATTGGTTCAGATTTTAGTGGAGATTATTCATTCACTTCTTGGATGAAAGAATACATGGCTGACTATTTTGATGCATCTTACATCCTTTTGGAGTAGAATTATAGGACATGGGATCCTCACCTATGTCATTGGAGCAGATTTGATTGGTCACTTGATGCTTGTATGCACTTGGCAAACAATGGTCTACTTGCTTGGAGGTATAATCACTTTCATGATTCTTTGATGAGGCACCTCCTTGATGTACATTTTTATTATGTTTTTATGTACTTTGATGATATATATTTTGTACTTTTGATGATTGGAAGAATGCATACAAGGAAATGGGATCCAAGAATTCTCTTTCTTGATGGTATGGGTTGGAGAGCACTCCTAATTGTTGGAGTGCAATACAAGCAATGGGACCCTTAGACAAGTTTTTAGTCTTATTGGTTTCAATTTTTTTTGGGAAACAAGTAGTATGGGAGATTGAGTCCCCACTTAATCAGGTGATTTTAATCAGAGTAGTGCAGCATCAAGCAGGGTGGTTCCTCTCTAAAATTTTCATGGCATCTTGAAGTCTCAAAGTTGGGAAACTCAGTGACAACTTCAAGAATTATACAGTGGTATCAGAAAGGGTTTCCAAAATATGAAAGAGGTAAAGAGTGATTGTGCAAACTGTTAAATTTTCAGAATTTACTTCAATCTGATCTAGGATCTTAACTGAGAGAACAACATGTACAGCATATCTACAAGATATCAATCATGGAGACAATAATGCAAGCACACAAGAGACACAAAGATTTACTTGGGGAAAACCATAAAGGTGAAAAACCCCAATAACTTCCTCAGAGATAGATAGAGCAATGATACAACCAACCATAAGAGATAAACACAACCTAGCAGCAAATCCTCCTCCTCCATAAGTGCGCCACTCCTCCTTGAGTGCATGTGTGAGAAGTGAGTGAGCAAATAGAGTGCCTCCCGCACTCTATTTATACTTGACTTGACTTGCCTTTTTACCTAACTCATGTAGGCTCGAACTTAACCACATAACATAATGCTGACTGGGCCGACCCCCAATAGGATGGTCTAATAACCCTTTGACCCACATGGCCGACCCCCAATAGGGTGGTCTAATAACCCTTTGACCCACATGACTTATACAGGGCCGACCCCAAACAAGGTGGTCTAATAACCCATCAAGTATAAGTTACGACACTTCCGTATAGAGGAATAATAACATCTCTATAGGAATACAATATACATATATGTGAAATACATTCCGAAGTTACATATACATCAACACAAACTTTGTTTTGATGGATTTCATTAATGTTTTGGTGTTTAGTGGTGATGTTACAGGGGATATCAATATGAAAAATAAAACCCACATCGCATTGCTTTTGGAAACACGCAATTGTAGTACATGAATGCCACTACTCAGAGTTTTAGAAGGGAAGTTTTGGGAAGCAAAGTTTTGGAAAGAAAGCAAGTTCTTCAACATCCATGTTTGAAATTTCATGAGGACAAGCAATATTTGGAGGGGAGGATTTGTCATGTCCCCAAAATTTTCATTAGGTCACAATGGCCTAAGTCCCTTGGCCATATTCATGATAGTTTGTCAAATTGATGCTAAGGGTCAAATAATTGCCAAGAATGATGTCCAAGTTAATAATAATGTAAAATTAGGTCCAAATAGAAAATGTGGTTCACATTAAGAGAAAAATCCCAATTCAAAGATGTAATATTCCCATCCAAATGAACTATCATGGAGGAAAATTACTAGTTCCCTAGGTTGGGGGTGGAAGCATTAAAAGTTGGAGTAAAGGAGCTACAAAACAAAAAGTGACCTTAGACTTTAAAATGCACATTAAATGGGTCAAATAAATAATAATAAAAATAAAATAAGGAGGCATTGGATCATGAGGGCACATAAGAGGTTGTGGGACCCACATGTGGCAAGATTCCCCACTACACTTGGCATTATTCTCACCCATTTCAATACAAGGTGGAGTCTAATGTTCTTGGGGGAGTTGGAAGGTCATTATACTTGAAATGAATCAATGAGAGTTGAATTTGAGTGGAAGAGTAACTCCCATGGAAGAGGGAGAGGCATTTTAGAGATATTGAGACACTTGGGCTAGATTCCCTAGATTCTATGACAACAATGATGAAGATGCTATGACACTTATGAAAATGATCATAAATGATTGCTAACATCTGACTAATATGACATGTCAGGGCTAAAAATAGCCTCCAAGAGGGCGCACGAGGGAGTTAGGGCAGCCAAGAAGCTTCCTCATTCGAATTGGTGGAAGATGGAGACTAGGAATTGATGGCCAAGTGGCACACATTGGAATCTCTCCCTAACTCAAGTTGAGATGAATCTCTTGGATGGAATTCGAGCTAAGGAGGCATTTGGAAGTTTATAAAAGATAAGAACAGAGAATGAAAGCAGTTTTTGATCATTTCTCATTTTGCAAATTGGAGAGCATAACTTGTCCATGTTAGTGGAGTGTTTACTCTACTTTCCTTGGTACCAATTTCAAGGATGAAATATTCCCATCCTAATGTTGGAATATTTTATGTTCCTTGGAAGGTAATAATGTCTTTGTATTATGTCGGAAGATATTCACAATCTTATGTAAAAGAGTAATACATTATATCCCATATTCATTATGGTAAAATATACTCTTGATATTCACTATTATATAAAGAGATGTTATTATGGAGAATTATATTATTCCACATGTAATATGTGAGAGTAATTTCTCCTCATCTCTTAGTATATAATAGAGTCAAGGGATTCACATCACCCACACATGATCTTTACTTATTCACACAAGTACTGCTATATTGTATTGGGGTTATTGGCATTGCTCTCTTGTAAGCTTGAGGGAGATATTATGGAGATAATAGAAGACTACCTTCCCGTGGATGTTGCCCAATTGGGTGAACCACGTATATCTGGTGTATTCTTTTCTCTTGTTATCTTTTTTGTACTTATTGTTGATATATTATTGTTTTGCATAGATAGGTAAACTAGTTTAGCTAGATCCATATCTCTGACGTGGTATCAGAGCTTGTTGCTATGATCTAGCACCTTCTATTGCTTTCAAAACAATATTTTATCATTTGGGCATTGTTTATTTCTTGTATATTTGCTTTCTATCTGGTAGCCATTAGGCTTCTCTTCATATTTGGGCATGTTTCTGTAGTTTTCTTTCTAACCCTAACCTTGTTGTGTAGATTTTTACAGAAACTTTTCAAGGGTTTCTTGAATTTTGTTTTGTAGATCTATATGATTTTTTGATTCTCCTCAAGGATATCTATCTTCTGGTTGTCAAAATGGAAGTTTTCGTCCAAGTTTGGTATACTTTGTGCAGGTTTCTGTCTTCGGCAGATTCGACATTGTTTTCGGCCTTAAACTGAAGACTCGCAACTTTTCTTTGCAGAACCCGTAGTTAATCGCGACTGTGCCTACTGCGAACCCATGAGTATACTGCAGACTCGCGACTTCCAGTGAGAAGACCCGTGTATGCTACAACATACTTGTGATTGTTCTCACTGCTAACTCGCGTTTAATTCAGTCTACTCGCTACCCTCTTGTGTAGAGACCCGTGAGTGCTTCAGAATAGCCGCGACTTTACTACACAGACACCCACGAACACCCCGATCAGAACCACGATATTCACCTTTACAGACCCACAAACCCGCGGCTGACTCTAATGTAAACCCGCGAGTAACCGTGACTCTTGTTCTGCAGAACCCGCGAGTATCGGTGTTTATTCGCTAGTTTCCTGTTGGCATACCTGCGAGTGACTTTTCTTGGCACTTTTCAAAAGGGTTGTAAGTAAAAGTTTCTTTCCTTCACTATTTTTTCTACTGTGTTTTTGCAATTCAGTACGGTAAAGTATATCAGTTTTCTATTATTCACTTTTTTTTTCTCTTGTCATTTCTATCGTTTGGGTTTTATTTTTTCTATCATTATGAATTCAGAAGTAGCTTATGTTCCTGAACTTGTTGGTCCTAACTATCCTGTATGGAAGAGAAAAATGATTGATGTTCTCAGGAGTAAGAATCTATGGAGGATTGTTAATGGTGAACACAAGAAACTTGTTGATGCTCAAGCTTTGGCTATATGGGAAGATAAATGTGATTAAGGAAGAGGGCTCATTGGTCAAATAGTTTCAGATAGTCTTCAGGTAAGTATAGAGGCAGAAGACAACATTGTTGAGATATGGAAAATTCTTGCTTATTTATTTGATAAATCTGATGATGTTTCTGCTTATTACCTTGAAAAGAATATTTTTGAGCTAGATCCTACTAACTTTGAAAGAGTAGAATTATATCTTGCTGAAGTGAAAACCTTAAATGAAAAAATAAATAATTGTGGTAAATATTACAAGAAAACAGACACTGCTCTTATAATTCTTGTAGAACAAAAATTGCCATCTTGTTTTGATATGTTCATTCAAATTAGGAATAGAGCTCTTGAATTATCTTTAAATACCACGAAACCTACTTTTGATGATTTTTGTAAAGGGTTGATAAATGAGCAAGAAAGGTTAATTGTTTCAGGACAACTCTCACCTAATAAAGCTCTAATGGCACATAATAAGAATCCTAAGAGAAGTTTTAATAATGCTAAAGGTTCTTGTTCACACACTTCAAAACCTACTAATAATTCTTGTAATGCCTCTAATGCACATCATGAATCTAGTTAGAAGAAGAAATTGTATGATCCTTGTAATCATTGTGGTAAAACTAATCATCCTAAAAATAATTGCTTTAAATTGAAACTTTAAAGGCTAAGGCTAAAAATAATGGTTCTAATGAATCACAAGTAGCTTTATGTGCTTCTGTTGTTTCTTCTAGTAATTATTCTTCTAATGCGGAATGGATAATGAATTATGGTGCTTCTAAATATATGACTAGTAATGCTTCTTTATTTGCATTTTATGACAATAATAAAAACACATCTCAGAAAGTATCTATAGGTGATGGTAAACAAATTTCCGTAATTGGTTCTGGTAATGTTAATGTTTCAAATGGTCAATTGGAAGATTTTTTCATGTTGAAAATATGCCTATCAATTTTCTTTCTATTTATTGTGCATGTCAAAAAGGATATAAATTTGAAGCTTGGCTTGATAGATACGTTCTTAAAGATATCAATCAAAATTTCAAAGTAGTTTCTTCTGGTCTATTGGTTTTAATTCAACTAAAAGACAATATTTGTATTCATATGTTGTTCATGCTGATGAATTAAGTAAATTATGGCATGAAAGATTAGGTCATTTGAATTATGGTAAAATGAAAATGTTAACTAAAATGGTACTTGGCTTACCTAATATTTCATCCACTAACGGTGTTTGTGAAGGTTTTGTTCTTGGTAAAAATCATAGAGAAATGTTTGATAAAGGTAAAGCTTGGCGTGCTAAAGAACCTTTGCAATTAATTCATAGTGACATTTGTGGTCCTCTTGAAGTTCCTTCTATATCACATGCAGTCTATTTTCTTACCTTTATTGATGACTTTAGTAGAAAATCATGGGTTTATTTTTTGAAACATAAAAGTGACACTTTTTCTAAATTTCAAGTATTTAAATCCTTGGTTGAAAATGAATCTAGTAAAAAGATAAAGACTTTAAGAACTAATAATTGGGTGGAATTCATTAAGAAATAATTTGAAGTATTTTTATCTGAACATGGAATTCAACATCAAAAGACTGTTCCTTACACACCTCAACAAAATGGTGTTGTTGAAAGGAAAAACATAACTTTAGTTGAAATGGCTAGATGTATGCTTTATTCTAAAAGATTATATAAGAAATTTTGGGCCGAAGCCATAAGTTGTGCTAAATTTATTTTAAATAGAGTTCCTACAAAAGCTGTTAAGCTTGTTACCCCTGAGGAAAAATGGAATGGTAAGAAACCAGATATTAGTAACTTTAAAGTGTTTGGTTGTGAATGGTGGGCTCATATTCCTGATGAAAAACAGAAAAAAGTTAGAACCCAAGTCTCACAAGTGTATATTCATTGGTTATTCTGAGGATTCTAAGTATTATAGGTTGTTTGATCCTTCTAATCAAAGTGTCATCATTAGAAGAGATGTTCAATTTATTGAAGTCTCTCCACCACCTAAGTCTGTTGAACCTCATGTTACTCTGAATATTCCCTTATCACCTGTTACTCCTATCTCGATTACTCCTTCTAGTTCCGTGACTGATCTTAGTTCACCTTCTTCTTCTTCTTCAAGTATTCCACCTGAATGTCTTGAAGCTCTTGAAGTGACTTCTGTCCCTTCTAACATTCCTGTTTGGGCCCAGAAAACTCTTGAATCTGCAGGAAGTGATATCGGAATCCCTTCCGATAGTCGTAGAACTAGATCTAACTTTTCTCTTATGACCAAAGTTTTGGTCACAGATGATCCTACCTCTTATGCTCAAGCTAAGGGTAAACCTCATTGGGAACAAGCTATGTCTGCTAAGTATGATTCTCTTATGAAGAACAAGACTTGGTCTCTTGTTCTTCTTCCTTCGGGAAAGAATTTAGTTGGTTGTAAATGAGTTTATAAAACTAAATTTACTACAGAAGGACAAATTGAAAAGTATAAAGCTATATTAGTTGCAAAAGGTCTTAATCAACTCGAAGGTATATATTATAATGAAACTTTTGCTCCTGTTGCTAAAATGAACACAATAAGAACCATTTTATCTATTGCTGCATCTTATAAATGGGAAATACACCAAATGGATGTTAAAAGTCATTTTTTAAATGGTGATATTAATGAAGACATTTATATTCAATAGCCTCCTGGTTTTATTAATGTTGAATCATCAAGTTTAGTATGTAAATTACACAAGTCTTTATATGGTCTTAAACAAGCACCTAGGGCTTGGTATGATAAAATTTATGCATATTTCTTGAATAATGGTTTTAAGCATTGTATATATGATCCTAACCTATATGTTAAGCATGTTGATGATAATATTGTTAATTTTTTAGCATTAATTCAACATACTCTAGGATCTTTACTGAGAGAATAACATGTACAGCATATCAAGCATATCAAGCACAACAAACAATCACATGAGACAATAGACACATAGAGTTTCCTTGGGGAAAACCATAAAGGTGAAAAACCCCAATAACTTCCTCAGAGATAGATAGAGCAATGATACAAAACCCAAGCATAAGAGATAGTCTCCTAGCAGCAGCTTCTCCTCCTCCACTAATGCGCCACTCTCCAATGAGTGTATGAGTGAGCAAGTGAATGATCAAATAGAGTGCCTCCCGCACTCTATTTATACTTGACTTGACTTGCCTAATAACCTTACTAGGTCGGCCTCAACTTAGCCACTTAACATAATGCTGATAGGGCCGAACCCCAATAGGGTGGTCTAATAACCCTTTGACCCACATGACTTATACAAGGCCGACCCCATCAAGGTGGTCTAATAAACCATCAAGTATAAGTTACAACGCTTACAATATAAATGACGACACTTCCGTATAGAGGAATAATAACATCTCTATAGGAATACAATATACATAGGTGAAATACATTCCAAAGTTACATATACATCAACACTCCCTCGTACCTAGGAAGGTATTTCTCGACACAGATCTGCTAGCACAAGTCTTCTTCTCTGGATCATCGTCATCGTCACAGCTATTTCTATCTCAATCAATCTCTAATCTGCTCATCATAGGAAGTTCTACAGAGCCATCCCTTTTTCATGCTGGATGTAGGCCCACCACCTATAGGTATTCATCATCACTGGCCATACTGTGGATCCTAGGACTAATTACGTGCGTCAAACAAAACCTCGAAATAGAATCACAGGACTGATTACGAGCATACTGCTCGACCTATTGGATCTCCCAGGATCTTTTACATGTAACTTCACAACCTATCCACGGCCATGGAGTATCATCCTGATACTCATGATCATACTGATCATCTCATCATCTACGAAACACAATCCAGATGCACATAATACAACACTTACACTCACCGGCATGGAAGGACATTCCTCTGACCATCCGAGAAGGGCTCACCACTCACATCAACGCACATGGGAGAACACATCTACCACCATGTCGGAAAGGCTCTATACTTACATCAACGCACATGGGAGAAGACATCTACCACCATGTCAGAAAGGCTCTCCACTTACATCAACGCACATGGGAAAACACATCTACCACCATGCCGGAAAGGATTTGCACTTACATCAACGCACATGGGAGAACACATCTACCACCATGTCATAAAGGCTCTGTGCATTTGTGTCTTTGGACTCATCACTCATGATCCACCTGATCATGTCAAAGCATCCTCCTGATGCATGTCATCATAGTATGATCATCCTGATCATCAACGCATCCACCTGATGCATATCATGTATCCACCTGATGCATATCATGTATCCACCTGATACATATCATCATACATGATCCACCTGATCATACAATGCATCCACCTGATACATATAATGCATCCACCTGATCATATCAAGCAGCCACATGATGCATATACAAATGCATGATACAACTGATCATATCAAGTATCCAACATGATGCATATACAAATAAATGATCAAACTGATCAAAGCATCCAACATGATGCATATACAAATACATGATCCAACTGATCATATCAAGCATCCAACATGATGCATATACAAATACATGATCAAACTGATCAAAGCATCCAAAATGATGCATATACAAAGTATTAACTAGAGCATCGTCCTGATGCTCATCATCCAGCGCTTACATCCATAGCCATGGGAAGGATCCTCCTCTCACCATGCTTGGAATGGCTCCTACAAATGTGTCCATCACTTCTTCCTTGAAGTGTCATCAATTTGAAGAACACCAAGCCTCTCTCTGAAGTACTCAAACTTCACTCTGGCTAGTGGTTTCGTCAACACATCTGCAACCTGCTCATCCATTGCAACATACAGGAGCTTCACTACTCCTCTCTGCACCATATCCCTGATATAGTGATATTTAATCTCAATGTGCTTGGACCTGTCATGGAACATCGGGTTCTCAGATAGCTTCACACAACTCTGGTTATCACAAAATATACCAGTAGCCTCCAACGGGAGATCAAATAACTCAGACAGTAGCTTCCGGAGCCATACTACCTCACAACTAGCCGAACAAGCTGCAACATACTCTGCCTCGGCTGTACTCAGTGCTACGCATGACTGCTTCCTGCTAAACCAAGAGATCACACCTGATCCCATACTGAAGCAACACCCAGATGTGCTCTTCCTATCTGTAGCATTGCCTGCCCAGTCTGAATCAACATAACCCTGCAGGTTAAACTTTTGATTCGCATCATACTTGAGCCCATAATCAACTGTACCCTTCAGGTACCTCAGAATATGCTTTACAGTAACCAGGAGAACACTTCTCGGATCCGTCAGGAACTGGATCAATGTGTTCACCACAAAGCAAATATCTGGTCTTGTATTCGTCAGGTACATCAAGAACCCAATCATCTGACGATACATTGTGACATAAACTGGCTCGGATGAAGCATCACACAGAAGCTTCAGATTTGATGTCATAGGTGTGGCCATGGCCTTGTAGTCCATCATCCCGAAACTCTTCAAGATCTCTACTGCATACTTCCCTTGTCCGAGGAAGATTCCATCTGCACTCTACCACACCTCCATGCCTAGAAAATAGTGCATCATCCCCAAGTCCTTCATCTCGAACTCGGTAGCAAGCTTCCTGATGGTATTGGCAATCAAACTGTCCTCACCTGTAACAAACAGGTCATCCACATACAAAAGTAGTATCACTGGATTGCCTTCCTCAACCTTGTAGTAAAGGTTGGAATCTGCTTTACTTTTGGTGAAGCCCAAGCTATATAGGAAACTGTCCATCCTACCATACCAAGTCCTAGGAGCTTGCTTCAAGCCATACAAGGCTTTCTTCAACCTGCACACATATGAATCCCTGTCATGTGTCTCAAAACCAAGTGGCTGCTCCACATACACTTCCTCTTCGACTACACCATTCAAGAAAGTTAACTTGACATCCATCTGGTGTATCTTCCACTTCATCACTGCAGCCAGAGCAAGTACTGTTCTGATGGAAGTGTATCTGGCTACAAGAGAAAAAGTCTCTTCGTAGTCTATTCCCTCTTTCTGAGAGAAGCCACGAGCTACAAACCTCGCCTTGTATTTTTCTATGTTACCATCTGCAGCATGCTTGATCTTATAGATCCATTTGGAAGTCACCACTGACTTCCCTTCAGGTTTTGGGACCACATCCCAAACATCATTCTTCCTAATCGACTGGTACTCTTCGATCATTACTTCATCCAGGATCCTGGGAACTTCAGATTCTTCAATAGATAGCTTTGTTGCTGGAGTAAATGTTGTAGTCCTTCTTTTGTAGGTGATGGTATACGATCTTTCCTACAAGACAAGTTAAATTGCATGATTAGATACATCTCACAGTTTTCAGAACAAATTCTTACACAAAAAGAAATATGTCATACATTCATGCAATTAATTTAGCCAATGCTTCAATACAACATTTATCCATATCCCGTAACTTTCTAGATTCCTTCCAATCTCTACCAGAACATTGTTAAGAGTGTGCACAACTCCCAACATGTCAACAAAGAGGTTTCATTCTAGATAAGTAGCAATGGAATGTTGTACAGTGCCATAGCCCACTTACCCATCACATGCATATTAGTAGCATAATGTTCGTTAATGCAATTATTCTAATATGCATAATACACAACCTAAGTCTAAGAACATAAGTATATACATCATTGAACAATATTATTTAAACAATCAGATATACAAGAAATGACAATTCAAATACTTATCTTTGTTTGTTTGTTGTGTGGACTCCCTCTCAATCTTTGCTTCCTTGCAGGAACTGTTGGAGTGTGCTCCCTCTTGATCTTTGCTTCCTGGATTACCTGTCCTTGAACTTTTATCCATCCTCGATCACTATGCATGCTTACTAGTATCAGCATTGTGTTATCCTGGAGATCTCATACATAATCATACCTTCATTAGTATGATCTTAATACTATCAAAACAAAGTAATATTAAACATGTATAGTCATGATCATTTCAAACACAGATAATAAGCATTAGCATTCAAAGTTTCAGGGAAGACTTCTCTTACTCATGCATATTCATATTTGACTATAGAACTCTTCTGGTTAGTCATATCATCGATCAAGGTAAGAGACCCTAGATTACTCAAACTTGTAACTTCATGAGTAATCATTATCAATCATACAAAAGTATAAGATCCTTACATAGGGTAGGATTCTAACATGATATAGGAAAAACATACCTGGTCATCATGTTTGCTAGTTATGTCTAGAAATGTTTTTCTTGTTCTCTTCAATGACCAGCACAACTCATAAGTTAACCATTGTAGAACCAAATTATACATACCTCTATGTGATCCATGACTATGGTTGAGTCTTTGTCTTCATGTCACTGTGGTCTTGATCTAGGACTTGATTTGTACCTTCATGTTAGCGGATAACATTCTCCTCATACAACACCACAGTGCATTAGTACAATCATAATACAATCATAAGTGTCATAACCCTAATCAATGAATGTCTTCTATCATGCATTCATACTTTTACTAGGGTGATAAGACAAGTCTAAAATTAAACAAGATTGTTACTAAAATCAATAACATGAAGACAATCATATTATAAACTTAATCATGAACAGATTTCAAAACATACCTGTAAGTCATACTTGTCATATTTCTTGTAGTAGTTGTTGTTGTTGTTCCTTTTGTTCTTAGGACAATTTAAGGAAAAGTGTCCTCTCCTTGGTATGTGCTATGAGAGCTTGATCTTCATTCCCCATCTTTTCTTCTTGAGCTATAATTCGAGCTTCATTCTGTGAGCATTCTTCTCACAGCCTGCTGAAAGAGATAAGTTTCTTCCTAGCACAAATTCCTTGGATGAAGGAATCCCATGACCTAGGAAGGCCATTAAGAGTGGTCATTACCACTTCTCCATTCTCTACGGCTTCAAGTTGTTCTTTTATCTGGGAGACCCTTGAAGAGTAAGATTGCATGGTCTCTGCATTCTGGATCTGGATGTTCTTTAGTTGATTCCTCAATGTCATCTTCCGATTTATATTCTTCCCTTCAAATAGCTTGTCCAAGGAATCAAACATCTCCTTAGGAGTCCTTAGGGAAGACACATGGGGTATGAGATAGTCCTTAATAGAATCAGCAATGATTCTCTTGGATTTGACCAAGTTCTTCTTGTGTGAAGCCTTAGTTTCATCTCCCTCTGGAACTGGAACCTCTTCACTTGTGTAAGTGTCCAACTCATTCTTTTCTTGGATTAACCCAATCCTATACTTCCATGCTTGGAAGTTATCAGCCCCTTCAAGCATATCCTCAAGCTTGGTGTGGTGGGACATATTAAGAAGTACTTCAAATGGAAATATAAAATTTATTAGGTCTTACCACTTGATTTGCTGAAAACTGGATCCGGTGCTGGATTAGGGTTTGTCAGAGAAACCCTAAAAATTCAAACTTTGACTTTTGAACTTCTGAAAGGATAGAAAGATGCGCCTTGATGAGCTGATCAAGATGGTATACTCAGAATTTGAAAACTGCAAAGTTTCACCCCTCAAATTTGCTTTTCAAACTTCCAGATTCATTAGGGAGGACCCTAAATTAGGGTTTTATTTTCTCGAAGCTTCACCCATCCAAAAAGTTCGATCTTGGTCTCTAAACTTTGATTTTTTAGAGGAGCTTCTAGCCATTGTCTCAGATTTCAGAAATTCCAACTTTTGCAAAAACCCTAATTTTTGGCTTCACTAGACAGGACCCCAAACTAGGGTTTGATTTTCCCCGAGCTTCACCCAACCAAAAAGTTCGACCCAAAGCTCTAAACTTCGATTTTTCCAAGGAGCTTCCAGCCATGGTCTTAGATTTCAAAAATTCCACTTTTTGTGGAAACCCTAATTTTTAGGGCCAAAACTAAAAGTGCTCATAATTGAATTATGATTGGACAGAAAGATGCGCCTTGCTGAGGACAGTCAATCTAGCCTTTTGCCTTTGAAGATCTATGGAGAGAAACCCAAAAACAAGAAGCCCTAGATTCTGCAACTGCACAATGTCTTCTTCTCAGGTTAGCTCTGATACCATGTTAATTTTTTAGCATTAATTCAACATACTCTAGGATCTTTACTGAGAGAATAACATGTACAACATATCAAGCATATAAATCACAACAAGCAATCACATGAGACAATAGACACACAGAGTTTCCTTGGGGAAAACCATAAAGGTGAAAAACCCCAATAACTTCCTCAAAGATAGATAGAGCAATGATACAAAACCCAAGCATAAGAGATAGTCTCCTAACAACAGCTTCTCCTCCTCCACTAGTGCGCCAATCTCCAATGAGTGTATGAGTGAGAAAGTGAATGATCAAATAGAGTGCCTCCCGCACTCTATTTATACTTGACTTGACTTGCCTAATAACCTTACTAGGTCGGCCTCAACTTAACCACTTAACATAATGCTGACAGGGCCGACCCCCAATAGGGTGGTCTAATAACCCTTTGACCCACATGACTTATACAGGTACGACCTCATTAAGGTGGTCTAATAACCCATCAAGTATAAGTTACGACATTTACAATATAAATGACGACACTTCCGTATAGAGGAATAATAACATCTCTATAGGAATACAATATACATAGGTGAAATACATTCCAAAGTTACATATACATCAACAAATATCATTGTTATTGTTTTATATGTGGATGATCTTATTGTCACTGGTAGCCAACTTGTTCTCATTCAAAGTATGAAAAGTGATCTTTGTTAACACCCAAAAAGTGCTTACTACCTCATCTACCCCATTACATGACTCATTTGTCCATATTTCCTACCATATTTGCCTCCAAAAGGCCCAAAAAGCCTCCAAAAGGCCACAAAACCATTAAAAAAGCCTCCAAAAGGCCAAAAAAACCCCTTTTCCCCCCAAAATAATCCAAAATTCCTTCAAAATAGCAAAAACCCTCTAAAAAGGGAATAAAAAATATAAAAAAAGAGGAAAAAGAGGGAAAAAGAAAAAGAAAAAACCCTATACAGCTGACCTAAACCATATGGTTCCCAAAACCATGGGCCAGCACTCCACCACTAAAAACCTATAAATAGGTGATGGAGGCCCCTCATTTCATATCCACAGTCAAATACACCCTTACTCTGCCAAAATCACTCTTGAAACCCTAGCTCACCCTTGAGCTACTTTCACCCTTGAGTGACCCTTTTGGCCCATTTCCAACCCTTTGGAGAAAGAGAAAGGAGCAAAGTTGGAGTTTGGAGCAACCCTCTTGGACTATTGCAAGAACTTCACCAATCTCTACACCTGAGGTAAAATTTTAATACAAAAAAGAAAGATCTTCACCATATTTCCATGTTTTTGTTATGTTTATTAATGCTCATGCTAGTTTAGAATTCGTATTGTTTTATTACTTTAATTTACTATTTATTGAACTGCTACTAAGGAGTCCATTCTCCTTAGTAGGTGCTCATTTGCACAAGCTAGGGTGAAAACCCTAGCTACAGTTTGAAATTACTGATCTCGGTATATTGCACTATTTCTTGGGTCTTCAAATTTGGCATCTGGCAGATGGTATTTTTCTCTCTCAACCGAAGTATGCTACATATTTATTGGCTCATTTCCACATGAGTGATTGTAAACCTGATCCTACGCCTTTTTCAGTCCGGTATAAAGTTAATTGTTGAGTGTACTACTCCTCTTGTTGATTCTACTCTTTATCGTCAGCTAGTCGGCAGTTTGATATATTTAACTCACAACAGACTAGAACTCTCTTTCACCGTCAGTATGGTTTCATGGTTCATGCAGAAACCTCATGAAATTCATTGGCAAGCAGCAAAGAGAATTCTGAGATATTTATAGGGGACATTGTACTATGGTGTTTTTTATTTGAGCGGCACTACAATTTCACTTTCTGGTTATATAGATTCTGTCTGGGCAGGTGACAGTTTTGATCGACGGTCAATTGTTGGTTATATATTTCAACTTGGTTTGGGTCCGATTTCTTGGTCAAGCAAAAAGGTGAAGACTCTTTCTTTATCTTCATGTGAAGTAGAGTATAGAGAAACCAAAGAAGAAACAAAAGAAGCAATTTGGTTACGGCTTGTTCTCACTGATATTGGTCTGGTTCTGAAATCGTCCATTCTGTTGAAGTGTGACAATCAGGGTGCAATTCAGCTTGCTTATAATCCGATATATAAGTCCAAGACAAAGCATCTCGATCTTTATGCTCATTACATTCGAGGTCTCGTTGCAGATGGTGTTCTTTCTCTTGAGTATTATCCTACAAAGCAGCATGCAACCAATATCTTCACCAAATCCTTAACAGCAGCGAAGTATGTGCATCTTTGTTCCTTACTTGGGATGAGGGAAGTTGTCATCAAGGGGGAGCAATAATGACTCCTTCCTTCCTTTGTTAGTGGGATTTTATCCCAGCCATTATTAAGGGGGAGTTTTGGAATATTTTATATTCCTTGGAAGGTAATAATGTCTTTGTATTATGTCGGAAGATATCCACAATCTTATGTAAAAGAGTAATACATTATATCCCATATTCATTATGGTAAAATATACTCTCGATATTCATTATTATATAAAGAGATGTTATTATGGAGAATTATATTATCCCACATGTAATATGTGAGAGAAATTCCTCCTCATCTCTTAGTATATTATAGAGTCAAGGGAGTCACATCACTCACACATGATATTTACTTATTCACACAAGTACTGCTATATTGTGTTGGGGTTATTGGCATTTCTCTCTTGTAAGCTTGAGGGAGATATTATGGAGATAATAGAAGACTACCTTCCCATGGATGTAGCCCAATTGGGTGAACCATGTATATCTGGTGTACTCTTTTCTCTTGTTCTCTTTTTTGTACTTATTGTTGATATATTATTGTTTTGCATAGCTAGGTAAACTAGTTTAGCTAGATCCATATCTCTGACACCTAATTGGAAATTGGAGAGGCCATTCAAACCTTTCATTTGGAGCTACAATGGAGTCATTTGTTTCAGGTTGAAGCTATAGGATTTCTCGTGATATTCTCTTCTTCAACTTGTTCCCACCTCTCTCTCACATTTCTCTTCATATTTTGGCTCTTGGAGGAAGGGTGCACTTGGTGATATGATGATATTTTTGGGGGAGATATTGGGGCCCCATTTATTTGTAATATGATGTATTTAATATTTATTTGATCACACTCCAAATTACTATTTTTCGCAAGAATTGCTATTAATATTTAAAACTACCCAGATCACACTCCAAATTACTATTTTTCGCAAGAATTGCTCTGCCGAAGGGAGGCATTTTAATTAGTCCTTATACAGCTCCATGAATGAGTCTTTCCTCTTTCCTTGTAATGCTCTTGCGTGCCATCTCCTGTCATCTTCTACGCACGGGAGTTAGGTTTTCAGTTTTTTTTAATGTCCACTTCCTCCCTCTTTGATGCGTTTTCCTTGCCACTGTCCAATGGTTTCCTCTGCACGCGCCTGTTGGTGTGTAAAGTCTTTGTACCGTCTTCCTTTCGTTCCCACGCGTCATCTTCTACAACCTACGTGCATGTACCTGTTGCACTGTGCTAGCGATTTGGTGGATATTTGCTTTCATTACTTACCCCATGAAGTTTAGTGCTTGGAGAATGTGTAGAGTAATGGGATTCTGCTGGTTGAGCGTGTCCCTCTCCAATGAGTTCCTGCCAGCCATGTATACTGTGCCTCATGGGCCTCCCAAAGAAAAGTCCTCTGAGTTTGCCCTTGGGCCACCTCCATGTGCCACGTTTCCTTTAGGTTATACAAACATCCTTTGCGTTTCTTTTTTAACCGTTCACTTCAACACTTACGAGTTTTCAAACAATATGCATCGAATCAAATGGTTTTTGATATATAAAAGACATTCACTTTAACCATGAGGCTAATATTTTTTATTTTAAAAGGGATGCCTTAAAAAGGTGTAAAAAGGATAGGGGTATTAGGGAAATAAATAGGGAATTGAAAATAACAGAAAAAAGGGGAAGAGGAAAGGAAATAATTATAATGGTTTTTTTGGAAGGGATGAGTAATAATAAGAGGGGTAAAAGGGAATTGGAAAACAAGTGAATAAAGGAGAGTGTCCATTTTATTTTTTACTTGTTTATTCTCAAGAAAGGGATATTAAAGACGTGGTGTTTTTTTTTTTAATTTTTTTTGTTTAATTTTTAAAAAAGGGATATAGGGAAAATGAATTAAATGAGAATGGACTACAATTTAGATAATTTGCACTATTTACTGGTGAGAATTGTTGAAATTGTAGTTTCTAGTTGTTGAAATTGCATAATTGGGGTGTCTCTCGGGTAATTGAGGGCGTTGAATCCATTTCAGGAGCGAAAATTACAATTTCAACAACAAATCATGTTGTCAGATTCTAGCCAAACTCGCTAGAAAAGATGCAAATCGTCTAGACTTTAGCCCACTCCATTAAACGGTAAGGGGAAGGATAATAGTGGAATAAATAAATAAGAGGGAAGGGGTAAAATGGATTATGGGAATGGTGGTTATAAGGTTTTTATACAAGGGGATTTTCAATTTATATCGAGGATCGAGGGGAAGGGATAGATACAAGATTAATTATTAAAAGGGTAAATAATATGGTAAAAGGGAATGGGATAAAAATGTAAAGGGGGGTTAATAAAGATGAAATAATGGAGAATGATTTTTGTAAAAAAAATATGTTAGTATTTTCATTCATCATGGTGGGCATATGCATTTTTTTGTAAAGAGGGAGCCATGGGTGATAATTAAGAATTTTGGGACACTAGTGTAGCGACTAAACTGATGATAGAGATAACTATCAATTTTATCAATGGATATGAAAATTGATGAATTTTAACTAAATTAACTGGACGCAAAGGATTTATCTTTCCCAAACTTTGACTAACTGCTGAAAGGGTCTAACGAACACGGAATTTGGAAAACAAAATATGAGTGAGATCGGTATGACAAACTAAACACAATGACACTGACTACCTGACATGATGATTCCCATATCAAAAGACGACAAATACCCATAACTTGAATCAACCATGACACAGTAACGATGAAAATGTAACTTGGAAAAAATGTTGAAAGGGTCATATCACAACGAAAATGGTGAAATAAGACATGTACATGACAAGCACATCAAATTGGACATGACCACACTAACCAAATGATCTTGCAAAAGGTTTAATTGTTTTTCCTATGGCGTCATGTTCCGACACTTCGGAACATGTCGATGTTGAGCATCAACAATGGGGTCACAGGTTCAGGACATTAATGCCCATAGATTCTCTACACAAAGAGAACTTCTCAGTACTAATAGACTTTGTCAATGAGTCTACAACATTCTTAAAGGTATCAACCTTTTCCATCAACATCTTCTTATCTTCAACCATATATCTCACAAAGTGATAATGTGCATCAATATGCTTCGTATTAGCATGATAAATAGGGTTCTTTACCAGGAATATTGCACTTTGGATGTCACAATCTAACCTTATAGATTTCTGAACAAACCCAATACACAAACACAATCTATACAACCATACAAATTCTTTGCTTGCTCAGGTGGCTTCCATGTATTCATCTTTTGTAGTTGAAAGAGCAACTAAAGCTTGTCTCTTTCTCATCCAACTGATAGCTCCTCCAAATAGGATAAACACATACCCACTTTTATATCTTTCGCTTTCAATATCTCCAGCCTATTCCGCATCAACAAATCCCCGTACATCTATTACTCTATCTAGTCCAAGTATTCCTTCGTAGTAGATTGCATAATATGTGGTGCCATGCAAATATCTCAAGACCCTCTTTACAACTTTCCAGTGCTCCTTCCTTGGTTTTGACATATATATTCTCAAAACTCCCACTGCATGAGTAATGTATGATCTAGAACAGACCATTGCATACATCAAACTACCAACCGCACTGGAAAATGGAATTTGTGGCATATCTTCTTCCTATTCATGTGTTTTGGGACACTGATCTATAGATAACTTTACACCTATAGGAATAGGGACCTTGACCAACTTAATTTCCTGCATGCTAAATCTATGTAGTATCATCTCAACATATTTTCTTTGATTCAACCATATTTTCATGTTTGCATGATCTCTTTTAATCTCCATTCCCAGTATGAATTTTGAAGCACTGATTTCCTTCATGTCAAATTTGGAGGATAGTTGTGACTTCAACTCCTTTATGGCATTTGTGTTGTTTCCAGTCAGCAACATGTCATCAACATATAATACTATATTTATGAAGTGATCACTGACCTATTGGGAGTATACACAATGATCAACCTTGCTTCCTGCAAATCCCAACCCAAGGATGTATGTGTCGAACTTTTGGTACCACATCCTTGGAGATTGCTTTAGACCATAAAGGGTTTTCTTTAGCTTACAAACCAGCTCTTTCATTCCTTTTACTGTAAACCCTTTTGGTTGTTTCATATAGATTTCTTCTTCAATATCCCCATGTAAGAATGTTGTCTTCACATCCATCTTCTCTACTTCAAGATCAAAAGAAATAGCAGTAGCAAGAAGTAATCTAATAGAAGTTAATTTAGCAACTGGATAAAATATTTCACCAAAATCAATTCCCTCTACCCGTGAATATCGCTTTGCTACTAACCAGGATTTGTACTTCTCCACTTTACCTTATGCATTCAACTTGTTTTTAAACAAACATTTTCTACCAATGGATTTTCTTCCAACTGGTAACTCAACTCGATCCCAAGCTCCATTTTTTTCCAAGGCATCCATTTCTTCAACCATGCCCTTCTTCCATAGATCACTATCCTCTGAATCAACATATTCCTTCTCATTTCTAGGATCATAATCAGTAATACATAAAGTGAAACTAGACCGAAAATCAAGAGGGGACTACCTTTCTGGTTGCCTCCTTTCTCGAGATGATCTCCTCAAAACTGGGGTATCAGGTTCTCCTTCTGATTCAGCTTCTTCAGTTGAGTCATGTTCTTCATCTTCTAACTCAAAATCTATTTTCCCTAATTCCTTTTCCATTGGAGTCAATTTCTATCTAGGAACATTTTTGACCTCTCTTAAAAAACATCTCAACTATAAATGGTCTTCTTAGTTACAGGATTCCAAAGTTAAAACCTTTCACGCCATCTTTATAACCGATAAAGATACATTTTTTAGTTTCGTTATCCATCTTACACCTTTTGTCCTTTGGGGCATGTACATAAGCATCACAACCAAAAAAAAATCAGATGTTTAATATAGGGTTTCTTACCAGTCCATACCTCATGTGGAGTTTTTTCAACCAATGCTGATGTGGGTGATCAATATACCAAGTAACATGGAGTATCCACTTCCTCTTCCCAGAATTTGTGTCCTATCTTGGCACTGCAGAGCATGTTTCTTTCCTTTTCCATTAGCGTCCTATTCATTCTTTCTACAACTCCATTATGTTGAGGTGTTTATGGAGTAGTCTTCTGCCTTGCTATACCGCACTTCTTATAGAATTACTCAAATGCATCCCCATAGAATTATCCATTATTATCTTTCCCCAACAGCTTTAATTTCTTTTATGTTTGAGTCTCTACAAGAGACTTAAATTCTTTAAACTTATCAAATACTTCAAATTTATTTTGAAGGAAATAAATCAATGTGTTCCTTGAGAAATCATCTATAAATGAAACATAATACAAAGATCTACCTAATTATGGAATAGGCACATGTCCAAACACATCACTATGTATTAACTCTAAAATTTCCTTTGTTCTTGCAGCATCAAATGCAAATCTTACTCGATTTTGCTTTCCATATATGCAATTTTCATAGAAATCAAAATCTAGTGTGAAATCAATCATACCTTCAACCATATCTTTACCTTGTAATGCTTGAAGCCCCTTTTCTTGATATGCCCCAATATTTGATTCCAAAGCATTGTCTTTCCTCCAGATACAGTCGAGGTTATGTCTTCTTTAACTCCTCCCTTTGGCACAAAAAAACTGTTACATTCATCGATGATGGTGCTTCCCAGTAGTTTGTATAGAGTTCCATTCTGAAATCCCCTCATCAAAACCATTGATCCTCAAACCATTTTGCATGTGTCTTAAATCTAAAAACAATCAGTATGCCTGCATCATCCATCTTTATGACGGATATCAATTTTCTTGCTAGATTTGGAATGTGTAGTACTCCAGGGAGAGTTTTATTCCTTCCATTCTTGAGCTGCAACTTATCTCTTCCATGTCCAATGATATTGGTTGTTGAATAGTATCTAAGGAACACATATCCTCCATTTTACTTTTCATATTTACAAAACCACTCCCTATAGGGATTCATATGAAAAGATGCACTTGATTCAACCAACCATACATTGCGATCTGAACGATCACCTATAGAATCTAGGTACACATCCCCTCATTATTTTGAGGAGGTCTTCACCTCTATGGAAGTGGCATCTTCGGATCCCTTTGATTTTTCAATAGCCTTAGATCTATAATCCCTTTTATAGGGCCCAACTTTACTGCATTTCCAACACGTCCTCAAAGGTTTTCTTAGGGATTTACATCTATCCCCAAGTTTAGATCTCACCCCAGATCCTTTTTTTTCTCTCCTGGGGATGACCTCTCATAGACATGGCATCCATGGTATGATTATCCATGGCTTTCCGCCTCATCTCTTATGATAGCAAGGATGCTACTATTTCATCATTTTTTTAAGGTTTATTTACTAGAACTACCTATTTCTACAATCAAGTTATCCCAAGAATCTTGCAAATAACACTAATGTAACACATTTATCTTCTTTATCCATTGTAATACTAATAGAGGTTATTTTACTTACCAAATTATTGTAGACATTGAGATACTCAGTCACTGTATCATTATCATCCATTCTGAGGTGATAGAGTTTATTTTGCATAAACAACTTGTTTACCAAGGATTTTGATTGATACAAACTCCCTAGCTTGTTCCAAAGCTATAATACACTATATTCTCTAAACAGGTTCAACAACACAGAGTCTGATAAGCATAATCGGATTGTACTCCTTGCCCTTCTTTCTAATTTATCCCAATATTCTTTCGTCGATCCAATGGATTGTGTACTCGGATCCATAGCAATCCACTATTCTCGATCTACAAGAAGATCCTCCATTTTGATCTTCCATAGCTCAAAGTTATGGCCATTAAATTTATTTATCTCAATTCTCGAACTTCTCGCCATTCTCTTTGAATGCACAAATCACCGCTACGAAGCTCCTATTGGACCCGGGTTTATCACAGACCCAAGATCTATCAACCGCGTCGAACCCTCAATAACAAAGGCGTCCCCCTAAAGCCAATAATCAAGCTCTGATACCACATGTAAGTTTTAAGCCTGTGTAGAGAAGTAAAGAATATCGATTCTTTTAAGAAAAATAGAGATTACACCACATCATTCACACATAATACATATACATTTACCCTAGAAACCCTTAACAGGGAAAACTAAACAAAATTAGAGCTACACCTCTTACTTTCTCATTATTATTATTAACCACTCATAATACAATATGTAGGTATTCCACAACATCCAAGACCCTAAACCATTAACCTAGATTAGAAATAGAACCCAATCCCTTAACCAAGATTAAATTACATATTTTTATAAAAATAAAAAATAGCTCGAAAATATCCCCAAAAATTTCAAACTTGCTTTGATCATATCGGCAACAGGATAACGCCCATTATTGATGTCCACTTCATGGAGTGGGGAGAGGGCATCAACGCGCCCCCTAGGACCCCCCCGATTCAACACTATGTGCAGTGCTCGATGCATATGATAGAGCACTAGATGGTGGGGATCCTGAGATGTAGTCATACAGATGACAGCCCCCCGCCCCACACATGAAAAGAATATAACACATACCCATTATTCTCCCACTTGTTGTTTCTTTGCATAACAATGGGCCATGTACTGATGGGGTCACGAGTTCAGGGAATTAATGCCCATAGATTCTCTACACCCAAAGAACTTTTCAGTACTGACAAACTTTGTCAATGATTCTGCAACATTATTCAATATATTAACCTTTTCCAACAATACCTTCTTGTCTTCATCCATATCTCTCTCAAAGTGATATTACACATCAATATGCTTTGTATTAGCATGATAAACAATGTTCTTTTTCAGTAAGATTGCACTTTGGATGTCGCAATCTAACCTTATAGATTTCTGAACAAACTCAATACCCGAACACAATCTCTACAACCATACAATTTCTTTACTTGCATGGTGGGGATCGTCAAAGGCAGTTGTGCAGACGACAAAACCCCCCATACAAATGCAAAGAATATAACACATACCCAACAATAAGATATTGAGGCATGTTCCTATAATCCCAAGTATTCAAAGGTTCTTTCATTGCAAAGAATTAGATATGTTGCAAGGATGGCATGCCTCACATTGAAGTGATTCAAGAGTGTTGGAATTATTAATGATATTGAAAGGGGGGGGTGAATCAATAGCATGCACAAATTTACAAATTATTCAATTTTAAAACATGCACCAATATCAATTTAACACCACATGAATAAAAACAAATTGTGTGCAAATATTTGAATAAACTTATATATATATATCTCTGTGTGTGTGTGTGTGTGTGTAAAAATGATATTATAGGGAAAGACAGGAGACACCAATCCTCTGTGCAAGCACCAACTTGCAGTGTTCAGGAACTAACCTGAGTGGAGACATCGATCTTCTTTCCTTGCCTCGTCCAATCACCCTGAGAAGTAGAAAGTACATATTTCTAACTTCAAGTCTGTGCGCACAAATATTTTCGCTTTTCTTTACTAACTACATGCTCTTCCACTTGTTCAACTCAAACTGTTGTTTCTCTTACATTGTATTACACCACTGATCCATTCTACAACATAGATTCTGCGCACATATATATCCACATGCTTCTTGCGCCTTTTCACAAATGCTCAAATATGCACATCCGCTCCTTGTGTTTATGCATTTATTGTTTCCTTGCACACTTCATCAAATCATGTTTCTTCTAATTCCCTTAAGCATTTCATTTCACTCAAGCTTTCCAATTCATAATATTACTCCATGCATTCTTCCAAGCTTACTTTTCACTCCTCGACTTCACTTCTTACTTATACTCCACTTGTTCAAACAATGCATCCACAAATTGGGGATTGTTTAAATGTTAACACCCCTTCTTCCTTTATTTTCGAACAATCTTACGAATCATCTTCCACTTGTCTTAACCCACGCAAATGAGGTATCATGACTTTGTGGGGTCCAAGGCACACTAGTTCATTGGCTTGGTGGGACATGCACACTTGGGTACCATCACTAGGTGAGAATTGCACACTGGAGTACCATTACTTGGTGGGTCTTGCGCACTTCCGAGACTTGCACACACATTTTTGATATATTTCTTCAGACTGACACAAAGTCACTAATTCTTGTTTGACATCAACTTTGGAGTACCATGACTAGGTTGGATTTAGGTCTTGCACACTTAGTTTTATGTACTTCTTCAAACTATCACATAGACACTAAGTACACTTTGAAATCAATGACAACCAAATTTCAACAATATTCCCCACTGGAATTGATTTCAGCACCTTATGAAGTTGTGCTCCTCCTAATCATGAATTCCTGTGTTCTGCTTGCACACAATACAATTCTTCCCTTGGGTTCATTCTAGTTTGATCCTTCGCTTTGTTGCGCAACCTTCGATCAATACCTCTCTATTGTTTTCATTTCTTCATGCTTCATGTGTAGTTCTCTGTCACTAATACATGCTCCATGGTATCTCTCCCCCTTTGACATCAATGGCAAAGGGATTTTCCCCTTGTCTTCCCGTTGTATTCCCTTTTCTTTTGGTGTTGCTGCTGTGTCGCATTGATTTTCCCTGCAACATATGTTTTTGTAGTTGTTATAATTGTAGTTACTATAGGTATACTCCCCCTACGCAGTTGCATATTTCCTTTCATCTTGATAAATATTGTATTGATTCAATCTCGTGTATCATTGTTGCATTACATAATTTCATGTCTGGCTACTTTTGCACGATTCCTTGTCATCATGTCGTCTGATCCTTTTTGTGCAGATTCTTATATAATTTCTTCTTAGCATATCTCCTTATCATTCCCTCCTAAATTCATGCTATTGTTCCTGTATTCTATTACCTTTTACTCAAGTATCACACTTTATACCTTCAATCTTCTCTATTCATCTTCCTATCGCAATACAATGCTCTCCTTGCGCAATTGCAGGTTATTTTTTGAACTTATACTCTGGATTTGCACTGTCTTTTATGTTGAATTCTTCCTGCTTTCATTTCTTCCTTTTGTTGCATCTACTGCATTGTGATAAGTTCTCCATATATCATTGTCTCCACAGTTGTATCAGTTAAATATATGCTCCCCCTACGTGGTTGGCAATTTATTTTTAACTTGATCTTCTGTTCTTGTCACATTTAATCTCTTGTATCAATGTTGTCTTACAAAGTTGTGTTGGTTGCACATTCTTTGTCTGCTTTTCTTTGTACACAAATTTCTAACTCAACATCTCAGTTTCACGCTTCTCACTCCTTTGATTTGACTACGCCAAATTCCTTTCATGTCAACCATTTGATCGAGCTGTCTCAGTTAAAGATATGCTCCCCCTACGTGGTTGCCAATTTCTTTTTAACTTGATCTTCTGTTCTTGTCACATTTAACCTCTTGTATCAATGTTGTGTTACAAACTTATGTTGGCTACACATTCTTTGTTTGCTTGTCTTTGCGCACAAAGTTCTAACTCAACATCTCAGTTTCATGCTTCCCGTTCCTTTAATTTGACTGCGCCAAATTCTTTTCATGTCAACCATTTGATCCAGTTGCTCCCTTATGATCTTCTAACATTTCAATGTGACAAATTTGGCTATAATAAATGTATTTCTACCTTGCTTATCACGCTTTCAACCACTCCTTGATGTAAACCATATCGATTTGACATTTGACACACCTGAAATGTGTGAAAATGTTTTTGTATGTCATTTATGACTCATGTATGCGCACGATTCAGCAGGATTTTGTCCTTAAGCTCAATCTTCTTAATTTATGTCGACAATAATTGTTGGGCAATTTGCATTTACCGTTGTGACTGTAATTAACTTCAACATCCCTTCATCTTGCTTTGAACCACACAGTCATGAATGCACTTGATTTCATTTTCCTTCAGTTTGCTTCAAGGTGCGCAAGTTGGTGATCTTCAAGTGATCTTCCAATCTATATATGGACTACTTTTCATTCACAGAGTTACCAAGCTTTCTTGCCTTTGATCATTTCTTTCTTAATTATGTCGCAATGGCTATCTCTCTTCAACAAGTCAATGCAGCTATTGGTCGGCTTTCTGAGTTAGTCCGGTCTCAGTGATAAGAGCTCGCAGCCAGTTCAAAGAGTCACATGTCTCAAATTAATGAGGTGCATATAAGGAAGTGGTATGCCCAATCTCAAGTTAATCAAAGGAATGCACATGATATTGAGGACTTGAAAGACCGAGTTGGGCGTTTGGAGCAACAACATGAGCGAACATTGTTTCTTCTGCAGCAACAAATGAGTCATAACCAGATTGGTCTTACCAACCAATTCCTACAAGAGCTCAACTTCTACCAAACTCTATAGGTTTCAAGTTCCGAGCAATGTTCAATAGACCTTGAGCTTCTGTTGTTTCTGCATCCTTCCAACCATGTCGTGCAGCCAAACCTATCCAATCAGGTCACGAAGCCAGTCCTATCCAAACATGTCGTGGAGCTAGACCTCGAGCTTCGTCTTTGATTTTGATTTTGTAAATATTATATTTTCCCAAAATATAAGGGCACATTTTGTATATGCTACCTTTGTGCAGGCCTGCCTTTTTATATAATATAAATCAATTTGTGCGACATTCACACGAGTTTCTCTCTTCTCTGATGTACTTGGATTTTATCCTAGCAATGCAATACTTCTTTCTTTATGTGCAAATTGTTAGTGTGATGTACCCAAAATCCTCAATGCTATCTTGGGAAATGGGGTATAAATTTTTTCCTTACCATTAACAAACCAACAAATTAATCCCAATGAACACCAAAACATTTTAAATATTGATAGAGTGTACATTCCCATCAATTTTTACTCCTTTATACAAAGAACAATATGTAAGTCAACCTAACTATTGCAGATTTCTCATAGTACTCTTACTAACCATTCAAGCCTTACAAATCTAATACTTCCTCTTATTTAACATAGTCTTAATGTGAACATTATCTATTATTTAACTTTATTTATTAAGCATAAGGAGTGTAGTTCCAATTGAAGTATTTATACAAAACATTCTCTTTGATGTGCTTAAATAATAAGTAGCAAGGGCTTAATGTATCATTTTAGTAAGGTTCCTTTTCCATTCAACCAATACTTACTAGGATTAATATATTCTCTTAAGGTAACTACTAGGATTAATATATTCTCTTAAGGTAACTACTAGGTTGGCAAAACATAAGTCCATATCCTTATTAGGAGGGTTCCAATCCTAGTACAACTTCATACAGTTATGTGTATACATCAACAGGTTTATAATCAAGTATATTTCTTTATCAAACTTATGTTCAATGCCACAAGAACCTTCTTAAAAAAATCTTAAGGTTTTATTAAAAAAACTACTTTGTGATGGTGGATTAATGTTTATATATAAATAATGAAACACTTTCATTGTCCCTTTAATACAACATTCCAACATAACATTATAGCTAAGCTGAGTATCTAATGACTTATACCAAAAAAAACATACAATATCCATTAGTGGAATTATTCTTTCAATAATACCATTTTGCATCATATTCTTAACTATTATTAACGCCCTCATGTGAAAGTAGGTTGTTCAACCTCAATGCAAGCTACAGAAGTAATGCTTTATATTATTCATATGTACATTACCGGTTATGTGGTACTTACAACCATGTAACATGCGATCCAATTCATTCCAGCGGTTATATAAGTAATCTAGTCCTTGTGTTTGAAACGAAATAGGGAATAAACACATTCTTTCATATTCCAATCCTACCAGATATAAGAGCCATTCCTTCACTCATCTAGTCCCTGTGTATGAAACGAAATAGGGAATAAACACATTCTTTCATATTCCAATCCTACCGGATATAAGAGCCATTCCTTCACTCATTGGGTAATTTTGACTTAAATATACATTTATTGTAAACTTGTAGTTCAACTCCCACATTTAAATAACACAAAGGAAATATCGATTTTTGAACTACACAATTTTAAAAAAAAAGTAATACTATCGATATTCATTGACCTGCACAATTTATATTATTGTTTTGGATTCCATTTTTTATAATTAATTCTAGTATTCTTATACATCTTTTTTCCAGCAAGAAAAAAACATACCAATGTTATTTATAAGAATCAAAAGGTACATGAAACTGTGCATATGTTCTGAGAGTGTTTTTAGACATCATTGTCCAAAAAAAACATCAATCCATTAAAACATTACAAAAAGACTTGCTGATCATCACGCAGGAAGTCAGCCAACCTCTGAAGTGTCCAAAATGAACAAAAAAACAAAACTTTTTAACAAGTCTTATCCATTCTTTGATTTACATAAAAAATTACTCAAAAAGGTTCAAAGCTCCAAAATTTAGAATCTGGGAGCTTTGAAATTCTTCCCATACCAGCAAACCGCTTTCACCCAACAGAGCCTGTTTAGACAGCTTGTCCGCCAAGGAGTTATGTTGTCTATAAATGTGTTGAAAAGATATATTTATGAACCCCTTTATATCATATTTGATTCTATGGCACCAGTAAATAAGTGATAATACCTTAAGATCATACTCACCCTGAGCCCATTTAATAGTGACTCTGGAATCACCGAAGATTTTCAGGTCATCAATACCAAAAATCCTAGCCACCTTTAAGACGCACCATAGAGCAATGAGTTCAGCTTTCATGTTGGATCCCATTCCACATTTCATCTTTAGTGTAAAATAATGAGATTCATTTAAATAAACAACACCACCAACCCCACAAATGCCGTCTTAGGCTGCACCATCAAAGAAGAGCACGGGACAATTAAACAAAGGCTCAAATGCACCAATCTTCCTAATCACAGCTGGTTTCTTTCCTTTGTAGATAGACTTGTAAAGTGAGAGAATTTGCTCAACCCCAGATGAAACAAGAGGAACCCGGTCTTCAAATATTGTTTTGTTCCTTATAAACCAAATACTGTTAGTGTTCTTATACATTACCTTAATTCACTATCATATTATTGATTCCATCTTTTATAATTAATTCTAGTGTTATACATTACCTTAATTCGCTATCACATTATTGATTCCATCTTTTATAATTAATTCTAGTGTTCTTATACATTACCTTAATTCACTATCACATTATTGCATTGTCCTTGTTTATAGGAGACATATAAATAAGGTCACGGCGATGGCGATGGCGACGGTGAAAGTTTCAGGTTAGGGTTTTATCAATCGGTGCGGTTAACACTCGTTGCTTCATGAGACTCCTGAGCTAGACTTAGACCGCCGCTGATGGGTATGGAACGCTCATAGCCGTTTGATATAATCGCCTTATTAGGGAACAATAACACGGTTCTCGACGGTAATGATCGGCTGCTCTGGTAAATCTCCGGGTAAGTATACTGTTTTATGCAGTGGTAATACACATGATTTGGTAGGCCGGTTCATATCCTCTGATATTGGTAATATACGCCGGCATTCGCTGTGGGGATTCACAATCTTTATGCTGTGTGGTGCCGGAATTGGGGATTTTCCGGTCCGGCTTGCTAGGAATTGTCAGCATACAAACACGGTGTGGTCCAACATATCCACAAGCTATCATTCTATATCCTTTGGCTGCCTGTGGTTCCGGCTTATCATTACAACCTTTTGTCAGGATTTTTCGGGGGTTATCCGCCGATAAAGGCTCATATCTGGACCGGAATACAGGGTTTTGTGAACGTATTGTTGCATAAATGGAAGATAACGGGCCGGGAACCTTTCCGAATACAGAAAACGACTTGAATGTGTTGGACTCCCAGCTCGAGGCGGCTGGACTGTTCATGCCAGATGCATTTTTCAAAAACCAGTTGGGGGAGCTGCGAGCGTCAATCCCAAACGGTCGACAGGTGGCGACACATGGGAAGGCATATAAACGACACCTGGGGATGCTTCGGGCTCAGACCCATCGGTCGGCAATACAAGATTTCGTCCGGGTCGTGGCGGGGGTGACAAACTTGGGTTGTCTTCCCGTGCAAAGGGAAGGAGTTTGGGCAAATACTTTAGCCGACCCGGGGAAGCATGGATGACAGTCGGTAGAGACATTGGCCTTGAGGAAATTGTCGAATACAACATGACAGTGCTCGTTGGAAAATTCTCCTATCATGCCATGAATCGGCGGAATGTAGTTAAGTGGGTTGAGGAGCTGTGGAACCCCATATTAGACTACACACCACAGGTATTTGCTATGGCATGTGGGTGGTATGGATTTAAATTTTGGGAGGAGGCTCACTGCACTCGCATACTGGAGGGTTTGTGGCTCTATGGAACGGGAAGCTTGATGCTTCAAAAATGGCAGACGGAATTTAACCCTGAATCGGCTACGGTGCGCTTGAGGCACCTGTGGGTACTTTTGCCTGGACTTCCACTGGCCTTGTGGAACCGTGGGGCCTTCGAGGCCATTGGCAACCGCCTTGGGAGGTTCTTGCATGTGGAGGAGGATCACCTCACTGGATTTGATAGATGGATGGGGCGCGTGCTGGTTGAAGTGGACATTTCAATTGGTCTAATTGATGTGTTACATATTAATTGGCGGGGGTCATCAGCTGACACAGATTATTGACTACTGGGGCATTCCATTTCGCTGCTCAAACTGTAAAGCAGTAGGTCACCTGTGGCGACAATGCACGGCTTCGGCGTCTTCTGGACGAAACATGGATGGGGGGCCAATGTGGTCGTCCGATGATAGCAGTGATATCGAAATGGATGGAACGGGTGCTCTTGAGGTCTTCTCCAATCGGGTACTCAACCCACTTGCTCCAGACTCGACGATATTCCGTAAGTTGGAACTACAGGACCCCATGTTTTTCCATTCATTAAATGAGTTGGATATATCCTTTATTAATTCATTAGATTTGAACAATGGAAATAATGGCAATTATATGAGTCGCATTCATAACTTTGATTCCAATTCATCTGGGACGGGACAGACATTAAATGAAAACTCTGAAAATGATGACCCGGCGTCTGAGACTGAACTATTGACCAAGATGAATAACATGTGCCCTGTGAATAACTTACCGAACATTTTGGTTCCCAATTCTTCTATTATTCCTGATGCCCCGGGGATAAATGCACCCGACGACTCTGAGACATCCTTCCCTTCCCGGGATGCTGTAAAACTCTGTGAGGATACGGTGGAATGTTCTGTTAAGAACCCATGTGCCAATGAGACTGGGGGCTCGGAGACCAGTGGTCTGTTGCCGGAGAAGATGCCTGTGAGGGATTGCCACAATGTGGATATCAATATACCTGTAGAGGCGGGTGGAAAACAGTTTCACTTACCATAATACTCAGATATGGTAAAGAAAGCGGCCATCCCTACATATTTCCGGAATCGGGTGGTGGTTCATAAAGAGCCATCGGCTGATGGTTTGCGGGAATCCTTAGTTTTGAAGACTCCTGATCTGGAAGTGGGGGTTTGTAACAATGAAACTGCAAACTTGCCCGAAACATCTGGTGACATATGCACTCATAAGGGGGCGCATAGGGGTGGCCTTGCCCAGGAATTCTCACCACTGAAAACGAGAAGTGCCAGAAAAAACAAGAACGTCATTCTGGGGGGGATTGAGGATGACCTGAGCTTGTTGCACTCCCCCAAACCTTTTGACTCTCGGGCTCTTAGAGGAATGAAAGCCCTTGCGAGGGTTAGAAAATGATTTTCTTCTCACTGAATATCAGGGGGGTGGGGGGCCTACCCAAACAATTGGCCTTCAAACGTGTGTTAGAAATTGTCAAACCTGATTTGGTACTACTACAGGAAACTATGGTTAGTGGAGAAAAAGCTCGTATTTTCTTTAACAAAATCAAGCCGGAATGGATGTGTTGTTCTGTGGACGCTGCTGGACTTTCGGGTGGTCTCTTAGCGGCTTGGAATCCACTTGTTCTGAGGTTAACTCCTTCTCATGTCACACTGGGCATTCTGCTATCTGGGAACATCAGGGGAGCGGAGAAAAATATTAATATAATAAACTGTTATGGGCCATATTGTGACCGGGAGAACTTCTGGAACTTGGCTGGGTCGGAAAATTTGCTAAACCTAGAAAACTTGATAATTGCAGGGGAATTAAATTTTACCTGGGCTGATGGGGAGATATGGGGGGGTTTGGCTAGGAGGGACCCTCTGGGGCCATTCTTCACAAATCTATTCAGGGTTTTTTCTTTGGTTGATGTGGCTCCTAGACCGTTGGCACCTACATGGACAAATGGCAGAACGGGGGATCAGCAGATTCAAAAACGTATTGACCGATTCCTAATATCGGATTCTTTACTTTCATGCTTTCAGAATTATAGATCCTGGATGCATCAAATAAAAATCAGCGATCATCTCCCTATTATTCTACAATTTGATGATGAACCCTGTTTCAAAACCTACCCCTTCAAATTCAATTCCACGTGGCTTTCTGAGGAGGAATACATTTCGAGAGTGAGGAATGTGTGGTTGCAGACTGATGTTGCGGGGGAGAGATCGGCCATGGACAAACTGGCAGTGAAACTTAAAGTATTAAAATATTTCACAATTAAGTGGGAAAAGAACAAAAAAGCCTTGATGGGAAAGGAATTATCAGAGATTGAACTTGAGGTGGAATACCTAATGAACAGAGGTGTTGATTATGAACTAAATTTGAGTGAGCTCACCAAACTCTCTACATTGGAGAGTCGGAAAATGAAAATACTTCTGACGCAAGAAGAAACCTGGCGATTGAAGAGCAGAGCAACCTGGCTCAAAGCGGGAGATATGAATACAAAATTTTTTCATCAGTTCGCTGACTCTCGTCGGATGCAAAACTCAATCTGGGACTTGAATGATCATTTGGGACGGCGGATTAGGGGGGAGGAGAACTTGATGAATGAGGCTGTATATCACTTTCAGGAGTATTATCGAGATCCAAAAAACACTACTCTAGCTGAACAATTCAAACTTATAAAGGAATATCCACGTATGTTCAATGAGGAGGAGGGTGACAATATTTTCCTGGATATCACGCTGGATGAGGTGGAAAAAACTCTGCGGGGGTTTGCAAAAGAAAAATCTCCGGGTCCGGATGGATGGACTGTTGAGATTTTCATTCACAATTTTGATGTCATGGGGGAAGAACTCCGGATGGTTGTGGATGAATCTCGAAAACTTGGCATTGTCTCTGGTGCAATAAACTCTACATATTTGGCTCTCATTCCGAAGACTTCCCATCCGAACAACTATGATGAATTCAGACCAATTGCGTTATGCAATCTGGTCTATAAGATTATTGCTAAGATTATTGCTGAAAGAATCAAACCAGTGTTATCTCGACACATATCCAAGGAACAATATGGCTTCCTTAGTGGGAGACAGATCCATGATGCTGTGGGGGTGACACAGGAATTTTTTCACACTATCAAACAGAGGCGGATTGATTCCTTAGTTCTGCAATTGGACCTGGTGAAAGCTTATGATAAGGTCGATTGGAACTTCCTGAGATTAATTCTTATCCAGATCGGCCTGCCATGGAAGGTTATGAAATGGATTATGGCATGTATTAACTCTGTCAACTATGCTATCCTGATCAATGGTCTTCCTACTGATTATTTCAAGGCAACTCGGGGCCTTCGACAGGGCTGCCCACTTTCTCCTCTGCTGTTTTTACTGGTCATCGAAGGGTTAAGTCTGTCCATACTTAAAGCTCGACGGGAAGGAAGGATTGTTGGCATTAAAATAACTAGAGAGATATCTGTGACACACTCTTTGTTCGTGGATGATGTTATGCTTTTTGGTAAAGGAATTCTTGCCGAATGGATGATATATAAACAGATTCTTGACTTGTTCTGTTGGGTAACAGGCATGATTATCAACTATATGAAATCATTTTTCTTGAAACACTCTTTGTCTGAGGAAGTTCAGCAGTCGATCAGCAATTTTCTGCCTTTAAATTTCAAAGACATCGATGCTGGTACCAAATATCTGGGTTTTTTCATCAAACCAACAAACTATCTGATAAATGATTGGTCCTGGCTTATTAGAAGATTTGAATTGAGACTTGGACACTAGAGCTATCGGCATCTTTCCTTGGGTGGCAGGCTTACTCTGGTAAAAGCCGTCTTGCAGAATTTAGGTGTATATCGGTTCTCTCTATGCAAGATTCCTCGAACCATTCTGAATCTTATTAGAAGGAAGATTTTTAGTTTTCTTTGGTCGGGTGGTGGAAACCAGGAGAAATTTCATCTAATGAAATGGAAGGTTTTGGCTCGGCCCTGGCATCTGGGTGGCTGGAACATTAAGGATATTGAAATGTTTGTTATGGCCCTACATGCAAAGAGCCTCTGGCGAGTACTCTTTGATCAATCGACCTGGGGTAGAATCATCCGAGCAAAATACCTGCGAAATATTCCGGTTTCTAAATGGTTTCGCTTAAATTGCCCTGCTGCTGTGGGTGTCTCAAATATCTGGAATGGTCTGCTGGGTTCCTACAGGGTTATTCTGCATTGGATTGCTTGGTTGCCTGGAAATGGGTGGGATATTAAGCTGGGGCTTGATCCGTTCATGGGGGGTTCATCGAGACACTCTCTATCGATGGAACTGCGAACATACCTCTATGCTAATGGTTATTACACTTTAGCACATGTGGCTGGTTGGTATGGGGACGGACGTCCTCGATGGATCACGGCTGCACAGATGGGCCTGACGGGTTCTTTGGGACTTGAATGGGAGGAATATATTAAGCCGTTGTATCAATCTAATTTGAGGCTCTCTGATGACGCTGATCGGCTTGTATGGACTTGGGACGTGGCAGGTGGGAGGGTCTCTGCAGCAATGGCATATGATGCATTATTTGCAGAGTCTCAGATTTTGGTTCCCTGGTGGGATACTGCTATTTGGAAACTTGCTTTGCCTCTCAAGATTAAATGCTTCATTTGGTTAGCGTCTAATAACCGGATACTAACTTGGGACAATCTCTGCCGGTGAGGTTTTTGTGGCCCGGGATGGTGCACCTTATGTTGCACTGAGGGGGAGACGGTGGATCATCTTTTCACCTCCTGTGCATTCATTAGAGAACTCTGGTCTTTTATTGCGAACAAAGATGGTATATTGTTTCCATGGAACTATTGCTCCCTTAGTGATTGTCTTGATGCTTGGTCTCACCATGATTTCGGGATTAGAGAGCTGCCATACTTTATGATTTGGGAGGTCTGGAAAGCTCGAAACCTGCACATTTTTTAGAATCGTGCCCCTTTCTTGGCTGGGATTTGTTTTAAAACTCTCGCTGCACATAAGGAATATGTCTCTATCCACGGTATGGTTGGGGGCAGAGATAAACCTGATAGGAATCTTCGATATGCCCCCCCGGTGCTGATCTACCCATGCGGTTTCTTTGATGCTGCTGCTGTCTGCAGTCCTCGGGGGGGTGGAGCAGGTGCTCTTATACACATTTCCAATGTTGTCTCCATCCATATCTGGCTTAATCTGGGCAGTGGTTCCAATACCAGGAGCGAGCTATGTGCTCTTTGGTTATTACTTTTCTGGGCTCACTTGCGGAACGTCACCTCACTTGTGGTATATGGCGATTCACTTGCCATCATCTCCTGGGCGAGCGGCAAGTCCACTCTGAATAATATGCTGCTTAAACACTGGATGGATGCGGCACTGATGTTAACAAATGATTTCCAACACATACACTTCGCCCATGTATACCGGGAAGCTAACATGGAGGCGGACATGCTATCTAAGAAGGCTCTTAGCTCTGAATTTGGGAACATCATGTGGCAGGAATGGCGGGAGGACACTTTGTTTTCACAGGGCACACATCTTCTTCATTGGACTTGATACATTTTGTTCTATACTGCTTTATTAGCTTTAGTATGTTGATTTTTTGATATTTTTGCGAGCCGATATACTTACATATGCTGTTAGTTCTATGTGCAGATTATACATAGGGGCTGATTCCAACTTCTTGTTGGACATTTTTGTATACATCTTCTATATGCGGCTTTATTGTCTGTGGCTGCTTGGTTATGTTTTTGTTTTACTAAGTACTGCTGGACATATATATATATTTTGGATACTTGGTAGCCATGTAAACATTGATTTTTGGATGGACTCTGTGTTTGGTTTCTTGGGTTGATGAACCTGTTTCTCCTCCGGGAGGGGTTCATGATTTACATGGGAACATATGGCACTTATTATGGGTTTCATGGATGTTTCCGTTGGCACTGTGGCCAAATTGATTGGAAAGACTCATATGCACTACTGGGCAGATGTGTGATGTATGTTTTTTTCTGACAGCTGGCACTATTTACTATTTCGTATATTAATAGTAAGTTATATTTTTCTGTGAAAAAAAAAACTATCACATTATTGATTCTATGTAGTTGTTTTCGATCTATTTTATTTCATTTCTCTCATATAATTACTATTGTTTAATCTAACTCTTAATATCATAATACGATTTTACTTTCTAATTTTATGTATTTTTCACAAAAACTTGATGAACAATATAAATCACTTATTTGAACCTGGAAAAATAGAATGACTGAAAGTTTGACTGCAACGTTCCACTCAACAAATATTTCATTTCAATACTACACAATATTTCATTTCAATATTACACAAGAGTGACTCTCTCCCAGACAAAAGCCAATCATATGTTGTATTTGGAAGCAAAATTTAAATGACAGTCTCCTTCTGAAGAGATGTCTTCTCTCCCTGGTAACTCAACTATCACATTTAAAAACAAAGGCCTTCATAGAGAGACCTCTCTCTCGAGCAGGCTCAATAAAGATGCTAAATTTCAAACTCAGTACAACCTGGGGACTGTTACGCCTCATAGCAATAACACATTAAGTGTTTTACATGCAGGCAATCCTACGCAACTACTCATCTGTTTTACAAGTGAAACAATAACTCAGTGAAATCAAGAGCCATGCTCTCATCCTCTCGATAGAGTATAGTCATTAAACAATCAGTCCAAAGAATCCCCTTCACGGTGGGATCAATCCATTATCTATTCAATGCAAACTTCATCCAACATACCTAGGAATTCCCCCCACAGCAAGACCGAGTTCTATAATATGTAAGAAAATCTTTTATTGTTGTTATGGTAATAATGAAAATTATGATAAGTTATTTTTTTATTCCTTCATATTTAAATTATAATTAATTTATAAAGATAATTTATAAAATCATCTCATTCTTATATTACACTTCAGGTAAGAACCTTTGTTTCCTTACACTGGGAACTTAACGATATTTCACCGGCATCCTCGCTAGAATTAATCATTTTTAATAACATCACTTAGTTTTTACTTACGGTCAGTTAGCTTTATGCTATTAAATGAGTTATAATAGCTCATTATAAACTTATGACAGATAATTACTTTTTGTTAGAACAAAAACCATTGCCTTTTCTTTAGTGATATGTTTCATTTTTCGTTTAGTTGCGTCAAGCCTTTCAGTCTCCTAAGTCTACAAATTAAACTTCAAAATAACTTAGGAAACTCACAATAACACTTACAATGCTTTACCGACAAGGCATAACCTTGAGCTTCTCGCCATGTGCATTGTACCTTTTCATTTGTATTATGTTGCAGAAGGATCGAAGAAGCAGAGGGGATATTACAGTTAGTCATTTTTCTTGCCATCCCTTTCTTTGTCATCAGCGGAAATTCTTATTGTTATGTTGATGTTGAAAACAATACTTGAGATGTAATATATCAAAGAACTTTAATATATGAACAAGATCATGTGACCTTTGGATACATTGTTCCAGTTTCCTTGAATCCACATAGTCTTTTGTATTCAAGAGTCTTATTTACACACTTTGGGAGTCATCACAATAAGCATCAATTCTCTGCTGCCAAAAGAATATTTTCATTATTATTATCACAACTTGAACATGTTACATGCTTGTTGTCGTAGACATTTTTTGTCTTATTGTAGCCAAGCCTGGACTTGTCTTTTGGTGACCTTTGGCTTTTTAGTATCTCATCCAAATTAATGAGTTGTTTTTAAATTTATCTTCCACTTTCATGTCAGAAGGATTTTTGTCATCACTTCGATCTATGCAATCATGAGTTTTGTTCTTAAACCCATTTATTTCAAAAGAACACTTCCTTGAACTCTTCAGACGTTGTTCTTCTTTTCTTACTTCTGCTAGTTGTATTATCAACAACTTATTTCCTTATTTTGTTTCTTCTAGTGATGCTTCCAATAAGAACTTATTTTCTTCAAGCTTCTTAATTGTATTTTGTGCATAGGCCAGTTGTTTCTTAAGTTCCATGATTTCATCTTCTACCTCTTTAAGTGTTGTGTTCATAAGTACTTCTCCGGTTCTTTTGGACTCGATTATTTTTCTAGCTTTGAGCAACCGATCCTTCTATACATCCAAATATTCTTGAGATTCCTGTAGGCTAATCTTCAAAGATCGATTTTCTTTTCTTTATTTCTTAGTTCATCCAATGCACTGATCAGTTCACCCTCCTAGTCAACTTCTGCATTTTATTCATTCTCTGAATCAGGGATTTCTTCTTTGTTTTCAACCTCTTATTGACAATTACTCATGTCAAACAAATTGTAAGATTCAGTGCATGACTTTGAGGATGAAAAACAAATCCCATTGTAGACATATTTGCTGAGAGTATTTGTAGTAGGATCTATTTGTTTTTCAGAAGACTTATTTAAGACTTTCTCCTTACTGTATGATTTCTTCTTGATAGAAGAGAAACAATTATCATTTTCCTCTAGACCTTTATATTCAAGATATTCTACCATTTACATACAGAGTACCTCTCTTGTATTGTCACCACCATCATCTTCATCGGATGAGTTGTTGTTCTCCTTTGAGTACAAATTCTTCTTCTTTTGATGATCAACCTTGGATTGTTGGTGTGACTTTCTACTTTCTATATAGTTAAGATCCTCTTCACTGTCACTATCCTTGGATTCCCTGTAGGGACACTTAGAATCAAAGTGACCTACTCTACCACATTTAAAACACTTGAAAGGTAACTTAGCTTTGTATTTCCCCTAGCTTCTTTTGAGATTCTTCACAAAATTGGCTTCATCATCTTATGCATCAGAGAGGATTTTGCTGGACTCTTCCTTGCTTTCTCATGTGTTCTTATATGCCTTGAAAGTTGCTTCTTTTCTTGTAGGATTTTATTTTCCAGTCTTCACCTCATATGCTGTAAGAATTCCATGAAGCTCATCCATCTTTAATTTGTCCAAATCACTTATCCTCCAAAATTGATACCTTGGGATGAAATCTTGTTGGAAACGATCTTAATACCTTTTGCACAAATTCTTCTTCATCAATTTGTGCCCCAAGTCCTGTGATTGCATCGACAATATCATCCACACGAAGGAGATAGGATGCAATGTTTTCTTCTTCCTTCGTTTTGAGGGTTTCAAATTGTCATGAGAAAGTTTGCAGTTTTTCTTTCTTAACTTTCTCATCTCCTTCATAGATTTTCTTGAGTTTGTACCATACCTATTTTTTTGTGTATACTGCATAACCTTGCGAATTATGATTATGTCAATCCACAAAATATTACATTTTTGTCCCTCACATCGCATTCATACTACCTCTTGTCAGCTACATCAATTGGAGAAATATTGGGAACTTTGTACCCACTTAGGACAAATTTCCACACATCAACTTCAAGTGATTGTAAATACACCTCCATCCTTATACTCCAAAAGGTGTAGTTATACCCATCAAACCTTGGTGCTCTATTTGTGGAAAGCCCCTCCTGCCTATCCATTTCTGCACAGTGATATTTATCTTCCAGTTGTTAAATTGTTACTGAAGCAACCCTCTCTGATACCAATTGTTGGAATTATTAATGATACTGAGAGGGGTGGGGGGTGAATCAGTACCATGCGTAGATTTAGAAATTATTTACTTTTAAAACATGCACCAATATCAATTTAACACCACATAAATAAAAACAAACTATGTGCAAATATTTGAAGAAACTTATATATATTACAGAGAAGGAAAAGAGTCGTCAATCTCCACTGGTGTGAGCATAGAATCACTTAGACATTCCTATGATTAGGAAACCAATCCCATTGGCAAGCACTGATCTAAATTTTGCAGGATCTTTATTAACAAAGGTTTATGTGAATGCTTTAACAATTAAATTCTGAAGAAAGACGTTTAAAAGGATTTAAAAATAACAATTTTAAAGAGAACATAAGCATAAAGACTGAAAAATAATGAAGATGAAAACCATAATATGAGACAACAACTGATAAGGGAGTTCTTCCATAAAGGACTACGTCTTCGGGCCCCTTCCAGTGAGATCGATTTTATTAATTATCTTCAAATGTTTCCATTTACATGAGTTTTGAGGACACTTTGAAAATCAGACTATCTACTGCAAAAACCGACTGTAACACTACGCTTGTCTCGAAAAATTGTAAAAAATGAGTATAAACACCTTATACTTTGCCTGGGACCTCCCCTGGCACGCATTTCAAGACAAAACTAATCTATGCATGTACGAACTGTACAACCAACCTTGGGATACATGTTATACCTACCTATATTTCTATGCTCGCAAATGACCTCGGTGTTGGTTGTGGAGCTTGATCTCCATATTCAGAGACATTATTTTTCAGCCGTGTTTGTACCCCAGCTTTATATGATATGTAAAAGGACTGTACACTCACCCCAGCGGAGGGAGCGAAGCCTCCCCCCACCGGGGTCTGGGGGTAATTACCCCCAGCTGGGGGGTCCGGGGGCCAGCACCCCTGAAGGAAATTTTTGGGGTTGTTTTATGGGCCCATGGTTTTGGGTAACCCGTGGTATTTTCCCTTTGTATTTCCCCTTTATAAGAAAGACATTGTAATATGGCTAGGGTTGATGTATTAGGTTTTATGCATTGTAAATATCTCTGAGATCAAGAAGAGAGACTGTGAGACAGTGAAGAGGAAGTGCAGCGGCTGTGCTGCAAGTTGTATCCCTTCACTTTGTTGGACAGTATAATAATAAGGACTGGCAACTTCAGTGTGGACGTAGCCCATATTGGGTGAACCACGATATAGCTGTGTCTCTCTTGTAATGTGTATGTGTGATTATATTTTCATTTATGTTTATTGTTATTGCTCTGCGATCCTATTTTTCTAACACTCTGCTGCTCCAAAACTATGGTCTAAATAGCGTGGTCGGGGATATTTTTAGGCCACGTGGGTGCACCCCATTTCGAGGTATAAATCCCACTCCCACATCAAAATAGATCCTCTAGGATCTATGCCAATCCCATAAGCTTTGGCGTAGTGGTAACGCATTTCTCAGGAGGACCATAGCTCCTAGGGTCAAGCCCACGGGCCTATGTTTTATGTGGCATGTGTGATAATAATATATAGGAGGGTGTTGACGCCCCTGGTTGGCTGGAATGGTTGGGGAGTTGACGCTAAGGATAGTGATCCGAGCTAGGAACTTCAAAGAACTCTGCGTGAGAGATCCTCTATTTCCCAGTCATTAAGAATGACCACTTCCGAGGGATTTAAGCCTCCGTTGGATTTGTCTAAGTTTTATCTTTATCCTTAAGAGAGACTTATGATGAGAAAACAATTGATTCTATTTGTCCTAATATATAAAAGAGAAACTGATCTTTCTATGTCCAGACAGAGACATCTGTTTGAAAGAAACAAGTTTAATTATAAAATTTTGTTACTGATGATATTTTATAAATGATTAAAACAAGAAAGATAAATCCCCCTATTTCACAGACCCATTGTTGATAAAATTACTGAGACATCAAATAATCAAATCAAATTTAATATCACAGAAACAAAGCATCTAAATTAATAAGTAACCAAAGAGTTAGTGAAATATTAGATCAATCATCTTAGCACATTGTTGATTCAAAATAAAAATTAATCAACAGGGATAATTAGAAAAAATTCACATTACCCTGCAACCACAAAACATCAATGATGAAAACATCTTCATAAAGTTCTATTGAACCAAAATAGTTAGATCTTAATAATTTGAATGTAACATAGCAACAACATGAGAAAAGAAAACTTTATCTCAACATATGTGAAAATAACTGCAAGAAGGATCCATCTTTCATTAGCAAGCAACAACAAATTACAATCAAGTTTCGGAAGAAATATTTTCCAACATGTCTGATAAAAGAAATTACATCAGAACTCCCACAATTTTTTCCTTTGTAACCCCCTTTCCTAACCTCAAAGATCAAAATAAATACAATTACAACTGGGATCTTGTTGATGCCTCGGATATCGAAGCATCAATCAGAAAGGGATTCTCCCCGAGAGACGGTCCCAATTAGACTATCTCCCGTTTGGTGTAGGGAATCCATCCGGTTAGCGGTTCCGGCAACCGTGGTTTTGGACTTTAAATCCGATTTTACCGGTTATGGCCCGATCCACCTTCCTTTTGGGTTTTATGTGTTTTATATGAGATGCACATGCCTAAATTATACTTAATCTAAATGCAGTTGAAACAGATCTAAATCTAGAAACGGGAACACGTCTATCTATCCCTGCAGGGAACACGCTTAAGGGAGGAGCAATCAGCTGTAACAGTTATCGTAATGAAAGAACAGATAGCTATTATTTCTCACAATGAAAGCTACAGCCACATGAAGATCTTGAGAAGGTAGCTTCTCATTCAGCATAGAACGCATCTATTGCTCAGACAACAGAGGGAAACGAAAGAATAAAGAACGCATCTATTGCTCATAAACAGAAGAAAGCAAAATTATTTAATATATGTAACAAAATAAAGAAACAGATCTAAACGTAATAAAACTGGAATTAAACTCAAGGATCCCTGCAAGGAGAAATTTAAAGTTATGAACGATGAGCCACATGGATTACCCGGAAGAAAGAACAGTTAGCTATTCGATCTGGACAAAGGAATCTACAGCAATACATTTCATTGTTCACAAAATAGAGAGAACGCATGCCTAGAGGAGGGCAAAATCATTAACGCAAAGAAATAATTCAGAAGTCAAGAATGATCTCACATTGCAGAATTGCAGTCATTAGAATAGTCCAATATAAAGCAACCCAACATTCCAAGCAAAACGTCCATCTCCCGTGGCTTCTATTAGAAAATTCAATTTACAGAACCGATACAAGATAGCTCATATCATTTGCCCAAAATTTTCATTCCCTGCCAAAAGTCCTTTCTAATCTTTCCTAGCTTCTATTTATAGTTACAAATCTGCCCTCCGGGCTGACAACTAGAATTCCCCACATGTCATTTACAGGAATTTCCACTATAATCAACCACCAAAATGGCCATTTCCTTTACAAAAAATATTTTGACAAAAATAGGGACAGCTGTCCCACGGCTTACGCCTTACATATTCAAAATATACATAACAGAAAATTTGCTAACATCAAGCGTTCCCTGCTGGGCACGTGTTTGTCTGCAGAGAGTGGCTCACTGAATTCAGCCTCTTCATTCCTGTGCGTGAGCCTCTTCTGGCAAAGGGTCGCCCAAGTTGATGGTCACTGATGCTGCCTGGGAAGAGGCCCTCGAATCCCCTGCTGATGCTGCTCCTAATTGGGAAGGGGGAATGGGACTGGCCAGACTTTCTGCCATTGCTGGGGAAGAGGCTGCTGGGAGAGGGGCTGCCGGATCTACTGATGCTTCTGCTGCTGCTGCAGCTTTCCTGACCTCCTCTTCTATGTAGCTGTGCCACACACCTGTGTCTCTTATGATTATGTTTGCTGCAGCAGGAAACAGGATTTTCTGAGAAGTCACATTCTTCCCGAGCTCTGTTTTAATGCTTTGTACTTCTGCTTCAGCAGCTTGATATGTTTCCTTCAGCAGATGGTTGTGAAGTGTTGATGAACCGATGTAATGTTGGAGATCATCCATGGCAAGGACATCAATGCTTTTCACGTACTCCATCTGGACGCCTAGCTCTTCTTTCAGTTGAGATAACCGCTGCTCCTTTCCCGGGAAGTCTTCTAGGGTCTGAGGGAAACTCAATGAGCAGTTGTCATGGACTCCTTTGAGCTTTTGGTATAGGTTGTTGATTCTATCTGTGGTTTTCTGCACACTGGCCATCAGCTTATTGGCACAGTTCCGGCCAAACTCCAACAAGGCTATATCTTCATTAAAATCTTCCACGGCCTTGAAAGGAAGATGCGGGGGGAAAGGTCCTTTCCCTTCCCTCCATGCCATCTGATTTATGACATTTGCCTTGACACGGGTATTCTTAGCTTTGAGCCTGTGGGCTTCCGTATTGACCTCTTTTAGTCTACCCGTCATGGCCTTGAGTTTGCATACCTCATCAGTGATTAGCTCTTGAGAGCCATACACTTGCTGTAGGATGTTGCATGACAGCTCGTGGAAGGGGGACATGTCCAAGGTTCTGCTTTCCGCTTGCTCTAACCGCTCAGCTAATGCCTGCTTGTCTGCTTCTAGCTGGGAAGACTTTTCTTCTGCTCCACTCTTCTCCGCTTCTGCAATCATTATTTGGAGTGCTAGCTGGTCCTTTTCCTCCTCCAGGTAGCTGTACTTGTTTGCCAACTCCTTATGCTCAGCGTATAAGCAATTGTATTTGTTCACTGCCAGGTCTCTTTGGGCTTGCTCATTAGCCACATTTTGTTGTAGGGTACGTGCTCTCTTCTTTGTCAATATATTTTCTTTGACTATAACCCCTACATTGGCAAATGATGCCTGTGCTGTTGCTATGGCTGCGGATGCCATGGCGATGGGATCTGCGTCTGTGTTCTGCATGACAGCGACCTCTCGGCGAGTAACTATGTCATCATGGAAGGGACTTTTAATCCTCTCTTCTGATTGGAGGACCATTGCTTTTCTTTTCTTATCATAAACAAACTCATTCCATTTGGACACCGTACGTTTCCCAAATGGAGTGTACGGTACAATTGGTCGGTTTATGATGTCTATGTCTTCTTCCATAGGTGGGGTCCGGACTTCCTGAGCGGCGTCTGTTCCTTTCTTTTGGGTACCAGAGCCACCTGCTTGAGAGGTGTCTATCTCCATGTCTTGCACCCCGGACCTACCTGCCTCGGTATTTTCCCTTGTCTTCAATTCTTCCTCCGCCTTCTTCCTTGCTTCAGCTTGTTCAGCCTCTGCTTCTTTCTGCTTTTGGGCTTCTTCAGCCTCCTTCCGCAGTCTTTCATTTTCAGCGTCTTGTTGCTTTCTCGCTTCCTCGGCTTCCTTTTGTAATCTTGCCTCTTCTCTTAATCTGAGCTCTTCCTGAGCTCGGGCATCCTTGGCTTCTCTCTCCTTTTGCTGGGTGGTCTTCTGGGCTCTGGCTGAGCTAGAGCTCGCTCCAGTACTTTGGCGACAGATCCGTAGCTCAGTCATGTTGCTGATGCCTCTGAATGATTCCTCCTCGGCATCGGGGTAGTGGGAGTATTCGAAGTTAGCATAGTTCCCCTTGCAATGCTCGGCCACTTTACCCTTTCTGTCGTTCCTGTGGAAGATGACCTCACCGAAATGGAAGGCCTTCAACTCTTGAACAAATTCGTCGGCAGAGGCCACCCCTGAAAACTTGTAAGCACCTATGCAGAAAGGTAGGGGGGGAAAGGAAGCCTTGTGTAGCTTGTGGAGGAATGCTCCAATCCCATCCAAGAAGAGTTGTCTTACTGCTTCCTTGAGCACCACATAGTCTGTGGCATACTGCAGCAATATGTACGGGGGCTTAGTCCCTCCGAACATTCTCAAGTAGGTACCCTGTTCTGAAAAGTAGAAGTCCCCATAATCCTCAAGGACTTCCAAAGCGTTTTGTGACAGGCAACCTGGTTCTTCCTTGAACATTTTCTCGTATAGGGGCATGATGAACCCCTCACAGATGAGTTTGTAGCTGGGCTTGTAATTCTGAGCCCACAACATCTTGAATGCGATGTAGACCGGGGCTGTGGCCCTATCCCATGTACACCCCAATCCGGGGAACTCTATCTTGGCCAAGATACAATCTATTAGGTATGAAGACATGAAGAATTCAGCCTTCTTCACGGCCAGCCCGGGCTTAGCAGCACTTATCATTGAGGCCAGACTATCTGACAAGATAGTGGCCCAGTCAAACACTGTCCCCTGAAATGCCACATAGTGAATAATAGGGACCCACTGAATCTTGTATACTGTGCCATCGGGCATGCCGAATATTCTACATAGCATTAAAGCGATCAATCTGAAAGGGGCCCTCAGGTTCTGCACGTCATATTCATCATTTCCCCTCTTTCTCAAATGCTTCCCCCCCCTTAATAGCTTCTTGGCCATTTCGACGTTATCCATTTGGCCCAACCACTCGTCAGTCAGAGCTTGTTGGACACGGGGAAACTTGTAGGCCGCCGCAATATACGCGGGTTGAAACGAGGCGATAGCCATTTTCCCGCTATCATTTATCACTCTCCCTTTAGCATCCGCATGTTGGAGTATCCACCCGATCACTTCAGCACAGGGGAACAGCTCAGGGCGGGTAGCGGCTCTAGTTATGCCCGAGGCTCTGATGTTAAGATAGATTGGTGCTTCCTCTAGCAGCATATCTGGGATTTCTTGGTCCCGGATCATTCTGTAAATGTCTCCCCATCTGATTTCTGGAGGGACACCAGTATTGCACCTAGTGTCTTGGAGCGAGGTTTCAATCTTGGGAGGGGCAGGCTTCTTTTCTGCCATCTTAGCTTTCTTCTTACCGGTTTTCGGCATCTTGTTTTATCCCTGATAACATCCATATCACAGTCATTATTTGAGCACCAGGCTGTAAAGTTTTAGCAGAGAGTAACATTGCTTGACATTAATGAGATAAGTCAATGAAGCAAATATTTAGGAAGCAAAACATCATTTTAATCATAAGACACATATTGAAACATTCGAAGCTCTTAAAAGACGAGTATGGGATAAGCTATGTTGCGGAAGCTATTGGTTTTCGGACCGATAGGCGATTCGCGGAAGCAATTGGCTTCCGGTTCCGCCTCGCGGAAGGAGATGTCTTTCGTTATAGCTGCGGTTGGAGAGGTTGATGGCGGGGAGACGCGGGTTGACTCGGTGAGGGCTATGGATGCTATCGTCACGCGCGGCCACTCGCCGAGCCACTACGGGAGACTTTAGTCCGAGCGAAGGTAACGGCGCCGGGGATATGCTGACGGGGGGTGCTAGGGCGGCTGAGGCTTCGAGTTTCGGCTCGTGTGTAGGGGCTAAGGCTTATGGAAGGGGCCAGGGTTTTAAGTCCGAGTTAACGGCCCAGGACATGGAAAGCCCATAGGGTTTCGACGTCTTCACCTAAGACGAGGGGCGCGGCCCGGGGTTTAAAAAAAAAACAATGGGGCATGGTTAACCGCCCGCACCCACCACTATTGAAATAAAATATAACGTTTTCACGAAGGCCTATGACGATTTCGTATAATGGAAACTCCGTTCACTGTACCTGACGGGCAAAACATAGCCCTTTACGGGTGTTTTGTCCGTCAAAACCCCACTAAAACCGTTGTTTTCCCCAAAAAGACAACGCAGTAGTGAAAATCAAGGTTAAGATCCTACCTGGCACCGTGGGGATTGCTTGAGCAAGGTGGCTGCGAGCACGGATGAGCGAGGTGAGCTGGAGCGATTTGCACGGTATCGCACGTCGTTGGCCGTAAAAACAATGGTGTATTGGTCGAGCCCCTACCGTATTTTATAAAGAATGGGCACATGTGAGCCTTTAATTTGGTAGTTGGTGTGATTAAAACGGGGTTTAAATTCGCCGCGCGTAGCGGTCATGTCAAACAATCTCGGTTTTCGTGCAACCGTCATTCGCGGGACATTTTGCGAATCGCATCCGCCGTTGCGGAAGGGTTCAATGAAAGCTTCCGACGTTTCGGGGCTTAATGCGGAAAGGAAACTCGAAGCCTTCCGCGAGAGACCGCCGCGTAGCGGACGGGTAACGCCAAAGCTTCCGCCCTTTCGGAAAGATATAGCGAATGCTCCCGGTATTTTCGGAAGACTTTTGCGAAAGCTTCCGCAAACCAAAATTTCAAAGTCTCGTTGATTTTTTCGGGAAGGTTTGGCGAAGGATCCCGCTAGTTTCGGAAAGCTTTTGGGAATGGCTTCCGCCGTTTCGGAAGCAAAACTTATACTTTTCCGCATATTCACCCGGGGTCGTTTCAGAGTCCTTTGCCGAGCGGTTTAAGCGATTGGCTTCCGCCGTTTCGGAAGGGTATCCCGAAGGCTTCCGCGGTTTCGGGAGCAAAAGGCTGAAGGCTTCCGCGATGGTTCTCCGAAAAATTCTAAGTTCTTTCATAGCTTCGGAAGGGAATCGTGAATTCCTCCGCAGGACTTATCCGAATGGCTTCCGCCGTTTCGGGACGTTTTATTGAATTCCCCCGCCGTTTCGGGAAGGAAACTCCAATTTCTCCGCGGACGGTTGCAAAATGTTCTAAGTGTTTTCCGGGAGACTAAGGCGAATGTGTCCCGCCATTTCGGGAGGAGAGCCGGAACCTTTCCGTGGTTGCGGAAGGCTTGGGTGAAAGGCTCCGCTGTTTCGGGAGCTAAGCCGTTTCGGAGCTTGAACCGTTCCGCAGAAGCAATGATCGAAAATTTTCCAAGTCTTTTACTTCGGAAGAAGTTGATGAATCCCTTCGTGTTATTTCGGCAAGTTTACCCGAATGGCTTCCGCCGTTTCGGGAGAACAACTCGAACCTTTCCGTGGTTGCGGAAGGCTTGAGCGAAAGCTTCCGCCGTTTCGGGTGGTTTTGCCCAATAGCTTCCGCGGATTTTGACAAAGAAAATCTAAGTCCTCCTTTCGGAAGGTTGGACGTTTGACTCCCGCCATTTCGGGACAATGTCTGAATTATTCAAAACGTTTGGGACAAACTAAGTTATCTTTTGGCTCATGGGGAAAACATGGAAGGATTGACGGCAAGCTGTTCAGCAGGGAAGTAAAATTTTATGCTGAAAACAGAACTGACGGCTGGGATGGCTTCTCAAGCAAACTTTCTACAAAAAATACAGGAGGGGCCCCAACATGTACAAAATTTTGGGGAGGGGTGTTGCTGCAACAACAATGGCGAGTCGCTGGCGAACACAGATCTCTGAAAAAATACCCTACATGGTCCGGAACCTCATTAAAACATCCGTCTCGGGTGCACTACTCAGCTGAGCATTTTAGACTCATGTGGGGAAAGGAGCTCTTTTCCTGCTAGCCATTGGGGAAAGGGGAGCTTCGACCGAGGCATCTTCACCACTCTCAGAGGGCCAGCATATGAGATTCATTTTAGGAGGTTCATCCCTCAAATGGTCACTACTGCCGGACTCCACAGGATTTGCAACACTTTCTTATGGACATTATTGTTCTTGTTCCTCATTCCCATGCTGCTGGCACCATTTGGGATGCTTGTACTTTGGACAGCTTAGCTGTTTGAGCCTTCCAGGGATATTTTCTTTTGGACAGATCTTTGATTTGGGCTCCTCCATCCATAATGTCCTTTTGTGTGAGTTAGAGGTTTTATTGATTTGATCAAACTTCACGGACGGAGAGGAGCCCATTTTGAGCTGGGCCTTTTGGACAGCTTTCTTGATTTTACATGTCCCTTTTGATTTTGTCTCAGCCATGCTTTAATTGAGGTGAGAATCCCTGGAAAACAGACTTTTGGACGTAGGCCATTTTGGCTTTTAAATCAACAGCATGGAGTCATTTCAATACCCCATGTCCTCGAGAGGTGCCACTTTCCATGGGTCCAACTTAGGTAACCTTCTTGAGATGCCTTTAAAGTGTGAGAGTGGGTGGAGCCCAACGATAGTAGTGAAGATGGCCATGGGTCTCTGCTATTGAACAGGATTAGTGTGACTAGCAGGGTAGGCTTCCCCCCCCTTTTGAACATTCCAGCGAGAGCACAGCAGACCGGGTTCACCGAGCAGGGTTCCAGACTCATGGGTTGCAAGTTTTCTTTGAGAGAGCTATCTTCAACGGGAAAACTCAACAAAAGGGGGCTTCAGAAAACAAAACCTATCGAAAAGTTCAAATAACAAAGAAGGAAACAAAATGGCCGAAAAATAAAACAGCTAAAAGCGAAAGCGAAAAGACAATCTTATTTATGTACAGGACGTCTCGAGGAGACTATGCGAAATATTGTTTCAGGGCGAGGCCATTGAGTGGAAGGGCTACTTCCTCTCCCTCGAGATTTGTCAATTTATAAGTGGATGGGCCTAATTTTGCAGAAATCTGGTACGGGCCTACCCATAGATGTTGAAATTTCGTATGCATTCCTTTGCCCTCGTGATTATGGTCCCATTTTAGGACTAAGTCCCCGACTTCAAAATCCCTCTTGCCGGATTTCCTTTTATCGAACCATCTCTTAACTATGTCCTGGTGATGATGGAATCGATCTTTGGCTTCGTGTCAGGCTTCTTCCAGTCGAAGCAGGGTGTTGATCCTGGATTGCAAGGCTTGGCTACCAGAACCCCGAGAGGCTTGGGATAATTGCAAGGAAGGTAGTAAGATGTTTGGGGGAAGTATGGCTTCCTTGCCATAGACGAGAGTGAAAGGGGAGACACCTAAAGCATTCTTCGGGGTTACTCTATCTGCCCATAAGGCGTTTGGGAGAGCCACATGCCAACTTCTCTGGTTTTCTATCACAGTTTTCTTGAGGATTCGAATCAGATTCTTGTTTGAGGATTCAGCTAATCCGTTTCCCTGAGGGTAGTAATTGGCTGAATAATGCAACTTAATTCCCCATCCATAAACAAATTCATTTATCTTGCAAGATGAAAAATAAGTAGCATTATCAAAAACAAGGGAAATTGGAACCCCAAACCTGGTTATGATGTTCTCTTTCAAGAAGCTGATAACTGCGTCTTCATTGATCTTGCGCAGCGGGATGGCCTCCGTCCACCTGGTGAAGTAATCGGTAGCCGTCAGAATGTATCGTTGTTGCAATGAAGAATTTGGATTTATTTCTCCGATAACATCTATGCCCCATTGCTCAATAGGTTCAGAGATGATGACCGGCTGCAATGGGCCTGCGGCCTTAGGTAACTTCCCAGCGCTTCTTTGACATACATCACAGTTTCGCGCGTATGTGTGGGCATCTCGAAACAGAGTGGGCCAGTAATAACCAGCTCTTAGTATCTTGTGTGCTGTCGTCTCCCCTGAATAATGGCCACCTGCGGGGCCATCATGCAATTCTTTGACAACTTTGTTTGCATCCTCCTTTTCCAAACACCTAAGAAGGACTCCATCATAATTCTTTCTAAAAAGAATCCCATGAATGATCTGATAGGGTGCCGACTTCAAGCGGAGTGCCCTTCTTTGTTTAGAATTCCAGTGTTCGGGTAGATATCCTTGCTGCAAATAGTGCACTAGATCCCTATACCATGACTGGGGAGCTGTAAAGATATGGCATACCTCAACCGAATTGAGCTCAGCTTCATTTCTCCAATGGTGCTCTTCATCAGTCGAGTTTCCCGCCAGTAACTTGCATAGACCTTGTCCTTTGATGATTGTAGCCGGTTTAACTTCCAGATCATACTCCTGCAGAGCTGTGACCCAGTTTCCTCTCCTCTCTCCCAATTCCTTTTGAACGAAAAGGGACCTAACAGCTGGATGGGGAACTATGACTTTAGTTCTGTTCTTCAAAATGTATGGCCTAAACTGCTTGACTGCTTTGAAGACTGCGTAGGCATGCTTGTCAACTACGGGGTAATTCAGCTCAGCCCCTTGCAGACCAGTGCTCATAAACGAAATTGGGTATTCGTCCCCCAACTCCACCTTTTGCGTGAGTACAGCTGCGAGAGAATCATCCGAAGCGAAGGTATACAAGATGAAATCTTTATCAAAATCTGGGCTTCTTAAGGAAGGAGCCTTAGCTACAGCTGCCTTGATATCTCTAAATGCGTCCTTCTCCAAATCTGTCCACTTGAATTGTGTGCTTTGTTTAACCATCTGCTGTAACGGCTTAACGATTTGTGCAAAATCCGGAACAAATCTGCGGACAAAATTGATGGTGCCCATAAAAGACTGCATAGATTTTTTGTTGTGAGGCATTGGGATCTTATTAATAGCTTGGACTCTTTCTTGGTCGATTGACACTCCCGCTTTGGAGATGACATGACCCAAGAGCTTACCTTCGGGTACAGCAAACACGCTCTTCTTGGGATTCAAGGAAATACCATACTTCCGGCAACGGTCAAAGATGTGCCTCAGATGAACAACATGATCTTCCCTTTTCTTCGAAAAGACTGTCACATCATCTAAGTAAACAACAACACATTGTCCACCCAATCCTCGGAAGGCAATATCCATTGCCCTTTGGAATGTAGCTCCAGCATTTATCAGACCAAATGGCATTCTCCTGTAAGCGAAAGTTCCCCACTTAGTCCTGAAGGTAGTCTTGAGACGATCTTCCTCGGCTACTAACACTTGATTATAGCCAGAGAAACCATCGAGGAGAGAAAACAATTCAGATCCAGACACCATTTGTAGGATATGCTCCATTGAAGGCACGGGGTAGTTGTCTTTATCTGAGGCTTTATTTAAATTTCTGAAGTCTACACATAGCCTAATCTCTCCTGATTTCTTCCTCACGGGAACCAAGTTTGCAACCCATTCGGAATGCCGAACTTTGAATATTATCTTAGTGTCCAGGAGCTTCTTTAATTCCTTTTGGATCAGCGGTTCAAGAGTGGGATGCATCCTCCTTAACTGCTGCTGAAATGGCTTGACACCCGCTTTCATTGGTATAACATGCTGGATGATGCGGACGTCATATGTTTTCAGATCTTCATAGGTCCATGCAAAAACATCCTTGTACTGTTTAAATAGCTTAATGAACCTATCTCTTTCTCTTGGTGAACAACATTTTCCAAGGTTGACAAATTTTGGTTCTGCCTCGGTACCCAAATTGACCAACTCATGTTGCATTGATGAGCTGTTAGTTTTGGTATTAGCTGGTCTTTTGAACTTATTTTGAAGGTCGAAAAGCATTTCGAGGGACCTTACCCCCTTTGGCATGAAATTTCCTTTCTCGTCTTCCTTCTTCATCAAATCAGCATCATGTTCTTCCTCATCTATTGCGGCTCCTTGAAAACTGTCTTCGTTTGTCAGGAAACTGATAATTTGCTCATCATCATCGAATACTCTGAAGTTCGTGATGTTATCGGGAATGGAAGGCCTGAAAATCAATTCAATAGAGCATTTGTTATTTGACGGCACCAATCTGGAAGCAGATGTTGCTAACAAATCAGCAGCAGCATTTTGCAATCTGGGAATTGATCTTATATTGAAAGCGTCAAAATACATGATTAAATCCCATACCTCAGCCTGGTACCCTTTCAAGTGCGGTGAGAGACAGTGAATGGTGTCCCTTACCTGTCTGACAACTATCTCGGAGTCACCAAAAACTTTCAGGTACTTAACATTTAAGCCAATGGCCTTCTTTAAACCATGTACCAAAGCTTCATATTCAGCGGTATTATTAGTACAATCGAATTCTAATCTACAAGACAGAAAATACTTGTTCTTCTTTGGATCCATTAGAACGCAACCGGCTCCGGATCCTTCCAGAGTTTTAGAACCATCAAAGTATAATGTCCAAAAGGTATCTTTAGATTCAACTAAGTTAGTTTCTTTGTGGTCTATGTTAGCAACTAAATTGACTATGTTACAATCAATCTCATCAGTCCGAGAGAAATGAAGGAGATCGGACTGTTTGTCTGATTCATGGCAAAAGGTTTCAGATTGATAGTTACCCGGGTCCATTTCTAAGAAGTAATTTCCCAGGACCGAGGAAGAGAAAGCTACAGCCTCATTCTTTTCTTCTAGCTGGGTTACGTTTTGTTTCATATGAGGTTCCCTAAGAATTTTAATCTGATTCTGCCTGTTCTGATAAGGCAGCCATAGATGAGACCAATCGGTAGCAAAGTAGCCACTCAACTTGGTAGACCAATCCCTACTCAAAATCAGCCCATAAGCTTCAGGGATATCGACCACCATTATGTCAATAAATTGACAGACTCTAGGGTCGGCTGACAGTCTAATTAAAACATCTTTCATCTCCCCTATAACCTTGACAGCAGTCCTGTCTAATTGTATGATTTGAGCTGGAGATGGTACGGGCTGCCCATTAATTTTCTTACAAATTGAAAGTGGCATAACGTTTGAAGAAGCTCCGGAGTCTACCAGACAGTTATGAACATTGTGATTAAAAATTTCGAATGTCAGCAGAAATGGCAATGTTTGGGATTTGGATTTCCCACCGATGCTAGCCTCGTTAATTTCAGGATTGTCTTGAGAATCTGTTAATGTAGCGCTGGGTTTTGGTTGTAAAACATGCAGTAGTTTGTCTCGTTGATGGGGCAAGCTACACATGTCAAATATTGATACGTTCGCTTTAACTTTCTTGATATCTTCGATAATATCATACCCTATATCGGATTCATTCCCAATTCGAATGGACTGATCTGTTTTGTTCATGGTTTCTTTAGGTGGCTGAACTGTGTTGTCAGCGCTTGGCTGTTTGGCAGCTGTTTGGTTTACTTTGGGATGTGGGGGGATGATTGGTATATGCCTCCTAGGCGGATCTTTCGAAATTTTAGGCTTATGGGGAATGGTGACTGGTACAGGATCCGCAATTGGGCCCTTGCTGCGAGTGGCAACATTTATGGTAGAGGGAGAGCTATCTACGTGATCTTCTTCTACTAATTCAGTCATAGGTACCCAATCCCACAACACCATAGTAGTGTCCGGGGTTGGTTCCTCTAACTCAGGGCTTGAATCTTCTGGAGGATCATCCTGGTCTGGGATCTGAGAATCTAACATTTGGTTCATGACCAAGCTCATGGAATTGATCCATTGAGGGCAGCTCTTCTCCGAGTGTGGTTCTTGGTGAAAGGTGCAGAAATTTTCCATCCCAATCTCATTCAAGTTTAAAACAGGGGCAGTGTTCATTGGTGGGTGAGACTGTTCCCCGTCTTCCCTCCTTTTATAGAATGGCTTGAAAGGTTTCCTAGATGTACTAGCAGCCTTGTCTTTCTCAAGATCTATGATTTTGTTAGATAATTTTTGCATCATTTTAACTACATTTTCCATATCCGTAGATGGCTCTTCTTTGCCTCTCGTGAGGAGCAAAGGTTTCTTGCTAGCTGCTGGTTTTGTTTCCACATCTAAGGCATGTTTAGCAATGCTATCAGCCTCTTCCTCTATCTTTCGAGCTTCCTCAAAATTCTCTATCAGGGTCGTTTTCTTGGATCGCTTTACAAACATTGCGATTGGACCTTCAAGAGCTATTGTGTAGTATTCAATCAAAGACTCTTCTGTGGGTTTGTTAGTTTCACTAAAGTTATTTAACAGTGTTGTGAATCTTTGATTAAAGTCTTGAACCTTTTCCTTCTTCTCCATTCTCATGGATAAGAGTTCTTTCATAAGCATGGCTACAGTCTTTTGGTTCCCGTATTTCTTAAGGAAACACTTTTCGAAATCATCCCAACTAGAGATTGAGCTGGGTTGAAGGCTAAAGTACCAAGATGATACCTTAGGCTCGAATGTGTACGGAAACAACCTGCAGACTACGTCTTCATGTTGTACATTCAAAAGGTTCAGAGCTAAGTAAAAACTCTTGAGGTGATCCTCCGCCGAAATGGCTTTCCCTGGATCGTACTTAGGCAAGACCTTTTATGGGTTTTTAGGGAGATTATGGAATGGTCCAGCTAGGTTCAGCGCTCCCCTTGCTCTCCAAGCAGGTACAGCCATGTTTGGGTTTGGATGCGGAGACCCTGGTGGAGAATTGTAGGGTGAATCCTGTGGAGTGCTTTTGGGAGTGGTGACTTCTTCGAGATTTTCCTGGTCCGCCTTGTTAAGAGTGCCGGAGATTTCTTCCAACGTCAGATTTACCAGTTCTTCAAAACTTTGAACGAGGATTGAATCACGGGTGTATTGCGGCTCCTTTCTGGGTGTAGTTTTCTTAGGGAGGAAGTTGACAGCGTTTAAACCACCTAGTTGTCTAACGTAAGATCTAGTATGTCTTCTCAAGTCCTCTATTTCTGCAAAAGGAACAGCGTACAAAGCATCCTGAGGCTCAGGGTCAGAAATGAGGCGTTCTTGGTCTGTTAATCCAAGATCTGGGCTGTTTGAAAAGTTTTCTTCAAGCGGGTTTTCAGTGTTATCTATGACCGTGGAAGATTTTCCTCTATCAGCCATGCACTACAGGCCCTCCTTCTAGCGCCAAAAACTGTTGATGCCTCGGATATCGTAGCATCAATCAGAAAGGGATTCTCCCCGAGAGACGGTCCCAATTAGACTATCTCCCGTTTGGTGTAGGGAATCCGTCCGGTTAGCGGTTCCGGCAACCGTGGTTTTGGACTTTAAATCCGATTTTACCGGTTATGGCCCGATCCACCTTCCTTTTGGGTTTTATGTGTTTTATATGAGATGCACATGCCTAAATTATACTTAATCTAAATGCAGTTGAAACAGATCTAAATCTAGAAACGGGAACACGTCTATCTATCCCTGCAGGGAACACGCTTAAGGGAGGAGCAATCAGCTGTAACAGTTATCGTAATGAAAGAACAGATAGCTATTATTTCTCACAATGAAAGCTACAGCCACATGAATATCTTGAGAAGGTAGCTTCTCATTCAGCATGGAACGCATCTATTGCTCAGACAACAGAGGGAAACGAAAGAATAAAGAACGCATCTATTGCTCATAAACAGAAGAAAGCAAAATTATTTAATCTATGTAACAAAATAAAGAAACAGATCTAAACGTAATAAAACTGGAATTAAACTCAAGGATCCCTGCAAGGAGCAATTTAAAGTTATGAACAATGAGCCACATGGATTACCCGGAAGAAAGAACAGTTAGCTATTCGATCTGGACAAAGGAATCTACAGCAATACATTTCATTGTTCACAAAATAGAGAGAACGCATGCCTAGAGGAGGGCAAAATCATTAACGCAAAGAAATAATTCAGAAGTCAAGAATGATCTCACATTGTAGAATTGCAGTCATTAGAATAGTCCAATATAAAGCAACCCAACATTCCAAGCAAAACGTCCATCTCCCGTGGCTTCTATTAGAAAATTCAATTTACAGAACCGATACAAGATAGCTCATATCATTTGCCCAAAATTTTCATTCCCTGCCAAAAGTCCTTTCTAATCTTTCCTAGCTTCTATTTATAGTTACAAATATGCCCTCCGGGCTGACACCTAGCATTCCCCACTTGTCATTTACAGGAATTTCCACTATAATCAACCACCAAAATGGCCATTTCCTTTACAAAAAATATTTTGACAAAAATAGGGACAGCTGTCCCACGGCTTACGCCTTACATATTCAAAATATACATAACAGAAAATTTGCTAACATCAAGCGTTCCCTGCTGGGCACGTGTTTGTCTGCAAAGAGTGGCTCACTGAATTCAGCCTCTTCATTCCTGTGCGTGAGCCTCTTCTGGCAAAGGGTCGCCTAAGTTGATGGTCACTGATGCTGCCTGGGAAGAGGCCCTCGAATCCCCTGCTGATGCTGCTCCTAATTGGGAAGGGGGAATGGGACTGGCCAGACTTTCTGCCATTGTTGGGGAAGAGGCTGCTGGGAGAGGGGCTGCCGGATCTACTGATGCTTCTGCTGCTGCTGCAGCTTTCCTGACCTCCTCTTCTATGTAGCTGTGCCACACACCTGTGTCTCTTATGATTATGTTTGCTGCAGCAGGAAACAGGATTTTCTGAGAAGTCACATTCTTCCCGAGCTCTGTTTTAATGCTTTGTACTTCTGCTTCAGCAGCTTGATATGTTTCCTTCAGCAGATGGTTGTGAAGTGTTGATGAACCGATGTAATGTTGGAGATCATCCATGGCAAGGACATCAATGCTTTTCACGTACTCCATCTGGACGCCTAGCTCTTCTTTCAGTTGAGATAACCGCTGCTCCTTTCCCGGGAAGTCTTCTAGGGTCTGAGGGAAACTCAATGAGCAGTTGTCATGGACTCCTTTGAGCTTTTGGTATAGGTTGTTGATTCTATCTGTGGTTTTCTGCACACTGGCCATCAGCTTATTGGCACAGTTCCGGCCAAACTCCAACAAGGCTATATCTTCATTAAAATCTTCCACGGCCTTGAAAGGAAGATGCGGGGGGAAAGGTCCTTTCCCTTCCCTCCATGCCATCTGATTTATGACATTTGCCTTGACACGGGTATTCTTAGCTTTGAGCCTGTGGGCTTCCGTATTGACCTCTTTTAGTCTACCCGTCATGGCCTTGAGTTTGCATACCTCATCAGTGATTAGCTCTTGAGATCCATACACTTGCTGTAGGATGTTGCATGACAGCTCGTGGAAGGGGGACATGTCCAAGGTTCTGCTTTCCGCTTGCTCTAACCGCTCAGCTAATGCCTGCTTGTCTGCTTCTAGCTGGGAAGCCTTTTCTTCTGCTCCACTCTTCTCCGCTTCTGCAATCATTATTTGGAGTGCTAGCTGGTCCTTTTCCTCCTCCAGGTAGCTGTACTTGTTTGCCAACTCCTTATGCTCAGCGTATAAGCAATTGTATTTGTTCACTGCCAGGTCTCTTTGGGCTTGCTCATTAGCCACATTTTGTTGTAGGGTACGTGCTCTCTTCTTTGTCAATATATTTTCTTTGACTATAACCCCTACATTGGCAAATGATGCCTGTGCTGTTGCTATGGCTGCGGATGCCATGGCGATGGGATCTGCGTCTGTGTTCTGCATGACAGCGACCTCTCGGCGAGTAACTATGTCATCATGGAAGGGACTTTTAATCCTCTCTTCTGATTGGAGGACCATTGCTTTTCTTTTCTTATCATAAACAAACTCATTCCATTTGGACACCGTACGTTTCCCAGATGGAGTGTACGGTACAATTGGTCGGTTTATGATGTCTATGTCTTCTTCCATAGGTGGGGTCCGGACTTCCTGAGCGGGGTCTGTTCCTTCCTTTTGGGTACCAGAGCCACCTGCTTGAGAGGTGTCTATCTCCATGTCTTGCACCCCGGACCTACCTGCCTCGGTATTTTCCCTTGTCTTCAATTCTTCCTCCGCCTTCTTCCTTGCTTCAGCTCGTTCAGCCTCTGCTTCTTTCTGCTTTTGGGCTTCTTCAGCCTCCTTCCGCAGTCTTTCATTTTCAGCGTCTTGTTGCTTTCTCGCTTCCTCGGCTTCCTTTTGTAATCTTGCCTCTTCTCTTAATCTGAGCTCTTCCTGAGCTCGGGCATCCTTGGCTTCTCTCTCCTTTTGTTGGGTGGTCTTCTGGGCTCTGGCTGAGCTAGAGCTCGCTCCAGTACTTTGGCGACAGATCCGTAGCTCAGTCATGTTGCTGATGCCTCTGAATGCTTCCTCCTCGGCATCGGGGTAGTGGGAGTATTCGAAGTTAGCATAGTTCCCCTTGCAATGCTCGGCCACTTTACCCTTTCTGTCGTTCCTGTGGAAGATGACCTCACCGAAATGGAAGGCCTTCAACTCTTGAACAAATTCGTCGGCAGAGGCCACCCCTGAAAACTTGTAAGCACCTATGCAGAAAGGTAGGGGGGGAAAGGAAGCCTTGTGTAGCTTGTGGAGGAATGCTCCAATCCCATCCAAGAAGAGTTGTCTTACTGCTTCCTTGAGCACCACATAGTCTGTGGCATACTGCGGCAATATGTACGGGGGCTTAGTCCCTCCGAACATTCTCAAGTAGGTACCCTGTTCTGAAAAGTAGAAGTCCCCATAATCCTCAAGGACTTCCAAAGCGTTTTGTGACAGGCAACCTGGTTCTTCCTTGAACATTTTCTCGTATAGGGGCATGATGAACCCCTCATAGATGAGTTTGTAGCTGGGCTTGTAATTCTGAGCCCACAACATCTTGAATGCGATGTAGACCGGGGCTGTGGCCCTATCCCATGTACACCCCAATCCGGGGAACTCTATCTTGGCCAAGATACAATCTATTAGGTATGAAGACATGAAGAATTCAGCCTTCTTCACGGCCAGCCCGGGCTTAGCAGCACTTATCATTGAGGCCAGACTATCTGACAAGATAGTGGCCCAGTCAAACACTGTCCCCTGAAATGCCACATAGTGAATAATAGGGACCCACTGAATCTTGTATACTGTGCCATCGGGCATGCCGAATATTCTGCATAGCATTAAAGCTATCAATCTGAAAGGGGCCCTCAGGTTCTGCACGTCATATTCATCATTTCCCTTCTTTCTCAAATGCTTCCCCCCCCTTAATAGCTTCTTGGCCATTTCGACATTATCCATTTGGCCCAACCACTCGTCAGTCAGAGCTTGTTGGACACGGGGAAACTTGTAGGCTGCCGCAATATACGCGGGTTGAAACGAGGCGATAGCCATTTTCCCGCTATCATTTATCACTCTCCCTTCAGCATCCGCATGTTGGAGTATCCACCCGATCACTTCAGCACAGGGGAACAGCTCAGGGCGGGTAGCGGCTCTAGTTATGCCCGAGGCTCTGATGTTAAGATAGATTGGTGCTTCCTCTAGCAGCATATCTGGGATTTCTTGGTCCCGGATCATTCTGTAAATGTCTCCCCATCTGATTTCTGGAGGGACACCAGTATTGCACCTAGTGTCTTGGAGCGAGGTTTCAATCTTGGGAGGGGCAGGCTTCTTTTCTGCCATCTTAGCTTTCTTCTTACCGGTTTTCGGCATCTTGTTTTATCCCTGATAACATCCATATCACAGTCATTATTTGAGCACCAGGCTGTAAAGTTTTAGCAGAGAGTAACATTGCTTGACATTAATGAGATAAGTCAATGAAGCAAATATTTAGGAAGCAAAACATCATTTTAATCATAAGACACATATTGAAACATTCGAAGCTCTTAAAAGACGAGTATGGGATAAGCTATGTTGCGGAAGCTATTGGTTTTCGGACCGATAGGTGATTCGCGGAAGCAATTGGCTTCCGGTTCCGCCTCGCGGAAGGAGATGTCTTTCGTTATAGCTGCGGTTGGAGAGGTTGATGGCGGGGAGACGCGGGTTGACTCGGTGAGGGCTATGGATGCTATCGTCACGCGCGGCCACTCGCCGAGTCACTACGGGAGACTTTAGTCCGAGCGAAGGTAACGGCGCCGGGGATATGCTGACGGGGGGTGCTAGGGCGGCTGAGGCTTCGAGTTTCAGCTCGTGTGTAGGGGCTAAGGCTTATGGAAGGGGCCAGGGTTTTAAGTCCGAGTTAACGGCCCGAGACATGGAAAGCCCATAGGGTTTCGACGTCTTCACCTAAGACGAGGGGCGCGGCCCGGGGTTTAAAAAAAACAATGGGGCATGGTTAACCGCCCGCACCCACCACTATTGAAATAAAATATAACGTTTTCACGAAGGCCTATGACGATTTCGTATAATGGAAACTCCGTTCACTGTACCTGACGGGCAAAACATAGCCCTTTACGGGTGTTTTGTCCGTCAAAACCCCACTAAAACCGTTGTTTTCCCCAAAAAGACAACGCAGTAGTGAAAATCAAGGTTAAGATCCTACCTGGAACCGTGGGGATTGCTTGAGCAAGGTGGCTGCGAGCACGGATGAGCGAGGTGAGCTGGAGCGATTTGCACGGTATCGCACGTCGTTGGCCGGAAAAACAATGGTGTATTGGTCGAGCCCCTACTGTATTTTATAAAGAATGGGCACGTGTGAGCCTTTAATTTGGTAGTTGGTGTGATTAAAACGGGGTTTAAATTCGCCGCGCGTAGCGGTCATGTCAAACAATCTCGGTTTTCGTGCAACCGTCATTCGCGGGACATTTTGCGAATCGCATCCGCCGTTGCGGAAGGGTTCAATGAAAGCTTTCGACGTTTCGGGGCTTAATGCGGAAAGGAAACTCGAAGCCTTCCGCGAGAGACCGCCGCGTAGCGGACGGGTAACGCCAAAGCTTCCGCCCTTTCGGAAAGATATAGCGAATGCTCCCGGTATTTTCGGAAGACTTTTGCGAAAGCTTCCGCAAACCAAAATTTCAAAGTCTCGTTGATTTTTTCGGGAAGGTTTGGCGAAGGCTCCCGCTAGTTTCGGAAAGCTTTTGGGAATGGCTTCCGCCGTTTCGGAAGCAAAACTTATACTTTTCCGCATATTCACCCGGGGTCGTTTCCGAGTCCTTTGCCGAGCGGTTTAAGCGATTGGCTTCCGCCGTTTCGGAAGGGTATCCCGAAGGCTTCCGCGGTTTCGGGAGCAAAAGGCTGAAGGCTTCCGCGATGGTTCTCCGAAAAATTCTAAGTTCTTTCATAGCTTCGGAAGGGAATCGTGAATTCCTCCGCGGGACTTATCCGAATGGCTTCCGCCGTTTCGGGACGTTTTATTGAATTCCCCCGCCGTTTCGGGAAGGAAACTCCAATTTCTCCGCGGACGGTTGCAAAATGTTCTAAGTGTTTTCCGGGAGACTAAGGCGAATGTGTCCCGCCATTTCGGGAGGAGAGCCGGAACCTTTCCGTGGTTGTGGAAGGCTTGGGTGAAAGGCTCCGCTGTTTCGGGAGCTAAGCCGTTTCGGAGCTTGAACCGTTCCGCAGAAGCAATGATCGAAAATTTTCCAAGTCTTTTACTTCGGAAGAAGTTGATGAATCCCTTCGTGTTATTTCGGCAAGTTTACCCGAATGGCTTCCGCCGTTTCGGGAGAACAACTTGAACCTTTCCGTGGTTGCGGAAGGCTTAAGCGAAAGCTTCCGCCGTTTCGGGTGGTTTTGCCCAATAGCTTCCGCGGATTTTGACAAAGAAAATCTAAGTCCTCCTTTCGGAAGGTTGGACGTTTGACTCCCGCCGTTTCGGGACAATGTCTGAATTATTCAAAACGTTTGGGACAAACTAAGTTATCTTTTGGCTCATGGGGAAAACATGGAAGGATTGACGGCAAGCTGTTCAGCAGGGAAGTAAAATTTTATGCTGAAAACAGAACTGACGGCTGGGATGGCTTCTCAAGCAAACTTTCTACAAAAAATACAGGAGGGGCCCCAACATGTACAAAATTTTGGGGAGGGGTGTTGCTGCAACAACAGATCTTAGATCCACAAAAAGTGGCCAACTGTCCTACATCTAAGGGGTGCCAACCTAATTCCCTTGATTTGAATTATTTATGTGATCTTTCCATGCAATGTATACATCTATCATATGTGCAATATCAGGGTAATTTGCATGCTCTAGTTGCAACTGGGATTTGCAAAAATAAGATGTGATATCCTTGTAGCAGATCTTGGACCAAGAATCTAGAAAACTCTGCGAGGTGATCTCCAACTGATTCGGAACCATGATGAAGTATTTGAAGAGTGAGATTTCCATTTGAGTAGCATACCATATGGATTAAGCGGTTTGATCCCTTTGATCTCCCACCTCGGAAAGCCTGATATTAGCTAGCATTGAGTCAACCAACTCAGCAAAAACGGAAATATCCATACTCTCAAGGTGATTATCTATCAACATCCATGGCTTGCCACATATTTTATGTCCCTTTTCAATCATTTGTGCAATTTCTTCACATACAAGTCCCCAAGACATGATAAAAATTCTATCTCTCATTAATTTATGTTGATCAAGATGAGACATAGTCTGTGGGATATTCTCCATGTGTGCATTCCACTCACACAACTGCTCATAAGCTGAGTGTGCCTTCTTTCTTTGATCCATGTGATCATCTAGATGGTCTGGCAAGCTATCAAAGGCATTGAAGTCATCTTGAATCTAGTTTAGGCCCAAAAAGTATTGAGTTTAGGTCTGTTTGAACTTAGTGTTACAAGCAATGGCTTCATCCTTAAACTCCTGGACAATCAATTTGAAGAATTCAGAAAAAGCACCATGTTCCTTAACCTGCTCTAGTTGAACCTTAAGTTCAGCGAAATCATTAGCTTGCTCTAATACTTTCTCTTCAGCAATCTGCTTTTGCTGAGTGAGTTGGTGAATTTGATCTTGAAGATTGTCCATGGCGGGGTTATGCTGAGATTTTAAATCTTCAACATGTTTTTCAAAAGTTTGTTGAAGTGAATCCTTCTCTAGCTGAAGTGCCAAATTTTTGGCCTTCTCTTCTTACAATGTAGCATTCAAGGTGGAGACAAAGTAACTCCAGCAAAAGCTCCCATGGCAGCAACAACATCAATGGATTCTCTCTATGGATCATTTGTGGCTTGTTTCCAAATGACCTGATTGGGTGCTGGTCCAACCTGTAGTTTCCCTGAATTGGTTATTTTTCGTGCCCTTTTAAGTGTGGATTTTCTTCTTTTCTGAAAACAATAATCCCCTAGGGTCACCGTATCATCTTCACCAAATATGTTGTATCCTCTATTGTAGAGGCCAAGAGCCTAGTATCTAGAAGAATATGATTAGTTTGATTTACAGTAGCAACCATGGATTGTGATGAACTCTGAGAAGTAAATGGATTAGGTAGATAAGATGAAGACATGGCAGACAATTTGGAAGGAAGAAGAGCAACAGTTTGGGTGTTGATTTGAGATTGTGAAGAAGTGAGATTTGGAGTTGATGGAGGATTAAGATGAGCGCTAGTAGATTGTTGGACAATGGTGGTATCAACTGGAGTATTCAATGTAGAGGTAATGGGTAGATCAGAACTTTGTGTGGATATGGTAGAAGGGTTAGATGTAGTAGATGGATTATGAGGTGAATTGGATACATCTTGTTGCATAGGATCATCTATAGTAGGTACATCTAACATACCAGTATCTTGAGATTGATGAGGGATATTACCATTAACATTTTGAATAGAATTTTCAACTAGTGGTTGAGATAGTTATTGAGTCATAGGTGTTGGGTTAACTACTTCTATAGGTCGTTGTTTCTCTAAATCAATAATATCACTAGTACAAGTACGTAAAGGGGGATTAACTACCAATGTGGCAGACTTCTTAGTCTTAACAGAAAGATCAGAAAGTATTTTGGAAACAGAGGAAGCATCATAAACAGATTGAGAGTGAGTGGTTGACTTAATTTGGAGAGCATGGGTCTTATGTATAAGAAAATTAAGGTTTTGAATAGGAGTGGTCGAAGAACCATGTTCCATATGCTGCTTACCTTGTTTCTTGTCCACCTCTTTCTGTGTACTGGACTGAGATACAGCTGATCTTAGGACTATATCTTTGTTGGTATCTTTCAAGGCTTCTCTAGTAGCATCTTGTTGTTTTTGGAAGAACCTGTTTCTTTCTTCCAATACCCTGACTTTCTGGTGTTGTTATTATTCATGTACTAGAATCCTTTGACCTGCATTAGGTAGTCTGTTGAGCACTTCCTCGAAGGAATGAGCATTTTGATATATGAATTCATCAAGATAGACTTCATGAACATAAGAATTCTTCATTTGAGCTTGAACACAATGTTATTCTATAAGACCCTTAGGGTCATGCATTCTCTTTCCAAATGTCCAATGTATCGTGGAAACTTGGGCCATGCTCTCCTCTTCAAGGAATGGAACTGGACATGAACTCACTCATACAGAGTCTGGAAGGCTACCTCCTAGAGCACCATCATGTCTGGAATCACCTTGGGAAGAAGGTGAACTGACTTGCTTCCCCAAATCTTGACATAAGTGAAATTTTCTCCCACATACCAGTCTCCCATAGTGGAAACCAGGGAAATGGAATCTTCAGAAATCCTGGGAGAAGCCCTTTTGAAAATGGCATAATAGGCCGCAGAGATGAACTAGTCACAAATATCATAGATGTGTGGGGCATAATTATCTTCCCATAGAATTGAACAATAGATGTGAATAAGGGTTTTCTCCCTGGTCCAATGCCAGTCCAATGCAGCATAGGATAAATATGCACAAATGATATCCATCATATAGGTTGACATGAAAAAACTAGTCCTTTTTACTGTTGGGGTCTTCTGCACCACGGAAATTGCAATTGTTGACACATATCTGTCGACAGGGTTTCACTCTGCACAATGTCAACAAAGCTCGACACAAAATCCCATAGATACCGGCTCGAAAAGAGTTTAGCCTTTATAGCAACACTCACAAAGTGAGTGAGGTCTCACCCGAGGCACCTAAGGGGGATACAGGAACCAAGCTTCCATAGGTATAAGAGGACATGCATCATTCACAGTTAATCACAACATAACTTAGAGATCGACATAGTTAAAAATCACATCTTAATATCATCATCGCATACAAAGACATATTAATCAGGTCTACATAGTAACCCATCATAGGAACATATTCAACAAATACGTAATACATATCATGACTGCGACATAACATATCTCATTATAACTGCGACATAACACAAATAATCGTAACTGCGACATAACACAAAAGAGACAAAATCATGGTCGGAGAATTCCTTCTCATTAAAAGTGAACTTCATACATCAAATCCAGAATCAACTAAAACACATATCCACAGAACCAATCCTCAATAAATCAGATCAAAATACAAAGATGTGAATCCATAGTTCATAATACAAGGTCAGATGCCATGATCCAAAGATAATCTATGATATCCTAAGGCCTACAATGTTACTTCTATTTATAGGCTCAATGGCCATTACAAAATTAGTCCACTCCGCAAAGTGGCCATATCTTAACCACTAAGTATAGATAACTCTACTCCACTTTATCCACTTTGTCCACTTTACTTCCTCTTGATTCGCTTTGTTGTGCTCCGCGATTGGTCCTTTTCCCTTGTCGTTGTCCCCTTTGTCGCTAGTTGTACCAAAAATTCTGCAACTTAGCCCCATGCCAACAGGCGCCCAACAAAAACTTGTGGCTTTCCCTCGAGCCTCTTCATTCAAACATTGTTGGTGTGTTTAGATGTGTATTGAACTCTCTGTATGCTACTTTGATTTAGTCGATAGCTTCCCTCACTACAACTTTGAGAATTGTGCATTCCTCAACCTTCTGCTCCGTCAGATGCTCACTTTCTTACTGCTGCACTCTCTCTAAATTTTCTTTGATCTGCGTCAATGCTGGCATAGCTTCAACTACCAGTAGATCAATTTTTTAATGCAACTCATCCAACTGTGTTTTTCTCCTATGCTATTTGGTCCACGCCTTGTTGACATGGTACTGCAATTCCTCCAATTCTGTTTCTTTAGTCATATGTGCAAGTAGGGGCATGTCCTTTAGTGAGCCCCTTAATGCCTCTAATTGCGCCTCTGCCTCGCCGAGTTGCACGTTCAATTGGTGCAACTAATCGTCTTGCACAAGACTTCCCAAAAATCGTGAGACTTGCTCTACTATGTGTTGCACTACCTTCTCCAATTCTGCGATCTCCATCGCAACATCCTCAATAGCATTCTTCCCCGCTTCCAATTGCTCTAGTGGTGTGCTTGGCGCCACCCTCTTTTGCAATTACTCATTAACTTTTCTAAGATCCGCAATGACTGCAGATAGCTTTAAGGCCTTGGCCTCCATGACCATCTCTTTAGATATCTCTGGCGCATCTTCGCATGCCATATAAATGGCATGTTCCAGCCTCTTTCTATCATCCAACACTCTCTCCCTATCTTTCATTACTATCTCATTTTCAGCTCGGAGTTGTTCAATATCCGCCTTGACACTTCTTGCCTACCTCTTGTAATTTATCATCTAATCGTGTGTCATTGCTTCGCGCTCATTAATTTCTTCGCTAACCCTAATGTGGGTGCGATGTAGCATGAACATTGGTAGCATATTGAGATCGATACTTACAGTATCCAGTCCGCACAAGGTGGCGTCTAACTCTTCATTTCCTTTAGTGATCACACCAAGTAGCACCTGTACGATACCTTGTTGAGTTCCAATATCAATTTATGTGTGTCGCTTCTCATGTTGACTTGCCCCTGCAAGTCCTGGCTATACCCTGGTCTCCATAACTACATTGCTCAACATTTGTAGTAACTACGACACTTGATGGAAGTAGTATGTCACATGATGGGTTACTTTGGCTTGATTTTCTTCCGGCACCATTTTCATTATGTCCAGCAGCATGTTCATTTGTTCATTAGGGATACCGACAGTGGTACTCCCTTGTCCTCTATTCTTATTCCTCTTGATTCTCACTTCTTGTCGGTGTGCATCTAACTCTGAATCTGTTGGAGTGTCGGTCTACCCACCCTAACTTTCACCCATTTGTCCTGATTGGTCATCCTCGCCTTCATCTTCGTCCTATAAGTCTTTTGTTTCCATCTGCATCTTTGGTACATCTGTTGGATTTCCATTCTCCAGATTCGACAGTTGGTCGTCACCAACTGAGGCCTTCCATTCATTGGTCCATTCCTCTATGAAGGAATCCAGCTCGTGTTTAGTCAGTTTATACTTTGTTTTCAGCCACTACTTGGCCGGTTCTGCATGTGCTTGGATAAATATTTCTTGAGGCCCCACCACGAGCCTCACAATCCGTCGATATTTTGTTTTCGCGACCTCTGTCAGTCATGGAACTTTTACTACTTGTGCGCACAATTCTTCCAAGTATATGTAAAATTGAATATTGTTGTCATGCTTCCTATATTTATCATTCAATGCCCATATATTTTGATATCAGGCCCCTCGACACACTCTATCATACTCTGTCACCATCCCTTGGTACTGCGGTGGCTCCATCCATGCGACCAAATCGATTAGCAGCAGGAGCCATGAGTAAGTGATGGGATTACCCTTTTCTTGTGTTGCGACTATGTCCTCCATCAATTCATTCAATAGAAAGAGTAACCAGCTCATCTGAACTCCGACCGCACATTTCTCTGCTAATGCGATTACCCCTGATGTGCACTGGTTGGGGTGGTTTTTTTGCATTATTTTGATAGCCAACAATTTGGCTGCGAGCCTGAAAACTTGGTCATTGATTGTGTTGACTAGGTACCCCCGGGTGTTTTTCTCCAGCCCATATTTAACTTTCATCTTTGCAGCCAACTTTTTGTTGTTGTCTTTTCCTTGGAAGTACTGTGATGGATCTACCCCCATCTTGGGAAATCCGATAATCCGTGCAATTAGATCAACGTTAATAGGGATCTTTCTGTCGAGCCACCAATAAATGTCATGCAGACAAACAAGGAATTTATTTATGCATGTGTTAACCTCTGCGGAACGCCCAAAATGTGGCATGTGGATAATTGACAGCAATCCTGATCATTGTAGTCCCAACGCCCATGGCATTGGTTCCCTTACAATTAGACCTCCTTCCTCCTAAACTCTTTCCATGACTATCTGTTGGGTGCACTTAAGATATGCTAACACGTCATGTTTGTTGTATTGCAGCTTATGCAGCCGCTGCAACACTCCACTGGTAATGTGGACACATTTCAGTGTTGCTGGTTCTACTATTGTGTACTTGTTATTTTTCCCAAGTCTTGTCAACGAATATCCTTCTCTCCTCGGTGGAACATATCCTGGAATGTTCGCTACAGTTGGACCTTATTATTGCTTGGCCCTTCCTCTCGATGTTGTCGCCTCATCTCCTATGGTGCCTAAAGTGCTCGCTTCTCCTCCTATAGTTGCAGCTCTCATCGTGTTGTGGGTGGTCTTGGTTCTTATTTCCATATCCACCAGACAATTAGAGCTTCTTTTCTTTCGAAATATCTGAGTTGGTGCGGATCCAATATCTGGTTTCTCCTCAACGATTGGTACCCTTGCAGCGGGTGGCTCTTGCATACTGGTGCTGGAGATCACATGATCCATCGCAATTGAATTCAATTCCCTTAGATCTACTCTTCGAATTCTTCAATGCTTTCACCTTCAACACTCACAATGCACAATGGGTCGAAATGTTTCCCTATGAGTCCTTTTATACCCATCGAATCAATTTGGACAATGATTACTCAAATCCACCATCGATTTACCCAATCTGACACAATGATGCGGCATTAAATGCATCTCGGTCCACTTGCATCATCATCCATCGCGTCTTAACTGCTTCATTTATTGCCTGATATGACCAGTTCACTCTTCGCTGGTGTCGACAGGTCCCAAACCTCTTCGTTGTTTTGTCGCTAGGAATATGTATTCCAACTTTGTCGTAGTTCCATCGACAAATGTATGAACTCAAACCTTGTCATTGTTTCATCGACAAACTCTCGAACTGTGTGGTGTACCTGTTTCATCATTATTTTTTTTTTTTTCAAGTCGACCCGTTATCTTCCTCAGTCTAGGTGCGTCGGGCTGCGTGATAGGGATTTAGCCAGATCCCATTCACTAAGTTCATCAAAAGTGTTCCATCCAACTTTTGAAACTGAACTACTCCCCCATTAGTAATGAAATTTATGACATATGGACAAATCCAATGCATTTGGATCTTACCTCGGTGTTTTGCGAACTTACTGACGTATAGGATTACCATGTCTCCGTGCTGAAAGTGATTCTTCTTGACATGGCGATCTTGCCATTCCTTCTGTCGATATTTTTCCACTTGTTGTTGAAATCCCGCAATGAAGAGATCTTCTTCTAGTTGTAGTAACTGCGCCAATGTTTCTTCAATCACCACGTCATCGGTCATGCATGTCACTACTGCTATGCACAGATTGGGGACAATGTGCTCCATAGGAATTACTGCTTCTTTTCCATATACCAGCTTGAAGGGGGTCTGTCCTGCCAATATTTTGCATGTTGTTCTATAGGCCCATAATACTGTAGGAATCTTCAAGTCCCATTCATCGCGGCTTGTATTGCACACCTTAGTGAGTGCATTCTCCAGAATTTTGTTCAGTGCTTCAACTACTCAATTTGGTTGTGGGTGGTATGGAGTACTTCTTCTATGCCGAATATGAAAATCCTCAGTCATTGCTTTGATGGTCTGATTTACAAAATGCACACCTTGGTCGCTCATCAATATTTTTGGACACCCAAACCTGGTGACCACATTGTCGAAAAGAAATGTTTCTGCTGTTGCAGTTGTGCAATATTTCACTGGTGCTTCTCCATCCCATCTTGTTAGGTATTTTGTCGTAGTAATGATGTACCGTGCACCCATCCTCTTTCCTGGTGGGTTAATGGGTCCCACAAATTCTACTGCCCATTTTTCAAAAGGTTGTAATGTCAATTGGGGCACCATTGACATCTCATCCCGTCGTGATGGTTTCCCCATCTTCTGACATATGTCGTAGCTATTGGAGTAATCTTCTGCATCGCCATGTAATGTTTTCCACCATAAGCTAGCTCTAAGTATCTTTCTGATGGTTGCACACCCTCCATAATTCCCTCTTGCAATCCCACTGTGAGCCTCAACCAACACTCTTTCTTTCTCATGTGGAGGGACATATCGACACATAATTTCATCTGGCCCCATATTGTATAAATGTCTCGCAATCAATTGGAAGTCAGCATATCTGAAAACTAATAGCTTCTTCTGATTAGTGGTGAACTTTTCAGGTGCTCTTCTCATGGCCAAAAACTAGACAATATGTTCATATTGGTCATCGACCATTTCAATGTGAAATAATTGCACGTCGGGAATACCTCCGTCAATGCTACTTGGTTCCTCACCCGATTCAATCCTCGACAAATGGTTAGGTTCAACGTTTAATCATCCAGGCTTTACGATTATTTCAAAGTCAAATTCCTGAAACAGCAGCAACCATAGACAGATCTTCCCCCCCAACATAGGCTTGTTGACCAAGTAATTCAGTGTTGAGTGGTCAGTAAACATCTTGAAGTGTCCTCCTAGTAGATAATGTCAAAAAATTTTCAATGCATATACCATCTCCAGGCATTCTATTTTTGTCATTGTATAATTTTTCTCTTTAGTCGACAACTTCTGGCTAGCAAACACGATAGGATGGCCGATCGACCCTTCTCAAGGATGGGCCAATATCACCCCCAGTGCAACTAACAAAGCATATACGTCGACATGGAATTATTTCTTCCAATCGGGGAAGGATAGTATTGGTGTTGCAACCATCTTTTCCTTCAATATGTCGAGGCTCTTCTGACACTCATCGTTCCATTCAAACTTTGCATCTTTCTTCAACAACTTCTCCATGGGTGCATTAATATCTCCATACCCCTTTATGAAATTTCTATAATATCCTGTGTGGCCCAATGTGGCCCTCAGTTTTGTTACTATCGTAGGCGCTGGTAAGTCAATAATGATCACTATCTTGGCTGGTTCGACCAACATACCCTCCTTGCAGACAATATGTTCCAACAAGATACCAAATGGTGCACAAAAAAAACGCTTCTTTAAATTGAAAGAGATATGATGTTGTCGACATCTTTCAAGCATCATCTTAAGTATCTCAACATGGTCTTTAACCAATCCGTACATAGCCCAATCATCCATATACACCACCAAGAACTTATGAATAAAATCTTTGAAAGAAACAACAACTAATCTTGAGAAAATTGCAAGGGAATTCTTGAAACCGAATGGAATTATTGTGTACTGATAACATCCCCACTCTGTTACAAAGGTGGATTTTTGTCGATCTTCTTTTGCAATCTTAATCTGGTGATATCCTGAGAACCCATATGTGAATGAATATACTTCTTGTCTTCCGACACCTTCAAGTACTTCGTCGGTAAAGGGCGTGGGGAATGGATCATGAAGGCATGCATCATTCAACTTCATTAATTCGATGCAGATCCAGATTTAGCTAGTATTCTTTTCCTGAACAACCATTGGGATGATCCATTCTGACTCTTCGACAGGGTCAATGATCCCTACGTCCAACATCCGCTCTATATCAACCTTCACTCATTCTTTGTATATGGGATTCAATCTATATGGTCGTTGCTTCATTGGATTAGCATCGGGTTTAAGGGGTATCTTCATCTCAAGTCCCCGGAAATTCCCTTCATCTCAGAAAATTTCATCAGAAACAAATCTTGAAATTCATGCAATAATTCTATGACCTTCCTGATTTTTGTGTCATCCCAATAATCTCCAATAGTGGCAAATTTTGGATTCTCCAATGACCTGATATTTACTTTCTTAATTTTCAATGGTTGCTTGAATATGTCGAATGGCACATCTGGCACTTCAATGTCGCGGATTCCTTCTTTCCTCCCGAAACATTGTAACATTCCATCATCATCTTTGGTGTCTTCGTCCATTGTGGTCCCATTGGTCTTTCGGTCGGAACTTTCTCAAAAGTATTTTTCGCGAATTACCTGCAGCACGCTATCAATTAGAGGATTCTCATCAGCAAAACTAAATGTGCAACTGAAGTTAATGGTTTTATAATCCCATGTGGTTTTTCCTCATCTCAACTCTACTGAGACGTACCAGCTTCGCGGAACTTTGTCTAACGTGTGGATGAATGCATGGACCCATTCTTGCTTTGGCCTCACCCCCCATGTAGCCTGAAATTTTCCCAGATGATCCCTTGGACCCATCCTTCCATCATACTTCTTTCCTTGGTAGCAATCATTTTCCCCAAATATTACTTTCATTAATCATCGACATTGTTCCCAGTTTGTTATTGATGGCTTGTGTGCACCCCACCACCTCGCTGGAGTGGCCTTCAATGCTTCATCTAATGCTAGCAAGCGTTGTGGCTCTTTGTCTTCAAACTCATTGATGAATATTTCTAGGTTAGGCAATCCTTTGTATGTCGGTAGATCATGTACTTTTGTCATGACCCATCTCATTGATTGAGTGATCCATGCACACTTCCTAAATGATACCTCACGAAACCGATTGTTCCAATTCGCTAGAGCCTCGTCAGATTCTAATGATGTCGAACTGATACTTTGCCACCCCAATTCTCGATTGGTGGTGGGATTGATGTAATCTTCTGAGATATTATAGATGTTGTCCCATCCTCCGGTGAGCTCATCTCTCATTGGTTCAACATACCTTTTTCCTTAAAGTGGATCAAGTGGAGCAATGACCCTCATGTCACAGTTCTCAAAAGACATCGTTCTTTTATTGAAATTTATAACTACCTAATTTTCCATTGCCCAATCTATCCCCAACAATGTAGGATATGGAATGGTGTTATCAATGATCTCTATGACGTCAAAATATGCATATGTATTCAATCCCTCTACCTTGACTGGTAGATGAGGCAACCGACCGATTGGTGTAACTTTGATCTGGTTTGCTAAATAGAGTTACACAGGGGACCATACAAGTTGTGGTTTCCCCGTCGCTTCCCATGTTTTCTTGGTTAGGATATTCACATTGGATCCTAGATCTAGAATGATGAAATCCATATCATATGCACCGATCTGGGCAGTCATCCTCATCTCCCTTCTTGTTTTATTCCTATATAGACGGTTGATTGCACGATCTTGTCTCCCCTCTTCCTATCGATACAAGAAGCAAGATATCTCTGCTAATGCTTCCTGATCCTTTGCTAATGTTAGACAAATTTCTAGAAAACTTTTCAAAGTACTGATCTTTCTTGGTGACTTCTCCGACATCGTCGGGTCATAAATTTGTGGTATCCCATAGACATGTTCTTTGTGGACTATAGTTTTCGATTGAACATTATTCTTTATTAGCGCATCTCGTGCTTCCCAAAAATTTTCTTTCTCTACTTCAACATCAAATCGTACCTGTTTCTAGATTGTGGACCGGACATTTGGTGGTATACTATCTTCTCTTGTCGCATCTCCTCCTCTGGTTACTACTGCCTCATTTATTGGTTGACTTCTTACCTTTGCTGAGATATTCTTCACATTCTGAGTTGGATTCGGATTCTGGTTTAGGTTCGGGTCTGGTTGCGGTTGTGGTGCATTCTTAGTCTGGCACTTTACGATTAGCTGGGGACAATCTTTGACAGTGTGATCAGCTGTGCTGCAATAGGTACACTACAGATTCGGATTTGGGAAATCCCTCTATTAGTGTCTGATTTTCCCACAATTATAGCATGTGATTGGTCCTCGACGTTGACCAAAGGTTCCTCCGCGACCAAAACCTCCACCATGACCACCGCGATATCCTCCTCCCAGTCCTCTTTTATGTGGGTTGAACCGTGACTGATTGTACTGTGGTGGATTATACTGCGACTGATTATACTGGGGATTATTATTCTGCGGCTGCTTATACTGCGGATGCACCTTATTATACTACGACTGCGCTCGATATCTTTCTGCATGTGGTTGCTCATATGCCTACACGAAGTAAGAGTCAATAGCACTTTCTTGAAGCAAGTCATATGCTTGACAATCTTTCAAATCATGATCGACGGATCGACAGAAGTTACAATACAGATTAGTTGGCTTCGACACAACCTTCTGTAAATACACTCATTTCTCCGAGCGATGGGGATTCTTGTCCTAAAAAATCAACACCAAGGCTTCCCTCCTTGTCTGAGTGGATTGGGCACACCGGACTGTAGATACTTGCGAAATACAAAACAGTGATCTTTATGATGCCCTTCAGACTTGCATCGACTACACCATACCTCTTCGTGAACTTACTTTCCTTTCTTGATCTTTGCAGCTAAATAGTCAAGTTTTCTAGCTACAACTAGATCTGGATCATACCAATCCCTGTTTCTCCAATCGACGAAGCTTCGAGCTTCATCTCAAGTTCCAAGGCCTTTGCCTAAGATAAGATATTTTGCTGCATCAATGGCATCTGGATGTGCGGTATCAACCCTGCAATAAACCATTCCTTGTTTTGCACATCGCTCATCCCAAAACTTACTTTAGCTATCAGATTTTTGAACCTATGATCAAAATACCATACCGACTCATTAGGGAATTGTTTTATCTCCTTCAATTCTGTGATGTACTGGGATTCTAATTTAGGCTTCTTAAACTCGTTGATCGGCCCAGCTCTGATTTCTGCCAGGGTCTTCTACTGAATTCCCGTAGGTACTTGTATAAATTTCATATACCAATCCTTTGTCCCATTACCCTAAAAGAGAGTAAACTTCATGTTGTCACCCGCCATCCTTGGTTTTCTATTGGTGTTTGTGGATCCACTACTGTTACTGCTATTGTGACACGCAGGACAACCCTGCGAAGAGCAAGTGTTTCTTCCTCATAATTTTGGCAAAGTGCACGGGGTTGTGGGTATGTTGTAGCTTTGGATTTGTCCTTCCTTAGGTTTAGGGGTATCTTTCTCATCCTCTTCATCATTGTAAGGTTTCTTAGTCCCTTGTGGCCCCACTTCGCAATCCTCCATTATGGTCGCACTAGGACTCTCTCTCTCTATCTCAGTCCTCGTCTTCTTCTTCGGTCTGAACCTCGCCCCACTTCTTAGGAGGCCACAATCTTCCACAACTTCCCTCACAATTTCATCGTAGCTCATTTCCATATATCCCACATCATTCTATCATACCCGCATCTACACAGTACCCACAACCTCCGCACACCATATTTTTACTTGTCAGATTTCATCTTCAATGTTCCCTTTTCGCAAATGAGCATTTTAATCCACAATGGTAACTCCAATGGGTACCTTCTTCTGGGTCCTTTAAAGAATTTTCTTTCTGCGTCACTATACGATCTAACTGTGTCGACAACAAACTCAGTAATGTATCCTCACAAAATGCTATCTACCCATACGTCAACAACCCTTGAAGCTGTATTGTTAATGCGACTCAATTGCTGGATCAGTTCCGGGGTCCAATGCTCTGGCTCGCCTCCTTGGAAATTCTTCTTTTGAAAAGTTAGGTTAGCCAACCATTCATACAGCAGTATAGGAAACTCACAGAAAAATACCTCGTGGATATCAGTATAGATGTACTTCTGCAACCTCTGTTCAGTCGACCATCCAGGTTTCTGATTTTCTTCCTCATCAAACTCTAGCATCTTTTTTTCAAGCCACTCCTCGATCTCCAGCTTCGTCGGATGCCACAACATGTCCTCTCTCTTTCGCACTAGTTTCCCGGCAATGGAACCATTTTTTGACATGGATCTATCGACAGGGGTTCACTCTGCACAATGTCAACAAAGCTCGACACAAACTCCCATCGATATTGTTAGATTTTCTGAATTTACTTCAATCTGATCTAGGATCTTAACTGAGAGAACAACATGTACAGCATATCTACAGCATATCAATCATGGAGACAATAATGCAAGCACACAAGAGACACAAAGATTTTCTTGGGGAAAACCATAAAGGTGAAAAACCCCAATAACTTCCTCAGAGATAGATAGAGCAATGATACAACCAACCAAGAGAGATAGACATAACCTAGCAGCAAATCCTCCTCCTCCATAAGAGCGCCTCTCCTCCTTGAGAGCATGTGTGAGAAGTGAGTGAGTAAATAGAGTGCCTCCCGCACTCTATTTATACTTGACTTGACTTGCCTTTTTACCTAACTCATGTAGGCTCGAACTTAACCACATAACATAATGCTGAGTGGGCCGACCCCCAATAGGGTGGTCTAATAACCCTTTGACCCACATGGCCGACCCCCAATAGGGTGGTCTAATAACCCTTTGACCCACATGACTTATACAGGGCCGACCCCAAACAAGGTGGTCTAATAACCCATCAAGTATAAGTTACGACACTTACAATATAAATGACGACACTTCCTTAGAGAGGAATAATACCATCTCTATAGGAATATAATATACATATATATGTGAAATACATTCCGAAGTTACATATACATCAACACTCCCTCTTAACTAGGAAGGTATTTCTCAGCACAGTTCTTCTAGCACAAGTCATCTTCTCTGGATCATCGTCACTGGATAATCGTCATCGAGTCATCATCATCGTCACTGCTGCTGCTATCTCAATCAATCTCTGAATCTACTCATCATAGGAAGTTCTACAGAGCCAGTCCTTTTTCATACTGGATGTAGGCCCACCACCTGCAGGTCTTCATCATCACTGGCCATACTGTGGAATCCTCAGGACTTTTACGTGCGTCACAAAACCTCGAAAGAGCATCCCAGGCTATTACGAGCACACAGCTCTACCTATAGGATCTCCCAGGGCACCGAATTACATGTGACCTCACCACAAAACCTCGCAAGAGCATCTGCCAGATATCCCAGGGAACCGAATTACATGCCATAGGCAAAACCTCGAAAGACTATCTGCAGATCTCCCAGGGCACCGAATTACATGTGGTCATGGCAAAACCTCGCAAGAGCATCTGCCAGATATCCCAGGGAACCGAATTACATGCCATAGGCAAAACCTCGAAAGACTATCTGCAGATCTCCCAGGGCACCGAATTACATGCCATAGGACAAAACCTCGAAAGAGCATCTGCCAGATATCCCAGGGAACCGAATTACATGCCATAGGCAAAACCTCGAAAGACTATCTGCAGATCTCCCAGGGCACCGAATTACATGTCCTCCCAGAGCAAAACCTCGAAAGAGCATTTGCCAGATATCCCAGGGCACCGAATTACATGCCATAGGCAAAACCTCGAAAGACCATCTACAAATCTCCCAGGGCACCGAATTACATGCTCATCTGCACAACCTGATCCACGGCCACAGAGTATCAACCTGATACTCACCATACATCATCCTGATGTATCCATGATCATCCTGATCATCATCACTGCAACGTCCTGCTGCATGTCATCTGGAGCAACATCCTGAAGCTCGTCATCTATGATCGTCCTGATCATCACTGCAACATCTTGCTGCATGCCAAGTATCTACCTGATACATATCATCATACATGATCCTCCTGATCATCAATGTATCCACCTGATACAAATACAAAACATATGATATATATCACCATACATGATCCACCTGATCATCAATGCATCTACCTGATGCATACCAAGTATCTACCTGATACATATCATCATACATGATCCTCCTGATCATACAATGTATCCACCTGATACATGATACATATCACCATACATGATCCACCTGATCATACAATGTATCCACCTGATACATATACAGATACATGGTCCAAGCATCCAACATGATGTATATACAAAATACATACACATGATCCAACTGATCATATCCAGCATCCAGCATGATGCATACATACATAAACGATCCAACTGATCATATCCAGCATCCAACATGATGCGTACATACATAAATGATCCAACTGATCATATCCAAGCAGAAATCAGAACATCATCCTGATGCTCATCATCCAGCGCTTACATCCACAGCCATGTGAAGGATCCTCCTTCCAACATGCTTGGAATGGCTTCAGCAAATGTGTCCATCACTTCTTCCTCGAAGTGTCCTCGATTTGAAGAACGCCAAGCCTCTCTCTGAAGTACTCGAACTTCACCCTGGCTAGTGGCTTCGTCAGCACATCTGCAATCTGCTCGTCTGTCGCAACATACAGGAGCTTCACAGCTCCTCTCTGCACCATATCCCTGATATAGTGGTATTTGATCTCTATGTGTTTCGACCTGTCATGAAACACTGGATTCTCGGACAGCTTTACACAACTCTGGTTATCACAGAAGATACCAGTAGCTTCCAACAGGAGATCAAATAACTCAGACAGTGGCTTCCGTAGCCATACTGCCTCACAACTAGCTGAACAGGCTGCAACATACTCTGCCTCAGCTGTATTCAGTGCTACGCAGGACTGCTTCCTGCTAAACCAAGAGATCACACCTGATCCCATACTGAAGCAACACCCAGATGTGCTCTTCCTATCTGCAGCACTGCCAGCCCAATCTGAATCAACATAACCCTATAGGTTAAACTTTTGATTCACCTCATACCTGATCCCATAATCCACTGTACCCTTCAGGTACCTCAGATAATGCTTTACAGCAACCAGGTGAACACTCCTCGGATCCGTCAGGAACTGGCTCAATGTGTTCACAGCAAAGCAAATGTCTGGTCTCATGTTCGTCAGGTACATCAAGGACCCAATCATCTGATGGTACATGGAGACATCAACCGGCTCAGATGAAGCATCACATAGAAGCTTCAGATTCGATGCCATAGGTGTGGCCATGGCCTTGCAATCCATCATCCTGAACCTCTTCAGGATCTCTTACTGCATACTTCCCTTGTCCAAGGAAGATTCTATCTGCACTCTGCCACACCTCCATGTCAAAAACAAATAGTGCATCATCCCCAATTTCTTCATCTCGAACTCGGTAGTAAGCTTCCGCTGCGTGTCGGTAATCAATCTATCTTCACCATACCAAGTTCTACACATATATGATTTCCTATCATGTGTCTCAGAACCATCTGGTGCATCTTCTATTTCATCTCAATGCTGCCATCTGCAACATGCTTGATCTGATAGTTCCATTTGGAAGTCATAGCAAACTTCCCTTCATGTCTTGGGATTACATCCCAAACATCATTCTTCATGATCGACGGATCAAGGCATTTCATTTCTTCATCCCAGATCCTGGGAACTTCAATATCTTCAATATCTTCAATAGATATCTTTGTTGCTGGAACAAAATGTTGTAGTTCTTCTTTTGTAGGAGATGGCATACGATCTTTCCTACACAACAAGTTAAATTGCATGATTAGAAAACATCTCATAGTTTTCAGAACAAATTCTTACACATAAAGAAATATGCCATACAGTCATGCAATTATCTTAGCCAATGCTTCAATACAACATTTATCCATATTCCGTAACTTTCTAGATGCCTTCCAATCTCTACCAGAACATTGTTAAGAGTGTGCACAACTCCCAACATGTCAGCAAAGAGGTTTCATTCTAGATAAGTAGCAATGGAATGTTGTACAGTGCCATAGGCCACTTACCCATGTATATTAGTAGTATACTGTTCATCAATGCAACTATTCTAATATTAGTAGTATACAACCTAATTCTAGGAACATCAGTATATACATTATTGAACAGTATTATTTAAACAAACAAATATGCAAGAAATGATGATTAAAATACTTATCTTTCTTTGTTCATTGGGTGGACTCCCTCTGAGTCTTTGCTTCCTTGCAGGAGTTGTTGGAGTCCTAAACTGAAGTAGCTTCTTCTACACCTTTCTGTTGTGGAATGTAGAAAGATGGTCAACTCCCTCTGAATATCTGCATCCTTGCATAAACCACTAGAGTGTACTCCCTCTTGATCTTTGCTTTCTGGATTACCTGTTCTTGAATTTCATATTCATCCTTGGTCCCTATGCATGCTTATTAGTATCATGAATGTGTTATCCTTGTGATCTCATATAAAATCATACATTCATTAGTATACTATTAAAACACAATAATCTCAAGCATGTATAGTCATGATCATTTCAAACAGAAATAATAAGCATTAGCATTCAAGGATTCTTATGGTTAGTCAAATCATAAGAAGCATAACATGTCTAAACCTATAATAACTCAAACATATGACTGTTTAGGTTAGTTGAATCATCAATCAAGATAAGAGATATAAAATGCATAAAACCTGTGATTATTCAAACCTATACCATCATGATTCTTCTGGTTAGTCATATCATCAATTATGGTAAGAAACATAATATGCATATAATCATGATTATTCAAACTTATGACTTCATGAATAATCATTATCAACAACATTATAAGATTCTAACACAAGGTAAGATTCTATCTTGATATAGGAAAAACATACCTGGATTAGCATGCTAGCTATTTATGTCTAACATACTCACATGATGTCTTCTTGTTCTTCTTCAATGACTTGTGCTAGTAACCTGTATATCTCATAGGTTAACTATTACAAAACCAAGTTATACATACCTCGTAAATGGATCTTCTATGAGATCCATGACAATGGATGAATCTTTGTCCTCATGTTATCATGATCATATGTTCTTGGACCAGAACATGATTTGTCTTTCTTGGTGTACCTTTCATGTTAGTAGACAACATAAACCTCATACAACACCATAATGCATTAGTACAATCATAAGTGTCAACACCCTAACCAATGAATATCTTCTATCATGCATTCATAATTTTGTTAAGGTGATACGACAAATCTAAAATCAAAATTGTACTGACCGTAATAACATGAAGACAAACATATCATAAACTTAATCATGGACAAATATCGAAACATACCTCGATGAGTCATACCTGTTGAGATCGCTTGTAATCTTCTTATGTAAGGCCTTAGCCTCATCTCCCTCTGAAATAGGAACTTCTTCACTCATGCAGATGATCAATCCATCTTCTTCTGGGATTAACCCAATCCACTTGATTTGCAAGAACTGGACCTGGAGCTGGATATGGGTTTGTCAGAGAAACCCCAAAAATTCAAACTTTGAATTTCAACCTTCTGACAGGATAGAAATATGTGTCTTGATGAGCTGATCAAGCTGGTATATTCAAAATTTGAAGACTGCAAAGTTTCACTCCTCAATTTTGCCTTTGAAACTTCCGGATTCACTGGACGTGACCCTGAACTGGGGTTTGATGAAGCCCACTCTTCTCCCCAATCAAAATGTTTGATCCAAAGCTCTAAGCTTCTATTTTTCATAGGATCTTCCAGCCGTGGTCACAGATTTCAAAAATTCCCATTTTTACAGAAGCCCTAATTTTCCACTTTTCTGATCAAAGTCCCGAACTAGGGTCTAATCAAGCCCGGCCTTCTGCCCAACCAAAAATTCTGATATTGGTCTCTAAATTTCTATTTTGATGAGTAGCATCCAGCCATGGTCTCCGATTACAAAAATTCCAACTTTCTTCAAAGCCCTAAATTCCGGAAGCCATGAATGAAGGTACCAAAAAATAATTCTGTTTTGACAGAAATATGTTCCTGATTGTTTCTGGTGTAACTCCGGAATTTTTGATCCACAGGGTCTGAAAAAGTTTCCTGAGATAGCCTGACCTGTTATCTTTCCATCCTGACAGGTCTGACCTCAATTGGATTCTCTGAGAGAGAGTTATGCCAAATGTCGCAACGTGACCTGTTTTGGGATAAAACAGGAGAGCGAACTTGTACGGCATGCTGTCAAGCACTCTAATTGCAGATAATTAAATATCAACACACAGAGCGTATGAAATTTATTGTCAACCCGAGAAAGTCTTTTTATTTCAAAGGACAAGTGCACAATATATGCTTAAACACAAACCATTAGAAGTGAATACTTTTATCTTCTATCATCTATGTTCATCCCAAGAATCTACGCAATCCCAATTGCCTTCTAACTGCTGTACTACAATCCTTTTCTATTATGCATCAAGCAGAACGAATATCAGATCTAATCAACGATTGCAGGAAGGAAATCTCAATTGCATTCTAAAATAATCAACTGTCTAATGAAATCAAGCTGGGAATCATGAAGCATGACCTGAACATTACTCTAGAATTTAATAAGGGAGATTGAAGCAACTGTTCTAAGATGCTGAATTGCAAAATATAAATCAATCAACACATAACAGGAAAGCTAATTCGTAGGAACTTCTGGGATTACGTTTCAGCTGCAGGATGAGCACAACAGTGTGAACAGAAATTGAATTACATAAAACAAACCTGACTCAGTCGACTGTTATTGATACCATTTACCAATCTCACAAATAAATCATTTACTGAGAAATCCACACAATGAATATTGCTGCTGCGTACAAAAGAAAGATCAAATCATCACACAACAGAAAGATGAAATCCTAAATTAACACAGCAATCTCTGTGGAAGACGGGCCCAGTCTTCACACAGAGACGCTGGTTGAAAAACACTCTCTTTAACTCAGAAGCAACTCCTTATATTAACAGAAGGATGAGTACACAGTTTCGGCTTCACTGCTAATACAAGATGAATTAATTCATTGCTGTCCAACCCCTCGATCGAGATAATACCACATATTTATACATACAGTTGCAACATCTAAACCTATAATTGGGCAGCCATGAAGATCTATGATCTTCAGGCGCCCTAAATAATCTAGCTGTTACAATGCGTGGCAGAACTGAAATATCCAAATATGAGAGGAGTTATCAACTGTCCCAAGAGTGGCGGTCCTTCCAGCTCACAGCTGGATTCGAGCAGCGACATACTTAAGATAGAACTTTATGTTACAGCTGCCCTGCCACGACTGTGCCTTGATTGACGATTTGAGCCCCAAGGAACCTTCCTTAAGCAATGGACGTCCCTTCCTCCGTGACTTGTTCAGCTTCGATCTTCCTGCGGTCTATTTATCTTACTACCTTCATAATTTGCATCATGTTAGCACGAATTAAGAGATGCACAGCTTAAATCATCACAATCATAAGTATTAATACAATAAAACAATAATCGGCCATACCTTGGTAATTTGGGGAATATATAAGGACAATAAGTTGAATTGCCAAGGTAATTGGTGTAAGACAAGGTAAGGGACAGTGATAAATGATGGTCAAAAAGGGCCAATTCTGGGCTCAACATCTCCCCCCAACTATCCTGTTGCATGTCCTCATGCAACAACCTGCATCTGAATATTGTACTGAACCTTGTCCAGGCAAGAGGAAAGAATGTAGATAAATCAGGCATCCCCTCTATCCCTTTGAAAAATTTCTGTGAGCAACCCAGCAGCTCCCAACTTTACTGTTCCCCTTCTCCCGCTACTTGCTAATATCTGCAGTTCTCTTATGCTATGCCTGGGGAAGTTGAAAAGACACACTCAATCTGAATCCAATTCAATGATACCTGTAGGAGGTGGAAGCACTGGTTCTTGTGGGACAGTGTCTTCCAGCGCATCTAATCTTATCAAGGGAGTTGCTGGTTCTTGTGTAACAGCAACATCCCTTAAACCTTCTTCAGCAGCTGCCTTTATTGCTTTTGGAGACACTGGTTCTTGTGTAACAGTGTCTTCTTTGTCAATTGGCTGCTGAGATTGGATATCCTTTTCAATTTGCAGCTCCTCCTCCAAGATTTCAGTGTCACCTGAGCAGGGTGTCTGTACCTGTTCATCATCACTCCATTGTGTATCAGGAATGATCTCTACTCCCGGGTTATCCTCCAACTGCAGTTCAGGGGTTCTTGCTGCAGCATCCAAGGATGTTGGTTCTTATGTGACAACATCCTGGCTTACATCTTCATCTTTATTTTGCTGCAGCTCCTCTTCTACGAGTTCTGTATCATGAGAGCTTTCTGGGGTCACCACCCAGAGTTAATCGTTGAATGCCAGAATATCCTCTGTCCCGGCTTCTTCTTCTGTCTGCTCAGTCGGTTGGACGGTCAAGTTCAGGATTGCTGGTTCTTGTGTTGCAGCATCCTGTTTCAACTTGTCACTGTCCTGCATTTCCATTTCTCCTTCTAAAATTATTGTGTCCTGGGAACGTTCTGGGGTTACAGCACAAAATTCTTCACTATCCTCCAGAGTATCCCTTGGCTCCATGATTTCTGTGTCATGAGAACACTCTGGGGTCTCACTATACTCTTTTATAAGCTCCAGAGCATTCTTCATCTCCCGTTCTTCTCCCATTTGTTCTATGATTTCTATGTCGTGGGAGCATTTTGGAATTTCCATACATTCCTTATAAATTTCCAGGGCATCCTCCACTCCCTGTTCTTCTCCCATCTGTTCTATGACTTCTGCATCATGGGAAGTAGCAGCTGCAGCAAGGATGTTTAAAGGTGCTGGTTCTTGTGTTGCAGCATCCTCTTTCTCCACTGCTTTCCCTTCTGTGGCTGCAGGCTGTTGTGCTGAATAGGTGCTAAGTAAAATTTTATGGCCTGCTTCCTCAAAGATCTCCCCACAGGTGGGGCAGAGTATTCGCTCATCCTTTTCTCCAGCTTCAGCAGAAGCTGTTTCCTCCACTTGGTCTGCAGCCTCTATTAATGTATACATCTTTCTTCCACCCTGCTTTTGGCAGATTTCCTTCCATGTTTCCAGCTCCTTTCTAAGTGCTTGGAGGTCCTCTTTCAGCATTGCATTCTCATACAAGAGTCCCTCAACCCCCGGCTCTTCCTCCACTGGCCTTTGTGGAGCATCCCTCGGTTTCGGTGTAAGGATTGGGGGTTCAACCTATGTCTCTAAGGTTGCCCATTTTGTTCTGGCTGCCTCTGCTGCTGTGATTGACCGAGTTCGTTTCCTTCTGATTGGTGCCACTAAATCAAACTCATTGGTGGCCCTCTTCCTTTTCTGTGGGGGTTTCTTTTGTGACTTTCCTTTTTGTAGTGTTTCTTCTCGTGGAGCTGGAATATAGGGAGGCAAAGCTGAAGTTAAAGGAATATTTACCTGCCCTCCATGCTGTTCTTCTTCAATCACAGCTGCTCCTCCTGCCCATTCCGGTGAAGACTCGATTGTGACCAGCTCAATGTCGTCCTCCATTGCTCTAGCTCCGTCATCTTCAGGTTCCATTGTCGCAGCTTTTGATGCTGCTCCAATTTCACCTTCTGCTGTCGGAGCTGCCCTGTTGTCTAGGTTTTCCACGAGGGTTTCATCTATATTGTCGCCTGACAGCTCTGTTTGCGCTTCCCCTCGCTCTCCTTCAGATGCAGTGTCATCCCCCACTGGTTCTGCTTGTGCTGGGGATTCATATACTTCAAACGGCTCTGCCTGTGCCTCGGGTTGTTCTTCTTCTGTAGTTTTGTCAACCCCTGATGTTCCTGCCTGTGCCCCCTGTTGCTCTTCTTCCGTTTCATTCCTCCCGGATGGTCCTGCCTATGCCCTCTGTGGTTCTTCTTCCGTTTCATCCCTCCCGGATGGTCCTGCCTGTGCCCTCTGTGGTTCTTCTTCCGTTTCATCCCTCCCCCCAACTTCACTGGAGGAACTCCGGTCCTCCTGTTGTGGCGGAACCGGTAATTGCTGTAATGGAATAACCCTCAAGGGAACAGGTTGCTGTGGCCGGGTGATGAATTGCTCCCATGTTATATTATGTTGGGCCAGGGTTATTTTAATAATTAACTTAATGAGGCCATGGTGGGTGAGGGAGGATAATGGGTGCTTTGCAGATTGGACGAATGTTGCCATATGGCGCAAATCATGCAATAGGTAAAATGGAATATTTAACAAAATGCCATGACGGAGATGAGAAAGCAAAGGAAGTTCAGAGTTGTACACAGTTTGGTATCTACCTTCGCAAGTTATGTATTTCTTGAGGAAGATAGCGACCTGGTCCCATGGCTGCGGCAGTGACTTCAATGCAATCCCTCTCCTGGATGCTTCAACTTGCTCCCCTGGAAGTAAAAATTGTTCCCGTGCAACCGTTGCAGGGACTCGACGATTAAACCAAGGTTTTCCCACCAATGGGATAGCTGTAACCTCGGATATAATGACCTCCGAAACATCTATACAGAGCCCCCACACCGTGGAGTGTGTTTTAGTAAGATTCAATGCGAATTGCAGGGCTGCGTCCCGGTCGAATCCATCCAATCGTTCAAAGAACTCGACCCAGCCAGCGGCTTGAAAAATGGCCAGAACCTGCAAATTCCGTCTAAGTTCCCGGGTATTGAAAGGTTCATGGCGAACTGGAATGCCCATGGTCCTGGCTGCAAGATAGAACTGCTGTTTCGACAGAGTACAGGATCCAGAATAGAAGTTGCAGCGCGGAGAATGCACGAATCGTTGAGCGGAGACGTTGAGCGAATGAACTAATTTGGAAAGTTAAGCGCAGAGAGGAGTTTAAAGTTTTCATGCCGAATTGGGGAAGGTGGCAGTTATTAGTATGACGTCGTACGAGGGAAAGGTTCAATCAGATATAAATGGTGGTACGAGTGAAGGTACGGCCAATCTCGTTTACATGATATCAATACTTAGTCACGTGATAAATGAAAGCCATACCTCATAAAACTGTGCGTCGGAAGGCTGCGGAAAATGGTGGAGCATGGAGTTGGTGACGTCATGGAGCCGAACGCGTGCACAATCAGACGTGGAATCATGATGACTCGGATAAGGCACTGATTTCCTTCGCCGGTAAAACACAAGGCATCGCATCCTCCGGGTTGAAATGATGAGTTCGCCGGCAGGACTGGGCTGAATCAGCGTCATAATTAGCAAGTTGAACAATCCTTCTGTTAACACGGGAGTTACCACTGCAAATTGCCAAAGAAATGATCACACGGCCGATGAAAAAGCTTGTTGCAGCTGACAAGAAAGAAGTTACAGCCATCGGGAAAGAATTCGTGGCAGCCGGAAAAAGATTCACAATATCCGGGAAAAATTACGGCTGTCACGGGAAAATTTTACAGCGGCGGAAGAAACTTACGGCTGGCGGGAAAAGATTTTTCGAATATGGGAAATATGTCGCAGCCGCTGGAAAGAAATGACAGCTGTGGTGTGGAAGTGACTTGGTCAATGAGGTGGCGGCCGGGAAGTGATGTGGCGACTGCAAGAAAAAGATGTTGCAGCCGCCGAAGTTACAGCCGCCGGGATTGCAGCTGCCGGAGTTGCAGCTATCGGAAAAGATTTTGACGGCGGACGGGAAAAATTTACGGCTACCGGGAAATGGAGAATACGGTTGTGGCTGGTAAATGGAATGGCAGCTGCGGAAAATGAGATGGCAGCCGTGGAAGATGAGGTGGCCATAGCTGGTGAATGAAATGGCAGCTGCGGAAAAATGAGATGGCAGCCGTGGAAGATAAGGTGGCAGCCGCGGAAACTGGAGTTGCAGCCGCCGAGATTGCAGCTGCCGGAGTTGCAGCCGCTGATGTTGCAGCCGCAAAAGTTGCAGCTGTCGAAAAAGATTGACGGCTGTCGGAAAGGGCATTACGGCTCCCGGAAAAATATGTTGCAGCTGCCGGAAAATATGTTGCAGCTGCCGAAAAATATGTTGCAGCTGCCGAATTTTAATTTTTTTTTTTTTTTTTTTTTTTTTTTTTAACACAAGGACGGCACAGAGAGATTTTCATTATGGGCCCCAAACGTTCTCCTGGCGCTTCCCTGAAAATTTTTTCTTAAAAGACAACAGCAAGCAAAGAGATCAAATGAAAAAAAGAAAAAAACGACAATTATACGCTACAGCAAGAAATTATTTATGTACAGCAAATATGATTTTCATTTTAAGATTTGGTAAAGGTAGAAAAATGTTCCTGCTCTAGTGCCAATTGGTAGTTTGGATCAGCAGCAATCTGTGAAATGAATGCATCTTTCGAAATGGGCTTCCGATACAGTCGCAGCCTGTGGCCATTAACAAGTAATGGCATACGGTTTTCATCAATGGTGACCAGGCGAACAGTGTCGTTGTCAAATACCCTGTCAACCAAATATGGACCCAGCCATCTTGTGCGTAATTTCCCTTTGAAATCTTTCTTGAATCTAGAGTCGTACAGTAGTGCCCAGTCTCCTTCATGGAAGATTTTCTTTTTGATGAATCGGTCATGCCAGTTAGATCTCTGTTGCTGAAGCAGCACAGTCTGGTCTACCGCAGCTAATCGTTTCTCATCCAGTTCATTCAATTGATTCAATCTTCTTTTCTGGGCTTCTGTTACATCCAGGTTCATTTCAATGGCTGTTTTCAGGGTCTTGATCTCAAATTCAATTGGAAAGATGGCACTCTTACCATACACCAGATCATAGGGAGAAAAGCCCGTGGTGTTGCGCCAAGTCGTGCGATATGCCCACAGTGCTTCTGGAAGTCTGTCAGCCCAATCCCTTCGATGGCTTTTAACTGTTTTAGTAAGGATTGCTTCGATAACTTTATTAGTGCTTTCCACCTGACCATTGGCCTGGGGATGATAAGGTGAAGCTATCTTGTGCTGCACATGATACTTCCGGAGCAAAGATTCAAATTGATGTGAAATAAATTGTGGTCCGCCATCGGTAACTACTTCCTTTGGTACTCCAAAACGGGTAAAAACTTCACTGTACAGGAAATCAATCACCGCCTGGTCGTTTTCCTTAGCCAAAGCTACAGCTTCTACCCACTTAGTCATGTAGTCTGTACACACCAAGATGTAAATCTTTTGTTTGGAAGGAGGGTTGATAGGACCAACAAAGTCCAATGCCCATCTATCAAACGGTTCTAGTACCACTTGGGGCTGTAAAGGCATCTGGTCTGTCTTATTAGGTTGGCCCATCCTTTGGCAGCTGTCGCAGGACTGAACATATTTTTTAGCATCTCTGAACAGTGTCGGCCAATAATAGCCCATTCGCAACGCCTTATGTCCTGTTCTTTTATCTGCAAAGTGTCCTCCGCAAGGTTCATCGTGACAGGCCTTCAGTATATGAAAGATCTCATCTTCCCTTACACATCTTCTAATTTCAAGATCAGGTCCTGTGTAAAAGAGATGGCCTTTGAGCCAACAATACCTGGCACTTTGCTGAATAATTTTTCTTTTCTCTCGTTTAGACATATGTGGCGGAAGTTTCCCTGCAGCCAAATAATTAGCAACATCTGCATACCAGGGTGAATGAGCTGAGAGTGCAAATAAATGTTCATCCGGGAAAGCATCCTCAACAGGTGAACTGTCATCACTGTTAGTAAATCGTGATAAAAAATCAGCAACAACATTTTCTTTTCCAGGTTTATCTATAATAGTAATATCAAATTCCTGTAATAATAAAAGCCACCTGGTTACTCTGGCATTAGTGACAGGTTTATTCATTAAATACTTAATGGCAGAGTGATCAGTATGCACAAATGTAGGATACCCAGTAATGTAATGCCGAAACTTATTAATAGAATAAACAATAGCAAGAAATTCTTTTTCAGTAACAGTATAATTTAGTTCAGCAGGGGCTAAGTTTTTACTCACATAATAAATAGCATAAGGTACTTGACCATCCTGCTGTCCTAGTACTGCTCCAATGGCGGTATCAGAAGCATCTGAAGAAATGTGGAAAGGTATGGTCCAATTAGGTCCCCTTAAAATAGGGGCTGTGGACAGTTTCTCTTTAAGCTTATCAAATGCTGTCTGGCATGCTGTACTCCATGCAAACTGCACATCCTTCATTAACAATGAAAACAAAGGAGAAGCAAGTTTGGAGAAGTTTTCTATGAATCTCCTGTAATACCCAGCATGTCCCAGAAAACTTCGCACCTCTTTCTGAGTTGAAGGGGTTGGTATATTCTTTATCACCTTAATTTTTGAAGGATCCACTTGAATACCGTTAGTAGAGATGAAATGTCCTAATACCACCCCCTCACTCATCATCATGTGGCATTTTTCAGTGCTCAGTGAGAGGCGAGCCTGTTCACAGCGAATTAAAACCTTCTTCAAATTTTCCAATGCTTCATCAAAATCCCTGCCATAAGGAGTGAAATCATCCATAAAAACTTCCATGCTATCATTTACCAATTCAGAAAATATGCCAATCACAGCTCTTTGGAACGTTGCAGGTGCATTGCACAACCCAAAGGGAAGCACCCTGTAGGCGAACGTTCCCCAAGGGCAGGTGAAGGTGGTCTTATCCTGATCCTCTGGAGCAATCTGGATTTGATTGTACCCACTGAATCCGTCCAGGAAGGAGAAGAACTCCTTCCCAGATAAGTTATCAAGTACCTGGTCAATAAAGGGCAGAGGAAATTGATCCTTTTGTGTAGCCTTGTTCAGCTCCCTATAATCGACACAGACTCTCCATTTACCGTTTTTCTTGGGTACAATTACAAGTGGGGAAACCCACTCACTGTCTGAAATAGGATAGATGAATCCTGCTTCCAAGAGTTTCTGGATTTCTTCCTTCACTATATCCCTCAGATTGGGGTTCATGCGTCGTTGGGGTTGACATACAGGCCGGGAGTCGTTTTTAATATAAATATGATGAGTGCACAGACTAGAAGGAATACCCTTCATGTCTGTATACTCCCAGGCGAATGCCCCCTTACGTTCCTTCAAGAGATTGGTTAGGCGCTTTTGTTCTTCTGAGGAGAGAGCAGGATTGATGTTCAAAGTTCTTCCAGGCTCTACCTCAATAGGAATACTTCTCGAGCTTTTCAATACTGGGATTATATTTGCGTCATTGGCTAGTGCTTCCTCCGTAAGCTGTTCTTGTTCTTCTTTGCCGAGGGTACTGTTCAGAAGTTGATAAACTTCCTTGTCTACAGAAGCAGGTTCGCTAATGAAATTATTAATGGCATCGTCTTCTGTTTCGTTTTTGAAAGTTAGTGCCTTCCCTATTGTTAGTAATGGCTGAACATCTTCTTCTTCTTCTTGTTCTATCCAAAGGGAGGTTTCAGTTTCTAGACTCGGCCTTGCTGGAGGGTACAGGGTAAGATTTTTGGTTTCCATGCCATCAGATATAGTCATAGATCCTGATCGACAGCTGATGCAAGCATCAGCTGTAGCCAACCAAGGTCTCCCTAAAATCAATGGATGTCCCCCCAGCTGTGATTTTGGCTGTAATACCAGAAAATCGGCAGGGTATTCCCACGAGTCTACTGAAATAACGAGGTCGTCCAAAATCCCTTCAGGTCTGATGGTAGATCTGTCTTCCAGTTCTAAGATAGTAGGGGTCGGTCTAATATTGGTGAATCCGAGCTTTTTTACAGTCTCCATTGTTATAACATTGATCGCAGCTCCTAAATCTACTAGTACGTTGGGTATCTGCGTTTGTCCTATGTGTACAGTGACAGTAGGATTGCCGGGATCCTCATACTTAGTTACAGGGGTTTTTCCAGTCATTAAAGCGGATAAATTCCCTATAACATGAACAGTAGGAGGATCTCTGGGTTTCCTTCCCGGTCTTTTAGTGCACAGGTCCCGAACAGTTCTAGCGTAGATAGGTACATCTTGAAGAGCTTGTAAAAGGGGAATCTTAACATAAAGGTTCTTCAATTCTCCTAAGAGATTGAACTGAGGTTGCCCCCCTCTTTGTGGCAGCATCAATCTCTCAGGGTAAGGTGGTTGCCTTACCAACTGGGTGGGCTGCGTGTTATCCACTTCATCGTTCAATGTTTCAGCCCTCCCATCTGAGGGATGCTCAGCATCTTCAATGATAGGAACCGGATCAAAAGGATGCTGGGAACTCTCTCCTTTGTCATACACAGTTGGTGGAATATTTTCTGAAGTTACACGTTCTACTACCTTCCCAGACCGTAAGCGAATGTCATTACAAGGTACAGGGGAGAGAGAGTAGGCTGGCATATTGAGAGTTTCCAGTTGCTGGACTGTTTTATTATTTGGGTTAGGGTTAGGTTGGGCAGGCAGCTGAGGCCGTATTGGTATGTTAGGCACAGGATTATTTTGCAGCTGCAGCTGCGACTGCTGAGGTAGGTATTGAGGATATTGCTGAAATTGAGGATATGGAGGATACGGTAACTGTTGAGGTGGAGGTGGTTGAGGAAACTGATTCCCAGGATGGAAGTTCCTCCATCCAGGAGACCATGAAGTAGGTTGATGAGGTGGCTGTGTCCAAGGACTCCATGAATTATAACCTTGCATCGTAGGTTGAGGAGAATTCCACTGAGCATAATTTGAAGGGAATTGTGTATTCACGTTTTGCATATTAGTATTCCAATTATTCAAATTATTCAAAAATGGAAATGAATCGGGAGACATACCTTGATTCCGGGGCTGCCAGGGTTTCTTCTGTGCAATAAAGTAGGCTGAATCCACCTCTGGAGTTGATGCCTGCAGAACAGCTTTCACTTGGGGCAGCGTGGGGCATTCTTTCATATCATGATTCAGCTCGCACAATTGACATACTTGAACTTTGTCAAGGGGGCATTCTTTCAGTGGATGAGTCTTTCTACATCGGGGACAAAACACCCCTAGTGTGAGATCCTCCACTGCCTGTCTTTGCTTGGCCTTCAAGACGTCAATCTCTGAAGAGATAGAGCTCATCATTTCTGTTTTAAAGTTTTCAAGAAGATTGCCTATCTCTGCACGTGTAGCTCCCCCATTGGATGACTTCTGAGTTCTGTCGAAGACATCACGTTCCAGGTTATTTCGTTTATGCTTCTTATTATGCCTAGAAGATCCCCTGGAATATCTCTTACATAATTCCACAATTGTCTCAAAAGATTCTTTAGAGATATCCCCCTTTCCTAATAAATTTAGCATGTCTAAACAATCGTCCCTGATTCCTCGAAGCAGGATTATCTTAAGCACATCTAGTCCCATGTTCGTCTGTCCAGCTCTCTGCACATTGTACAGCAACCTCTCTACAAAATCCTCCAAGCTTTCGTCCTCCTTCTGTACCATTTTGAATAACTCCTCCCTCTTGTCCCTGGTGTTGCAATATTCTTGATATTTTTCCAGGAACACTTGCTTCATCTTGTTCCAATTAGCAACAGTTCCTCCCCCAAGGCTCATGAACCAACGTAATGCATTGTCCTTCAGGGTGGCAGGAAAAAGCTTCAACTTTTGAGCATCTGTGACATAATCATAGCTGCGACAGAGGATATCGAATTCAAACAGGAATTCGTCTGGATCTTCTGCCGCCCTGCCATGGAAGCGGGGTAACACCGACGGTGAGATGTTTTTCATAGGAGCTGTCCCCTCGAGCTGCTGTATTGGGAATTGCAATGTAGCCATAGTTTCTGGCGGGGAATTATCTTCATGATGGTATTGTACCACTGCTTCTTCCTCTTCATTCTCATGTCTGTTATTCATCTTTTCTTCTGTATCTTCTCCTTCGTTTGTTCCTTTATCCCTTACCTCAGTTGTAACAGCTGCGTATTGTTCGGATGTAACAGCTGCGTATTCTTCGGTTGCAGCAGCTGCGTATTCTTCGGTTGTAGCAGCTGCGTATTCTTCAGTTGTAACAGCTGCGTACTCTTTAATTGCAACAGCCGAATCAGCTGTTCCTTCTTTAGCAGGAGTATATGCAGAAATCACCGCTGCTCCTGTATCTTCCACTGTAGATCCTGATGCTAACGCTCCAGGATCAGTAGGGCCTCTTTTGATAGGAGTCCCCTGTTGACGAGATCTGACAGCTGAATCAGTTTTGTCAACAAGGTCGTCAATGAATGTTCTTCTGCCCAGCGGTGGACCTCGACCACGACCCGAACCACCTGTACTGTTAGTAATTTGTGGGGTTTTGGGGGTCGGGAGGTGATCGCGTTTTACCCCCCTCGTATTCATGCGAAGCAGATCATTTCAAAAACAACCAAAAGACTGACTGAAAGCAATTATCAGATACAACTAATGACTAGTGTTTAATTTTTATCCTTCCCCGGCAACGGCGCCAAAATGTCAAGCACTCTAATTGCAGATAATTAAATATCAACACACAGAGCGTATGAAATTTATTGTCAACCCGAGAAAGTCTTTTTATTTCAAAGGACAAGTGCACAATATATGCTTAAACACAAACCATTAGAAGTGAATACTTTTATCTTCTATCATCTATGTTCATCCCAAGAATCTACGCAATCCCAATTGCCTTCTAACTGCTGTACTACAATCCTTTTCTATTATGCATCAAGCAGAACGAATATCAGATCTAATCAACGATTGCAGGAAGGAAATCTCAATTGCATTCTAAAATAATCAACTGTCTAATGAAATCAAGCTGGGAATCATGAAGCATGACCTGAACATTACTCTAGAATTTAATAAGGGAGATTGAAGCAACTGTTCTAAGATGCTGAATTGCAAAATATAAATCAATCAACACATAACAGGAAAGCTAATTCGTAGGAACTTCTGGGATTACGTTTCAGCTGCAGGATGAGCACAACAGTGTGAACAGAAATTGAATTACATAAAACAAACCTGACTCAGTCGACTGTTATTGATACCATTTACCAATCTCACAAATAAATCATTTACTGAGAAATCCACACAATGAATATTGCTGCTGCGTACAAAAGAAAGATCAAATCATCACACAACAGAAAGATGAAATCCTAAATTAACACAGCAATCTCTGTGGAAGACGGGCCCAGTCTTCACACAGAGACGCTGGTTGAACAACACTCTCTTTAACTTAGAAGCAACTCCTTATATTAACAGAAGGATGAGTACACAGTTTCGGCTTCACTGCTAATACAAGATGAATTAATTCATTGCTGTCCAACCCCTCGATCGAGATAATACCACATATTTATACATACAGTTGCAACATCTAAACCTATAATTGGGCAGCCATGAAGATCTATGATCTTCAGGCGCCCTAAATAATCTAGCTGTTACAATGCGTGGCAGAACTGAAATATCCAAATATGAGAGGAGTTATCAACTGTCCCAAGAGTGGCGGTCCTTCCAGCTCACAGCTGGATTCGAGCAGCGACATACTTAAGATAGAACTTTATGTTACAGCTGCCCTGCCACGACTGTGCCTTGATTGACGATTTGAGCCCCAAGGAACCTTCCTTAAGCAATGGACGTCCCTTCCTCCGTGACTTGTTCAGCTCCGATCTTCCTGCGGTCTATTTATCTTACTACCTTCATAATTTGCATCATGTTAGCACGAATTAAGAGATGCACAACTTAAATCATCACAATCATAAGTATTAATACAATAAAACAATAATCGGCCATACCTTGGTAATTTGGGGAATATATAAGGACAATAAGTTGAATTGCCAAGGTAATTGGTGTAAGACAAGGTAAGGGACAGTGATAAATGATGGTCAAAAAGGGCCAATTCTGGGCTCAACATCTCCCCCCAACTATCCTGTTGCATGTCCTCATGCAACAACCTGCATCTGAATATTGTACTGAACCTTGTCCAGGCAAGAGGAAAGAATGTAGATAAATCAGGCATCCCCTCTATCCCTTTGAAAAATTTCTGTGAGCAACCCAGCAGCTCCCAACTTTACTGTTCCCCTTCTCCCGCTACTTGCTAATATCTGCAGTTCTCTTATGCTATGCCTGGGGAAGTTGAAAAGACACACTCAATCTGAATCCAATTCAATGATACCTGTAGGAGGTGGAAGCACTGGTTCTTGTGGGACAGTGTCTTCCAGCGCATCTAATCTTATCAAGGGAGTTGCTGGTTCTTGTGTAACAGCAACATCCCTTAAACCTTCTTCAGCAGCTGCCTTTATTGCTTTTGGAGACACTGGTTCTTGTGTAACAGTGTCTTCTTTGTCAATTGGCTGCTGAGATTGGATATCCTTTTCAATTTGCAGCTCCTCCTCCAAGATTTCAGTGTCACCTGAGCAGGGTGTCTGTACCTGTTCATCATCACTCCATTGTGTATCAGGAATGATCTCTACTCCCGGGTTATCCTCCAACTGCAGTTCAGGGGTTCTTGCTGCAGCATCCAAGGATGTTGGTTCTTGTGTGACAACATCCTGGCTTACATCTTCATCTTTATTTTGCTGCAGCTCCTCTTCTACGAGTTCTGTATCATGAGAGCTTTCTGGGGTCACCACCCAGAGTTCATCGTTGAATGCCAGAATATCCTCTGTCCCGGCTTCTTCTTCTGTCTGCTCAGTCGGTTGGACGGTCAAGTTCAGGATTGCTGGTTCTTGTGTTGCAGCATCCTGTTTCAACTTGTCACTGTCCTGCATTTCCATTTCTCCTTCTAAAATTATTGTGTCCTGGGAACGTTCTGGGGTTACAGCACAAAATTCTTCACTATCCTCCAGAGTATCCCTTGGCTCCATGATTTCTGTGTCATGAGAACACTCTGGGGTCTCACTATACTCTTTTATAAGCTCCAGAGCATTCTTCATCTCCCGTTCTTCTCCCATTTGTTCTATGATTTCTATGTCGTGGGAGCATTTTGGAATTGCCATACATTCCTTATAAATTTCCAGGGCATCCTCCACTCCCTGTTCTTCTCCCATCTGTTCTATGACTTCTGCATCATGGGAAGTAGCAGCTGCAGCAAGGATGTTTAAAGGTGCTGGTTCTTGTGTTGCAGCATCCTCTTTCTCCACTGCTTTCCCTTCTGTGGCTGCAGGCTGTTGTGCTGAATAGGTGCTAAGTAAAATTTTATGGCCTGCTTCCTCAAAGATCTCCCCACAGGTGGGGCAGAGTATTCGCTCATCCTTTTCTCCAGCTTCAGCAGAAGCTGTTTCCTCCACTTGGTCTGCAGCCTCTATTAATGTATACATCTTTCTTCCACCCTGCTTTTGGCAGATTTCCTTCCATGTTTCCAGCTCCTTTCTAAGTGCTTGGAGGTCCTCTTTCAGCATTGCATTCTCATACAAGAGTCCCTCAACCCCCGGCTCTTCCTCCACTGGCCTTTGTGGAGCATCCCTCGGTTTCGGTGTAAGGATTGGGGGTTCAACCTGTGTCTCTAAGGTTGCCCCAAGGAACCTTCCTTAAGCAATGGACGTCCCTTCCTCCGTGACTTGTTCAGCTCCGATCTTCCTGCGGTCTATTTATCTTACTACCTTCATAATTTGCATCATGTTAGCACGAATTAAGAGATGCACAGCTTAAATCATCACAATCATAAGTATTAATACAATAAAACAATAATCGGCCATACCTTGGTAATTTGGGGAATATATAAGGACAATAAGTTGAATTGCCAAGGTAATTGGTGTAAGACAAGGTAAGGGACAGTGATAAATGATGGTCAAAAAGGGCCAATTCTGGGCTCAACACATGCCACGTGTCACTGTTTTAACTTCGGCCTCTGAAAACGTTTTTTGAGATAGATCAGCCTGTTACCTTTCCATCCTGACAGGTCTGACCTCAATTGGACTCTCTGAGAGAGAGTTATGCCAAATGTCGCAACGTGACCTGTTTATGGGATAATACAGGAGAGCGCACTTGTACGGCGTGCCACGTGTCACTGGTTCAACTTCGTCCTCTGAAAAAGTTTTCTGAGATATTACAGACTGTGTACTACCTGTCACTTTTTACGAAATTTCATTTGGAGCTTCCTAGCCCAAGATATGACCTTTTTCCCAAGGTCACCTGATTTTGACTCAGATCTGGAAGAGGCAGAAACCCTATATTGTACAGATCATAAATCACAAAGTACAACGAATTAGAGGTTGTCCTTTGGACACAAGATACCTGGAGATCTTAGCTTCGGCCTGTAACAATTTCAGATCTGAAAACGTCGCCAAAACGGATTTATAGCGAAAGTGCTACGATGACTGGTTTTCGCTATATCAAGCCCTAGCATCGTAAGTGCAACAAGTGTCATACATGCCATATCATGCCTTCTTTCAGGCTAGCTCTGATACCATGTTAGATTTTCTGAATTTACTTCAATCTGATCTAGGATCTTAACTGAGAGAACAACATGTACAGCATATCTACAGCATATCAATCATGGAGACAATAATGCAAGCACACAAGAGACACAAAGATTTTCTTGGGGAAAACCATAAAGGTGAAAAACCCCAATAACTTCCTCAGAGATAGATAGAGCAATGATACAACCAACCAAGAAAGATAGACATAACCTAGCAGCAAATCCTCCTCCTCCATAAGAGCGCCTCTCCTCCTTGAGAGCATGTGTGAGAAGTGAGTGAGTAAATAGAGTGCCTCCCGCACTCTATTTATACTTGACTTGACTTGCCTTTTTACCTAACTCATGTAGGCTCGAACTTAACCACATAACATAATGCTGAGTGGGCCGACCCCCAATAGGGTGGTCTAATAACCCTTTGACCCACATGGCCGACCCCCAATAGGGTGGTCTAATAACCCTTTGACCCACATGACTTATACAGGGCCGACCCCAAACAAGGTGGTCTAATAACCCATCAAGTATAAGTTACGACACTTACAATATAAATGACGACACTTCCTTAGAGAGGAATAATACCATCTCTATAGGAATATAATATACATATATATGTGAAATACATTCCGAAGTTACATATACATCAACAGATATCGGCCCAGAAATGGTTTAGCCTTTCTAGCAACACTCGCAAAGCGAGTGAGGTATCACTAAAGGGACCTAAGTGGGATGCAGGAACCAAGATTCTGTAGGTATAAGAGGACATGCATCATTCACAGTTAATCACAGCATAACTCAGAGATCAACACAGTTAAAAATCGCATCATAATATCACCATCGCATACAAAGACATATTAATCAGGTCTACGCAGTAACCCATCATAGGAACATATTCAACAGATCTGCAATGCATATCATGACTGCGGCATAAAAGATCTATTTATAACTACAACATAACACAAATAATCGTAACAGTGACATAACACAAAAGAGACAAAATCATGGTCGGAGCATTCCTTCTCATTAAAAGTGAACTTCATACATCAAATCCAGAATTAACTGTAACACATATCCACAGAACCAATCCTCAATAACTCAGATCAAAATACAAAGATGTGAATCCACAGATCATAATACAAGGTAAGATGCCAAGATCCAAACATAATCTATGATATCCTAAGTCTTACAATGTTAGTTCTATTTATAGGCTCAATGGTCGTTACAAAATTGGTCCACTTCACAAAGTGGCCATATCTTAACCACTAAGTCTAGATAACTATAATCCTCTTTCTCCACTTTGTACACTTTACTTCCGCTTTATCTGCTTTGTTGCACTCCACGATTGGTCATTTTCCCTTGTCGTTGTCCCCTTTGTCACTAGTTGTACCAAAAATTCTGCGACTTAGCCCCGTGCCAACAGCAACTCGAAACGTAACAGAAAATATTTGCACCCAGTTGAAAACATTACTGGTAACAGTGATATAGTGAGCCAAGGGGGCCCATTCCAGTTTAAAATATTGGCATGTCTTGGCTCCATAGAACCTATAGAGCATAGCCACCAACAATTTGTAGGTCTCCTTGAGCAGAGCGATGGGATACAGCCTGTTCGTTCTAAGGAAAAATGTGTCTGGCTCAACCATACAAGACTTAAGGAGTATAAATGGCTCATATTTTTCCTCGAATGCTTGAATGAAATCCTGTGCAAGCAACTATTGGGTAGTATTCAAATTGTAGATCTTGGAAAAGGTGTCTGGATTGAAGGAAGCATAAACAATTTGACCAGCATCCCTGACATTGCTGGTTGGAATGTTTGCATAGTCTATCATCCATTTCACAAGGTCTGTAATTGGCATAACTGCGGGTTGTGAAACAATTTTGTGCAGTTGTGATTTGTTGATATTCTGGTACAGTGGGGCATCATCTTTAAACTAGGAGAATTCATCCCCATCGAAAATTCTATAGATCCTAAACTAGTCCATACATAGGGTATATGAAACTCTTGCATCTATGTTGGAATAGAACCTGAAGTTAGTGTTACTGGACAATCCACTCGACCGGAGGCGAGCCAGATCTCCCTAGCTCAATGCGAGTCTAGAAAAAATAGAACAGACTACAAACATGTTTCCTAGATCTACTTAAGGATCAAGTACTAGATTTATTACCTCTTTGATTCACTATCCTTTCTCCCGAATGTTGCTCCACGTCCCGAGGTCGTTAGATCCAAGCTGCAAGACCTGTTAAGACATAGAAAAGAGAAACGAGTAAAGAGCATCTATACAATAAGATATCTATGTAAACAGTTAAGCAGGTAAACAACACAACATCATTACACATTAAGAACGATATTGGTGGAAAGCATTTGTATTACTGCAAATAGAGGAGTACATGATAGAGATATAGAACTACAACCAATGACTTAACATAGCAGCCCTTCTCCACACAAGCCAATTGCCAAGCCCTTCCAAGGAAGCATGAATTCTCCAAGGGGTGAGTGAGGATGTCTAAGAGATATTTCACCAGCATGTAGATAGCATAGTATTCCTCCCAAGGTAGATTTCACTAGCATATGGATACCTTAGTCTTCCTCCCATGGTAGATTTCACCAGGGTATGGATACCTTAGTCTTCCTCCCTTTGGTATGGGAGTGAGCCTCGTATATATAGGACTAAGTGGATGAGATTATGGATAGGATAGGCTGAGAGATGGTAGGAGAGAGATAGGGGATCTTCCCAATGAGTTAGGGGTCGAGTACCAACTCTCCAAGAGATCAGGGATAAGCCCCCAAATGGGAAAGCTTCGAGAAAGATCTCGAAATGGCTATTTTTTCCCATTAACAGACCTCGTCGCACCTTGCTATGGAGCAACCTGCAACGTCGCATGTTGCTAGTGTGCAACTTGTGACGACCTCTCAAAAGGTTGTACAAACTGAGTACAAATCCTCTCAAATGAATACTTGGTGTAGATGACTTCAGGGATGTATGCATAATGGTCAAGATGACGACATTATCACAACGGTCATGATGACAACACTTGGTCATAATGATGGTACTTGCAACGGTCATTATGACGGCACTAGGTCATGACGATGACACTTGCAACACTTGCGACACTTGCACAAGGGTGACGACATTTTGGTGTAACAGAATGCCCCCCAAAGCATGACGCTGTTAAGGATGTACAGGTGAAGTGATTTGATAGAAAAAATGGCAAAAGACTTGTTGGATGAAGGACGTTGCTGAAGTACAACTGACTCTGAACTGACAATCTCATATGTAGTACGACATGGCTGCTGACCAATACATTGCAGATCCATGGGAGTAATGATCGACTGAACACAATCATGGCTACTAGACACAAGCGTAGATCCATGATGAGATGATAACACAACCACGACCAATACAAAAGTGGATCCGTGTAATATGACTCAATACCAACTCCATCGCAACCTGGGTAAAAGATGACTCCCTAGGGTCTTTAAGCTGAACCTGGAATGATACAAATCTATCCATGTGATTACAAATGTCTTGACATCAAACATGGTAGAAACCACTTGATTACCGGTCATTGATGTAAACCGTTAACAAGTGCGAGGGAGATCACCATTAATGTCAATTATTCCCAAGGTATCACAGTACATATCATCAAGCGTGAATAAATGAGTTGAAGTCGAACGCAAGATGAAATCTTTCAATCAAGAGTCAATGATGTAAACTCATGACGAAAGTGAGGTATCCTTCCATTAAGGCATGCAGGACCAAGGTACTTGACTGGTTTCTAGATTCAATCCTTGGATGATGAGTTGAAGTCGATAAGGATGAATCCGTCAAAGGAGGGCCATAATGAATCCCCCATCAATCGACACGAAACATGACAAAATATGTGTAGAATGGATCGGATGGTACAATAACATGTGAGACTGAATCAAAGTAACAACGACATGACGACATGTGTATTGACTGTGGACGTGTTCTTGAACATGGGCATGGCATGACTTGGCAGTATTGACACAATGAGAATGATACCAACCCCTACTGCAACTGATGGTGGAAGCATTCTTTGGCCGATCCAAAGGAGCGACGTGACTCATGGAATTGACAAGACCCGAGGACAAATAGATTATCCAAGTACTGAATGCAAATGCAAACGAGTGCCATGTTCAAGAACGACTATATACTGCCACTAAGGTATCTAATACAAACACTTTCCTTTTCCCCATCATGAATGATGAGTGCCTCACTTGTTTTTTAGTGAGCTTGATGAGGGTAACCAGATGCTCGGTATAGCTCATCTCATAGATGAGTCCAATCCCAAACGTTTTACAAACCTAGGAAAGGAGGGGTTCGTCCCATAATGGGCCCTTCAATGTTTAAAATTTAACGAGTCCAGAGAAGGAAAACTCGGCATCATTTCATGTTTAGAGAGTCTGAAAAGAACTAAAGGAGACTCCAATGGTCCTTTTTCGTAAAGTTAGCCTCATCGCCTGAAAAAGGGTAAAACAATGCGAGAGAGGACTCTTCCAGCCATGGTTGGTTGGAGTATTCATTTTTCATAAATAGTGCTTCCTGGTCCGAAAAAGGGGTAAACTATCACCAAAAAGATGATCATTCAAATGCTTTTACAAGCGTGAAAGCATCAAGTTCGCTTGGCAATCTTTTCCTATTTAGGGAGTCTGAAAAAGAGCTTAAAAAGGACTCCATGAACAACTTTGTCATGGTTGATGACCGAGTATGACAAAGGAAAAAGTAAACTTGGCACAGTTCCTTTTCCATAAATAGCCTAGCGAGGCCGGATAAAGTGATAAACCTATACTTGTTAGACACACCTTTTTACTGAAATGTTTAACGAGCACAATAATGGTATCAAAAGCACTCGAAATATTTTTCATGTTTAAACCAGAGCATGAAAAAGTAAAAACTAAGCTCAAACCACTTTTCATGTTTCAACCAGAGCACGAAAAAATGAAAAGTAAGCTCAAACCACTTTTCATGTTTTAACCAGAGCACGAAAAAAGTGAAAAGTAAGCTCAAATACTATCTTACTATTTTTAACGAGCTCGAAGATAGGTTGGAAGAATGCTCATGATGTCTGTTTCGTTTTTTAACGAGCTTGTAACAGAAAAATGAACTGTGCTCGGGATAATTTTCATGGTTTAATGCGCTCGAAACCTAAAATAGGAAAGTATGCTCGAAAATGTTCCCAATGGTGATCCCAACCTATCGAATCTCCCAGGTCTACTTACATGTGGTCATGGCAATGCCTTGAAAGAGAATCCCAGGACTTATTACGGGCACACAACCCAACCTATCGGATCTCCCAGGTCTACTTACATGCCATAGGAAAATGCCTCGAAAGAGAATCCCAGGCTGTTACGAGCACATAGCTCTACCTGTCGGATCTCCCAGATCTACTTATATGTCCTCCCAGAGCAATGCCTTGAAAGAGCATCCCAGGATATTACGAGCACACAGCTCTACCTGTCAGATCTCCCAGGTATACTTATATGTTCATCTGCACAACCTATCCACATCCACAGAGTATCAACCTGATACTCACCATACATTATCCTTATGTACATCATCACATGATCAACCTGATCATCATCACTGCATCATCCCGATGCATGTCATCTGGAGCAAAATCCTGAAGCTCATCATTCATGATCATCCTGATCATACAATGCATCCACCTAATGCATACCAAGTATTTTCTCGATACATATCATCATACATGATCTACCCGATCATACAATGTATCCACCTAATACATATCATCATACATGATCTACCTGATCATAAAATGTATCCACCTGATACATATCATCATACATGATCTACCTGATCATATAATGTATCCACCTGATACATACAAAATAAATGATCCACCTAATCATAACAAGCATCCAACATTATGCATATACATATACATGATCCAACTGATCATAACAAGCATCCAACATGATGCATATACAGAGCAGTAACTGGAGCATCGTCCTGATGCTCATCATCCAGTGCTTACATCCATAGCCATGTGAAGGATCCTCCTTTCACCATGCTTGGAATGGCTTCAAAAAATGTGTCCATCACTTCTTCCTCAAAGTGTTGTCAATCTGAAGAACACCAAGCCTCTCTCTGAAGTACTCGAACTTCACTCTGGCTAGTGGTTTTGTCAACACATCTACAACCTGTCATCTGTCGCAACATACAGGAGCTTCACTGCTCCTCTCTGCACCATATCCCTGATATAGTGATATTTGATCTCAATGTGCTTCGACCTGTCGTGGAACACCGAGTTCTTAGATAGCTTCACACAAATCTGGTTGTCACAAAAGATACCAGTAGCCTCCAATCGAAGATCAAATAACTCAGACAGTAGATTCTTGAGCCATACTGCCTCACAACTAGCCGAACAAGCTGCAACATACTCTACCTCGGCTGTACTCAGTGCTACGCAAGACTGCTTCCTGCTAAACCAAGAGATCACACCTGATCTCATACTGAAGCAGCACCCAGAAGTGCTCTTCCTATCTGCAGCACTACCTGCCCAATCCGAATCAACATAACCCTGCAGGTTACACTTTTGATTCACATCATACTTGAGCCCATAATCAATTGTACCCTTCAGGTACCTCAGAATATGCTTTACAGCAACCAGGTGAACACCTCTCGGATCCGTCAGGAACTGGCTCAATGTGTTCACCACAAAGCAAATATATGGTCTCGTGTTCGTCAGGTACATCAAGGACCCAATCATCTGATGATACACAGTGACATCAATCGGAACAGATGAAGTATCACACAGAAGCTTCAGGTTCGATGCCATAGGTGTGGCCATGGCCATGCAGTCCATCATCCCGAACCTCTTCAGGATCTCTATGGCATACTTCCCTTGTCCAAGGAAGATTCCATCTGCACTCTACCACACCTCCATACCAAGAAAGTAGTGCATCATACCCAAGTCCTTCATCTCGAACTCGGCAGCAAGCTTCCTCTTCGTGTCGGCAATCAATCTATCCTCACCTGTTACAAACAGGTCATCCACATACAATAGTAGTATCACTAGATTTCCTTCCTCAACCTTGTAGTAAAGGTTGGAATCCGCTTTACTCTTGGTAAAGCCCAAACTAGATAGGAAGCCATCTATCCTACCATACCAAGTTCTGCACATATATGACTTCCCGTCATGTGTCTCAAAACCAAGTGGCTGCACCACATACACTTCCTCCTTGACTACACCATTCAAGAAAGATGTCTTGACATCCATCTGGTGTATCTTCCATTTCATCACTGCAACCAGAGCAAGTACTGATCTAATGGAAGTGTATCTGGCTATAGGATCAAAAGTCTCTTCATAATCAATTCCTCTTTCTAGGAGAAACCATGAGCTACAACCACGCTTTGTATTTCTCCATGCTACCATTTGTAGCATGCTTGATCTTATAGATCCACTTGGAAGTCATGGAATACTTCCCTTCAGGTCTAGGACCACATCCCAACCATCATTCTTCATGATCGACGGATCATGGCATTCTTCCATTACTTCATCCCAGATCCTGGGAACTTCAATATATTCAATATCTTCAATAGATATCTTTGTTGCTGGAACAAATGTTTTAGTCCTTCTTTTGTAGGTGATGGTATACGATCTTTCCTACAAAACAAGTTAAATTGCATGATTAGAAAACATGTCATATTTTTCAGAACAAATTCTTACACATAAATAAATATGTCATACAGTCATGCAATTATCTTAGCCAATGCTTCAATACAACATTTATCCATATCCCATAACTTTCTAGATGCCTTCCAATCTCTACCAGAACATTATTAAGAGTGTGCACAACTCCCAACATGTCAACAAAGAGGTTTCATTCTAGATAAGTAGCAATGGAATGTTGTACAGTTCCATAGGCCACTTACCCATCACATGCATATTAGTAGTATACTGTTTATTAATGCAATTATTCTAATATGCAAATACACAACCTACGTCTAGTATATACATCATTGAACAGTATTATTTAAACAATCAAATATACAAGAAATGAAAATTCAAATACTTATCTTTGTTTGTTTGTTGAGTGGACTCCCTCTCAACCTTTGCTTCCTTGCAGGAACTACTGGAGTGTGCTCCCTCTTGATCTTTGCTTCCTGGATTACCTGTCCTTGAACTTATATCCATCCTTGATCACTATGCATGCTTAGGTGTGCACTAGTGTCATGATTGTGCCATCCTCAAGATCTCATACATAATCATACATTCATTAGTATAGATACTAAAACAACATAATCTTTAAACATGTATAGTCATGATCATTTCAAACACAGATAATAAACATTAGTATTCAAGGTTTCATGGAATACTTCTTTTACTCATGTATATTCTTATTGACCATAGGACTCTTCTAGTTAGTCATATCATCAATCAAAGTAAGAAGCATAATATGCCTAAACCCATGATTACTAACTTCAATGAATAATCATCATCAATCATGCCATGTATACTTATATAGGAGATTCTAACACAAGGTAGGATTCTAACTTGATATAGGAAAAACATACCTGGATTAATATGTTAGTTGGTTATTGTCTAACATACCCACATGATGTCTTCTTCTTCTCTTAAGTGACTTGTGCTAGTAACCTGCATATCTCATAGATTAACCATTATAGAACCAAGTTAAACATACCTCGTAAGTAGATCTTCTATGTGATCCATGGCAATGGATGAACCTTTGTCTTCATGTCACCATGGTCATATGTTCTTGAACTAGAACATGATTTGTCTTTCTTGATGTACCTTTCATGTTAGCGGACAACATCAACCTCATACAACACCACAATGCATTAGTACAATCATAAGTGTCAAAACCCTAATCAATGAATATCTTCTATTGTGCATTCATAATTTTATTAAAGTGATACAACAAGTCTAAAGTTAATCACAATTGTACTAACCTTAATGAAGACAAACATACCATAAACTTAATGATGAACAGATCTCAAAACATACCTGGATAAGTCATACCTGACGAGATTGCTTGTAATCTTCTTATGTAAGGCCTTAGACTTATCTCCCTCTGAAACTGAAACTTCTTCACTTATGCAGGTGACCAATCCATTTTCTTCTAGGATTAACCTAATCCACTTGATTTGTAGAAACTGGATCTAGAGCTGGATTAGGGTTTGTCAGGGAAACCCTAAAAATTCAAACTTTGAATTTCAAACTTCTGAAAGGATAGAAAGATGAACCTTGATGAGCTGATCAACTTGGTATACTCATAATTTGAAAACTGCAAAGTTTCACCCCTCAAAATTTCCTTTGAAACTTCTCGATCTTCTAGACATGATCCCGAACTAGGGTTTGATAAATCCCACCCTTCTTCCCAACCAAAAGGTTTGATACAAAGCTCTAAACTTTTATTTTTATGAGGAGCTTCCAGTCGTGGTCACAGACTTAAAAAATTCCAACTTTTGCAGAAGCCCTAATTTTCCACTTCTCCGATCAAAGTCCCGAACTAGGGTTTGATCAAGCCCGGCCTTCTTCCCAACCAAAAAAATTGATCTTGGTCTCTAAATTTTTATTTTTATGAGTACCATTTAGCCGTGGTCTCCGATTAAAAAAATTCCAACTTTCTCTGAAACCCTAATTCCCGAAGCCATGAATGAAGGTGCTCAAAATCCAATTCTGTTTTGACAGAAATATGCACTTGATTTTTTCTGGTGTAACTCCAAAATTATGAATTCACAGGGTCTAAAACTTCTAAATCTGGTATCCTGACCTGTCATCTTTCCAAACCCACAGGTATGACCTCAATTGGATTCTTTGAGAGAGATTTATGCCAAGTGTTGCAACGTGACATGTTTATGGGATAAAACAGGAGAGCGAACTTCTACGGTGTGCCACGTGTCACTGATTCAACTTCGGTCTATGAAACTCTTACCTGAGAAACTAAAGTCTGTACCCTACCTATCACATTTTACAAAATTTCATTTGGATCTTCCTAGCCCAAGTTGTGACCTTTTTTCCTAGGTCACCTGTTTATGAATGAGATCTGGAAGAGGCAGAATCCCTAGATTGTACAGATCATAAAACAAAAAGTACAATGAATTAGAAGTTGTGCTTTGGAAACAAGGTACATGGAGATCTTATATTCGACCTGTAAGAGTTTCATATCCTGAAATATCGTCGAAATGGATTTATAGCGAAAGTTCTATGATGATTGGTTTTTGCTATATCAAGCCCTAGCTTCGCATGTGCAACAAGTGTCATAAATGCCATACCATGCCTTCTTTCAGGCTAGCTCTGATACCATGTTAGTTTTTCAGAAATTTCAATCTGATATAGGATCTTAACTGAGAGAATGACATGTACAGCATATCTACAACATATCTACAGCATATCAATCATGGACACAATAATACAAGCACACAAGAGACACAGAGTTTCACCGAGGAAAACCAAGAAGGTGAAAAACCCCACAACTTCCTCAGAGATAGATAGAGCAATGATACAACCCAAGCATAAGAGATAGTCCTCCTAGCAGCATCTTCTCCTCCTCCACAAGTGTGCCACTCTCCAATGAGAGTATGAGAGAGAAAGTGAATAATGAGTGATCAAATAGAGATCTCTCGATCTCTATTTATACCTATCCTGTCCTGCCCATTAAACTAGTGGGGCCGACTTGTCTAGCTGAGCCTAATAACCCATGGTTACATTAATATGGGTCGACCCCAAACTTGGTGGTCTAATAACCCATTTACCCACATGACTCATACAAGGCTGACCCCATCAAGGTGGTCTAATAACCCATCAAGTTACGACACTTACAGTATAAATGACGACACTTCCGTATAGAGGAATAATAACATCTCTATAGGAATAAAAACACTTCTGTATAGAGGAATAATAACATCTCTATAGGAATACAATATACATGAGTAAAATACATTCCGAAGTTACAAATACATCAACACAATAAAAGTGATTCTGAGTTCTGTTATTACTGTTATCTCGTGTATTTTCATTAATTAATTGTTGCGGGTTCTTCACATCTGGTATCAAAGCACTTTCTTGGGCTCGTTGGGTGGAATTTCTGCCAAAAAAAATTTCGCATCTGTTGCAAGTTCGGATCTGGGAATAATCCCTATCCGCTTAACTGTGGGAAGTACTCGGGCATAAGCCCTAAAATTCATTGTGAGGAGTACCACAGGAACCCCAAAGTAGCTGGCCCATTGAGAGGACCTGCAAGCGAAAAGGGCAACGACCCCTACCTGATTGACTAGTTCCCACCTGTGAGGTAAACCAAGAGTTGTTGTTTGTGGCAAAGAGGTTATTAGTTTTACCTGAGTCTTGGAGTGAGGTGTACTGCCCCAATACGCAAGTCGTCAAATAGCATTGGTGGCCGAGTGAAACCCCTGAATTGTTAGGAAGCCAAACATACCTAGGGTCCATATCTATTTTCCGTTGAACTATTGCCGATCACTTCCGCGCCGTCTAAGATCCATTTCGATCTGTTTCAGATCCAGCCATTTCAATGTTTAATTTTGAGCATTAATTCACAATACTCTAGGATCTTTACTGAGAGAATAACATATACAATATATCAATGCATGACAATCATAATAAGCATGACAAGCATCACAAGAATCAAAAGCATGAGAGACAAGAGACACAAAGTTTCTGTGGGGAAAACCCTAAGGTGAAAAACCCCACAACTTCCTCAGAGATAGAGAGAGCAATGGCTCAACCAAAGTACAACCAAATAACACTGAGATAGTCTCTGAGTAGCAGATGATCCTCCTCCTCACTAGTGCGCCACTTTCTGAGTGAGAGTGAGATACTTTTCCAAGTGATCTAAATAGAGATCACCTGGTCTCTATTTATACTGATCTGTTTGCACAGTGACCTTATGGGGCTGACTTGTCTAGCTAGGTACATCCAAATTATAATATATATAATTCAGGGCTGACCCCACATGGTGGTCTAATAACCCATCGGCAAGTACACACACTTGCGACACTTGTCAATCCACATGACGACACTTCCTTATAGAGGAATAACACATCTCTAATAAGGGTACAATAAATATATATAAAATACATAGATGAAATACATTCCGAAGTTACATATACATCAACACTCCCTCTTAACTAGAAAGGTATTTCTCGACACAGATCTGCTAGACAATTCTTCTTCTCGGGATCATCATCATCGATGCATCGTCATCGTCATCATCACTGCTGCTGCTATCTCAACCAATCTCTGACTCTACTCGTCATAGGAATTTCTACAGAGCCAATCCTTTTTCATACTGGATGTAGGCCCACCACCTGCAGGTCTTCATCATCACTGGCCATACTGTGGATTCCTCAGGACTTATTACGTGCGTCACAAAACCTTGAAAGAGCATCCCAGGCTGTTACGAGCACACGGATCTACCTATAGGATCTCCCAGGGCCATATTATATGTGACCTCACCACAAAACCTCACAAGATCATCCCAGGCTATTATGAGCACGCAGCTCTACCTATAGGATCTCCTAGGGACAGATTATATGTGGTCACCACAAAACCTCGAAAGAGCATCTGCCAGATATCCCAGGGCACGAATTACATGCCATAGGAAAAACCTCGAAAGACTATCTGCAGACCTCCCAGGGCCAAATTATATGTGGTCATGGAAAAACCTCGCAAGAGCATCCCAGGACTTATTACGGGCACAGAGCCCAACCTATCGGATCTCCCAGGGACAGATTATATGCCATAGGACAAAACGTCGAAAGAGCATCTGCCAGATATCCCAGGGCAACGAATTACATGCCATAGGAAAAACCTCGAAAGACTATCTGCAGATCTCCCAGGGCCAAATTATATGTCCTCCCAGAGCAAAACCTCGAAAGAGCATTTTCTAGATATCACAGGGCAATGAATTACATGCCATAGGCAAAACCTCGAAAGACTATCTGCAAATCTCCTAGGGCCAAATTATATGCTCATCTGCACAACCTGATCCACGGCCATAGAGTATCAACCTGATACTCACCATACATCATCCTGATGTACATATGATCATCCTGATCATCATCACTGCAACATACTGTTGCATGTCATCTGGAGCAACATCCTGAAGCTCGTCATCCACGATCATCCTGATCATATAATGCATCTACCTGATGCATACCAAGTATCTACCTGATACATATCATCATACATGATCCACCTGATCATACAATGTATCCACCTGATACATATACAGATACATGGTCCAAGCATCCAACATGATGCATACAAAATACATACACATGATCCAACCGATCATATCCAGCATCCAATATGATGCGTACATACATATAAATGATCCAACTGATCATATCCAGCATCCAACATGATGCATACATACATACATAAAAATGATCCAACTGATCATATCCACCATCCAACATGATGCATACATACATATAAAAATGATCCAACTGATCATATCCAAGCAGAAACCATAACATCATCCTGATGCTCATCATCCAGTGCTTTCATCCACGGCCATGTGAAGGATCCTCCTTCCAACATGCTTGGAATGGCTTCAGCAAATGTGTCCATCACTTCTTCCTCAAAGTGTCCTCGATTTGAAGAACGCCAAGCCTCTCTCTGAAGTACTCGAACTTCACCCTGGCTAGTGGCTTCGTCAGCACATCTGCAATCTGCTCATCTGTCGCAACATACAGGAGCTTCACAGCTCCTCTCTGCACCATATCCCTGATATAGTGATATTTGATCTCTATGTGTTTCGACCTGTCATGAAACACTGGCTTCTCGGACAGCTTCACACAACTCTGGTTATCACAAAAGATACCAGTAGCATCCAATGGGAGATCAAATAACTCAGACAGTAGCTTCCGTAGCCATACTGCCTCACAACTAGCTGAACAGGCTGCAACATACTCTGCCTCAGCTGTACTCAGTGCTATGCAGGACTGCTTCCTGCTAAACTAAGAGATCACACCTGATCCCATACTGAAGCAGCACCCAGATGTGCTCTTCCTATCCGCAGCACTGCCAGCCCAATCTGAATCAACATAACCCAGCAGGTTAAAATTTTGATTCGACTCATACTTGAGCCCATAATCCACTGTACCCTTCAGGTACCTCAGAACATGCTTTACAGCAACCAGGTGAACACTCCTCGGATCTGTCAGGAACTGACTCAATGTGTTCACAACAAAGCAAATGTCTGGTCTCGTGTTCATCAGGTACATCAAGGACCCAATCATCTGACGATACATAGAGACATCAACCAGCTCAGATGAAGCATCACATAGAAGCTTCAGATTCGATGCCATAGGTGTGGCCATGGCCTTGCAATCCATCATCCCAAATCTCTTCAGGATATCTACTGTGTACTTCCCTTGACCAAGGAAGATCCCACCTGCACTCTGCCACACCTCCATACCTAGGAAATAGTGCATCATTCCCAAATCTTTCATATCGAATTCAGCAGCAAGCTTCCTCTTAGTATCTACAATCAGTCTGTCATCTCCTGTTACAAATAAGTCATCCACATACAGGAGTAGAATCACAGGATTCCCTTCCTCAACCCTGTAGTAAAGGTTGGAATCCGCTTTACTCTTGGTAAAGCCCAAACTAGATAGGAAACTGTCCATCATACCATACCAGGTTCTAGGAGATTGCTTCAAGCCATACAAGGCTTTCTTCAATATGCACACATATGACTCCTGTCATGTATTTCAAAACCGAGTGGCTGCTCCACATATACTTCCTCTTCAACTACACCATTCAAGAAAGCAGTCTTGACATCCATCTGGTGTATTTTCCATTTCATTGCTGCAACCAGGGCAAGTACTGTTCTGATGGAAGTATAACTGGCTACAGGTGCAAAATTTTCTTCATAATCTATGTCATGTCCCAAATTTGGCATTGGGTCACAATGGCCTAATCACATTGGCCCTATTCATTAGAGTTTGTCAAATTGATGCTAAAGGTCAAATAATTGCCAAGGAGGAAAATTACTAGTTTCCTAGGTTTGGGGTGGAAGCTTTGGGATTTGGAATAATGGGTTAATAAATGATGTTTGAACATTAGAATGGCATAAATATTTAATAAAGGATCTAAATAAATATATACAAGTGAAAATCAAAATGGCATGTCATCATGAAGACACATGGAGGAAGTGGGACCCACATATGGCTAGATTTCCCCACTACGCTTGGCATCATTCTCTCACCAATTCGAATTCAAGGTGAATGGTAACATAATTTGGGGAGTCCAAAAGGCATTATTCATTGCATGACTCATCCAAGGTCGAAATATAGAGGAAGAGTAACTCTCATGGAAGAGGAAGAGGCAATTTGGAGCTAGTGAGACACTTGGGCTAGATTCCCTAGCTCTATGACAACAATGATGAGGATGCTATGACAACTATGAGACAAATCAGACCTGAAGGCTGACATATGACATATATGACATGTCAGGGCTAAAAATAGATTCCAAGAGGGCGCTCAAGGGTGTTAGGGCAGCTAAGATGCTTGCACATGTGATTTGGTGGAAGTGGGAGACTAGGAATTGTTGTACAAGTGGCGTTTTTTGGAATCTCTTCCCAACTTGAGTTGGCATGAGTCTCTTGGAAGGAATTCGACCCATGGAGTACATTAGAAGTTTATAAATGTCAATAACAAAGAATGAAACCAGCTTTTGATCATTTGTAGAATTTTCAATTGCATTTGTGAAGAGGGAGAGCTAGTGGATGACTAGTTTCTTGCCTTGGCCAATTTCGAGGGTGAAAGATTCCCATCCAAGTTGGTAATTGGAAATGCCATTCAGACCTTTCATTTGGAGATTTAATGGAGTCTTTATTTGCAGGTGTAAGGTACAGGGAAGCTCATGGTTTCTTCTATTGCAGCTCACTCCTTCAACCATTTCCAGTTTTGATGGCATATTCTTGATCCTTGAGGGAGGGCGTTTTTGGTGAGCAATTGTACTCTTTGGGGGAACTTTTAATGCCCCATTTATTTTGTAATATGAATAAAATACTCTTTTATTTATCTCCAGAAAGTTTCAGGTCAAAATTCCAAGTAGAAATGTATAAATATCAATTTTAATGAAAGAACAGTGCCATTTCCCCACTACCTTGTTGTGAATCAATTTAATGCTGATGATTTCGAATGAATGGATTATTATCTGATATATTTGTGATAAATATACTACCATGGATGTCTTCTACAAGTTTCATGTACTGTACTTGAGCATTTGAATCATTTTTACTCAGTTTAGTTGTATTGGGAGGTGAAATAGTGCCATTTCCCCAAGGGTCGAATTGGGGATTTTTGCAGTTGAATGGGAGAGGGTGAGAATAGTTGTAATAATCCATTAATGGTGCATATGATACTTTAATAACATACTTAACACCTTACATACCTATTTTCATAAATTTGAGTGGGTTTGGAGGTATTTGGGAAGCCATTTTCAGTACTTACCCCATGGGGATTTGAACCCCAAATTACTAGTAAAATTGCATAATTGGTCCAGAATCTTGAGAGAGTTTTCAAAGGTATTTTGGTGGCCATATGTCATCCATAAACATCATATTCAATTTCTAATATCATTCATACACCTTCCTTGAATATTTGAAGGCATTTTGAGTCAATTTGAGACCTAGAGACCAATACTAGTCAAAGGGAAATCACTAGTAAAGTTACCTACATTGATCAGAATTGAAAGAGGATTTGCAGAAGTATTTTAAAGGTCCAAAGGCATCCCTGAAACAAATATTTATTTTCTAATGTCATTCATATACCTTCTCAAAAGATTTGGGATAATTTGGGGAAAATTTGGGACCTAGAGATCCAAACTAGTCAAAGGTAAAACTAGGGAAAAAAGTGAAAAATTGTCATTTTAATAAAATTCCTAATAAGGGACATTACAGTGGTATCAGAGCATGATCTTGGCACCTGATGTGGTCTAATATTCATGAGGACAAGAATTCAGGTACCACCATTAGATATTGAAACCAAAAGTGCTTTTGTTGAAGAGGAAAAAAAAAAAAGTAGGAGAAGAAGAGCAAATTTTTTGAGGAAACTATGACTAGGGATGAAAAGGGAACCTCATATGATGGTGAGGAGCATATAAAAATTATGAAAACAATATTTGAAGATATGACCAAGCAACTTAAGGAAGGATTCGAATTGTTTTCTATCGAACTTGTGGAAAAAATTATTGATTTTAAGAAAACCAAGGGGCAAAATGCATCAGCTTGCTTGAAGGAGCAAAAGGAAGAGACATCACAAGATCATGAAGAAGATTCTATTGAAAATATGGAAAATCATTTCGAGACACCTTCTAGCTTAGACATGAACCAAAGAGAATCTATTGATGGATGCTTAAACTATGAAGGAGTACCTACTGATGGGTGCTCACACCTCTATGTTGGTGACATAGAGATCACTTTTGAAAGTGTTGCTGCAAGCCCAAGTTCCATTAAGCATGATAATGAAGACCTTGTAGCAGTTGAAGAAGAACCAAGATCAACTTCCCCATCACCACTTGAGCTTCATGAAGTTGGTCCAAGAAAAAATGAAGAAGATGAGGAGGTTCATTTGCAAGAGCCTCATTTTCTTGAAGGGTCCTTAAAGATGAATGAAAAGAAGATCCAAGAGTCCCTCAACATTCTCCATGACACTCAAGCATTGGTGTCAAATTCTTGTTGGAGAGCTACTTCATTGGAGGAAACATCCTTCATTGAAGACATGCAGAAGATTCAAAGAGCAATGTGCCACATCAAAGGTAATTTCATGTCTTTGATTTTTGATAGAAACCATTTGTTTGAGCTTAATGAATTGTTACATGATGCATACTTGAAGAATAATGAGGATAATCATAAGCTCACAATTCAAAATGAGCAACTTCTCGAAAAGTTGCAAGATACTTGTTTTTCCTCCTATGTTTCAGATTGTCAAATGGTAGATTGTTTGGAGGATTCTCATGACATGGTGGATCATGAGAAATGTGGAAATTTGAATGTTCTTGATGTGTTTGAAGATGAACTTGAAGAGATCCAAACACTTGATATGGTGGAAGAGGAACTTGAATTATCTCTTGATGAAGGTTATGCAATTTTTAAAGAAGAGCATGATTCCTCTACATTGGAACCAAACAATGACAAAGAGTTCCTACTTTTGAAGGAGCTGCATGATACTAACCCTATGGATCCTTCCCATGATGAAACTTCTGCACTTTTTTATCATTTTGGTGATTTAGTTCATTCTCCTACATCCTACAATTCCATGTTTTGCAACATTAGTCTCAATGAAGTATGGGTGAAAGGGTTCTTTTTGATGGTGCCACATGAGGACTATGGAACTCCTAGATTTAACTTTTATGATGACATGGTTGGAGCACATTCTTATTCACATTTGCAGCAACATAATTTGTCACTTTATGATGATTCACATCTACATGGATGCACCTATGATATGCATTTGAGTCACTTGAAGACTCATGGTTTTTCTTGCTCAACACTTGATTCATTTGATGTTGGAGGAACTTCATCCAACACTTGGGTGAATAGATTTATGATTGGAGAACATTTTTGTTGCAAGACACATACTTTGTTATATTTTTATGACTCTCACATTCAGGGATGTATGGGTGAGACTTCTTTGAGTCATTTGAAGTCTCCTTGTTTTTTCTGCTCATTATTTGGTTCAGATTTTAGTAGAGATTCTTCATTCACTTCTTGGATGAAAGAATACATGGTTGAATATTTTGATGCATATCACATCCTTTTGGAGCAGCATTATAGGACATGGGATCCTCACCTATGTCATTGGAACAGATTTGATTGGTCACTTGAAGCTTGTATGCACTTGGAAAATGGTGGTCTACTTGCTTGGAGGTATAATCACTTTCATGACTCTTTGATGAAGCATATCCTTGATGTACATTTTCATTATGTTGTTATGTACTTTGATTATATATATTTGGTACTCATGATGTTTGTAAGGATGCATACAAGAAAATGGGATCGAGGAATCCTCTTAACTAATGGTGTGGGTTGGAGAGCACTCTTAATTATTGGGGCGCAATACAAGCAATGGGACCCTGGAATAATTTTTATCTCATTGGTTTCAAATTTTTTGGGGAAACAAGCAGTATGGGAGATGGATTTACCCACTTAATAAAGTGATTTTTATCAGAGTAGTGCAGCAACAATCATGGTGGTTCCTCTCTAAAATCTTCATGGAAACTCAAAGACTCAAGGTTGGGCAATTCAAAGGCAACTTCAAAGATTTATACAGAAAGCAGGTTCTTCAACACCCATGTTTAAAATTGCTTGAGGACAAGCAATATTGGGAAGGGAGGATTTGTCACGTCCCAAATTTGGCATTGGGTCACATTGGCCCTATTCATTAGAGTTTGTCAAATTGATGCTAAAGGTCAAATAATTGCCAAGGAAGAAAATTACTAGTTTCCTAGGTTTGGGGTGGAAGCTTTGGGATTTGGAATAATGGGGATAATAAATGATGTTTGAACATTAGAATGGCATAAATATTTAATAAAGGAGATAAATAAATATATACAAGTGAAAATCAAAGTGGCATTTCATCATGAAGACACATGGAGGAAGTGGGACCCACATATGGCTAGATTTCCCCACTACACTTGGCATCATTCTCTCACCAATTCGAATTCAAGGTGAATGCTAACATACTTGGGGGAGTCCAAAATGCATTATTCATTGCATGACTCATCCAAGGTCGAAATATAGAGGAAGAGTAACTCCCATGGAAGAGGAAGAGGCAATTTGGAGCTAGTGAGACACTTGGGCTAGATTCCCTAGATCTATGACAACAATGATGAAGATGCTATGACAACTATGACACAAATCAGACCTGAAGGCTGACATATGACATATATGACATGTCAGGGATAAAAATAGACTCCAAGAGGGTGCTCAAGGGTGTTAGGGCAGCTAAGATGCTTGCACATGTGATTTGGTGGAAGTGGGAGACTAGGAATTGTTGTACAAGTGGCGTTCTTTGGAATCTCTTTCCAACTTGAGTTGGCATGAGTCTCTTGGAAGGAATTCGACCCATGGAGGACATTAGAAGTTTATAAATGTCAATAACAAAGAATGAAACCAGATTTTGATCATTTGTAGAATTTGCAATTGCATTTGTGAAGAGGGAGAGCTAGTGGATGACTAGTTTCTTGCCTTGGCCAATTTCGAGGGTGAAAGATTCCCATCCAAGTTGGTAATTGGAAAGGCCATTCAGAAATTTAATTTGGAGATTTAATGGAGTCTTTATTTGTAGGTGTAAGGTACAGGGAAGCTCATGGTTTCTTCTATTGCAGCTCACTCCTTCAACCATTTCCAGTTTTGATGGCATATTCTTGATCCTTGAGGGAGGGCATTTTTGGTGAGCTATTGTACTCTTTGGGGGAACTTTTAATGCCCCATTTATTTTGTAATATGAATAAAATACTCTTTTCTTCATCTCCAGAAAGTTTCAGGTCGAAATTCCAAGTAGAAATGTATAAATATCAATTTTAATGAAAGAACAGTGCCATTTCCCCACTACCTTGTTGTGAATCAATGTAATGCTGATGATTTCGAATGAATGGATTATTCTCTGATATATTTGTGATCAATATACTTCCATGGATGTCTTATACAAGTTTCATGTACTGTACTTGAGCATTTGAAGCATTTTTACTCAGTTTAGTTGTATTGGGAGGTGAAATAGTGCCATTTCCCCAAGGGTCGAATTGGGGATTTTTGCAGTTAAATGGGAGAGGGTGAGAACAGTTGTAATAATACATTAATGGTGCATATGAGACTTTAATAACATACTTAACACCTTACATACCTCTATTCATAAATTTGAGTGGGTTTGGAGGCATTTGGGAAGCCATTTTCAGTACTTACCCCGTGGGGATTTGAACCCCAAATTACTAGTAAAATTGCATAATTGGTCCAGAATCTTGAGAGAGTTTGAAGAGGTCTTTTGGTGGCCATATGTCATCAATAAACATCATATTCAAGTTCTAATATCATTCATACACCTTCCTTGAATATTTGAAGGCATTTTGAGTCAATTTGAGACCTAGAGACCAATACTAGTCAAAGGGAAATCACTAGTAAAGTTACCTACATTGATCAGAATTGAAAGAGGATTTGCAGAAGTATTTTAAAGGTCCAAAGGCATCCCTGAAACACATATTTATGTTCTAATGTCATTCATATACCTTCTCAAAATATTTGAGATAATTTGGGGCAAATTTGGGACCTAGAGATCCAAACTAGTCAAAGGTCAAACTAGGGAAAAAAGTGAAAAATTGCCATTTTAATAAAATTCCTAATAAGGGACATTACAATCTATTCCCTCTTTCTGAGAGAAGCCATGAGCTACGAATCTTGCCTTGTATTTCTCTACACTGCCATCTGCAGCATGCTTGATTTTGTAGATCCATTTGGAAGTCACAACAGACTTCTCTTTAGGTCTTGGGACAACATCCCAAACATCATTCTTCATTATTGATTGGTATTCCTCAACCATGGCATCCTTCCGTTATTTATTTTCCGCTACTTCTTCATAACTGGAAGGCTCTTTGTTCATAATTTCACAGAGTAAAGAAACATAGCTGGTATGTGATCTAGTTCTCTTCTTTTCTTTGTGTTCTTCTTCTGGAATGCCAAATCTTTCTGCATCTTGAATGAGCTCTCTAGCCCATGCAGGTTTCCTCTTGTGAGGGTTATTCTCATGGGGTGGATCTACAGGTTCTTGTGGATCTTCAAACTCACAAACATCTTCTGGAACTACTTCAATCATGGTAGTGTCTTGGAATCTTGTTTCCTTAGGTTCTTCATAAACTTCGATAGGTGCCTTCCTTGATTTGATGAATGCTGAGTTTTCATCAAATGTTACATCCCTGCTGACATAAATCTTCTTGAACCCTGGAAAGTATATTTTGTAAGGCTTCGAGCTTTCACTGTAACCCACAAAGATACCCTTCTTTCCTGAAGGATCTAGTTTAGTCCTCTTTTCCTTTGGAACATGAGTGTATACTAGACAACCAAATATTCTGAGATCACTGACTTCAGGTTTCTTACAAGAAAAGACCTCTTCTGGTGTCTTGTTCTCCAATATCTTGTGGGGTGTTCTGTTATGCACATATACAGTTGTTCTACCTGCTTCTGCCCATAGATGCATAGGTAAATCCTGGTCATGCAGCATTTCCCTTGTTGCTTCCATGATAGTTCTGTTCTTCCTTTCTGCAACTCTATTCTGTTGAAGATTATAAGGAGCAGTCAACTCCCTCTTAATCCCTGAATCACTACAAATCTTCTTGAAGTCACCTGAGGTGAATTCTCCACCATTGTCGGATCTGAATGTTTTGATCTTCTTGTCAGTTTGATTCTCCATCAAGGTTTTGAATTCCTTGAATTTATCAAACACCTCATCTTTGTTCTTCAAGAAGTATACCCAAATCTTCCTGGAGAAGTCATCAATAAATGAGACATAGTAAACATACCCACTCAGAAAACTGGATGACATAGGACCACATACATCCGAGTGGATGATTTCCAGGATGTCTTTTGCCTTGCTTACACTGCTTGGGAAATCCCTCTTAATGTTCTTACCTTTTGCACATTTTTTGCAAACACCTTCATGTTTGGTCTTGATTTCTGGAAGACCCTCTACAGCCTTGATTGCAATTGGAAGTGCTCTATAGTGCATATGAGCAAGTCTTCTATGCCAAAGTTCACTTGGATCCATGGATTCATGTACCATGGCATGTTCAGGCTGTCCCTTCAATTTATACAAACCTCCCTCTTGCTCTCCAATCACTACTGCATCATCTATGTTCTTTCCCTTTGGCCACATTAGGACTTGGCCATCCACAAATGCAACCCTCATACCTTTTGCATCCAATGCAGAAATGGAGAGTAAGTTCTTCTTGAGCCCAGGTACATAAAGGACTTCTTTCATCTTCAAAGATTTTCTCGAATCTAGGTTGTAGGATGCTTCACCACTTCCTTTGATTGGGTATTGATAATCATCCCCAAGTTTCACCTTATGGGGTGATTCATGTTCAGATAGATTCACAAAAGATTCCTTAAACCCAGTCATGTGTTTGAAAGCCCCACTGTCAATCAACCAATCATTACAACCATGGGAGATAGTACCTGTGAGAGAAGAGATCAGAACATACTCTTCTTCACTTGATGAGTCATCATCACTATCACTTTCTGCCCTAGCCTTCTTCTTTGGGGGTTCATCATCTTCGGTAGCATGAGCATGAAACCTTCTTTTGTTGCCCTTCTTCTTCTTGCTAGAGTTGTTGTTATTATCCCTTTTGTTCTTGGGACAATCTGAAGCAAAGTGACCCTTCTCATTGCATGTGAAGCATCTTAGATCCTTCTTATTCTTTTGATAGGATCTCTTGTGGCGAGAGTGCTCCTTCTTGGTTTTGCTTCTTTTGGTGTGAGATGAAAGAGCTTGATCTTCACCTCCCATCTTTTCCTCACGAGCTACAAGTCTAGCTTCTTCTTGAGAGCATTCTTCCCGCAATCTGTTGAAGGATACCAACTTCTTTCTTGCACAGATTCATTGAATGAAGGAGTCCCATGACCTAGGTAGGCCATTCAGAGTGGTCATGACAACTTCTCCATTCTCCACCATTTCATCTACTGCTTCCAGTTGTTTCTTGATCTGGGAGACCCTTGAAAAATAAGATTGAATGGTTTCTCCATTCTGAAACTTTACTCCTTTCAATTGGTTCCGCGGTGTCATCTTCTGATTTATGTTCTTCCCTTCAAATAGCTTGGTCAAAGAGTCAAACATCTCCTTGGGTGTCTTTAGAGAAAACACATGGGGTATGAGATGATCTTTGATAGAATCAACAATGATTCTCTTTGCCTTGACCAAGTTCTTCTTATGCAATACCTTGGCCTCTTCATCCTCTGGGATAGGGATGTCTTCTTTTATATATGAGTCCAACTCATTCTCTTCCAGGATTAACCCAATCCTATACTTCCAAGCTTGGAATTTATCAGCCCCATCAAGCTTATCCTCAAGCTTGGTGTGGTGAGACATCTTAAAGAGTACTTCAAATGGAAATAGAAAAGATTTAGGTCTTACCACTTGAAATGTTGAAAACTGGATCTAGTCCCAGATTAAGGTTTGTCGAAAAACCCTAAAAATTCAAAATGTGAATTTCAAATTTCTGAAATGATAGAAAGATGCACCTTGATGAGGTGATCAGCCTAGTGCATTCAGAAATTGAGATCAACAAAGCTTTGCCCTTCAGAATTGTCTTTTTGTCCTCCCGGGTTCACTAGGGAGAGCCCTGAATTAGGGTTTGAGTTTCCCGGAGATCTACCCAGCCAAAAATCTTGATCCAAAGCTCTAAACTTCTATTTTTGCAAGGTGCTTCCAGCTATGTCTTCAGATTTCATAAATTCCTATTTTTGTGGAAACCCTAATTGTTAGGGCCAAATCTGAAAATGCTCGGAATTGAATTCTGATTGGACAGATAGATGTGCCTTGATGAGTAGAGTCAATCTACTATACTGCTTTTCCAAAATATGTGGAGAGAAACCCAATAAACAAGGAACTCAAGCTTCTGTCACTGCAAAATGTCTTTTTCTTAGGTTAGCTCTGATACCAAGTTTAATTTTGAGCATTAATTCACAATACTCTAGGATCTTTACTGAGAGAATAACATATACAGTATATCAATGCATGACAATCACAATAATCATGACAAGCATCACAAGAATCAAAAGCATGAGAAACAAGAGTCACAGAGTTTCCGTGGGGAAAACCCTAAGGTGAAAAACCCCACAACTTCCTCAGAGATAGAGAGAGCAATGGCTCAACCAAAGTACAACCAAATAACACTGAGATAGTCTCCTAGTAGCAAATGATCCTCCTCCTCACTAGTGCACCACTTTCTGAGTGAGAGTGAGATACTTTTCCGAGTGATCTAAATAGAGATCACCTGGTCTCTATTTATACTGATCTGTTTGCATAGTGACCTTATGGGGCCGACTTGTCTAGCTAGGTACATCCACATTATAATATATATAATTCAGGGCCGACCCCACATGGTGGTCTAATAACCCATCGGCAAGTACACACACTTGCGACACTTGTCAATCCACATGACGACACTTGCTTATAGAGGAATAACACATCTCTAATAAGGGTACAATAAATATATATAAAATACATAGATGAAATACATTCCGAAGTTACATATACATCAACATTCAAATCCATTCTGAAAGTCCATCTAGATCCAGCTGTTTTAGATCTATTCTGAAATCTGTTTCAGATCCAGCCGTTTTTTTATCCATTCGGTGCCATTTCAGATCCATCTATTGCGAATCCCTTCTACATCGTTTCAAATCCAATTGTTCTAATCCCTTCCGCGCCGTTGCAAATCCATTTCTGAACAAAAAAAAACAAAAACAAAAACAAAAACAAAACAAAAACAAAAAAACAAAACAAAACTATTTTTTCACCATATCTCCCTTGTTTTAACTCTATTTCCCTTGAAACTTTCCAGACACCCTTGCAATCCCATTCTGCATATTTCATTCCTGAGAACCCTATCCCAAATTCTACTTCCCAAAGCTAGAAATCTCACATTTGTCTATTTTTAGGGTTTGTCATAACTTCTTCAATTTTCACCCACTCGCCTCCAAATGTTTCCACCGTGTTCATTCCCTATTTCTACTTCTTTGTTCCTCTTTGACAAATTTTCTCATTCTTTCACCCCACTTCTGAAATCCCCATTTTTTGCTTCCTTGTCCATCAGAAAGTGTCCAAAACCTAGTCAAACCCCAATTACCCATCTGATTTCTTCCCAAATCCAAATTTCCCTTTACTAAATACGCTTTTGTTTGTGTTTTTCTATCCATTCCCGAAAAAAAAAAAAAAAAAAAAAAAAAAAAAAAAAAAAAAAAAAAAAAAAAAAAAAAAAAAAAAAAAAAAAAAAAAAAAAAAAAAAAAAAAAAAAAAAAAATGCCTAGTTATGGTTGTCACCCGTGCAGGAGCAAAAACCATGGAGGAAGCACTTGTAGCACAATAACCAACAGCAAGAATCTTCTGCAGCCAATGGGTTCTCTTCTGCCAGCACTTTCCATGGTATGAAGCTTGAATTTCCCCGCTTCAATGGTACTGATCCAACTGGGTGGATCTACCGTGCAGAACAGTATTTCAGTCTGCATAATACTTTTGATGTCCAAAAATTTCCACTTGCATCCTTTCATTTGGAACAAGAATCCCTTCAATGGTACCGTTGGTACATTAAGGCTCATGATGAGCCAAAATGGAAAGATTTTTACCAAATCCTTGCAACGATTTGGTCCTAGTGATTTTGAAGACTTCACCGGAGCACTCACTAAACTTCGTCAAAGTGGCACTCTGAGAGAGTATCAAACAAAATTGGAGAAACTAGCCAATCACACAGAAGGATTGTCTGATGAATTCTACAAGAGTTGTTTTATCAGTGGTCTTAAGGATGAAATCCGCTCAGAGGTTAAAATGTTCTATCCCAACACAATTATGGAAGTCCTAGGGTTGGCTAAGTTAGCAGAAGACAAGATTGCAGCCCAACAGTGCTCCAAACCCACTTTTTTTCCCTTCTGAAATATGGGTTCTCAACGACTTCCCATCCCGCCAACTCCTCGACCAACTCCTATCAAGCATTTGTCTGAAATGGAGATGCAGGCACACAGATAAAAGGTCTTTGTTATAATTGTGATGAGAAATTCACTCAGGGACATAGATGTGTTCGACAAAAGCTCTATCTCTTGGATATGGATTCTCTGCCTGTCTCTAAAATTGGTGAAGAAGCTCCAGATACAATGGATGATCAGGTCGACATTTAGGAGCCTCCTATTGACCCCCCATCTCAGGATGAACAACTAGAGATATATGTCCGTGCTTTATCTGGCGTCACCACCCCCCAAACAATGTGGGTCAGGGGTTACTTCAAGAAGCTTCCTCTTACAATACTCATTGATTCTAGTAGCACTCATAACTTTATTAACACTAGGATCGCCAAACATGCTAATTGTTTTGTCCATCCTTGCTCCAACTTTGAAGTCATGGTTGCCAATGGGGGCACCTTACCTTGCAAGGGGAAGTGTCACAATGTGCGTATCTCTCTGGAAGATTATAACATGAGCTTTGACATGTTTTCCTTGTCCCTAGGCAAATGTGATGTGGTTTTGGGCGTTTAATGGTTACGTACACTTGGCCCCATCTTATGGGATTTTGCTGAACTTTGGATGTAGTTTTCAATCAATGGGAAACAACACAAATTTAAGGGCTTACAACAAGGGTCTATTTTCATCATCAGTTCACATCACCTGGAAAAGATCCTTAAGAAGAATTCACATGGTGTCATCGCTCAACTCCATTCCATTCAGATGCACCCATCAACGGTCTCCCCTATTTCCTGGGATAGATATGCACATGTCCTTACTGAACCAGTGGGCTTGTCGCCTTCAAGAGACCGTTCCGGTAAGAATTTAGCCGCATCTACATCTCAGTAGGAAATGATGGCTATTTTGCATGCAGTACAGAAGTGGAAACCATACCTATTAGGGAATTATTTCTGCATCAAGCCTGATCTCTAGAGTTTGGAAAAGTTTCCTGGAACAATGGGTCTCCTCCCCAGCATACCTGAAATGGGTTATCCAACTCATGGGTTATGCCTATGTGATCACTTACAAGAAGGGTAAGGACAATATGGTGGCAGATGCTCCTTCTCGCACGTTTGATGACCCAGTTTCTCTTACATCTATTTCTCTGCTTGTTCCAAATTGGTTGCAATCTATTCAACAGGGCTATTCCTATGAGCTCCATGCTTCTTCATCAGCAGGGCACTATGGGTTCCTCAAAATGTATGACTAGGAACAATGTAACTTCTTTTGGAAAGGACTCAAAATGAAAATTCAACATATGGTGGCTGACTGTGCTACTTGCCAGGTCAACACAGGTGAAACGACACTCCTTTCGGGACTGCTCGAACTCTTGCCCATCCCTACACAGATTTGGATAACTATTTCTATGGAATTCCTAGAAGCGCTCCAGTGGTACAATACCACATCTAAAAGGACACCATATGAAGCATTCTATGGATAGGCACCTCCAGTTCTTCTTCCATACACCCTCAGCAACTCCCCAGTTCAGGCAATTGATTGGGTTCTTCGAAACCGCACTCAGATTCTTCTCATTCTACAGGACAATCTTCACATGGAAAGAATTCGAATGAAACAACAAGTCAATCAGCACTGTTCTGAGCACACATTTCACGCAGCTAATATGGTTCTTCTTCGTCTACGGCCTTCCAAGCAACCCTCCCTGAAACTCAAAAGGCGTCAGTGGCCTGGAATGCAACCCGAGGATGCTACAGGGGAACCACTCCTTCAGATTCTGTATCAATTTCCACATCTAAATCTTTGAGGACAAAGCTTTTTCTAAGGGAGAGGGGATGTTAGGAACCCATGTCAACCCTTCTATTTACTTTGTTAGTATATTGTTGTTGGATGCATATTCTTTGTAAGTCGTCTCATAGTATTTTTCGATCCATAGTTTGTCTTATTGTTGTTGGACGCATATGCTTTGTAAGTCATCCCGTAGTAATTGTTGATCCATAGTTTGTATTGGCCCATGGTTTGTATTGACACATGGTTTTGACCAATGGTATTGGCAACTAGAATTAGTATATAAATTGTTTTTGATACCAATGAAGGCACCGTGAAGTTATTTGTATTGAGCTTGTTCAAAGGAGGTTGCCCCCTCAAAGTGGCCTGTGATCAGTAAAAGTGATTCTGAGTTCTGTTAGTACTGTTATCTCATGTATTTTCATTAATTAATTGTTGCAAGTTCTTTACAAGTTCATGAGTGAGTTGTGAGTAGAGAATCCTGGCTAGAGACTAAGCAAACAACCTAGCAAGCAAGCAATGGCGATTTGGGGCCACAGATTCTGAGCAAAGTTGCGCCCGTTGATTTCATGAGTGAGCCATGAGCAAATCATCTCGGTCGGAGAGGATCTGAGTCGACTAAGCAAACAACCCAGCAAGAAAGTAGTGGGAGAAGCGATTTGGGCCTATGGATACTGAGCATAGCAAAGTTGGATTGCAGTCGTGTAGGGGACAGGGAGGTCGAGCAGAGAAACTCTAAGAGGAGCCAATGCCTCCCAAATTTGTGAGTATCGAGCCCTAAATAGTTTCCCATTGAGCTTGAATTTTGGATTAATGAATCTGAATGCAAGCATAATGATTAATTTCCATAAAAAATTTCATCAAAATTCGTTTGCATTAATTTTCATCCCATGAAATTGTTCAAATCAAACATTAGAAATGGCCGCATTTTACCATAGTTGCATGGGAACATGTTCCCACATCCCAGAGAACTTTGCAGTGGTTGGGGAGTGTTCCCCTTTGAAATGGAAGGGAATTGGGAACATGGGAATATTCTCGGTCAAAGGGTGTGTCTAGGGAACTTCTCGGTGTTCCCATATAGCTCGTTGGGCCCCAGCAGGCACAAAAACATTCCTCCAAAGGATCCATTCTGACACCCACCCAACCAAGAGTAGGCCCTCATGGGACCAACATGGTTAATACACCCAAAAAACAATAAAAACAAGAAGACAAATGATAATTAAACCCCAAACCAAAACCCTAAGCTGACAAACACCCACCTCCCAACCCACATTTTTTCATATATTACACATGTTTTGGAGGCAAGAAGAGCTGTAATTGGTCTACTGAGCACACAAACAAACCATAAAGAAATCTACAAACATCATTTGGTTTTTGGAGTATCCCTGGAATCCATTATCAACATTTGGAGACTTTTGTATTGAGTATTCAGAAGCTCGCAATTGAGATTTGAAGTGAATAACCAGTTTATCGAAAAACATCTTCACACCGAGGGAATTTTATGTTTCCTTTAGTTTTACATGCTTTTTTTCTTTTCATAATGGATGGAGAGAGGGTTGCAAGCAAACCCTTGCTACAACATTTGTCATTAGTCAACACTGGCCTTGTGTGGTTAGAAGTGGTGGCTATGCAATCTTCATGCCCATTGTTTAAGGGCACATACACCAAACAAGTTCATCATCTTTTGGGAAAACCTGGGAATTCATTGATGCCATGCACCTGTTCACTTGAACAAAGAACAAATCCTTCAGGCAAATCTTGAGACAAAAATTGCAATTAAAAATTAGGAAAAGAATGGCAAACTTCTACTTGTGACATTGCTAATTCTAGCCTGCTACAAGCTCAGCTGGATACTGATTGTCACAATGATTTAAAACACCTCACCTATGCATTCTTGTCTCTATCTACAATTTATCACATATTAAATTTTTTTTCTGAGGTTGCAATCTCTAGGCACATAAAAATATTAGTTTTTCAAGAAACAAATCACTTTCGCTTGGATTATAAATACTGATATTTCAATAAATAATTCACACTTGTCTTTGTTTTTTGTTAGCTTTCCCTCTTCTATCCAACATGTGTGTGAGAAAACCCTCAATTCATCTATGATCAATGGAGTCCCTAGGTCCTTTTCTTGCTCTCTCCTCAGCTTCTCCTCACCGTGGCTCTGATAGATTATCAGAAAAGCAAACAAGTACATAGACAATAAATGTAAGCCACAATATAATAAAAAGAAACATAAACTTGATTCATTATTCAATATGGTGGATGTCAATAAATATATAGTAGGGGAGACAATGTCCCATACCAAAATCTTGTAACTTAACCTAATCTAACTTAACTTTATTGAAGTCGCATGACTTAATTACCATAAGTCACTTTATTATATTAAAATAGCACACAACTTAACATATGACCAGTTGGTGGAAATCCATTGGCGTATGCAAGATAGAGAATTCAATGCTACCATTTAGGCTCATTGTCTAGGGTTTAGGCATATTTATTTTTCAGGTTTTACACTAGGTTTGGGAGTATGAAGAAAGGCAGTTGCAACACATTTACCTTTGGAAGGAAATACAAATGTATTTGTCATTGGTTGAGAGAAATTTGAGCTAATATTGGTAATTAAAAGCACTCAACTAGGTCATTCAAACTTATAGGATTGTTACATCCAGATTTGTGAAGGCTCCAGGACTTGTTCCATCTTCCATAAATTTCTTATCTTGTATTTGCAATTTTAGTTACAAAATAGAGGGCAAACATCAAGTATTTGAGAACCTTTGGACAACATCTTGCTTCAACAGTGGGATTAGGAAGTCATTATACCATCATCATTATCATATTCCAGCTATGGTATATTGTTCCTTGGAGATGAAATCCATATCACAAATGAGAAATGAAGCATACCACCTGATGTGTTACTGTTGAACTACAAATCAATTTCTTCAAAAAATATGATTCATAACTTTCAATGGGCATGGAAATTAAATTTCAAATTCATCTTTATTCTTTGTATTCCATTCCTGCATTCATCTATTATTTAGAAAATACAAACAAAAACAAGAAAAGAACAACAATCAACAGAAAAAAATGAGATCATTTCAGTGGTATCAGAGTATGATTCTACCAGCTTGTGGGTGCAAATAAAAGACCATGAAATTTTGCATTAAACCTGCTCAACAAGTGTTTTCCAAAACATTCATGAGACAGAAACACTCAGAATAGATTGGTCACTTTCCAACCAATTTTGGTTGGATTATTGTGATATTTATGACTTTGTTGAACCAAATTATAGTGTGGGAATGAGATGCACACCAAGTATTTGAAAAAATTCCTCAAAGGCAGAAATCAAATGAAATCAAACCTATCATTTTTTATGCAGTTTTGTGGTCGATCTTAGAAGTCGGTGATTTCCAATTATCCCACATGTAGCATCCTCCTAATTTTTAGCCTAAATTCTAGGGATGACCATAGTTGTTCCTATAATTTGGAATGACGAGATAATTTCCAGCAAACCCTAGATGCTTTTGTTAGAGGCTTCTTCTAGGTCTCATGATATTGAATACAAGGATCAATTTCAATATGTTATATGGTGTGTTGATGAGACATCTTATCTTTGGTAGTGGTTGAGTTTACCTCTCATGTTCCTCGTGATGAGTTTAAAGACAAATTTGTATGACAATTTGATTGCATGTATGCTCTCAAAAAGTTTCTTGCTAGATACACACCCATGAAGATCACAAATGAAAAATATTGTATTAATAATTTAATACTCAGTGATCAAGAAGTGGGTATAGTTTACTTGGCTCTTGAGAGGCCTCAAATACATTGTTGGCATTCTTATCTAGGATTCTTAACATGCTCCTGGGTCATTAATGGTTATTGAAGTGTCCACTAACAATATGAATGTTATCATTATTGATGTCGAGGGAGCTACCTAGGAGGGAGGAAATGGTATTGCTCCCTAAGGTGGATTCAGGAGTAGATGAACCTCAATATGATACCAAGGACAAGTGTGATGTTCTCAAGTATAGTTGTAACGACTTAAGAAGCAATACCATTTTGAAAATTTTGATCTACCTAATTATTTAGAAGGTAAATATGAGTTGAATCCAAGAGTTCCACATAGGTGGATTCTGTTGCAACTTCACCTTATTGAGTTAGTACAAAAAGTGGTCCATAGTCCATAAATGATATCAATTTTGTGAATTGAGTGGGGTGACATTACCCTATACCATCTTGCATTAGATCATGATGAGTGATGAGTAAGGAGGTTCCGGTTGAGAGAGGGAAACATTGGTATGATATTGTAGATGAGAGCATTAGGAGGCCATTGAAATTTCCTACCTACGGGGATCCAGATGGTCAGTTAACCAAGTTATAGAGTTGTACAATAACACCATTTCCATAGGATTACCTTTCCAAAGTGACCAATCAAGGATATTTACAAAGTGACCAATCAAGGCTATTCACAAATGAACCACAACTGCTTGATTATTTGCTTGATCCTCTAATGCAGCATAGGTCCTAGTCAGTTGTGTCATTTGGAATGCATTTGCTTTAAGAAACCCCAATTTCTCCTACAACTAGATGTAGAGCGAGTGCCTTTGATAAAGTGCCCCCACCAAATGCGTCATATAGTACATACATTACTATTTATTTAAAAATAAACAAATTAAAATTAAAATTTTAAAAAGAATGATAATATATAAATGAGATTGAAAGGCTAGTACCCAGTGACAATCCTTTTTTGCTTTGAGTGCACTAATGATGTAAAACAATCCATTTGCAGTGCTCAATTCCTTAAATTGGCTAAGAAAAAATCTTGTGACTAGAATACTTATGTCTCAAGCATTTCTCAATGTAGTTAAACATGACCCTCTTTACATCTACTATGCACAAAATCTATTCATATTGTAACATTGGGATCAGATAGTACCCAACAACATGTGAAGGCCTATGGAATTGGTAAGAATACATGTTGCCAACGAACTCCTGAAGTGGCATGTATTTTTTTGACAACATTCTTCCTATTATCACTAGGAAGCAAGTGTGCTCTTCCACTATATGGAAATATTAAAAAGCAATGTGATTAGCTTACAACACTAGAGGAAGATCCCTTTGGCTAAGAAGATATGGTTCAAGGGTATCTATTTTTCGAAAATTTCCCAATACTTGTAGTTGGCCCTAACCACTTGAAGTAGCCCACTTGTGCAATCTATTCATTATAAATAATTGACATAAAATATTGACTTTGTTTTGAGCAGGAAAGCAATGATCCCCTTAATGTCAAGGAGGGGCAACAACAAATCGAAGATCGTACTTTGAATCCTGGTAATGAATTTATTCATATGCTACAATTTTATATATAACATTGTGTATGGTGAACATTAATTGTACTTCTCCATATTTCAACTGCAGAGCATGTAGAGGGTCACACTGTACAGGTTGAGCCTGGACAGGAATATGAAGAACATGATGTGGCCACAACAGGTAAAAAAACACCTTTGTAATGTTTTTTTAAAATGAAATACTTGTCATTATAATAACAAAAATATATTGATGCAACATTTTCACATTATTGCAGCAAATCCGAACCCCTTGCAGCAAAATCCAAGTCCCGAGCACTCTACGAGGCAGACATCATGACAAGCTGATGAAGCACCAAGAAGAGGACAAGTTCCAAAAGATGAGCTTCTTGCTGATTTTGTAAAGAGAAAAAAAATTAGAAAGAACTAGTGACTGAAGAAATATTGAGTAATTATTTTTTATAATATAATGTCATGCATGATTTTTGGCCTAATGAATGAATGAATAGTTTAATGAATGGTTTAATGCTTTAATGCTTCAGTGTAGTAAACTGTTACCTTTATTGAATGTTAGCTTTTATTGAATGAATGTGTTCACTGAATTAATGAATGGTTTATTGAATGTTATCTTTTATTGAATGAATGTGTTGAATGAATGAAACAATGGTTTAATGAATGTTCACCTTTATTGAATGAATGGTAGACGTTTGTTTATGATGAAATATGCATGAATTTGCACGTAATTTTTTTTTCAAGTGCATGCATTGGGTATGGGGAATTGAGAGTGATGTGAGGGGGGGAGGGGCCATAAGAGCTTCCACCTTCACGTGGTTGGCCTTGTTCAGTAGAGAATATTAAATTATTCTCAAAACGGAGAGGAGCTCAATGAATGGCTACGATGCTACCTTTCTACAACCCACTTGCATGTCATCTAAATTTTGAAAATTTATTGGAGCTTGTTGTGATGTTTGGTTGCTCCTCATAACCAATTTTGAGTTTCCACAACTTCAAAGGCTGAGTAAATGATGCATTGGAACCAATATCCTTACCCTTCTCTTTAATTTCCTTGGAATATCCTTGAGAATATTTGAATGAGATATGTATCAAATCCTCTATATCATTTGCATCCTCTCCATTATGTCCAATCTTCCTGCGATAGAGAATATATCTCGTCTCTTTTTCGACTACTCATTTAATGATTATTCCGAATCAATATCAAAGGAATGGATGCTCTTGAAATTTACTTACCCATCAGCAGTAGGATTAGTTAATATGTTATTTTTCCACTTGTCAAAATATAAATATGATCCATAACATACTTCTCCATGGAATTTGTAGTAGACTCATTATATGACAGCCCTTGATAAAGTTCTAGGGATTGTATTACCCTATCACCATGAACTTAAAAAGTCATAGTATTATCCCATTGGTCACACCTTTTTCCGCATTCTCTTTAATAAATGCTAAGCATTGGGGGGAGTTGATTGCCAATTTGGGAGGTTTGTGGGTGGAAGCAGTAGTAGGTGGCCTAATTATCAGACTTGGGACAATTTGGGAAAACTTGGGCATGATTCATCCTTGCTTTGACCTCCAAGTAGTTTCAAACAACAATTTCTCCACAATCTGGACATGAGCAACAACTAATTTATCCTTTGTGCATGAGATAGACCTAATATAGTATAAATCCTAAGCATGTCTTGAACTCTTAACAATAATAAAGGGTACTTTTGGGTATTTTTGTGCCCCATAACATGTTCACTTTGAATTTTGGGCATCAAAGTAGCATGAGAACAATGACGCAATTTCCCAAATATGTTTCAAGGCGGTCGTATATTTGCAAAGAATTAATTTGAAGAGGGTTTATTTCTATTTGGAAGACCCTATTTGATGTTGGAGGAGTCTTAGGCACCATTTGGAGGGTTCTCTCATTCATCTAATTCAACAATGGTTTGCTTAATGCCTAGGAATAAAATGATCATCGTGACCTTAAATTGATCGATCTAGGATATCTTATTACTGGTGAACCAATCACTTCCAAAAGATTCACATAGAAGAATGTAAATTTCAAAATCCCTTCAACTTCTGAAACATGGAAACCATTCTTAAGGTATAACTAAAAAAATTTAATTAAGGCTTGTGACTCAACTTTTTTTTTACTCTCCATAAGAGACATGAATCTTAGGGGCACCCCATAAATATTATATATACAAGCCTCATTTGTAAAAGGGCATCCATACATCCACAATGTAGTTTTATAGATTTCCTTTCACAATCCGGATCAACTAGAGGAATTCCATTTAAAATTTTCTTAATGTTATCCAATTAACATCAAGGTTGAAAGTTGGCATCACTTATGTGATCGTGGGAAAATCTCTTTCTGGAAGGAATTGAACCTAGTAGACCTTTTCCACCCTAACTCCCTCATTTCCCTTTAAAGTTACAAAGGTTTAATTATCGCATCTTGAGATATTTGCATTGTCATTTGGTATGGAATAAACTAAATTCTCAATAGAGAAATGAGACTAAGACACAATAATAACAATGCAAAAAAATCAGCTTGTAAAATCAAAACAAATGCATGTTGAATGAGGATTGGTGTGTATCTTTAATATTGTACTTGATATTGTATCCTTTAACTAAGTATCCTTACTGACTAAATCCAATACTAAGCTAGTTGTCCAACACTTTAACCCTAGGTATCCAATTTTGTGGTAGAGGACTATGTAAAAGACATCAATTTGGACTAAGAAATAGAGATTATGCATGTGGTAATTTGGTTACACACTTGGTACAATAAATTACTAATATGCATAATAATATATTAGTAATGGTTATCCACACATATTCCATTGATGGAAATATCAAGTCTTTAATCATGGATTTGTAGAAAATAAACAACTTTGAAGTTTGCATATTTGGTGCATTTGGGAGAGAAATAGGTTTGATTCTCCAAAATTTTGTACTTTGTCAATTAAAAATTTCTTAATGAGATAGGATACACACTCAAGTTGAAATCCAAGTTAAACTTTGAATGGTGGAATTTTTATGTATTTTATGTATTCTTGTGTGTATGCACATGCACTTTAATCTAGTTGCCTTGATAGGATGACCTATTGAACTACCATGCATTTTGGGATTGACATGTGGACCCAAACAACATGTTATTTATACCTACAATTACATAGGAAAAGGAAATTAGGTGAGGGAACTTATATCATATATGGCATACTAGATTGTAATAACAATATTACATATTTATTGGGTTTATTACAACCATTAATGACAATGTCTTGTGTATGTGTTTGTGTTTCCCACATTCATGAGTTGGTACAATTATTTAATTATAATTTTGACTTAGTGCACATATATATTCTGATGTAATGCTTAGTTATTCTTATTATTTATTCTTATGATACATATTTTTGTACTAAGATGTGTTATTTACCTTATTTGATTATGTGTTAGAGTTATACCACCTATAAGATTTGTTATACTGCCTAAATTATGTTTTATACTACAACACTTATAGGTTTGTATGGTAAACCATGGTGGTTACCACCCTCAACTATCCACACTTCACTAAGTAGGATTGAACGCCACTAATGGTGGGGGTAAAGTTTGTTAGTGTAATCTACATGCCTTGAACCTTAATCCAAAGCTCGAATTTTCTCCACATGAACAATTCCATAGTTACAAATTTACTCACAATTTAGACGTTATCTTCTCAAATCTTGTACGTGTATATTAGAGAATATCAATTTAGTATAAGATGTGTTTGATTTCACTTTAGGTCAATATACTACCTTATATTTTCCACCTACATGCACCTTTTTTATCATTGGTGTAGAAGTTTAGAAGATTAGCCTCGTACCCTTGCAATCCCTTTCTTTTGGTTCAAGCTTTAGTACTATTGAAGTTTAGAAGATTAACCTCATACATTTGCAATCCCTTTCTTTTGGTTCAAGCTTTAGTACAATTTGACACTAGGTTCAAATATTATAAAGTTAACACTAGTTTGAGAAGAAAATGTAATAATTTATACAAGACCATAAAATGGAAGATTTTGTTTTTTTTAAATAAAAAACCTTTGTCGGATATCCAACAGTCATTCCCAAAGAATCTGATGCCTTTTCCATACCACCAACGGCCAAAGGCATTGGATATCGGACTTTCAACCATGCAAAGGATGTCAGATATCCGACTTACCCTTACAACACATCCGACAACTTTGCTATACCACCGATGGCTAAAACATCGGTATTTGATGTCAACGACGTCGGATAGTCGACAGACAATATGTCGAATATACGACCTCTTATAATGTGATCCATGGTGGATATCCGACAGGTATGTTAAAATAGTAGTTGTCGGATATTCGACCTCTTATAATGTGATATATGTCGGATATCCGACAGATATGGTAAAATATTAGTTGTCGGATATCCGATAGTAGGATGTCGGAAATCCGATAGGGCATTTTAATGTCGGATATTCACCGAAGTGCCACCGACGTTTAAAAAAGGTGGTGCTTGTCGGATGGTATACAACATGATGTTGAAAATCGGACATCTATGTCGTCGGATTTTGGGACCAAAAAACCTAATGAGATCGCAAGTTAAGCTCCCTCGTGACCGTATTGTCCATCTTCAATATTCAAGCAGAGCTACATTCGACAGGGTTTCTAATCTAGTGGTTACTACCTTATGGTATTAAGGTTGGTTATCATCGTCGGATCTTAATATATAAGGTGATTGGGCCCGGGATTGGAACGATTATATTAGTTCAATCTCACAAAGTCACATCCATATGAAAGAGGAGGCTAACTCTCTTGCTTTGATTTATAAAGGTTTGGAGGAGAATACTCTGCCAAGGCTGGGTACGAGTCCTTATTTGCGGAGGAAGAGGCTGAAATTTAAGAATGGTGGACTAAAGTATGGAAGGTGTCTGCCCCCGCCCTCGAAATTGGTGATTCTTCAATGGCTCATCTTGGATAATAATGTTCTGACATGGGATCGTCTCCAATGCATGAGCTTCTCTTAGTCGGGTTATTGTTGTATTTGCAAGCAGGAGTCTCAATTTACGATTCATCATTTTGTGACTTGCCCCTTCACTTAGCAAGTTTGGGCAGAAGTCAAAAGGTAGATTCAGAAAAGGTACTTATGGATGGGGGACTCTATTAAGTTCTGTTTAGTTTCATACTTTTCTAATCTAGAACTGGCTCTTTATAGATCTCTTCCCTACCTGGTTTGTTGGGGGATATGGATCGCTCACAATAAACAAATTTTTGATAATGTGGTCCCTCAAATCCCATGTATGATAAACGAGATCCTAGCTTTATTTTCATACTATAAGAAGTTTGGGAAGCAGCCTAATATTCATAGGATTCACTCTTTCTCCTCCTTCTGTTTATCCTTGGGCATGTTTTGATGGTTCATCTCAAGACAACGAGACGATAAACGGGCTGGGTTTTATCATTTACTTTTCTAATTCCATATATATTCAAGCTCATGGCAATCTCGGGCCTGGTACTAACAATATGGTTGAATTCCTTACGGTATTTCATCTCTTAAAATATGTTATTTCAAGGGGTTTGGTTGACTTAATGGTATTTGGGTATTCTAGTTTTGTTATCCAAGTATTAAACCATAGATCCATTGTCCAGGAGCACCATTTTATCCCCCTTTTGGATCGTCTCAAAGCTTCCATTTCAGTTTTCAGAACCATCCTTGCTCAACACATTTTCAGGGAGCATAATTCAATGGTTAACCGACTCTCTAAAAGAGGACTGTTACTCAATCTTGGCAGGCTCATTCTTGAGGAATTCGAAGGTAGCATTGTTAAAAATGTGCTCCATTTAATCATATAGTTAAAATAGCATGTCAAAGATCTGAAACTAGATTGGGAGCTTGGTAGAGGATTAATATTGATTCTATATTTTGAATGACTTTTAGACAGCCTGCAGATCCATTTTGGACATCTCTAAAGAATGTACTTTCTTTCTTTATGAATGAAATACGATTTTTTTTCTTTGAATATATATATATATATACACCAATTCCTTCTATGTCTCTCGATGCCACAATAAATAATTAGGGTCTCAATTCCTTTAGTAAATTAGTTAATGGTATTTCCTTAGCATACTATTTGTTATTGCACATTATAGTATCAAATAGATTTTAGTTTATGTCCTACCTGAAAATGAAAGTACCTTTGAATCATAAGCATAATGGATAGATGCTCTATTAAATTTCCATGAGATAACCAATGTGTAAGATAAGAAAAGCATTGGTGATCTTGTGTTGGATGTTCAAATCCGATTGCCTTTAATAGCTTGTAGTTTTTTTTTCTATTTGAATATTTGTAAAGACTATTAGAAGTTGAATTTAGAGAGGAAAGTCATGTTGTATCAAATATAGGGATAATAGCCCTAGCTAGTCATTCGTGTTTTTCCAATTATTTATTTGATAAAATTAGAATATGATGGAAGGTTACATAAATTTTAACAACGTTATGATTTGTTCATGACTTGTATTTTTTTGTATCATATATGGTCTACGAAATCGATATATGTAAGAGGACAATGAAAGGAGGGTATGATTTTTTTTATGTCATTATAATAGGAGTTTAGTATATAAAAATAGAAGGGTACAGTATGTGTAGACTATTGTATATTATCAATAAGGACATTAGGCGAGATCCACATACATAGACGTAGCCAAACCAAGGACTTGACTTTGATACCTCCTATTTGTTATTCATAGCACTCAACCACTCAAGTTTATATATATATATATATATATATATATATATATATATATATATATATATATATATATATACTGTATGAACGAGTCGAGTAAGAGAACTCTGAAGGGGTGTAACCCAGATCTACCCACATGGAAGACATTCATCATATTTTTTCCACCTCATAGATATCCAAGAGCCGCTACTGTCCAGGATAATGCATAATGTGGGTTTTTTTTAGAGATTATGTTGAAGATGTAAGCTCATTGTTATGCCCATCGGATGTAGGTTCTCATGAATATCAGGTAGGTGATAGTTTCCCTTGTGTACAAATCAAAGGGGTTTCTCTTAGATGACTATGTACTGATGGTTTCCATCAATCCGAGTCTCTCCAAGGGATTTTTCCTCCCATATATGGAACCTGTGGAACGGGGTTTGGTGTTGGGGTGGGCGTTGAGGAAGAATCGGCCTCTTTTAGGGCCTCCTCAAGATGTGACTTCACCCATGCGCCCAAAAAAATTTACATCCATCAAATAAATGGGTCCCTTAAGGGCATTTTTTTCAGTAAAGGATGGCCAGGATTTCCATGTATTCATTAAAAATACTGAAGGAAAATCCATAGCCTTCATGGTGAATGCTACAGATCAAATTATTTCGCTCAAGAAGAAGCTACAAGAAAATCAAGGGGTGCTTGTAGACTGTAAGAGGCTCATTTATGAAGGTAGACAACTCGAGAAGCAAAAATTCCTCTATGACTACAACATCTCTAGAGACTCATACATAATTATGATCTTGCAGCTTCATGGAGGGTTTGTAGGATCTAGTTCACACGCAACTACAAATCCCTTCTCTTATAAATATGCAGCAAAAAAATTAGGTTTGTCCAAGGAGACAACAAGTTCAAAGACTCCACCTGCTATAGCTCAATCACCAAGCCCTTAGATCATCGACAAGGTTGATGTAGTTCCTAATCTAGTGATCAAGAATGCAAAGGTAAATAGACTTCTATGTACTTGCAAATTTGAAGTAGTAATCTGTAGGTTTAATGGATTTTGGCCACGAACTACGGAGCTAGATCAATGGAATTACACAAACTGGACTACAAACTATGATTATTATTTGTGTTCAAAAGGATTCTGTATTGTTCAGTTTTTCTCTCTGGAAGACTATAAGCTAGTTTTCGAAGAAGGGTCGTGGGTCTAGGGAAGGGAAAGACTTTTTATTACCCCATGGTTTTTGGATTTTGATCCATCTACCATGATAGTATCAAAAATTCTAATCTGGGCTTGGTTGTCGAATCCCACCATTCCTTTTTGGCATCACGCAGTTCTAGAATACATTGGAAACACCTTGGGTGGGTCTATCAAATAAGACAATGCTCATATGCAACATGGCCTTTTCACTTTTGCACAGATTTGTGTGGAAGTGGATCTCAACAAAGGGTTGTGAGACAAAATTATGTTACAGCTCGAGAACTTCCAGCACTCCCAGAATATGGATTATGAAAACACATCCTTTAGATGACCTGTATGTTTTCAAAATGGACATATTAAGGATGCTTTCCCACAAGCAAGAAAGCATCAAAAAGGGAAAAAAGGAAAACCTCCTAAATAAAAATATTGGAATCGTTTTGATCTTGTCTCATCCAGAAATGAGGACATGGAAGAAGAAGAAGAAGAAAGCAAAGAACTAGTAGAAATAGAATTAACTAAAGAAGGAAGTCAATATTTGGAGAGGATTCAAGATGTGGCTACCCCATCATCCGGAATTTTGGTACCAATCGATATATCAGCTGGTGGACTAAAGAGAACTCATGAATCTAATAGTTTTGACTGGGATAAGGAGCATGCACAAAGCGATGATGGATCTCAGTTAGTGGTGGTTGATCCAAATCATAAGGTGTGGCTCAAGGTCAAGAAAAATAAAGGATATAAAGGGAAGCTTGAGGATTATCTCAACCTCTGACTTTTCTTGCACTTTTCTGCTTTTACATTTAGTCTTTATTCAGTCTATTTTGTAGGATTTATATATATATATGGTAAACCTTTGATTCTTCAAGGCACAAGGACAAGTCAACAACAAGGCTCAAATTTGTTACAACAACATTCTTATTATGAGCTCAATATGTCACTTCTGGTAATATAACCTTGGTGGGAAGGATAACACTATATCACACAACCACTCAAACTAGACACAATTATATATATTAGGGAAAACTCCTAGACACTTCCCCTCATTTTGAGGATGGTACCTAGAGCAAACCCTAGATTCTCTATGGCACAAGGCCATGCCAACAACATGGCATGAAGTCATTACAAAAATTTACTCATTATGAGCTTAAAATACACACACACACACACACACATATTCCAAGAAAAAAAACATAAATTTCATTTCATTCAAGTAGAAAAGAAAATACATTTTGCAGGTGCCTAAGGCATAATGACAAAACAAAAGAAAAATATCCTATGTTGAGTGAGGTATCTTGTCGAATTATCAAAATATTCCTCGATACGTTTCAAGTGTATTGGGTCCATAAAGTCACCAAACCATTACAAAATTCTACGAATTCCGAGAGGAACGAGAGATATCCAAAATTACAAAACATAGCTAAGAATTCTTCAATGTTATTTGTTCCCTGCCCCAAAAAATATTTTCCTATGAAGTTGTGATCTTCTAAGAGGAACAAAATATATCCAATTCCATAGCTACGCTCTTCTCCCTATAACACATCGTAAAAAAAAAGCTAGAGAGATTACTTATTAATCACTAGATTCCCAACAACACACTTCGGACTTTGATCATGACATGAGAGTAATGAGGTAACAGTGTTAAAAATTGCATTGAAAACTTAAAAGTTGTAGGTAACTTCTCTTCAAAGATGGTTGCATTATGCACTGACCATATTCCCTAGTTCACCAAAAATGGAAGGGATTGGAAATTTTTTAAGTCCTAACAAGAGAAGAAGACTGAGAAATGATCCACCACTGACCTCTCATCCACAACTCCTTTAGCTTTAAATACTATTCTAAATCCTTCCAAACTTGTTGTGAATAGGAATAGTGAAGGGAAATATTATCATTAGATAGACACATCAGACATATGCTTAGCCCTTGCGTGTTCCTCCATCGCATCCTATCCCATGTCAAAACTCACCTATTTATAATTAGCTAGAGGAGGAGAATTTTCTTAGGAAGAGCGATCACTTTCCACAACTTGTGCCACCACCAGCTAACCTCCCTACTCAAAATATCCAAGTTTTTCCAAGTAATATTGACCCCCCAATAAATTATAAATCCACACCAACTCATCCTCCTGCTCACTAATGTGGATATGTGCCTTAATAAATTCTATAACAAATCAATCCCAACACCAAGCCTGCTCACTAGCCACTCCTAGATCACATGAGTGCAAACATCCTTGTTTCCATATATTGATAGAGTGAGGGTCTACAAATTTATTAAGTGTACTTTTCCTTGCTTCCTGAAAAAGTGAATAAGATCCTCCAATAGTTGTATCTCGAGACCACAACCATGATAGAATTGACACCCACCCTTATCATCCTTCTAGAACCAAACTTCCATGCAATGAAATGGTCAAGAATGAGAAAGGATAGTGTTAGAGCTTTCCACTGGTTAGATATCGATTGGATTGACACATTGCACCTATGAACACAATGATCTGGAAAGCAAGGGAAATATACTTAGCAATTAGAATCCTTTGCCATAGGTTATCATGGGTTAAAAAATTCCATAAGGATTTGGTTACTAACACCTGATTAAAAAGGAAAATGTTTTTAACCCCCCGACCCCCAAGGCCTTTCAGAGAAGCAATTATCTTCTAACTCACTAAATGAGGGCCTTGATATTCACTACTACCTTTCCATATATAATTGAAATAGTTTTGGTGAATCTTGTCTACAATTCCTTTTGGAATGGGCCATTAGATGCCAATATACTAGAACAACCTCTAATAATGAGGTAATGAGCACTAGATGCTTACCACAAGAGAGCCAACGGTTACACCAATAGTTCACCCTTTTCTCAATCTTAGTGATGAGCCAACTCCAATATGCTTTTCCATACTTATTTGACTTAAGTATGCACCCCAAATACTTAATTCCATCCTCCATATTATATATAGAAAATGAAAATACACCTTCCCACAAATTCCGTTAAAGAACATATTCAGCAAGGAAATACATCGCTAACTTACCAATGGTAATCCCCATACTTGTCACCAAAAATAAAAGGTCATTAATGTCCTTGTATTTCCTTCCCTTATCCGCTGAACTTAAACAAGACAAAAGTATATCATCAATAAACAACATGTGGGAAAATGCTCATGCCCACCAAAATTGATCCCATTGATCTCCCTTTGTCTCCTCATTGTTTGAATATCACGACTAAGACCTTTGACCACTAAGAGGAAGAGGAAGGGGGGTAGAGGACACCTCTTCCTTAGACCATGAGATGCCTTGAAAATATCAAATCCCAATTCATTAATTAAAACTACAAAAGAGGATGAGATTGCACACTTCGTAATCCACTGAACGATGCCCGGATTGAATCAGACGTGAAGCAAGAGGAGCCTCGTGTAAAACCAAGAAACATGATCATAAGCTTTTGATAGATCTAATTTAATGATAGTGGCAACAATATGAGCTATCTTTAGCGAATGCATATCTTCTTGAGCAGATCCAATAGCCTTGTGTATTATCTTCCATTTGAGGAAACCAAATTGTTCTGTTGAGATTACCCTTGAAACCAAAGGCTTAATTCGAACCACTATCACCTTCAACATTACCTTATAAATATAGTTGCATAGAGAAATAGGTCTAAAACCTTTGAAGGATGACAAATGATCAGCATTAGGAAATAACACCATAAAATTAGAATTGAAATAGACAAGCTCAAGGTAGCGGATACCATGGAAACCCATGCCCCCCAAATGGCCAAAAAACACCATTTAGGGCCCCAAAACAACCACAAAAGTTTGGAATCCAAAAAACCGTAGAAAATTTCCAAGAAGATGGAGAACCATTGTAACTCAATGGAATAGGTGGTGGCCACCAATATCCACCTAGATAATTCCTCCCCCATTAAGGAGCAATGGTCCCCATTGCGTAAAGTACCTCCATCATATGGGGAAGCTTCTATTGAATATGAATCTTGGTGAGTCACTTTCCCTGGTGAAGAAGTTGCCATGCTTTGATTACCTAATACAATTGAGTGTTTTATTGGTGAGTGATCTTCATCTCAATGACCATGATCTATTCGATTGTCACATACTTAATGCATTCAGGATTGAGTTATGTAGGGGCCAGGTGCTTAGCTACCTCTAAGGTGTCCAAGAGAGGTGGGAAATATGGCCAAAGTAGCTCCACATTAAATACAGGGTACAAGCCAAGGAAAGGACAAATATTTAAGTCAAAATAATTCTCATCCATATCCTTGGTGATGGTGTAAATCCCATATTAGAGTGATTTAAGTTTTAAACGGGGTCCTATGAGGCACTCTTTCTGCTAATGCAACCATACCTCATCTCCCACCTAAAACTTATGTGGAACCCGAGGTTGATCATGGAATTGTTGGATGTGATGGATCCATTCAACAAATTTGGTTGCTCGATTAGCCTCAATTTGAGCATGGGAGGATTCATCCAGTGTAGAAGCAATGGAGAGTGCTTGTCACATCCCCATTCATCATTCCGACCAATAGAAGGGGAGATTTACGAATTCCAAGATTCTAAATTTCACCCCATGGCCATATTATGAATTCATAAATAATAAAATGCGTGTGCAAATGTCTAATTGCAAATCATAGAATAAATAAATTTATATGTGCACACACCACATGCATATACAAGCATATTCATCACAGGCATAAAATAAAATCATTGCACATTCAAATACAAAGAGAATACTTACCTTTAAACAAAGGATATCCAAGCAATTGGTTGTGTAAGAGCAATTTTCCACCCAACTACAGGCACTATGTCCAACATATACTCTTTCTGCTGAGAGGCCACCCCCAATCTAGGCTATGAGGCCACCAAGGTGAAGGAAACACCTATAGGCTTCTCTCTCTCATCCCTCGACACATTCTTATCTCAATGCTTAGCCAAATGCTCATCCATATCTCTACGGGAATCTCACTCAGCCATCATAGCCATGGCACTCCTTCCAACTACCCCACACAACACAAGGAAGGCATTTCCCTTCATTAATCCATAGTTCCCTAAGGAAATCCAACCCTTACAATGCTTACCAGTGTTTGCAGTAAGAGTCCAATATATTGTATGTTGTTGGAGAACCTCTTGTAGCATTATTTTATGGCTTCTCAAACATTTGGGAGTAGCAAAAATCAATGGGTAAATGTTCCTATCTTTCCCAACCTCTATGCTCACCTACAACTGATTGTTTTCTCTTAGATCTGCAATTTTCCCTTCCAAATTCGAATTTCTTGTTATGCACAGTCTAGTCATTAGTGATGGAAAATGGAATGAACAACAAAAGCAAGAATTTTTTGTAGTGTAAAAACTATTTTCCTAAAATATTCATAGTGAAAAATGGATAATAAACTCCAAAAGAGATGAGAGAATGGTGGAAAAAACAACTAACATAACTTTTGAACATAGAAGAGAGGACTCTTACAACAATCATAGAAGTATATTCATCTCGTTCTTCCATAATTACATGATAACACTTTCCTCACCAACCTCACACATGCATTTAATGATTGGATTTAACAGGCAAAAGGAAGTAATTAGCTCATTCAAGGGAAATGCCAGCAATGGATGAGTTCTAAGGTTGACACTTGGCAATAGAGTATTTAATCTCCCACGGGCCTCCTTTCCTCTTCCCCTCTCAGGGAATCATAACCCCTTAAGTTCTCTTTACACAGCCATCTTGTACCATTTTATTATTTTCCAACATAATATTTACATAGCATTTGAATTGACATGATAAGCCAATCACACGGTCCATAAAGAAATATTTACATTATACATGCCTAGACATTTTCTAGTCGAGCCTTGACCTTGATCTCCACACTAGGAATCCATACTAGCATATTTACATCATTTACATGATTTGATTTAATATATTCTAAGTCAAAACTAGGGGTATTACAGTCCCCTCCCCCTTAGAATAACGTCATCCTCGGTGTTTTCTCAAAATCATAACAAAAATGGATACGCCCCTCTTATGGCATCCTCCAACTCCCATGTAGCCTCATCGAGACCAAAGTGCTTCCATTATATCTTTACTTGTCCAATGGCTTGGTTTCGGAACAATGTTACCTTCTTGTTAAGGATGCATAGAGGCTCTATTTGGAACTCTCCCTTGGCTTTCACCAGGATCACATCCCAATCAATCACATGGTTAGGATCATGTACATATTTCTTAATCAAATAAATATGACAAACATTATGATCTCTAGTGTTAGCAGCCAATGCAATTCTATATGTAATTGGCCCTATCCTCTCAAACACTTCAAATTGCCCACAATATATTGGTGATAGCTTGGCACAACTTCCAAGCTTCAAGGAACTCTTCCTTGGCCTCATTATAAGGTAAAAATGATCCCCAACATTAAATTATCTATGCACTCTATTCTTATCCACATAGCTTTACTATCTATCCCATACTGCCTTTAAATTTTGCCTAATATTTGCAACATCTTGTTCCATTTCCTTAAGCAATTGTGGCCCAAGCACAAGTTTTTTTACTAGATTATTCCAAGACAGTAGTGTCCTGGACCTTCTGCCATACAAAGCTTCAAATGGACTCGTTCCCAGTTATGCTTGTTTCCCATTGTTATATGCAAACTCTACCAAGTGTATATAATCTTCCCACTTTTATGGTTTATCCATCACATACATGTGAAGCATGTCTTCAAGCACCTGATTTACTCTTTCTATTTTCCCATCTATTTGTGGATGTTACGCAATGCTAAAGTTCAATTGTGTAACCAAATCTACAAATAGACTTTTCCGAAAATTAGAAGTAAATTGTGTATCATGGTCGAATACAATTGCTTTAGGTAACCCATGCAATTTGAATATTTCTCTCATGAATATTCTTGATATCTCATCAACCTTTTATGGAGCTTTAACAAGAACAAAATGTGTTTCCTTAGATAATTTATCCACCACAACCATGATGGAATCATTCTTTCTTGAAGTAATTGGCAATCCAATAATAAAATCTATAGTTACCATTTCCCATTTCCATTATGGAAATGGCAATGGATACAATAAACATGTTTGGTGTTGATGCTCAGCCTTCACCTGTTGGCATTTCATACATTTACAAATATAATTGGAAAATTCTTTCTTCATTCATGGCCAAAAATATTGCTTCCTGGCTATAGCAATCATTTTATGGCATCCTGGGTGACCAGAATATGGCATTGTATGGATTTCATCCATAATAATTCTTCTCAATTCTACCGCATTTGGAATATGCATTCTATTTTTATAGGTAAGAATTCTATGATCCTTGTTATCGGACAATCTACCGAAAGCGGACTTAAGGCATGATCTCCCTAGTTCAACGTGAATCTAGAACAAATCAGACAGAATGCAAATCTACCTTCCTAGATCAAATTAGAGATTAAGAGATATGAACATCTTACCTTTTATATCTATAGATCTCTTTCTCCCTCGTCGCTCCAAGCTCCACGGTCGTCAGATCCAAAGCTGCAAGACATGTCAGAACATGCAAGAGACAAACAAGCAGTAATAGCACATCTACACAATAATTGATCTAAGTAAACGGTTAAGGAAGTAAACTATAAATATCAAATGAACAACAAGACATTTATGGAAATAGTTTTGTATTATTGTATAAAAAGTGGGAATACAAAGAAGAGTGAGGATTACAACCAAGCCCTAACGTTGCAATCTTCCTCCAACAAGACAAGACAATTCCTCTAAGGAGAAATGGGTGCCTCCAATGGATGAATGGTGATCTCTTAAGCTTGTTCCACCATCATATGGATGTTATAGCCTTCCTCCCTTTGGAATGGGAAGGAGCTTCATATATATAGGACTAGGAGGATAGGATAGGTTGAGAAATAGTGGGAGAGGACTAAGGGATCCTCCCAAAGGGTTAGGGAACTGAATGCCATCTCTCATATAGGTTAGGGATAGAGATCCAAGTCACACACCTTTGAAGATGCCCTTTATCCACACCTATCCTATCCTCCTAGGGACTAGGAGGATAGGATAGGTTGAGAAATAGTGGGAGAGGACTAAGGGATCCTCCCAAAGGGTTAGGGAACTGAATGCCATCTCTCCTATAGGTTAGGGATAGAGATCCAAGTCACACACCTTTGAAGATGCCCTTTATCCACATTAACTGACATCGGCGCAAGTTGCAATGGGACAACGAGCGACAGATAGGGTCGGTGCATGCTTAACAAGCGTGACATGAGCCATCGGCGCAAGTGGTCAGGAAACCACCTGCGACGAACCTAGTTGGGCGCAAGCTTCTAGGGAGAAACCTACAACAATCCAACTAGATCCTATAAAAAGATGTCAGTAACTTCTCATGTTTGACTCCCTAGTCATGGAAACTTCAAGGATGTTTACACTGAGTCTTATGGTGGCAAGATTTAGGTGTAACAGAATGCCCCCCAAAGCATGAAGCTGATAAAACTGGACAGGTGAAATGCTTTGATATAAGAATGGTAAGGACTTGTCGGAAGGAAGATATTGCTACAGTACATCTGACTCTAAGAACATAGTCTCATATGACTCACAACATAGATGCCGACCAATACAAGGCAGATCCATGGTAGTAAAGACCGACTGAACATAATCATGGCTACTAGACACAATCGTAGATCCATGATGAGATGATAACACAGCCACGACCAATACAAGGTGGATCTGTGTGATAGAACTCAAACAATCTCCATCGCAACCTAGGTAAAACATGACTCCCGAGGGTCTTCAAGCCGAACCCGCAATGATACGAATCTACCCATGTGATTACAAATGTCTTGACATCGAACATGGTAGAAACCACTTGATTACTGGTCATTGATGTATACCGTTAACAAGCGCGAGGGAAATCACCCTTTATGTCGATGATCCCCAAGGTATCACAATACATATCACCAAGAGTGAATAAATGAGCTGAAGTTAAACGCTTGACGAAATATTTCAATCAAGAGCTAATGATGTAAACTCATGTTGAAAGAGAGGTAACCTACCATTGAGGCATGCAGGCCCAAGGTACTTGATTGGTTTCTAGAGTCAATCCTCGGATAATGTGTTGAAGTCGACAAGGATGAATCCGTCAAAGGAGGTCCATGATGAATCCCCCATCATCGACAAAAAACTCGACAGTAGATGTTTGGAGTAGATCGGATGGTACAGTAACATGCAAGACGGACTCATAGTAGACCGACATGATAGAGGGTGTACTGAATGCAAATTATGAGCGGTGAATGTATATTGAACATGGGCATGGCATGACTTGGCAGTATTGACATGACGAGAATAACGCCAACCTCTAATGCAACTGATGATGGAAGTATTCTTTGGATGACCCAAAGGAGTAACAAGACTCATGAAGTTAGCAAGACTCGATGACAAACGGATGACCCAAGTATGTAAATGCAGATGAGTGCCATGTTCAAGAATGACTAAGTACTGCCACTGGTAAAGGTGTAACACATAAAACTTTCTTTTTTCCCCATCATGACTGATGAGTGCCTCATGTGTTTTTGATGAGCTTGATGAGGGTAACCAGATGCTCGGTATAGCTCATCTCATAGATGAGTCCAATCCCAAACATTTTTCGAACCTAGGAAAGGAGGGGTTTGTCCCATGACGGGCCCTTCAATGTTGAATTTTAACAAGTCCAGAGAAGGTAAACTTGGTGTCATTTCATGTTTAGAGAGTCTGAAAATAACTAAAGAAGACTCCAAAGGTCCTTTTTCGTAAGGTTAGCCTCGTCGCCCGGAAAAGGGTAAAACAATGCGAGAGAGGACTCTTCTAGTCATGATGGGATGGAGTATTCCTTTTTCATAAATAGTGCACCCTGGACAAAAAAAGGGGTAAACTATCACCGGGAAGACGATCATTCAAATACTTTTACAAGCGTGAATGCATCAAGTTCGCTTGGCAATCTTTTTGTATTTAGAGAACCTGAAAAAAGCTTAAAGAAAGACTCCAGGGGGGTTCCTTTTTCGTAGGAGTTTAACGAGCCCGAAAAAGTGATAAACCATAACTCGGTGACTTATTCTCATCATTTTACGATCACGAGAAAGAACAAAGAGTAAGCTCGGTGTCATTAGTAATTAAATTTAATGAGCAAAACAATGACAAAAAGATGCTCGAAGAGTTGTTCATACCTGATAATACTTACGAGATGATCATCACGACGAAAAATGGCATTAATTAGGCACCTAACTTCTCCTGCAACTCACAGACTAGGTCAAAACAATTAAGCAAGCATTTAAATGCAGTAAAAAAACCAAACAATAGTAAAAAACCCACTAAAGCATCAAATTACAAAAGGAATATTCCATTTTTGGTTATAAAATGGGCAAAATAATGAAAAAGAATTACAATTGTTTTTTACCAAGTTTGGAGAGTGTGAAGTGCCATTTGGAGCCAAATTTCATTTGATGATTCCAGGAGCTACTGTCCACCATTTCACGAACCGTCAGAGACAGGTAGGCCTAAACTCAGCTATGCAACTTTTCAGTGGATTAGTTTTATGTTTTTTGCTTAATTTTTAGGGTTTTGAGTTTTTTTGGTGGGGGGAATTGCGCCCACGGGTGGGCACAAGCCATCCTTACGGGAACTGCGACGGCCATGCACCATCGCAAAACCCGTAAGGTCCTTTTGTGCCAACGTCGCCCTGTCTGCAAAGACGTTCTGCGCCGGCACAAACGCCCAACCCAAAAGAAAAAGTTTTGATGTTTAGAAAGAGTTCTAATAGTGTTTATTTGTCCTTTTTGACAGCTTCACGATGACAAACATGGTTCTCGAGTGGCGAGAACGAGAGCACGAGGTGGATGATGCTCAGGCCAAAAATGACCGGCAATGCATTGCTGCATTGAGGAACTGTGGGTTACTCAAATACTTCCGAGTGTCGGGCATGCGGGCCCAAGTTCCGCTGCTGACGCACATGATCCAGTGTTGGGATCCGGTGCAGCATCACTTTGTGATCGGAGTGCATATGCTGAGTATAGATGTCAAGGACATCTATTTCCTGATAGGATTATCCCAGGGAGGGGAGCCTATATCTCTTACCAGATCACGAGGAGATAATCGGAAAGTGGATGATATGATTTATCAGTGGTGCACTAGAGGCACTGTGGATATTGGTGGGAAGATACCCATCAAGAATATTCGAGACCGTGCTTTACGTACCGTGCTCTTCACCATAGTGAGGGTGGCGGGAAGTCAGTCTACTCACCTTGCGAACAATTCACAGTTGATGTACGCGGAGGATTGCATGGGTCCTCGGGTATTCAACTGGTGTGAGGGGCTCCTTACCAACCTCCGGAGTCAGTTGACCAAGTGTTGGAGCGGGGTGCTGAAACAGTTCGGATATGGGTCTGTGGTGATATCTTTTCTATTGGAGTGGGTACCTCATCTACGTCCACAGGTGGACTTGGATGACCAAGATGCCAGGGATCCACACATGATCTGATGGGTAGAGGTGATGGCCCACCATGGTGGCGGGGGTCCCATCATAGGCTATAATACATGGTTCTTCACCTGGCTGGAGGGACAGCTCCTCATGATAGAGGATTATCCATACAGTGGGACAGATTTCAGAGGTGATCCCGACCTAGTGCTTCCGAGGGAGCACAATGGGGTGACATCGATAAGAACAACAACTTTTTTGTTTTTTCATTTTGTGTATATATGATTTTTTTGGAGTAGTGTTGATGACTCAAATTTTTGTGCAAATGTGGGTCCATCGCGACCTGTTGGAGTCTCGCTCATTGTGAGGAGAGGAGAGGTGCCTGTCGTGGGTCCTGCGATGCATGATGCCATCGAGGAGATGGAGGATTTTCATGAGAACCTCCATAGGCTGACACTGGACATCCCAGAGCCAGGTGTCCACGATCTACCCCGGGGCTATCAGAATCTCACCGTCAGGGTGTCCTTATGTTTTGGTACACTGCTCCGTAAAGTGGCGAGGGTCGTAGACTGCTTTCATAAGCAACAGTCGAGAGCTTCGGGGTCTAGGGATGAGTGTCCTTAGACTTAGGCTCACGCTCTACTTATGTGTGTACTGAAAGCTTATGAGCTTCAGATTTTGTAGAGACTTACTGAAATCTAGCATGCTTCAGATTTTGTATTAGCACTACCATTTTGTATTGATTTATATATATATATACAGACACTCTTGGTGGTTTATACATTATGTGTTCTATGGTGATTAATGTGATCGTGTTTACATGCTTTCTTATACAATGGATGCTTTACATGTTATGTATGCTTTTATATTTTATGAATATGTCATGTGTGTGCAATGTACCAATCTAAAATGAAGTTGGCCATCGAGTCAGCAATTGTATTCATGTCTTGTGGAATGTGCAGGTATTGAATAGATTCAAAGGACCTTTCTAGAAGACGGACTTGTCTGAAGAGACAGAGTAGAGTAGGGTCACGGATAACGTAGATCTGGTTAAGATGAGAAACCACTAGTTGTGAATCCAAGTAGATGACAACGTGGTTCATAGCCAAGGAAAGAGCATCGGTTAAGGTTCCAATCACTGCTTGATACTTTGCGGCGTTATTGGTTGCGTATCCTAGATAGCTTCCTCCTGAGCTTATAAGCTCGCTGGTGGGAGAATAAAGTACCCAGGTTGTCGAAGCAAGGTTACGGGTATACCGGTTGGCGCCGTCCATGAATCCATAGCAAGTTTCCATCTGCACATGCAGACAGAACATGGTATAAGAAACGAAACAAGACCTAGACACACTAAAACAAAATCGTCACACCACACAAAAACACACACCATGGCCCGTACATAGTAAAAAATGTTTTGGAGAAGGGATCCTACGAACTAGAGGAATATGATGGGATATATTTGGGTGGGCCCCACAATGGGATCTACCTAAAGAGGTACTATGCTTGAGTCTTTCATGCATAGATATCTTGTATGGTCGCCAAATTTGTTACCGGGCAATCTACCGAAATCGGACTTAAGGCATGATCTCCCTAGTTCAACGTGAATCTAGAACAAATCAGACATAATACAAATCTACATTCCTAGATCAAATTAGAGATTAAGAGATATGAACATCTTACCTTTTAGATATGTAGATCTCTTTCTCCCTCATCGCTCCAAGCTCCATGGTCGTCAGATCCAAAGCTGCAAGACCTGTCAGAACATGCAAGAGACAAATAAGCAGTAATAGCACATCTACACAATAATTTATCTAAGTAAACGATTAAGGAAGTAAACTATAAATATCAAATGAACAACAAGACATTTATGGAAATAGTTTTTTATTACTGTATAAAAAGTGGGAATACAAAGAAGAGTGAGGATTACAACCAAGCCCTAATGTTGCAACTTCGTCCAACAAGCCAAGACAATGCCTCTAAGGAGAAATGGGTGCCTCCAATGGATGAATGGTGATCTCCTAAGCTTGTTCCACCATCATATGGATTATATATCCTTACTCCCTTTGGAATGGGAAGGAGCTTCATATATATAGGACTAGGAGGATAGAATAGGTTGATAAATAATGGGAGAGGACTAAGGGATCCTCCCAAAGGGTTAGGGAACCAAATGCCAACTCTCCTATAGGTTAGGGATAGAGATCCAAGTCACACACCTTCGAGAAATTGCTCGAGGATGCCCTTTATCCACATTAACTGACATCGGTGCAAGTTGCAATGGGACAACCAGCGACAGATAGGGTTGGCACATGCTTAACAAGCGTGACATGAGCCATAGGCACAAGTGGTCAGGAAACCACCTATGACGAACCTAGTTGGGAGCAAGTTTCTAGGGAGAAACCTGCAACGATCCAACTAGATCCTATAAAAAGAGGTCAATAACTTCTCATGTTTTACTCCCTAGTCATGGAAACTTTAGGGATGTTTACACTGAGTCTTATGGTGGCAAGATTTAGGTGTAACAATCCTCCACATGATAACATGCATACCTATTTTCCAAATTATACTGTTGTAATTGATCTTTTATTTTGCATATTGCTCATTTTCAGCAAGAGAGTCAACAATCTACTGCCTCAAATCCGATTGGAAAATGTTAATGGCCACCACATGAATTGCATTCATTTTTTGTTTGATCTCAAAATCAAATTCACATAAAATTCTAGCCATCTATGTTGAATGGCATTTAATGGTGGTTGTTCAAAAAAATATTCCAGGCTACAATGGTATGTTCTAAGCTTGAGTTTCCTACCCGTTAAATTGTTCCTCCACATTTTCAAAGCGTGCGCTATGGAAACAAGCTCTAAATCATGGGTAGAATGGTTATTTTCATGCTCTTTCATCCTTCTTGACTCATAACATACCACATGATTGTCTTTCATAATAAATCCTCCAATTCCCTATTTGCATGCATCAGTACACCACAAAATCATTTTTTGGGTTTGCAATTTTTAGAATTGGAGCACTTGTAAGAAGCTTCTTCAACACCTTAAAGCTTTCTTCACATTTATACATCCATTTAAATTTTATTCTTTTCTTTTGTAAAGATTTGATGGGGTGTGCAACCTTGGAGAATCCTTCAATGAACCTCCTATAATAACCATCAAGACCCATAAAAAATCTCATCCATGTCATATTCTTTATAGTTGTCCAATTCATAAAGGCTTCAATCTTTTCGAGATCCATTGATATTCCTTTCTATGAAATAATGTGACCAAAATAATGAATTTGTTTTTTATAGAAATCACATTTGCTTAACTTCTCATACATTTTATTCTCCCTTAGCACTTTCAAATCCATTCTCAAATGCTCTTCATGTTCCTATTTATTCTTAGAATAAATAAGAATGTCATCTAGAAAAAACAAGAACAAACTTGTCTAAATACTTATTGAAAACAACATTCATGAGACACATGAATGTAGTTGGTGCATTAGTGAGGCCAAATGGCACCACCATGAAATCATAGTGTCCATACCTTTTTCTAAAGGTTGTCTTGTGGATGTATTCTTCCTTGATTCTCACTTGATGGTAACCATACCTCAAGTCAATCTTTAAAAATACCTTTGTCCCTCTGATTTGATCGAATAGATCATCAATTCGAGGTAATGGATACTTGTTTTTCATTTTAACTTTGCTCAACTGCCTATAATCAATACATAACCTGAGTTTTCCATCTTTCTTTTTCACAAATAGCACGGATGCTCCCCATGGAGAGACACTTGGTCAAATGTACTTATTTTCCAACAACTCTTGCATTTACATATTCAGCTCCATTAATCTAGGTTTGTGCCGAAACACAATAAAAGAACACGTATAGAATAGAGTACACAGAGATATATTGCAATAACATAGTGATACAATAATCTCAATCTCTATAACTTAATGGAGTAGAGTGGACTGTAACATGCAGAATAGAAAATAGCTAGAATGGTGGTAGATGATCTATGAGAAGATATGTGGTGGCTATGCTCATAGGAAAGAAGCTACGTTACAAATGAGGCCAAAAGGGCCTTTTAACACAAAGCATCAATGAGAAAACCATAAACATCAAAAACCCTAACCCTATAATATGAAACACCAAAAATTTTGTGGGCCCCATTGTGGTTAGTTGATATGTCAACTTCCCCGAGGTGTAACTTTTGCATACAATATTCGTTTGGGGCACTTTGTATCCCGTCGAAAAGGTTTGGTCGAGAAGTACACATTTCAAATGGCACAAAACCATGCCTTTGGCTATAATTTGGGCACTTCCATGCCAAAAAAACGCCATTTATGGCCTCAAAACAACCCCAAAAGATCAGGACCCGAAAATTTGTAAAAAAAATGTACCAAGCTAGAAAATTGTGCTTTGAGTCAATGGACTAGGTGGGTGGCCTCCAGTGTCCATTTAGATCAGTCCTTCCCCTTAGGAAGCAATGGTATCCATTGTGTCGAGTTCCCTCATCAGATGGGGAAATTTCCATTAAAGTTTACTCTTAGTGAGCCACTTGCCTTAGTGAAGGAGTTTCCCTGCTTTGACAACCCAACAGAGTTGAATGCGTTGTGGGAAAGTGCCCTTCACCTGTGTATCCATTATCCAATCAATGGTAGTCTACTCCAAGTATCCAGGGTTGAGTTCTGTAGGTTTCAACTACTCTTCCACCTCTGAGTTGTTCAATAGGAGTGGATAATATGGATGAAGGAGCTCCACATTAAATACCATATGTAGACAAAGGAATGGAGGAATGCTTAATTCGAATGCATTCTTTCCTACTACCTTGGTGATGGTGTAGGGCCCATATTGAAGTGGACTAAGCTTGTGATGGGGTCCCATGAGCCACTCTTTCTATAAATGCAGCCAAAACTTATCGCCCACTTGAAACTTGTGCAGAACCCAACGTTAGTTATGTCACTACTTGTACTTGCCATTGGATTTTTTAAAAAGTCATGGACTTGTTGGTGGATGTGTTGAATCTCTTAAACAAATCTAGTGGCCTTGTTAGCCTCAGTTTGAGCATGGAATGATGCCTCCTGTGTGGATAAAATGGGAAAATCTACATAAATTGGGGCCAATGGTTGGAACCCCAAGAACACCTGAAAAGGGATGTGGCCATGTGTTGAACATATAGAAGATTCTCATCTCATGTGCAAGTATTTTTAGAATTGTACATTCTTTGAATATGCACAATCATCATATTAACCACATTTGTTTGTCCATTTGTTTGGGGGTGGAAGGAAGTTGATTTGGTGAGTTCGATGTCCATCAATGACCATGGGTTGGAACAGAAAGTGCTTAAGAACATGTTGTCATGATCTGAAATGATACTCTATGGCAGCTCAAAATGAACCCAAATATGTTCGAAGAAGAGCTTAGTAGTGGCCTCGGTTGTGATACTCTTCTTGCAGGCTGTCAGAATAACCATGTTAGAGAAATGATCTACGACCACAAATACACTATCATTGCTATGCTTGGTTAAAGGTATTCTTGACATGTAATCCATGAGATGGATTCCCAAATCCTATCAGGAGTGGGAGAGGGGTGTACAACCCTTGCTTCTTAGTGGCGAATTTGGAAATGGCACAAGTAGTGCATGACCGAATATATATGTTGACATCTTGTCGGAGCTTCAACCAATAAAAATACTTGTGCAGAACTGCTACTATCTTTGTTATGCCAAAGTGCCCTACCAATTGATTGTAATGAGCTTCCCAAATCAGATTTTCCAACTCGCTTGAAGGAACACAGAGATGGCCTAGATGGCATAACAATCCATCCTAGATATGAAATTCGGTAACCAGTGTTCCCGCACATAATGTTCGATAGGTGGTAGAAAAATTGGGTTCGTTGTCATATAATCGGGACCATCCTGAGGTCTCATGACCACAAGAGTTGAGCACCATTGTCAAGGTTACAACGAGATGTCGAATCAAGCAATTAGCTACTCGATTGATGCTTCCCTTTTTATAGTTGATGTTCAAGCAAAAATTTTGTAAGTACGTGGACCACTTTTGGTGGTGATCATTCTGTAACTTCCCTTATGTTTTCATGAACTGTAGGGGCTTGTGATCAGTGTGGATGATTTTTTCTTTGCCTAGTGTTGACACAAACCCAGTCGACAGGGGTTCCCGACACTGTCGACACCAATCATCGTGGGTCACATTACCAACTTTTGTCAGTGCATGTTCTAAGACCTTGTTGAAATCTTCCACTGTGTCATTTGCCTGTGGATGATATGGCATACTCTTCTTATGTTGTATCTACAACTCTGCTGTCAATGCATTGATGGTGCGATTGATAAAATGACTTCCCTGATCACTCATCAATACCTTTGGGCAGCCAAACCGAGTGACGATGTTGTCAAACAAGAAACGCATTGTTGTTGCAACGGAGCAATCTATGACTGGTGCAGCCTCCGCCCATCTTGTCAAATAATCTGTCACCGTGATGATGTATCTTGCACTAGTGTGCTTCCCAGGTGGGTTGATAGGGACCCCAAAATCCACTTCCCATTTATCAAATGGCTGCAATGTAACTTGAGGCTTCAATGGCATCTCATCCCTCCTAGAGGTTTTCCCAGTTCTTTGACAGACATCGCAGGTCCGCGCATAATCTGTTGCATCATTGTGAAGCATCGGCCACCAAAGCCCTGCATGAAGCACTTTTCTAGCAGTCGCACGACCGCCATAGTGCCCACCAGCTACCCCTGCATGTGCTTCCAACAAGATCTTCCCTTTGTCATGAAGCAGGATGCAGTGCCTCAAGATCTCGTCTGATCCCAGTTTGTACAACTACCCTGCAATCAGCTGTAAATCTAAAGCCTTGACCACCAACTGCTTCTTATGACTAGTGGTGAATCCCTCCGGTGCGGTACCTGTTGCCAAAAACTGAATGATTTCTTCATAGTAGCCATCAGCGACTTCAACCTTAAACAGTTGCGCATCAGGAAACCCGTCTTCAATGTTAGTGGGTTCCTCTCCTGTCTCAATCTACAACAAATGATCTAGCCCTGCGTTCAAACGTCCTGGCTTTACAATCACCTCAAAATCGAACTCTTGAAAAAGAAGTATCCAACGACATATCTTCCCCCCCAACATAGGCTTATTGACCAGATATTTCAATGTAGAGTGGTCTGTGAACATCTTAAAGTGACCGCCTAAGAGGTAATGCCTGAACTTCTGCAGTGCATATACCATCATCGGACCTTCCCTCTCTGTCATTATATAGTTTCTCTCTATGGACGAAAACTTCCGACTTGCGAAAGCAATGGGGTGATCCAGATCCCCTTCCCCTGGTTGCACAAGGAATACTCCCAGTGCTATCCATGATGCATCAACATGGACATGGAATTCCTTGCTCCAGTTTGAAAATACCAGTATCGACGCTGAATCCATATTGGCCTTCAGTGTCTCAAAATTAACTTGACATTCAGGGCTCCATTGAAATACTGCATATTTCTTCAATAACTTCTCCATAGGGGCCGTGATTGCTGCATAACCCTAATGAACTTGCGATAATATCCAATGTGTCCCAACGTCGCTCTCAACTGCTTGACATTCGTCGGCGGTGTTAAGCTCAGAATGAGCGCAATATTTGCTGCGTCAACTAACAATCCCTGCTTGCACACAATGTGGCCCAGTAATATCCCAAATGGTGCACAGAAAATGCACTTTTTCAAGTTCAGCGATATTTGATGCTGTCGATAGCGCTCCAACATCAATCGCATATTTTCCAGATGATCATTGATCAAGCCGTAGACTGTTCAGTCATCCATGTACACCTGCAAAAACTTCTGGATGAAATCCCTGAAAGCTGCAACAACGACCCACGAGAATATCGCAGGTGAATTTTTCAGTCCAAACGGCATCACTGTGTACTGAAAACAGCCCCATTTTGTCACAAAAGTTGTCTTGTGGTGGTCTTCTTTCGCGATTCTGATTTGATGATAGCCAGAGAACCCATCTATGAAAAAATACATCTCTTGGCCACCCACACCTTCCAGTACTTCATCAGTGAACAGGGTCGAAAATGGATCATGCAGACACAAATGTGCACTTCCCCAGTCTTCTTGTCCTGCACCACCATAGGACCGATCCAGTCGAATTCCTCAATCGGTTCAATAATTCCAGCATCCAACATGCGGTCAAGTTCTACTTTGACCCTCTCCTTATGGCATGGATTCATTCGATATGGTCACTGCCTTATCGGTTTTGCATCTGGTTTCAACAAGATATTCATCTCGCCCAAATCCCCCAAGATTCCCTTCATCTCAAAAAACTTTGTAGGGAACAAGTATTGACATTCATGCAACAGGTCTGTGACCTTCCCCATAATCTCATCATCCCAATAGTACCCAACATTCACGAACTTGGTACTATCCTCTATCCCAATATTGACCTTTCGAAGCTTCAGCAGTTGACTGATCGGATCAATTGGTGCATCAGGTGCTACAACATCCCGACTTCCTTTTGATTCCGGAGTATTGACATTCCGCGGATCATCACCATCTTCTGGCCCACTAGTGATATTATGACATTCCATCATGGACTACATCTTACAGTGCGTATGGAGATCCGTAGGATATGCCACTGGAACAACCTTCAGAACCATGTCGCGAATGAGCTGCAACGCATTATTGGTATCCGAGTTGGCATCCGCGAAGCTGAACATATGAGTAAAAAAAATTGTCAACTCCAACCAAGTGGTAATTTCCCCTCGCAATTCGGTTGTAGTATACCATGATCGCGACATCTCGTCCAGTGTATGGACAAAGGCATGGAACCACTGATCCTTTGGTCGCGACGCCCACAACATCTGACATTCCATCAAATGACTGCCAGGGTCATTTCGTCCATCATATTTCCCTGTGTGGTAAACGTCGGTGTCGCCAAAGCGAACCGTCATCAATCTCGGACACTGTGACCACCCATCAATCGACTTCTTATGTGTCTCCCACCAATGTGCTAGAGCAGCCTTCAGTGCTTCCTCCAATGCCAACAATCGCTGTGGTTCTGATACCTTTTTCTCGAATGCTATGAGAAAATCAGACAAGTCGGGCAACCCTTCATATACGGGCAGTGAAATAGTTTCAGTTGCAACATGGCATAATGACTGTGTGACTAACCCACACTTGCGGAGCGAAACTTCATGCAAGTGATTCTGCCAATTCTCCAGAGCGTCATCAGAGTCGGAGGACGCAGAGCTGAAGTTGTGCCACCCAAGCTCGCCATCGACAATTGGATGAATATAATCTTCTGAAATATTGTATGCATGGTCCCATCCACTGGGAACTTCGTCCTTTACTGGTTCAGTATACTTGCGCCCTTCAGCCGGATCCAACGGAGCTATGACTCTAAGGTCGTGGTTTTCAAAATTCATCATCCGCTTCTTAAAGTTGATTACTGTTGTACTGTCATTATCCCATCCAATCCCCAATAATGCAAGATAGGAGCTTCCCCCTTCGACTACTTCGATCACATCGAAATCGGCATATGTCTTCATTCCCTCAATGTCCACAACCAGGTGTGGAACTCTCCCAATCAGTGTCACCTTGGCCTGATTAGCCAGCCAGAGTTGTACGGGAGATCAGCTCAGCGTGGGACTCCCCATTTCTTCCAAGCCTGCTTGGTTAAGATGTTTACATCCGAACCAATATCCAGAATAACTGAATCAACTTCATAGTCTCCAATTTGAATGTTCATGTGCATCTCCTTACCGTTATTTGATAACAGTATTTAGTGTAGGGTTGTGTCTACACATATTAAACTATTTTGCTAAGAGGTGGTGAGTCTCTACATCAGAAATGAAGCAATTATCACAAGTTCCTAAAGATCTAAGTTCCTTCATTAAACATTCGTTAAGATCTAAGAACATTTCAGAATTAGAATCATGCAAGATAAGCAAACATTCAACACTAAAATGGTAGAAACTTGAATTACTTCATATTAAAACAAGGAAGAAGTACATGATTACTAGGAATCCTGGTGTGAATGCCTCCTCCCTTGCCATAAATTCTCCTTCCTTCATCCTTGCTTTTGAAGAATTGGAGCTCTTCTCCTTCCTTCAGAATCTCCTCAGCATGTCTTTGCTTTTTTGATCTCCTTTACCATGCCTCCCATGCCTTTCTTATATAGCATTGGGAAATGAGCCTTAGGTTTCTCTTTTGAGTGTGGGATAATCTATTTTCATGATTTTAGATCATTTTCAACTGAAAACCCACTTTTCAATAGTTTTTAGGCTTTTTTCTCCACTTAGAATGTTTTAAGCACAATTAATGCATTTTAATGCATTCCTCAAAGAGGATTCGTCTCTGAATGGACTTGTGTCATGACTTCCTGGTGCGGGGACATGGTAAACATATGTTGCTCCTATCACATGATTAGGGGTGTCAATTTGATTGTTAACAGATTCCCCCTAATGTGTGAGGTCCGAAGCAGAGCTAAGGGCCAAAATACATTACTGAAATTTATACTCGGTATACTGATACTCTTTATACTGATACTCTTTGTACTGATACTCTTTATCATTCAAAGCAAGGATAAGGGAAGGAAAACTTACGGGCGCGGGATTGAGGATCACACCTGCAAACATAGCAATTTCTCAAAGATATAATATCTTCCTGAGGCAGGCATACCCATGCTCACTAGTAAACAAGCATGGCCACGAACAATACACAGTGGATCCATGTCAAAAGAAAAAAAATTCTGAAAATGTAAATATGCACTTTGATGAGTGCGAGAACAAAGTCTTTATTGAACTTCTGACATGGCAGTCTAATCTTCGCAGCTCGGGCAGTGCATCAATGAGTGATACAACTATTTTTCCCAAGGTCTTCAATACAAACTAACGATAGTACAAGTTTATATCATGCGAATAAGTGATCTGATGTCGAGCATAATAAAACACCATCTGATTATCGGTCATTGATGTATACCGTTAACAGATGCGAAGAGACCCACCGATAATGATGATGGACTCTAAGGTACTGAGTACAAACTAACAAGTGTGAATAAATATTCTGAAGTCGAACACTTGTAGAATCAAACAATCAGGGGTCATTGATGTATACCCACTGTCATTTGCGAGGAAACCTGCCACTAATGACTACAAGATCCAAGGTACTCTCGGGTTTCTAGATCCATGTCCTAGATGATGATTTGATGTCGATAGGAATAGATCCATCAGAAGGAGGGAATTGATGCATCCCACATCAACCGATATGAAACAAAGATCAATAGTTTGATATAATTTGGTAGAACTGCAAGATCCAACACTGTATACTGACACAAGGAAGGCCGACATGATTGGTCAAGAATATTTGAGGAATGACCGACTTGGTTTGGACTTCCCTTGAACACATAACACGATACAGAATGGACACTTGGCAACATAGGACTTTGAGTAACCGACCTTAATGAAATTCGCTAATGCCAGATGCATTAGCGAAAGCTCCATTGATGACGGGAAGGATAACCCATCGGTGGAGATCTGTTCAAAATACTGGTACAGTTTCCTAAGGCAAATGCAGATGGTGTACTGACCGTGGATACAAAATTATGTGCCATGTTCAAGGGTGACAAGGACTGATTGTTGTCGTTTTCTTCGACGTTTATAATATGAAGTGATTCAAGTCTCTCTCTTTTTGGATTTTTGTGTTTTCCAATTTTTATTTTTTTAACCTTTTTCATTTATTAGCTTGAAAAAAGAATAAAGCATGATGTGATACATTAGAGGAGACGAGTGTCACAAGGGCATGCGCCTAAATTTGAAGGGCATGGGTCAGGCCAAGGAAAATATCCATATTGCAAACAAGGGCTGAGCTAGTTATGTACACTCTTGCAAATGTTTCCTCCATGGGTATGGGTCAAATATACATAAGCAGTGGTTTATAGGCATCTTGTAACAAAAAGTGACTATACAGGAAAATAAGCAACATAAGCAATAAGCAACGAAGCAGTTTGCATGGATGTTCAAGTGGATATTTTAACGCAAGCTTATGTAAAATGACAAAAAATTGGGAGCCCGTCAGGATATGGTCAGAAATGTATGAAAGAGAAATATGTGGTCTCAAACTCCAAGTCATGATGGGACTAATAGGGCTCTCGGGCCTATGGGAATAACGCAGCATGGGCACCAAAATGGCAATGGGGTGCTGACTAGGGTGTCCCATGTTCGGTAGGCTCTGCTGTCGGAATGGTGGGAAATACGGATATGAAGGGTTGACCCACCAATTTCTAACAGGTTCGACCCTATGGCAAGTTTGGGTTGCAAAAGGTTCAAATGCATCTTCACAAAGGGATGGCCTATACCTATATGAAAGTTTCCAAATATACCAAATAAGATCGAGGAACATGCAGATCATGCTCCTATACTTAGGTAGATTTATATCAAGTATGCTCCCAGTGGCACCATAAAAGATGTCCTTAGGTGAGTACAACCAAATGTTTACAACTTCAGGGATATCTTCATTTGATGATAAAATGTAATCCAAGAAGTCATGTGAGTTGGGAGATCTCACAGTCGAAATGGACCAAGTAACCGAATCATATTCCTCCATCAAGGGAAGATTTTGATTCAAATCTGCCAAAGTTATTTGAGTAGCTGGGTTTGAAACTTCTACGACAGATAGGGGTGATCCAAATGCTTGCCAACATGGAAATGACATTACACAAGCTGAGGTCCCTTCATCTTCTATTGTTAGACAGATGTTCTTACCATGGGACGTTACTTTAATCTGAAAAGAAACTTCGGGTAGGATCCTACATATTGAATGTTCTGTGTCTGATGTGATCAAAGTCTCATCGGATGAATCAACAACACAAATGGTAGACAATAGTTCCTTTCTTGGCGCAGAACAACATTGCAATACCTCCAAGGCCGACATGGCACATGGTACTTGAGCTAGGTCCTCAAGAACATTACTGTTATGAGCAACTCGCATGTTGGGATTATGCATTGTTCTACGTAGAACACCTTTGGGGGGGTGTGGTACTAAGTCTATGGTTGGTTTCTCAATGTAGAGATAACCATCTGGTTGTGATTTCGACTGATCTGGTGTACTAGGAGAGACATCATCAGAATCAAGTCTTGTTTGAATGTTCATCTCAGGATCACACATGAAGACATTGGCATTAGGATCATTGCCCCCTTGCGGGGGGGTTGGCTGTTTGCCCCCTAGCAGAGGTACCAGTGTCAAAATAGTGGGTTGTTGTTTCCCACCGCATTGAAGCATAGTTGGTGCATCTCCCTTCCCAAAGTTAGCATCTTGCTTACTCTTGTACTTCTTCTTCTTTCCTCTAAGGTCTATGGATGAGACTGTGAGGGTGTCAGAATTGTTGGAAGGATTAGCAGGTTCCTACATTGCCTGGCCAGCTGTGGATTGTGAATTCTGAATAGAAACTTGTCCTGGATGTGGGGTAATCTGTTCAAGATGGTTGACGGAATCCATCGTACCATTGACATGAGGTTCATGTGGCAGCCTAGCTGGATCAAACGCAGGTCTTGGAGGTTGGTTCCAAAAAGATTGGTTATTTTCTAGAACCTGACCACTCCATGGTGGAATGGGGTTAATGGTTGGATTTCCCCCTTGTGGGGTTAGGCCCGAAGAAGATTGGTTACTTTCTAGAACCTGACCACTCCATTGATGTGGTCCTTGGGTGTGATAAGAATTCAAAGGTGGGTTTCCCTTTTGCGGAGGTTGACCCTAAGAAGTTTGGCTACTTCTTGAAACATGACCATTGGGTGGATTGCCTCCTTGCGAAGGTGGGGACCAAGAAGATTGGTTATTTCCTAGATCCCAACCATACCATGGTGGTTGAACTTGGTATTGAAAATCATTCCAAGGTTGACTTCCTCCTTGTGGAGATGGCATCCAAAAAGATTGGTTACTTCCTGAATGTTGCTCGGTCCATTGTGAACTAGGTTGCATGTATGGATTGCCCCCTTGCAGAGGTACGTTCCATTGAGATTGGTTACTTGGTGGAACATTACCATTCCATTGTGGGATATGATTAAAGGGTGGATTTCCCCCTTGCGGGGTTATGTTCCATTGAGATTGATTACTTGGTGGAACATTACCACTCCATTACTAGATAGGATTCATGGGTGGATTTCCCTCTTGCGGGGGTGGGCCACAATTAGATTGGTTACTAGTTGGAATCAGACCACTCCATTGAATGTTTCCTTGGTTTAGATTTGTAATATCCCGATTTTGACCCTATTGCATTAAAATTGTAAATGATGTAAATATCGTTATTTAATCATGGTCAGGAGCTCAAGGCCAACGCCCCACCATCGATTTAGCTTTGTATGTATCGGCAATTAAAAATAGATGCCTATAGTTCTTGTGCTGGACATGCACAATGTAAATTAATACATCATGTAAATACAAATTTTAATGAAATACCCACAACTAGCTATGCAATGCAACAAAGAGATGGGGCATGATTTTTATAAGGAATAGGGAGGGAAATTATTCAAACCCTTGAGCCAATGGTGTTAATCCATGTGTCAATGAGAAAACCCATAAACCACCAACTACCCATTTTGACTTATGCACCCAATCATTTAATTCTTCCAAGAGTTGGTTGAGGCAGTTAATGCCTTAGGAATGGAGAGGTATGGCAGCCAATTTCGTGCATGGGAAGCCATCAACCTGGGAATTCGTATTTTTGCTTCATGGGCAAGAAAACACCCACAAATGGTGCCCAAAGCCATCTTTCACCCATGGCCTTTGCTCTCTCACACAGTCTGAGCTAGCTGGGGGTTTCTCCATCACGTTTTTCATCATTTTCCTGCATTTTCCATGCTTGGGAACGCGTTTTTGTATTGCACAATGGCTGGGAGGAAGGGAACCATGATTTTGGGGTTTATGGAGGTCCTTTTTGTCCCTTGAACGCCCATAAAGGTTTTTTGGAAACGATTTTGCTCTCCTAGGGTTGATTCCCCAATTGCCATTTCATTTTTGGTTGCCGCACGTTTTTCTAAAGTTGATGGAAACCCCTTTTTGGACATCCCACTGTAAAAACGTTTCCCCTCATGCCCAGCACTTGGGATTTTGCTGTTATGTGCATCTCTATTTTGGTTTGAACCTATGAGCAAGAAATTCGAAGTGGAAGTGGACCAGAATTGGCTTGATAAACCTAGTAAGGAAGGTAACCTGTCAAGAAGATCAAAAGGGCTGGTTACTCTTCTATGCATACCTGGAAGAACACTAGAATGGGAGGTATGGCCTGAGGGACTGTGCAGTAGTGAAGGGAATACTTCCTTGTTTCCAGGTGTGTAGGTATTGTGGGGACCAAGCTAGATAGATCTTGTAGAGGGCATCCCTATCTCTGTGGTTGATCTCACTAGCTTAGCGATTCCTCCTCCATTGCCTTAGCAGCCTGATAAACCCAACTGTGGATTGGCTTGGTTGATTTTGGTGTATCTTGGCTATGTGTGAGTCTGCTATTCCCTTTTCCTTGTAGAAATCATGCCCAGCTCGGGGGTGGCAGTTGTGCTAAGCTAGTGATGAGCTCAATTGGCCTATGGTTGGGTGGAACGTTGTAGTTGCATAGCCAGTTGCTCGGGACTACTTTGTTTTAAGATAAGTACTCTCTCTTGTATAAATTTTGAGATGTCTTTATTGGATGATTATCATGAATATCTTGAATGTATGTTGGATATGTAGATGATTTTAATTCCGTGGTGTTTAATTACTGTATGCATATGTATATGTCTTTTATTATTAATGAATTTTACTTGGATATGGGGCTAGATGCCCAGTTTTAGTGCCATGTTCTCTCCCTGTCTCGGTCTGATGGGAGGGGACTTGACAGTGTGGTATCAGAGCCATAGGCTACAGCATTGGGCCTCTATGGGCCAAGTATGATCAGAGTTGCACAAGGAAGACTCCTTCCTTATCATCACAGGTTACCATCTTGGGCCTAAACAGGCTAAGGTTGAACAGTTTGCAGAGTTGCAGAGGAAAAGTCACCTCCTGTTGAGCAATAATCATCACAAAAAGAAAGGAAAAAAAATTGAATTTTTCTTAGTGTTTTTGAAATTTTGCCTAAGACTGTGGCAGCGAAATTAATGTTAATTTCTGCGAAGCGGTTGGCGGATTTAGTGCTAACTTTGGTGACTCTGTCGGCGATTTTAGCATTAAGTTTTGCGACGCACGGCGGAGAAATTAAGGTTAAGTTTTACGACACGCGGGTGGCGGAATTAACGTTAAATTTTGTGACGCGGAGGCGAAGTTAATGAAAAAATTTGCGATGCGCGCACGCAGTGAAATTAACGTTAAGATCCGCGAACGCCGAAAGCAATTTTAATGTTAAAATCTGCGACGCGTACATTGCGCGCGGCGAAAATAACCTTACGATCCGCGACAAGGGTGGCAAATTTTAGCTTAAAATTCCACGACAAGGGCGTCGAATTTTAGCTTAAAATTCCACGATAAGGGCGACGCTTTTTAAGCTAAATATTCGCGACACCAGCGGAAAAAATAACGTTAAGATCCGCGACACCGGCAGCCATTTTAACCTTAATATTTGCGCCAAACGGGAAAATGCAACATCTTTTCACTGAGATTCTCAGGTGCCGAAAATGGAAAAATCGCCATGAAAGTTATGCGCCAGATTGCGCGAAATCAAAGGAATTACAAAAAAAAAAAATGAGGGCACTGCCACAAGGGGGCAAGCCCCCTGGACCCCCGTTGTCCCCCTAAGACTGTCGTTGATTGTGAGAAATTCTATGATTGGACAAAGTTGTCAATATAGGATTTCCCCACATACATGCAAATAATTTATGGTATTATAATGCAGCTAACAATTGTGTTTATAAACACATTTTGCATAATTATAGTCACATCAAAGCAACATTCCAGATAAGTGCAGTTGGAAAGTTTTGGTCTTGGTTGGGCCAAAAATATCAACATCATGGATGATGCACATGATCCCTATGAGCCTAAGACAGATGCCATGGGGGAAAACATATATGTTGAGAATGCTGAAACAGAATCCAATGGGAGAAGAAATCAAGAGACTCCCCCAGATATTGCAGCCACCATGAGGAGCCTAAGGGTGGAGTTGCAAAGCTGTAGAGAAGATAACGAAAGGATGATTAAAGATCAGGAAGAACAAAATCAGTTAAATGCAACCATGTTGCAAAGTTTGACAGATATCCAGAGGCAAATTAATCCTGGACATCAGTCGGAAAATCCAGAAGGGAGTCGGAGTAGTTCAAGGAGAAATTCCCGTAAGAGTTCCAATATCTCAAGAAGAGTTTCTAGAGACAGAACCTATACTCCAGAAATCTCTTCTAGTGGATCATCTGACTCTGAAGGATCCATTGAGGGTTCAAGCTCTTCATCTCGCAAGAATAAGAGAAAGAGGCATTACAAGAACAATTCACATTGGGAATTTAAGAAGGAAAAACCTCCTACATTTGATGGAGAGGTAAAGTCTGGTCAAGAAGTTGAAGCTTGGCTTCTTGGAATGAGAAAGTATTTCCAAGTCCAAGACTACTCTGGAAATATGAAGGCAAGGGTCGCCATCTTCAACTTGAATGGAAGAGCATCTGTATGGTGGGAACACATCAGGCAAGTGAAGAAGGTCAATGAAAGAAAGATTGTGTGGAAGCAGTTCAAGAAATACTTCAAGCAGAAATACCTCTCTAATAGGTACTATGATGATAAGATCAAAGAGTTCCATGAGCTGAGATTGGGACAATTGACCATGGAAGAATATGCATACAAGTTCTTGGAGCTGCTGAGGTATGTCAGGTATATTCGAGATGATAAGGTGAAAATTCATCGTTTTCTAAGTGGGATACCTCTGTCATATAAAGATAGAATTGAATTTGATGAGCCTCAAACTCTAGAAGAGGCAATAAGGAAGGCTAAGTATTGCTATGATCAAAACAAAAGCAAACTTGATTTCCATAAGCCATGGAAGGACAAGAAAAATGAGAAGTTTGACCAAAGGAAGAAAAGTTTCAAACCTCCTCATATCAGAAACCAGCAAAGGCAGCCATCACAAGTTGTGACCAAGCCAAATAGGATGATGGGAGATAAGCTAAGAGATCCAAAGGAGCCAAGAGAACCACTTCAATGTTGGGGTTGTGGAAGAGACCACATGCTTAGGAACTGTCCACATCGAAATGGAAATGAAAATCAAGTTCACAACATCCAAGGAGTTGAAACTGTGGGTCAAGTGGCGAGGACAATCCCTAGAATCTATGCAGCACTAGACGACCGCCAGGAAGATCATCAATCAACTGTGGTTGAAGTTGAAGGTAAGATTGCTAAGTAATCTGTTTCTATTTTGATTGATCCTGGATCTACTCACAGTTATATCACTCCTAAAATTGTTGAGGTTTGTGCTTTTAAGAAATCAAAGCATAGTAAATCATGGTTAGTCCAACTAGCCACTGGAACCAAGAGGAAAGTTAGTGAAATTGTAGAGGAATGTCCCTTAGAAATGGATGGGCTGTTCACTTATGCAAATCTGAATGTTTTGCCACTTGGTTCCTATGATGTTCTCATTGGAATGGATTGGTTAGAAGCACACAAGGTTAAACTTGACTGCTACCATAAAAATTTTGAATGCATGGACAAAGAAGGAAATCCAAGGGTTGTAAGAGGCATTCCAAAGGTGACTTCTATTAGACAGGTTTCAGCCATGCAGCTGAAGAAGTTCTGTAGAAAGGGTTGTCAATTGTATGCGGCCCATGTTTTGGAGGCAACAGAGAATGAAACTCTTAAGTTGGAGGACTATCTTGTGTTGCAGGAATTCAGGGATGTTTTTCCCAACAAGATTCCGGGACTTCCTCCAAAGAGAGACATTGATTTTACAATTGAAATTGTGCTAGGAGCTGCACCAGTGTCCAAGACACCCTACAGGATGAGTACACTGGAATTGCTAGAATTGAAAATGCAATTACAAAAGTTGTTGGAAAAGAAATATATCAGGCCAAGTGTGTCCCCGTGGGGAGCACCTGTTCTATTTGTGAAAAAGAAAGATGGAACACTCAGGTTATGTATTGACTATAGGAAGTTGAACAAAGTTACTGTGAAGAACAAATACCCATTGCCCCGAATTGATGACCTTTTTGATCAAATGAGAGGAGCAAAGGTATTTTCAAAGATTGACTTAAGGTCAGGTTACCATCAAGTAAGAATCAAAGAGGAAGATATTCATAAGACAGCCTTTAGAACAAGGTATGGACACGATGAGTTTGTAGTGGTACCATTTGGTCTCACAAATGCACCAGCTACATTCATGTGTCTCATGAATAGTGTTTTTAGCAAGTATTTGGACAAGTTCGTTATTGTATTTCTAGACGACATTCTTATCTATTCTAAGAATGAAAAAGATCATGAAGAACATTTGAGAATGACATTGCAATTGCTGAGGGAGCATAAGCTGTATGCAAAGTTGAGCAAATGTGACTTTTATAAAGATAGAATTCATTATTTGGGTCACATTATCTCAGACGAAGGAATATTTGTGGACCCTGAGAAGATTGAAGCCATTATGAATTGGCCAACTCCAAGGAATGTGACAGATGTGAGATCCTTTATGGGACTTGCTGGGTACTACCAGAGGTTCATTGAAGGATTCTCCAAGGTTGCAAACCCGGTCACTTCTTTGCAAAAGAAGGGGATAAAGTTTGAATGGTCACCAAGATGTGAGGAAATTTTCCAGCGGTTGAAGAATCTTCTTACAAGTGCACCAATTTTGAAGATTGCAGACCCAGAAAAAGACTTTGTGGTGTGTACCGATGCATGCAATCAAGGACTTGGAGGAGTTCTTATGCCAGACAACCATGTGGTATGCTATGAGTCAAGAAAGTTGAAGGAGCACGAGAAAAACTATGCTACTCATGATTTAGAACTTGCAGCCATAATACATGCTTTAAAGATGTGGAGGCATTACTTAATGGGCAGGAAATTTGAGCTAAGGAGAGACCATTGTGGTTTGAAATACTTATTTGATCAACCAAATTTGAATGCTAGGAAAGCTAGATGGTTGGAATTTTTGTGTGAATTTGATTTTGAAATCAAGCACATAAAAGGGAAAGAGAACAAGACGGTGGCTGATGCACTTAGCAGGAAAGTACATGAAATGCATGTGGCGGCGCTTAGCACTTGCCAACTAGATTTGAGGCATCAGATTGTTAACCATATTGTTGAGGACGAAGTGTATGTGCAGATAAAGGACAAATTGCAGCAGCAAGACCTTGAAAAGAAGTATGAAGGATACCATTTGGAAGAAGATGGACTCCTTACTTATAAGAATAGAGCCTATATTCCAAATGTGGCAGATTTGAGGAGGATTGTTATGGATGAAACCCATAAAGCTCCATACTCCGATCACCCAAGATATCAGAAAACAATTGCTACAGCAAGAAAATATTATTTCTGGCCAGGGATGAAGAAGGACATCGCTGAATACATTTCTAGGTGCATGAAATGTCAGAAGGTGAAGGTTGAACACCAACACCCAGCAGGTTTATTGCATCCATTGCCAATTCCAGAATTGAAGTGGGAAGTAATTTCCATGGATTTTATTACAGGTTTGACAATGACGGTGAGACAACATGATTCCATCATGGTGGTGGTGGACAAGTTAACAAAGGCAACACATTTTATACCGGTTAAGTCCACACATAAAGCCAGTGCCATTGCAAATATTTTCATGAAGGAAATTTTTAGATTACATGGATTGCCTAAGGCAATAATTTATGATAGGGATATCAAGTTCACTTCCAATTTTTGGAAGGGTCTCTTTGCAGATTTAGGTACACAATTGAACTTTAGTACCGCGTACCATCCTCAAATAGATGGGCAAACAGAAAGAGTAAATCAGGTGCTTGAAGACATGCTTCGCATGTATGTTATGGACAAACCATCCAAGTGGGAGGATTATCTACACTTGGTAGAGTTTGCGTATAACAATGGGAAACAAGCATCATTGGGAATAAGTCCATATGAGGCTTTGTATGGCAGAAGGTGTAGGACACCAGTGACTTTGGTTAATCCAGTGAACAGAATTGTACTTGGGCCGGAATTGCTTGAAGAAATGGAACAAGAAGTTGCAAAGATCAGGCAGAATTTAAAAGCAGCCCAGGATAGATAGAAAATCTATGCAGATAAGCTTAGAGTGCATAGGGAGTTCAGTGTTGGGGATCATGTGTATCTTAGAGTGAGGCCAAAGAAGAGTTCCTTGAAGCTTGGGGGTTGTGCCAAGTTATCACCTAGATATTGTGGGCCATTTTAAGTGCTTGAAATAATAGGGCCAGCTGCATATAGACTTGCATTTCCTGCTAGAACTAGAGATCATAATGTTTTTCATGTCTCTTTGCTTAAGAAATATGTATATGATCATAACCATGTGATTAATTGGGATGTGATCCAGGTGGAACTTGAGGGAGAGTTCCAAACCGATCCATTGTGCATCCTAGACAAGAAAGTAACATTGCTCCGAAACCGATCCATCGGACAGGTAAAGGTGCAATGGAGGCACTACGGTCTCGATGAGGCTACATGGGAGCTGGAGGATGCCATGAGAGTGGCATATCCATTTTTGTTCAATTTTGATGAGCACTGAAGACAGTGCTAATGTAAGGGGGAGGGGAATGTAATATCCCAATTTTGACCCTATTGCATTAAAATTGTAAATGATGTAAATATCGTTATTTAATCATGGTGAGGATCTCAAGGCCAAGGCCCCGCCATCGATTTAGCTTTTTATGTATCGGAAATTAAAAATAGATGCCTATGGTTCTTGTGCTGGACATGCACAATGTAAATACAAATTTTAATGAAATACCCACAACTAGCTATGCAATGCAACAAAGAGATGGGGCATGATTTTTATAAGGAATAGGGAGGGAAATTATTCAAACCCTTGAGCCAATGGTGTTAATCCATGTGTCAATGAGAAAACCCATAAACCACCAACTACCCATTTTGACTTATGCACCCAATCATTTAATTCTTCCAAGAGTTGGTTGAGGCAGTTAATGCCTTGGGAATGGAGAGGTATGGTAGCCAATTTCGTGCATGGGAAAGCCATCAACCTGGGAATTCATATTTTTTCTTCTTGGGCAAGAAAACACCCACGAAATGGTGCCCAAAGCCATCTTTCGCCCATGGCCTTTGCTCTCTCATGCAGTCTGAGCTAGCTGGGGGTTTCTCCATCACGTTTTTCATCATTTTCCTGCATTTTCCATGCCTGGGAACGCATTTGTGTATTGCACAATGGCTGGGAGGAAGGGAACCACGATTTTGGGGTTTATGGAGGCCGTTTTTGTCCCTTGAACGCCCATAAAGGTTTTTTGGAAACGATTTTTCTCTCCTAGGGTTGATTCCCCAATTGCCATTTCGTTTTTGGTTTCCCCACATTTTTCTGAAGCTGATGGAAACCCCTTTTTGGACATCCCACTGTAAAAGTGTTTCCCCTCATGCCCAGCACTTGGGATTTTGCTGTTATGTGCATCTCTGTTTTGGTTTGAACTTGTGAGCAAGAAATTCGAAGTGGAAGTGGACTAGAATTGGCTTGATAAACCTAGTGAGGAAGGTAACCTGTCAAGAAGATCAAAAGGGCTAGTTACTTTTCTATGCATACCTGGAAGAACACTAGAATGGGAGGTATGGCCTAAGGGACTATGCAGTAGTGAAGGGAATACTTCCTTGTTTCCAGGTGTGTAGGTATTGTGGGGACCAAGCTAGATAGATCTTGTAGAGGGAATCCCTATCTCTGTGGTTGACCTCACTAGCTTAGCAATTCTTCCTTTCCATTGCCTTAACAGCCTGATAAACCCAACTATGGATTGGCTTGGCCGATTTTGGTGTATCTTGGCTATGTGTGAGTTTGTTGTTCCCTTTTCCTTGTAGAAATCATGCCCAGCTCGGGGGTGCCAATTGTGCTAAGCTAGTGATGAGCTCAATTGGCCTATGCTTGGGTGGAACGTTGCAGTTGCATAGCCAGTTGCTCGGGACTACTTTGTTTTAAGATAAGTACTGTCTCTTGTATAAATTTTGAGATGTCTTTATTGGATGATTATCATGAATATCTTGAATGTATGTTGGATATGTAGATGATTTTAATTCCGCGGTGTTTAATTGTTGTATGCATATGTATATGTCTTTTATTATCAATAAATTTTACTTAATGGATATGGGGCTAGATGCCCAGTTTTAGTGCCATGTTCTCTCCATGTCTTGGTCTGATGGGAGGGGACTTGACAAGATTAGCATTCCAAGGTAGATTTCCTCCTTGCGAAGGTGGGCCCCAAGAAGATTGGATACTTCCTGAACCCTCCCCACTCCATGGCGGAATGGGGTTGATAGGTGGATTACCGCTAGGCATTGTGCTAGGATAATTCGTAGGATAACCCCCCGGGGCATTTCCACTAATATGAGGAGCATAGCCCCAATTGGCATAAATGTTCCATGGTCCATTGATTTCGCGAGGAATATTACCATTCCATGGTGAAGGGTTGCCCCCGGAAGTAGAATTTGGACAAGTGTTTTGTATACCATGAGGACTCTGGTTTACTCCTTGTGTGTGTTGACCTTGATTAGCTGATCCGTATGGAAAACGAATGTTTGATAAAGCCATGGGGTCCCTTGTTGATTTGTGCATGTCATTAAAACTTTCAGAATGAGGTTTGATATCACCCAGTGACTCACAGATAGTAAGTGTAACTGGTTCTGAAAGACTTATCAAAGGAGGAATTTCATGAGCATGTGTGTGATGTTTCAATGTATCAATTTCAACTAGAGTAATATTATCAACTACGTCAGTATTCAGTTCGTGATGTGACGACGAATTCTCAGTGTTGATTTGACGTTGTTCTTTTTGAGTAATGTTAATTGAGTTGAAAATTAGTTATGTTTCCAAGTCATTAGAATGTGGTTTTTGTGTCTGTCTCTGCAATGTAGCAGGACCTTCAAGTTCTGGTGACTCACCTTGCTGCCATCGTGACTGGCGGATCGGGAGAGTATCTACTTCTAAGAAGTTGAAAAAAGGATGTATTTAAAATGATAATTTGAAATAAACAATCCAAAGGCAGTCTAGACTCAAAAAAATGAAAAGTGTCCACACAAAAAAAATTCCCTAGAGATTTCAAGCAAGCAAACTTACTCTTCCAAAGAACTGAAGCTCAGTGAAAAGCTGGATTGTAGGGCCTTCTGAAACTAGTAGCTGCTGAGGGATTTCATGTCCTCATACAATTGCTAGGAGCGAAGGTGTGAGAAATAGTTACAATAAACTTTAATCGCCAAAGGTACAAGTGTTGGTTCCTGACCACTCACCCTCCCAAGGAGTAAAAGTTCCAAAGTTTGTCTCAGGTATTGCAAGTGTGTCCCACTCACAACAACCTTTGTGATATCCTAAGAATAGCCCCTAAAGTTACCACTTCGCAATCGATGATCGAGCGGACAGTTGTAAGTCGAGGACAACTCTTATTACCAGAAACTCTAGAAACAGTGATGTCACCCCAAGGACTTGTCACTGAACATAGAATCCCTTCAATAAGCTCATGTCCCACTAAATAAGCAAGAAGGGGGAACCACCCTTACTTATCCATATTGACCTCGTGCTTGATGCATGTTTGAGAAGCGCTTTCCCGACAAGCATTTTTTGAGACTAATGGATTTACTCTCTTTAATCAATGCTAGTTTCGAATTTTTGCAGCCCAAGAGTGTTAACTCTCCAAACCTAATCCGAGGCACTAACCTAAACTTGTTGGTGATATAAAAATCAAAAGTTTGTCAATTTTAGATTAAGCGCCAATTTTAAATGTAGTTTGCTTAGTTTGAGGAGTGGAATTGAAACTGATGGTGTTTCGACTCGAAAACAAAATGAACCATACAATGCAAGATGTTCACTATGTTATCTTTCAGTTCGATGAATATCCTAACTGAAGGAGGGTTAGAGGTTCATGAGCTTCTTTCAGACATGCAAAGTTTCAGGTAGATTTCTTATATTCATGCAAAGTTTTTCATAAATATGGATAATAATTGGTGTTTGATGATCAATGTAACCCAAACAGATATCTCAAGTAAAATTGAATATAATTCTATTACACAGGGGATCCTTGTTTCTCATTCACTAGATCGCCCGAAAGCCCAAGTGAAGAGGATACGCAGAGCCCTTTGGAATGGTTGTGAATTAAATCCTATACTATTACACTTGAGATCCACTTTCTCATTCACAAGATCGCCCAAAGGCCCAAGTGAAGAGGATACGGTGGCTCGAAAAACTTGTTTGCAAAAATTAAATCTACTCTGTTACACGTGAGATCTACTTTCTCATTCACAAGATCGCCATAAGGACCAAGTGAAGAGGATACGGTGGCTCGATATAAGACGCTTTTGAAAATCAACCCCTAAACTATTACACTTGAGATCCACTTTCTCATTCACAAGATCGCCCGAAGGTGCGAGTGAAGAGGATACAGTGGCTCATGCACAATTTATCACAAGAAAATTGAAATATGACACTACAATTCTCTCTATTTGTGCATAAAGATCATGAAAATACTAAACAACCAAAACAAAATTAACTAAATTAAAGTTTGCATTCAGTTTTGGAGGGAAAATATTTTCAAAATGACTCAAAGAGTAATGTTCAATGCTTAGTTTTTCAAGCTTTGTAAAAAAAAATTCAATTTTTTTTCCTTTTTGTTTTAAACCAAAGCTAAAGAAACGAATTCCACTATGTAAAAAAAAAATTAAAAGTTTTTCAAAGGCATGTGATTCTAGACATAACTCTACTTAAGTGAAACTTCTCAAAGTTTGTTCAAAGGCTTTCAAAACACATTTGTCAACTTAATCCAAACTTTTCTACTTGTTAAATTCTTTTTAATCCAATTGGAGAAGAATTTATCCCCAATCCTAGCAAAGCTTTGCACAACTTTCTAAAAGAAATACAATCTCAACTTAATCAAAAGTTTTCAACTTGTTTAACTCTTTTTGAATCCAATTTGAGAAGAAATTATCCCCAATCCAAGCAAAGTTATTCAAACTTTTTCAAAAGGATTAATACCAATTTCAAAACGTTTCAAACTTTTTCAAAAGGATTAATACAAATTTCAAAAGGATTAGAATTTCAAACTTTTTCAAAAGGATTAATATAAATTTCAAAAGGATTAGACGTTTCAAACTTTTTCAAAAGGATTAATACAAATTGCAAAAGGATAAAATGTTTCAAACTTTTTCAAAAGGATTAATACAAATTGCAAAAGGATTAAATGTTTCAAACTTGTTTGGGAGTTATATTCCTTTTAGCGCTCCTTTTTTGAAATTTATATTCCAATTTTGGCGGAAAGGGATGAATATCTTCTCATCATTGAATCTGGTAGAAAAACTCACTGTTATCTCTGCGTCCAATGGTCCAACTCTACTTCTCAAATCGTAGCAAAGCTTAAATCTCGGGAAAAAGTTGTTCAGATCGGGGTTTTCTGAGGTGTTTTCTGGAGAATTGAAGGATCAAATACTATCAAATTTCACCATGTTTGGATCGAGTAACTCATTTGGTCAATCGAGTTCCAATCCATTTGGAGCATAGCCAGCATTATCATTCAACGCTTTTAAATGAAAACGCCCAACCTCGGAATTCTGAAACTATTTAACGCCCAAAAATATGGATTTGATTCTGTAAAAATTTACAAGAATGGGAAACGCTAAACTTTAGAAGTGGAAACTACATAGTGCCAACATCTGGATTCGATGCTTCGATGCTGTAAATTTTAAAGAAATCGGAGATGCCATCTTATGAGTTGAAACTACATTTCACATTCTAGTTGCAGGTGGAAACGGAGTATAGAGTTAGGAGAAATGATCTGATGCACATCACATTAAACAACAGCAAACCGAAACGCTTTCACGCAGAGCTGGAAATTTTCAATATCTTTAAGAGCTTTCACGCAGAGCGTTAATAGCTGGGTTGGACGAGCTATCAGCGCTTCACCATTGCAATTTGTTGGCAGGCGGTTTGGTAAGGAAGAATCGCAGCATCGTTGATGCTACGACACGTCAGAAGAGGTCGCAAAAGGAAGAAGGTTCTATTATTTTATGTATTTTTTGACTCGGTTGTACCGCAATAGGCGGTTTTTTGGGTCATTGGACCATATAAGATGTAATTTCGAGCTAAGTATACCGCAATAGGCGTGTTTTTTGGTCATTTTGACCGTGACAATTAGATTTTGGGTCATTTGTCCAGGAGTCGGTTAGGAAGTTGTTAGTAAGTGGACAAGAATTGTAAAGGCAGAAGCCTATATATAGATAAAAACTTGTAGGTTGTAGAGGGGACACATAGAGGGCAGAGAGCTTTGATATGCGTTTTGTGCGTATGTTCTGAGGTCCAAAGATATTGCTAAAGTCTGTGATCTGCAGAGGCATTGTATTGGGTTTTTGTGGTAATAATATGATGTGATGAAATTGTTTATGTGCAATCCTGGTGTGTCTTCTGTCTTTTGATGATACTGCAATGTTTCTTTGATGCAATAGTCACTTTACTGTTATAATCTGCCGCAACAATGAATGTTTCCATTAAATGATGCTATGAGTACAATAATGTCGAAGTGAATGCATAGATTTATCGTCGAATGTTGCAATAGATTAAGTAACTAATGCCACACACATCCTCCTTCATTCAGCGGAAACATGGTTCCTTCCACTCTCCCTTGATCACCTCGGGTGAGACCTCATCTGCTCTGTAGGTGTTGTTGCGCAGGGTAAAACCTGTCTACGCCGGAGCTTAGGGAGATTGCGGTGGGTTGGTGTCGACGGTGATGGGAACCCCTGTCGACTAGGTTCGAGTCAACAAATGGTTCCGTTGCCAAGACAGTGTGCGAAGAGAAAGGAGGATATGTTGTGGCACTCGACGAAACCGGAGATCCAAGAATGGTTTGATCAGAAGTTGCAGGAATTCGTTGAAGAAGAAAGCCGGAACACTCAACTGACAGTAGGTCAATGGGTAGAAAGATATATTCACGATGGTCTGCATGAATGGTTCTTCTGTGATTTCCTGGTCCTGTTGTTCGAATGGTTGGCGAAGTTGACCTTTCAGAAGAGGAACTTCCAAGGTGGCGAACCGAAAACCTGGAACCCCAAGTTGATTCAGGAACTACAGGAAGTTGATAATAAAGCGTCGTGGGCTGTCGAAGTGTGGTTCGATAGCATCCTAGAGGGATATATCACAGAGTTCGCGGTTGATACTCAGAAATCCTATAGTGAAGCCAAAAGATATTTTTTCCGTGAACCCCGGGGCAGGTTTCTAATGTCGCTTCAATTGTCAATTAAGATGCTTATTTGCGAAAAGGGTATATTAAAGATGCATCTTGATCAGTAGACAGCCTGGTGGGCAGAGGCCATGGGTATCGCAACAGTTGAGGGGTGGTACTTGGAATGATAAGGGGTAGATGGGTGCAGGTCATGATGAGACTGTGAGTGAAGCCAAGGAAGAAAGTGGTCTTACGAGGGGAGGAGCGAGGTTTCGATAGGAAAAGAGGCAGAGGACAAGAGAAGGTCATGTTTCGGTCGAACCGCAAGGCCGTGAAGGAATACCACACGGGACGAAGCGACTTCATAGTCCTAACAAGTACAACTAGGTTATGCCCAGGATAGAGGTAGGACCAAACCCCAACACCATCGTACCCACACCTCCGCTCACCATCTCTCAGATAGCAAGAAATACCACTTTGACACTGTCAATTTCATCAATACCGCAGAAGTTAATTGGTAGTAGTACAGCAAAAGGAGGAAGGAAGCCCAGAATGGCGGGCGATGATGCTAAGTTATCGTTGTTCCATGGGAGTGGGATGGACAACTCGAAATAGTATTGATTTTTGTGTGAAGCGGTCTGGACCGTAAAACAGATCACTGATGATGCCGCTAGGAAAGGACAGTTAGCGACAACTCTGCGAGGTCGTGCATTAGATTGGTTTATGAAGTTTGTTCTAGTCCCTACAGGAGCCCCAGAGAAGTCACTAGATGAGATCCGGGATGGGATAATTGCAGAATTTAGAAATCCCAAGTCTGAGGCTCAATACATTACGGAATTGAAAGAAATTAAGCAATATCCCAATGAGACAATGTGGGATTTCGACTAGAGATTCAAGACAATGATGGCAAGGGTTAGTTTCGATATGAGCGCCGTCCAACATAAAGAGTGGTTCATCACGGCACTGCTACCACATATTCAACTACCATTGATGCAACAAAACATCTCAATGCCCAGTGAAGCTCTGGAGATTGCAATGCGATTGGAGGCATCGCCGATTGGAGGCATCGCCGATTGGAGGCATCGCCGATTGGAGAAAATGCAGTCGGGATGTCGCAGATACAGACGCAGCTCGCTAACTTGACTATACAGCTGCAAGATTTGAAGAAGGGCAAGGAGTAGCATGAAGAAGTATGGTGTACGCGATGTCGAGGAGAAGGGCATATGAAGGACAATTGCCCGGATTTCCGCAATTATTTGGTTTCAGGAGCACCAAATCCATTTAATGGTGGTAGCATGCCATGGTGTCGCATCTTCCATGTATACGGGCACAACCATGACAATTGCCCATATATGCAGAAAATGGTCACAACCCCGAGGAATCTTTATTATACATTTTGCAAATCGGTGGGTTACGATGACAAGGATTGTCATGGATATGGGTTTCTACAAGAGAGAATGTATGATGTGTTCTATGTAAAGGACTACTAGCTGGTCGTACAATAGTCGCAACCATAGCCGTAGGTAGCCCAGCCGCTACCTCAACCGCAGATGCAGTTTGTACCGCAGCAGCAGCAACTGCCGCAGTTCATGCCGTAATATGCTCTGATGCAGATGGCTTCACAACAGCCACAGTATGTACAGCAACTGCAGTATGCACAGCAAGGGCAAGGAATGCAACCGGCACCAATGCAGCAACAGTTCAACCAACCACAGTACCAGCAGCAGGGAGGATTCCAGGGAGGATATCGGGGAGGATGTGGCGGAGGATTTGGTCGTGGAGGAGGATGAGGTGGTCACGGACCTGTTCAATACTATCACTGTGTGGTATGGGGACACTACCAGCGAGACTATCCACTGCTGCAGAACCAGTGTGCATTCTATTTTGTTAACAATCACACGGTTGAGAATTGTTCGCAGTTGATTGCGCGATGGCAAGCATGAAATACTCCCCAGTTGTAGAACCAACCCCAGGCACAGCAACCTGACCAAAACCAAGCACAACAACTGGTACAGAACCAGAATATGCAGCCAAATCAGAATCAGAATGTTAACCCACCTAGGAATCCACCATTGAACCAGACCCAGGGTGCGAATATCGCGACAATTTCTGCAGAGCCAAGACCGCAAGATGCTTCCGTTGTTGTGGTCACTCGTGGAGGAAAGACAACTGGAGAAGACAACTCAATGATCCGGTTAGCCAGACAAAAGAAGGTATCATTTGACATTGATGCGGAGCATGAGGCATTTCTTCAAGCACGTCGTGCACTAGAAAAAGACCGAGGTAAGGCTGTTATGTATGACATGCCCCATACTTTTGACACTACTTCAGAGGTTGGCCCATCGCGGCAGTCCAGCACACTTCAAGCATTTTTGGAACATTGTTTATCCCTGGCAAGAAATCCCGACGCTCTTGCTGCAATTGAAGCTCTGTTGCGACGACCGACCCAGGATCAACAAGAGTTCGTGATTAATTCCTTACAACAACGGAAGACAGGTAAGGAGATGCGGATGAATATTCAAATTGGCGACTACGATGTTGATTCAGTTATTCTGGATTGGTTCGGATGTCAACATATTGACCAAGCAGGCTTGGCAAAAGATGGGGAGTCCCCCATTGAGCTGGTCCCCTGTTCAGCTCCGGTTAGCTAATCACGCTAAAGTGACATCGATTGGGAGAGTTCCACGAATGGTGATGGACATTGAGGGAATGAAAACATACGCCAACTTTGACATAATAGAAGTAGTTGAAGGAGGAAGCTCTTATCCCGCATTACTAGGGATTGGATGGGATAATGATAGTAGAGCTGTAATCAACTTCAAGCGACAGATGATGACTTTTGAAAATTGCGATCTCAGAGTTATCGCCCCATTGGATCCGGTTGAAGGACGCCGCTACATAGAGCCAATAAAGGATAATGATCCCATTGGATGGGACCATGCATTCAATATATCTGAAGATTATATCCATCCGACTGCCAACTGTGAGTTGGGATGGCGCAGTGACAGCTCTGCGTCTTCCGACTCTGATGATGCGCTAGAATATTGGCAGAACCGCTTGCACGAGGTGTCGCTCCGTAAGTGTGGGTTGATCACACAGTCATTACGCTGTGTCGCAATTGAAGCGGTCACGCTACCCATATACGAAGGACTGCCTGGCTTATCTGACTTTCTGACAGAGTTTGAGGAAAGAGTTTCCGAACCACAGTGATTGCTGGCTTTGAACGAAGCACTGAAGGCTGCTCTAGCACGCTGGTGGGAGACACACAAGGCATCAATTGATGAATGGTCGAAATGCAGAAGATTGATGATGGTACGCTTCGGTGATACCGAGGTTCACCACAAGGGAAAGTATGATGGCCGGAACAATCCTAGTGGTCACTTGATGGAGTGTCAGCGGTTCTAGGTATCACAACCAAGACAAGAGTGGGTCCATGCTTTTATCCATACCTTGGATGAGATGCCACAATCATGGTATACTGCAGCTGAGTTGCGAGGAGAAATTTCTACTTGGCTGGAGCTCACAGTGTGTTTTACCCATACATTCAATTTTGTGGATGCCGATCCAGAGGTCAATAATGCATTACAGCTCATCCGTGATGTAATTCTGCAGGTTGTCCCGGTGGCGTATCCTGCGGATCCGCATACGCACTGCCAGATGCAGTCTCTCATGGAATGCTTCAATATCAGTGGTGGCCCAGAAGAGGTGATGATCCGTGGAGTGTGAATATCCCAGAATCAGAAGGAAGTCGTGCTGTGGTACCACCTAATGCGCCAAGCGACCCAATCAGTCAGCCGCTGAAGATCTGCAAGATTAATGTTGGGACAGAGGACACTCCGATGTTCGAAAATGTCGGGGATTACTGGGATGATGAGCTGATAAGCAAGGTCACTGATTTGCTCCATGAGTTTCAGGACGTATTTCCTACAAAGTTCTCTGACATGAAGGGGATTCTGGGTGACTTAGGGGAGATGACGATTCCATTAAAACCGGATGCTAAGCCGATCCGGCAGCGACCCTATCGATTGAATCCGTGACATAAGGAGAGGGTCAAGGAAAAACTAGATCGCATGTTGGACGCCGGTATCATTGAACCAGTTGAGGATTCGGAATGGATTAGTCCTATAGTGGTCCAGGATAAGAAGACTGACGAGGTGTGCATTTGCGTCGACCTCAAGAAGCTAAATGATGCATGTTTGCATGATCCGTTCCCAACCCCGTTTACTGACGAAGTGCTCGAAGGTGTGGGTGGCCAGGAGATGTACTCTTTCACAGATGGGTTCTCTGGATACCATCAGATCCGCATTACAAAAGAAGATCACCATAAGACAAATTTCATTACCGAATGGGGCTGCTTTTAGTACACCGTAATGTCGTTTGGCTTAAAGAATGCACCTACGATATTTTCGCGGGTTGTCATTGTTGCATTCAAAGATTTCATTCAGAAGTTTTTGCAACTATACATGGATGATTGGACGGTCTATGGTTTGGTCCGCGATCATCTGGCGAATCTGTGGTTGATGTTGGAGCGATGTTGACAGCACCAGATATCGTTGAACTTAAAGAAATGTATCTTATGTGCACTGTTTGGCATACTATTGGGTCATATTGTGTGTAAGCAAGGATTGTTGGTCGACCCAGCAAAGATTGCGCTCATTCTAAGTTTGACACCGCCGACTATTGTTAAGCAGTTAAGGGCGACGCTGGGACACACGGGTATTATCGCAAGTTCATTAGGGGTTATGCTGTGATTACCGCACCTATGGAGAAGTTGTTGAAGAACGATGCGGTATTCCCATGGAGCCCTGAATGTCAGGCTAGATTTGAGACACTAAAGACAAAGATGGCTTCGGCGTCGATAGTAGTATTTCTTGACTGGAGTAAGGAATTCCATGTTCATGTTGATGCCTCATCGATCGCGCTGGGAGTGGTATTGGCCCAGCCCGGAGAGGGGGATCTTGATCACCCCATTGCTTTTGCCAGCAGGAAGTTGTCATCTGCAGAAAGAAACTACACTACTACAGAGAGGGAAGGTCTGGAAATGGTTTATGCATTGCAGAAGTTTTGCCATTACTTATTGGGAGGCCATTTCAAGATGTTCACAGATCATTCTACATTAAAATACTTGGTAAATAAGCCTGTGTTGGGGGGAAATATCTGTCGATGGCTACTTCTTTTTCAGGAGTTTGATTTTGAAGTCATTGTAAAGCCAGGGAGGTTAAATGTTGGCCCGGATCATCTCTCCCGGATTGAAACAGGAGAGGAGCCAACTAACATTGAAGATGGGTTGCCTGATGCGCAATTGTTTAAAGTTGGAGTCGCTGATGGATATTTTGAAGAAATCATTCAGTTTCTGGCGACAGGTACCACACCAGAGGAATTTACCACTAGGAAGAAGAAGCAGTTGGTAGTCAAGGCTGCAGACTTCCAGCTAATCACCGGAGCACTATACAAGATGGGTGTCGATGAGATATTGCGACGATGTGTCTTGCCACATGAGCAAGAGTAGATCCTTTCCAAAGCACATGCAGGAGTGGCTGGAGGGAAATATGGTGGCCGTGCAACGGCAACGAAGGTGCTTCAAGTGGGGCTCTGGTAGCCTACGCTGCACAGTGATGCGACAGATTATGCACGGTCCTGCGACTTTTATCAGAGAACCAGGAATCCATCCAGACGAGATGAGATGGCATTGATGCCGCTGTTGACATTGCATCCATTCAAAAAATGGGCAATAGACTTTGTGGGACCTATCAATCCACCGGGTAAGCGCACTGGTGCTCGGTATATCATCACGGCGACAGATTACTTGACATGATGGGAAAAAGCTGCACCAGTCATCGATTGTTCCGCGGCCACAGCAGCACGGTTTCTATTTGACCACATTCTTACTCGCTTTGACTGCCACAAGATATTGTTGAGCGATCAAGGCAGCGACTTTCTCAATCGCACCATCAATGCATTGACGGAGGAGTTGCAGATACAGCTTAAGAAGAGTACACCCTATCATCTGCATGCGAATGGCACGGTGGAGTATTTCAGTAAGATATTGGAGCAGGTGCTGACAAAGGTGTGCAATGTGAATCGTGATTACTGGGATCTAAAAATACCAACAGTATTGTGGGCCTATCGCACCACATGTAAACGGCTGACAGGGAAGACACCATTCAAGCTAGTGTATGGGCAAGAAGCGGTTATGCCTATGGAGTATATCATTCCGAGTCTGCACATAGAGGTAGCAACCGGTATGGATGATGTGGCAGCATTAGAGGAACGTCTCGCGCAGTTAATACAGCTGGAGGAAGATCGTTTTATCGCCGGTTTTCATCAAGGTGTGGAAAAGGATCGCCAAAAAGCTTGTCATGATCGCCACATCAAGAACAAACAATTTCAATAGGGTGATTTGGTATTGTTGTATGACAGCAAGTTTATGAAACATCCAGGAAAATTGCAATTGCATTGGCTTGGTCCGTATCGCATTAGTAGCATTACTTCAGGAGGAGCGGTACAGTTGCAACAATTGGATGGGGCGATGCTCCCCAAGTTGATTAATGGTAGCAAGTTGAAGCCCTATCGGTTGGGCTTGGAACAGCGCAATGCCTGAGTCGCATCGGGAAAAAACAAAAAACAAGTGTAGATTGATTAGTGGTAGGATGGCACACCAACAAGGATGGAATGCGGAAGAAGGAAGGCTTTTTTCGCACGTTGGGAGCGGTCTGCAACAAGTGGCAGCGTTGCAACCGGGTCAAATCAACAATAAATTCCAAAAGTTAAAATAGTTAATTAACGGTGCTTGTTCGAATGATGGGCATTAATGGCGGATCCGGTCAATTGGCTGACAGGATCAATGGCAGATTTGCGTCATTAATACAGGATTTTGGTTGAATTAATGCCGGATTTAGTGGTGATTACGGAGGATTTGGATGGCAGCTATAAAATTGGGTAAAAGTTGGTCAGAAGGCTCCGAGATTTTGGTTTTTAAGTGCCTGCGCAGAGTCGACAAGTATTGGCATAAGCTTGGTGAGTACAGTAGTGTGTTGGGCAAGGTTCAGTCAAACTTGCAGAGTGTTGATAGGTCGAGGAAGCTATCCATTGTAAGTGTTGGGTAAGGTATGCCACGAGAGCTAGAAACAGTGGAGATTAGTAGCGAGGTTGAGTCTCCTTTCACTGGGATTGTAGTCGAGGAAGAAGTTGCATCTGCAGGAGACGTCAATATTGAGGTAGAAGTCACAAACATGCCGATGGGAGCATCAGTCATCGTCAAGAAGCGTCGAGGGGGCCAGCATTCTGAGTCCCCGCAGAGCAAGAGGCAACTGAGATCGTCCACCGGGGTGGCAGGAGAAGCTCCGGTGCAGGCCAAACAGTCCAGTCGCCGCGTAGATGAATCTGCCCCATGGGAAGGACTATCAACCGTTGACATCCTTGGGTATATCCCTCCCAGTCGGTCGGATGCCACCCTGCGCAAGATGAACCCGAAGTAGAAGTATGGTGTGAAGATGCCCGCGCTCCCTGCCTGAATGGAGTGCTCTGTTGATATTGGGCTAGCGTTGATGCGCCTCCACTATGATGATCATGATATGGTGGCCTACCCCGACATTGCATCAACCCCATATGTGCCTGGATCACATCTTACCGTGACGCCGATTGTACAGGACTGGGCACAAGGATTAAAGCAGGCCGGCTTGTTAGGGCTTATTAACATGCCGCATTTTGGGCGACTGGTGGAAGTTAATGCATGCATGAAGCAGCTGCTTGCGTGCTTCCATGGTGGTTCGTTGTGGTTGGATAGCAAAATTCCGGTCACTGTTGATTTAATTTCGCACATTACCAGATTTCCTAAAGATGGGGTCGACCCATCGCAGTTCTTCCAAGGGAAGGCAAATGACAAAAAGCGGGCGGGACAGCTCGTAAAGAAGTATGGCTTGGTAACAGATGGTCATGGGTATCGCACCAGTAGTATTAATTATCAGGAAGTACTCAGCGGCACCAAGATTATATCCTGCAAGATGATCAAGGGTGGTCGTCCTAACCAATGCAACTCAAGAATTGTCGCATGTGCAGTACAATGTGCAGAGGGCGTCCAAATGAACTGGTCCTTGTTTCTGTTGAATCAATTAGCAGTGGAAACTGCAACAGTTCAGGCCGGTAAGGGCTCGTTTACATACAGTTGGCTGCTACTTTTGATTGCATTTGTGGCTTGGAAGTGTTAAGATTCAATATGCTAAGACAGAAAATAGCAGCATTACATTCCATTTCACAATAATAGCATATACAGGATCACTGAAGAAACAACAATAGTCCTAAACACAAGAGACAGAGATTTATCCTGGGAAACCCTCATGGGGTAGAAAACCCAGTAAAGCTTCCTCAATATAGATGACCAGCAATATACAAAGATGCAAACCCTGAGCATAAGTTCCTTCTCCACAATAGCAGACCTCTCCTCCACAAGTGCACCTTTCTCAAGTGAGAGTGAGTGTGTGTAATGAAGAACACACCTCCTCTATTTATACACTACTCTGATGTGTATTTTACACAAGTACACGTAGGCTCGTATTTAACCAATAGGTTAAATACCCCACTACAACTAACTGGGCCGACCCCTCTAGGGTGGTCTAATAACCCTTTGACCCACATAACACATACAGGGCCGACCCCTACTAGGGAAGTCTAATAACCCGAGTTACCACATTCCGACGGAGGAATAAACATCTCCGGATATACAATAAGATCTTCACGGAGGAATGAAACATCTCCGGAATAATAAAGTACAAATATAATATTCTTTGAAGTTACAATATCTCAACACTCCCCCTTAACGAGAAGGATATTATAACAACATCTGCTCGAGCAAGAAGTCATCAACATCATACATGATACATCTATAAATCATTGGAAGCTTTCTTCAATTTGTCTTCATCAGTAACTCAAACAGTTACTGGTACATCAATGTCAACATCAACATCAACATCATGATCAACAGTATCGTCATCACACGATCAGCAGCATCGTTATCACACGATCAGCAGCATCGTCATCACACGATCAGTAGCATCGTCATCACACGATCAGCAGCATCGTCATCACACGATCAGCAGCATCGTCATCACACGATCAGCAGCATCGTCATCACACGATCAGCAGCATCGTCATCACACAATCAGCAGCATCGTCATCACAGGATCAGCAGCATCGTCATCTCACGATCAGCAGCATCGTCATCACACGATCAGCAGCATCGTCATCACACGATCAGCAGCATCGTCATCAGCATCGTCATCACACGATCATCAGCATCGTCATCACACGATCATCAGCATTGTCATCAGCACGATCATCAGCATCGTCATCACACGATCATCAGCATCGTCATCACACGATCATCAGCATCGTCATCACACGATCATCAGCATCGTCATCAGCACGATCATCAGCATCGTCATCACACGATCATCAGCATCGTCATCACACGATCATCAGCATCGTCATCAGTATCATCATCATACGATCATATTCCTAGGATGATCAATCCTGCTCCTTTTAGGACATAGGTCCATGGATGATACAATCCAATCTTCAGTTCTCGGAGACTTCAGTCTACGGATCAATTCTGGGACCTCAGTCCGGGGACGATGCAATCCCCTGCCTGTTCATTCAGGACTTCATTTTTCGAAGACCCAGTCTACGGTTCTATTCTGGGACCTCAGTCCGGGGACGATACAATCCCCTACCTGTTCATTCAGGACTTCATTTATCGGAGACCCAGTCTACGGTTCTATTCTGGGACCTCAGTCCGGGGACGATACAATCCCCTACCTGTTCATTCAGGACTTCATTATCGGAGACCCAGTCTACGGTTCTATTCTGGGACCTCAGTCCGGGGACGATACAATCCCCTACCTGTTCATTCAGGACTTCATTATCGGAGACCCAGTCTACGGTTCTATTCTGGGACCTCAGTCCAGGGACGATACAATCCCCTACCTGTTCATTCAGGACTTCATTATCGGAGACCCAGTCTACGGTTCTATTCTGGGACCTCAGTCCGGGGACGATACAATCCCCTACCTGTTCATTCAGGACTTCATTATCGGAGACCCAGTCTACGGTTCTATTCTGGGACCTCAGTCCGGGGACGATACAATCCCCTACCTGTTCATTCAGGACTTCATTATCGGAGACCCAGTCTACGGTTCTATTCTGGGACCTCAGTCCGGGGACGATACAATCCCCTACCTATTCATTCAGGACTTCATTATCGGAGACCCAGTCTACGGTTCTATTCTGGGACCTCAGTCCAGGGACGATACAATCCCCTACCTGTTCATTCAGGACTTCATTATCGGAGACCCAGTCTACGGTTCTATTCTGGGACCTCAGTCCGGGGACGATACAATCCCCTGCCTGTTCATTCAGGACTTCATTATCGGAGACCTCACGTCTACGGCTCTCTTTAGGACTAAAAGTCCAGGGATGATCCAATCCCCTCAACTGTCCACTAAGGACTTCATTCTCGGAGACCTCACGTCTACGGCTCTCTTTAGGACTGAAAGTCCAGGGATGATCCAATCCCCTCAACTGTCCACTAAGGACTTCATTCTCGGAGACCTCACGTCTACGGCTCTCTTTAGGACTGGAAGTCCAGGGATGATCCAATCCCCTCAACTGTCCGCTAAGGACTTCATTCTTGGAGACCTCACGTCTACGGCTCTCTTTAGGACTGAAAGTCCAGGGATGATCCAATCCCCTCAACTGTCCGCTAAGGACTTCATTCTCGGAGACCTCACGTCTACGGCTCTCTTTAGGACTGAAAGTCCAGGGATGATCCAATCCCCTCAACCGTCCGCTAAGGACTTCATTCTCGGAGACCTCACGTCTACGGCTCTCTTTAGGACTGAAAGTCCAGGGATGATCCAATCCCTTCAACTGTATTCTTATCCATACAGGTACAATTATGTATCACATCAAACCATGTATACATCTCATCAAAACATGTGTACATCAAAACATGTATACATCACATCAAAACATGTACACATTACATCAAAACATATGTACATCAAAACATGTATACATCACTAATCAAAACATGTACACATCACATCAAAACATCAAAACATGTATACATCACACCAAAACATGTATACATCACAACTAGCATGTATTCTTACTAATACATCAAAACATGTATACATCACATCTAGCATGTATTCTTACTAATACATCTAACATCAAAACATGTATACATCACACCAAAACATGTATACATCACAACTAGCATGTATTCTTACTAATGCATCAAAACATGTATACATCACATCTAGCATGTATTCTTACTAATACATCAAAACATGTATACATCACATCTAGCATGTATTCTTACTAATACATCTAACATCAAAACATGTATACATCACACCAAAACATGTATACATCTAGCATGTATTCTCACCAATACATCTATCAACAAAAGCATGTATAAGTAAAACTAAGTATTCTAAGTATAAGAGTCCTAAATCTAAATATTTCTAAGTAACTGGGTGTAGAGAACAGGTTACCTCATCAACGACCTTGTTGTTTGATGAGACAATCTCATCAGTAGTGACTATACTACTCCCCCTTTCGAGGAGGGTCCTTTTGAACTACACCAAGCTTGTCTCGGAAGTATTCAAACTTCACTCGAGACAGAGGTTTGGTTGGTAACTTCTTCACTTTACGTAGAGGCTTGGTTAGTACAATGGTAACCTGTTACAAATTCAAACTTTTAGAGTTCCTTTCTGTGTCATATCTTGTTAGTTCCCTATGTTCTTTGACTTATCATGGAACACTAGATTCTATGTCATCTTGATACAACTCTAATTATCACATAGGATCTCAGTTGGTTCTATCTCTAAGTCAAACAATCCTAAAGCCAAACTTCTTCACAACTAGCAGAGCAAGCAGCCATATATTCCGCTTGTGCTGAGAGCCACACTAGACTGCTTCCAGCTAAACCACGAGATCATGGCTAATCCCAGACAATAACATCCTCTCGAAGTGTTCTTCTTGTCTGATACACTTCCTGCCCAAACAGAATCTGAATAGCCATCTGAAGTCATGATCTTCAAGATAGCATAGATCAAATTCTATCGTGTCCTTTATGTGCCTCATCACATACTTTGCAACTATCAGGTAAACACATCTAGTTTCCACTAGATACTAACTCAAGGTGTTCATAACAAAGCATATATCTAACCTAGTATATGTTAGATATATCAAAGACCCAATAATTTGACTGTACAGAGTTATATCCACTAACTCTGATGAGTTATCCCCTAACAGCTTCAAGTTGGAATCCATAAGAGTGGCCATTCCAACACCTCAAGTCATATTTCTCATCATACTTTCCCTGGTTGAGAAATATTCCTTCTGAGCCTTGCCATACTTCCAGACCTAGGAAGTAAAGCATCAATTTGAGATCTTTCATTTTTCATTTCTGCATTGAATGATCTTCTGCATATCTATCTGTGCCATCTCTCGTTAGATGGGTCTACTGATATGAGCCCCAATATCATTCGAACTCTGTGGTGAGTTCCTTCTTACATCCATGTCATATGTGTATCATATTCAACCTTGTAGCAAAGGTTGAGATCCACATCACCCATGGTGATCATTAAGCTTATCAAATTATTATCGATCCTAGGTACCCATACAGAACCTAAATCACACTTCTTCTTTGATTACACCATTAAGAGAATGGTTTTATCTATCCAATTGGAACAAACATCTCATCATGATTCTCTTTCTCTTTTCTAAGAGAATCTTCTAGCCAAAAGCCTTCTATCATTTGATTTGTAAATCTTTTGTTGAACATCCATTGCTTGTTCAGTGTTCATCATTCATCATGATCTTTCCTACAAATCAAAATTAAGTACATGATTAGTAATACTTCATAATCATCAAAAGATAACCCATTATGCATACAGATATCATTTACATAGTGATGCAACTATTTTGACCAATACTTTGGCACAACACTTTCCCATATCCTGTATGCATACAGTAGCTATCTAGATGCCTTCCATCTCTACCAGAACATACTATCGAGAGTGCGCACAACTCTCAGCATGTCAGCAAAGAGGTTTCATTCTAGACAAGCAACAATGGAATGTTTGTCCAAACATATGCACATTAGTTGTATACTGTTCAATGCTCTATGAATGTTTACACTCAGCATTATATATTCTAGGAATACAAATATGCATGCAGGCAATATCATTACTATTTCAAATAGCAACTCAAATACTTATCTTTTATGTTTGTGTGGCTGCCTCCCGCTTGATCTTCTGTATGTCTTTTGAACTTCTATTCATTCTGTACCACTGTGCATGCTCAAGAGTCATCCTCATGATCTCATACACAAACATACACTCATTAGTATATTCTAAATGCTATCAAAACATTATAGTACTAAATAATCTTGAAAACGTATAGTCATGATTATAGTTAATAAACATTAGTATTCAAGATTTCAGGGAAGTCTTCTTTTACTCATGCATATCATTGATAAAAGATATAATATGCATAATCCCTTGATTACTAACTTTATGAATAAGCATAACCAATCATTCCAAGTATACTTATATAAGGGATCCTAACACACGGTAAGATTCATGGGAAACATACCTGGATTAGTATACCTACTTGGTTATGTACAACATACCTAAACAACCTCTTCAATGATTTAGAGATCCTGAGCTAGAACCTGCATGTCTCATAGGTTAAGCATAATATAACAAAGTCATACATACCTCGTAAGTAGAACAAAGATTATGGATGAGTCTTTGTCTTCATGTTTTCATGGTCATGGAGCCTGATTTGTCTTTTGTGATGTGCCTGTATCTTGTTAGCAGACAACCTCAACCTCACACAACACCATAATGCATTAGTACAATCATAAGTGTCAACACCCTAACCAATGAATATCTTCTATCATGCATTCATAATTTTGTTAAGGTGATACAACAAATCTAAAATCAAGATTGTACTAATTGTAATAACATGAAGACATACCATAAACTTAATCATGAACAAATCTCAAAGCATACCTCGATGAGTCATACCTGTCGAGATCGCTTGTAATCTCCTTATGTAAAGCCTTAGCCTCATCTCCCTCTGAAACATGAACTCCTTCACTTATGTAGGTGACCAATCCATCTTCTTCTAGGATTAACCCTATCCACTTGATTTGCAAGAACTGGACCTGGAGCTGGATATGGGTTTGTCAGAGAAACCCCAAAAATTCAAACTTTGAATTTCAAACTTCCGAAAGGATAGAGATATGCGCCTTGATGAGCTGATCAAACTGATATATTCAGAATTTGAAAACTGCAAAGTTTTACTCCTTAATTTTGCCTTTGAAACTTTCGGATTCACTGGACGTGACCCTGAACTAGGGTTTGATGAAGCCCACTCTTTTTCCCCATCAAAAAGTTTGATCCAAAGCTCTAAGATTCTATTTTTCTGAGGAGCTTCCAGCCGTGGTCACATATTTCAAAAATTCTCATTTTTACAGAAGCCCTAATTTTCCGCTTTTCTGATCAAAGTCCCGAACTAGGGTCTAATCAAGCCCGGCCTTCTGCCCAACCAAAAATTCTGATCTTGGTCTCTAAATTTCTATTTTGATGAGTAGCATCCAGCCGTGGTCTTCGATTACAAAAATTCCAACTTTTTCCAAAGCCCTAAATTCCGGAAGTCATGAATGAAGGTACCAAAAAATAATTCTGTTTTGACAGAAATATGTACCTGATTGTTTCTGGTGTAACTCTGAAATTTTTGATCCACAGGGTCTGAAAAAGTTTCCTGAGATAGCCTGACCTGTTATCTTTCCATCCTGACAGGTCTGACCTCAATTGGATTCTCTGAGAGAGAGTTATGCCAAATGTCGCAACGTGACCTGTTTTGGGAAAATACAGGAGAGCGAACTCGTACGGCGTGCCACGTGTCACTGTTTGACCTTCGGCCTCTGAAAAAGTTTTCTGAGATAGCTCGGCCTGTTATCTTTCCATCCTGACAGGTCTGACCGCAATTGGATTTTCGGAGAGAGAGTTATACAAAGTGTCGCAACGTGACCTGTTTATGGGATAATACAGGAGAGCGCACTTGTACGGAGTGCCACATGTCACTGGTTCAACTTCGGCCTCTGAAAAAGTTTTCTGAGATAGTGCAGACTGTGTTCTACCTGTCACTTTTTACGAAATTTCATTTGGAGCTTCCTAGCCCAAGATATGACCTTTTTCCCAAGGTCACCTGATTTTGACTCAGATCTGGAAGAGGCAGAAACCCTATATTGTACAGATCATAAATCACAAAGTACAACGCATTAGAGGTTGTCCTTTGGACACAAGGTACCTGGAGATTTTAGCTTCGTCCTGTAACAATTTCAGATCCGAAAACTTCGCCAAAACGGATTTATAGCGAAAGTGCTACGATGACTGGTTTTTGCTATGTAAAACCCTAACCTTCAAATTATCGTAAGTAAAGCAAGTGTCTTTAGTGCCATACCTTGTCTTCCTTCAGGTTAGCTCTGATACCATGTTAAGATTCAATATGCTAAGACAGAAAATAGCAGCATTACATTCCATTTCACAATAATAGCATATACAGGATCACTGAAGAAACAACAATAGTCCTAAACACAAGAGACAGAGATTTATCCTGGGAAACCCTCATGGGGTAGAAAACCCAGTAAAGCTTCCTCAATATAGATGACCAGCAATATACAAAGATGCAAACCCTGAGCATAAGTTCCTTCTCCACAATAGCAGACCTCTCCTCCACAAGTGCGCCTTTCTCAAGTGAGAGTGAGTGTGTGTAATGAAGAACACACCTCCTCTATTTATACACTACTCTGATGTGTATTTTACACAAGTACACGTAGGCTCGTATTTAACCAATAGGTTAAATACCCCACTACAACTAACTGGGCCGACCCCTCTAGGGTGGTCTAATAACCCTTTGACCCACATAACACATACAGGGCCGACCCCTACTAGGGAAGTCTAATAACCCGAGTTACCACATTCCGACGGAGGAATAAACATCTCCGGATATACAATAAGATCTTCACGGAGGAATGAAACATCTCCGGAATAATAAAGTACAAATATAATATTCTTTGAAGTTACAATATCTCAACAGGAAGGAGCCCGATGTGTACCAGGGCATGGAAGTTGAGGCTGCAAACGAGCGGTGGGGTGCACGCTATCAGAACTTATGGTATGTACAGGAACCTTAGCAACTCCAGGATTTCCAATTGCTAGTATGGCTCTATTGGGAGATGCTTTGTAATGCTGCGACGAAGGTACCGCGGATATTCGAAGAAACTGTGGAAATATTTAAGCCAATCATGGAGTTTGTGGTTCGGCCGCATGCTATTTATGTGCAGGCAAGGCGTGACTACGGTCGACAATGGTTACTAACTCCTTACAAGGTAACAGATGAAGCATTGGAGGCTATCGTGAACGACTAGCTAGCGAAATGGTGTGAACCTATGACGTTGGCCGAGATTGAGGATGGTGGGCCGGTGAAGGGTCCAGACGATCGTATATCGGCACAGGACCCACCCAGTCATCATGATTCTGATCAAGAGTCAATCAAAACACTGACAGATGACGACAGTGACTGTACTTTGGAAGAGCACAAAAGAAAAGGGCACTAGGACCCAGCGACAATCAGTGGGTTGCGCCTGTCGGCAAAAGCACACTTGGGTCAACTGATACATGCAATCACTGATGCATCCACCACAGCAGCTCAGAAGATGATAAGGGCAAAAAATGAAGGATTCCACGCACTCACTACTTGTGTGGACTCTGTGTATGACATGGTTTCGTGATGGGAACCAGACGATGCAGTGGCACCACAAGTTAGCACAATCAGCACTGAGCCGCGGGTGAGGAATGTGGAGATTCCCCCGATTACGATTGTGAATGAGGACGAAGCTACAAATGCCTTGCTGCAACAGCTGAAGAAGATGACCATTAATGTGAATGCACTGCCAGTGGAAGGGTTGACCACTATACAGGCAGCTACCAGTCGGGAAATGACAGACCGACTACGGCAGATCAGTGGCATGTGCGTACGACTGCAGGCGAGTGAGGACGATGCGAAGCACACTATTGAAGAATTGATCGACAGGGCTGCTTCAGCACAGCAGGTTGTGGATGAACTCGAAGAACACATTAAGGGAGAACGGGCTGAGAAGGCATGCGAAATCGAAGGACTAAAAAGGGAACACGATTTCCTTATTGCGGAGAAGGCCCGTATGTGGGATGATAGTGTACGGGTCGATCGGGCCATCATGGAAGCTTATCAGCATGTGTCGGAGCCCACTAAATAGGTGGATGTGCTCCACCAGGTGCAGCGACTGGGGGCTGCCATTGTCCAGTTGCAGCAGGAGAATCAAGAGTTGAAGGCTCAGGTAACTCCTGGTACGCCTCAAGTTGAAGTTGATGACAGAAAAAGGGTGATTGAGGAGGTCGTAACTCAGATGGAGGAACTGTAAAAGGCCATGACGAGCTCACAGCCGATACCGTACAGTTTTGGAGCCAAATTGTCTAGGATGAGCAGGTTGACCAGTTGATCAAGTATCGACAGGACGCAGAGGGACAGTTGGCGACACTCAAGGAAGCCATGCGCACAATGCCACCAATGGAACACGTCACCAAGTCTCAGGACTTAAAAGAATTGCAGCAGCAGGTTACCAAGGCTGATGAGCGACAGAAGAAGTGTGTTGCGCAGTTGGAGCAGTGTCAGGATGTCGGGGGACAGTTCATGACCAAGGCAGGTGAAGCGCTTCAGGCAGTACAGAAGGGTCATCAACAGGTGACGGCAAAGCTCACTACGCGTCCATCTGCAGAAGATGTGGTCGACAGTTAGGTGGTGGCTACAGAAGTCAAGGAAATGGTGATGACAATCGTGCAACAGTACAAGGACTTCAAAGTGATGACCACATAATACACCATGTCCAGTTGATGTGGCTCGAGGGCGAGCCACAAGATTGTGTTGGGGATCTGTTGGAAGGCAGTTTGGTAAGGAAGAATCGCAGCATCGCTGATGCTATGACACGTCAAAAGAGGTCGCGGAAGGAAGAAGGCTCTATTATTTTATGTAATTTTTGAGTCGGTTGTACCGCAATAGGCAGGTTTTCGGGTCATTGGACCATATAAGATGTAATTTCAAGCTAAGTATACCGCAATAGGCGGGTTTTTGGGTCATTTGGACCGTGTCAGTTAGATTTTGGGTCATTTGTCCAGGAGTTGGTTTGGAAGTTGTTAGTAAGTGGACAAGCATTGTAAAGGTGGAAGCCTATATATAGATAGAAAGTTGTAGGTTGTAGAGAGGACACATAGAGGGCAGAGAGCTTTGATATGTGTTTTGTGCGTATGTTCTGAGGTCGAAAGATATTGCTGAAGTCTATGATTTGCAGAGGCATTGTATTGGGTTTTTGCAGTAATAATATGATGTGATGAAACTGTTTATGTGCAATCCTAGTGTGTCTTTTGTCTTTTGATGATAATGCAATGTTTCTTTGATGCAATAGTCGCTTTACTATTATAATCTGCTTCAACAATGAATGTTTCCATTAAATGATGCTATGAGTACAATAATGTCGAAGTGAATGCATAGATTTATCGTCGAATGTTGCAATAGATTAAGTAACTAATGCCACACACATCCTCCTTCATTCGGCGGAAACATGGTTCTGTCCACTCTCCCTTGATCGCCTCGAGTGAGACATCATCTGCTCTGCAGGTGTTGCTAGGCAGGGTAAAACATGTCTGGGCCAGTGCTCAGGGACATCGCAGTGGGTTGGTGTCGACAGTGATGGGAACCCCTGTCGACTGGGTTTGAGTCAACACAATTCTTGGCAAAGGTTTAATCCAGAGGTTGTGGCAGATTTTTAAAGCCATCTGCACACAGATTTCAAAGCATGGCTATGGCCACACGTAGGGGTTTGAGAGCTGAAAGGTCGTGGCAGAGACTATGCAGAGACATGCAATCTTGCAAATCGTGGCAATGTTTTAAGGGTTTTCAACATCGATTTGGGAGAACTTTTGAATGCAAAGGAAAGATCTTGCACCCTGGCAGAGTTTGGATGGGAACTGAGCCCCTAACTGAAAAATATTTCTCGGCACATCATCCCTACTCAATCGCTTAAGAGTTTGTTTAATATGTTGATTGTAGAGTTCTTAGCACGCAGAGATGCAAAGAATACGTTGGGGCTAAGACATGGCAGAGTTTAAAGCCATCACCCAGAGCTTAAGAGCTTTAATCCCGAAGAGCTAAAAGATTTAGTGCTGAGGTCATTTATCACTTCACCATTTAATTCATTTAGTGGTTTTCTAAATCGATGCAGAGTGTAGGATTTACATAGAATTAACCATTTTTTGCAATCTTAATTCTTTAAATCTTCAACATCTTACAGAGTAGGGTGACTGTTTGAAGCATTTCACACAAAGTTTGATAGTTTATGAAGCTTTCAAAGATCAAAAATAGAGTTTTAAAGAAATCATTTAGATCTTTAGAGATTTAAAGCAGAGTTAAAAAACTAGATCTCAAATAAACCAAGAAACTCAAAATTTCAGACACTAAACAAATCAAGAAACTTAGATCTGAGTGAAAATTGAGATAGTTTGATGAGTTAAAGGTTTTGTTAGGCTAATCTTGAGCTTCTCAAGCCAGATTTGAAGTTCTTTTAATGATCTTTAAGCTACAAAGGAGCAAATCTGAAGGAAGAACACCTCAAAACTTGAAGAAAATTCAGGAAAAATCAAGAAAATTCAACAAGCCAGTATGGTCGCCATTCTAATAACAGTATTTAGTGCAGTGTTGTGTCTACACATATTAAACTATTTTGCTAAGAGGTGGTGAGTCTCTACGTCAGAAATGAAGCAATTATCACAAGTTCCTAAAGATCTAAGTTCCTTCATTAAACATTCGTTAAGATCTAAGAACATTTTAGAATTAGAATCATGCAAGATAAGCAAACATTCAACACTAAAATGGTAGAAACTTGAATTACTTCATATTAAAACAAGGAAGAAGTACATGATTACCAGGAATCCTGGTGTGAATGCCTCCTCCCTTGCCATAAATTCTCTTTCCTTCATCCTTGCTTTTGAAGAATTGGAGCTCTTCTCCTTCCTTCAGAATCTCCTCAGCATGCCTTTGCTTTTTTTTATCTCCTTTACCATGCCTCCCATGCCTTTCTTATATAGCATTGGGAAATGAGCCTTCGGTTTCTCTTTTGAGTGTGGGATAATCTATTTTCATGATTTTATATCATTTTCAACTAAAAACCCACTTTTCAATAGTTTTTAGGCTTTTTGCTTCACTTAGAATGTTTTAAGCACAATTAATGCATTCCTCAGAGAGGATTCATCTCTGAATGGACTTGTGTCATGAATTCCTAGTGCGGGTACATTGTAAACATATGTTGCTCCTGTCACATGATTAAGGCTGTCAATTTGATTGTTAACATTCTTTCGTCATTGTAAGGAGTTTACCGCGGACTCTTGACGTCCCTTGGCAGGTCGCTGCAACAGTCCCTCGATCTCAGTAAAAGCATCAGGATCCCTTTCCAGCGATAAAATACTCTCAAAAAATTTCTGCAAGGTCCCAAACTGCTGCAATGGACGTGCCTCTGAAGTGGTGTCAAAAACAGGAGGCATATCACAAATAATGGCCTTACCAAGATCTTTTTCTATCGCACCATGCTCATGAAAGAATGCATCACGCTCGGAATCAATGTCAAACGACACCTTCTTCTGTCCTGCTAACTAGATGAGTGGATGTGGACCATCTTCACATGTTGTCGCACCTCCATGAGTGATAATTGCGATAGCGGCATCTTGTGTCCTTGATTCTGCAGAAATTGTCGCAATAGTCGCACCTTGAGTCTGGTTCAGTGGCGGATTTCCAGGTTGATTTACATTATGGTTGGCATTCTAATTTGGATGCTAGTTCTGGCTCTGCGTCGGTTGTTGCATGGGTTGCTGCACCTAATTCTGGTTCTGCAGTTATGGAACATTCCCTGCTTGCCATCGCGCAATCAACTGCGGATAGTTTTCAATAGTGTGATTAGCAACAAAACAAAACATACACTATGTCTGCAATTGTGGACAATCTTGCTGGTAGTGTCCCCACACCCCGCAGTGATAATACTAAACAGGTCCTCGACCCCCTCATCCTCCTCCGTGACCAAAGCCTCCGTCGCGTCCTCCCCGAAATCCTTCGCGGAATCCCCCTTGCTGTTGGTACTGTGGCTGATTGAACTGTTGCTGCATAGGATTCGGTTGCAATGGAACACCTTGCCCTTATTGCACGTACTGTGGTTTTTGAATGTATTGTGGATCCATTTGCATCGGAGCATATTGTGGCATAAACTATTGCAGTTGCTGCTGCGGTACAAACTGTACCTACGGTTGAGGTAGCGGCTGAGCTACCTATGGTTGCGGTTGCGGTTGTTGTACAGCACATTGGTCGTCCTTCACGTAGAATGCATCGTACGTTCATTCATGAAGTAACCCATATGCCCGGCAGTCCTTGTCTTCATGTCCCACAGACTTACAGAATGTACAATACAAATTCATCGATTTTGTGACCATCTTCTGCATGTATTGACACTCCTCATGGCGGTTCCCATATACCTGACAGATGCGACACCACGGCATACCGCCACCGCTCAGTGGATTCGGTGCTCCTGAAACTAGATAATTGCGGAAGTCTGGACAATTATCCTTAATATGCCCCTCTCTGCGACATCGCGTACACCAAACTTCTTCACGCTGTTCTTTGCCCTTCTTAAGGTCTTACAGCTGTATTATCAAATTACCCAGCTGCGTCTGAATCTACGACATACCAACTGCGTTCTCACCAATCAACGAAGCTTCTAACCGCATTGCAATTTCCAGGGCTTCACTTGGCGTTGTAATGTTCTGTTGCATCAGCGGTAGTCGGTTGTGCGGGAGTAATGCCGCCATGAACCATTCTTTGTGCTGGACAGTGCTCATGTCGAAGTTGACCCTTTCCATCAGTGTTTTGAACCACTAGTCAAAATCCCACACAGTTTCATTGGGGTACTACTTAATCTCTTTTAGTTCTATAATATACTACGCTTCATATTTGGACTTTTTGAACTGAGCAATCAATCCAGCTCGAACTTCATCCAGCGTCTTTTCTGGAGCGCCTACAGGAACCTGCACGAACTTCATGAACCAGTCTAATGCGCGACCCCGAAGGGTTGTTGCTAATTGTCCTTTCTTGGCATTATCATCAGCAATTTGCTTCACAGTCCATACTGCTTCCCATAAGACCCAATACTGCTCAGGATTATATGTTCCATTTCCGTGGAACAACAGTAACTTTGCATCTTTGCCTGCCATCCTAGGCTTCCTTCCTACAGTCGTTGAGCTACTAGCAATTAAATTATGATGTCCTGATGAACACGGTGTTGTCAAAGTTGTATTTCTTACTAGTTGAGAGATAGTGAGCGGAGGCGTGGGTACGTTGTTGTTGGGGTTTGTTCCTGCCTCTATCCTAGGCATAGCCTGGTTGTCCTTGTCGGGACTGTGAGGTCGCTTCTTCCTGTGTGGTCTTCCTTCGCGGCCTTGCATTTCGATCACAGCAGGACCTTCTCCTGTACTCTACCTCTTTTCCTGTTGAAACCTTGCTCCTCCCCTTGTAAGACCACTCTCTTCCTTGGCTTCTTTCACAATCTCATCATGACTTGCACCCATCTACCCCTTATCATTCCATGTACCGACCCCCTTCCGTCGCGGCATCCACGGCCTCCACCCATCAGGGTTTTTACTAGTCTAGGTGCATCTTCAATATGCCCTTCTCGCAAATGAGCATTTTAATGGACAATTGTAGCGACAACAGAAACCTACCCCTTGGCCCATTGAAGAACTCCCTTTCTGCCTCACTATAAGACTTGTTCGTATCAACCGCAAACTCGATGATGTAGCCTTCTAGTATACTGTTGACCCAAACCTCAACAGTTCGTGATGCTTTATTGTCAACTTCTTGCAGCTCCTGGATTAGTTCTGGGGTCCAGGCTGTCGGCTCACCACCTTGGAAGTTCCTTTTCTGGAAGGTCAATTTTTCTAACCACTCATACAGTATGATTAGGGACTCGCAGAAAAAATATTTGCGTGGACCGTTGTGAATGTACTTCGCCAACCACCAATCTATCGACAACCCAGGGTTCTTATTTTCTTTTTCAGCGAACTCTCACAGCTTTAGGTCGAACCAATCTTGGATCTTCGATCTCGTCAGATGCCACAACATATCCTCCTTTCACTTTGTGTACGGCCCCAGCAATGGAACCAGACGACAGAGGTTCCCGACACTATCAACACCAAACCCATCGCGATCTCCCTAAGCACCGGCCCAGATAGATTTTACCCTGTCCAGCATCCCCTACGGAGTAGATGAGGTCTCACCCGAGATGTTCAAGGGAGAGTTGACGGAACCATGTTTCCACCGAATGAAGGGGGATGTTTGTGCATCAACTAATCAACTTATTGTGAAATTCAGAAATAGATCTAAGCATTCAACTCAGGCATTAGGCATAATTGCGACATTATTCAACAAATCTCATCATTGTTAGAACCATAATTATGCAACAGATATAACAGTAAATCATTGATCGCAGCAAGGAAACATCGCATCATTCACACATTCATATCGCACAATGCATTTACCACAGAGAGATGGAACGACACAAAGGTTTTGCTCAAAAGCTCTGTCACATCATATTATCTTCGCAAAACACAGATACAACAAAATACCCAGTCTTCCGCTTCGGATCAAGATCTCTTGGATATCAAGTTTTTACAACTTCTCCAAAAAGATATCTCAACACTTACAAACCTACATCTATTTATAGGCTTGCGCCTTTACATTTGTGGTCCACTTAGGAAACTGCCTAACTACTTCTTAACAAACTTTACAACAATTAACCCAAAATCCCACATAATGCGGTCAAAATGATCCAAACTACCTATGACACGGTCCAAATGACCCAAAATACATATGACGCGGTCCAAATGACCCAAAACTACAAAAAGTACTTGTCGCCTTGGGCGCTGCTTTTCGACTTCCACGGTATCTTTAACCTTGTGCAGCATCCGTGATGTTGCAATGCTGACTCACCAAACCATCTGCCAACACCAAGGAGGTAATGCTTCCATTGACATCAATCTTGGAAGATGGAATACATTTCTTTGTCATAAGTGGGGTATTTGCGGACTGCATCTGAGAGTGTCTCACTATGGTACGCCATTGGATGGCCAGCTAAGTGAGGACTGTGCCTATAGCATAGTCTCAAGAATTTGTCTCAATCTCAAAGGGTTGTGGTAGATCTGGTAAAGTGAGTATCGGTGTTGAACATAAGCGATGTTTTAGATCCTCAAATGCTTCATGTTGTGGATTATCCCAAACAAACTTGGCTTTGGGCCCACCCTTGGTCACTTGGCCGAGGGGCCAAGCGATATGTGAGAATCCCAATACAAACCTGAGATAGAATTTGGCGAGGCCCAAGAAACAATTGAGCTCGATTACGGTTGTTGGGGCCAGCAAATCATGAATTACTTGGATCTTGGTTGGATCCACATGCACACCATGCTCATCCATGATGTACCCCAGATATTGGATTCTCTGCATGCCAAAAGAGAATTTCTATATATTGGCATATAATTTGTGTTGTTGTAGGGTGTGAAGGGCCTATTGAATGTGTTACAAATGCTCATCATGATTCTTGTTGAAGATGAGGATGTCGTCCAGATATATGACCACAAAAGAATTGATGAATGGTCGCAAGATGTCATCCATCACCCTCATGAAAGTTGTTGGAGAATTATTCAAGCCGAAGGGCATGACCAACTACTCGAAAAGACCTTTTTTGGAATTGAAGGTTGTCTTCTAGACATCAGTTTTCTCAATTAGGACCTAGTGTATCTAGACTTTAGATCAATCTTGTTGAAATACTTGGACCCCTTGAGCAAGTCAAGAAGGTCATCAATCCGTGGAATTCGATACGAATTCTTGACTGTGATTTTGTTGAGATCTTTGTAGTCAATGCAGATTATCCATGTACCATCCTTCTTCTATACCAACAAAGTTGGGCTTCTAAAAGGTGAGGAGCTTGATCGAATGTGCCCCTTTGGAGTAACTCATGAACTTGGAGCTTGATTCCTTCATTTTCCAAAATGGAGTGTCGCTACACTAGTCAATTAGGTAAACGAGCACCATTTTCCAAATAAAATGAATGTTTGACCTTGCAGTGTAGAGGCACCCAGGATGGCGAGGTGAAGAGATATTTGTATTCTTCCACAACTTTTTCCACCTACTTCTATTGTAGGGAAAGATCCTGGGTAGAGGTCACAGATGTCATGCTGACCTTTTGTTCGCTTCCATAGAAAATCATGAATAGGATGAATTCCCCAGCCTGGGATATCACCTTCCTACATTGTTTGGTTGATATCAAGGAGACTGCAGTAGTTAAAATGACCTCTAATATCCTATAAAGTTATTTTCCCAAAGAAACAATCACACTATGCGGTCGAAACTCATACACAACATGACGTTTCCACATATATGGTTGTACTAAAAGAACATCACAAACTTTGAGAGAGGAAATATCACACAATACCTTGTCTGTGAAGGGCTTGATGATATAGGGTAGGTGGCATTGATGATTGAAGTGGATGTCATGACCCTGGCTTAGCCAATTGTTGTTGTAGGGTTGTGGGTGTGGTGTTGTCGAAAAATTCAACCTTTTTACAACCTTTGTCGATATCAGGCTCTTTTGCCTCCCACTATCAACAATGAAATGTAGTGGAGAACCCTTCACCCACATCTATGAGTGGAAGAGTCGCTCACCTTACTCCAACTCTTCAAGCTCACTTGGATGGACCTTTGTGGTAGTGAACATGGTGCTAGGTTTTGCATCAATGATCTGCTTTCCCTTGTTTGTGACTGACACTAGTTCTGAATCAGAATCAAAACTAGGATCAAACTCTGAGGCTTCTCTACCACTAATGACTTCTTTGAGCGGCATTCATCAATGTTGTGCTAGGAGATTTTGTGGAACTTGCACCACTTCCCAATGTCCTTCTTCATCTTCCCATTACCCTTCTTTACATGTAGCTTAGAAAGGTTGTCCTAAGGTTGGTTATCCTTTCCCTGCCCTTTGTTCTGTGAGTTGGGGTTTTCCTTTGCCATGCTTCTGCTATGACAAATTTGCAGACCCGAACTCTCGCTTATTCCTTTGCTTAAATTTATGCTCGATTTTGACTGCATAAAAATAAGTCTCTCCTTGTGAAGAGATGTCCAAAAACTCCATTTCGATTTGGATGTACCTATGTAATCCCCCGCGGTATTTTAGAACCAGATGCCACTCGAATTATTTAATACCCATCTTGGTGCACAATGTATGGAAGGTATTTGTGAACTCCGACATTGTTTGGTCCCTCTCCTTACGTACTGTGGTTCGTCTCGTGTACTGGTCATCATAATTTCCAACAGGGTAATATTGTTCCTTCATGGCATCCACAAAAGAATCCCAAGTGGGATTGGCCCCAAATAGTTCACACTCCTCTATCGATTTTATCTCACAGTAGGTTTCCCACCAACCTTTGACATGGGGTACAACCTTAAGGAGCACAAAGGTGATTTTTTCCCTATCAGAAAAATTATGGACTGAGAAATACCCTTCTAGCATATTTTACCATTTTTCCAAAGCATCTTCATCTATATGACCTTCAAATATAGGAATATCCAAATCAACTTGTACCTTGAATGGGACAGCACTCCGAAGTGGTCACTTGACGAAGACACGTCTGTTGTTGTAAGCATCGTCGAACAATTTGGGCAAAGTTTTCTATCATCTCGTCCCTTTGCTGTGCGAGGGCTTCCTTAAGCAACATCTTAATAGGATCTCTTACTCCCTTGTCTCTATTTTATTCTATCATGGGTGGTCATCAATGTCAGCAAGATGTTCTTTCAAAGGCTCAAGTAGCTCAAGTCCCAACTCCTTATACCCCAACCTTGTTGGGGACATGCATAGAGAAACAAATACAAAGCAAATCTCTTTGATACCACTAATCCAGGTTTGTGCGGGAAAGAAATAATAGAACATGTATAGAACAGAGTACACAAAGATATATTGCAAGAGCATGGTGATACAGTAAAATCAAACTCTATAACTCTATGAAATAGAACAGACTGTAAAATGCAGAATACAAAATAATTAGAATGGTGGTAGGTGATATATGAGAAGAAATGTGGTGGTTACGCTCATCCGTAAGAAGTTGCATTATAAATGAGGCCAAAAGGGCCTTTTGACACAAAGCATCAATGAGAAAACCCTAAACATCAAAAACTATAACCCCGGAAGATGAAATGCCAAAAGGTATGTGGGCCCCATTGTGGTTAGTTGATATGTCAACTTCGTAGGGGCATAAATTTTGTATACAATCTTCGTTTTGGGTGCTTGGTATCCCATGGGAAAGGCCTAGACAAGAAGTACACATTTTGAATGGCCCTGGCAATTTTGTCAACCATCAATTAGGCGTTGTCATGCCAAAAAAACAACGTTTACAGCCTCAAAATGACCCCAGAAGATCAAAACCTAAAAAACCGTAAAAAAAAATTGGGAAGCTGGAAAACTATGTTTTGAGCCAATGGACTAGGTGGTCTACCATCATTTAACATCTGGATCATCCATCAGTTCTGGTGTATTCATTCTGTAAGTTGTCTTAGACATTGGTGTAGCTTCTGGCACAAGACAATTATGAAATCAATATCCCTTTTCGGAGGAAATTCTGGCACTTCATCGGGAAACAAATCCCTAAATTCTAGCAAGACTTGATAGTCCTTTAACTTGGGTGCTTTATTTTATGTTATACCCTGTACATGGGATGCATACAATTAGTTTATTTTCAAAAAAAAAATAACAACAAAGCTAAAATTTCTTTAATAGAAACAACCTTTGGAATTGCCTTTACCATAATTGGGTTTCCTTCTTCATCAATGCATTTAAAGGTCTTTTTGTAGCAATCAAGTTTCACTTTATGCACTTCCAACCAGTCCATTCCAATGAGAACATCATAAGAACCAAGTGGTAAAACATTCAAATGTGCCCATGTGGTTTGTCCTTGATAGGCCTCTTCTCTTATTTCTATGAGATGGTGACATTAGGTCTTCAGTGAAGCCTTTAGAGGCATATGACTCACGAAAATATCAATCTGGAGTGCATGTCCTCTCTCTAGATACCCTTCTTGAGCTATGGGACCTGCGTGAGAATGCCTCCTTGAGCTACTCCGACTCTTTGCCTAAATTCTTGAGTGTTTTATAGGGTGAATCGTCCTTTGGATGTCTGTTAATATTTGGAGCATGGCTGCATTCAATTGGTTCTACTCTTCATAAGCTTTGAGTAGCCTCCAATTATGTATTATGCAACTTTGTAATTCCACTCTTAGACTCTTGATGCATTCAGCAATGTTTGGGGGAGTTACTTGATTTCTTCGGCCATTAGATTCTCTCTCTACACTTTCAACATGTATATTTTCTCTCATGACATTTGTTTCAACTACATAAGGGTATGGTTTTCTTGGCCCAACCAACACCAAAGATTTCCAACTTGCACTATATTAAATATTGACCATTATTTTCCCTGTTGTGATATTGCATCTGCAAAAGTGTTCATATAAACACATTTATTAGCTTTGTTACATTCTTAAAAATACACAAAATTAATTTTCATGCACTTTGGTAACTACCCAAATTGAATTTTGTTTTTGTCAAATCAAGGTTACAGGCACTTTTTTGTTCAAGTCTAAAAAACATCTGACAATGGGAAATCCCTTTGTTGGAATATTCCCTTCTAACACCGAATACCAAACACGGTTAGCTTGTTTTTGAAGTGGTTCTATTCATTTGTGAGAGTGAGCTTCACAAAGGAATGTACCTCCACTTATTAAGGTTAAGAAGCGTGAGTGAGAGGGCCGCTTGTTATGTTCACTTACCCTCCTATAGTAATTCTATGTGTTAAATGCACAAATACCCCATTTAGAATCTACCTTTGCACCATTGTTCCCCTATGGATAAGCTTCACAATGTCTATATTCATGCTTATTCTAATATGAGAGCTGAAAGTTACAGCCTTCCAAAACTACTAATTTTTCCCAATTCTGCACTTTTTCTGTAGGTGCAATTAGTTTCGGAAACCAACTTTATCTACCTATAGAATAAAATATAGGGAGAACCAAAAAACCTTTTTCTACCGGGCATTGATAATACACATAACAAGGATCACTTGGAAACTTTCATATTTATGATTTGTTGCCCCATTCAATTTCTATAGATTTATGGAATTGACTACTTTTCACTTTTGTATTTTACCCAATCTTGGAATTTTTAGCAAAACTGGCTATCTCCCAATTTGAGCATTTCTTGAAAATTTTCCTCTAACTAAAGTTGTATGTGTGCCTAGTCCACGACTACACCACAAAAATTTCAGTACAAACAAGGCCCCCATCAAGTCTCTGAACACTAATCTTTAAAAGTCATCATTTCCAAATCTCTATCAAATTGGAGCGGAATGGGCCCATGCACCTCAATGACAATTCTATAGCCTTCATCAATGGCATCAAAATGCCTTAGGTCTCATTGGATTCAGAGTTGAACTGCTTCTTTTATGTCCAAAACAATTTTCGGGCTCCAAACTTTCTTTTTTTAGTTTTTTAACTTTTCCAATGACCTTAATTGAATCTCCTCTATCATACTTGTTCTGTATTTCCCATTACGGTGGATCCCGATGGAACACTTATGATGGCCTATCAGACCGATAACATTAGAGTTCTCTCATTAACCTTTTATTTTGCATTTTATCCTTTCAATATTGATGAACGATATCCGATAACCAATATCTCTGATGTTCGATGGCCGATATCGAACATTCTCCATCGACCTCATTTGACAAACCTTTTCAGATACCTCAGATGTCTAATAGGTGATATACAATGTCTGATTATTGATATCAGACCTTCTCTCTCATCATCCCTCGACAAACTACACCTAATAAATCCAATGGTCGACATCTAATGGTTTAGGTCTGATATAGCATCAAAAACTCCCTATTGGACTCCTCATATTTTCCATTCTCGACATATTTGATACCCATCTTCGATAGATGATATCCGATATCGCATCAAACCTCTTCCATCATATTTTTGTGGATGCATTTTTGGGGTTAGTTCCTGATGTGAGGTCCCAGATACAACATCTCCGATATGTTATCGGACTTGGTTCCATCGGGCCTCCCTACATACTCTATCACGACATTCTCTGATGAGGCATATCTTATAGCACCTGCACGATACACCATCAGACTGACTCTATTGGGCCTTTCGTCGATGCTTATGTCACGAACCTCCGATGCCACACTTCCAATACAACATCGAACTTAATCTGTCGATCACTCTCAACTAGGTTTTTCAATGGCTAGACTCCAATGCATTGTTGGCCAAGCCTCCTGATAAACTACTGCATCCCCGATGCATGCTATTCGATATACTTACCAAACCTTGGACATCGACCCACCTACATGTCTACCTTACTTGCAGTTCTCAATAATGGAATCCTGAAAAACCTTTTTACGAATCTGTACACTTGTTCATTCATCCAACATGGATTTTCCACATCATAGCCCCCCATCCACCTGGCATTGGTGGGGTCCATCTCAAATTTCCCATTTTTTTATAAATAGGAAAAATTTTGATTTACAACATTTTAGAATATATCTATTGCATGATAGCACTGGAATTCCTTGTTGATAGCTCTGTGAATTCCGAAATTTACTCAACCAATATACTATTCTTGTTGGTATACCGTTGCTTTAACTCATGGATCTATTAAAATACTCTCTAACAATTAAAACCACATATTTTTTTATAAAAGTGTTTGTGAACACTTCCTGTGCAACTCTAGTTTCCACCTGCAACTATGGATTCCAACCCATACAACCCCGGTGTTGCAACCAATAGCTCTAACACCAGTCTATCACGTCCCCATCCATCATTCCGACCAACAGAAGGGGAGATTTATGAATTCCAAGCTTCTAAATTCCGCATCATGGTCATATTACGAATTCATAAAAAATAAAATGCATGTGCAAATGTATAATTGTAAATCATAGTGGAAATAAATTTCTATCCACACACACACACTACATGCATATACAAGAATATCATCACAGACATAAAATAAAATCATTGCACATTCAAATACAAAGAGAATACTCATCTTTAAACAAAGAGGATCCAAGCAACTGACTTTGTAAAAGCAATTTTACACTCAATCGTGGCCACTTTGTCTAGAGCATATACTCTTTTTGTTGACAGGACACCCCCAAGTTGGGCTATGATTCCACCAGGATGAAGGAAACACCTACATCCTTATCTCTATGTAGTGGCCCTTTTTTATAAATTGGAAAAATTGCAATTGTTGGTCAATTCGAACCTTGGACTAGTGGTGACTCAAATACTTCCAAATGGATCCTAAGGCTTTCGAATTGAGTCTGAAGGTGTTTGAAGGGTATTAGGACATAAAAATGAAGTTTATGGGTTCTTGGACACTCTTATAATACTTCTGCAACATTCATTTAACTTCAAGAAAAATTGGGGAATTTTACTAGTAATTTCGAGGTTCAAACCCCCAAGGGTAGAGGTCACTATTGGATTCCCAAATGCAGTATGACCCTCCCAAATTTCATGACAGAGACATGGATTAGTTAGATGAATTCAATGGGCACCCAAATGCATCATTAATCAATTCTAAAATCTATTGCAACTCCCATAAATCAAAGGTTTGTAGACATGTCTTAACCTAGGGGGAAATGATAGAAAAACGCTATAACTTGCTATGATATTTAAGAGAAATATTCCAAGGACTTGTATAATGTTTATGAACATTATACAAGTCCTTCATCTCTCTCCATACAACTTATTCAGTACATTAATCGCTCTCCATACAACAATAAAATCACAGATATTGACTGAAACATTTCAATACCAAACAACTTCAAGCTCTTACAACAAGACATGGGGGAAAATGGCACCATTCATACATAGTTTGGCATTTTTACATTGTTTCACTTGGAGTTTAGATCTAAGGTTTATCTGAGAATAAAATACAGAGTGTAGAAATCATATTACAAATAAATGGGGCCCCTTGAACTTCCCCAAAGAGATCAGCATCTCACCATGTGCGCCCTTCCTCCAAGAGAAAGAATATGAAGAGAAAAGTGAGAGAGATGTGGGAACAATTTGAAGGATAAATTGTCACGAGCATCCCTGTAGCTTAAACCTGTAACAAATGAATTCATTGAATCTCTAAATTAAAGGTCTGAATGGACTCTCCAATTTCCAATTAGGATGGGAATCTTGCACCCTCGAAATTGGTACTAAGGCAAGAAGAATAAACATTCAACTTGCATGGACAAGCTATGCTCTCCAATTTGCAAAATGAGAAATGATCAAAATCCCCTCTCCTTATTTGTTCTTGTCTTTTATTAGCCTTCCAAGTCCTCCATGGTTTGAATTCCCTCCAAGAGATTCATTCCAACTCGAATTGGGGAGAGATTCCAATGAATGCCACTTGTCCAACAATTCCTAGCCTCCCTCTTCCATCAATTCAAATGGGGGAAATCTCGGCTGCCATAACTCCCTTATGTGCCCTCTTGGAGGATATTTTTAGCCCTAACATTCCATATAGGTCAGATTTCAGCAATCAGGTCTGATCCTTGTCATAAGTTTCATAGCATCTTCATCATTGTTGTCATAGAAGCTAGGGAATCTAGCCCAAGTGTCACAATACCTCTAAGATGCCTCTTCCTCTTCCATGGGAGTTACTCTTCCTCTCAAATTCGACCCTCATTGATTCATGCCAAGTATAATTCCCTTCCAACTCCCCCAAGAACGTTAGACTCCACCTTGGATTCAAATGGGTGAGAGTAGGATGTCATGTGGCATGGAGAATCTTGCTTTGTGTGGGTCCCACACCACCAATGTGCCCTCATGACCAAGTACCACCTTATTTTCCTATTATAAATATTTATTTATCCCCTTTTAATATATATTTTTCAAGCTAATTTCCATTTGGGGTTTTATAGCTCCCTTATTCCAAATCTAAATGTTTCCACCCCAACCTAGGGAACTAGTATATTTGTGGAATTTTCCCTTCTATTGATTTATTTGTATGGGGACATTACAGTCCTCCCCACCCAAGATTGCTTGCCCTCAAGCAATTCCAAATTGGGATGCTGCAAAATTTGTTCCTCTTCCCATGTGGCATCCTCACATGGAAAATATTTCCATTGTACCAAGTATTCTCTTATGGTTATGCTCCTCAATTTCCTTTCTCTTGCCTTCAAAAATTTTCCTGGAATAAGCATGAGGTGTCCTTCATCATATAATGGAGGGAGTGTTTCTGAAATATAAATTTACTGACCAATAGCCTTCTTAAGGCATGAAACATGAAATACATTGTAGATTTTGCTACCTTCCAGAAGCTCTAACTCATAAGCTACCTCCCCAACCTTTCGAACTATATTGTATGGACCATAATACCTTGGTTTAAGCTTTTTTAATCCTTTCCATTTTAAGGAGGTTTTCTTATATGGCTGCAGCCTCAAATAAACCAAATCATTCACTTGAAAAGTTATTTCCTCCCTATGTTGATCCATATGTTAATTTTTTAACATTAATTCACAATACTCTAGGATCTTTACAGAGAAAATAACACGTACAGTATATCAATGCATATCAATCATAACAAGCATGTCAATCATCACAAGAAGCAAAGCATGAGAGACAAGAGACACAGAGTTTCCATGGGGAAAACCCTAAGGTGAAAAACCCCACCACTTTCTTAGAGATAGAGAGAGCAATGGCTCAACCAAAGTATAACAAAAATACACAGAGATAGTCTCCTAGTAGCAGATGATCCTCCTCCTCACATGTACGCCACTTTCCGAGTGAAGGAAGAATGAATTTCTGAGTGATCCAATCAGAGATCTCCCGATCTCTATTTATACTTGATCTGTTTTCCCAGTGACCTTATGGGGCCGACTTGTCTAGCTAGGTACATCAACCATATATTATATAAATCAGGGCCGACCCCACACATGGTGGTCTAATAACCCATCAGCAAGTTACCATACTTGCGACACTTGTCAATACACATGACGACACTTCTGTATAGAGGAATGACACATCTCTATAGGAGTACAATAATATATAAATGAAATACATGGATGAAATACATTTCGAAGTTACATATACATCAACACTCCCTCTTAACTAGGAAGGTAGTTCTCGACATAGATCTGCTAGCACAAGTCTTCTTCTCTGGATCATCGTCATCAATGCATCGTCATCATCATCGTCACTGCTGCTGCTATCTCAACCAATCTCTGACTCTACTCATCATAGGAAGTTCTACAGAGCCAATCCTTTTTCATACTAGATGTAGGCCCACCACCTACAGGTCTTCATCACTGGCCATACTGTGGAATCCTCAAGACTTATTACGTGCGTCACAAAACCTGGCGATAGCATCCCAGGCTGTTACAAGCACACAGCTCTACCTGTCAGATCTCCCAGGAGCACATTACATGTGACCCATCACAAAACCTGGCTGAAGCATCCCAGGTTATTACGAGCACACAGCTCTACTTATCGGATCTCCCAGGAGCACATTACATGTGATCTCACCACAAAACCTGGCTGAAGCATCTGAGGCCTTTTTCATCCTATCCAGATCTCCCAGGAACAAATTACATGTGGTTCACCACAAAACCTGGCTGAAGCATCTGAGGCCTTTTTCATCCTGTCCAGATCTCCCAGGAGCAAATTACATGTGGTCATGGCAAAACCTGGCTGAAGCATCTAAGGCCTTTTTCATCCTGTCCAGATCTCCCAGGAGCAAATTACATGCCATAGGACAAAACCTCGAAAGAGCATCCCAGGATGTTACGGGTACACAACTCCGACCTGAAGGATCTCCCAGGGTGTTATTATATGTCCTCCCAGAGCAATGTCTCGAAATAACATCCCAAGCTGTTACGGGTACACAACTCCAACCTATAGGATCTCCCAGACATGCTCATCTACACAACCTATTCCACGACCATAGAGTATCATCCTGATACTCACCATACATCATTCCGATGTACACATGATCATCCCGATCATCATCTCTGCATCGTCCTGATGCATGTCATCTGGAGAAGCTCGTCATCCACAATCATCCTGATCATACAATGCATCTACCTAATGCATAACAAGTATCTACCTGATACATATCACCATACATAGTGTATCCACCTGATACATACATAGATACATGATCCACACAATGTATCTACCTAATACATATCAACATACATGATCTACCTGATCATACAATGTATCCACCTGATACATATACAGATACATGATCCAAGCATCCAACATGATGCATACATACATAAATGATCCAACTGATCATATCCAACATCCAACATGATGCGTACATACATAAATGATCCAACTGATCATATCCAGCATCCAACATGATGTGTACATACATGAATGATCCAAATTATCATATAGAGCAGAAACTAGAACATCATCCTGATGCTCATCATCTAGCGCTTACATCCATAGCCATGTGAAGGATCCCCCTTCCACCATGCTAGGAATGGCTACAGCAAATGTCTCCATCACTTCTTCCTCGAAGTGTCGTCGATCCGAAGAACACCAAGCCTCTCTCTGAAGTACTCGAACTTCACTCTGGCTAGTGGCTTCGTCAACGCATCTGCAATATGATCATCTGTCGCAACATACAGGAGCTTCACTTTTCCCCTCTGCACCATATCCCTGATATAGTGATATTTGATCTCTATGTGTTTCGACCTGTCGTGCAACACCGGGTTCTCAGACAGCTTCACACAACTCTGGTTGTCACAGAATATACCAGTAGCCTCCAATGGTAGATCAAATAACTCAAACAGTAGCTTCCTCAGCCATACTGCCTCACAACTAGCTGAACAGGCTGCAACATACTCTACCTCGGCTGTACTCAGTGCTACGCAGGACTGCTTCCTGCTAAACCAAGAGATCATACCTGATCCCATACTGAAGCAGCACCCAGAAGTGCTCTTCCTATCTGCAGCGCTGCCTGCCCAATCTGAATCAACATAACCCTGTAGGTTAAACTTTTGATTCGCATCATACTTGAGCCCATAGTCAACTGTACCCTTCAGGTACCTCAGAATATGATTTACAGCAACCAGGTGAACACTCCTCGGATCCGTCAGGAACTGGCTCAATGTGTTCACCGCAAAGCAAATATTTGGTCTCGTGTTTGTCAGGTACATCAAGGACCCAATCATCTGATGATACATAGAGACATCCACTGGCTCAGATGAAGCATCACAAAGAAGCTTCAGATTCGATGCCATAGGTGTGGCCATGGCCTTGCAATCCATCATCCCGAACCTCTTCAAGATATCTACAACATACTTCCCTTGTCCAAGGAAGATCCCATCTGCACTCTGCCACACCTCCATACCTAGAAAATAGTGCATCATCCCCAAGTCCTTCATATCGAACTCGGCAGCAAGCTTCCTCTTTGTATCGGCAATCAATCTATCATCTCCTGTTACAAATAGGTCATCATAGGTCATCAATCTATCATCTCCTGTTACATACAGGAGTAGAATCACAGGATTCCCTTCCTCAACCTTGTAGTAAAGGTTAGAATCCGCTTTACTCTTGGTAAATCCCAAACTAGATAGGAAACTGTCCATCCTACCATACCAAGTTCTAGGAGCTTGCTTCAAGCCATACAAGGCTTTCTTCAATCTGCACACATGTGACTCCCTATCATGTGTTTCAAAACAGAGTGGCTGCTCCACATATACTTCCTCTTTGACTACACCATTCAAGAAAGAAGTCTTGACATCCATCTGGTGTATCTTCCATTTCATAGCTGCAGCCAGGGCAAGTACTGATCTGATGGAAGTGTACCTGGCTACAAGAGCAAAAGTTTCTTCATAGTCTATTCCCTCTTTCTGAGGGAAGCCACGAGCTACGAATCTTGCCTTGTATTTCTCTATGCTGCCAACATGCTTGATCTTGTAGATCCATTTGGAAGTCACAACAGACTTCCCTTCAGGTCTTGGGACAACATCCCAAACATCGTTCTTCATTATTGATTGGTATTCCTCGACCATGGCATCCTTCCATTCTTTCTTTTCCACTGCTTCTTCGTAATTGGAAGGTTCTTTGTTCATGATATCACAGAGTAAAGCAACATAGCTGGTGTGAGATCTAGTTCTCTTCTTTGCTCTGTTTTCTTCTTCTGGAATGCCAAATCTTTATACATCTTGAATGAGCTCTCTAGCCCATGCAGGTTTCCTCTTATGAGAGTTGTCCTCACGTGGTGGATCTACAGGTTGTTGCGGATCTTTAATTTCACGATCAACATCTGGAATTGCTTCAGTCATGGTAGTGTCTTGAAATCTAGTTTCCTTGGGTTCTTCATAATCTTCAACAGGTGCCTTCCTTGATTTGATGAATGCTGATTTTTCATCAAATGTTACATCCCTGCTGACATCAATCTTCTTGAACCCTAGAAAGTATATTCTGTAAGCCTTCGAGCTTTCACTGTAACCCACAAAGATACCCTTCTTTCCTGAAGGATCCAACTTGGTCCTCTTTTCCTTTGGGACATGTGTATATACTGGACAACCAAATATTCTGAGATGGTTGACCTCAGGTTTCTTACCAGAGAAGACCTCTTCTGGTGTCTTGTTGTCCAATATCTTGTGGGGTGTTCTGTTCTGCACATATACAGCTGTCCTAGATGCTTCTGCCCATAGATGCATAGGTAGATCCTGGTCATGCAGCATTGCCCTTGCTGCTTCCCTAATTGTTCGATTCTTTCTTTCTGCAACTCCATTCTGTTGTGGATTGTAAGGAGCAGTCAACTCCCTCTTAATCCCTGAATCATTGCATAACTTCTTGAAGTCACCTGAAGTGAATTCTCCACCATTGTCGGATCTGAATGTCTTGATCTTCGTATCAGTTTGGTTCTCCATCAAGGTTTTGAATTCCTTGAACTTATCAAACACTTCATCTTTGTTCTTCAAGAAGTAGACCCAAGTCTTCCTGGAAAAGTCATCAATGAAAGAGACATAGTAAACATACCCACTCAGAGAACTGAATGACATCGGACCACATACATCGGAGTGGATAATTTCCAAGATATCTTTTGCCTTGCTTTCACTGCTTGGAAATGCTTTCTTATGTTCTTTCCTTTTGCACATCCTTTGCAAACACCTTCATGTTTGGTCTTGATTTTAGGAAGACCCTCTACAGCCTTGCTTGCAATTGGAAGTGCCCTATAGTGCATATGAGCAAGTCTTCTATGCCAAAGTTCACTTGGCTCCATGGATTCATGCACCATGGCATGTTCAGGTCGTCCCTTTAGTTTATACAATCCTCCCTCTTGCTCTCCAATCACTACTGCATCATCTATGGTCTTTCCCTTTTGCCACATTAGAACTTGGCCATCCACAAATGCAACCCTCATACCTTTTGCATCCAATGCGGATATGGAGAGAAGGTTCTTCTTGAGCCCAGGTACATACAAAACATCTTTCATCTTCAAATACTTCCCAGAGTCTAGATTGTAGGAGGCCTCACCACTTCCTTTGATAGGGTATTGGTAGTCATCCCCAAGTTTCAACTTGTCGGGTGACTCATGTTCAGATAGATTAGTAAAGGATTCTTTAAACCCAATCATGTGTTTTGAAGCCCCACTGTCAATAAGCCAATCATTACAACCATGAGAGATAGTACCTGTGAGAGCAGAGATTAGACCATACTCTTCTTCGCTTGATGAGTCATTATCATCACTTTCTACTCTAGCCTTCTTCTTGGGAGGTTCATCATCCTCGACAACATGAACATGGTACCTTCTTTTGCTGCCCTTCTTCTTCTTGTTGAAGTTGTTGTTGTCCTTCTTATTCTTGGGACAATTTATGGCAATATGTCCCTTTTTGTTACAGGTGAAGCATATTCTCCTTTCTTTATGGTGATGTGAAGATTTCTTGAAGTGAGATGGATCTCTCTTGGACTTCCCTTTCTTGGTGTGAGCTGTGAGAGCTTGGTCTTCATTCCCCATCTTTTCTTCTCGTGCCACAAGCCTTGCTTCTTCTTGTGAACATTCTTCCCGTAGTCTGCTGAAGGATACCAACTTCTTTCTTGCACATATTCCTTGGATAAAGGAGTCCCATGACCTGGGTAGCCCATTCAGAGTGGTCATGACAACTTCACCATTCTCCACCATTTCATCCACTGCTTCTAGTTGTTCCTTGATCTGAGAGACCCTAGAAAAATAAGATTGAATGGATTCTCCATTCTGAAGTTTTACCCCTTTTAATTGGTTCTGCAGAGTCATCTTCTGATTTATGTTCTTCCCTTCAAATAGCTTGGATAGGGAATCAAACATCACTTTGGCTGTCTTCAGACATGACACATGGGGGATGAGATGGTCCTTGATAGAATCAGGAATGATTCTCTTTGCCTTGACCAAGTTCTTCTTATGCAATATCTTAGCCTCTTCATCCTCTGGGATAGGGATGTCTTCTTTTACATATGAGTCCAACTCATTTTCTTCCAGGATTAACCCAATCCTATACTTCCAGGCTCGGAAGTTATCAGCCCCTTCAAGCTTATCCTCAATCTTGGTGTGGTTAGACATCTTAAAGATTACTTCAAATGGAAATAGAAAATATTTAGGTCTTAGCACTTGACTTGCTGAAAACTGGATCTGGTCCGAATTAGGGTTTGTCAGAGAAACCCTAAAAATTCAAAATGTGAATTTCAACTTACTAAAAGGATAGAAAGATGCACCTTGATGAGATGATCAGCCTGGTGTATTCAGAATTTGAGATCTGCAAAGCTTCACCCTTCAGAAATGCCTTTTTGTCTTCCCGGGTTCACTAAGGAGGACCCTGAATTAGGGTTTGAGTTTCCTGGAGATCTACCCAGCCAAAAATCTCAATCCAAAGCTCTAAACTTCGATTTTTGCAAGGAGCTTCCAGCTATGTCTTCAGATTCCAAAAATTCCTATTTTTGTGGAAACCCTAATTTTTAGGGCCAAATTTGAAAATGCTCATAATTGAATTTTGATTGGACAGATAGATTCTCCTTGATGAGTAGAGTCAATCTACTATACTGCTTTTCCAAAATCTGTGGAGAGAAACCCTTGGTTTCCGTCACTGCACAATGTCTTCTTCTCAGGTTAGCTCTGATACCATGTTAAATTTTGAGCATTAATTCACAATACTCTAGGATATTTACTAAGAGAATAACATGTACATTATATCAATGCATATCAATCATAACAAGCATTTCAATCATCACAAGAAGCAAAAGCATGAGAGACAAGAGACACAGAGTTTCCGTGGGGAAAACCCTAAGGTGAAAAACCCCACAACTTCCTCAGAGATAGAGAGAGCAATAGCTCAACCAAAGTATAACCAAAATACACAGAGATAGTCTCCTAGTAGCAGATGATCCTCCTCCTCACATGTACACCACTTTCCGAGTGAAGGAAGAATGAGTTTCTGAGTGATCCAAATAGAGATCCCCCGATCTCTATTTATACTTGATCTGTTTTCCCAGTGACCTTATGGGGCCGACTTGTCTAGCTAGGTACATCAACCATATATTATATAAATCAGGGCCGACCCCACACATGGTGGTCTAATAACCCATCAACAAGTTACCATACTTGCGACACTTGTCAATACACATGACGACACTTGTCAATACACATGACGACACTTATGTATAGAGGAATGACACATCTCTATAGGAGTACAATAATATATAAATGAAATACATGGATGAAATACATTCCGAAGTTACATATACATCAACACCATATACTATTTTCGTTCATTTTGGGCAACCTTCAAATTGTCTTTTAGAAGCTTCAAAATCTCTTGACTTTCCTCAACCTAATCTTTAGCTTTTGGGGCTCTACTATCACCAAAAATGTGCTCAACAAAGGTGAGTGCTTCATAACCATAAAGTGATTTTAAAGGAGACATGCCAATGGACATATGAAAGGTAGTGTTGTAGCAAAACTCACCCAAGTGTAGCCATTAACCCATGCTTTCTGTTGCTCACCAACATAGTTCCACAAGTACCCCTCCAACCATTGGTTCACCCTTTCTGTTTGGCCATCATTTTGAGGGTGATAGCTTGTGCTAGGAGTCAATTGAGTGCCCACCAACTTGAAGAGTTCTTGCCAAAAAGCACTCATAAATATGCTATCTCTGTCACTCACAATGTTTTTGGGAAGTCCATGCAATCTGAAAATATCTCTAAAGAATAGATCAGCCACTTGTGCAGAAGTAAAAGATGATGTAATAACAAAGAAATGAGCAAATTTGGTGATTCTATCCACTACAACATAAATACAATCCTTACCCAAAGCCCTAGGGAAACCTGTGATGAAATCCATTGAGATGCTTTCCCATTTTTGTTCTGGAATGGGCAATGGTTGAAATAGACCAACGGGATGGGTGTGTTCAACTTTGTTTTGCTGAAATATCTTGCATTCATTCACATACTTTAGAACATATTCCTTCAACCCTTCTAAGAGAACCTTTGTCTTAGTTTCCTATATGTTTTAAAGAAACCAAGATAGCCTGCTAAAGGAGAATCATGAGCTTCCTTCAAGATCTTGTGCTTTAGGTTTGAACCATGAACCAATTATATTCGGTCCTTATAGTATATTAATCCATTCAATATCTTGTATATATCATCTCCGTTGACCCCATCTAACACATCACAAGCAAAACTATCTTTGGCATACTCTACTATTAGCATATCTTTCCAATCTTTCGAAATGTCCATAAGAGAAAATGAAGGTCTCCTAGACAATGCATCTGCTACAATATTATTCTTCCCTTTTACATATTCAATGTCAAAATCAAAAGCTTGGACCTTAATTACCCGTTTTTGTTGCCTTTCATTAAGATCCTTTTGTGTGAGGAAATGCTTTAAACTGTTATAATCAGTTTTGACCACAAACTTGTTCCCCACCATATATTGTCTAAACTTGGCCAAGGAATGCATGGTGGATAACATTTATTTGTCATATATGGAGTAGAGCTTCTCATGTGGCTGTAATTTTCTACTCTCAAAAGCTATGGGGTGTTGATTTTGCTTTAGGACCTCCCCTATTCCTTCTCCTAATGCATCATATTCCAAAACAAATGGTTTAGAAAAATCTGGTATTGCAACTACTGGACAACTACTCATTACCTCTGTCATTCTTTGGAAATCCTTTTTAGCCTCTTCATCCCATTAGAAAGCATCCTTCTTGTTAAAATTAGTAAGGGGAGCAGTTAGTTTGGAAAACCCCTTCACAAACTTCCTATAGTAAGTGCATATCCCAATGAAGCCTCTCAATTCAGTGATATTCTTGGGTGATGGCAATTTAAGAATAGCCTTTATTTTCTCCAAGTGCACCTTTACTCCATCTTGCCCAATAATGTGCCCAAGATACAAAACTTCTTTCAACCCAAATTCACACTTGGACAACTTAGCAAACAAAGATTGTTCATGCAATATTTTCAATACAACTTCTAGATGGTGCAAATTTTCCTCCCATGTCTTACTGTAAATCAAAATATCATCAAAGAAAACCAAAACAAACTTACAGATTTGCTTGCAAAATATTTTGTTCATGCATGATTGGAAGGTGGCTGGAGCATTGTTCTAACCAAAAGGCATGAAAAGAAATTCAAAATGACCATAGTGACATCTAAAAGCAGTTTTCTACACATCCTCCTCCTTCATTCGAATATGATGGTAACCATATCTAAGATCAATTTTGGAGAAGAACTTTTCTCCAAATAGCTCATCCATGAGCTCGTCTATTCTAGGGATGGGATATCTATTCTTTATTTTCTTCTTGTTTAGATCTCTAAAATCAATGCACATCCTTAGGGTTCCATCTTTTTTCTTCACCAAAACAACTAAAGAAGCATAGGGACTTGAGCTTGGTCTAATGAGTCCCAATTCCAAGAGCTCTTGAATAGCCTTCTCAATATCATCTCTGAACCTTTTTGGGTGTCTATATGGTGGTATTTGTATAGGTGAAGTACCCACCTCCAAAACAATGGTGTGCTCAACTCCTCTGTTAGGTGGCCTTCCAAGAGGAAGGTCTCCAAAAACCCTTTCATATTTGTGTAGTATTTTCCTTATCTCCCTTGGATGTTCTACAATCTTTATGTTTGGATTGGGGGAAGTGATGAAACATTCAGCAGCCCATTCAATACCCCCGTGCCTCAATATGGACCTCATACTGTGGGAGGACACCACTTGATTCAGATAGGTGTGCATTCCTCTCACTACCCTTTGTTTTCCTTCCAAATCTTTGAATTTCATTTCAAGTATTTGGTATTTCACTATGTGTTCCCCTATAGAGTACAACCATTGCACTCCCAAGACCACATTTGTATCAACAACATCCACCACATAAAAGCTATCAGAAAATGTGTAATTTCCTATGGTGAGTTGTAGCTTCGCAATCCATGTTTTGCATTCCATAGAATTGTTACCTGGAATGATGACTGTGAACCCATCGAATGATTCAGTAGGTAAATTTATCCTCTCCACCAAGGTTGCATCAATGAAGTTATGAGTGGCTCCTCCATCTACCAATACAGAAACTCTTTTCCCTTGTACCACTCCCTTGCATCGAATGGTGTGAAAACGAGGCACTCCTGAAAGCACTGCCATTCTCCCTTTTTCAGGTGATGGATGATCTTCTTCTAATATTTCAAATCCCTCTTCTTGGGCTGAAATATGTTCTTCTTCCTCCATGTCCCCTTCACCTTCATCATCAAAAAATACTTCAATGAATTGTGCTTTCCCCTTAGCACATTTATGCCTTGGTACCCATGGTTGGAAGCATGTGTAACATAGTTTCTTTCTTCTGAGTTCTTCTTTGCTTGGTCCCTCTTTCTTGTCCTTTCCAAATGCATCTTTTTGCCATGACTTCTTGTCAAATATGAACTTGGAAGGAAAGTTGGGCTTGGGGAAATACCTTGTCTTGGGTAGCACATTTTGCAGATCTCTTGCCAAGTTCATGGCATCTTTCAATGAAGTAGGTTTGTGGGATTTAACTAAACCCTTAAAATGTTCATCCAAACCTTCAATAAAGAGAAATACTAATCGAACCATAGATATATCGGCCACCTTAACTGATATTTTTTTAAATTCCAACATGTACTCATCAGGGGTTCCAATTTGCTTCAACTGTGCTAGTTCCTTGAAAGGCATTTCAGGGTCTTTTTGCTCAAATAGTTCCAATAACCTGAAGAAGAAAAAATTCTTCATATGTTGTAACCTGATCATGTCCCAAATTTTTAATTCCATGGAACCACCCATCATTGGCTTCTCCCTCAAGATCCAAAATAGTCATTTTTAGAGCATCCTTTTCAACCATTGGATTCAGCTGAAAATATACATCTAACTTTTGTATCCAAGTATTTGTATAACTTTGAGATGAGCCATCAAAGGTAGGAAGGGGAATTTTACCTATCGCATAATTCAATTCTTTATATTGAAAGGGATTTTTGATACATCCTCTCATTTTGAGCTTGTTTGAGATAGTAAAGCATTGATCAAATGGTAAGGTCCTTCTACAATCTTCACTCAATTGTTGCTATTGTGCTTGAACTTCATGCACTCCATATTGGGTGTTGGGATCCACTTTGGTCTCAATAAACTTAGGTGTGGTAGCTCTTGTTGATCTCTGGAATTCATTGGATCAATTATGAGGCCCTGTCCTTGAAAAAATGTGTTCAGCAAGTGCCTTCTTTTCCTCAAAAGTAGAACTATTGTTGCCTCCTAATTCCAATTTGCTTTCAATTTAACTAGCCATCAATTCGAACCCGTGCATTATCTGCCTTGTCATGTCCTAAAAAAATGGTTTCATGAATTTCCTAAACTCCTCTTTCTCTTCCATCTCTGCAGATCCTTTTTCATCCTTAGTCATAGTTTCAACAGAGTGCACCTCTTCTCTTGCTTCTTCCTCTTCACCAAAGGTACTTTCAGTTTCGGTTTCTAGGGTTGGGGGATGAATTCTAGAACTCATAAATGGTCACCCAAATCAGGTGCAAGGACCATGCTCTGATACCATTTGTAGTGTCCCTTTTTTATAAATTGGAAACATTGCAATTTTTGGTGAATTCGAACCTTGGACTAGTGGTGACTCAAATGCTTCCAAATGGATCCTAAGGATTTTGAATTGGGTATGAAGGTGTTTTAAGGGTATTAGGACATAAAAATGAAGCTGATGGGTGCTTGGAAACTCTCACAATACTTCTGAAAAATTCATTTAACTTCAGGATAAATTGGGGAATTTTACTAGTAATTTCGAGGTTCAAACCCCCAAGGGTAGAGGTCACTAATGGCTTCCCAAATGAAGTACGACCCTCCCAAATTTCATGAAAGAGACATGGATTAGTTATATGACTTCAATGGGCACCCAAATGCATCATTAATCGGTTCTAAAATCTGCTGCAACTCCCATAAATCAGAGGTTTGTAGGCATGTCTTAACCTAGGGGGAAATGAGAGAAAAACACTATGACTTGCTATGAAATTTGATAGAAATGTTCCAAGGACTTGTATAATGTTTATGAAAATTATTCATTACATTAATGTCTCTCCATATAGAAATAAAATCACAGATATTGACTGAAACATTTCGATACCAAACAACTTCAAGCTCTTACAACAAGACATGCATAGTTTGGCATTTTTACATACTTTCACTTGGAGTTTTGATCTGAGGCTTATCTGAGCATAAAGTATAGAGTGTAGACATCATAGTACAAATAAATGGGGCCCCTTGAAATTCCCCAAAGAGATCATCATCTCACCATGTGCGCCCTTCCTCCAAGAGCAAGAATATGAAGAGAAAAGTGAGAAAGATGTGGGAACAAGTTGAAGAAGAAATGGTCACGAGCAGCCCTGTAGCTTCAACCTGTAACAAATGACTTCATTGCAGCTCCAAATCAAAGGTCTGAATGGCCTCTCCAATTTCCAATTAGGATGGGAATCTTGCACCCTCAAAATTGGTACTAAGGCAAGAAGAATAAACATTCAACTTGCATGGACAAGCTTTGCTCTCCAATTTGAAAAATGAGAAATGATCAAAATCCCCTCTCCTTCTTTGTTCTTGTCTTTTATTATCCTTCCAATTCCTCCATGGTTCGAATTCCCTCTAAGAGATTCATGCCAACTCGAATTGGGGAGAGATTCCAATGAGTGCCACTTGTCCAACAATTCCTAGCCTCCCTCTTCCATCAATTCGAATGGGGAGAATCTAGGCTTCCATAAATCCCTTGTGCGTCCTCTTGGAGGCTTTTTTTAGCCTGGACATGTCATATAGGTTAGATGTCAGCAATCAGGTCTGATCCTTGTCATAAGTGTCATAACATCTTCATCATTGTTGTCATAGAAGCTAGGTAATCTTGCCCAAGTGTCACAATACCTCCAAGATGCCCCTTCCTCTTCCATGGGTGTTTCTCTTCCTCTCAAATTCAACCATCATTGAGTCATTGTAATGTCCCCATTCAAATAATTGCATAGCAGGACAATTCCATCAATCGTACTAGTTCCCTAGGTTGGATGGATGCATTTGGAATTTTAATAAGGGAGCAAAAAAATGATGTTCAGACATTAGAGAGGAATAAATATTTAATAATGGAGCTAATTAAATAAATACAAGAGAAAATTGAAGTGACAATGGAGCATGGAGACACATGGAGATTGTGGGGCCCACACAAGCTAGAATTTATGTGCCACATGTCATCCTCCAATTGCAATTTCGAATCCATGGGAAGCCTAATGTTCTTGGATGAGTTAGAAGGCTAATACACTTGGCCATATGCATCATAGGTCGAATTTGGAAAAAAATGTAACTTACATGGGAGAGGAAGAGTCAAATGGGAGCTGCTTGGACACTTGGGCTAGATTCCCTAACATCTATGACATCTATGACACCAATGATGAAGATGTTATGACATTTATGACATATTGCAGACCTGAAGACTGACATCTGACCATTATGACATGTCAGGTCTAAATATAGAATCCAAGAAGGTGCTCATGTGATTTGGGGAAGCTCAATGGGTCCCTACTCGAATTGGAGGAAGATGGAAGGCTAGGGAAGGGAGGACACATGGAAAATCATGAGCACACACCCTAATTCGAATTGGCTTGAGTTTGTGGATGGATTGGTAACCTTAGAAGGCTAATCTTGTTTATAAAATACAGGGATCAACTAAGATAAGGGCTTTTGATCATTTGAGAAAATTGCATTTGTGAAGAGAGAGAGCTAGTGGATGACTAGTTTCTTGCCTTAGCCAATTTCGAGGGTGAAAGATTCCCATCCAAGTTGGTGTTTTGAGAGGCCATTTAGGTATTTCATGGATCTTTAATGGAGTTTGTATTTTCAGGTGTAAGCTACAGGGAAGCTCGTGGTTTCTTCTAATGCAGCTCACTCACTCAACCATTTCCAGTTTTCATTGCATATTCTTGCTCCTTGAGGGAGGGCGTTTTTGGTGAGCTATTGTACTCTTTGAGAGAGCTGCTCATGATCCATTTCTGATTGTAATAAGATTAATATACTCTTTTATTCATCTACAGAAAGTCTCAGGTCTAAATACCAAGTGGTTGTATGTAAAAGTGATGATTAATGAGTAAACAATGCCCATTTCCCCACTATATTGATGTATGCCATTGTAATGTTGATGATTTTGAATGAAAGAATTTTTATCTGATATATTTATGATAAATGGAATATCATTGATGAGTATTACAAGTTTCATGTTCATGAATTAAGCATTTGAAATCATTTTACTCAGTTTATTTGCATTTGGAAGAGATTTGGTGCCATTTCCCCAAGGGTCGAACTAGTCATTTTGTAGCTATTTGGGAGAGGGTTATAACAGCCTTTGAAAACTTAATAATCATGAATATGAGACCTTAATAATTTCCCTTAAACATCCTCTTCCCTTTTTCATAAATTCGGGTGGGTTTGGGAGCATTTGGAAAGCCATTTTCAACATTTACCCTAGGGGGATTTGAACCCCAATTTGCTAGTGAAGACTCCTATCTTGGCCAGAATATTAAACAAGTTTTCAAAAGTATTTGGAGGGTCATAAATCATCCCTTAACATCATATTCAAGTCTTAATATCATTCATATACCTTCTCAAAATATTTGGGAGCATTTGGGTTAATTTGGAGACCTAGACATCAAAACTAGTCAAAGGTCGAAATTGGGAAAAAAGTGAAAAATTGTTCATTTTAATAAAATTTCTTAAAAGGGACATTACAAGTGGTATCAGAGCATGGTATTGGCACCTTATGGTCTTAAAAAGGATCCAAAGTAATAAGTCACCACCCTTTGAACCGAAAGTTGAAGAGATTTTTGTTGAAGAGGAAGTAGTAGGGGAAGAAGAGCAATTTTTTAAAGAAATCATGACTGGGGATGAAAGGGGAAACTCAGAAAATCAGGAGGAATTTATTTCAGTCCTAAAACCTTTCTTTGAAGACATTAAAAAAAATATGATTAAGGGATTCAAATTAATGGCTAGTCAACTAGCAGGCCTTAAAGGAGTAGTAAGAGGCAGCAGTAGTACACAATCAAAAGAGAAGAAGACACATGGTGAGCATATCTTTTCAAGCACAGGACTCCATAATAGACCTCATAAATTTCAGAGCACACCAAGTTCTACTGCACCTAAATTTCTTATACCCAAAGAAGAACCTAACACTCAATCTGAACTTGAGACATTGACAGTAGATTATGAGAAATTGGATGAAAATTGTAGGAGAAATCTACCATTTGAACAGTACTTTATTGTTGCAAACAAACTCAAAAAGAGGGAGGACGATAGGGATCTACTCCAGAACAAAGAATTAAATGGTGCTATTGGTAAAATGTCACTCCCCACTTTTGATGGTTCTCAAATTTTGCTAACACTTGGGTGCAAAAACTAGATGTGATATTTTTAGTTGAATCCAATGGTGGAAGAAAATGCTTTAAAAATGGCCATTTTGCACTTGGGGGGAGATGCCAATGAATGGTGGTTTCATGGATTGAAAATTTTGGGTCATGATCAGGTTAAGACATATGGATAATTTATGAACAGGGTACTAGAGAGATTTGAGCAAAAAGATCCAGAATTGCATTTCAAAGAACTAGCTAAATTGAAGCAAGTGGGAACCCCTGCTGATTACATGATGGACTTTCAAAAATTATGAGTCAAGGTGGCTGATATATCTATGGGAAGGTTAGTATTGTTGTTCATTGAATGTTTAGTTGAACCCTTAAGAGGCTTGTTCAAATCCCACAAGCCCACTACATTAAGAGATGCAATGAACTTAACTAGAGATCTCCAAAATGTACTTCCTAGAACAAGATTTCCTCCCAAGCCTAACTTCAAATTTGAAAAGAAGCCTTGGAAAAGAGATGCATATGATAAGAAGCCTTGGCAAAGAGATTCATTTGAAAAGAATAAAAAAGAACGGTTAAACAGGGATGAACTTCGAAGAAAAAAATTGTGCTTCACATGCTTTCAACCATGGACACCGGGGCATAAATGTACTAAAGGAAAAGCTCAATACATAGAAGTATTTTCTGATAATGATGAATATGATGGGGGCATGGATGAAGATGGACATATTTCAGATCAAGAGGATGCATATGAGACATCAGTTGAAGAATAAAGACAAGAAGAAAATCAGCCTTCACTGGACAAAGCAAGAATGGCAGTACTTTCAGCAGTACCTCGCTATCATATTTTTCGATGTAAGGGTGTGGTACTAGGACAAAGAGCTTCAGCTTTGGTAAATGGAGGAGCCACACATAACTTAATTGATGCAGAGATGGTGGAGAAAAGGAAGATGCCTATTGAATAATTCAATGGATTCACATTTGTCATTCCCGGTCACAGCACAATGCAGTGCAAAACATGGGTTCCAAAGCTGCAAGTCACCATAGATAACTATACTTTTGTTGATAGTTTTTATGTGGTTGATGTTGCTGATACTAATGTGGTTTTGGGAGTGAAATGGTTTTATTATATATGGGAGCATACAGTAAATTATCAAATTTCTGAGATTAAATTTCAAGATTCGAAAGGTGTAGTAAGGTTGTGAGAGGGCAGCACACTTACCCAAATCAAGCAGTGACTTGCAATAGTATGAGATCTATATTGAGGCACGGGAACATAGAATGGTCTGTTGAATGTCATATAACATCTCCCAAGACAAACATAAAGGTTGTTGAACACCCAAAGGAGATAGAGAGACTCTTGCAAAAGTATGAAAAAGTTTTTAGAGATCTTCCACATGGTAGACCACCAGATAAGGGGGTTGAGCACAACATTGTTTTGGAGGAGGGTACTTCACCCATTCAAATACCACCTTATAGACATCCCAAGAAATTTAGAGATGAGATTGAGAAGGCCATCCAAGAACTCTTATATTTGGGGCTCATTAGACCAAGCTCTAGCCCTTATGCTTCTTCAAAAGTGTTGGTAAAGAAAAAAGATGGAACCTTGAGGACGTGTATAGATTTTAGAGCCTTGAACAAGAATACCATCAAGAATAGGTATCATATCCCTAGGATTGATGAGCTCATGGATGAGCTATTTGTTAACACCTAAAAAGTGCTCACTAGCTCATTTCCTTATTTACATGACCCATTTGTCCACTTTTTCCACCATCTGAGCCTCTAAAGCCAACAAAAGGTCACCAAAAGACCTTAATACACCCCTTTTTCCACTCAAAAAGATTATTTTTCCTAAAAAAGCATAAAAAAAACCCTCAAAAAGGGTCCAAAATTCCCAAAAATATTAAAAAGGGAATAAAAATATTAATTTTATTCAAAAAAGGGAAAAGGAGGGAAAAGTACCTAAACCATGTTGGTCAATACCATTGGTTTCCACAAAACCATAATGGTATTCCCCACCACCAAAACCTATAAAAAGGTGGTAGGGGCTCATAATTTCACATCCATCCATATTCCTATCCTCATGCTACCAAAATATCCCTTGAGTTTTTGGCCATTGTAGCAACCTTGGAGAAAGGACCCATTGGAGTTTGGAGCTGCTCACCCTTGGAGCTTCTCAACTATCTTCATCACTTGGAGGTATTATTATTGCAAGCACTTGCTTGCCCCCATTTTCAATACAAATTTATTTCTATATTTCTTGTTCTTGTTTTTTTAATTCAAAAATGCACATGCTAGTTTAGTTTTAGTTTAGATTTAGTTTATTGTTTTTGCTTAATATTGAAACTGCTGCTACTAGTTAGCAGGTGCCCATAGCACTAAGCTTGGTTGCAAAACCAAGCCAACATTTTTTGGCGACTCCACTGCTTGAATCTTTAGATCTCAAAATTTTATTTTTGCTTTAGATCTTCGTTTTTGATAGTATTAGTTAGTTTATTTCATAGATCTGCCACCCTAGACAGCAGATCCATTGCCGTTCTAGATCTTGGCCCATTTTATTGCCACTAACAGCCCGAAATCGTCATTTTCGGGTTCATTTTTCGGCGTCGCCGTACGGCTTTCGCCTCGCGGCTCTTTTCCACGCGGTTCCCTGCGGCTTCGCGGCCTATTTGCGCGCTGCACATCGCGGCTTCGTGGACATTTTCCGCACTGCACATCGCGGCTGTGTGACGAAATTCTGCGCGGTCCATCGCGGCTGAAAACCGCGCTGCCCATCGCGACTGTGCGACAGAAACCCGCGCGGTTTATCGCGGTTGTTCTGTCAAAACCCGCGATGCCAATTTTTTCCATTCGACCGATCAATTTAAAAAATTATTTTTTTACTGTATTTTCTGCCCACATAGCACATTTTACAGTACTAAAATTCCAGCATTATTTACAGCCATAGGAAAATTTTACTATTTAGAATGCACCTTTGAAAAAGTCTTTTTAAAAATTTTCAGAAATTGAAAGAAGGATTTATTTGCATTTTATTTAGATTAAAATTTTTGCTGTTTACTTCTTTGATTTTTTGCCCATAGCAATTTTTTAAAAAGAAATCAATTTATTTCAAAGAAGTAATATTATTTGCTTTCCTATTTCAAAAGATCTTTTGTTTTTTGAATAGTCTTTGCAAAGCATTTAATTTCCATTTATTGAAGAAGTCATATTATTTTCTTTTCTATTTCAAAAGATCCTTTGTTTTTTTTTAATACTTAGCATTTACTTTTTCAATTTCAGTTTAAAATATCACACGTGCACCCACTCAAACACATAATTTAAACTGGGCCTTAAAACTTACCCTAACTTCAACCCACTTTTAACCCCACTTGGGGAACATTAAAATAACTTTGTAGCTAGGTAGTATTGAGGGGATAGGTGTTCCAATAACACCCATCAGTTATTACATTTGAGACATAGTTGTTGTCCATTAGGGAGCCAAAATCTTCTAGTATTTATTGGCACGGTCATAACCAGTTTATCGGAAGGCCTCTCCCCTAGGAGGGTTGAAGTCGCGAGGATGGTTCCAGAAGCCTAAGTGGAATACCGAAATCCATTCAGTAACCGAAGGGCTACCATTCGCAGTTCTCGGGATATCCCTGTATTGGGATATTGCGGTAAAAGGACCAAACGGCAGATTTACCTTTTCTGGACGTGTCATGAACGGAGTATCCTAGTTGCCATTCTTTAGGATTGATTACCCAGTGTCCCTCCCAGTAGGGGGATATCTAGCCGTTGTTTCAACACTCAATATTGTCTGACTTGGATTTCATCACCTTGCAGAGAATATCATTTGTTGATTCACAATACTTTTAGTTAGGTGTTTGCATGATACAATCCACCTTTGGTCTAGTAGTACCTCTTTTTTCTAGAATTTGTTTGCATGTTGGTACTCTGACCATTTTTTTTGCATCCCTCCACTTATTATAGCACAGCTGCTATAATAAGTGCCTTTTTGAGGTTGATTTTTTGGCCTGAGAACCTTCATTTTCACTCCCCTTCTTGCACCCTTGGTTGCATTAGGGTTTTGAGTTTTTTATACATTACCATTTTACACATAAGATTTTTTCACAAAAAACTTATTTCTCACCATTGAGAATTTTAGACGCTCTCGTCGTCTTCAGGGCGAACTCCCAGAGTTCAGTCTACTTGGCTCTCCACGTCATCGACGCCGAGCCTTATCCCTTGACTCGACACATCGTCAGTCGAACAGACAGTCATCCGATTCTGACGCGCCTCACTTCACATTAGATTTTGAGGCAGAATCTGAAAACCCTACCGAGTTATTACCAACCAACCTCATGGCTGGGACACAATTCGACCCGCTTTTTACCAGCACCATAGGTAATACATCCACAGACCCTTCTACTGCGGTGCCATCCATGGCAACAACCACCCCCCTGGGTATGCCTAATATGGGGGACACTCCATTTTTAGGGATGCCCAACACAGGACCACCTCCTGTTACGGGTATGCCGAACATAGGGGTCACACCCCCTCTCATTTCCACAAACCATATCCCAGGAATCCCTACTGCTATTCCTAACCCTGGTGTAACCCATGTTGCATTAGGAAACGCTGGCCCATACCAGACCACAGCTATTGGAGGACACATACCTTCAATACCTAGCATACCTTTAGGCGTTACTGGACCCCCACATCATACCACTATGACTGGTCATGTCCCAGTCACTACGCCACATTCATCTGCTAGCTTACCATACATGGCGAGTCTGAACTTACCAGACTTAGCTAGGTTAACCAATGATCCGATTAGACACGACCCTGCGTGGCCTCACATGCCCACCAAACTCCCCTCCGACATCCCTAAGTTTGAGGGCAAGGCAGGTGAGGACCCCCAGAACCATATCATGTCCTTCCATCTATGGTGTTCCTCCAACTCCATAGTGGATGACTCTGTCTGCCTCCGTCTGTTACAGCGCACCTTCACTGGCTCTGCAGCTAAGTGGTATATCGAGCAGCCCCATGGGACCCATGCCACCTTTACCTCCCTTGCCTCGACCTTCCTGCAGTTCTTCCAGTTACCTGTCCGCTATGATGCGGGAGTTGAGATCCTAGTGTCTTGCAGAACACGGCCACCCACATCACTGACCACATTCATGAATGGCGTCGACGCCGAAGCCTCTGCAAAATCAAGTTAGATGACCGTATCTTCTTAGATTGGTTTCTCAAATCCCTCCTCCCTCTCATTGCGAAGGATGTGGCATCCGAACGACCCCAGTCTGAAGAAGAGGCCATCCTCAAAGCCCAATAGTTTGACCTCATTTACACCCAGTCGGGTTATCTGTATACCATTATACCAGACGCCCCTCGGGGCGAGTCATCCCAACATGATGCGTCGAGGTCATCCCATGCCGCTGATGACATCATTGGTCATATGGCCTCGCATCCCCAACCCTCTTCCATTGCACATACTAGCCATGGTCCCAACCTTTCGCGGGCTACATCTCAATCTGGAGCAACCAGATCATATGCTCCCATGGCACATCACCACCATATCCACGGAACTTCATGTCCACCTCAGTGTTTTGGTCATGCACCACCCGCATACGCCCCCCTAGCTGCACCTCAACCAATGTATTACCCGCAGCAAGCTGCGACAGCTAGCCCAACACCTCCAATAGCTTAGGGTTACCAACAACCCCAGCAAGCAACTGGTCCACCTCCAGCCCCACCGGCTTATTATCCACCACAACCTGCTCCCGCACCTGCGGCGAACCAAAATCCTCCCACTGCTCAAGGGCAAGTGTACACACAGCACAACCAGCCCCAGCACCAGAACAACCAGCGCAACCAAGGTGCGCAACAGAACCGTGGAAGAGCACGTAACCGTGGTAATAACCAACAACATCAGCAAGGTCCTCCACCTCCCAATCCTCCGCAAAATAACAACGCTGCTCCTCCCAACCAGAATCCGAATCGTAATCCCAGGCAGCCCAAAAATAATAACATCAGAACAAACCACCCTTGTTCTATCTGCGGGGTCTATGGTCATTACACACATTCTTTCCCACATTTGGAGTGAGCTCGGCAACTCTGGACCGACGATGCCCATCGTCAAGGGCAAGCGGCTCCTCAGCCGCCACCCAACCCTCCACCACCTCAACATCAACCTTTGGTGCTACAAAACCCCTTTCCAAACCAAGGTGTAGTGAACACTCAGCCGTTAGCTCCCCCTCAGGGCAACGTGCCACCACAATAGATCACTTATGCAGCCCCTGATCAACCCATGTTTGATTCAGGTACTCACCACTTGTTGATGATGTCAACCGCCGATGCCAACCTCCAAACCCGTCGGAACCAATATGGCTCCACCTCTGAAGCCCCTCCCACCGACAAGAACACTAACGTCCATCCCACAGATCAAACGTTACGTATACATCCGGCTCCACTCGATGGCGCTTCTAAATCACCTCGCTTCCCACTCCATCGCATCAACAATAATCCCAATGCTCGTGCTGCGTCGAATTACAGCATCGTAGACGACTTAGCCCAGTCTCCTGCAGCCATGTCTGCTTTAGAAGTCTTGAAAAACTGTCCTTCACAGCACAAGACTTTGCTCTCTGCCATTGGCGCCATTGACCCCAATGATTCACAATTGATGACATTCGATTCGGACCAATCCGAACCTCGCTTGCCTTCCACATTAGCATTCCAAGTTTCCGTTTTCGTTCGGAATCTTGTCATCCATCAGTGCATTATCGATGAAGGGGCCTCTACATGCGTCATGTCTACATTCGTTTGGCAAAAGTTGGGATCCCCTACTCTCCAGCAATCCACCACTGCGTTGCGAGCCTACGATGGCCGTTCGGCTCAACCCCAAGGTCTCTTAGCTAATGTCCCCGTCCAGCTGGCGGGTAAAGCCGTGCTCATTGACATTGAGGTCATCAATGCCCAACTCGATTATAACCTCTTACTTGGTCGTAGCTACATGTATGCCATGCGGGCGGTTTCCTCATCCGTTTTTCGTACCATGATGTTCCCCCATGAGGGACGCGTGGTCAAGGTCAACCAACTCACCTATTACGATCCCAAGGCCCCCACTGCCCCTGAAAATGTTCTCCCCATGGTTGAACAACCTGTTTGTGGTGCAACTACCTCGTTCGTTTCCTCCGTGGGACCCGGACTTTACTCCGACGCGCCGATGACATCTACATTCCAATCTATTCCACCACCGTCACCGGAGACACAAGTCGCTAACCTCTGTACTCTTTCCCATAATGCACAAACACCCAACAATCAGCCACCCTTGTTCCCTAAACCACCATTGGTCCCTAGTCACATCAGTGTTACACCCATCCACACCATCCCCTTTCTATTCCCTCCCTCGGGCGTAGTAAGCGCCCCGGTTATGGCTACCCTTAGTCTCCCCGGGTTAACCCTGGGATTACCCGTGTGGTATATTTCGCCTCCCGTTCCCCCGCTGACACCAAATGTCATCCTGCAACCGGTGCAACCCATTGTTACTTCTACTCAACCACCTCCCGGTATCACTACTCCTTCGTCATCGACGAATCCCCCTCCACTCATCAGGCCCACTGGGGGCAAAGGCCCACAACCATACACTGCGGTACCCCCACCCAAGGCAGTTAAACCTCCCCCCGTTTTTCGTGCTCCTCCAAAATGCTCGTTGTGTGATGAGTTAGGCCATCCAACCCATCAGTGTCCACAATTACCTGCATTACAGGAACACCTGCAAATGCTTGATGACGACCCCAACATCCCGGTTGTCAAAATCGACTCAAACCCCATGCCTCGTGATAAATAACTGCGTACCAACCACCCATGTGTGATATGCGGTATTTACGGCCACTACTCACATCATTGTCCTGACATCCCAGATTACATAGCAGCTCTCTATGAGATGAATAATTTGGATCTTGAGACGGCGCCCCCTACTATCGAGGAGATCTACCCTCCCGCATCATCCTCATCCGGAGAGATTAACACCATCTATATGATCTCTTCGACGACCACTTTCAAACCAGAACCCCTTGATTTATGGTCTGACTACTTCCATACTGATGAGCAAATTTTGCAAACACTCACTGTACCCGACTACCCGTGGGACGATATGCATCATCGCTCATACTTCCTTCCAGAGGAATCTACATCCACCACATCTAATCAGCTATCGGTCGAATTGAAAGATTTCATACCCACTAAGGTCGATTGGCTCAAGGACCCCATCCCAGCACCGGATGCCTTCGAAGAAGGGAACATGTCAAACATTTCCCCCATTATACAAATTGATATTTCCACCACACTTGGAAAACCTGAGCTCATCTCGTTGGGCGCATCCTGCACTCAAGCGGAAACTCAGGCATATAAAAAGCTTTTTCAAGAATTCTGTGATGTCTTTGCCTGGTCCTATACCAAAATGCCTGGTCTTGACCCCGCCATTATAGAACACCACATTGACACATGGCCTGATGTCCCCCCCGTTCGTCAGAAACAGCGACCCATTCATCCTTCCAAGCTCCCCACCGTTAAAGCCGAGGTTGAGAAACTTCGCGAAGCAGGATTCATTTATCCCATTGCTTATACCACATGGGTTTCAAACCCCGTTCCCGTCAACAAAAAACACGGCACCCTTAGAGTATGCACTGACTTCCGTGATTTAAACCGCGCTTGCCCCAAAGACAATTTTCCCACGCCATTCATTGACCAACTCATTGATGCGTGTGCGGGACATGAAGTTTTATCTTTCATGGACAGTTTTTCCGGATACAACCAGATTCAGATATGTAAGGAGGATCAATATAAGACTGCCTTTACTACCCCATGGGGCACCTTTGCCTATCGTGTCATGCCTTTCGGCCTCAAAAATGCTGGTGCCACCTTCCAGCGGGCCATGACCTATTGTTTTCACGACTTGGTCCATATCCTGCTGGTCTATCTTGATGACCTTACAGCTCATTCCCGGAAACGATCAGACCACCTTAACGACCTCCAGCAAGTTTTCCTGCGTTGTCGCAAATATAAAATCCGCTTAAACCCACACAAGTGTGTCTTTTGTGTTCCTGCAGACCGTTTGTTGGGTTTCATTGTTTCCCAGGATGGAATTACTGTTGATCCCCTGAAAGTCAAATCCATCTTAGACCTTCCCTCTCCGCGCACGCTTCGGCAACTCCAGAGTTTGCAGGGGCGGTCCAATTTCCTTCGTCGCTTCATGCCTGATTACGCCACCAAAGTTCACGGATTCTTACGCCTACTTCGCACCCACATACCCTTTGTTTGGGATGAGCAAGCAGACATGACATTCGAAGCCCTCAAGAAAGCTCTCACACAAGCCCCCTTGATTTCCCCTCCGGATTTCTCTCAGGACTTCATCCTTTACGTCTCGGCATCTGAACATGCCGTGTCCGGAGTCTTGGTCCAAGAAGATGCCTCTCACCAAGAACATGTCATTTATTACGTCAGCTAGACCTTGTCTGGCCCACCCCTACGTTACCCATACGAGGAAAGATTAGCCCTAGCTGTAGTCTTTTCCGTCCAAAAATTACGACACTACATTCTGCTCGGTCATACCACGGTCGTCGCCGACTCCAACCCTATGGTCTATCTCCTAAACTGGCGGCTCCTACAAGGCCGTGTTGCTAAATGGGTCATTATCCTCCAGGAATATGACCTCACTTTCAAAACTCCCAAGAGCACCAAAGCCCTCGCGCTTTCCCATCTCATCACTGACCTCCCATCCTCTTCGTCATCACCCGCTATCCAAATGGATCTGATTGACGATCACATCTTCATTATTTCGTCCGACGACCCATGGTACGGTGACATCCTAATTTACCTCCGCATGCAAAAATTTCGACCCCACATCGATCATGACGGACGCCGTCGTATACGTCACCACGCCCCCCGATACCTCTTGTTAGGGGATTTGCTTTATCGACGCGGCGTTGATACCATCCTACGACGTTGCCTATCCCATAGTGAGGCAGAACAAGTCCTCAATGATTGTCATAGCGGTGCCTGGGGAGGCCATTTCTCCGGCATCGCCACCACCCAAAAGATCATTCGTGCAGGTTACTTTTGGCCATCATTATTTACTGATTGCATCACCGCAGTCAAACATTGCCAAAATTGTCAACTTTTTGCCCCCAAAGCAAGAACCCCACCCGCCCCCCTTCATCCAGTCGTTACTGCCGGACCATTCTGCAAATGGGCCATTGACTTCCTTGACTGCAATCCCACGTCAGCCAGCGGTCACAAACATATTATTGTGGCCGTAGATTATTTCACCAAGTGGGCGGAGGCCATGCCAACTTACAATTGCACAGCCGACACCGCAGCATGGTTCTTTCTCAACCATGTTAGCGCACGTTTTGGAGTGCCACAGCAACTTGTCTCAGACCACGGCTCTCACTTCGAAGACGCCGTCTGGAAAGAACTATCAACCTTACTGAAATTTGAACACCATTTCTCCTCTGCCTACTACCCCCAAGGAAATGGCCAAGTCGAAGCGATAAACAAAATTTTGAAAACCATCCTCCAGCGCACTGTAGACAAACACAAGTCAAATTGGCACCACATGCTCTTCCCAGCACTATGGGCATACCGCACATCAACTAAAATCGCCATCGGTTTTACCCCTTTCCACTTAGTTCACGGTGTCGAATCCATCCTCCCCATTGAGTGCTAGATTCCAACCCTACATATGGCCGTTGAACTCCTACCGGACACTGCCCCAATTGAGCAACGCTTACTACTCCTGGAGCAGGCCGATGAAGATCGGCGCACAGCCCTTCAAAACATGGAAGCAGCCAAGAACCGATCCAAATTGAATTATGACAAACATGTCCACCTAAGAACTTTTTCCGAAGGGGACCTTGTCCTCGCCTACGATCAGGCTCATGACAAAACTGGGAAAGGAAAGTTTGTGTCCATGTGGCAAGGCCCATATATTATACACACTTGCCTCGGACAGGGGGCATACATTCTGACCGATTCAAAAGGCAACCCCCTCCGCAACCCACGCAATGGGTTGTACCTCAAGCGATTTTACCCATAGTAAACCGAATGGACACCACCGTCCATTACTGAACTTCATGACAGTTCTTTCCTTTTCCTGTTTTCACCAGGTACATTTTTTGACCATTTTTTGGACCCCATCGTCGCCTCGGTTTGCGTGCCACATCGACCGTCATCCATTTTTTACGAACCTTATATCGCCGGATTCAGTTTTTCGCGCTCGTGATGTTGCTTGAGATCATTTCTCGCTCTCACGCCCATATTTTTAGGGCATCTTCCCATGCCCCCTTGTCACCTCGGTTTGCGTGCCACATCGATCGTCGTCCATTTTTGACATGCCTTATATCGTCGGATTCAGTTTTCCATGCTCGTGATGATGCTTGAGATCATTTCTCGCTCTCACCTCCGTATTTTTTGGGCATTTTTCCCATGACCCCTCGTCGCCTTGGTTTGCATGCCACATTGGCCGTTGCCCCTTTTTGACAATCTTTATGTCATCGCATTCAGTTTTCCGCACTCATGATGATGCTTGAGACCTTTTCTCGCTCCCATCAGTCCCTTGTTGTTCGGTATAATTTTATCCATTTTTCGGGCCGAGCAATCCCTTTTACGAAAAAGGCACTTAGGGAGTTTCTGTTAAGCTCTTTTCTGACTCCTAAAACAATGAAAAGATCGCCGAGCAACCTTGCTTCCTTTCATGCTCGCTAAACGTATCTGAAAGGGTGTCTACCTGGTATAAGTTTACCCCTTTTCCGGACCTTGTAGACTAATTACGAAAAAGGAATACTCTAGTCACATCGGCTAGAAGAGTTCTCCATTTGCATCATTTTATGCTTTTTCGGGCCTTGGAGACTAACTTACGAAAAAGAACACCAATGGAGTCCACTTACCGCTTTCAGACTCTCTAAACATGAAAGCGACCATGAGCAATCACCATCCTGGGCTCGTAAAACCAACAGGACAGTAATCATAACCACTGCAGAGTCTTCTTATCGTTTTTAGACTCCTTAAAAATGAAAGCACCAATGAGCACGAACAGTCCTGGGCTCACAAAATCCACAGGACAGTACCATTTCAGAGCACACTTTTATACCTTCTTGGAGCTCATTAAAACTACAAAGAAGGACCCAATGGTGCTTCTCGGTGCCACAACAGATCACGTCTACTCATATGGTAGCTTCCCCATTTTGGTCGCCTTTGTTCAGAGTATTCTGCAGTATGCCACCCTGAGAACCCCTCGACAACACCCATCAGCTTGATTCCCCCCCAGAGTCAATACATACCCTTCAGTCCTTAAAAGCAATGATACCCACACCTACAAGTCAGTTCCCTACGCTGCCAGGTCAACCATGTCATCATGCTCTGAACAAAGGAAGTTTGAGTCTACCCACTATATGACCCCAGTTACTTCCCATCCCCACAAGTATGTCAGTCCTACCATCAGTACTACCACACTTCAGTTCTACACCTCGCGCTCCTATCAAGGAAACATCATTGCCTTGTTAGTAGTTGTTCTCCCTCTGTCGACGACAACCAAATTTATTCCAGAGGATAGACCTAGAGGTCCCTGTGTCTTGGACTCATCACCATTTATGATAAGTGCCTACGAATCATTTCGAGAAGAGTCCTCAGTGCCTCTCCAAATGGTTGTTTCTCACATGCTCGACTTCAACACCTTGATCGCATCGTTGAGACTCGCACAGGGTATTGGTCCTTTTCAGTTATTAGTCGAAGACCCCGGATACCACCCGACTCCTCCACATTTGAGAGTCTACCTATGGATACAACCAGTTACATTCTTTCTATAGATATCCGAGTTGCGCATGGCGACAATATTCAGATGTACCCCAGTTTCTGTACTCCCTTGAGTATATAGTTACATGTACATGTACTTCTCAGACATGACTCTCAGTCTTTGAATCCCTACAGATGTTGGATACCTTCAGTTTCAGCAGTTCACCAGTTATTCCAGTGTATCAGTTATTGAGATCAGTCATGATATGATCATGAGTACATCCCAAAATGATGTCCCCTCTGAACCATTATGATGTACCAGCAGATTTTTTATGTATTTTCTCAGGTCCCCCTTCTTGGGACTAATTGTTTATATATGTCTTGATACGAGCATGGGTATGCCCGCCTCGTCCATTATCAGAGACTATTCCTCATTCATATTTGAGGCCATGTAATATTGTTTATTTTTTGCAGCTTCCAAGGGCCGCGGATCCAGTCTCCAATCGGTCTCTTCTCCTCCCCAAAACCCCAGAAAAAAGACAAAAGAACTATGATGTCTATCGGCCATACGATGAGCTCCTGCCCTCACACATCAAGGGGCAATCTGTTAACACCTAAAAAGTGCTCACTAGCTCATTTCCTTATTCACATGACCCATTTGTCCACTTTTTCCACCATCTGAGCCTCTAAAGCCAACAAAAGGTCACCAAAAGACCTTAATACACCCCTTTTCCCACTCAAAAAGATTATTTTTCCTAAAAAAGCATAAAAAAAACCCTCAAAAAGGGTCCAAAATTCCCAAAAATATTAAAAAGGGAATAAAAATATTAATTTTATTCAAAAAAGGAAAAAGGAGGGAAAAGTACCTAAACCATGTTGGTCAATACCATTGGTTTCCACAAAACCATAATGGTATTCCCCACCACCAAAACCTATAAAAAGGTGGTAGGGGCTCCTCATTTCACATCCATCCATATTCCTATCCTCATGCTGCCAAAATCTCCCTTGAGTTTTTGGCCATTGTAGCAACCTTGGAGAAAGGACCCATTGGAGTTTGGAGCTGCTCACCCTTGGAGCTTCTCAACTATCTTCATCACTTGGAGGTATTATTATTGCAAGCACTTGCTTGCCCCCATTTTCAATACAAATTTATTTTCTATATTTCTTGTTCTTGTTTTTTTAATTCAAAAATACACATGCTGGTTTAGTTTTAGTTTAGATTTAGTTTATTGTTTTTGCTTAATATTGAAACTGCTGCTACTAGTTAGCAGGTGACCATAGCACTAAGCTTGGTTGCAAAACCAAGCCAACACTATTTCGAGCCAAATATTTCTCCAAAATTGACTTTAGATCAGGTTATCACCAAATTCGAATGAAGGAAGAAGATGTGCAAAAAACTGCTTTTCGATGTCATTATGGTCATTTTGGGTTTCTTGTTATGCCATTTGGATTAACTAATGCTCCAGCCACCTTTCAAGCATGCATGAATAGAATCTTTTGCAAGCAGCTTAGAAGGTTTGTCTTGGTCTTCTTTGATGATATTCTCATCTACAGTAAAACTTGGGAAGAGCACTTGCAACATCTAGAGATTGTGTTGAAAACTTTACAAGAACAGTCATTGTTTGCTAAGATGTCTAAATGTGAATTTGGGATGAAGGAATTATTGTATCTTGGGCACATTATTGGGCAAGAAGAAGTGAAAGTACACATGGAAAAAATCAGGGCTATCTTAGAATGGCCATCACCAAAAAAACATCACAGAATTGAGAGGATTCATTAGCATATGCACCTATTATAGAAAGTTTGTGAAAGGGTTCTCCAAGTTGAATTATCCACTCACTGATTTGACTAAGAACGATGCTTTCAAGTGGGATGAAGAGGCTGAAAAGGCCTTCCAAAAAATGAAAGAGGTAATGAGTAGTTGTCCCATACTTGCATTACCTGATTTTTCTCAGCCTTTTGGTATTGAATGTGATGCTCCAGGTGGAGTAATAAGGGTTGTCCTAAAGCAATACCAACACCCTATAGCCTTTGAGAGCAAAACGTTGCAGCCTCATGAAAAGATTTACTCCATTTATGACAAAGAGATGTTGGCCATCATGCATGCATTGGCCAAGTTTCGACAATACTTGGTAGGAAACAAGTTTGTGGTGAAAACTGAGCACAATAGTCTAGGGCACTTCCTCAGCCAAAATGATCTAAATGAAAGACAACAAAAGTGGGTAAGCAATATTCAAGCTTATGATTTTGATATTGAATATGTGAAAGGAAAGAATAACATTGTAGCAGATGCATTATCTCGAAGACCTTCTTTTTCTCTCATGGACATTGCCAAAGATTGGAAAAACATGCTACTAGTTGAATATGCCAAAGACAAATTTGCTTGTGATGTATTAGATGGAATCAAATGGGATGATAACTACAGTGTTTTGAATGGGATGATATATTATAAGGGTAGAATTTATTTAGTTCAAGACTCAAAACTCAAGTACAAAATTTTGCAAAAAGCACATGATTCCCCACTAGCTAGCCATCCGGGGATCTTCAAAACTTATAGCCAATTGAGGCAAATATTTTTTTGGAAGGAGCTGAAGGAAGATGTTCAGAAATATGTGAATGAATGTGAGGTATGTAAGCAAAACAAATCAGAACTTACATGCCCAACTGGCCTATTGCAACCATTGCCCATTCCGTAGCAAAAATGGGACAGTATCTCAATGGACTTCATCACCGGTTTGCCCAAATCTTTGGGTAAGGATTGCATATATGTGGTAGTGGATAGGTTGACAAAAATTGCTCATTTCTTTGTTGTTACATCATCTTTTAGTGTTGCACAAGTGGCTAGTATTTTTTTCAAAGAAATCTTCAAATTGCATGGGCTCCCCAAGAGCATTGTTAGTGATAGAGATAATAGATTCATGGGTGCTTTTTGGCAATAACTTTTTAGATTGGTTGGCACTCAATTGACTCCAACTACAAGCTATCATCCACAAACTGATGGACAAACATAAAGGGTGAATCAATGGTTGGAAGGGTACCTAAGAAACTATGTGGGAGAGCAGCAAAAAGCATGGGAAAAATGGCTACACTTGGGTGAGTTTTGCTACAACACCACTTATCATATTTCAATAGGGATGTCTCCTTTAAAAGATTTATATAGTTATGATGCACTTACCTTTTTTGAAATCATCTTTGGTGATAGTAGAGCCCCAAAAGCTAAAGATTGGGTGGAAGAGAGCCAAGACATTTAAAGCTTTTAAAAGACAATTTGCAGGTTGCTCAAAATCAACAGAAACAATATGCAGATAGACATAGAGAAGAAAGGACCTTTCAGGTTAATGATTTGGTATATTTGAGGTTGCATCCATATAAACAAAAATATCTAAAAAATAATGGATCAGAAAAGCTAAAACAAAGATACTATGGACCATACAAGGTAGTTCAGAAGATTGGGGAGGTAGCATATGAATTAGAACTTCCGGAAGCGAGTAAAATCCATAATGTGTTTCATGTTTCTTGTCTCAAGAAAGATCTTGGTCAGAAAATTGTTACTTCAGAAATACTTCCTCCCTTGGATGATAAAGGTCAGCTCACACTTGTTCCGGAAAATATTTTGAAGACAAGGGAAAGGAGATTGAGAAGCAGAACTATCAAAGAATACTTAGTACAATGGAAGGATCTACCAAGTGAAGATGCCACATGGGAAGAGGAGAAGATTTTGCAGCATCCAAATCTGAAATTGCTTGAGGACAAGCAATCTTGGGTGGGGAGGACTGTAATCTCCCCATTCAAATAATTGCATAGCAGGACAATTCCATCAATCCTACTATTTCCCTAGGTTGGATGGATACATTTGGATTTTTAATAAGGGAGAAAATAAATGATGTTCAGACATTAGAAAGGAATAAATATTTAATAATGGAGCTAATTAAATAAATACAAGAGAAAATTGAAGTGGCAATGGAGCATGGAGACACATGGAGATTGTGGGGCCCACACAAGCTAGAATTTCTGTGCCACATGGCATCCTCCTCTTGCAATTTCGAATCCATGGGAAGCCTAATGTTTTTGGATGAGTTAGAAGGATAATACACTTGTCCATATGCATCATAGGTCTAATTTGGAAGCAAATGTAACTTACATGGGAGAGGAAGAGTAAAATGGGAGCTTCTTGGACAATTGGGCTAGATTCCCTAACATCTATGACATCTATGACACCAATGATGGAGATGCTATGACATTTATGACATATTGCAGAACTGAAGGCTGACAGCTGACCATTATGACATGTCAGTTCTAAATATAACATCCAAGAAGGCGCTCATGTGAGTTGGGGAAGCTCAATGGGTCCCTACTTGAATTGGAGGAAGATGGAAGGCCAAGGAAGGGAGGACACATGACAAATCATGAGCACACACCCTAATTCGAATTGGATGAGTTTGTGGATGGATTGGTAACCTTATAAGGCTAAGGATGTTTATAAAATATAGGGATCAACCAAGAGAAGGGCTTTTGATCATTTAAGAAAATTGCATTTGTGAAGAGAGAGAGAGCTAGTGGATGACTAGTTTCTTGCCTTAGCCAATTTCGAGGGTGAAAGATTCCCATCCAAGTTGGTGTTTGGAGAGGCCATTCAGGTCTTTCATGGAGATTTAATGGAGTTTTTATTTGCAGGTGTAAGATATAGGACAGCTCATGGTTTCTTCTAATGCAGCTCACTCACTCAACCATTTCCAGTTTTCATTGCATATTCTTGCTCCTTGAGGGAGGGCAATTTTTGTGAGCTATTGTACTCTTTGGGAGAGCTTCTCATGGTCCATTTATGATTTTAATAAGCTTAATATACTCTTTTATTCATATAAATAAAGTCTTATATCGAAATACCAAGTGGTTGTATGTAAAAGTGATGATTAATGAGCAAACAATGACCATTTCCCCACTATATTGATGTATGCCAATCTAATGTTGATGATTTTGAATGAAAGAATATTTATCTAATATATTTATGATGAATGGACTTCCATTGATGAGTATTACAAGTTTCATGTTCATCACTTAAGCATTTGAAGTCATTTTACTCAGTTTATTTGCATTTGGAAGAGATTTGGTGCCATTTCCCCAAGGGTCGAACTAGTGATTTTGTAGTTGTTTGAGAGAGGCTTATAACAGCCTTTTTAAACTGAATAATTATGCATATGAGACCTTAATAATGTCCCTTAAACATCCTCTTCCCCTGTTCAAATATTTGAGTGGGTTTGGGAGCATTTGGAAAGCCATTTTCAGCTTTTACCTTAGGGGGATTTGAACCCCAATTTGCTAGTGAAGACTCCTACCTTGGACAGAATATTAAAAAAGTTTTCAGAAGTATTTGGAGGGTCATAGATCATCCATAAAAATAATATTCAAGTCTTAATATCCGTCATATACCTTCTCAGAATATTTGGGAGCATTTGGGTCAATTTGGAGACCTAGACATCAAAACTAGTCAAAGGTCGAAATTGGGAAAAAAGTGAAAAATTGGTCATTTTAATAAAAAAATTCTTAAAAGGGACATTACTGTCATGACAATTATAATTCCCTTACAACTCCCCCAAGAATGTTAGACTCCACCTTGGATTCAAATGGGTGAGAGTAGGATGTCATGTGGCATGGAGAATATTGCTTTGTGTGGGTAGCACACCACCAATGTGCCCTCATGACCAAGTGCCACCTTACTTTCCTATTATAAATATTTATTTATCCCCTTTTAATATATTTTTTTCAAGCTAATGTCCATTTGGGGTTTTATAGCTCCCTTATTCCAAATCTAAATGTTTCCACCCCAACCTAGGGAACTAGTAGATTGGCGGAATTTTCCCTTCTAGTGATTTATTTGGATGGGGACATTACACTCTATCATCCCAGAACCCATTCTGCTCTCAATGATTATCCAAATGATCATCCATAGGTCTATAAGAATATCACTCAGCCATCAAATCCATGTCACTCCTTCCAACTGTCCCACACAGCACAAGGAAGGTGTTTCCCTTTACTGATATGCAATTCAGGAAATCGAACCCTTATTGTGCTTACCAATTTGTGCAGTAAGGTTCCACTCCGTTGTATGTTATTGGAGAAACTCCTATAGCATTAACTTATGGATTCTCAAGCATTCAGGAGTAACAAAACTCAATGGGTAAAGGTTCCTATATTTCCCAACCTCTATGCTCACCTACATCCATCTGTTTTCTCTCATATCTACAATTTTCCCTTCCAAATTCGAATTTATGGTTATTCATAGTCTGGTAATTGATGATGAAAAATGGAATGAACAAGAAAAACAAGAATTCTGTGTAGTGTAAAATTTGTTGTCCCAAAATCTGCATAATGAAAAATGGATAATAGACTCCAAAATATATGAGAGGATGTTGGAAAAGACAATTGATATAACTTTTGAACATAGAAGAGAGGACTCTTACAACAATCATAGAAGTATATCCATCCCATGCTTCCATAACTAGATGAGAATACTTTCCTCACTAACCCCACACATGCATCAAATGATTGGATTTAAAAATCAAAAGGAAGTAATTGGCTCATTTAAGGAAAATGAAATTTTGGATGAGTTCTAAGGTATACACTTGGCAATAGATGATTTAATCTCCCATAGGCCCCCTTTCCTCTTCCCGTATAGTGGAATCATAGCCCCTCTAGTGCTCTTTACATAGCCATCTTGGACCATTTTATTATTTTCCAACATAATATTTATATAGCATTCGAATTAGCAAGATAAGCCAACCACACAGTCCATAAAGAAATATTTACATTATACATGCCTAACCATTCACTAGTCATGTCATTGCCTTGAGCTCCGCACTAGAAGTCCATATTAGCATATTTACATAATTTACATGATTTGATTTAATATATTCCAAGTCAAAATTGGGGGTATTATAGTGCTATGGCAGTTGGGGCTAGTGGTTGGAACCCCGAGCACACCTAAAAGGGGTTGTGGCCAATAGAGCCATGAAGGGATTTGTTGTAGCTATGTTGAACATAAGGAAGGCTCTCATCCCAAGTACGTGGATGTTTGGAGTTGTAAATTCCAAGGATATGTGTAATCATCATGTTGACTACCTTTGTCTATCCCTTAATTTGGGGGTGTGAATTTGTTCAACCTTGTGCCCATCATTGACCGTAGGTTGGACCAGAAAGTACTGAGGAATCTATCGTATCGATCCAAAATAATGGTCTGTGGGAGGCCAAAGTGAACCCAACCATGCTCAAAGAAGAGCTTAGCAATGGCCTATGTGGTGATGCTCTTCATATAAGGATTTAAAATTGTCATCTTAGAGAACTAGTCAACAACCACAAATACACAGTTGTTTCCATGCTCGATTGAAGGAAAGCCATACATGTAGTCCATGGAGACATATTATTAAGGTTTGTATGGGGTAGGTAATTGAATGTACAACCCCTTCTTCTTAATGGTAGGTTTGGCAATGGCACGGGCAATGTACGATCTGATGTACTTGCCAAAATCTTGTTGGAGCTTTGGCCATTGGAAGTACTTTTGCATTACTACCACTGTCTTCTCTACACCAAAGTACCCTACCACTTGACTGTAATATGCCTCCTAGATCAAATTCTCACATTCTTCTGAAGGAACATATAGGTGGTTGAGATGGCATAAAAGTTCATCTTGGAGATGAAAGTTTGAAACCGAGCTTCCTACGTGCAATGTCTAACACATAACAACAAATTCAAGGTCGTTGCTATATAGTTGGGTCCACCTGGATATACTGTGCCTTCAAGAGTTGATCACGATAGTCCATGCAACAATTAGAGATCGGTTAAGGCAGTCTACAACTCTATTTGTCCTACTCTTCTGTATTAGTAAATCCGTCCTACGGATAGTTAAATCTACTCAAAGACCAAACCAAGTTCCCACAAGATCAATCTAAGACATAATCAAAACAAATGGTGATCTACTCTCCTAGGTTTAACACATTACAAAAAGCTTATGAATGTTAAGAAGGGATAAAATGATAAGACTCACCTCAAATCTGTTGGTTGTCCTTGCTCCAGCTTCAACTTGATCTCCAAGGATTGGACCTACTTGAGCAAAACAAGAAACAATACTTCCAAACACAAGATGTAAAGGTTCAGATCTAATTTATATAAAATATGGCATGCATCCAAATATATGAAAAAAACACATAGGAGAATAGGTCAAGTTATATTAAAGAGAGCTCAAGAAGATCAAGATACAGTTACCCTTGATGTCCAAGCAATAACTCCTTCTTCCAAGCTCCTCCTCTTGTTATCTCTCCAAATCCTCTAGGGCCATAAGTTTGATGCCTCGAAATGTTCCTCCCTTGGCTCATCGATGGCCTCCTTCTTATAGGATTTGGGAGACCAACCACTTGGAGAGGACGGTGGATCTAGGTGAGTGAATAGTGGATCAAGAGGTTGAACCAGGCCAAAGAGGGAGGATGAGTTAGGATTTGAGAGGAACCCCAATCCCAAGAAAATCTCTTCGAGGATAAGATCCACTTTCCAAGCCAAGAGGTAGTTAAGGGATTTTCGCCCCCATGAACTAAGCAAGACGCGAAAATGTTGAGATTTTCGCGCCCCTGCAAGTATGCAGAGCGCGAAAATAAGGGATTTTTGTGCCTTCCACCACAAGAAGGGCACGGTAATAATGGCAAAGTATGGTCAAATGAGGTGACACTTGGCTCAATGAGTTGGCATTCGGCTGAGGTAAGATGGATTTGTCTCCAAGGACTCCAGATAAGGCTAAGGAGGAGACCAACAAGGTTCAACACTTGTTAGGAGGTTATACCATTAGGTTCTGCATGGTGGTATGACATGAAGACATGAAATGGTGCTCAAAGTGAGACTTTGAGGTATAACACCTTCTTTTACTTGATGTTCAAGTGGAGTTGTTGCAAGTATGTGGACCACTTTCGGTGGTAGTCATTCTATGAAGTTTTCATTGTGTATGCATGAATTGCAAGGGCTTGTGATAATTGTGGATGATCATCTCCTTCCCTAAGATGTAATGTTTCCATTGGTGACATACTTGCACAATGAAATACATCTCCTTGTCATAGGTAGGATATCAATGAATAGAATCAGAGAGTGTCTCGCTATGATAGGCCACTAGATGTCCATGTTGAGTTAGGACTGCATCGATAGCATAGTTAAAGGCATCAGTATTAATATCGAAAGTTTGTTGCATGTCTAATAGAGTGAGGAGTGGAGTTGAGTAGAGGCGTCATTTCAAATCCTCGAATGCATCCTATTGAGACATGCCCTAAACAAATTTTGCTTTGGCTCCACCCTTGGTCACTTGGATCAATGCCCAAGGAATATGAGAGAACCCCAACACAAACCTTTAGTAAAAGTTGACAAGGCCCAAGAAGCTACGGAGTCCTATTAGAGTTTTCAAGGCTAGCAAATCATGAATGACTTGGATCTTGGTCGAGTCCACATGCACCACATGTTCATTGACAATGTATCCTAGATATTGAATTCCCTCCATGCCAAATGAACATTTATCCAAATTTGTGTATAACTTGTGTTGTCGCAGGGTGCTCAGGACCTGCTAAATGTGCTACAATTGTTCCACTCAAGTTCTGTTGAAGATGAAAATTGTATTCAAATATACAACCATGAAGGGGTTTGTGAACGAATGCAAGATATCATCCAACATTCTCATGAATTTTGTTGGATCATTGGTTAAGCCAAAAGGTATAACCAACCACTCTAAAAGGCCTTCTTTAGACTTGAAATTTCTCTTACATGCATCGATTTGCTCGATCGAGACTTGGTGTTATCCTGACTTCAAATCAATATTGTTGAAGAAATTGGCACCCTTAAGCTAATCAAGAATACTATTAATCCAAGGGATTGGGTATCAATTCTTGATAGTGATTTTTTTCAAGGCTTTGTAATCGATACAAAGTTTCCATGTACCATCCTTCTTCTACACCAACACAATTGGACTCTCGGTACAAGGTGATGAGCTTTGTCAAATGTGGCCCTTTTGGATGAGCTCTTGAATCTGGCGTTTTATTTCCTCGTTCTGTAAAAAAGAGTGTTTTTATATTAATCCATTAGGTGAGGGAAAATCATGCATCAAATCAATTGAGTGTCTGACCTGGAAGTGCAAAGGCACCCCTTTAGCTGAGGCAAGGGTATTTATGTATTCTTCTACAATCTTGTCCACCTGCTTCTATTGTGTAAAGAGACATTGAGCTAAGATTGTGGCGAACACATTGACCTTCCTTCCACCTTCTAGTCGAACCATGAAGAGGACAAATTTCCTAGTCCGAAATATCACCTTTCAACACTAGTTTGTTGAGATCAAGGAAATTCTAGTAGTAGAAACTACCTCGGGTACACCATAGAGTTGGCCTCCCAAAGTAACAATGAAACTATAAGGCTAGGATTCATAAATAACACGGAATTTCCACATATAGGGTGTAATGTACCCAAACCAACTTTAGGCACACTAACTCAAACTTATGAAAACTTAGACACACGAAGGATAAGCTGGGCACAAAACTGACTACTTTTGGTTAGAAATAAAAAAAAATTGAACCCCAAACACCTCTAGACCTTTCAAAATATTCAGGAATGGCTTCTATGGTATACTACATGTTAAGGATATCTGTTGGCCAACAAATGGTTCCGTTGCTTCTTTTGCTGTGTAGTGAAATTTGCGGGTGTGAACCCGGTAGTCAAGAAATCAATGATGTCTTAATAATATTCATCGACAACCTATATAGCAAACAACTATGCATCGGGCAGATTGTCCTCGAGATTCGTAGGCTCCTCTCCTAACTCGATCCTTGATAGATGATCAGGTCCTAAATTCAATCTACCTGGCTTAACAACAATTTGAAACTCATACTCCTGAAAGAGTAGTAACCATCTGCATATGCGCCCCCATAACACTGGCTTATTAACCAGGTATTTCAAAGCAGAATGGTCAGTGAACATAGAGAAATGCGCACCAAGCAAGTAGTGCCTGAACTTTTGCAACGCGTAGACCATAGCGAGTCCTTCTCGCTCAGTAGTCGTATAGTTCTTCTCAGCGGATGATAACTTTCTTCTTGAAAATGCAATGGGATGATCAACACCTCCTTCTCCTGGCTGAGCAAGAACGATACCCAATGCGATACATGAAGCATCCACATGTACATGAAATGGATTCTCCTAGTCTGGAAAAACTAGGATTGGTGCAACGACCATCTTTTCTTTTAATGTATCAAATCCTTTTTCACAGTCCTCATTCCAATTGAATGGTACATCTTTCTTCAGCAGCTTCTCCATAGCTATGGTGATCTGTGCATACCCTTTTATGAATTTTTTGTAGTAGCCAGTATGCCCCAATGTAGTGCGCAACTGCTTGACTAAATTAGGTGTAATGTCCCCATCTTAACCCTATTGCATTAATATTGTAAATGATGTAAATATTGTTATTTAGTCATGGTGAGGAGCTCAAGGCCAAGGCCCCGCCATTGATTTATCGTTTTATGTATCGGCAATTAGAATAGATGCATATGGTTCTTGTGTTAGCCGTGCACAATGTAAATTCAGACACCATGTAAATATGCAATTTTAATGAAAAACTCACAACCAGCTATGCAATGCAACAAAGAGATGGGGCATGATCTTACAAGGAATAGGGAGGAAAAATAACCAAACCCTTGAGCCAATGGAGTCAATCCATGTGTCAATGAGAAAACCCATGAGATCCCAACTACCTATTTTGGCTTATGCCCCAATCATTAAATTCTTCCCAGAGTTGGTTGAGGCAGTTAATGCCTTGGGAATGATGAGGTATGGCAGCCAATTTCGGGTATGGGCAAGCCATCAATCTGAGAATTCGAATTTCTGCTTGCAAGGCAAGAAATCACCCACGTTTTGCCTTCCCAAGCCATTCTGAACCACGGTCTTTCCTCTCACACGCAGCCTGGGGCGAACTAGGGTTTTTCCTTCACGTTTTCACTATTCTCTGCATTCTTCCATGCCTGGGAACTCGTTCTTGGTTAGCATAGTGGCTAGGAGAAGAGAACCACGATTTTGTGGGGGTTTATAGAGGTCATTTTTCCCCAAAATTCCCATGGACGTTTTTCTGTAAACGATTATGCTCCTGGGGTTGTTTTCCCCTTTTCCAATTTTCGTTTTGGGCTTTCCCACATTTTCTGAACTGGTGGAATTCCCATCGTTGGGCATTCTACTGCAAAAACACCCAGCCCTTGCATTTCTAGTTGTTATGTCCCTCCCTGTCTAGTTTGAACCTGTAAGCAGGAGATTCAGGAGTGGAAGAGGACAGATTTGGCTTGATGAGCCCAATGAAGTATCCATAGCTCAATGGTTGAGCCACTAGCCTAGTAATTCACTTCTACCCCTCTCTTAGCAGCCTGAGAAACCCAACTGCTGATTGGCTTGGCTGATTCTAGTGTATCCTTGGCTATGTGAGAGCCTGTTTTCCCCCTTTTTCCTTGTGGAGATCATGCCCAGCTTGGGGGTGGCAGTGGTGCTAAGAGATTAAGGAGCACACTGGCCTACAGTTGGGTGGAACGTTGCAGAAGCGTAGCTGGTTGCTCAGGGATTACTTGGTTTAAGATAAGTATTCTCCTTTGATAATTTGATATTGCTTAAATTGATGAATGGCCTGAAAATCTGGAATGTATGATGGATGTATATTGTAATCAAATTCTGTTGTGTATTCAAATGTTTATGCATTTTCATTTCTCCATCTATAATTTGTATGAATGCTTATTTGTTTAGGTATGGGTCTAGATGTCCAGTATTATTATTATTAGTGTCCTCTCCATAGCCTTGTAGGATAGGAGGGACATTACAATTTGGTATCAGAGCTGCTGGTTGCAGCATTGGGCCTTTATGGGGCTACCTATCATAGGTGCAGAGGTAAGTATGCTTCCTGCTCAACACTGAGAGGAATTCTCTTCCGAAATTGCGGAAGGATTCCGCGAATCGTTCCGCAACGCGGAAGAGTTCAGCGAGTGGGCCTGAAATTTGCGGAAGGGTTTCGCGAACCGCCCCGCAACTGCGGAAAGAATTCCGGAAAGTCTTCCGCAACTGCGGAAAGAATTCTGGAAAGTCTTCCGAAATTGTGGAAGGGTTTCGCGAACCACCCCGCAACTGCAGAAAGAATTCCGGAATGTCTTCCGAAGTTGCGGAAGGGTTCCGCGAATCTTCCTGCAATTGCGGAAGAGTTTCGCGAACCGCCCCGAAACTGCAGAAAGAATTTCCCAGTGTCTTCCGAAACTGCAAAAACATTCCGTGAATGGCTCCGCAACTGCGGGAGCATTCGCCGAATCGCTCCGCAACGGAAGCATTCTGCGAATGGCTCCGCAACTGCGGGAGCATTCGCCGAATCGCTCCGCAATGGAAGCATTCCGCGAATGGCTCCGCAACTGCGGGAGCATTCGCCGAATCGCTCCGCAACTGCGGGAGCATTTGCCGAATCGCTCCGCAACTGCGGAAGCATTCGGCAAATTGCTCCGCAATTGCGGAAGCGTTCGGCGAACCGCCCCGCAACGGCGGCAAAGATTTGTAAAAATAAAAATAAAAAAATGAGGGCGCTGCCCTCGACCCGCCCTGCAGTGGCGCAAGGGGGAAAGCCCCCTTGACCCCCGTCATCCCCGGAGACAGTCATTGAAAGTGTGAAATGCACTCTTGGGATGAGGAGCACAGATTGCATAAAGGATGGAATTCTCAGCAAGAGAAATTGGTTGTAATATCCATTATGGAAGATGAAAGGGAAAATGCCTCACCTTAAAACTATTTCTGTTTATAGCATAAGAATTGCATGGTTGGAAAATAGCAAGAATGAATGATTGCACATATGTATATGTTGAATTGCTAATTCATGATAATATCATAGCTAATGATTGCTTGTATGCTTGGTAGGGAAGCCAAGGAAAGGATTAGCTATGATGTGGATGAGGAACTCCATGATGGAATGAGGAATTGAGGAGAATTCCTTAACTCCACTATTGCTATTGTTTTTGTATTTTACAAAGTTATGGCATAGGAATGTTGGAAATGCAAAAGGGATAGATAGATGGCATATTGCACAAGTGCATGTGAAAATGTTTTTGCATGTATATGATATTGCATATTGGTAAAAAGTGAGGATTTACATGTGCAATGAGCCACTTAAGATCAAATGATGGTGGTTGCTAATAATTAAGTTGTGTACGTATTGGTTGTAGGACTAGAGACAACCGAAACATGGCTAAAGGATGTGGATGATGATTGTTGCATACAACCTTATGAAGAGAGGATGGTGCAACAAATCCATGATCATGATGTTGGAAAAGGACGGAGTAGCCTTGGTAAGAGGCCAATCGATCAGGTAACATCAAGCGATATTAATAACAGCCATGCAGGTAAGGGTTAACGATGCTTAATTGCATGAATGTTGAAAGAGGATTTGGTAGGATCCCTTCAACTACAGTTAAACTATGATTATTTGGTTTGCATGTGGTATTGAGTGCCTAAATGTGAATGTTAACCTACCAAGTATGGTCAGGTGTGGGTAAATGAAGGCAAGGAGCCTTACACCCTATAGTTTCTAGAAACCTCAATGCATTCATATCATGCCATTTGTGAATATTGGTTGTGAGTTTAGCAACCAAAGCAACTGAGGACTTAAGGATCTGTCATGGTAGTGCACGTTGTACGTAGTAATCATGGTTAGGCCATAGTATGTTTGAATGCATAGTATTTATGAAATCATGTAAGATGGCATTGAAGACATGTGCATTGAAATATTCGGTAAATGTTGTAAATACGCATGCATGTGTAGGTACACATGTTGAAAAGCGTTGTGTGAATGCATGAGTGTAACATATATATATGTTTCAATACAGTTAGATAATAGATGAAATGGTGGACTATTGCTAATCCTGAGACCATTTCATAAGCTGCTATGAATATAGGAGGATGATTGAATACAGAAGGTAGAAATGTGATGGGCTACCAGAGCGCTCTGTTGGAAGGGCAGAGCTGCATGGAATATGAAGTAATGAGTATTTACAGTTATTTAAATTGCATGGATAGTGTGACTATGTCTTGCAATTTTATTGTAATAAGGATGCATATATAGAAATGTATATATACTTCATTGCATTTCAAATGTTAAACAGCTGAAGGTGTTTGAATTATTGAGTATTATAATTCTGAGATCACTTCAGTGACTGTTATGGCAATGAATGGTTATGTGCATAGATACTCACAACATGTTTGGCTAATTGAAGTTTCAGTTTTCAGGTAGAAAATTCTTGCGTATGGCAATGAGGATAAGTCCATAGTAAAGACCGATATCTACCATGTGCAGAAGCCAAAGGTTATGAGAAGGTTCTCATGGTTGTAGATTTATGCATGAAACATATCTGAAAATTGTTTGGTTTAAGTTTATGAGAATAGTCTCATAGTTGTAAATCAAATTTTTGTAGGAAAACATATTTACAAATTTCAGATTTGAGAATTTGCTTATAATTGCTAATGACTGTTTGGGCTTATATAGAATTGTGTCAGGAGGACATGTTGTAGGTGGATGTTCATGTATGGTAGCAAGGGTGAGACCATAATGGGCAGAGTGATACCACTTACAAGAGCCAAACAAAATGAGGAGGGCCTCATTGCTAAGCAAATCAATTTCTGTAGGAGACAGAATTGTAAATTCATATTGAATTTAATTATTAATGCTATTGATCGGTTATGGAACAATCATATTTGAAGCTTATTGCTAAATGTTGCTGACTATTTGGCTATTTGATAAAGTGTGCTAGGATGACACATTGCAGGAAGATCATGTGTGATGACCTGTAGAAGCCAAACTAGATGGGAAAGACCCCATGCTTTAGAAATGGGTTTCGGGTAAAACGCCATTGATAATGTCTAAGCCAAACCGCATGTCGGTAAACCATGAAAGTGAGATGGTAAAGCTATGCCCAGAAGGCATGTGAGACACATATGCAAAATGAATGAGTATTCTATAACCCTAGACAAGAACATGCATGTCTAAATTATTAGGGTTAATATGCAGAGCATGCTCTATCTTATTTCTATCATTGCAAACTTCTTGAGTATGATTAGCGCCCACATGGCGCACATCAGAAAGGGGGTGCACACCTTTTCTGGTGCTGGGTCATGTTAGGGTTTTCAATATTGACTACACCTTAAGGGAATGGATGCATTCCTGGTGTTTCAATACTTGGTAGTGAATGATATGGAACGTGGTTAAGAATTGAACAGCAATACTGATGAGCTTGCTTATCCTTCTTGTATTGTCAGCCTACACAGATGCAAATTGATACTGCACATTAAAAGGGAAAGTGAAGAAGGGTACGCAAAGGGACTGTATGGGAATTGGAAACCTTTCTATGCTCACGCGAAATATTACCAGAAGGATGGACAGGCCTGAAGGGCTGTGAAATAAGAAAAGGTATCATCCTTGTGTAAATGGGGGTCATGTTAACCTGTAGTCAAGGAAGTCACCTATAAGGTTCCTAAAAGGAACCACCGATTTGCACAAGAGAAGGAGTGGTATCCTTGTATAAATGAAGAGTTGATGTGTGTGAAGGGTTACGGTGCAAAAAGGTGTGGTGGCATTGGTAAAGGCATAAAATATCTACTGGGACAGCAGTGGGAGGGCGGGCACCAAGGACTGACTGAAAACCCTGAGATGCCTATGGCTCCATAGTAGAGCCTTGACCTATAATGGTTGGTGGTGCAGTTCCTTCCATTGGTCGATGACCTAGACGAATGTGCTGGCTCGGCACTGGAGAGGGCCAACCAGGTATGGGACTGGTTGGGCACCACCAAATGCTTGGTAAATCCAGCCGATGGGGAGGCGTACTGGTTAAGCATTAGCTATATCCAAGTCCATAGGCGATCCCAAGGCTTGCAAAGCGAAGCAGGATCCTGTGGACTAGAGGGGAAACGCCCAATATAGGAATGCAAGACCCTGAAAGACTATAAATTACTGGTAAATCCAGAGAGTAAATGAGTGGGCGATATAAATTATTAAGAAATCCAGGGAGTAGCTGGTTGAACGCTATAAAGTTCTTGATAAGTCTAGAGAGTGACTAGTTGGGCATTAACTACTTGATATGGTAAAGTAGCGTGTACGCTGGCCCAACGCCCCTTAAACAATTGATAAAACCAGTCGGAGCACTGGCCTAGCATATTGCTAAAGGAAATGATTGATAAACCTAGTTGGCGTACTGGCCTGGAATTGCCTATTCGAATGATTGTGGAGTAGCCTACGTGCTGGCCCAACATTTGTTATTGTGTTCACGGGAAATCCAAGGCTCGTAAAGCAAACAAGGATCCCGTGGGATAAAGTAAAGACATCCAATACAGATAAGTATTCAGTTACCTTGCAGCTTCTTGCTTATGAATATACATGTGTATATGATTTGGTTATGATTTCCTAAACTCTTGATTAGAGATAAACCCTATGAAAATGAACTAAACATGTCAATTGATTCAATGTTTGAGTGTAGGTATTGCTGGAAGCAAGGATTATGAAGGCATCCTAGAGATGCATGTGGACATGTGACCGTCCTAAAGAGCTCAGTATGAGCAGTATTGAAAGATGGTGCTAGTGGATACAAGTGAATCCTAGCAGCCAAAGGTTCTATAGGCAATAATGGGAAGGGTGCGTTAGCTGAAAGTCCATATACAAACCTTAGACACTAAGTGTCATAGCCAAGAAAGGAAAGTCAAAGCATTCACATTGAAGTGAAAAAGACTAAGGAGCATGAAACCACAGCGATGGTGTAGCTCCATAATAGAACAAGACTAAGAGGGAGAAACCCCTACTCTTCTCTTTCCTTTTGATTGAAGCATTTGTAAAACAAAATATTGTTGAATGTATATCATGGCTGAAAATAGATTGTGTTTAATTGCTTGAGATGAATTGTGAATGCTGAAATAATAAATTTCCTGTGAAAGGATGAACATGAATGAGTTCATGTGTATGTTGGGAAAGCATGAAAAGTGTGGAAGTCCCATGAATAAAGCATGGACATTCCATGACAATTGGAAAAATAACTGACTAATCTTAATGTTTATGTTATGCTTGTCCTAACAAAGAATTCCCATGATGAATTTCACAAGCAAGAAAGTGAAACAATTGGTTGCAGCCGACACAAGAAAGTGTTGCTAGTAAGCAAAGTGTGTTCAGTTGTGCCTATTGACCATGGCAATAGACCGAGGGCTATTAGAGTTGGCTGAAAGTCTTCTTCAAACAATTGCCAGGACCCAAGAAAATCTTGGGGAGATGCTCAAGCTACAAAGGCAACAGAATGAGATAAACCATGAGGCTTTGCAGGACTCTATTCATCTGCAAAAAGAGATAAAAAGCATTCTGGGAGCAATCAACAAGGGAAAGGAAAGTGGATCAATGAAGAAGCATTCATCCAGTCGTCCGATTAAGAAACGTTCCAGGTGGGAAGACTCAAAGGAAATGGACCGGGAAAAGGTAAAGCCGCCAATGAAATGTTGGGGATGTGGAGGAAATCATTGCCTCCGTGACTGCCCAAAAAGAGAAGATCGAGAGGGTAGCAACAGTAAATTCCCCGGGTTCGTGGACCCGTTGGAAGGAAAAGAAAAGGAAGGAATTGTTTTTGGAACGATGTCCTCATGCAGAGCTAGAAGGTTCCAGCCAGCAAGAGCAGTTTGTAAAGACCAAAGGACTTAGTCCTGAAAAACCCAAGTAAAAAGGTGAAATGCAGGACAAACCTACCACATTTTGTGTATTTTGGACATATGTAAAGTGGGTATTTATTTTCCAAAGCGTTGGAACACCGAGGACGGTGTTATTCCAAGGGGAGGGGAATGTAATGTCCCCATCTTAACCCTATTGCATTAATATTGTAAATGATGTAAATATTGTTATTTAGTCATGGTGAGGAGCTCAAGGCCAAGGCCCCGCCATTGATTTATCGTTTTATGTATCGGCAATTAGAATAGATGCATATGGTTCTTGTGCTAGCCGTGCACAATGTAAATTTGGACACCATGTAAATATGCAATTTTAATGAAAAACCCACAACCAGCTATGCAATGCAACAAAGAGATGGGGCATGATTTTACAAGGAATAGGGAGGAAAAATAACCAAACCCTTGAGCCAATGGAGTCAATCCATGTGTCAATGAGAAAACCCATGAGATCCCAACTACCCATTTTGGCTTATGCCCCAATCATTAAATTCTTCCCAGAATTGGTTGAGGCAGTTAATGCCTTGGGAATGATGAGGTATGACAGCCAATTTCGGGTATGGGCAAGCCATCAATCTGGGAATTCGAATTTTTGCTTGCAAGGCAAGAAATCACCCACGTTTTGCCTTCCCAAGCCATTATGAACCACGGTCTTTCCTCTCACACGCAACCTGGGGCGAACTGGGGTTTTTCCTTCACGTTTTCACTATTCTCTGCATTCTTCCATGCCTGGGAACTCGTTCTTGGTTAGCATAGTGGCTGGGAGAAGAGAACCACGATTTTCTGGGGGTTTGTAGAGGTCATTTTTGCCCCAAAATGCTCATGGACGTTTTTCTGTAAATGATTATGCTCCTGGGGTTGTTTTCCCCTTTTCCAATTTTCGTTTTGGGCTTTCCCACGTTTTCTAAACTGGTGGAATTCCCATCGTTGGGAATTCTACTGCAAAAACGCCCAACCCTTGCATTTCTGGCTGTTATGTCCCTCCCTGTCTAGTTTGAACCTGTGAGCAGGAGATTCAGGAGTGGAAGAGGACAGATTTGGCTTGATGAGCCCAATGAAGTATCCATAGCTCAATGGTTGAGCCACTAGCCTAGTAATTCACTTCTGCCCCTCTCTTAGCATCCTGAGAAACCCAACTGCTGATTGGCTTGGTTGATTCTGGTGTATCCTTGGCTATGTGAGAGCCTGTTTTCCCCTTTTTCCTTGTGGAGATCATGCCCAGCTCGGGGGTGGCAGTGGTGCTGAGAGATTAAGGAGCACACTGGCCTACGGTTGGGTGGAACGTTGCAGAAGCATAGCTGGTTGCTCAGGGATTACTTGGTTTAAGATAAGTATTCTCCTTTGATAATTTGATATTGCTTAAATTGATGAATGGCCTGAAAATCTGGAATGTATGATGGATGTATATTGCAATCAAATTCTGCTGTGTATTCAAATGTTTATGCATTTGCATTTCTCCATCTATAATTTGTATGAATGCTTATTTGTTTAGGTATGGGTCTAGATGTCCAGTATTATTATTATTAGTGTCCTCTCCATAGCCTTGTAGGATAGGAGGGACATTACATTAGGTGTCGGCAAATTTACAATGACTATGATCTTCACAGGATCAACCATCAAGCCTTGTTTGCACACAATGTGTCCCAACAAAATTCCATAGGGAACACAAAAAACACATTTCTTCAAATTCAATGAGATTTGATGTTGTCTACATTTTTCTAGCATCATCCTGAGGTTCGCGGCATGGTTCTTCAGTAACCCAAAAATGGTCCAATCATTGAAATAAACCTCTAAAAACTTATGTAAAAAATCTTTAAATGCTGCAACGACCACTCTAGAAAATATAGCAGGTGCGTTTTTTAGTCCAAATGGCATCAATGTGTACTGGAACGACCCCCATTTTGCAGCAAAAGTAGTCTTGTGCCTATTTGCGCAATAATCCTGATCTGATGGTAGCTAGAGAATCCATCAGTAAAAGAATAAGTCTCATTCCCTCCAACATTGTCTAGCACTTCATTTGTGAAAGGGGTAGGAAATGGGTCATGCATTGAAGTGTCATTTAGCTTCCTGATATCCACAAAAATCCTTATCTCACCCTTCATTTTCTTATCCTGGATAACCATCAGGCTGATCCACTCAGATTCTTCAACTGGCTCAATGATCCCTGCATCAAGCATCTTATCGAGTTATGCCTTAACTCGTTCTTTATAGCGTGGGTTCAATCTATATGGTCTCTGCTTCATAGGTTTTGCGCCAGGCTTAAGAGGAATTTTCATCACTCCTAAGTCTCCCAAAATGCCTTTCATCTATGTGAACTTGGTCGAGAATAATTCTCTATATTCTTGGAGAATGCCCACGAACTCCTCAACTGTGTCTTCATCCCAATAGTCTCCGATAGCTGCGAAATTTGGCTCTTCACTGGTGCCAATGTTCACTTGTCTTGTTTTCATAGGTCCACTCATATCTAGAATTTCCAATGGAGGTCCTTCTACCTCGCACGATCCTTCTGACTCAGGTGTTTGTATATTGCGCGGGTCCTCCTCATCACTATTTTCTTTATTATCGTGATCCTTAGTGATGTGATAACAATCAAGAGCATGCTCTAGCTGTTCTTCCCATTCTGGTTGTAGGCGCACAGGTACACTGTTTGCTCCAAAGAATTCTTCTAGGGTCATATTTCCCTGAGTGCAGTCTGGTCCGAATATTTTTTCCTTAAGAACCTGCAATGCATCATTGATGCTTGGATGTTCATATTCGAAACTGAAATCTTATTGGAAGCTCACAGTTAGGCCAGACCAATCCACTGTGCCTCTGCACAACTCCAAGTCTAGGTACCATTTCTTCGGAATCGGTTCTTCCAACGTGTGTACAAACAGATGCACCCATTCTGTCTGTGGCCTTTCCTTCCATGCTGCTGAGCAGACCCGAATATGCTCCCTTGGATCTGTCTGTCCATTATATTTCTCAAATGATAAGGTAACCTTATCAGCAAACTGGATTTGCATCTTAATTCTGCACTAATCCCATATTGTCAGTGTCTGCTTATGCTTGGCCCACCATCTGGCAGGTGTATCGCGCAGTATTATGTCTAATGCCTTCAAGCGATGTTCTTCTGCAATTGCTGTAGTATATTCATTAATAAAAGAATAAACGTTAGAGAAACCATCATAGCCGGGGATTGAGCTTATCTCCTTTCCAATCTAGCGCAAAGACTTTGTGATCCGCGCGCATCTCCTGGCAGATACTTCATGCAATCTACTTTGCCAATTTTCCAGTCCTGCATCAGAGTTGGAAATGCAAGAACTGTCACAACACCAACTGAGTGTCCCATCCACAGTTGGATTGATATAATCAGCAGTATTGGTTGTCATCTTGTAAATACGGTCCAAGTCTTGGGCTCTGGATTCCTCCTAAATCGGTTCAACATATCGTTCGCCCTGTGAGGGATCCAGCGGCATGATGACCCTGATATCGTTGCCTTCAAATATCATTTTCATGGTTTTCAAATTGATAATGGTGGAGTTAGTCATTGCCCAATCGATAACCAGCAGCACTGGATAAGGATGGCTATCATCCACGATCTCGATCACCTCGAAATCTGCATAGCTGCGCACACCGTCAATGTCAACGATAGTATTGGGTAACCTCCCCAAAGGCATAACTATCTCTTGATTAGATATTCTTAACTGTAGAGGTGACCATTATAACTTGGGTTTGCCCATCTGATGCCATGTCTGCTTGGTCAAGACATTTACTTTGGATCCAAGATCAAGAATGATCTCATCCATCTCATAGTCCCCAATCTGAGCAGTTAACCTCATTTCCCTCCCTATTCTTTTGGGACTCCTGATGTTATGGACTGCGCCCTGCGCAGCCCCCTTCTCACTGCGTGGCTCGTACTGACTGAGTAATTTTTCAAATTCCATGAAAGCATCTGCGCTATTCAATAACTTCATGCAACTCCGTAGGAATTGCGCAACAGAGGTCCCTGTATCTGTTGCAGTGCTCGTCTGATCAATTGATACTGGCATATCCTCTATTTGTGGTATTTCACTGCGGAGCGGGATTCTCGTCGACTGAGGTTCTGACTCTCTAAGGATATCCCGCGCTTCTATAAATGCTCCTTTATTTTTCTGAAGGTCCAGACCTGGTGTTCTCCCAGGAGCTTTTCTAATCCATACTGGTTCACCAGGATTTTGCATAGGATCACGCGTTCCAGAAGTCGAAGCTTCTACGCCTCCATCTCTTCCTGTATCAGTGCCACTGCGCGTTACTACGTTTACACTTGGATCCATAGTTCTGCTCTCTGCTACGATCAACTGAATGTTGGGATTCGATGGTTTTGTCCTTCTCCGTTTCTGCATTTCTACCTCAAGCACAGGACAGTCTTCAATAACATTCTCAAATGATTTACAATAATTGCAGGTAGTGCATGGGTTGGTACAATCCATGACCTGGCTGGCCATAGTTATAACATATTACCTGGCCGCGGCCTCTTCCTTGCGCCGGGCCGGCATTTCTTCCTCGCTCGCGGTATCCACCACCATGGCCTCTATATCCTCCCTGACCATAGTGGGTGTTTTCTTGTTTCGGCTTATTTTCTTCTTGGACGCGGTACATTCCAGCACCTCACATCATTTCCATATCGCGCTTTCTTTCATTCTTGAGCTCATATGCACAACAATTGGATTCATCATGTCCAACTGATTACATAAATTACAATACAAGCTCTTAGGTGTCTTTACATATTTATGTATGAGATAGCCTGTTTCCTCTGCTTCTGCAGATTTCACACCATGGCGCCTGATTGTGATTCATATTCATTGGGTTTGGTGCGCCACTGTCAAGATAATCTTGAAATAGAGGGCAATGTTCTCTTGTGTGGCCCTCTCCTTTGCATCCTGTGCACCAAACTTCACGTTTGTGTTCATATCTCTGTTCTTTTCCATTCTTCATACCTTGCAATTCTAATGTCAAGGTGGTCAACTAGTTCTGGATTTGTGACATCCTAGAACTACTTTCTCCAATCGGTGAAGCCTCCAACTTCATTGCGATCTCTAAGGCCTCTGCCTGCGACGCAACCTTCTGTTGCATCAATGGTTGTCTGATATGGGGCAACAACACAGCGATGAACCATTCCTGGTGCTATTGCGGAGCTATAACAAAGCTCACTCGGTCTAATAATGTCTTAAATTTTTGGTCAAATTCCCAGACTGATTCAGTAGGTTTCTGCTTATTTCCTTTAATTCAGTTATGCACTGTGATTCTAATTTCGGCTTTTTAAACTTTGCTGCGAGCGCAGCCTTAATTTCTGTTAGGGTTCTCGGCTATGCCTGAGAATATTTCGTAAACCAATGCAAGGCGCAGTCTCTGAAAGTGGTGACGAGTTGCGCTCTCTTCACAGCATCATCCTGGATCTACTTTACACTCCATACGGCTTCACATAGGAACCAGTGCTGATCAGGGTCTTCTAGACCCGTTCCTTTGAATATCGGTAGTTTTATATCGTTATCGATCATTCTCCTTCCTGTTTGTGCAGCGCTCTGAGTAGTGCTGACTATCTGCGCGGAAAAAATAAATGTGGTACTTAGGATAGTGCTAGGAATACTACTCTGCGGAATATTCTGAGATTGGGTATTCTGAACTGGACTAGCCTGAGTCGGAATGGCCTGAGCACCTACTCCTGTGGTGTTATCAGTATTGACGTTATGTGGGGTGGGATGCGCTACACCCGTAGCGGGTGGGTTCTAATCTAGGGGTGGCGTGGTTTCTGCAACCGATGGATTCTGAGGTGTGATAGGGTGGATGGTGGCTGATGACGGCGCGGTCTGATTGTTGAGGTCACATGGGAGTTCGGTATTCACGCGAAGTCCAGGTCCTCTTGGATTCTTTTCTTTATTAAACTTATATCTCTTTCCACTTCTCAAATTATGTGTCTCTTCGTCAGAATCACTAAAAATGGTATTGACCATGAGGCATATTCAAAAGTATTACTGCATTCTTAAAACGCCTTTCTCAACTAAAAGCATTTTAATGTATAGATTGAGATTGTTCATGTACTTACCTCTGAATCCTTTGAAAAGTATGCTTCGGCTTGACTGTAGGACTTCAGCGTGTCTACAGCAAATTCGGTCACAAATCCTTCAAGTATGATATCAACCTAGAAGTTGACTGCTCACGACAGTGGGCTATCTATTGCCTTAAGCTGTGTTGTGAGCTCTAGAGTCCACTCTGTAGGTACTCCTCCTTGAAAACAGGTTTTATTTTCTGCTAGTCGCAATATCCACGCGTGTAGCTCGTTTGGGAATGAAGCCCAAAAAATCTCGTGAATACCTCTCCACAAGTATATGTTCAACCACTGCACGTTTGATAGATGCGGATGTCTGTTCTCTTTCTTTGTGAAATCTCTCTCGGTCTTATCACACCAATCCGAGATCTCCTTCTTTTCGGGATGCTAATTATCTGAACCCAACGAGAACTGGTATTCTTCGTCACACATTACTTTTCCAAATATACTATCGCATCACTCATCTTAGCCGAGCAACGGAACCATTTGTTGGCGTATATAACTGAGCTAGAGGTTTCTAGTGTAGACCCAGGTACTTCGCGGTTCAAGGAACCAGCAAAACTCCTATTCACTGGCCCTTTCGGCAACAGACTGCGAACAGTCTGAGGTCTCACCCGAGGAGAAGCTGAGGGGGCGGTTGCAGAATCAAGTTTCCACAGCCTAGTGATGCGAGCGTTTATAGCGACTGACAGATAATGCGATAGGGACTCTTACTGCGGACAATTGACTGCGCGAAGCCTCTACTTTGCGGTGGGTACTTCATCAAACTGGGGTGTCGCACACCCAACGCATTCAAGGACTGCGCAATGTTAGAATCACTTCGCGTTACGACGATAAGCTATTTATCAGCTTATCTTGTAGCACTCAAAATGGGTCGGCGCGTCAACTAGACTGCACAACTACTTCAGGACTTGACCAGCTCTAATCAGTCCTTACTTGACAATCCTGATCCATTCCTCAACATTTAGCCACTATTTTTATGGCGTATTTACTTGCACAAAGTACACAGTACTGCGTGTTCAAACATTATGCTCAGATCCAGTGCTTAACTATGTGATTATCCACAGATTCATACATTCAAAGACTTAGATGATCGGAATATCTAACATTCATCCATTCATGCATTACTTAACATATTACTCCCATCAATTCCTGCAGCGAATACACATAAAAGAAATCACATAACAGATAGCAATGGCATCAAACATCCATACTAAGCAAATGAACAACGCATCAACACAATCAATCACACTACACAAGATTTAACGTGGTTCACCCCCCGGATGGAGGCTACGTCCACAAGAACGGTTGTTAATATTGATCTCTTTGGGAAGGGTACAACCGTTCTTAGTCTGCGCACTCAGCTGCAGACTCTCTTCTCTCTCAGATAGGTCTCTGCGCACTCAGCTACAAAGCCTTTACAATGGCTTCCAAGCTTAAGATTCTACAATAATCAATATCAATCAAAATGAAGAGCTACCCCTTTCCCATACAAAATTGTGCCTTATTTATAGATCATGCTCATAGGTCATGTCTTTACAATCCGTAGGCCAAAAACCCTTAGGTTTACAAAATGGTTACAGTTTCCAGCTCATCGAGCTAGATGGCGCCTGGTAGCGAATCTTCCATCATGGCCTACCCTTCACGCATGCCCACGTCGCTATCGGCCTTCCTGTCGCATGTGTGCCAACATGTCGGTTTCGCCGAGCCGTTCTTCCTCTAATGACCTCGTGCGACTGGTTCAGGTAGTGGTATCTCTTACGTGTGCGACCAGTCGCTTTCTTCCCGATCCGCTCCTGCCCACCGCTTGGCACTCCTAGAGCATCTTTACCAAAAATAGACCGTCGATGGTCTATCCGCAACACGTGCCATCTTCCTCGTCCAACACTCTTCCCTGATGGATCCCTGTAGACTGGACACTTCGCGGCACTACATCCTCACAGCACCGATCTTCGCAGTTCTTCTGACACTGCGCTGTGTGCAACTTTGCAGCATCCCCAAAACTTATACAAAAAGTATTTAGGCCGAACTGCGCTCAGCTTCGCAGTTCCAAAAATCCTTGTTCAAAATTGCCCTACTTGGGCCAGGCCCAACAATATCCTACAATAATCCTAAAAACACTCACAAATTTGACAGTTGCACATATTTTGGGTGCACCACGCCTGGGACGACCCTTTGGCAAAGCCAAAGACTTTGAGGCAATATCACCAGGACTTATGTGGAACCCAGTGGATTCTAGTGCAGATTACGAAGCAACTGGACTACAAATACCCCCAACTAGCTATTACAACTCTGAGATCAAGAATTAGGCTCAACTAGACACATTTTGGAAGATAGGAAATAAATAATAGTTTTTGGACAACTCAATTGAGAGATTTCCAACTCAATTCGAATGGCCTCTAAGGGTCAGGAATTTTTGGTTTGAAGGATGGTATGGGTCCAATAATGTGTATTCTTACTGTAGCAATTCATAGACAAATATTTGGAGTCATGGAAGTCATATTAATACAAATTCTGAAAAACTAGTTAAAATTGACATTATAACGAGCATAGGAGAAAATATTCTTTAATAGAAGGAAAAATAATTTGCAGAATAGAAAACCAATTCATTATATTGAATATTAGAGGAAATAATTTACATTACAGAGCTTCATATATCAAGTACCCATGGGTCGCTATCATCGATCAAGAACATAGGCAAATACAAAACATTGTAGAAAACACTCCAACTGATGGAATCTTCAACACTGAGCAAGATAGCACTTGAATGGAAATGGAATGGACCTGCAAGTATCATAAATGAGCAAGGATGAATTCCTAACTCCTCATGATCTATTTGAATCCTCAACTAGAGTGGTGAATAGAAGGGGCACATCTCCCAACTGATGACTAGGGGCACATCTCCCAAGTCGTCAGTAGCTCAAAGCTCTCAAATCAATAATCAAACTGGAAAAATATGTCCATGGGTGCACTCCTCCTTCTTTTATAAGTTAATTGGCTTCTCATATGCATTGAATGTGTACCATTAGCCTCATCTAATGCGCCCTCACTAGCTTAACTTAGACTTGCAACTTTATCTTTCTTTTTCCTTGCTTTCTTGCCTTTCCTTCTTTAGTATGCTTTTACTGCTTTTCGAAACTCCTGCTTTTCCTTGATTTTCTGCTTCTTTTCCAGTGCTTTCCTAATTTTCTTCTACTTTATGTTTTCTTGCTTTTCCGCTGCTTTATGCTTTTCTTTGCTTTCTTCCTTTTATACTACCTTCTAGCTTTTTAGTTGATTTTTGCTTTTCACTGCTTTTCTTCCACTTTCCTTTGTGGAAGATAGCTCATAGGGTCCACTTAGTCTCATATGTGCCCTCCTAGGCCACCTAAGAATTTACACCTCATCAAATAGTTAAATAATAATTAAATATTTACAAATTATGAGCTTCATCACTTCTCTATAGTTTAATTTAACTAAACTAAATAACCATGGACCAATATTAATCCTAACTAATTTATTTAATTTCCACTAGAACCCATGGGGTCTAATGGGCTAGTGGTTGATCCCTGGTGCTATAAAAAATGGGGACATTACATAAGGTTGTCCTAAAAGAACATCACAAACTTTAAGTGGGGCAAGATCACACGGCACCTCATCTTTGAAAGGCTCGATGTTGTAGGATAGGAAACATTATTGATTGATGCAAATATCTCGCCCTTGGTTCAACAAACAAATGGTGTATAATTCGAGGTGAGTTTTTTTCAGAAACTTCAATCTCTTGATGAACTTAACAGAGATCAAGTTCTTCTATATATTGCTATCAACAATGAAATATAGTGGAGCCCCCTTCACCCACATCTATGAGTGGAAGAGTTGCTCCCCTTCCTCTAGCTCTTTTGATAGGATCTTTACGGTTGCAACTGTGGTGTTGGGTTCCACATTAGTGATTTTATTTTCTTTATCTTACTCCAAATCATATTCTAATATATAGTTCATCTCTAAGGATTTCATCTCAACCAGTAGTGATTGTTTCACGTGACATTCGTTGATGTTGTGCTAGGGGCTTTTGTGGAACTCACACCACTTTCCAATGTCCTTCTTTGACTTCCCAATAACCTTCTTTACCTATAGCTTGGATTGGTTGTCATGAGTTTGGATATCCTTCCTCTATCCTTTGTTTTGTGAGTCAGGGCCACCTTCAGTAGGATTCTGTTATGGTTGATTTGCAAACCCAACTCCCGCTTATTCTTCTACTTGAATTTTTGCTCAATTTTGACAACATATCAATAAGAGGCTCAAAGGAGATGTCTATAAATCCATGTTTGTTTGGATGTACCTATGCAGGCCACTGCGATACTTTAGGAACAAGTGTCGTTCGAAGTCTTTGATAACCAACTTTGAGCCCAAGGTATGGAATATATTGATAAACTCTAGCACCATATGGCCTCTATCCTAGTGCAAAGTTGTCCATCTCGTATACTGGTCATCATAGTTTCCCATGGGGTAAACCTCCTCCTTGAGGGCATAAACAAAAGTCACCCAAGTAGTTTTTGTCCCATATGTTGAAGCCTCATCTCTAGCATGCCTCTCCTAGTAACCATCCCACCAATCTTTGACATAGGGGAGGGATTTAAGGAGTGCAAAAGTGATCTTTTTGTTGTCAATTTTTTTTTAACAAAGTAATAACCCTCTAAAATATTAATTAACCATTTCCCCAAAGCATCTGCATCTATATGGCCTTCAAATAAAGGAATTTCAAACTTAGCTTGTACCTTGAATGGCATTGCACCTATGAAATGGATGCTAGTTGAAGGTGTCTCTGCCATCATTAATAGCCAACAAAGGATCTATGCAAAATTATCCATCATCTTTTTACTCTATCATGCAAGAGCTTCCTCGAGCAATAGCTTAATAGGATCTTTGACTCTGTCATCTCTCTTTTCTTCTCTTAGCATGCGAGTTTGCTTAGTCTAATGAGAGTGGTTGTCCCCGAGCTCAATTAGTTTGATAGCCAACTCCCAATACTCGAATCTCATTGGGGACATGCATCTAGAAACAACAAGAGAAGATTGCTCTTATAACATTGATCTAGATTATTTAGGGAACGAAATGAAGTCAAAAATATAAAAATAGAAACACACACACACAAATATTTTGCAAAGTGCACAATAGTACAATAAGACCCAAATTATAATAATGAATGGGATGGAAAAACACTGTAAATTGCAAGCAATACAAACTAGCTTGGATGGTGGTAACTTATTTTTGAAGACAAATGTGTCGGCTATGCTCATTTGCAAGAGCTTATTACAAAGAGACTTGAAAGGGCATTTTTATCATAAGCATAGAGGCAAAAACCCTAAACATCCAAAAACCTAACCATTGGAGATGAAGCGCCAAAAGGATTTGTAGAACACAAGGTGGATAGCTAACTTCCCAAGGGCACAACTTTTGCATACAATCTTTGTTTAGGGGGCACAATAGCTCATTGGAAAGAACTAACTAACAAGTACAACTATTGGCATGGCATCCCTTGGGCCCTCGAATGGCCAAAAAACATAATTTAGGACCTCAAAATGGTCTCGGAAGTTTGGGACTTGGAAAACCATAGAAATTTTCCAAGAAGATGGAGAACCATTGTAACTCAGTGGAAAATATGGGTGACCACCAATATCCACTTGGATCATGAGGATTAATAAGAGGCCTTAGACTTAGTAATTTGGGGAGGGAAATAAAGTGTATCCAAGTCTTTAGACAACTCCACCACATAACCTCCCACCTTAAGTCCCTCAGAGACTACGCCCTTCCCCTAACTCCTAATCTTGATAGAAGGAGCAGATCTAATAATCATAACATGCTAGACACTTGAGGTGGAATTAGGGTTTGTATCTATAAGCAAAGGAAAAATAGTTAAATCGACTAAGGACTTACTCGACTTAACATCTCCTGCAACTTTCGCTTTCCATAAGAGTTCTGATTGATCCCACTCCCTAGGGGACAACCCATCATCACCAAATACTTCTCAGACAATCTCTTGATGAGAGACTTACATCTGGAGTCCAAAGATCAAAGGAATGGACATGTCATTTCCCATCAATTCTTGAGAAGAGAAACCCTCCAAAGCTTTATCCTTGTTCCCTAACATATTCCAACCACTCAGCCCTTCAATTCCCTCATTGCTTTCCCTTTGGTAACTAGATCTTGAGAGCCTAACAAATCCTAGACTTCATCCCACCTCATCACATGTCACTTGGGATTCCATATTTGTCTCTAAAATTCTTGTGTATAATCCATGACAACATGCCCAAAAATGTGACAACGAGCACACCTAAAAGGAACATTCATATAGTCCAATGACCGAGTATAGGTTTGTTCATCATTAATCAATTCCATAGACTCAAATAAGCCTTGTTAGATGTCAAATTCAACCAATATCCATGCCAGTGAACTCTCAGAGCAATCCTAGAAACTTGTGCCAATTGCCACGAATTTACCCAATGTATTTCCAATAGCCTTCAATCCCAGCTCTGTCCAAAATTTCAATGAGAGCCTAGGGAGCTTGATCCAATTGGCGTACTAGGGGAGAATTCATCCCTGTGGTCAAAGAGAGGGTGCCACATTTTTAACACTAGCAAGTGTTTTTTTCTTTCTTTCTTTCTGAAAACCAACAAAACTGAAGAATCCTCTATGCCTCTTCCTTCATTTGAAAAATAAATCTTAACCAGCCTCTTAACAATGTATGGATAACAACGTTATATCCCACCACATACATCCACTATTCCTACACCCAAGTCGAGACCGAAAAAAAATCGACTCGACGGGCACCAAACTTCCCCACTAGTGGACGACCTTCTAAATTTGTGATCTTTGTTACCCTAATGTTTTGACTGACAACCAATGTTGCTCCACCACACCTAAATCAAAATCACCTTGTGTTGCTTTTTACAAATTGCAACAAGTGTTCTTGGACACAACTAAGAAAGTCATTCAAAACTAACCTTATTCCCACAAAGCCTTGTGAGCTAATTGAGGAGTCACAAAAACCATTAAGAATAGGACAATGTTGTGTCTCAAGAGAGCGCCCAAGACATGTGTCAACCATTGGTTCCCACACATCATCTTTGGGAACTCGACCATTTTCCACCCACAGAGGATGACTTTCGACTACTCCCAAATCTGACACCATATTAGTTGTATTAGTTGATTCATAACCATCATTAACTAGATATGTCCTTACATTGGACCCCAAGCCCTCTGAATGTCTGGATGTAATGCCTATGCCATCTATGTGTCCTTCCTCACCGATGCTAGAATGTCCTGCAACTGTCCAACATTTCCAAACTGATGGTGAAACAAAAATGTCCACCTCCAAAAGAATTAAACCTTGGGATGCATAAACTCTCTCTCCAAAATTTTATATATATCTATATATAATTTTCCACATAAACTATCATTAGGGAAACCCTTTAAGCACTTCCTCACATTATATGAATGGTGGTCAAAGTAAATGTTGTCAGAGTACAGCATGTACTCATAAACTAGAGCCATTCTATTGGAATTGAACCCATGACCTTTTAGTGATATCTACATAAAAACTGATAGATTCAAACTGATTAGGATAAATTAATGGGACACACAAGCACATATGGCCCATTGGGTTAGCTCAAATAATTGTCGCCAATTTTGTTGGGCATTTGGCTAGTTCCATGCCAATAGGTGTTGGTTCAAATCCATTGGGTTAGCTGAACTAGTCTACGTTGACAAGCTTACTAGAGAAGCCATTCTTAAATGTAGAGAAGCATCCATTCAGTTTTCCCATTAATTTTTCCTTGGGATATATATATATATATATCTTATCCCATGTCATTTAGACAATGGAAGAGGGTAGTGTAGTGTAAGTGGATCGTGGGATGATTATAAAAAGATGGTTGATTTTGATATACATAATGTTGCTGCCAACACCTTAATATTTGTGTTTCTATTTCACTTCTAATTCACTTCTAATTCACACTACTATTAGGCATGGGATTAGTGTGGCTATGATTGCTTACTCTACTTTCTCCTCTCTAAATCTACTCTGCAAATCGATGTTTAAGTGGCCTAACATAACTTTATGTTGGTTGTGGAGCCTGATCTCCAGATTCAGAGATATTATTATTCATCTGTGTTTGTACCCCAGTTTTATATGATATGTATGTGGATTGTACACTCACCCCAGTGGGGACCATCCCCCCTGGCTGAGGGGTTCGGGGGAAACGCCCCTGAGAAATTTTTTTGGGGTTGTTTTCGCCAACAGATTTCGGGCCCATGGTTTTGGGTATCCCGTGGTATTTTCCCATTGTATTTTCCTTATAAAAGAAAGACATTGTAATATGACTAGGGTTGATGTATTAGGTTTTATGCATTGTAAAGATCTTTGAGATCGGAAGAGAGACTGTGAGACAGTGAAGAGGAAGTGCAGCGGTTGTGCTGCAGGTTGTATCCCTTCACTTTGTGGACAGTATAATAATAAGGACTGGCAACTTCAGTGTGGACGTAGCCCATCTTGGGGTGAACCACGATATATCTATGTCTCTCTTGTAATGTGTGTGTGATTATATTTGCATTTCTGTTTATTGTTATTGCTCTACGATCCTGTTTTTTCTAACACTTTATTCATCAAACCTTGCTTTCTTCAAAGAAATACTAAGGATATTCTTTAAATTGAGATGTTGCATTAGGAGAATAAATGAACTCTAAACCCACTTTCGACATCATGACTTGAGCGAAATGGTCTAACTATCATGGCATGACATCCCTAATAAAACTAATGTATATTAATACATATTAACAAAAAATTAAATAAACAATCATCAACATGTTTCATGTGGTAAACACATTGTAAACATTGGATCAATCACAACAATGTAAAATGGAAATGTAAAGAATGTTCAATTATACAATTTCTACCACTAATACAAAGAACTATAAAGAAAGGTAGAGATCAAAACACTTAGAAGCAATGTCAGTTGAATTATTGGGAAAAACCACTATGGCACTAGACCTTACAAAGACAAATAATCACTTAATGAAGTGTCTAACCATTTTATATGTAGATACATATGTATACTCGCAATTGTTTGAGGAGGTGCAAGGGCACATTGGTAGAAGCAACAAATGGAAAGCAAATAAGAGTATATAAACAACACATACATAGGAAAATAAAGAAGGTGAGAAATCTCAACTTATATCACATACCAAATTAGGGAAAAATGAGTCGATGGAAAAATGAAATTAACAATGAGTATCAACTCATAACAACGTGCCTTTCATTGAACAAAATTATTCAAATCGAATAGAAACTATCACCAATGTTATATTTTTGGTTCAACATATACCTACAATGTACCAAGCATATCAATCACGATTTTGCTTGTCCTTTTAATGCATTTGTGTGAAAGAAGTTAGAAATGAAAAATAACAAAAGTACAAAGTTGTGTTACTACAAGAGATATATGAGTATCTACATTAAAAGACATAGTTGTTGCAATGGGAAAGCATTGTGGGGCAATTTTTGATGGAAGAGCAAAGGTCATAATTTTCTTGCAATTGGTTTGCCAAGGCACCAAGGTTTGTTGATTTCTCCAAGGACAAGCTTGCATGGGAGGCATATGGAAGTTCCTTTGACTTGACGAGGATTGCCTTCAATCACTAAACACCATTGAAAGCGTCTATATTGACTGATATTGTGAAAAGGAAATGGCAACATGCAACTTGGTAATGATTTCTTTGATGTTGTCTAGTTCAAAGGAAAGCAAGTGCAAAGCTTTAGATGTGATTCTTGTGAGTTGGGATGCAACATCATCAAAGTTGTGAAGGGACTTAGGTGCTCGATGTGGTCTTGTAGTTCAAGTATATATCCATAGTCACATTTGAGGAAATCACCATAGCATTTTTTTAAAGGAACATAAAAGTCGCTTGCTTCTAATTCAAGCATTATCACTTCTTTTCATTTTTTTTAGCCCTTTCTTGAAATGAGCCTCAAAGGTCTAATTGCCTGTGGATGATTTTGAGCTCCGATTCTCATGATTGTTCTTGATAAATGCCTTTGGCAATTGAATCAATGCATTTTCACATGTTTATTCTTTTGAATTGTGCATTTCTTTGAAATTAGAAGTGGAGTCAACAATGATGAAGGTAAGGGGAGTGTCCCCATCATAAGTGGCGTTGGTAACCTCCTCTATATGCTATGGAATGACCATTGTTCATATATGATCCTATTCATTTGTCATTTTAGTTCTTTCTTCATCGTCCTACTTCTCACTTCCTACCTCCACCCCCCATATTACATTGATTAGCTTCTCATATTTTTGGTCAAGTTGATCTCGTTTGTTAAGGATTTAAACATTTTAAGTGCCTATGACCTCTATAGTCACAGCGGTAAAAATATTCATGTGTGAATACATGTCCATCATCTTCAGGAATTTTGTAATATACTCAAATTCAAAACTTCAAAGAAAAGACAAAAGATACACAAGATAGAATAGATAAACCTAGAAAAAGGTCTCTTGCATGAAAGATAGTAAAAATAGAGAGCTATGTTCACTTGCCTCTTCAAGGGGGAAACCTCCAAGAGCAAAGTTCCAAATATAGTAAGAATTATTGACTTCCCATTACATAGCTTACTACTCTAGATATATTGTTTCAATAGCCAAAGCCTTGACTACTTGTGGTCCTGCTGTTAATGAGGGTCAACCACCTAGAGGTCATTATTCTGTAAAGAGGCCCATTTTACATTAAGTCACTACCCACTAACTATTTAATGGGCCTTGTGGCCTTATATGCTGATAAAGTAGGGAGTTTAGGGTAGGACCCCAACATGCCCTTCCCCTTCAAGAGAGACATTATCCTTAAGGTTGGAGATGGGAAAACTACTACAAAATGGCCGATGATTCCAAGTAGTATCTTCTGGCGAGCTATCCTTCCACTAAATCAAAACTTCAAGAATAGTGTGTTTACGTAGCTAATGCTCCTTGGTGTCCAAAATTGCTTATGGTTGGAGCCAAACAGAGCCTTCTTCATCCAGTTATGGTAATTTAGTTTGAACTTGACAATTCTGAACCGTGACCTTCTTCAAATATGACACATGAAATACTAGTTGGATACTAGAGTGTGTTGGGAGTGTTAATTTGTAGGCCACATGATCAATGCATTAACCGATATGATATGGGTAGTAAAAATTTGATGCAAGCTTTTGATGGCCTTTAACTTTGAGAGAGGTCTACTTATAAGGTTGGAGCCTAAGGAACACCTCATCACCTTCTATAAATGGATGCTTTGAGTGGTGTTGGTCTGCCTATTAATTCATGTGATTTTGAGCCATTGACAAAATTTCCTAAAGTTTGCAAAGATTGATATCATGATTATGATTTAGATGATTGACTATGGCTTTGGAAGCACCTAGTAGATAAGAAACCATAGAGGGCAGTTGTTGGCCATAGATTGCTTCATATGGTGTCATTTTTGTAGTCCCATGATAAGTGGTATTATGCCAGCATTCTACCAAAGTTAACCACTGTGCCCATTGGTGTTGCTTTTTGGATGCAAAACATTTAAAATAGGTTTCAAGAGACTTGTTGATTGCTTCTATTTGGTCATATGTTTGGGGATGCTAAGATGTGCTTATTTGCAACTAGGTGCCATGTAGTTTAAATAGTTCTTGCCAAAATTTGCGAGTGAATGTGGGATCACGATTTGACACAATGGAGGTAGGCATGCCATTGAGTTTGAAAATTTGGTCTAGAATAATATTTTGGGCAACCATTGCTTGGGTGAAGGGGTGTCGAAGAACACAAAAGTGAGCATGTTTGGAAATTCAATCAACTACCACCAGGATGATTGATTTGTTACTTACTTTCAGAATACCAACAATAAAATCCATGGAAATGTTGATCCAAATAGTGACTGGTATTGGCAATGGTTGCAATACCCCATGAGTCTTCACTGTCTCACACTTGCTCCTTTGGCAAGTGTCACATTTCGCTACAAAAGTAAGGATATCCTCTTTCATGCCTTCCCAAAAGGAGTTCCTGGGATGTGCATAAGTTTTCTGAACACTTGAATGAACCATGGGAGGAGATGATTGCAACTATGTCAATATTATATGTCATAAAGTGGAGTTAGGTATCATAAAAGGAAACCTTTATACCACAATTTATCTTGCTACCAAGTGTAAACTTATGGAGGCTTGGGATACTCCTAAAGTCTCTTAATGAGTTGAGATGCAATAGCATTGGTTAGGCATTCATGTCATGCTTCCTTTAACCATCTAGGTATCAAAGAGGATAAGGAAAAGAGATATCCCTCTTCCTCATGTTTTCTTGACAATGCATTTGTCACAACATTATCTTTCCCCTTTTTGTAGATGATCTTTGTAATCATATCCAAGTATCTTGGTGACCCATTTATGCTATTCTAGGGATGAGAACCGTTGTTCCAAAAAATACTTCAAGTTGCGGTGATTTGTCTTGATTTGAAAGCTCCACCCTATGCGATATGACCACCATGTGTCAATTACATGTAGGATGGCCACCATTTCTTTCTCGTAGGAAGACTTGCCCAAATTCTCGTCACACCACCACTTACTACTTAATGCTAAGGGTCTTCCGTCTTGCATTAAAATTGTACCCAAACCTTTTTCAGAAGCATGACATTCCATACAAAAGTCTTTGTAAAACCATGTATGACTAAGATCGAGGTGTTGCACATGGCTTGCTTTAAAATTGAGCATGCTTGTTTTGTTGCTTCATTTCATGCAAAGGCATTTTCCTTGAGTAGGGTTGTCGATAGGGCTGAAATTTTACCATAATTCTTCACAAACTTTCTATAGTAGCCTGTAAGGCCTAAAAACCCACGTAATCTCTTCAAAGTTTTAAGGTAGGGCCACTTTTGCTTTGCTGTAATTTTCTTGAGTACAGTCTCACACCAAATTATTACAATTTGACAATGTCTTATTGAAAATTCAAATTCGAGCTCTCCATCTTCTTTACTACTTATAGTTAATAAACACTAGCCTTATTAATAATAAGTTAAATTTTTCTTTGGAAAAAACACTATCGTTACCTTGAAACTTAATTCAGCGTAAATAGAGGAGGTGCACCATTTTAAAAATACCCCCTTTCGAAGAGGAGGCCGACCATTGAATAAGGAAAATGAATGCCATCTACTCGGGACCGCAGCTTAAGTTAAATGCTATTTAAGAAGAAAAGACTAAGCTCAACTTTAGGTCAAACGTGAAAAGCTTTGCGGCTGTGATAGTTTGCGGTCAGGGATTTCAAGGGTTCCAAGGAGTCCTAGGGTTTGAAGGGTTCTTCTCTAGGGTTTCAGGCCGAGCAAGCAAAACACCTGAACCGGGGCGGCCATGGCAAAGAAGAGGAAGGTCGAGGTGGAAGAAGTTGAAGAAGAAGAAGTTGAAGAAGAAGAAGCTGACGAAGAAGAAGTACCGGTAACAAAAGAAGAAGATGAAGATAATGAAAACTCGGATGCCGACGGCAGCAGCGAAGCCGAAGTCGAGGAAGACGAAGAAGACCCGAAGAAGCTGCTGGAGCCCTTCAGCAAAGAACAATTGATGAACATCATCGCCGAGAATGCCAAGAAAGATCCGCAGCTTTTAGAAATCATTCGAAAACTCGCTGACAAGGATCCCGCGCACAGAAAAATTTTCGTCCGCGGCCTCGGCTGGGACACAACGTCGGATTCTTTGAAGTCTGTTTTCTCTAAATACGGCCAGTTGGAAGAATGCACGGTGATCATGGACAAGGGCACCGGAAAATCCAAGGGTTACGGCTTCGTGACCTTCAAGCACATGGTAGGTGCGCAGAAAGCCCTGAAGGAGCCGAGCAAGAAAATTGACAACAGGATGACCGCCTGCCAGATGGCGTCCGATGGCCCGGCGCCGGCTCATCCGCCCAGCGAGACTACGGGGCGGAAAATCTATGTCAGCAACGTTCCGCCCGATATTCAGGCTCAGAAATTGCTCACCTTTTTTTCGAAATATGGCGAAGTCGAGGAAGGGCCGCTAGGGTTTGATAAGCAGACTGGGAAGTCCAGAGGCTTTGCGCTTTTTATTTACAGAACTGTTGAAGGTGCCAGGAAGGCTCTGGAGGAACCAAATAAAAATGTATATGGCCATGCCATGAACTGCAAGCGAGCAGCAGAGGGTAACAAACAGAGGAACACGCATGCCCCTGTTACTGGCCCTCTGGATCCTAATGACCTTGCGCTGACTCACGGCGCTGGTTCAATTCTCGGATCGGCCGCGGCGGCGCACGGGGTTCTTGGTGCTCCTGGGTTCAGCCAGGCGTTTAATGCTATTTTGGCGGGTCAGAACCAGAACTTTCATGGGTTGAATCATTCGTATTTGACGTCGGTTAATCCTGCTTTGGCATCGTCGTTTAATCCATCTTCGTTGTCGCAAGCGGCTGCATTTTCGCCATCTGTTCAGAACTCACTTGGATCGGTAGGGTCGTATGGAGTGCCGCCGAGCTTGGGGGGTTACGGGTCTCAGCACGGTGGTGTTGGCGGTGTCAATCCCGGTGTTCTTGGGGTTTACGGTTCTCAGGCAGCTGCTCTACAAGGCTTGAACGCATATCATAATTCGCAGCTTGGGCAATCTCCATTGCCCAGAACATCGCAGTCCGGTGGCGGTCCTTTGGGTGGAATGCCTTCATATTTACCACATTAGGTAAGTACATCCTTACCATTACTCATTTCATTTAAAACATTTTGATATTTTGTTATGCAGGGAATGTGTTTCAGCACTTTATAGGAAGCTAAAATGGTAAACATAAATACAGTGTTCATTATTATCTAGTGATTGCTTGCGATGTTGGAATAATACATCAGTAGTTCCTATTTACTGCTATATACATACAATGCTCATTAATATCTAGTGATTGCTTGCGATGTTGGAATAATGCATCAGTAGTTCCTATTTACTGCTATTTAAGTTGTGTGTTATCTCAAAGGCTTCTCTTATTATTTTACTTACTTTCTAAGTTTACTTTTATAAATCTAACAGACCTTGATATCGGTATGCATGTGCTCAGTTTATTATATTAATTTATGCATGAGTACATGGTGTAGAGGGATATGCTTCCCTATCATGTTAACCAGTATTCCGTTTGGAAACGCTGTTGCTAACATGCCTGTGATGAGTTGTGTCAAGATACTAGAACTTAACTAATCAGGGTATAATGCATGAATTGTCTAGTCACCTGTAAGGTATATCTAGGCATATGGACTTAATTAGAGAAGAAGCATGCTGTCTCTGCTTGAGAGCAGAGGCACTTTAAAAATTAGTGATTAGTTTGTCTTGAGCAGAGGCAGTTTAAAAATTAGTGATTAGTTTGTCTTGAGCAGAGGCACTTTCAAAATTAGTGATTAATTTCTTTTCAGCAGAGGCACTTTCAAAATCAGAGTGTAATGCATGAATTATCTATGGCATTTTGAATAATGGCCAAGATCCTAGGATTTAACTAACTAGAGTGTAATGCATGAATTAACTAACCGGAGTGTAATGCATGAATTAACCAGAGTGTAATGCATGAATTAACCAGAGTGTAATGGATGACATAACTAATCAGAGTGTAATGCATGAATTAGCTAATCAGAGTGTAATGCATGAATTATCTATGGCATTTTCAATAATTGCACTTCCATAGACCTACATTTGTATAGTCACCTATAAGGTATATCTAGTAACCTATAGGATTGACTTGAACATTTCATTGTATTTTGGCCACCTTGGTGATATTTGAACATTTCATTGTTTTTGGTCATGTGGGTGATATTTGAATATTTCATTTTTTGTGGATGAAGTTTTGTATACATCTAGTGTTGCATAGCTTTATTTGTGCACACTTGTTATTGCTGATTTAATTTATTAATCTCAGCTTTTGAAAGGATACAACTTTAACTTGCTGAATTTTGATGCTTAGTTTGTTCATTGTTGAAGCATTATTTGTATTTTATTTGGATATGGTAAAACTTTGTTTTGTTTGAAAGGATACAACTTTAACTTGCTGAATTTTGATGCTTAGTTTGTTCATTGTTGAAGCATTATTTGTATTTTATTTGGATATGGTAAAACTTTGTTTTGTTTGAGTCGATTTAATGTGTTTTTCCTTTTTCTTACTTTTTGATAAGGCTTTATGCAATTTGTGCCATCTATTATATATCCTTTTGAATCTACACATTGTGTTTTTCTTATTAGTTCTTTCCTTGTTATTTTGGCACAAATTGCTTATATTTTTACACAATTGCGCAGATGGCTTTCCAAAGGATGGTGCTGATACAATGTTCAAGATGTATTTTGTATGGGCTAATTCGCTTGGGATTCATTGATATTGGACAATCCAAGTTGGGAGCATCATTGAATATTGGACAATCTTCATCTTTTCTTGTTATTTTTTGTTTAACAAACTCTTGACTTTTTAAAGTACCCAATGGTGAGATTCATTGATATTTGAAGGTGTTCTTAGTCTTCATCTTCGTTTACTATGTGTAGCAAGAATCATGACCCTTTTTAATAGGGCTTCATTGATATCTGTTACGCTTTGCTTAACAAGATCCTTGAAGATCATTGTCTTTGTTTATGATTTTTTGCCTTAAAGCTGCTTATGTTGTCAAGTAGCCAAGACTTGAAAAGTTTATTGATATTGAAAGTGTTTATTTTTTAATATGGCTTCTTTGAGATCATATTTAAGATATTGATTGTCTTGTATAACATATGAAGTTTTCAACATGTTTCTTATTAGATGTCAATTGAGCATTGTTATGTACCATTGACTAAAAGTTGTGCAAACTAATTGGATCTTTTGTTGGGTTCTTGCTTCTGTTAGTTTTTTGTACTTGTATCTTGCTTATTGTTGTAGTGAGGGATGGTTTTGAATGCTTGATGTGATGTTGACATTAGCTTTTTTGGTTAATGTGAATTTTGTGATATGTATAAATTGTTAAATTGGATTGTTTCTTGAAGATTATTTTTTCTGGACCTGAATACAATGATAAGTTCAATGTGGCCAAAATATTCCTTTTGTTTATGCCTATTTTTTTATTTTTAAAATTCGATTTGTATTGCAACTTTGTTTCAGTTCTAATGAATTTGTAAGTTTAAAACAATATTTAGATTAACCAATTGATTAGGATTTGGCTAAGATATAAAAGCTTTAGGGTGGATAGCAAAAGCTTGTTTACGAACCGTATTAATATATATTTCTACATCATGGATCAATATACATATTAGAGGGAGAGATGGAACACGCACATCTTAGAGGGAGAGACATGTACATATCGCTGCTCATAGAAATTGGGATAACTTACATTAGTTTATTTCTCATTGGGATAACTTACATTAGTCTAGGCAATTGGGATAGCTTACATTAGTTTATTTCTCATTGTTTTTTCATATTTCTTTGATTTCAAACAAAATTAAATTAGCTCACTTCTTCACACATACAAGGGACCTAAAGACTTTGTCTTGTTCCAAGTATGCTATTTGCTTTGCACTCATAAATGATATTTGTAAATCAAAACGGGGTGAAAGGTTTGAAATACCTTCGTTAACACATTTTTTAAAAGTTGTCTTTTTTATTATTATGCTTTGTTAGGAGTAACAAACCATCAATGTTCAAATATTTTTGTTTTATTATGCTCTTAAGTTAGTTGTGAATTTCACTTTACTTTGCATTCAAACATGTTTATCTCCCACATGAAGCATTCACCAAAGTGATCTAGCTTCATCAAGTATGCTCTTCATCTTGCTCATCTTGCACTCATAAAGTGATCTAGTTCAAGTATGCTCTTCATCTTGCACTCATAAAGTGATCTAGCTGAATCAAAAAGATTGGAAGGTTTGAAATACCTCGCTTGTCACACCTTTAATTCAAATTTAGATCCTCGTAAATTAAACATTGCATTGTAATTCTCAACTATTTTTCCAAGAAATCAAGGGACATTATTTGAATCCATAGCTCAATCAATCCTAACCTAATTATAATATTGCTTTGTGGCTTCTTTGATGGAGAATTTTGCCATGGTAGAAGAAGGGCTAAGATTCAAATACATGACTTTGTCCAACAAGGTCATGGTTGGTAAATTGTGGTGGCATTGGATCACTAAGCTCACTAAACTTTGGATTCAAATTTGGAAACTTAAATATGTAGAACAAATTCCCTCAAGAATTAATTCAAGTGAATTGCTCTATTCGGGGATTAGAAATTTGGAACAATGTCTAGGGTAGCATGGCCCTTTCTAATCTAATGGCTTTTCCGAAGTTTAAGATTATCCCTCGGCCTAATTTAGGAGTGAACAATTCCCCAATTTCAAACTCAATGTCAACAACTTAATTGGTTTGCAATATCTAACTATTGGAGAGAGAAAATAGACTCTATCCCTACCATTTATATGAAATAATTGCACTTGTGTGTTTTATCAGAAACATGCCAGAATCATTGAAATTATTTAAAAATTTAAAATGATCTATAAATTATTTGGAGTGCATTGTAAATATACATGCACTTGGGTTTTTACAAAAAGCCATTGTAAATTATTGAAATAATAAAAAATACATTTTTGTAGTGCTTTTTATTGAAACATATGTATCAGTGTATCGTATAAATTACTAGCGCACTACATTAGGGTAGAGCTAGTATAGAACCATCCAACACTAGTTCTACAAAGCATCGAGATGAATCAAATTTACAAACCTTTCACCACTAAACTACACACATATCTCTCACCACTATGTTACAAGAACACATTGATGCATGCATTCTTCTTATTATTTTTATTTTTATAATTTTTATAATTTTTTAATGGGATAGACAAACACCACCTCTCATCTGGGATGAAGAAATGTGCTTTCTTGGCTCAATAACAAAATTTGACTGTAAAATAAGTTTTTACACAACTACTTTTCAAACGAAAAGTGGTTGTTTGGAATTTTCAAGCAACCATTATTTTTCATTTTTTTTTTGTACATCGCCACCATGGCACGAAAGGCACCAAGTAAATCAAATCTTATATTTCAATTTAAGGGTTTTGTGGATTAAATGAAGCCTATATTTCATCTCTTATATTATAAAAATTGAAGCATTGTAACAAATCATGCCAAATGTGATGCATGTTTATTCAAATAACTCCAACAACATTGATCGATGCATCCAAATAACCTTGCGTTAGTCGATGCATCAAATTTACTAACTAGTTCTACAAAGCATCAAGAAGAATCAAATTTACAAACCTTTCACCACTAAACTACACACATCTCTCTCACCACTATGCTACAAGAACTCATTGATGCATGCATTCTTTTTCTTATTATTTTTATTTTTATAATTTTTATAATTTTTTAATGGGACAGACAAACACCAGCTCTCACCTGGGATGAAGAAATGTGCTTTCTTGGCTCAATAACAAAATTCGACCATAAAATAAGTTTTTACACAACTACTTTTCAAACGAAAAGTGGTTGTTTGGAATTTCCAAACAACCATTTGTTTTCATTTTTTTTTGTACATCGCCACCATGGCACGAAAGGCACCAAGTAAATCAAATCTTATATTTCAATTTAAGGGTTTTGTAGATTAAATGAAGCCTATATTTCATCTCTTATATTAGAAAAATTGAAGCATTGTAAAAAATCATGCCAAATGTGATGCATGTTTATTCAAATAACTCCAATGACATTGATTGATGCATCCAAATAACCTTGCGTTAGTCGATGCATCGACCATGGTGTGCCCTATGAAGCATTGCTAACAATGCAGTTTCTTACATAATGTGCATTGTGAATGATACATTTTGATTTCCAAAAAGCCTTAAAACTTGTTGGTGTGCTAGATTAATACAAATGCATTGTTCAACTCCAACATACATTGGTGCATCTATGGAGATAAGGGGTAGTGTACACCACCATAACGATGTGTTGTAGGTGCACCTTTTTTGTTGTGTTTTGGATATATTAGATTCATCGACTATAAATTTGCATTTATAAAACAAGAATTTATTTGTAGTGTGTTGTCTTGCGCATTGTTCACAATGTGTCATTGCATGTAACATTAACGATGCATTCCTTTAGATGTGAAGCATTGCTAACACATAAACATAATAAAATAAGGAATTAACCATCGATGCATTTGGTTTGAGCATCGTGGCGGTGCTAGGTTAATGGTGTTCTATGTTGAACACTGAGGAGGATTTGTACTTTATTACATGTTTATCTAGGAGGGGGAGGACTTTATTACATGTTTATCTACCTAGTGTTGCAGTTGACACTCAGTTGATGTACGTTCAATGATTTGTCGGTAATGATATTACTCGGCCTAGTGAGTTCCAGGTGTGTGTGGGCTAGTTGAGGCTACATGCATTTTGGTTAGAGGAGGTTGGGTGCTTGAGCCTTTTTGTTACCACGATAGCCCACCATCTCACTAATGGGTAGCACATCACTTGTGTTATGTTGTATTATGTGAAGAGTTTATTTCAGATGCCCAGGCTGATTAGATGGGCGACTAATTTTCGACGACAGGGTTTCATAGCTTGGGACCACTGTAGTAGCCAGTTGTAGGGGAGTTAATTTTTCCCCTTTGCCTCATAGTTATTCACTCTATTTTTTGAGAGGTTTCTAGTGACTCTACGCATATTTGGGCCTACATATGATCATATGCTAGTCATACCTATGACTAATGTGTGCATGCACATCCGGGGGCAAGGCTTGCTCAAGTGCGTACATCTCGAGATCATGTGTAGGGTGCCTAATGCAGAGGTCTTGGCGATGTTGTATAGTTAAGATCGACAATCAATCATTGATTGCGTACAATATCCATATGTAGGAAGTAACTAGCGAGGATGTGTGAACTTTTAGTTTATGCAGGACAAGCCATTGGATATGAGAGATGATATATATGATTGTTATATTTTGATAACTGTAGTTGCATAAATTTTATTTTATTCAATGCACATGCAATTGATTAGTGTTTTGCTTAATTTGTCTAATTATTGTTGTCCACTAGTTTGCAGATATTGGCATGTTTGTAGAGGATGAGTCACCATAGTATGATGTGGATATGGGCGAGGCTAACGAGCTAGTTTTAGACTATATACTTGGCATGGAGCAGTACTAGTTAGGCCCCAAATTATGTCACCGTGTGGTAGATCTTCTTTGTCACTTGGTGGCTTGGGATAGGGTGGAGCTTGTACAACATTGAGGTATCATGTGTGACCCTTAACTCTCTGCCATATGGTCCACCCTTCCCCTCGATATGACGATATTGATGTGTTGTATTGTCTGTGCACTTGAGCTCATTGACGACTTGAGTGCATGTATTACAGGTACATCTTATCTTATGAGGATGATTCTCATCCATCTCCTCCACTACCTCCTCCATTTCTCGATCCAATAGCTAAAGGATCATTTAGCATTGCACATGCATTTACCTCTTATCCACCATCACTATTCCCTCATGTAGCAGGTTCACCACCAATGCCATCCCCTCCTTTAACATCCCCACCAACATCCACTAATGGCCCATCCATCGATCTATTAGTCCCACCACCACCATCCCTCCTCCAACATCTCTACCACCATCCAATGATGCCACATCCATCGATTCATTAGTCCCATCACCACTGTTATAGCCAAATTTGGCACTTCTTCGTCCGTGACAACTCTTGCACCTTTTGGTTGCATGATGATACATTTCATGAGGTTATTGTGTGTCACACAAAAGGACATTGTAGATGGAAGAGCCATATTTGGGACTATAGTAGGATGGTCTTACCTCATTCATGGTCCATTGGATAGTTAGGAAGCTTATGAACATTTTTGGAGACCAAAACTTCTCCTAAAAAGCCTCAGAAAAAGGCAGTTTTTCCTCATTTTTCCTCAAAAACGTTGGTTGTACATGGTTCACATGCATGTTTTCCTAAAAAATAGCGGTGGAAGGCTCTTCACATGCATGGTACATGCTTCTTGTCCTTTGTTCACTAGCGTGTACCTCAAAAATATATAAAATCTTGAAAAATTGGTGGCTTGGGTGGTTTTGGAACCTCATCTTCAGGTCATAACTACTTCCTCCTTGACCCTACTTTCTTCATTTGCTACATAAGAGAGGGGGAGGGGACCATGAAAGGGGACTTTGTCCATTGTAGTGTTATGCTAGAGGAATTTGGATTCACATCCCCCCTCACTTGTGCCCTAGTTGCTTATAAACCCCAATGCATTGCTTGGAGGTTGGGATTCTTGAAGGAGAGAAGTAGGAGATTCAGAATTGAAGGTTTCGTGAAGTGCCATGCCTAAAGAAAGGTATAATCATGTACTTGCTTCATTCATTAATAAAGATTGGACATTCTTCCCTTTCCACATCACTGTGTGCATGGATGTTTCAGATTTGATTACAATTTGATCTTTCATGTTCTTATGAATATCATTATTTTATGTGTAGTCAAATTGGTTTGAGGAACGTTTGAAGTGGTTTTGCAGGTTGTTGCATTGGAGAGCAAGAGGACTGAAGGAGAGGCTTGGAACAACCTTTTATTGTAAGGTACACACTCTCTTAAACTATAATCTTTTGCTTCTTTATTGTATTTGCAGAACTCTAGATGTCTGTCTTTCACCCCAGTACGATGGTGGCTTCACCCCAGCCCATAGGAACACTTTCCCTAACAACAACCACTATTAGCCCCATCCATCAATCTATTGTAAAATTAGTCACAGCAGATCTAATGAACAAGTAAATCAATCACAACAGATGAACATAGAAAATATGGTGTAAAACTGTGCAAAACATGCAGCAGTGCTCAATATCCCAATAAGGGTGAATAATTACAATACAATCTGACAATGTGAGTGAGCAATTCGAATTGACTAAGTAGGCCATTCGAATCACTGAATGGAGTAGCTTGACTCCAACTAGGAGTCCTCATCATCAATCGGTGGTGCTCATCAATGCACAAGAACCAGTCATCCAGGTGTCAATCTGAGTCTAACTGAGTGTAACAAGTGTAACTGAAGTGTGTAGCACTGATTAAGGGAAGGAGGCTCAGTGGGGGGCGCATGGGAGGCTAACTGAAGTCAGAACAAGTCATCTAGTCAATCTGGAGGTCCAACGGAAGTGAAACAGTCAGTCGGGAGTGAAACTAGCCTCAAATCAGGGAGAATCGGAGCTAACTGAATGTAACTGAAGTGGAACTGCAGTGGTAGGTGAGAAAGTGCGCCCTTCTCTGGCAGTAGGTGAGAAGTGGGCGCCTTTCAGACTAGGAGGGCTAAAGAACTGAAGTAAGTGGCTCCCGGGTGCTAGAAAGAGGTGGCTAAGGTGCTGGAGGCATCAATCTGGTGACTGGGATGCATGCAAACCCTAATTGCATGCAAGATCCTGAAAAAGATGATGTGGATATCCGAACATCTATTAGTCCCACCACCACCATTCGTTCCCTCACCATTCCCACCACAATCCATTGATGCCCCATCCATTGATCCATTGGTTCTATTGCCTCCATTCTTTCCAGTAGGCCCACCACCACCTACCTCCCCTCCCGCACCAACTACTACATCCCACTAGTGCACTAGCTGTAACATCCATTGATGCACCATGATATTTATAGGATTTGATGTCATCGACTGGTATACCTCTGGATGGAGAGATGTACATCAAGTTCTATTCAGTTTGTTGTCACACGACATGAGGAGTGGTGTACCCTCTACCTCTTCTGATGTACATGGAGTTGAAGAGTTTGGTATGGTAGTGGATCGAGCTAGTGTATTTCATTGTTAGGATATGAGTTGACAATTATATTGTTTTTTTATATGTATATTTCACTTCAGATGTACATATTATTCATTTCCATATCGTGTTAATGTTGATGTTGTTTCATTTGTAAGCATATTATTCATTTCCATATCGTGCTAATGTTGATGTTCTTTCATTTGTAAGTTATTTCTTGGTGTCTTTATCTTAGGCCTTTTTATATTATGCTCATGTTAATGTTGTTTGAATTGTAAATTATGTTTTTTCATATATTATGTATTTTTATATAATGTTCATGTTGAATTATTGGATAATTCTTTTTAATCTAAATGAATTTTGTTCCATGAAACATTTGGAAAATTGGTATGGTTTGAATTATTATACCGCATCGAGAGATGTCATTGTGGAATCAATCTAAATGAATATTGTTCCATGAAACATTTGGAAAATCGGTATGGTTTGAATTACTATACCGCATCGAGAGATATGTCATTGTGGAATCATAAGGCCAAGTAATTTTGTTTGCAATGGGTTTTTGTCTTTTGAATAGAATTTTCTTTTTGTTTAAATATCTAAATGATTAATTAATAATCTATGCTCAAATGATTTGATTTATCTTGCTTATAATTGAGTGTATGTCAAAGGAATTGCAAGGCTTCATTAGTCACTAGATGAGATTCCTAAAGTAGACATGGATGGTTGTAATATGTTTTAGAAAACTTCATTTGTGTAATTTTTGTTTAAATATCTAAATGATTAACAAATAATCTATGCACAAATGATTTGATTTATCTTGCTTATATTTGAGTGTATGTCAAAGGAATTGCAAGTCTTCATTAGTCACTAGATGAGGTTACCAAACTAGACATGGATGGATGGTTTTAATATGTTTTTGAAAACTTCATTTGTGTAATTGGATAAAAACTATAAGATAAATTTTAAATGTGATTGAATTTTTATCTAACCTTTTGATATTTTATTGAATTTTAATTTTAAAATACCTTGTTAATAATGTTTAATTAGTTTTAGTTTTATCCCTAAAATGAAATTTATAATAATAAATGGACAAATAAAATAAAACATATTTATTAAAATTTTAATAAACTATAGAAGTGAAAGCATTAAATTGTACCACTGATGTGCATTCTATATAACAAATATTTTTTACACCTTGAAATTGTAAAACTCTAATTAATGAGCAATAAATCTTAAAAATAAAATAAAAATTGTGTAATATTGTTGTTAAAATTAAAGTCATAAATATTGATACTATATTAATTGATGATAAATGGAGAAGTCAAATAAAATACATTTATTAAAATTTTAATAAACAACAAAAATGAATCATTAAATTGTACCACTAATGATGATGATAATGAATATTTTTCACACTTTGAAATTGTAAAACTCTAATTAATGAGCAATAAATCTTAAAAATAAAATAAAAATTGTGTAATATTGTTGTTAAAATTAAAGTCATAAATATTGATAGTATATTAATTGAAGATAAATGGACAAATCAAATAAAATACATTTATTAAAATTTTAATAAACAACAAAAATGAAGCATTAAATTGTACCACTAATGATGATGATAATGATGTTGATGATGTGGATTCTATATTATAAATATTTTTTATAGTTTGAATTGTAAAACTCTAAATAACGATCAACAAATCTTCAAAAAAAAATAATATTTTTTATAGTTTGAATTGTAAAACTCTAAATAATGAACAACAAATCTTAAAAAAAAATTAAAAATTGTAAAATATTGTTGTTAAAACTAAAGTCATAATCGTTTTTCTTAATTCTTGAAACCGTATCAATTGCAACCCTTAATGATTGCCTCAATAATGAACGATTACACCGAAACTCAATTAATTGTTTTCTTAATTCTTGAAACCGTATCAATTGTAACTCTTAACAAGAGCCACATGGTGGCAATGTCCTCGACCTTGCCACCATCTTTGTGGCTAGTTATGAGGAGTTTTTGGAATTGTTTTAATATCTTATTAATAGGGATATTAATATTTGTTTATATATTACACAAACCCATATTTCTCATCATTTGCCCAGGTCATGGGTGAAATTTGACTTGAATTGATTTTTTCATTGGAAACAATGACCCAGATTTCTCCGAATACAAAGAAACATTGCAAGCATGAAATAAATTATTACTTTATGTAAAGAAAAATGTCTAATTACAACTTTGAAGTGATCACTTAGGACTGCATGGAAGCCCGTTGGACCAAACTTACTCTTAGAGAATTGGTGCGTATTATGTACTTGTCACATATTGAAAGAGAGGAACTGGTTAAGACATTATTAATTAGTACTATCATATTTTGATTTCAATACAATGAAAGAGAAATAAGATGAGGTCAAAGAAAAGCCAATGAAGAGGATATGAATTATAAACAATCATTTTCAGTTTTCCCAAGACAAATAATTCACCAAGACTAAGATGAATCCAAAAATACAAAATCGACATTCATGAATATATATCAGAGTTACATGTCTCAAAATTAGGCGAAGACACACAAACTGACATTACTAAATAGGAGATGTCAAAAAAATAGAATGAGAAAGAACTGTTGTGGAGAGTAGTCCTTACATATGTTCATTTGTCTGTTGAGGATTGAACAAGAGTTCCCCAATTGAACCATGTAAAGCAGTAAGGTGATGCTACTTTTCTATATAAGGGAACCATGTAAAGCAGTAAGGCGATGTTGCTTTTCTGTATAAGGGAAATAAATCTGCATGTCTGCTCCAGGAGAAACAATGTTGAATTTGGGATAAAAAACATCAATTCCGTGAACCACACGGTAGAGACCAGGCATGGTGAAAGCAGTGTGGCTTTCATACTATCCAACAGTATCCTTGCTGCAATAAAAAATTCATATATTTATATGTACATACTAAAATACTGGTTACTTCTAATTAGTTCAAAATAAGAAAAGAAAAAATTGCCCTTTTTGGTTTTCAGGTCTCACATACTCAGAATAATAGTTTAGCAAATTCAAAACAAATAAATAAACAAGAGTTTCAAAATGTTATCTAAAGAAGGATAACGCTAGACCTTCTTGCAATCTCTTGATATGTGCCAGTGATAATGAAATCCGCATGATTCATTGCAAATAGATCTGCAGTAAACTGGCAAGAGAAGTGGTATTTTTCTTCAAAAAATTTCCAATATATGTGTGAATATGGGTATTTGGTCTTCTCCAAAGCATGGGCTATGTTGCACTGAGATGACAAAGAAGATATGTTTTTAGACTGAATATTTTTAGAAAAACGAATCCTTTTCAGCTGCAAATATACAAAAGCACATGGTAAGTGAAAAAACCTGAGTGATTCCTTCTTTACGTGCAATCAAAGATGCGACTAAATTTCCATTATTGTAATTTCCAATAATCAGGTTGACCTTTTAGCTCTGCAGTGACTCTTCATTTGTCACATCCTACAACAACATGCCAAAAATCATAAGAGGACGATAGATTAGGAACACCTTGCCATTCTGTTACCAAAAGATTGCCAGTTATACTGATAAAATAAAAATGTTAAAAGCATAGAAGAGATAAAATGGAGGAAAAACGAATCGATTGCAACATTGATGATCTTTAACCACAATTAAAGACTGCAACATCTTTAACAACAATTAAAGACTGTGACATTGATAGGCGGTAGCATTGATAATATTTGACAGCAATTAAAAACTCTGTGTAACGGGAGGCAGTAGATTTCCCGCTTATTTAACTTCATGAGACACTGGTAACTAAAATACTTATTTATCAATAAGGCATTCAAACTATTTTATTTTTTTAAAATCTAATCCAAACATTTTGAATATCATTTCATTATAATGAAGAATCCCATTTTGAATATCATTTCATTATTTATTATTTATTATAATTTCATTATTTATTTTTTATTATAATGAAGAATCTTATCCGTTCAAATGTTTCATGTTATATGTAGAAAATTTGAATATTAAACATAAAATTAATTTATGTTAAAATTTTATAAGATGTACAATTTGACTAAAATTGAGAAAATTTGAATATTAAACATAAAATTAATTTACATTAAAATTTTATAAGAAGTACAATTTTACTAAAATTGAGATACATTATAATTTTATAAGATGTACAATTTTACTAAAATTGAGAGAATACCAAAAATTTAAATATTAAATATCAAATTAATTACAGTAAAAACACTCAAAATACATCTACTAATAAAATAACTACTAATATTCCATTACATTATCTTATAAGTTGTATACACATTAAAGTATGGACACAAAAATTAATATGTTAACATAAAATAGATGGCTGGCATTGAGAACTTATTTCTACATCAAGATTATTGTCGGCATGCAATACTTTTAAATTTCATTAAAGCAAAATACAAAATCATAAGAAAACATCCATAAAGATATCAATGAAATAAAAACTAGTAAAAATAATTCCACCCTAGAACTCGAGTTTCCCATGCGAGGTGTGAACAATTGTGACTTGGAAGGGACAGGTTCAACTAGTTGTTTTGTGGATGGTAGCCACTATCTCGAGTCCAAGAAATGAACTGATACTCAGGAAACAGATGCATGTAATACATATTGCTGGTATGCAGCATATGTACAGGCCGATTTACCATATACTCCCACTGCAGACATCATTGCAAATAATAGTGTTACATCAAGTCTATCTTCGATATATTGGGTGACCGCGATTTCCTTTCTAGAACAGGTTTCAATATAACACATTGTAACTAGAACTGTATTGGTCGCGATCTTGCAGTAGAACCCACAACCTATTGAATTCAACCTGAGGTAATAACTGCGACCCCAATTTTTTTTCTTTAAAACAAGATCTACGGTACATGTTTATTCAATGCACCCTCTTCAATAAGGAAGATCCACTCGCGTTTTATAGTAAGGATACAGGTTGTGGGTGCAGTGTTTATTCAACACTTCTTAGTGATGCTACAGATTTTTTTATAAATTAAATGTCCTTCGACAATGACACAGATCTATGTGCCTGTTTCACTCAGCACATCTGAGAACAATGCTACAACTATATTTGACTAATTTTTAGTGTTTTACGAGCAAGGGCACCAATTTGTGTCGAAGGTATATTCAACACTTTCCAAGCAATCACGCAGGTTTGACCAAAGATTCTCAATGCTATCACGCAATAGAAGGGTTTTATGGGTAGATCTAGGGACACAAACATTCTTCAATAACTGGTTGAGCTATGCTGGATCGCTTCTAACGATGTAGAGTTGTAAACAATTCTGGACATCGGGACCGACCTTCACTTGATGGCTTTCCAAGAATAAACCTAGCCATATTTAAATCTACATCTCCGCCTCTATATTTTTAAAAGAATACGTATTGAATTTTTTTATCATATCTACATTGTAGTTCTTCTTCTTTAAATCTAAATAAAATTCGGTAACAAGTCTCCCTATGACCAGCATTGCGACATGAATAAATAAAAACAAATATTTAATCAACACTTAATATGGGGAAGCAGTTACATGCCTTGCAATTCTCATCCTATCGTTGCCAACCAGGTTAGACAAGTTGCAATTCTCATCCTAGCGTTGCCTGCGAAAAATCATTACAAGCGTCTTAAGCAAGATGTGTTGCAATTCTCATCTTGAACAGTAACAAGAAAGACGCGTTGGAATTCTCATTCTGGTTCGCAATAAGCAACAACAAGATAAGAATTGCAACACATCTAAGTTGGATCACAAAGGGAGGATAAGAATTGCAACACATCTAAGCTGGTTTGCCGTCTCTAACGTTCTTCTCAAACTCCCTTGTTTAACCAGGGGTCAATTTATATTGAGCAAATAACTCCTGCTTCGATTGATCAATAGCCATGGAAGAGTATCAATTTAAATAGAAAAAAATGGTGGAATGGTCGTCAATGGACATCCTTCTTCAAACTTGCGTTGGTCTTCAGTCTTGAATTGTCTATCCAAATCGTACTGCATGCATTGTCAAGCTAAAGACTGTCCATCTTAATCCCAAGTTAGTTTATTTGCATAAACTTATTCTTAACTTTGGAATCAAAAGAGAAATGATTATAAATTTCTAAATAATTAAAAGTTTTAAATTTATTAAAAATACAAAGACTTATAACTAGGAATTTATTCTATTTCGATATCTTCAACGAAGGATGCTACCATTACTCTTTATTTTAATTTGATAACAAGTAAGTAGGAATAAGGATTCTACCTTTACTCTTTATTTTAATTTGGACTGTAGAACTATAATAAATGGACCGCAGAACTGCAATGACCACTAATTCAAAGGTATTATAACTGGATCTAATAATATAATGAGCAGTAATAGAATTTATCCATAGATTCACCATTCAATTGGTTAGGAGTGCAACATTTCAGAGCACCAATCTGTCCCAAAAATCATGCACTCAAAACCAACATGATAATCCACTGCATAAATATTAGAAGAGAGAGTGAAAATAAAGCGAAGCCTACACTTACGTGGCCCACTTTGATAAAGCCATTAATCACCCTGTTGACAAGAGAATGGCCCAAGTCCACCAGAACATTCACATAAAACCTCCATCAGACCTTAATACTTAAACAATTGGTTTTCTAGAACAACAAAGAATGAGTGTGGATCCATAATTCTTCAATAAGATGTTTCCAAACTCTATTTTTTTTCAATGAATAAGCACACATTTAATTTGACAAGTAAATTTGGCCATCCTCAAAAAACACGATTAGGAGGACTGCCACGGGAAAATTCAACACCGATATCTCTCTCACCATAACCACGAGCAAGTCCATAACGATCTGCTAACAGATCTTTGCTTCTGTTTCTTGGGGTCACTCCTAAATTTCGATCCTCAAATACAGTACAGTTCTTCCACTCGGCCCATGCCAATCATCATAAAATGCATCTTGCCCTTGCCCTTCGTTAACAAAATCATTTAGAATATCGACCATGTCCAGGTCTCATACAGAATCTCGACCCCGTTCATGTCCAACTCCTCTCGCCCCCTTCATTGAGATCATAAACATCCCAAACTATGAACATTCAGATTTTTTGCAGAAAGAATAGTAACCATGCATACAAAAATTAGTTAGCGAAGGTAAAGCAATCAACCGTTCTAGCAAACTGGACGATTCGCCGACTTCCATGGATAACTATCCCATCCATTGCACTTTTTCCATCAACAACATCATGAGGATCATAGAATTCCTACATTAATAGAACATTCCATTTGAATCCAACCATCGAATTAACTTATAAATCTTCAATCCACATTGCAACAACAAAATGTGACAAAAGTTGTCTCGAGAATCAGATCAAATTAAATTAAGAGTCCCATGAATGTTGAAAATTACAACAAAAGCGAAGCCACGTTTCATTTCCAAAACTCAGATCCTGCAAAATTTTGTACTGGAGGCTAATGTTAGTACAGCATTAGGCTTTCAGAAAAACATGTAACATATATTTCAATTGAAGGCAGTAATTACTACCTTCCAAACCTCCAAAATTCCTCATCAAGATCAAGCTCCCGAACAGTGTTTGCAAGGTGACAACATAAAGTCTGGTTGAAGACTGTCAAGAAAGTAAAACAAGAAAAAACAAAACTGTAAAACACTTCAAATCAAAACCACGCAGAATCTATAACAGAACTCTCGGGTGGAAAGAACAAAGCGTCTGGATAAATGCACTGGGCGGTCCAAACGTTAAGGCTAGGCTCTTGTCCCTAGTCTCTTAACTACCCAATATACCAAATGTTAAATGGATTCACGAAGCACCTATACTAGATTGACGGGAACACCGGACATATGTCTATCTACATTAACTTCTCTCTGCAAACATTACCCCGACCTTAGATTACCAAAAAAAAATCAAGCATATTAATCCCCACATTTATTGCTCTGCACCCGCTGTCATTTTGGTAAATTAATTAATTTTGTTGAGGCTTGAAGGCACCCGCTGCCATTATGGTAAATTAATTAATTCTATTGCAGGCACCTGTTGTTATTATGGTAAATTAATTAATTGTGTATTACAGCCCGCTCAGCGAAAACCCTATTCAAAGTTGATACAGAATCTATAACAGAACTCTCGGGTGGAAAGAACAAAGCGTCTGGATAAATGCACTGGGCGGTCCAAACGTTAAGGTTAGGCTCTTGTCCCTAGTCTCTCAACTACCCAATATACCAAATGTTAAATGGATTCACGAAGCACCTATACTAGATTGACGGGAACACCGGACATCTGTCTATCTACATTAACTTCTCTCTGCAAACATTACCCCGACCTTAGATTACCAAAAAAAAATCAAGCATATTAATCCCCACATTTATTGCTCTGCACCCGTTGTCATTTTGGTAAATTAATTAATTTTGTTGAGGCTTGCAGGCACCCGCTGTCATTATGGTAAGTTAATTAATTCTATTGCAGGCACCTGTTGTTATTATGGTAAATTAATTAATTGTGTATTGCAGCCCGCTCAGCGAAAACCCTATTCAAAGTTGATACACGAATTAAATGCCGTCACACGCGATATTATCAATGGTTGGCGATATTATCAATGGTTGTAAAACCCCGCAGGCGCGCATGTGACAGGCGTCTCATTTAATCCACACAGAGGTTTTTATTGCAATGTAGGTTGGAATCCCACTAGTGCAGCAGCAAACACGAAAATCTAAAAAAACTTTGTATAAAGCTGTAAAATATGAACAACATTAAAAGCATGCTACCCTTCTGTGTCATCTGCAGACCTAACGTCAGCCGGTCGCCCCCTCCTGGGCACCAAAAAACGAGGATGACGTTAGGTCATGCAACCAATCAAAATTTTTAAAAATTATTTTTAAAATTCAAATTTATAAAAAAATATTTTAACTTTTATTGAAACTATAGATATTGGCAAAAAATTTATAGGCTTTCACCAGATTAATAGGTATTCATCGATCTATATATGATCCCCTTCGGAGACATAATAATTGCTTCAACAATAAACGATTACACCAAAACCCAATTAAATTGACGTACAATAACTAACCATTAACCATTATAACAATATAATAATAATATACCATTTCATGGTATAGGATTATTATGACATTGATTCAAAATCACAATTACAAAGGTTATGTTAAAGTCTAAGATTATGCCTACATCGTACTCTCAAAATATGTAAAATTTGCGTAAATTACTATCACTATCATAATCATAGCTTTTTTTTCTCATTCGAGTTAGTGAAGGTATTAAATGTTTGTAATAGTGCCATGCAGGTCGCTTTAGTTTACCGAAGTCATAAGTTGTAACTTTGAGAGTGTTATTAAACCATGGTCCATGTTATGTTCGTAAGGTTTGGCCATTGGTTGTTAACATACATGTTATGTAAGCCACTTTTATATATTTTTTTGGAAGCTTAAGATATGATATATACAATATAAGATTTACTAGAGTCAACTACATAAATATGTAAGCCACCTTTTCTCACCCTCCTATACACTAAGCTAAGCTATTTGTTTTTGGTAGTTTAAGATATGATATATAGAACATAAGATTTACTATAGTCAACTACATAAATAAAAATGATGTAAATGATGTATGTTAATGAATGATGATTTGGTATATAATAATGAAATAAAATGATAAAATGATAAAATGATAAAATGTTTAAGTATTAGCTTCGACATATGATAATATTTATGGAAAACTTGACATTAAAGTTGAGTGATGATTGGATGTATGAAAACCAATTTATAGTGGGATGGTAAATAATATATGATGGCTTAATATACTTTTTACTCATTAGTTTGATGATGTTTATTTGTAGTTATATGAGATGTTTTTATTTGGATTGTGATTGTAGTAACTTATAATCATCTTATGTCATTACATACCTTATGTTGACATGCTATATTGATTAAACATGTTTACAAACTTGATTATTAATCAACATACATTATGTTGACATGCTATATTGAGTAAACATGTTTACAAACTTGATTATTAATCAATCTTCATGGCAATAATTGTTAATAGTAAGCTTACAAAAAGAGAGGACATGTATGTAGATCTTACAAATAAAAATCATTTACTTAAAAAAAATAATCACAAAAAAGTTTGTAGTTAAATGAAAATTCAATTTATCTTTGACATTGTGGTTGTATATGGTTATTACGTTTTTATATCCAACGTCATAATAATTTTATAAAAAGAGATAACATGTAGATGACACAATTGTAAATGCTTCATAATTCATTATGGACCTTGAAGTTCTACATTCTTTTAGTTCTTATTCAACATTATGGTTGTAAATGGTAGTTAACTTTTCATATCCAATTCAATTATAAAATGAAAAAAAAAAATCAATTATAGATATCCATAATAAAATACTACAACCATCACATAAATGTTCAGGTAAAACATGTGCATATCACTATTCATTGGCATCACCCTGGTTATCTTTCTCGACACTTGGCATGGTAACATTGATGTGCTCAAAAAGACATTTTGAACTAAAATTGTCTTACTATCACAACACGTTTGGATAAAAGAACACTTGCTTGAAATGTTTTGGGTAAACATAAGGCTCTTTTTCATCCCACATATTTTTAGAGTTGATATATGTCAACCCACTATCACGATATTGCTTTACATTATTTTGGTCATGTTCAAATAAAACATGTGCATATCACTATTCATTGCCATCACCCTGGTTATCTTCCTCAACACTACTCAGATTGTGTCTTTGTATGAACCACCAATCTCTATCCAACACATCCAAGTAAAATAACACTTTGTTGCAATGTTTTGGGTAAACATAAGTCTCTTTTTCATCCCACATATTTTTAGAGTTGATAGATATCATCCCACTATCACAATTTTCCTTTACATTATTTTGGTCAAAAGTATTCCACCACTTGCATTTAACAATAACACATTGGAAAGATAAGAAGTACGCTTGAATGATCTCTTGTATTTTTTTGACATAACCTAGCTTCCCCTATATTGTGTTCTGATCATGATGGTTAGCATGACTAGATTGGTTGAACTTGACATCCACTCCACAATCAAATGTGACATATCCATCATTGGTATCCTTAGTGTGAAAATAATGTCCATATGTCCACATAGATGAGAGCAAATGCACCTAAAAAAATGTGAAGAATGGATGTTGTCATATGTTTAATAGAACGAACAATAATAAAAACATAATACATATTATAATTCAAATGTGCATTATAAGAATGAATTACAAAGTACACATAGAGATTATCACTGAGTTGTTGCACCCAATATTTATGTTTAGTGCATCCTTTTCACCACATGGGTAACGATTGGACGCGCCATATTTCTCTATGATATGGTCAGCCATTGGCATATTTTCTTTTAAATGATCAAGATAAGGCATCTTTCTACTGTTTATTGGTTTGAATTCTTTCTTGTTATTGTCCCATTTCCTTCTCTTTCCTTCATTCAATGCAACCAATGGTTGCGTTGTCTCCACATTATAAAGAACAAATTGATTGATGGTATCAATTTCTGCATCCAATGATGTATTCATAAAATGGAATGATTAGCATGATATCAAATATATATTATCAAGTTCAGTGTAAATAGTTACTTTGTAGAAAATTGACAAATGATAAGTGACTTACTCTTTATCATGCACCCTTTTTCGTTCATTTGGAGTAGCTCCCCTTCCCTTTTGTCCTTATCATGTTGGTTGTCCCAAACCACTTTGCTTGATGTATTCACTAGTGCAATAAAACAACTTGTATAATATGCACCTCTCCGCCATAGACCACTCGAGTTTTTCTCTTTGTCAAACAAACACCTTCAACTTTTTCATGTACCTCTCCAAGAAGAACATTAAACGACATGAGACCACCCCTGCTAATTCAGCCTTATCGGCTAGGTGAATTATAAGATGGACCTATAAATCCATGAAACTTGTGGGCAGTTCCTTCTCAAACATACAAACAATCTCAGTGATCTGTCGACGCCATCATGGAATGCTAGCCATGTGAAAAATATTTTGATGCAATCCGACGTACAAATGCAAATAAATTAGATATGGCTTGTCATAGGTCTTGGAGGAAGTCATGGTCCACACACCACGCATGAGCAAAGGATAACGACACTACAAAATAAACACGTACAAATTAATTACCATAAAATTATGAATTCATAGCAGATTATAACTTGCACTGCAAAAAATGAAGCATTTAGTTGACATACATATCCTTAGAAGGTTCAAATGGTCATGCGATTTCAACCTTACTATTCTTCTTCTATTGTGAAGTAGTGTCATAGAGTTGACCCAAATAATGAAGACACCTTCACACTCGATATAACATTCTTTTCCAAAGAAAGATCATGTTTATTCAAAATCCACGGGACATCACCTTCTTTAAAAGACCAAAATGTTCTAGCCTTTCCTCTACTTTCTTTTATTGGCTAATGTTTCTTTTTGGTATTCGAAGAAATAAGATCTCTCCTAACAATCAATGTGTCAATTTTTTTTATGATACATGTCTCCATAAATAATATGAAACATTTTTTAATATATGCATGGGATCTAGTAAGTGGGAAACCTTAAGATTCTCCCAATATAGAAGCTTCTAAAATACATATTTTCTTTTCATCCCAATGGACATTTTCTCAACACATGCATCGAAAAATTCAGGATCATCAAACATAGGTTCCACATTTGAATCAAACAGTTATGCGATTTCCCTCTCATTCTCTATGTCATATGCTTAAGCCAATGTGTCGGTGCCATTATTTTAGGTCTCCAGGTTCTCTGGTTTAGGCATTGAAAGAAAATGCTTCTCTTTTATAAGGGTGGTTTTCTGGGAGGAACACCCTCTAGCAATCGTACACTAGATTTCATAGGTGATTGGACAACCTAGACTTTATTAAAGGTCCACAACATTTACATCCATGATATCCTTTTGTTACAAGACATGTGATGTTATTGTATACTGAGCACGTTAGCGCTAAAGACGGTGGTTGCACCAAATTAAGTTTGTTAAATAACATTACAGATATAAGCAAATTAGTTAACGTGCTTACCGATTAGAGAAATTTTGAGGTAAAAAATGGGTCTCAAAACAATAATATCGTACAACAAAAATCACCAATAGGATTCAAGATGATGATGTCAACCATAGGGTATGAATCATCATTTTTTGGGTAAAAGGTAAAAAGGTAAACAAGTGAAAAAGTGAAAAACTATTTTTTTCAATTTGTATTTTCAACTTATCTTCCTGTATATTCACTCAAATTTCGAGTAGGATCACTCGTTAGATGTGGAATTCAATTCTGCATCTAATGAGTACCCACGCGACATACTTTTGATGGACCATGCTCCTTGAAAAACAAAAAATTCATGAAAAACACGATGATATCATCATCGCATTTTTTTTTCATGAATTTCTTCTTTTTCAGGGAGCATGGTCCATCAAACGTATGCCGCGTGGGTACTCATTGGATGCAAAATTGAATTCCCCATCTAACGAGTGATCCTGCTTGAAATTTGAGTGAATATACAAGGAGATAAGTTGAAAATATGAGTTGAAAAAAATAGTTTTCTTCGTTTTTCCTTCAAAATTTGATGAGGTATGCTAATATTATTTTATTATTTCCACTATTATTTAATAATTTTCCTTAGGGGGCCTATTTTAGACCTCAAAATTTCTCTAATTATAGAACAATCTCCTAGTCCTGGATATTCATGCATGGTGTATACACATATGACATACAACATAAAATACCTCTCCACCAAGACGGGTCTCGATACATCGTATACATGTATCCCTTCCTATAATTTCTTGAATTTGTCGATCAATGATTGGAGATAGACATCCATATCCTTGATCTGTTTGCTACCAGGAACTATAGGAGCCAACATAAGATTTCCGTTCTTCACGAACAACCATGGAGGGATATTGTTATTGATCATCACCACTTGCCAAACATAGTATTTGGTGTTTTGGAGGGAACACAGGTTAACTCCATCCATGGCTTGTTGAAATTTGTACCAAGGAAGTGTTCCCCTTGTAATTTTTCCTAAGTCATCAAGAGAGGGAAAAGTGACATGACCCTTGTATTAATTGTTTGAGATGAGTAATTAATTCACTTGAAAGTTATAAAGTGACTTTTAATGTATTTAAGTAGTAGTTGAATACAATTAATTAATGGAGATAATTAAAGTGCATTTATTCTCATCCATTGATCTAAACCAATGTGGGCCCTTGGATTAGATGACCGTTCTGCTACCCTAGAGAGACAAACCAAAATATAAGGGATTTGAATTAAAAGGCATCCCCTCTACCATTGTTGAGCATCCAAAAAGAGAGTTTTTGGTGAGGCATGAAATCCAAGAGAGTTGGAGCAAGTCGAGTTTAAGAGAGGAGGAAGAAAACCTAGGGAACGAGTTCCAAGGTGTAGGTACAACAATGAAACCAGATTGTACAACACATTAATGAGCACAAGTTTTGAGGAAGAGGCTGGGCATGAGAATGGAGGTGTTTGGAACGAAGTTCGAGGTCATTTAATGCTGCATTAAATACTGGTTTGATTCTGTTTGAGGCACGAGTTTCCATGTTTCAGGAGGACATAAGTTTCCCTATAGAATTGGCATGATTTTCCATACAATTTACTACTGTTGTAGAGAGCACAAAGACCAAGGTAGAAGAAAAATTCAATGTCCGCATAAAATGAGATGATGACTGCATATTTTTGACTGACTGCACAGCCTAAGATTGGCATGGTTTCCAATTCTGAGAATGAGCAGAAATTTTGTCCCAAAATTTTCAGAATTGGTGGCTTCCTTTTAGGGGTTGATAAGTGACATCTCTGTCATTTTTATTGTTGTACATTTCTATTTGAAAGAAAAGAAATAAATACTCTCACTCTTCCAATCAGAGGTTTTCTCCAAGTTGGGGTTTTGCCTATGCCATATTATCTAAAATCTGTGTTTGAAATGATGTGTGATGCATGTGTTTTCTGCCCAGAATCTTAAATGGTAGAACTTCTTATTGTGCTTTAAGTTCAGATGGTTCATGAGTAAATCTTATTTGCAACATTTAGTTGAATGAGATCATATATTGAACTAAGATTATCTAATCTTAACTTAAAGTCTATTTAAGAGGTGGAATTTCTACATGGCTATGTTTAATTGAAGGCTTTGTACTTCATCTTTGAATTTGATAGGCCATGTATCCTCTATATGCTTCTATAGCATCCCGATTTTGACCCCGTTACCTCAAACATGTAAATGATGTAAAAATCACTATAAAAATCATGGTGAGGAGCTCAAGGCCAAGGCCCCATCATCGATTTAGCGTTTTATGTATCAAAAATTAAAAATCGATGCATATGGTTTGTGTGCTAGCCAGGCACAATAGAAATTATAAATATAATGTAAATATGCATTTTAATAAAATACCCACAACTAGCTATGCAATGCAACAAGAGTATGCGGGCATGATCTTTACAAGGAATAGGGAGGGAAAATATTCAAACCCTTGAACCAATAGTGTCAAGCCAAGTGCCAATGAGAGTGTTAACAAAAGAAAATTGACCACACACTAAGTGACATGTTGTGGACCCTTATTCCTAAAGAACAAACCCATTTATGCATAAAAAACCCCCAAAACCCATTTAGCCTAAGTTCTAAATCCCCTTTGGACAACCTCCACCAAAATAGGGAATCTCCCCTAAAAATGAGGTGTCCACCAAAAAAGGGGGGTTGTCTCGACAAACACAAATTCCCTCCTTAATTCAAAACTTATCAGTGGTGAAATTCAAAAAATAAAAACCATAATTGGTTTTAGGGTTCCAAAACCCTAAACCACATTATATATGTTGTATTTTTCCCACCATTTACAGGATTATTCATTCGATAACCTACCATTCGAAGCTCTCTCACTTTGGTACCATTTTTACCATCCACCGTTACTCCATTCGCACAAACCTCCTCCAACAACATTCCACTCTGCAAATCCCTTTGGCTGGTTGAGCACCCTTGGCTCCCTTCTACCATTCTGGGTGATACATTGCAACTGGTTGAGTTCGGTGGCCATCTAGAGGACGAAACCATCAACGAGGGATTGCAAGCTTCTCGGCCGCAAGGGCCCATATGCCCAGAGAGGTAACTCTGCACCTATAACTTCATTTCTTACAAATAATAAAAATGATTCTTTTATAAACATGGTTCATTGATGTGAATGGAAAGAATTTTACATGTGTGATTTGGTTATTACTGCGGTAGATTTTAATTAAATAAAATAGTTACCGTTTACTGTTCATTTTTAGGTTGAGTTTTCACTTGTTAGCATTTGCATTCATGATTCATAAGTCACATTACCTTAGGATATATTTTCATTTGCATGATTAAGTGTTAGTTTTATTGGTTTTACTGTTGTTTACCGCATACCTCTCATACACAGAGCTGCGAGAACCCTTTTCTCTCATGCTCTCTACCTCGGCTTCTTCACGCCGGTAGATCCCTCCTTTTTTTCTGTTGGAGTGCGAAAGCACCACCAACAGAGAGAACCCATATAACCATTAACTACCCATTTTGACTTATGCACCCAATCATTTATTTCTTCCAAGAGGTGGTTGAGGTAGTTATTGTTTTGGGAAATGGAGATGCATGGCTGTCCAAATTTCATGTATGGGCAAGCCATCAATTTCCTCCATGTGGTCGATTTTCCCCTCTCACAACTTGTTTTTGGGTTCCACGATTTGTGGAAATCCATGGACATCTTGTTTTGTGCATCCCACAATTGAAATCGTTTTTGCCATTCCCAACTTGGGTATTTGCTGTGTGTGTGTGGATATTGCTGTGAATTGGGTTATGTGTAACTATTTTGCGGACAATCTACCGAGAGCGGACTCAAGGCATGATCTCCCTAGCTTAACGTAAGTCTAGAACAAATATGACAGAACATAAAATACTTTCCTAGATCATATAGAAGTACAAATGTAAGAGTAGATCGTTTACCTAAGATTTGTAGATCCCTTTCTCCTTCGTTGATCCAATGCTCCAGCGCTGCCAGATTGCAAGTAGCTAAACCCTGTTGAACATGTAACAGACCACAAGAAGTGAAAGGATATATCTCATATGATAGATCTAAGCTAACAGTTAAGGAGGAAAGCTCTAAACATCATCGAAGAGACAACATTTATGGAAATCAATTATATTAACTGTATTGAAGAGTGGAGAAGTACAATAGAAAAGAAGATTACAACCATTGCCTTAACGCTGCAAGCTTCTTCTGACAAGCCATGCCAAAGCTCCTAGAGAGAAGTAGATGTTCCCCAAGATAGAGTGTTAGATCTATTGGGCTTAGTTTCACCAACATAAGAGTACCATACACTTCCTCCCTTTGGGATGGGAGTGAGCTTCACTTAAATAGGACTAAGTGGATAGGGTATGGATAGGATAGGTTGAGATATGATAGGAAAGGCTTAAGGGATCTTTTCAAGGTGATAGGAATCGAGTGCCAGCTCTCCCAAGAGGTCAGGGATAAGGTCCCAAGTCAGCAAGCTTCGAGAAAGGGCTCGAAGGGCTATTTTTGTCCATTAACTGACATCGGCGCACCCTGTAATAGAGCAAGCTGCGACGTCGCATGCTGCATGAGTGCAACCTGTGACGACCTCTCAAAACCTAGTACAAATGGGTACAAATCCTTCCAGGTCAATAACTCAATCAAGGTAACTCCAGGGGTGTATACACTGAATCTCATGATGGAAAGATTTTAGGTGTAACATAATGCCTCCCAAAGCATGAAGCTGTTGAAAGATAGACAGGTGAAATGCTTTGATAGAAGGAATGGCAATAGACTTGTCGGACGAAGGATGCTGCTGTAGTACAACTGACTTTGAGTACACAGTCTCAAATGACTCACAACATGGCTGCCGACCAATACAATGCAGATCCATGGTAGTAATGACCGACTGAACACAATCATGGCTACTAGACACAAGCGTAGATCCATGATGAGATGATAACACAGCCACGACCAATACAAATGTGGATCTGTGTGATATAACTCAATACAAACTCCATCGCAACCTGGGTAAAATATCTCTTCCCAGGGTCTTCAAGCTGAACCCGCAATGATACGAATATATCCATGTGATTACAAAGGTCTTGATGTTGAACATGGTAGAAACCACTTGATTACCGGTCATTGATGTAAACCATTAACAAGTGCGAGGGAGATCACCATTAATGTCAATGATTCCCAAGGTATCACAGTACATATCACCAAGCGTGAATAAGTGAGTTGAAGTCGAACGCAAGATGAAATCTTTCAATCAAGAGTCAATAATGTAAACTCATGCTGAAAGCGAGGTAACCTACCATTGAGGCATGCAGGGCCAAGGTACTTGGTTGGTTTCTAGATTCAATCCTCGGATGATGAGTTGATGTCGAAAAGGATGAATACGTTGAAGGAGGGCCATGATGAATCCCCCATCAATCGACATGAAACACGACAAAAGATGTGTAGAGTAGATCATATGGTAAAGTAACATGCAAGACTGACTCAGAGTAGACTGACATGGTGGCGGGCATACTGACTGCAGATAATAAGTGACAGATGTATTCTTGAACATGGGCATGGCATGACTTGGCAGTGTTGACATGACGAGTATAACACTAACTCCTAATGCAACTGATGAGGGAAGCTTTCTTTGAATGACTCAAAGGAGTAACAAGACTCGACGACAAACGGATGACCCAAATACAGTATGCAAATGCAGATGAGTGCCATGTTCAAGGACGACTACGTACTGTCACTAACAAAGTGTGTAACATAAAAGCCTTCCTTTTTCCCCATCATGAATGACGAGTGCCTCATGTGTTTATTACGAGCTTGATGAGGGTAACCAGATGCTCGGTATAGCTCATCTCATAGATGAGTCCAATCCCAAATATTTTCCAAATCTAGGATAGGAGGGGTTCGTTCCATGGCGTGCCCTTCAATGTAAGAGTTTAACGAGTCCATAGAAGGTAAATTCGGTCATCATTTCATGTTTAGAGAGTCTGAAAAGAACTAAAGAAGACTCCAACGGTCCTTTTTCGCAAAGTTAGTCTCATCGCCCGAAAAAGGGTAAAACAACGCGGGAGAGGACTCTTCCAGTCATGATTGGCTGGAGTATACCTTTTTCGTAAGTAGTGCCCCTTGGTTCGAAAAATGGGTAAACTAACACCAGGAAGACGACCATTCAAATACTTTAACAAGCGTGAATGCGACAAGTTCGCTTGGCAATCTTTTCATTTTTTGAGAGCCTGAAAAGAGCTTAAAGGTAGACTCTGGGGGTTATCCTTTTCCGTAGAAGTTTAACAAGCCCTGAAAAGTGATGAATCGTAACTCGGTACTTATTCTCATAGTTTCAAGAGCATGAGAACAAACGAAGAGTAAGCTTGTCATCATAAAATAATTACAATCTAACCATTGCAAAATAATGACAAAACATTAAGGGATTTGTCCATACCTAAGATGACCATTGTAACGCGAGAAACGGCACAAAAGACCACTTAACAACTCCTACACACTTGGAAACTAGGTCAAATAGTCAACCGATATTCCAAATATGATCAAATACGATTAAAACTATAGCAAATGACCTCAAAGCATCAAATATTTGAAAAAAAAATATTCTATTTCACTTATAAATAGAAAAATGGGTCAAATACAGTCACCATTGTTTCATTTGCCAATTTGGGAGATGAAGTGCCAATTTGGAGCCAAAATTTCACTTATCGATTCCGGGAGCTACGAGTCGCCATTTCACCCACTGTCTGGAGCAGGTAAGCCTAAACTTCATCCAGCAAAAGTGTAGTGGATTACATTTTGATTTTAGGTCCATTTTTTAGGTTTTTTGATGGATTTGTGGAGGGCTATTGCGGCCTCGACTCGTCTCAGTCTTCCCTTTCGGGAACTGTGACGAGACCGACTTAGCACAAGTCCTAAAAACATGGAGTGCGACGTCATCGCACTGTGTGCAATAACACAGTGCGACTGCGGAAACGCATATCTCAACCATTAATATAAACCCAAAAGGTGGACTTCCTGTGGTTGAAGTGAGGTTTAATAGTGTTTAAATGCCCACCTTGGCAGGTTGAAAGCAAGCAAACATGGTATTAGAGTGGCGGGAAAGAGAACACGAGGTGGAAGATGTACAAGCCGCCAATGATCCACAATGCGTGAATGCTTTGAGAAACTGTGGTTTGCTCAAGTTCTTTGAGATTCAGGGCATGAGGGCCCAAATCCCGCTGCTGTCACATATGCTCCAGTGCTGGGATGCGGCCCATCAACACTTTGTGATTGGTGAGCACATCCTCACTATAGATGTTGAGGACATCTATTTTCTTACCAGTTTGTCCCGGAGAGGGGACAATGTAGTTCTCACTGGATCACGAGCTAGTGATCTCACTGTTGATGATATGGTGATGCAACATTGTACTGCTCATGCTTGATCTTCTAGTGGGAAGATTCCCATTAGGGATGTTGTAAACCATCCACTGCGTACCATATTGTTCACTATTACTAGAGTGGCGGGGAGCCAAGTCCCACACATGGCCACTCGGGCTCAGATGCTCTATGAGGAGGACTGTATGTCCCCCAAGATCTTCAACTGGTGTGAGGGTCTCCTCGCAAACATCCGAGCTCAGCTAACCAAGTGTCGGCGGGGAGAGCTCAAGCAGTTTGGGTATGGATTGATAGTGATATCGTTCCTCTTGGAGCGGATCCCTCTCTTGCGCCCATAGGTACGACTGGATGACAGGGATCCTAGGGATCCTCACATGCTCAGATGAGTAGAGGTGATGGCCCATCATGGTGGGTTCCCTATCATCAACTTTGGTGTCAAGTTCTTTAGTTGGCTGGAAGGCCAGTTGCTCATGGTTGAGGACTACCCGTACAGATTTAAGAGAGGATCCTGATTTAGTGTTGCCCAAGGGTACAACATCGGGAGACATTGGTAAGAACAAAACCCTTGTATTTTTTAAGTTTTGTATATTTATGATTTTTTTGTTGTAGTGCTGACAAGTATATAACATGTGTGTGCAGATGTGGGTCCCATATGGCCCGTAGGAGTCTCTCTTCTAGCGAGGAGAGATAGAGGTGGGGAAGCAGTTGTGCCCCCAGGTGCTCATGCTTCCATCGTGGAGATGGAGGATGTGTACAAGAACTTGTCCCAGCTGACAGTGGATGTTCCTGAGCCAACAGTGGATGACTTACCGAGACCTATGCAGAGGTTCGAAGTTGGAGCATCTGTATGCTTCAACGCCTTACTCCGCAAGGTAGAGAGGACAATGGAGTGCTTCCATTCTCAGCGACAGAGAACTGTCTGTCCTAGGGGTGTACGAGCCAGGCGTCAAGCCTGATGACGTTATTATACTTGTATTGAGAGCTTAGAGGCCTTAGATTTTGTACTACTGAAAGCTACGGGGCTTCATATTTTGTAGAGACTTACTGAAAGCCATCGTGCTTCCGATTTTTGTACCAGCACTACTTTTGATGATATATATATACAGACATTCCCGACGATTTATACATTAGATGAATGATGTGATCTTGTTCATATGCTTTGCTTTTTATACAGTGTATTATTTACATGTTGTGAATGCTTTTACATATTATGAGTATTATGTGTGTGCGATGTACCAATCTAGAATGAAGTTGGCCATCAAGTCAACAACTGCGTTTAACTCTCATGGAATGTGCAGGTATTGAATGGATTCAAATGACCTTTCTAGGAGATGAACTCGTCTAAAGAGACTGAGTAGGGTAGGATCATGGATAGCATAGACCCAATTAAGATGAGAAACCACTAATTGAGAATCCATGTGGATGACAATGTGGTTCATACCCAAGGAAATAACATCGGTTAAGGTTCCAATTACTGCCTGATACTCTGCGGCATTGTTGGTTGCAAATCCAAGGCAACTTCCTCCTGAGCTGATGAGCTTTCCTGTTGGGGAATACAATACCCAGGCTGTCGAGGTAAGGTTACGGGTATGCCGACTGGTGCCGTCCGTGAATCCGTAGCATGTTTCCATCTGCACATGCAGACAGAACATGGTATAAGAAGCGGAAACAAGATCTAAAGACACTAAAAAACAAGCGTGTCACACCACACAAAAGCACACAAACACGCCATGTACAATATATACAAGAAAGTCTATGCATGACAGGTTCAGGCATAGTATCTCTTCAGGTAAATCCCATTACGGGGTTCACCCAAAGATATTTTTTCATATTCTTCAAGCTCGTAAGCTCCCTTTTCCAAAACATGTTTGACAACGTAAGGTCCGTGCCACATGGACTCGAACTTTCCTGCTCCTAGTTTGTCATGTTTCTGGTTGTATGTGAGGACCAGGTCACCCTTGTTGAAAATACGAGGTTCAACTGACTTGTCGTATTGAGCTTTGATGCATTTCTTGTGTGCTTCGTTAGCAAGAGCAGCATCTCGGTGGGACTCGTCAAGTTTTTCTAAGTACAGGAAACGTTCTTCCTAGGTAGTAGTGTTAGGAAGAAGTTCGACAGCGAGTTGTAGAGATGGAATTTCGCACTCTATAGGAAGGACAACCTCCAATCCATACACCAATTGAAAAGGATTTAAACCTGTGGCGGTTTTAACGGAAGTTCTGTAGGCCCATAATGCTGAAAAGAGCATATTATGGCAGTTAAACTTATGTGTACCTATCATCCTTTGGACCATAGTTTTCAAGACTTTGTTAATGGCCTCAACCTGTCCATTGGACTACGGGTAGTAAGGTGTTGAGTTTTCATGGCGAAAACCCAATCTATCGCTGAATTCATCAACCATATGGTTCTGAAAGTGAGAACCATGATCGGTAACTATCGCCTGAGGAACTCCAAACCGCGCTATTACATGATTGAACATGAAGAGTGCGGCGGTTTTGCCGTCGTTTTGGTATGTAGGCATTGCCTCGGCCCACTTTGTGAAGTAATCCACAACTACAATGATGTAACTATGCCCCCCGGTCGAGGTAGGCTTACAATGCATAAAATCAATGCCCCATTTTGCGAAGGGGCCCACGGTAATAACCGGGTGTAACGGGGCAGGATGGGTATGCTTCTTCGTATGGAACTGTTGACATGGAGGACATCTTTTCACGGCCTCAATACAATATTTGAAGATAGTAGGCCAATAATATCCTGCGCAAAAAATCTTCTAGGATGTAGCCATCCCAGAGAGGTGACCGCCACATGCCCCAGCATGACAGTCGTTCAGAAAGCATTCAACCTCATCGTGAGTCAGACAACGTCGAAGAATTGAATCGACGCCACGGCAGTACAAAGTATCATTGATGATCAGATAATACTTCACATGGTGACGTATTCTACGACTGTCATCGTGAGAGAGTTGAGGGTTGAAGCGTTGGTTTTGAAGATATAACGAAATATCTCAATACCACAGATCAGTCGTACTGATGAGAAACAACGATTCATCTGGAAAAGAGTCATTGTGCTCAACTTCTGCATCAGCACGGGGAAGGCCGCAAATAAGCTTAGCAAACACCAAGGACTTTTTAGACTTGGCTTTCTCTAAAAGAAGGTCGAATTCTTGCAGTATCACAATCCAACGTGAGTACTTTCCCCCAAGCACCTGACATGTCAGTATGTGGTACATGGGGTTTGAGTCTGCGATGATGGTGGTTGTGCGGAGCAAGATATAGTGCCGAAACTTTTGGACGGCGATGACTACCGCGAGGGCAAGCTTCTCGACATGTGAATATCTAGTTTCGACGTCAATGAGACCCTTACTCGCATAGTATTTTACATGTTCCTAGGCGTTTTGATCCTCCTGTACCAAAACCATGGTGATAGTGGTAGCAGAAGCGGTGAGATATAAGATGTAATCTCGGAAATAGTTTGGCGGTTGGAGTACGGGGGCATGCGTGATGGCATGTTTGATGCTGTTGAAGGATTTTTGAGCTTGATCATCTCAAATGAACGAGACGTCCTTCTTAAGCAGTTTCATAGACCCCTTAGTCTTCTCCGCGAAGTTACAAACAAAACGCCTGTTAACACCCAAAAAGTGCTCACTAGCTCATTTCCTTATTCACATGACCCATTTGTCCACTTTTTCACCATTTGAGCCACTAAAGCCAACAAAAGGTCACCAAAAGACCTTAATACCCTCAAAAAGCCACTAAAGCCACTTTTTCCACTCAAAATGAGTATTTTTCCTAAAAAAGCATAAAAAACCCTAAAAAAGGGTCCAGAATTCCCAAAAATATTAAAAAGGGAATAAAAATAATAAAAATATTCAAAAAAGGAAAAAGGAGGGAAAAGGTACCTAAACCATGTTGGTCAATACCATTGGTTTCCTCAAAACCATAATGGTATTCCCCACCACCAAAAACTATAAAAAGGTGGTAGGGGCTCCTCACTTTACATCCATCCATCTTCCTATCCTCATGCTGCCAAAATCTCCCATGAGCTTTTGGCCATTGTAGCAACCTTGGAGAAGGGACCTCTGGAGTTTGGAGCTGCTCACCCTTGGAGCTACTCAACAATCTTCATCACTTGGAGGTATTATCATTGCAAGCACTTGCTTGCCCCCATTTTCAATACAAAGTTATTTTTTCTATTTCTTGTTCTTGTTTTCAATTCAAAAAGTTTATTATGATATGCACATGCTAGTTTAGTTTAGTTTTAGTTTTAGATTTACAATTGTTTTTGCTTTAATATTTGAGACTGCTGCTACTAGTTAGCAGGTGCCCATAGCACTAAGCTTGGTTGCAAAACCAAGCCAACAACGCCTTAAATAAGTCGCCTTCCCTTGGATATTTTGAAGTTCCGTCACATTAGAGGTGGTAGGTTGACAATGGCCTCCACCTTTAAGGGATCGATGCGGATCCCATCCATCGAGACAATAAACCCTAAGAGGTGCCCAGACTCAACGCAAAATATACACTTATGAGGATTCAGACGGATATTGTACCATCTACATCTGAGGAGAATGGCCATTAGATGATCCATGTGGAACTCACGCTGCTTTGAATGAGCAGGGAGATCGTCCAGGTATGGTTCCACAATCCTTAATGTCATGGAAGGCATATGACATGGCCCACTGGGATGTGGCGCCAGTGTTTTTAAGGACAAACGGGAGTTTGTGGTATGAAAACGTCCCCCAAGGACAGATGAAATCCATCTTATGTTGGTCAGCTGGGTTGATCTCAATCTGGTTGTAACCAGAAAATCCATCCATGAATGAAAAGATGATGCTTCCGGAACAATTGTCGATAATCTGGTCAATGAACGGGGTCGGGTAGTTGTCCTTTGGACAAGCCTTGTTAAGGTTCCGATAATTGACATAAACGCGAATGGTACCCTGCTTTTTGTTCACAGGGATGATGTTTGAGACCCAATCCGTCAACGGGACAAGATAGATGAAGCCATCCTTTAAGAGATTTTCAATCTCTACCTTGATCGCCGCAGTCTTCCGGGGGTGTACTGGTCGCAACTTTTGACGTACAAGTTTGATGTTGGGATAGGTTTTTATTTCATGAGAAACAATCGCGGGGTCTATCCCAGGCATCTCCTCATAGGACCAAGTGAATATGTCTCGAAATCGTTTAAATAAGGCCGTACCAATAGCTATTTCTTCAGGGGAACACTTCTGGCCTATGCAAATGTGTTCCACTACACCAGGTTTCACCGAGATGTCTACTGGGGTGGTAGGATCAATGTTGGCCAAGTTTCCCTCAGTGTCTGAAAGACATGTGAGTATGGGGAAATGAGGGAACGGGTGGATATCCGATGAAAAGATGGTGCTAATGTTGTCTTCTATGTACTCCAAAGGAGGAAGAAAAGACAACCTCCGGTGGAGGTCATCCCACGGACCATCATAAACATTCATAAATTCCATGATGGACTCGTCTGAATGAAAAGTCCGAAGTAAGATATCAGGTAGAGATGATGCCTGTCGTAGAGACAGGATGGGGAAGTCACAGTTAAGTGGTTCTTCGGCGCTGACTGGATATCCTTGTAAATACATTCAGCGAGTGAAAGAGGTATTGAATCTCCAATTAGGTGTGTTGTGGCTTCGTCGGGTACAAGCCAAGTATCAGTGGAGTGAGATGAAATCTCTGCGGAGATCATGTTCACCAAGGAAACATGATTAGGGGGGTCTAAAATTGGAAAAACGCCCATGAGAGATGAATCTTTGAAAAGGCCAACCCCTATACTCTCATACTGTTTTGACGTTTGTCTAATGGAAGGAACATGGTCACCAAGATGAGTAGTAGTGTCCGGTGTGCAAAAATCTAGTTGGTCAACAGCAACAATTCGTCCTTGGTGGGGGAATTGTACTACGCGAAAGATTGAAGAGGCTACTGCCTGCATGGCATAAAACCAATTGCGACCAAGCAAGAGATTGTAATGTATTAGGGCCGAGACCACTTCCACATTAATGGTTACGGTCTTTCCTCCCAACTCAACTGTGAGATCTTGTAGGAGCCCATGAGGTTGAAAGCCACGGCCGTCGAATGCTTTCAACGTGGTAGGAGAACGATTCAATTCGGGAGAGCCGATGGCTCTCCAACAGGCGATTTGCATGACAGAAGTAGAGGCGCCTTCGTCCAAAATGGAACGATGGACAATTTTCCCAGCAATGTTCGTAACCACTTGGAATGCGAGTTGATGAGAAAGGCTTAGCTTGGCGTAGTCGAGTCGGAACATGATGGTATTTGAAGAATCAGGGTCGACTGCATCGATTGCTGCAAGGAGAGTTTTGCATTGATTAGGACAATTCTGCAAAACTTCCAGTGTGGACATGGCGCAAGGAGCTTGTGCCAAGTCCTCTACGATATTGTAATTCTGTGCTGCCCCAAGCATTAGGATTGAAAACAACTTTTCGAATCGTGCTTTTGGGCGGTTTCAATATCGAATCTAAGGACGGCTTCTCAATGGTGAGAGAAGCCGATGGTACAATGACATCAGGTAAGGAGTTGGAAGCTTTTTCAGTATTTCTTCCAACAGGTTACTTCGAAGGGACCGAGTCGTATGATTGCGAGCGAGTGTTCAAATTGATCGTCTCGTTACGCACCATGAGAACATGCCCGGTATTGGATGTTCCCCTTGGGTTGGGGGAGGTTGAGCAATCATTTGCTGATTTTGAGTGGGAAATGGATCGTTGAGGACTGCAGGAGTCGGTTTACCCCTAAGAAAATTTTGAACTTCGTTTCTATGGGGACACTCTTTGGAGAAGTGATCATCTCCGCACAATAGACAAGGATACTTTAGTTTCCGTTTCTGTTTAGTGTCGTTAGGAGTGCTCTTTTGTTCCTACTGGGCGGAAGAATTCTTAGGTTTCCCTTTGTTCTTCTTCTTGCCACCGGACTTCTGAGATGAAGCTGATTGGATAGAATTCACCTCTTCAGTTACAGCAGGAGTGGTCGATTTGGTGGTGCTGTGGCCAGCTTGAGTTGGTAATGGGGAGGAACCATGCTGGTTCGACGCTCCAACGGTGTTAGAAACAGGCTGGGTGGTAAGGGATCCACTTATGCCATCGGTTTGGGGTCCCTTAGGAGGTTTCGTGGGGTCATAAGTGTCGCGGGGTGCGTTAGGAAGAATTTAAAACAATGTGCCCGATTGAGCATAGACTAAGTCTAGGTAATGGGCACGAGTGATAGGTTGTTCTTCAGTGACAACACCGCCCATGGCGACATCTCAAGATATGTGAGGGATGAGAGACTTCATAAACCAATCTGCTAGGAGTTGGTCTGGAATGGGAGCCTTAATCAAGCGTCTTCTCCTTCGCCACTCATGTATATGAGTAGAGATATGAGTAGCGGTATTCTGGCGGAGAGGTGAGAAGGTCCGTACCAGTTTCATACCGTATAGGCAGTTGGAAGTGAGTCAAAAAGTTCATAGCAAGAGAACCGAAATCATGAAAAGAATGAGATGGTAGTTCGATATACCACTTGGCAGCCGAACCAGTGAGAGTCCATTGAAATAATATCAGATGGATCGAGTCGTCCATCAGGGAGTTGGATGAACACCATAAATGGTATGTCATCACATGGTGTTTAGGATCCTCGTCCGTCTTGACGTCAAACTTAGGGATATCCGATGGAAGTTTCACTGGAATCAGGGGCCAGTTAGTTCCGTGGTAGATGGGGTTGTTTGTTAGTCGAGATAGATCAGGTAGGTACAAAGTAGCCAAAAAGGGCAGCTATTGATTAGGATGAGGGTACTGGTAGTACTGGTAAGGCATGTCAGGACCGGTAGGACCTCCTATCGACTGATTAAAGGGTGACCATGAAGGAAACTGACCATAGGGGGTGTGCTGCTCGGACCGTAAGGGGGTCCGCTACCATAAGGTGGTCCATTCCAATAAGGTGGGGGTCAACCTCCACCACCGGGAGGAGGTGGAGGTCCGCCGCCACCGCCGGGAGGAGGTGGGGATCCATAACCATAATAAGGTGGCCCACTACCGCCTCCGCCTGGAGGGGGTGGTGGACCACCTCCACCATCAGAATGATGGGGGCCCCCACCACCTTCGCCGCTGGAAGGATGAGGGTCTCCACCACCACCACCACCACCATAATAATTAGATCCACCACCGCCTCCACCTGGAGGGGGTGGTGGTCCACCTCCATCGCCCGAAGGGAAATATCCTCCTCCACCATAATGGGATGGTCCTCCGCCGCCTCCGCCTGGGGGGGGTGGTGGACCATTCCCGCCACCGCTGGAAGAGTGGGGGTAGTTGTTGGTAAAATGAGTTGGACCTACGCCAGAAGGGAGAGGTCCACCTCCTCCAAAGTTAGGTGGGGGTCCGCCACCTCTAGCAGGAGGCGGGGGTGGACTGATCAGGGGTGGTGGTGCTTGAGGGATAGTTGGTTGGGTTCCATGTTGTAAAACGAGCTATTTCCCCCATGGAGTGTAGGGATTTCTAGGATAGGGTATCCCGTATGGTGCGTTTCTGAGATTAGATTGACCCGACGCAGGGTTAACGGAACCTGGATATGCTTGACTCCATGAGGGTTGAGTTACATTGGATGCCCCCCCAACATGAGATAATCCCATGGTGGATAGTCTAGCGGGTTGGGGAGGTCCAACGGGAGGTCCGTTGGGGATTCCACCGTCTACGTTCTGGTTAGGAAACGAGGGTTCCCCCCCAGCCACAATAGGCTGAACACTATTCAAAGGTTGAACCAACATAGGTTGTTGATTGGCTACCGTAGTAATAACGTTACCAATGAGATAATCCGGGGGAATGGAGTATCCTCCCCTCAAATTTTGAGGTGGGGGAGGAGTTGGTAAAGTAACTGTGGTAGTAACAGGTGTGTTGGATTGTTATCCTTCAACTAGTTGGTTCACTTGAAGCGCAGGACTGGACTCTTGCGAGGGTTGACCAATCTCATTAATGGTCAGGTTGTGGAGGGATGGTTCGGGTGAACCAAAATATATCAGATGAACTGAGGTGTCTCTATACCCAGGTCATTGCTCGAGACTTTGTCTTCGAATTTCATCATCCCTAACACGTAATCGTTCTAGATGATTAGAATAGGGCTGAAAATCTCGGCGGGGTTGGGCCTATAGAAGGGTCTAGAGAGTTCTGGAGTAGTCCAATTGGGTGGGGATGCGATGGAAAAATGAGCCACTGGGTGACCGATAGAAGATGTCCAATAGGATGCAGCTGGACCAACAGCTGCTGTGGGGTTGTCCTAGGGTTGATTTATCCATTCCAACGATCCAGGCTCTCTCGGCATAATTGCTGGGAGGGTATCATCTTTGAAGTAGAAATGTCCACCTCTTCACCCTGTTGGGGGTTGGAGGTGGATGAATCTGGTGGAGTTGGGGGAAACAAAAGTCCCCCAACATTCATGGTGGGGTTTTCAACTTCAGTAACTACGACCGTGTTACGCTGATCCATTCTTACCCTCGAAATAACCTCCGGATTAAGGGGATATTCGGGTGATAAGTTTAAGATCCTATGGGATCTTCGCCAGCGAAAATCCTCCAAAGCGTCAAGAAAATCAGCCAAGGTGGCTAAAACAACGTTTCTCCTAAGGGTATGCTACAAAAGAAAAGCAGTCCAGAAAAACCTACTCAAACTAAGGCAACATGTAGACTTATGTGACAGAGTGGATTCAAAGTTTGGAACCTCACGGGACTATCAAGGCATCAAAAACCGCTATATACTGCAGGGTCCAACAATATGATGCGACAAGGAGGATTGGGACCATACCCTTTCCTGCATACCTGATTACCTGGACAGTACCTGCGTGCTAATCTCCCTGAGTGCTGTTCTCAGTGTATTGCTTTGCCAAGACGGCGAAATGGTTAACTCAGTTGGTTTCAGGAATCCTAGTGGTGTTTCCCGATATATGCAAGGTACGTGGGAGCTCAAATCCGTAGTGGTGCTATCTAATGCACAACCGTTCGGCAAGAGACCTTCCGATATACTACCGAGTACGTGATACACCCTTTGATATACGCCAAGTATGGATTATGGTACTTGGTGGGTACGTGAAGGAGCTCGATATATCGATAAGTACGTGGAAGACTACAATACCCCTGGGATACAGTACTGGAAAATAATGACAGTTTCCATGCTTAACGATGCCGGAACATGTCTCTAACTTACACACAAGTTGCTAAATTTTTTTACCTAGTTCTACCGTTAATTTTATCTGGATGGTTAGGTGAATGCATGAGGTGAGTACATAATCGAAAAAATAATGCAAGGCCTAGCTACATGCATGAAATATTCTTTTCTTTTGATGAACTCTAACTATGGGAAGGAGAAAGCTTTTTCTTTCCAACGAGATTGCCAAAACAACACAATGCAATAATTCCCAATTCAAACAATTTTGACTATAAAAACATTCTTTTCATTTTGTGCGAAATGCAAGAATTATAACACTACTAATCCAAATCGCAACATTTTTTCCTTTTCTTTTTCTTTTCAAAGTAAAATGACACTAGATAATGAAAAGAGAGGATTCTAAGATGGAGTATGCAAGATTTTCAATTTCACTTTTAATGGCCTAAAAGCAGTAAGAATTAAAAATGCATCTATCTTTCCTTAGCATGGAACTAATTTTGCAAAAATTGAACTAAACTTTGGATTTTTTGAGAAAATGAGAAACTCATAATTCTAGAAAAACACAAGCGATCACACATTCATTCAATTTTTCCAAAAAATGCATAAGCAAAACATTCCAATGCATGAAAATTTTTCTTCAACAATGCTTGAGAAATGATGGGAAAGAGACACTTTTAACTTTTCAATGGATGCATCAAAAGATTAACTTGATAACAACTATGCTTTCAGATGTAAATGAATGAAAAGAAAACACTACTTGCAGCACTCTGTGCACTCATAAAACTCAAGAAATGACAAGCACTAAATCAAACTGAAAGACACACGTGACTCAAAGTCAGACAGTAGCAAGAAAACCAAGCAAGCACAGCTCAAAAATAAATGAGGTCTGGGAGTTGATCTGATGTAGTAACCAGATTAGTTAAGGAGAGGAGGGAATGAAAGGGTGAGCGGATGAAGGTGGGGGAGACAAGAGTATCCACCACTACCGGTTCTCAGACTTGTCCAAGACGGAACCCAAAATCAATCCAAAGAAAACCAAACACTCAACACACAAATCAAAGATGGGATCTCTGGCTGGATCTTACAGCACAGGGGGAGTTCATACAACAAACCAAAGCTCAGATTAAGAAATGGAGATGGGATGCCTGCATGCCAAATTCGACAAATCGGCGCACTCTGTGCTTGTACACAGTGCGACGTCACAGTTCACCAATGCGGGGAGTGCGACGGTGTCGTAGTATACCAGTGAGAGGACTGCAATGAGTGGCTAACAGAAAAAGAACAAAGACACAATGTCGCTCTGTTTTCACTAACTAGGCGCGACATGCGAGATCTAAGTTCAAAAATGAATCAAATCTCCAAGCAATGAAATATGAAATGGTTTGAAAATGAGTAGTACAAACTTAGAGGAAGCAGATCAAAGTCTTCAAGATGAAGATCTGATAGTGAAAATCAACTCAAGAAGCAAATGAAAAATAAAAGGCTTGTGTTAAGCAATCAACTAAAAATGACTCTCAGATTGACAACTACAGAACAAGATACCTCCCTAGTATGGTCGACAGATTTGTTTTGCGGACAATCTACCCAGAGCGGACTCAAGGCCTGATCTCCCTAGCTTAACGTAAGTCTAGAAAAAATAGGATAGAACATAAAATACTTTCCTAGATCATATAGAAGTACAAATGTAAGAGTAGATTGTTTACCTTAGATTTGTAGATCCTTGTCTCCTTCGTTGATCCAATGCTCCAGCGCTGCCAGATTGCAAGTAGCTAAACCCTGTTGAACATGTAATAGACCACGAGAAGTGAAAGCATATATCTCATATGATAGATCTAAGCTAACAGTTAAGGAGAAAAGCTCTAAACATCATCGAAGAGACAACATTTATGGAAAGCAATTATATTAACTGTATTGAAGAGTGGAGAAGTACATTATAAAAGAATATTACAACCATTGCCTTAACGCTGCAAGCTCCTTCCGAAAAGCCATGCCAAAGCTCCAAGAGAGAAGTAGGTGTTCCCCAAGCTAGAGTGTTAGATCTATTGGGCTTAGTTTCACTAGCATAAGAGTACCATAGTCTTCCTCCCTTTGGGATGGGAGTGAGCTGTTAGTTTTTTAGAATTTACTTCAATATGATCTAGGATCTTAACTGAGAGAACAACATGTACAACATATCTACAACATATCAATCATGGACACAATAATGCAAGCACACAAGAGACACAGAGTTTACTTGGGGAAAACCATAAAGGTGAAAAACCCCAATAACTTCCTCAGAGATAGATAAAGAAATGATACAACCCAAGCATAAGAGATAGAAATCTCCTAGCAGCAGCTTCTCCTCATCCACAAGTGCATCACTCTCCAAAGAGTGTGTGAGAAAATAGAATGATGAAATAGAGTGCCTCTCGCACTCTATTTATACTTGACTTGACTTGCCTAATAACCTTTACTAGGTCGGCCTCAACTTAACCACATAACATAAAGCTGATTGGGTTGACACCCAATAGGGTGGTCTAATAACCCTTTGACCCACATGGCCGACCCCCAATAGGGTGGTCTAATAACCCTTCGACCCACATGACTTATACAGGTCCGACCCCAACAAGGTGGTCTAATAACCCATCATGTATAAGTTACGACACTTACAATATAAATGACAACACTTCCGTATAGAGGAATAATACCATCTCTATAGGAGTACAATATACATATATGAAATACATTCCAAAGTTACATATACATCAACACTCCCTCTTAACTAGGAAGGTATTTCTCGACACAGGTCTTCTAGCACAAGTCTTCTTCTCTGGATCATTGTCACTGGATAATTGTCATCATCACTGCTGCTGCTATCTCAATCAATCTCTAAATCTACTCGTCATAGGAAGTTCTACAGAGCCAGTCCTTTTTCATACTGGATGTAGGCCCACCATCTGCAGGTCTTCATCATCACTGGCCATACTGTGGAATCCTCAGGACTTATTACATGCATCACAAAACCTGGCGGTAGCATCCCAGGCTGTTACGAGCACACAGCTCTACCTGTCGGATCTCCCAGGAGCACATTACATGTGACCCATCACAAAACCTGGCTGAAGCATCCCAGGCTGTTACAAGCACACAACTCTACTTGTTGGATCTCCTAGGAGCACATTACATGTGATCTCACCACAAAACCTGGTTGAAGCATCCCAGGCTGTTACGAGCACACAGCTCTACCTGTCGGAACTCCCAGGAGCACATTACATGTGGTCCACCACAAAACCTGGCTGAAGCATCTGAGGCCTTTTTCATCCTATCCAGATCTCCCAGGAGCATATTACATGTGGTCATGGCAAAACCTTGCAAGAGAAGCCCAGGCTGTTATGAGCACACAGCTCTACCTGTTAGATCTATCAAGGACACATTACATGCGATAGGACAATGCCTTGAAAGAGCATCTGAGGCCTTTTTCATCCTATCCAGATCTCCCAGGTCTACTTACATTTCCTCCCAGAGCAATGCCTCGAAAGATCATCTGAGGCCTTTTTCATCCTGTCCAGATCTCCCAGGTCTACTTACATGCTCATCTGCACAACCTGTCCACGGCCACAGAGTATCAACCTGATACTCTCCATACATCATCCTGATGTACACATGATCATCCTGATCATCATCACTGCATCGTCCTGATGCATGTCATCTGGAGAAGCTCATCATCCACGATCATCCTGATCATACAATGCATCTACCTAATGCATACCAAGTATCTACCTGATACATATCACCATACACAATGTATCCACCTAATACATACATAGATACATGATCCACACAATGTATCTACCTGATACATATCAACATACATGATGTACCTGATCATACAACATATCCACCTGATACATATACAGATATATGGTTCAAGCATCCAACATGATGCATACATACATAAATGATCCAACTGATCATATCCAACATCCAACATGATGCGTACATACATAAATGATCCAATTGATCATATCCAGCATCCAACATGATGCATACATACATAAATGATCCAACTGATCATATCAAGCATCCAACATGATGCATACACATACATACAAATGTAAATGATCCAACTGATCATACAGAGCAGAAACTGGAACATCATCCAGCGCTTACATCCACAACCATGTGAAGGATCCCCCTTCCATCATGCTAGGAATGGCTACAACAAATGTCTCCATCACTTCTTCCTCGAATTGTCATCGATCTGAAGAACACCAAGCCTCTCTCTGAAGTACTCGAACTTCACTCTAGCTAGTGGCTTCGTCAATACATTTGCAATCTGGTCATCCGTCGCAACATACAGAAGCTTCACTGCTCCTCTCTGCACCATATCCCTAATATAGTGATATTTGATCTCAATGTGTTTTGACCTGTTGTGGAACACCAGGTTCTCAGACAGCTTCACAAAACTCTTGTTGTCACAAAAGATACCAGTAGCCTCCAGCAGGAGATCGAATAACTCAGAAAGTAGCTTCCAGAGCCATACTGCCTCACAACTAGCCAAACATGCTGCAACATAATCTGCTTCGGCTGTACTCAGTGCTACGCAGGATTTCTTCCTGCTAAACCAAGAGATCACACCTGATCCCATACTGAAGCAACACCCAAATGTGCTCTTCCTATCTGCAACACTGCCTTCCCAATCTGAATCAACATAACCCTGCAAGTTAAACTTTTGATTCGCATCATACTTGAGCCCATAATCAACTGTACCCTTCAGGTACCTCAGAATATGCTTTACAACAACTAGGTGAACACTCCTCGGATCCGTCAGGAACTGGCTCAATGTGTTCACCACAAAGCAAATATCTGGTCTTATGTTCGTCAGGTACATCAAGGACCCAATCATCTGACGATACATAGTGACATCAACCGGCTCAGATGAAGCATCACACAGAAGCTTCAGGTTCGATGCCATAGGTGTGGCTATGGCCTTGCAATCCATCATCCCGAACCTCTTCAGGATCTCTACTGCATACTTCCCTTGTCTAAGGGAGATTCCATCTGCACTCTGCCACACCTCCATGCCTATAAAGTAGTGCATCATCTCCAAGTTCTTCATCTCGAACTCGGTAGAAAGCTTTCGCTGCGTGTCGGCAATCAATCTATCCTCACTTGTAACAAATAGGTTATCCACATACAAAAGTAGTATCACTGGATTGCCTTCCTCAACCTCGTAGTAAAGGTTGGAATCTGCTTTACTCATGGTAAATCCCAAACTGGATAGAAAGCCATCTATCCTGCCATACCAGGTCCTGGTTGCCTGTTTCAAACCATACAGAGCTTTCTTCAGTTTGCACACATGTGACTCTCGGTCATGTGTCTTGAACCCGAGTGGCTGCTCCACATACACTTCCTCTTCGACTACACCATTCAAGAAAGCTGTCTTGACATCCATCTGGTGTATCTTCCATTTCATCACTGCAGCCAGAGCAAGTATTGATCTGATGGAAGTGGATCTGGCTACAGGAGCAAAAGTCTCTATGTTGCCACCTGCAGCATGCTTGATCTTATAGATCCATTTGGAAGTCACAACAGACTTCCCTTCAGGTCTTGGGACCGCATCCCAAATATCATTCTTCATGATCGAATGGTACTCCTCGATCATGGCATTCTTCCTGAATCCTGGAAACTTCAACATCTTCAATATCTTCAATAGATAACTTTGTTGCTGGAAAAAATGTTGTAGTCCTCCTTTTGTAGGTGATGGTATACGATCTTTCCTACAAAACAAGTTAAATTGCATGATTAGAAACATCTCATAGTTTTCAGAACAAGTTCTTACTCATAAAGAAATATGTCATATAGTCATGCAATTAATTTAGCCAATGCTTCAATACAACATTTATCCATATCCCGTGACTTTCTAGATGCCTTCCAATCTCTACCAGAACATTGTTAAGAGTGTGCACAACTCCCAACATGTTAGCAAAGAGGTTTCATTCTAGATAAGTAGCAATGGAATGTTGTACAGTTCCATAGGCCACTTACCCATTATATGCATATTAGTAGTATGCTGTTCATTAATGCAATTATTCTAATATGCCAAAATACACAGCCTAATTCTAGGAACATCAGTATATACATCATTGAACAGTATTATTTAAACAATCAACTATGCAAGAAATGATAATTCAAATACTTATCTTTGTTTGTTTGTTGGTTAGACTCCCTCTGAATCTTTGCAACTCCATCTTGATGTGGATTGTGAGAAGTGGTCGACTCCCTCTGAATATCTGCATCCTTGCAAAAACTATTGGAGTGTGCTCCCTCTTGATTTTGCTTCCTGGATTACCTGTCCTTGAACTTATATCCATCCTCAATCACTATGCATGCTTACAAGTATCATTATTGTGATATCCTCAAGATCTCATACATAATCATACATTTATTAGTATATTCTCAATACTATCAAAAACACAATAATCTTAAGCATGTATAGTCATGATAATTTCAAACAGAAAATAATAAGCATTAGTATTTAAGGACTCTTATGGTTAGTCATATCATAAATTAAAGTAAGAAACATAATATGCCTAAACCCGTGATTACTCAAACCTATGAATAATCATTATCAATCATGCCATGTATACTTATATAAGAGATCCTATCACAAGGTAGGATTCTAACTTGATATAGGGAAAACATACATGGATTAGTATGTTAGCTAGTTATGTCTAACATACCCACATGATGTCTTCTTGTTCTCTTCAATGACTTGTAGTAACCTGCATATCTTATAAGTTAACCATTATAGAACCAAGTTATACATACGTCGTAAATAGATCTTCTAAGTGATCCATGACAATGGATGAATTTTTGTCTTCATGTCACCATGATCATATTTTCTTGAACTAGAACATGATTTGTCTTTATTGGTGTACCTTTCATGTTAGCGGACAACATAAACGTCATACAACACCATAATGCATTAGTACAATCATAAGTGTCAACACCCTAATCAATGAATATCTTCTGTCATGCATTCATAATTTTATTAAGGTGATACGATAAGTCTAAATTTAATCAAGATTGTGTTGATGTATATGTAACTTCGGAATGTATTTCATCTATGTATTTTATATATATTTATTGTACCCTTATAAGAGATGTGTTATTCCTCTATAAGGAAGTGTCGTCATGTGGATTGACAAGTGTCGCAAGTGTGTGTACTTGCCGATGGGTTATTAGACCACCATGTGTGGGGTCGGCCCTGAAATATATATTATAATGTGGATGTACCTAGCTAGACAAGTTGGCCCCATAAGGTCACTGGGCAAACAGGTTAGTATAAATAGAGATCAGGTGATCTCTATTTAGATCATTCAGAAAAGTACATCTCTCTCACTCAGAAAGTGGTGCACTAGTGAGGAGGAGGATCATCTGCTACTAGGAGACTATCTTAGTGTATTTTGGTTGTACTTTGGTTGAGCCATTTCTCTCTCTATCTCTGAGGAGGCTGTGGGGTTTTTCACCTTCGGGTTTTCCCCACGGAAACTCTGTGTCTCTTGTGTCTTATGCTTTTGATTCTTGTGATGCTTGTCATACTTATTGTGATTGTCATGCATTGATATATTGTATATGTTATTCTATCAGTGAAGATCTTAGAGTATTGTGAATTAATGCTCAAAATTTAACATGGTATCAGAGCTAACCTGAGAAGAAGACATTTTGCAGTGACGGAAACTTGAGTTTCTTGTTTATTGGGTTTCTCTCCACATATTTTGGAAAAGCCGTATAGTAGATTAACTCTACTCATCAAGGAGAATCTATCTGTCCAATCAGAATTCAATTCTGAGCATTTTTCGATTTGGCCCTAAAAATTAGGGTTTCCACAAAAATAGGAATTTCTGAAATCTAAAGACATAGCTGAAAGCTCCTTGTAAAAATCTAAGTTTAGAGCTTTGGATCGAGATTTTTGGCTGGGTAGATCTCCGGGAAACTCAAACCCTAATTCAGGGCTCTCCCCAGTGAACCCGAGAGGACAAAAAGGCAAATCTGAAGGGTAAAACTTTGTTGATCTCAAATTCTGAATGCACCAGGCTGATCAGCTCATCAAAGCGCATCTTTTTATCCTTTTAGAAAATTGAAATTCACATTTTGAATATTTAGGGTTTTTCCGACAAACCCTAATCCAGGACCAGATCCAGTTTTTAGCATTTCAAGTGGTAAGACCTAAATCTTTTCTATTTCCATTTGAAGTACTCTTTAAGATGTCTCACCACACCAAGCTTGAGGATAAGCTTGAAGGGGCTGATAACTTCCAAGCTTGGAAGTATAGGATTGGGTTAATCCTGGAAGAGAATGAGTTGGACTCTTATATAAAAGAAGACATCCCTATCCCAGAGGATGAAGAGGCCAAGGTATTTCATAAGAAGAACTTGGTCAAGGCAAAGAGAATCATCGTTGATTCTATCAAAGACCATCTCATACCCCATGTGTCTTCTCTAAAGACACCCAAGGAGATGTTTGATTCTTTGACCAAGCTATTTGAAGGGAAGAACATAAATCGGAAGATGACTCTGCAGAATCAATTGAAAGGGGTCAAGATGTTGAATGGAGAAACCATTCAATCTTACTTCTCCAAGGTCTCTCAAATCAAGAAGCAACTTGAAGCTGTGGATGAAGTAGTGGACAATGGTGAAGTTGTTATGACCACTCTGAATGGCCTACCTAGGTCATGGGACTCCTTTATTCAAGGAATCTGTGCAAGAAATAAATTGATCTCTTTCAGTAAACTATGGGAGGAATGCTCTCAAGAAGAAGCTAGGCTTGTAGCTTGTGAGGAAAAGATGGGAGGTGAAGATCAAGCTCTCGCAACTCACACCAAAAGAAGCAAGCCCAAGAAGGATCACTCTCGCTACAAAAGATCCTATCAAAAGAATAAGAAGGATCTAAGATGCTTCACATGCAATGAGAAGGGTCACTTTGCTTCAGATTGTCCCAAGAACAAAAGGGATAATAACAACAACTTCAGCAAGAAGAAGAAGGGCAGCAAAAGAAAGTTCCATGCTCATGCTGCCGAGGATGATGAACCTCCAAAGAAGAAGGCTAGGGCAGAAAGTGATGATGATTCATCAAGTGAAGCAGAGTATGTTCTAATCTCTGCTCTCACAGGTACTATCTCCCATGGTTGTAATGATTGATTGATTGATAGTGGGGCTTCCAAACACATGACTGGGTTTAAGGAATATTCTGTGAACCTATCTGAACATGAATCACCCCATAAGGTGAAACTTGGGGATGATTATCAATACCCAATCAAAGGAAGTGGTGAAGCCTCCTACAACCTAGATTTTGGAAAATATTTGAAGATGAAAGAAGTCCTTTATGTACCTGGGCTCAAGAAGAACTTACTCTCCATCTCTGCATTGGATGCAAAAGGTATGAGGGTTGCATTTGTAGATGGCCAAGTCCTAATGTGGCCAAAGGGTAAAACAATCGATGATGCAGTAGTGATTGGAGAGCAAGAGGGAGGGTTGTGCAAATTGAAGGGACAACCTGAACATGCCATGGTGAAATAAAGACAAAGATTCATCCATAGTCATAGATCACATAGAGGTATGTATAATTTGTTTTTGCAAAAGTTAACTAATGAGTTATGCAGGTCATTGAAGAGAACAAGAACACATTGCTAGACATAACTAGCAAATATGGTGACCAGGTATGTGTTTCCTATATCATAGGATCTATCATATAAGTATGCATGGCATGATTGAGGATGATTGTTCATAAAGTCATAAGTTTGAATAATCATGGGTATATGCATATTATTTGTCTTACCTTAATTAATGATATGACTAACCAGAAGAGTCATAGGTTTGAGTAATTACAGGTTTAGACATGTTATGTTGATATGACTAACCATAAGAGTCCTATATAAACCTTGAATGCTAATGCTTATTATTTTTGTTTGAAATGATCATGACTATACATGCTTGAGATTATTGTGTTTTAATAGTATACTAATGAATGTATGATTTTGTATGAGAACACAAGGATAACACAATCATGATACTAATAAGCATGCATAGGGACCAACGATGAATATGAGTTCAAGAAAAGGTAATCCAGGGAGCAAAGACTCAGAGGGAGTCCACCCAACAAACAAACAAATATAAGTATTTTAATTATCATTTCTTGCATATTTGTTTGCTTAAATAAAATTGTTCAATGATGTATATGCTCATGTTGCTAGACTTAGGATATGTATTGTGCATATTAGAATGATTGCATTAATAAACAGTATAGTACTAATATGCATGTGTTGGGTTAGTGGCCTATGGTACTGTACAACATTCCATTGCTACTTATCTAGAATGAAACCTCTTTGCTGACATGTTGGGAGTAGTGCAAATTCTTAACAATGTTCTGGTAGAGACTGGAAGGCATCTAGAAAGTTATGGAACATGGATAAATGTTGTATTGAAGCATTGGCTAAGATAATTGCATGACTGTATGACATATTTATTTATGTGTAAGAATTTGTCTGAAAATTATGAGATGTTTCTAATCATACAATTTAACTTGTTTTGTAGGAAAGACTGTATACCTTCACCTACAAAAGAAGGACTACAACATTTGTTCAAGCAACAAAATTATCTATTGAAGATATTGAAGTTCCCAGGATATGGGAAGAATGCCATGATTCGTCGATCATGAAGAATGATGTTTGGGATGTAGTCCCAAGACCTGAAGGGAAGTTTTGTTATGAATTCCATATGGATTTACAAAATCAAGCATGCTACAGATGGCAGTGTGGAGAAATACAAGGAAAGATTCATAGCTCGTGGCTTCTCTCAGAAAGAGGGGATAGATTATGAAGAAAATTTTGCACCTATAGCCAGGTATACTTTCATCAGAACAGTACTTTCCCTGGCTGCAGCGATGAAATGGAAAATACACTAGATGGATGTCAAGACTGCTTTCTTGAATGGAGTAGTTGAAGAGGAAGTATATGTGGAGCAGCCACTCGGTTTTGAAATACATGACAGGGAGTCATATGTGTGTAGATTGAAGAAATCCTTATACGGCTTGAAGCAAGCTCCCAGAACTTGGTATGGTAGGATGGACAGTTTCCTATCTAGTTTGGGCTTTACCAAGAGTAAAGCGGATTCCAACCTTTACTACAAGGTTGAAGAAGGGAATCCTGTGGTTCTACTCCTGTATGTGGATGACTTATTTGTAACAGGAGATGATAGATTGATTGCAGATACTAAGAGGAAGCTTGCTGCTGAGTTTGATATGAAAGATTTGGGAATGATGCATTATTTCCTAGGTATGGAGGTGTGGCAGAGTGCAGGTGGGATCTTCCTTGGTCAAGGGAAGTACACAGTAGATATCCTGAAGAGATTTGGGATGATGGATTTCAAGTCCATGGCCACACCTATGGCATCGAATCTAAAGCTTCTATGCGATGCTTCATCTGAGCCGGTTGATGTCTCTATGTATCGTCAGATGATTGGGTCCTTGATGTACCTGACGAACACGAGACTGAACATTTGCTTTGCTATGAACACATTGATCCAGTTCCTAACGAATTCGAGGAGTGTTCACCTGATTGCTTTAAAGCATGTTCTGAGGTACCTGAAGGGTACAGTGGATTATGGGCTCAAGTATGAAGTGAATCAAAAGTTTAACCTGCAGGGTTATGTTGATTCAGATTGGGCTGGCAGTGCTGTAGATAGGAAAATCACATATGGGTGCTGCTTCAGTATGGGATCAGGTGTGATCTCTTGGTTTAGCAGGAAGCAGTCCTGCGTAGCACTAAGTACGGCTGAGGCAGAGTATGTTGTAGCTTGTTCAGCTAGGCAGTATGGCTACGTAAGCTACTGTATGAGTTATTTGATCTCCCGTTGGATGCTACTGGTATCTTCTGTGATAACCAGAGTTGTGTGAAGTTGTCCAAGAATCCAGTGTTTCATGATAGGTTGAAACACATAGAGATCAAATATCACTATATCAGGGATATGGTGCAAAGAGGAGCTGCGAAGCTCCTGTATGTTGCGACAGACAAGTAGATTGCAGATGTGCTGACGAAGCCACTAGCCAGGGTGAAGTTCGAGTACTTCAGGGAGAGGCTTGGTGTTCTTCAGATCGAGGACACTTCGAGGAAGAAGTGATGGACACATTTGCTGAAGCCATTCCAAGCATGTTGGAAGGAGGATCCTTCACATGGCTGTGGATTTAAGTACTGGATGATGAGCATCAGGATGATGTTCTAGTTTCTGCTTTATATGATCAGTTGGATCATTTATATGTATATGTATATACACATCATGTTGGATGCTAGATATGATCAGTTAGATCATTTATATGTATATGTATGTACGCATCATGTTGGATGCTGGATATGATCGGTTAGATCATTTGTATGTATTTTGTATATGCATCATGTTGGATGCTTGGACCATGTATCTGTATATGTATCAGGTGGATACATTGTATGATCAGGTAGATCAGGTATATTGATATGTATCAGGTATGATCAGGTAGATCATGTATGTTGATGGATACATTGTGTGGATCATGTATCTATGTATCAGGTGGATACACTGTGTATGACGATATGTATCAGGTAGATACTTGGTGTGCATCAGATGGATGCATTGTATGATCAGGGTGATCGTGGATGACGAGCTTCTCTAGATGACATGCAACAGGATGTTGCAGTGATGATGATCATGATGATCATGTGTACATCAGGATGATGTATGGTGAGTATCAGATGATACTTTGTGGCCATGGATCAGGTTGTGCAGATGAGCATGTCTGGGAGATCCTATAGGTCGGAGTTGCGTACCCATAACAGCCTGGGATGCTCTTTCGAGACATTGCTCTGGGAGGACATGTAATTTGTGCCCTGGGAGATCTTTAGGTCGGAGTTGTGTACCCGTAACATCCTAAGATTCTCTTGCGAGGTTTTTTCCTATGGCATGTAATTTGCTCCTGGGAGATCTGGACAGGATGAAAAAGGCCTCAGATCCTTCAGCCAGGTTTTGCCATGACCACATGTAATTTGATCCTGGGAGATCTGGACAGGATGAAAAAGGCCTCAGATGCTTCAGCCAGGTTTTGTGGTGGACCACATGTAATGTGCTCCTGGGAGATCCGACAGGTAGAGCTGTGTGCTCGTAACAGCCTTGGATGCTTCAGCCAGGTTTTGTGGTGAGATCACATGTAATGTGCTCCTGGGAGATCCGACAGGTAGAGCCGTGTGCTCGTAACAGCCTGGGATGCTTTAACCAGGTTTTTTGATGGGTCACATGTAATGTGCTCCTGGGAGATCCTACAGGTAGAGCTGTGTGCTCATAATAGCCTGGGATGCTGTAGCTAGGTTTTGTGATGCATGTAATAAGTCCTGAGAATTCCACAGTATGGCCAGTGATGATGAAGACCTACAGGTGGTGGGCCTACATCCAGTATGAAAAAGGACTGGCTCTGTAGAACTTCCTATGATGAGTAGAGTTAGAGATTGGTTGAGATAGCTACAGCAGTGACGATGATGATGACGATGCATCAATGACGATGATCCCGAGAAGAAGACTTGTCTAGCATATCTGTGTCGAGAAATACCTTCCTAGTTAAGAGGGAGTGTTGATGTATATGTAACTTCGGAATGTATTTCATCTGTGTATTATATATATATTTTTTGTACCCTTATAAGAGATGTGTTATTCCTCTATAAGGAAGTGTCGTCATTTGGATTGACAAGTGTCGCAAGTGTGTGTACTTGCCGATGGGTTATTAGACCACCATGTGTGGGGTCGGCCCTGAAATATATATTATAATGTGGATGTACCTAGCTAGACAAGTTGGCCCCATAAGGTCACTGGGCAAACAGGTTAGTATAAATAGAGATCAGGTGATCTCTATTTAGATCATTCGGAAAAGTACATCTCTCTCACTCAGAAAGTGGCGCACTAGTGAGGAGGAGGATCATCTGCTACTAGGAGACTATCTCAGTGTATTTTGGTTGTACTTTGGTTGAGCCATTGCTCTCTCTATCTCTGAGGAAGTTGTGGGGTTTTTCACCTTAGGGTTTTCCCCATGGAAACTCTATGTCTCTTGTGTCTTATGCTTTTGATTCTTGTGATGCTTGTCATACTTATTGTGATTGTCATGCATTGATATACTGTATATGTTATTCTCTCAGTGAAGATCCTAGAGTATTGTGAATTAATGCTCAAAATTTAACAGATTGTACTAACTATAATAATATGAAGACAAACATACCATAAACTTAATCATGAACAAATCTTGAAACATATCTGGATAAGTCATACCTGTCGAGATTGCTTGTAATCTTCTTATGTAAGGCCTTAGCCTTGTCTCCCTCTGAAACAGGAACTTCTTCAGTTATGTAGGTGACCAATCCATTCACTTCTAGGATTAACCCAATCCACTTGATTTGCAGGAACTGGATTAGGCTTTGTTAGAAAAACCCTAAAATTTCAAACTTTGAATTTCAAACTTCTGAAAGGATAGAAAGGTGCGCCTTGATGAGCTGATCAAGCCGGTATATTCAGAATTTGAAAACTGCAAAGTTTCACCCCTCAAATTTGCCTTTGAAACTTCTGGATTCACTAGACATGACCCCGAACTAGGGTTTGATAAATCCCACCCTTCTACCCAATCAAAAGGTTCGATCCAAAGCTCTAAGATTCTATTTTTCTAAGGAGCTTCTAGCCATGGTCACAAATTTCAAAAATTCCCATTTTTGCAGAAGCCCTGATTTTCCACTTTTCCGATCAAAGTCCCAAACTAGGGTTTGATCAAGCCCGGCCTTCTGCCCAACCAAAAATTCTGATCTTGGTCTCTAAATTCCGATTTTGATGAGCAGAATTTAGCCATTGTCTCCGATTACAAAAATTCCATCTTTCTCCGAAACCCTAAATTCCCGAAGCCATGAATGAAGGGGCTAAAAAATAATCCTGTTTTGACAGAAATATGTACCTGATTGATTCTAGCGTAACTTCGAACTTTCCATTCCACAGGTTCTGAAAATTCTACCTGTGGTATCCTGACCTGTCATCTTTCCAACCCCATAGGTCTGACCTCAATTCGATTCTCTGAGAGAGATTTATGCCAAGTGTCGCAACATGACCTGTTTATGGGATAAAACAGGAGAGAAAACTTGTACGGCATGTCACGTGTCACTGGTTCCGTTTCTGCCTCTGAAAATGTTACCTGAGAAAGTATAGTCCATGTACTACCTGCCAATTTTTATTAAATTTCATTTGGAGCTTACTAGCCCAAGTTATGACCTTTTTTCGTAGGTCACCTGTTTATGATTCAGATATAGAAGAGGCAGAAACCCTAGATTGTACAGATCATAAAACACAAAGTACAACGAATTAGAAGTTTTCCTTTGTACACAAGGTACATGGGGATCTGATCTTCGACCTGTAGAAGTTTTAGATCCGAAAACTTTGCCAAAAGGGATTTATAGCGAAAATGCTACGATGACTGGTTTTTTCTATATCAATCCCAAGCATCGCAAGTGCAACAAGTGTCATACATGCCATACCATGCCTTCTTTCAGGCTAGCTCTGATACCATGTTAGTTTTTCAGAATTTACTTCAATCTGATCTAGGATATTAAATGAGAGAACAACATGTACAACATATCTACATCATTTCAATCATGGACACAATAATGCAAGCACACAAGAGACACAGAGTTTACTTGGGGAAAACCATAAAGGTGAAAAACCCCAATAATTTCCTCAGAGATAGATAGAGCAATGATACAACCCAAGCATAAGAGATAGACATCTCCTAGCAGCAGCTTCTCCTCATCCACAAGTGTGCCACTCTCCAAAGAGTGTGTGAGAGAATAGAATGATGAAATAGAGTGCCTCCCGCACTCTATTTATACTTGACTTGACTTGCCTAATAACCTTTACTAGGTCGGCCTCAAATTAACCACATAACATAAGGCTAACTGGGTCGACACCCAATAGGGTGGTCTAATAACCCTTTGACCCACATGGTCGACCCTCAATAGGGTGGTGTAATAACCCTTCGACCCACATGACTTATACAGGGATGACCCCAACAAGGTGGTCTAATAACCCATCAAGTATAAGTTACGACACTTACAATATAAATGATGACACTTAAGTATAGAGGAATAATACCATCTCTATCGGAGTACAATATACATATATGAAATACATTCCGAAGTTACATATACATCAACATGAGCTTCACTTAAATAGGACTAAGTGGATAGGGTATGGATAGGATAAGTGTTGGCACTATGATTCAGTTGTCATTGATGGTTGGAAAGAAGACAAGGCAGGTGACTCAGACCATACCAACTTCAGTTTACTAAAGCTGCGACTGATTTTGAAATACAAGAAAATAATGTTGTTAGAAAATCTGTGACTTAGATGGCTCTAACTCAAACAGCTGCGACTCAGATAAGCTGTGACTCAGATGACTGAGACTCAGATGGCCGTGAATTAGACGGCTGCAACTTAGACGGCCGTGACTCAAACGACTGCAACTCAAACAGCTGCGACTCAGACAAGCTGTGACTCAGATGGCTTAGACTTAGATGACCGTGACTCAGACGACTACGACTCAGACGGCCGTGACTCAGATGGATGAGACTCAGACGGCCGTGACTCAGGCAACCTCGACTCAGACGGCTGAGACTCAGATGGCCGTGACTTAGACAGCCCCGACTCAGACAAGCTGCAACTCACAAACATTTTTTTATTTATTAATTTACAGTGTGTAAATTCTGGAAGTCAAAGAGACAGTTCAATTTTTGAATTGGGAGTTAAAGAGACAGTTTCAGTTTTAGAATTGGAATATATGGAAGTTAAAGAGACCGAGGCATATAACTTCAACATCTATAAAAAAATAATTGAGGAGAACAAAATGGGTGAGAGAATGGAGAGGATGAAGAGGAGTGGTTGCTGGTTGAAGAGGATGAAGCTATGATTCGAAGTTAACAAATCAGAAGAAAAATGTGTGGCTCGATTTAATGAAGAATAGAATGCCCAGAAATCCAAGCTGTAGCAGCACAAAACAAAAATGAAAAGGGTATGTACTGATATATATGAACCAGTGTGATATAATTGACTGAAAATTTTCTTACATAGGGTGGTAGGGAGGAGCAAGGGAAGACTGTAAAGTCTTCTTTGCAAGTTGGTGCTTGTACATTTGGGAGTTGTAGCTTCCATTCAGTTGGTGCTAAAGAAATAGAGGTAGCAGCCTCATCTGGGTTTTAGCTCAGATAAAATAGAATGTAAAGAGAAGTTGGAGCTTGCCTTTCATCCTAAGAAGAAGTGGTTTTTTCCCTTTATGGGTTTCCTAAGGAAAATCAGTGCCTCTGCATATTTATGTGATTGAACATTGTTTATATGCCGTATATTTAATTATGTTATAACAATATACCTGCTATAAAGGAATGTGCATAGAACATCTCATATCATATTGATTGTCACACTTCATCAAAGTTAAAAGGGAAAAAGAATGTAAAATTGTTTAAGCACAGTAATAACTGATTCACCCCCCCTCTTAGTTATTTGAATACTTTCAACAATTGGTATCAGAGCAGTGTTCCTTTAGTCTAAGGTAGATCCGAAAGCTTAAACATGACAAGCCATGAAGGCTTAACCAATAAAGCTCCTATGTTTGATGGAACAAATTTTTCCTTTTGGAAAGTTAGAATGAGAACATATTTAATGTCCCTAGGTGCTGATGTTTGGGAAGTTGTAGAAACAGGATATACAAAACCTGTGGTTCTTGCTTCCAATGATGACAAGATGGAATTCAGTTTTAATGTTAAGGGAATGAATGCAATATTAAGTGGTCTTGCTGAATCTGAGTTTGTGAAAGTGACGCATCTTGAATCTGCTAAAGATATGTGGGATAAACTTATTAATAGCTATGGAGGGAATGAGAAAGTAAAAGATGCCAAACTGCAAACATACAGGCTGAAATTTGAACAACTAAAGATGAATGAGGATGAGACTGTTAGTAAATATTTCCTAAGGGTTGAAGAGCTTGTGAATGCTATGAAGGGCCTTGGTGAAACAATTGAAGAAGTAGCCTTAGTTGATAAAATTTTAAGATCTTTGCCTGATAAATTTAACCCCAAAGTTTCAACAATAGAAGAGTTAAATGATCTTAAACATCTGGGTATTGATCAAATCCTAGGAACTCTAACTGCCTATGAAATGAGGATCAACAAAGATAAAAATACCACTAGAGAAGCCTCTTTCAAAGTAGACAAGAATACTGATTTTGAAATGGATGAGATTGAAGCAAAATTTGTAAGAAGACTGAAAACTGGATCAGGGAAATATAAAGGCAAGTTGCCCTTTAAATGTTTCAATTGTGGTAAGGTGGAACACTTTGCATCTAAATGTCCTTATAAGAAAAGAGATCAGAATCCTGTTGATAAAGAGAAACACACATATAAGAGATATAATAAAGATAACAATTACATGAAGAAAGGCTTGTGTGCAAATGATGTTGACTCTTCAGAAGCTACAGATAGTGAATCTTCCTGTGAAAATAAGGAGAATGAGTTTATGCTTATGGCCATAGAAGATCTTGATATTCATTTTACAGAGAGTGACATGAATGATGAAGATGCTGTAGTTGATATGGAAAGTGAGTTAATTAGTGCATTGGAAGAAATTGATAGACTTAGACAAAAGAAGAGGAAACAAAAACAATTACTAATACAGTATGAAAAGAATGAAAAAGAACCTAGCACAGACTGTATTTTGGTAAAAATAGAACTAGAAGAGGCGAAGAAAATAGAAGACATTCTTAAACAACAGCTGGCTGAAAGTAGAGCAAGATGTGAAAAGTTAGAAGAAGAAGTGGTGACTGTTAAGAAAGAATTAGAGAAATTCCAAACTTTGAATTATCATAATTTTTCAAGCATTAAAGCCTCAGAAGAGTTGAATAATATCTTAAGTAAGAAAAGATCTCCGTTGATTAAATCTGGTCTAGGCTATGAACAAGGTTCAAGCAGCAGTCACTTAGAGAACAAAGAAATAACTAAGGTGATCAACTTTCAAAGCAACAAGCAATCATAATTCACAAAGTCTACAACCTCTATCAAAGCTGAAGCAAATAACACCAACGGTAATGACAATCTAATGAATGATAAAAGGGATAGAGCTACAGGAACAAAAATCAATATTCTGCAGTCAAGAAAGCATGAAGAAGAAGATGTCCAACATAGAATGATAAGGAAATTAATTTCAAGAGGACAACCAAGATTCAGGTATCAAAATTTCTTTAATGGTTACTGTTATTGTTGTTCTAACTTTGGTCACAAAGCTGCAACCTGTGTTTTCAATCTTAGAAACACTCAACAAAGAATATTTAGCAATAATAAAATGATGCAGCATGGAATGAAACAATCAGTGAATAATCATAGCCACTGTACTCCATCAACAATCATAAGAGGAATTCATAATAGAAATGTCAATCCTTTTGATCTTCTATACAATGAACACGAATGTTATATCTGTCATAATTATGGACACAAGGATTCAGAATGTTATTTGAAGAACTACAAAACAGATTCAAGAGTGAATCATTCAGCTGAAAGAAAAGTGTGGAAGAAGAAAGAAAGCAATCAATGTGATTTAGTGCTTTCTGCTCAAAGAAAAAAGGACCCATGGTATATTGATAGTGGTTGCTCCAAACACATGACTGGGGATAAAGGTAAGTTTCTGTCTCTAAAAGAACACAAATAAGGAAATATAACTTTTGGGAATGATTCTCCAGGAAAAATCAGAGGCAAAGGAATGGTAAGTCTGAGTAATGGCAAAGGGAAAGCTCAAGATATTTTGTTTGTAGATGGCCTGAAGCACAATATTCTTAGTGTTAGTCAGCTTTGTGACAAAGGATGTGAAGTTGTTTTCAATTCTAAGGAATGCAAAATTAAATCTGTTTCTTTAGGACAATTGGTTGCCAAAGGTATAAGAACAGAAAACAATGTTTATGTCTTGAAATAAGAAAAGGAGGAATGTAATCTAAGCAAGTATGATGAGAGCTGGCTATGGCATAGAAGACTTGGAAATTTAAATTTTTATCATATAATCAAGCTTAGAAACAATGGAGCAGTGAAAGACTTTCCAAAGATATCAAAACCAGATGATGTTGTATGTAAACCCTGTCAAATGGGAAAACTGACTCGAACACAGTTCAAATCCAAGAGTTTCCCTTCTTCAGATAAACCTCTTCAGTTAGTGCATATGGATTTGTGTGGACCATCAAGGAAGGAAGGTACAGGAAAAGAAAACTATTTTATGCTAGTTATTGATGATTATTCTAGACTTACTTGGGTTGCGTTTCTGAAAGAAAAATCTGAAGCATTTGAAAAATTTAAAGTATTTAAAGCTCTGACTGAGAATCAAACAGGAAGAAGACTAAAGGTAGTAAGGTCCGATAGAGGAGGAGAGTTCAGTTCAAGGCATTTTGTGATGAACAGGGTATCAAAAGAGAGTATACAATTCCAGGGACTCCACAACAAAATGGAGTGGTTGAGAAACAGAATAGATCAGTTCAGCAGATGGCAAGATCAATGATGAAAGAAAATAATATTTCTCAAGTTTTTTGGGTAGAGGCAATTCATACAACTATTCATATACTTAACAAAGCTCACTTAAGGCCAAATAGTGATAAAAATCCTTATGAATTATGGTTTGGGAGACCTGCTACAATCAAGCATTTCAAAGTCTTTGGGAGTAAGTGTTATATCAAGAACAATGATGAGCATTTTGGTAAATATGATGACAGGGATGATGAAGGTGTTTTCTTAGGTTATGCTATAGACAACAAAGGATACAGATGCTATAATAAGAGGTTGCATAAAATGGTTGATTGCATTGATATTAAAGTAGATGAAGGGAGTCATGTAAAAGACACTCAGATAAACAATGATGAATCATGTACAGAGGATATAGCTGAAGATGAAGAAGAATAGGTCCAAGAATCAGAAAAGGAAGGATCTGAATCAAAGAATGAAGATGCAGACTCACAGCAGCAATCAGTAAAACCTCCTTCAAGAATTATTCGGAAAAATCATCCTGAAAGTCAGATCATTGGTGACAAGAATGAAGGTGTGCATACAAGAAGACAATTACTCAAAGATACAGAACAGTCTCACATTGCCTTTTTATCTATAATAGAACCCAAGAATTTTTATGAAGCTAGTGAAGATGAAGATTGGATAAAAGCCATGAATGAAGAGCTTGATCAGATTGAAAAGAATAATACTTGGGAACTTGTTCCTATACCAACATATAAGAATGTGATAGGTACCAAATGGGTATTTAAGAATAAGATGAATGAAAAAGGACAAATTGTGAGAAATAAATCCAGATTGGTTTGCAAGGGGTATGCACAAGTTGAGGGACAAGATTTTGATGAGACTTTTGCACCTGTGGCAAGAATGGAAGCTATAAGAATGTTTCTTGCTTATGCCTGTCACAAAAATTTCAAAGTTGATCAGATGGATGTTAAATCAGCTTTTCTAAATGGAGATCTAGAAGAAGAAGTGTATATGGAGCAACCTGAAGGTTTTTCACTGACAGACAATCCTGATTATGTCTACAAACTGAAGAAGGCACTATATGGATTGAAACAAGCACCAAGAGCCTAGTACTACAGATTGGATAAATATTTACAAGAAAAAGAATTCAAGAAGGGCATTGTTGATAGCAATCTGTACCTCAAAACTGAAGGTGATGATTTATTAATTGTTCTAGTTTATGTTGATGACATTATCTTTGGATGTACTAATGCATCTTCTGTCCAGTGGTTTGCTAATGCCATGCAATCTGAGTTTGAAATGTCAATGATTGGAGAATTATCATACTTTCTTGGTCTTCAAATCAATCAGAATTCTGAAGGTCTATTTCTCTCTCAAGAGAAGTATCTGAAGGAGATGTTGAAAAAGTTTCAAATGGAGGATTCTTAACCTGTTAGTACCCCTATGATTGTTGGATGCAAGCTTAGCAAAGATGATATCTCACCAGATGTTGATCAAAGAACATACAAGTCAATGATAGGCAGTCTTCTATATATTACAACAACTCGTCCTGATATCATGCATGCTGTTGGAATGGTAGGAAGATTTCAGTCTGCTCTCAAACAAAGTCACTTGGTAGTTGTGAAGAGAATTTTCAAATACTTGAAAGGCACAATGACTTATGGTCTATGGTATCCTAGGAATCAAAAATTTCAGTTGATTTCATATTCATATGCTGACTGGGAAAACTGTTTGGATGAAAGAAAGAGCACTAGTGGAGGTGCATTCTTCTTAGGCGATTAATTAGTAGTGTTAACACCCAAAAAGTGCTCACTAGCTCATTTCCTTATTCACATGACCCATTTGTCCACTTTTTCACCATTTGAGCCTCTAAAGCCACCAAAAGGTCACCAAAAGACCTCAATACACCCCTTTTTCCACTCAAAATGAATATTTTTCCTCAAAAAACATAAAAAACCCTAAAAAAGGGTCCAGAATTCCCAAAAATATTAAAAAGGGAATAAAAATATTAAAAATATTCAAAAAAGGAAAAAGGAGGGAAAGGGTACCTAAACCATGTTGGTCAATACCATTGGTTTCCTCAAAACCATAATGGTATTCCCCACCACCAAAAACTATAAAAAGGTGGTAGGGGCTCCTCACTTTACATCCATCCATCATCCTATCCTCATGCTGCCAAAATCTCCCATGAGCTTTTGGCCAGTGTAGCTACCTTGGAGAAGGGACCATTGGAGTTTGGAGCTGCTCACCCTTGGAGCTACTCAACAACCTTCACCACTTGGAGGTATTACTATTGCAAGCACTTGCTTGCCCCTATTTCAATACAAAGTTATTTTTTCTATTTCTTGTTCTTGTTTTCAATTCAAAAGTTTATTATGATATGCACATGCTAGTTTAGTTTTAGTTTTAGATTTACAATTGTTTTTGATTTAATATTTGAGACTGCTGCTACTAGTTAGTAGGTGCCCATAGCACTAAGCTTGGTTGCAAAACCAAGCCAACAGTTTTTGGCGACTCCGCTGGCTTAGAACTCTTAGATCTCAAATTTTGCTTTAGATCTTAGTTTTTGTTAGTATTAGTCAGTTTAATTCATAGATCTGCCACCCTAGACAGCAGATCCATTGCTATTCTAGATCTTGGCCCATTTTATTGCCATTAACAGCCCAAAATTTTCAATTTTCGGGTTCATTTTTCGGCATCCGTGTACGGCTTTCACCTCGCGGCTTTTTTCCCAACAGTCGCGCGGCTCTTTTCCGCGCGGCTCACCGCGGCTTCGTGGCCAATTTGCGCGCTGCACATCATGGCTTCGCGTACATTTTCCGCGCTGCACATCACGACTGTGTGACAAAATCCCGCACTGCACATCACGGCTTCGCGGCTGAAACCCGCGCTGCCCCTCGCGACTGTGTGACAGAAACCCGCGCGGTCCATCGCGACTGTTCTGTCAAAACCCGCGATGCAAATTTTTTCCATTCGACCAATCCGTTAAAAAATTATTTTTTTACTTTATTTTCTGCCCACATAGCACATTTTATAGTATTAAAATTCCTGCATTTTTTACAGCCATAGAAATATTTTACTATTTAGAATGCTCCTTTAAAAAAGTCTTTTTAAAAAATTTCAGAAATTGAAAGAGGGATTTATTTGCATTTTATCTAGATAAATTTTTTTTTACTGTTTACTTCCTCGATATTTTGCCCATAGCAAATTTTAAAAGAAATCCATTTATTTCTTGAAGAAGTCATATTATTTGCTTTCCTATTTCAAAAGATCCTTTGTTTTTTGAATATTTTCTGCAAAGCATTTACATTTTCAATTTCAGTTTAAAATACCACACGTGCACCCACTCAAACACATAATTTAAACTGAGCCTTAAAATTTACCCTAACTTCAACCAACTTTTAACCCCACTTGGGGAGCACTTAAAAGAACTTTGTAGCTAGGTAGAATTGAGGGGATAGTTGTTCCAATAACACCCCTCAGTTATGACATTTGAGACATAGTTGTTGTCCATTAGGGAACCAAAATCTCCTAGTATTTTTTGGCACGGTCACAACCAGTTTATCGGAAGGCCTCTCCCCTAGGAGGGTTGAAGTCACGAGGATGGTTCCGGAAGCCTGAGTGGAATACCGAAATCCATTCAGTAACCAAAGGCTACCATTCGCAGTTCTCGGGATATCCCTGTATGGGGGTATTGCGGTAAAAGGACCAAACGACAGATTTACCTTTTCTGAACGTGTCATGAACGGAGTATCCTAGTTACCATTCTTTAGGATTGATTACCCGGTGTCCCTCCCGGTAGGGGGATATCTAGCTGTTGATTCAACACTCAATATTGTCTGACTTGGATTTCATCACCTTGCAGAGAATATCGTTTGTTGATTCACAATACTTTTAGTTAGGTGTTTGCATGATACAATCCACCTTTGGTCTAGTAGCACCTCTTTTTTTCTAGAAGCTGCTTGACTGTTGGTATTCTGACCATTTTTGTTGCATCCCTCCACTTATTATAGCACAGCTGCTATAATACGTGATTTTTGAGGTTGATTTTTTGGCCTGAGAGCCTTTATTTTCACTCCCCTTTTTGCACCCTTGGTTGCATTAGGGTTTCGAGTTTTTTATACATTACTATCTTACACTAAATTTTTTTTTAAACAAAAACATATTTCTCACCATTGAGAATTTTAGACGATCTCGTCGTCTTCAGGGTGAACCCCCAGAGTTCAGTCTACTTGGCTCTCCACGTCATCGACGTCGATCCTTATCCCTTGACTCGATACATCATCGGTCAAACATACAGTCATCCGATTTTGACACGCCTCACTTCACATCTGATTATGAGGCTGAATCTGAAAACCCTACCAAGTTATTACCAACCAACCTCATGGCTGGAACACAATTCGACCCACTTTTTACCAGTACGATAGGAGATACATCCACAGACCCTTCTACTGCGCTGCCATCCATGGCAACAACCACCCCCCTAGGTATGCCTAATATGGGGGACACTCCACCTTTAGGAATGCCCAACACAAGACTACCTCCTATTATGGGTATGCCAAACATAGGGGTCACACCCCCTCTCACTACCACAACCCAGATCCCAGGAATTCGTACTACTATTATTACCCCCGGTGTAACCCATGTTGCACTTGGAAACGCTGGCCCATACCAGACCATAGCTGTTGGAGGACACATACCTTCAATACCTAGCATACCCTTAGGGGCTACTGGACCACTACATCATACCACCATGACTAGTCATGTCCCAGTCACTACGCCACATCCATCTGCTAGCTTACCTTACATGGCGAGTCTGAACTTACCAGACTTAGCCAGGTTAACCAACGATCCTATCAGACACGACCCTGCGTGGCCTCACATGCCCACCAAACTCCCCTCTGACATCCCTATGTTTGAGGGCAAGGCAGGTGAGGACCCCCATAACCATATTATGTCCTTCCATCTATGGTGTTCCTCCAACTCCATAGTGGACGACTCTGTCCGCCTCCGTCTGTTACAACGCACCTTCACTGGCTCTATAGCTAAGTGGTATATCGAGCAGTCCCATGGGACCCATGCCACCTTTACCTCCCTTGCATCGACCTTCCTATAGTTCTTTCAGTTACCTGTCTGCTATGATGCAGGAGTCGAGATCCTACTGTCTTGCAGACAGAACACGGCCACCCACATCACTGACCACATCCATGAGTGGCATTGATGCCGAAGCCTCTGCAAAATCAAGTTAGATGACCGTATCTTCTTAGATTGGTTTTTAAAATCCCTCCTCCCTCTCATTGCCAAGGATGTGGCATCCGAACGACCCCAGTCTGAAGAAGAGGCCATCCTCAAAGCCCAACAATTTGACCTCATTTACGCCCAGTCGGGTTATCTATATACCATTATACCGGACACCCCTCGGGGCGATTCAACCCAACACGATGCGCTGGGGGCATCCCATACCGCAGAAGGCATCATTGGCCGTATTGCCTCGCGTCCCCAATCCTTTTCCATTGCACATCCTAGCCATGAACCTAACCTTTCGCGGGCTACATCTCAATCTGGAGCAACCAATTCATATGCTCCCATGGCAGATCACCACCATACCCACAGACCCTCATGTCCACCTCAGTGATTTGGTAATGCACCACCCGCATACGCCCCCCCAACCGCACCTCAACCAATGTATTACCCACAGCAAGCTACAACAGCTAACCCAACACCTCCAATAGCTCAGGGTTACCAACAACCCCAGCAGGTAACTGGACCACCTCCAACCCCACCAGCTTATTATCCACCGCAACCTGCTCCCGCACCTGCGGTAAACCAAAATCCTCCCGTTGCTCAAGGGCAAGTGTACACACAACACTATCAGCACCAACATCAAAACAACCAGCGCAATCAGGGTGGACAACAAAACCATGGAAGAGGACGTAACCGCGGAAACAACCAACAACAACATCAAGGTCCTCCACCTCCCAATCCTCCGTAGAATAACAACGCTACTCCTCCCAACCAGAATCCGGATCGTCATCAGAGGCAACCTAAAAACAATAACCTCAGAACAAACCATCGTTGTTCTATTTGTGGGGTCTATGGCCATTACACACATGCTTGCCCACATTTAGAGCGAGCTTGGCAACTCTGGACTGAAGATGCCCATCGTCAAGGACAAGTGGCTCCTCAGGCGCCACCCAACCCTCCACTACCTCAACATCAACCTTTGGTGCTGCAAAACCCCTTTCCAACCCAAGGCGTAGTGAACACTCAGCCGTTATCTCCCCCTCAGGGCAACGCACCACCAAAACAAATAACTTATGCCGCTCCTGATCAACCCATGTTCGATTCAGATACCCACCACTTGCTAATGATGTTATCCGCAGATGCCAACCTCCAAACCCGCCGGAACCAATATGGCTCCACCCCTGAAGCCCCTCCCGCCGACAAGAACACTAACGCTCATCCCATGGATCAGACGTTAGGTATACCTCCGGCTCCACTCGATGGCACTTCTAAAGCACCTTTCTTCCCACTTTGTCACATCAATATAACCCCAATGCTTGCGCTGCATCGAATTAAAACATTGTAGACGACTTAGCCCAGTATCCTGCAGCCATGTCTGCTTTAGAAGTCTTAAAAAAATTCCTTCACAGTGCAAGACTTTACTCTCTGCCATTGGCGCCATTGACCCCAATGATTCACAACTGATGGCATTCGATTCAGACCAATCCGAACCACGCTTTCCTTCCACTTTAGCATTCCAAGTTTCCGTTTCCATTCGGAATCTTGTCATCCATCGGTGCATTATCAATGAAGGTGCCTTTACATGCGTTATGTCCACATTTGTTTGGCAGAAGTTGGGATCTCCTACTCTCCAGTAGTCCACCACTACGTTGCGAGCCTACGATGGCCGTTCGGCTCAACCCCAAGGTCTTTTAGCTAATGTCCCCGTCCAACTGGCTGGTAAAACCGTGCTCATTGACATAGAGGTCATCAATGCCCAACTTGACTATAACCTCTTACTTGGATGCAACTACATGTATGCCATGCGTGTTGTTGCCTCATCCATTTTTCGTACCATGATGTTCCCTCATGACGGACGCATGGTCAAGGTCGACCAACTCACCTATTATGATCCCAAGGCCCCCGCTGCACCTGAAAATGTTCTCCCTATGGTTGAACAACCTGTTTGTGGTGCAACTACCTCGTTTGTTTCCTCCGTGGGACCCGGACTTTACTCCGAGGCGCCTATGACTTCTACATTCCAATCTATTCCACCACCGTCACCGGAGACCCACGTCGCTGACCTCTGTACTCTCTCACACAATACACAAACACCCAACAATCAACCATCCTTGTTACCTAAACCAACATTGGTCCCTAGTCACATTGGTGTTACACCCATCCACACAATCCCCTTTCTATTTCCTCCCTCAGGCATAGTAAGCGCTCCGGTTATGGCTACCCTTAGTCTCCCCGGGTTAACATTGGGATTACCTGTGTGGTATATTTCGCCTCCCATTCCCCCGCCGACACCAAATGTTATCCTGCAACCGGTGCAACCCATTGTTACTTCTACTCAACCACCTCACAGTATCACTACCCCTTCGTCATCTGCGAATCCCCCTCCTCTCATCAGGCCCACTGGGGGCAGAGGCCCACAACCATACACTGCGGTACCCCCACCCAAAGCAGTTAAACCTCCCCCCGTGTTCCGTGCTCCTCCTAAATGCTCATTGTGTGATGAGTTAGGCCATCCAACTCATCAATGCCCATAGTTACCTGCATTACAGGAACACATGCAAATGCTTGACGACGACCCCAACATCCCAGTTGTCAAAATCGACTCAAACCCCAAGCCTCGTGACAAATCACTGCATACCAACCACCCTTGTGCGATATGCGGTATTTATGGCCATTACTCACATCACTGTCCTGATATCCCAGATTACAGAGCAGCTCTCTACGAGATGAATCATTTGGACCTTGAGACGGTGCCCCCCACAATTGAGGAGATCTACCCTCCGAAAACATCCGCTTCGGAAGAAATCAATACTATCTATATGATTTCAACCACTTTCAAACCAGAACCCCTTGATTTATGGTTTGACTACTTCCAAACTGATGAGCAAATTTTGGAAACCCTCACTGCACCCGACTACCCTTGGGACGATATGCATCATCGCTCATACTTCCTCCCAGAGGCGTTTACATCCACCGCATCTAATCAGCTATCGGTCGAATCGAAAGATTTCATACCCACTAAGGTCGATTGGTTCAAGGACCCCATCCCAGCACCGGATGCCTTCGAAGAAGGGAATATGTCAAACATTTCCCCCATTATACAAATTGATATTTCCACCACACCTGGGAAACCTGAGCTCATGTCGCTGGGCGCATCTTGCACTCAAGCAGAAACTCAGGCATACAAAAAACTTTTCCAAGAATTTCGTGATGTCTTCCCTTGTCCTATACTGAAATGCCTGGTCTTGACCCCGCCATTATCGAGCACCACATTGACACATGGCCTGATGTTCCCCCCGTTCGTCAGAAACAACGACCCATTCATCCTTCAAAGCTCCCCGCTGTTAAAGCCGAGGTTGAGAAACTTCGCAAAGCAGGATTCATTTATGATATTGCTTATACCACCTGGGTTTCAAACCCCGTTCCCGTTAACAAAAAACAAGGCACCCTTAGAGTATGCGCTGACTTCCGTGATTTAAACTGCGCTTGTCCTAAAGACAATTTCCCCATGCCATTCATTGACCAACTCATTGATGCATGTGCAGGACATGAAGTCCTATCTTTCATGGACGGTTTTTCCGAATACAATCAGATTCAGATCCGTAAGGAGGATCAGTACAAAACTGCCTTTACCACCCCATGGGGCACCTTTGCCTATTGTGTCATGCCTTTCGGCCTCAAAAATGCTGGTGCCACCTTCCAGCGGGCCATGACCTATTGTTTTCACGACTTGGTCCATATCTTGCTGGTCTATCTTGATGACCTTACAGCTCGTTCCCGGAAATGATCAGACCACCTTAACGACCTCCGACAAGTTTTCCTACGTTGTCGTAAATATAAAATCCGCTTGAACCCACACAAGTGTGTCTTTGGCGTTCCAGCAGGCCGATTGTTGGGTTTCATTGTTTCCCAGAATGGAATTACTGTTGATCCCCTGAAAGTCAAAGCCATCTTAGACCTTCCCTCTCCGCGCACGCTTCGACAACTCCAAATCCTGCAGGGGCGGTCCAACTTCCTTCGTCGCTTCGTTCCTGATTACGCCACCAAAGTTCATGGATTCTTACGCCTAATTTGTACCCACATACCCTTTGTTTGGGATGAGCAAGCAGACACGACATTCGACGCCCTCAAGAAAGCTCTCACACAAGCCCCCTTGATCTCCCCTTCGGATTTCTTCCAGGACTTCATCCTTTACGTCTCGGCATCCGAACATGCCGTGTCCGGAGTCTTGGTCCAAGAAGATGCCTCTCACCAAGAGCATGTCATTTATTACGTCGGCCAGACCTTTTCTGGCCCACCCCTACGTTACCCATACGAGGAAAGATTAGCCCTAGCTGTAGTCTTTTCCGTCCAAAAATTGCGACACTACATTCTGCTCAGTCATACCACAGTTGTCGCCGACTCCAACCCTATGGTCTATCTCCTAAACCGACGGCTCCTACAAGGTCGTGTTGCTAAATGGGTCATTATCCTCCAGGAATATGACCTCAATTTCAAAACTCCCAAGAGCACCAAAGCCCTCACACTTGCCCATCTCATCACTGACCTCCCATCCTCTTCGTCATCACCCGCTATAGAAACGGATCTGCTTGACGATCACAGCTTCATCATTTCGTCTGACGACCCATGGTACGGTGACATCTTAATTTACCTCCGCACACAAAAATTTCGACCCCACATCGATCGTGACGGATGCCGTCGTATACGACACCACGCTCCCCGATACCTCTTATTAGGGGATGTACTTTATCGATGCGGAGTTGACACCATCTTACGACGTTGCTTATCCCATAGTGAGGCAGAACAGATCCTTAATGATTGCCACAGCGATGCCTACGGAGGCCATTTCTCCGGCATGGCCACCGCCCAAAAAATCATTCACGCAGGTTACTTTTGGCCGTCATTATTTACTGATTGCATCACCGCAGTCAAACACTGTCAAAACTGCCAACTTTTTGCCCCCAAAGCAAGAACCCCACCCGCCCCCCTTCATCCAGTCGTCACTGCCGGACCATTCTGCAAATGGGCCATCGACTTCCTCGATTGCAATCCCACGTCAGCCGGCGGTCACAAACACATCATTGTCGCCATAGATTATTTCACCACATGGGCGAAGGCCATGCCAACTTACAATTGCAAGGCCGACACCGCAGCACGGTTTTTTATCAACCATGTTATCACTCGTTTTGGAGTGCCAAAGCAACTCGTCTCAAACCACGGCTCTCACTTCGAAGACGCCGTCTAGAGAGAACTATCAACCTTACTAAAATTTGAACACCATTTATCCTCTGCTTACTACCCCCAAGGAAACGGCCAAGTCGAAGCAATCAACAAAATTTTAAAAACCATCCTCCAGTGCACTATAGACAAACACAAGTCAAATTGGCACCACATGCTCTTCCCGACACTATGGGCATACCGCACATCAACTAAAACCGCCACGGGTTTTACCCCTTTTCACTTAGTTCACGGTGTCGAATCCGTCCTCCCTATTGAGTGCTAGATTCCAACCCTACATATGGCCGTTGAACTCCTACCAGACACTGCCCCAATTGAGCAATGCTTACTACTCCTGGAGCAGGCCGATGAAGATCGACGCACAGCCCTCCAAACCATGGAAGCAGCCAAGAACCGATCCAAATTAAATTATGATAAACATGTCCACCCAAGAACTTTTTCTGAAGGCGACGTTGTCCTCGCCTACGATCAGGCTCATGACAAAACCAGGAAAGGAAAGTTTGTGTCCATGTGGCGAGGCCCATATATTATACACACTTGCCTCAGACAGGGGGCATACATTCTGACCGATTCAGAAGGAAACCCCCTCTGCAACCCATGCAACGGGTTGTACCTCAAGTGATTTTACCCATAGTAAACCGGATGGACACAATTTCCATTACTGAACTTCATGACTGTTCTTTCCTTTTCCTGTTTTCACCAGGTCCATTTGTTGACCATTTTTTTGCCCCCTCGTCGCCTCGGTTTGCGTGCCACATCGGCCGTTGTCCATTTTTGACATGTCTTATATCACCGGATTCAGTTTTCCATGCTTGTGATGATGCTTGAGATCATTTCTCGCTCTCACGCCCAGATTTTTTGGGCATTTTTTCATGCCCCCTCGTTGCCTCGGTTTGCGTGCCACATCGACCGTCGTCCATTTTTGACGAATCTCATATTGCCGGATTCAGTTTTCCGTGCTCGTGATGATGCTTGAGATCATTTCTCGCTGTCACGCCCATATTTTTTGGGCATTTTTTCCCATGCCCCCTCGTCGGCTCGGTTTGCGTGCCACATCGACCGTCGTCCATTTTTGACGAACCTTATATCGCCGGATTCAGTTTTTCGTGCTCGTGATGATGCTTGAGATCATTTCTCGCTCTCACACCCAGATTTTTTGGGCATCTTTTCCCATGCCCCCTCGCTGCCTCGATTTGCGTGCCACATCGACCGTTGTCCATTTTTGACAAACCTTATATCGCCCGATTCAGTTTTCCACGCTCGTGATGATGCTTGAAGTCATTTCTCGCTCTCACCTCCAGACCTTTCGGGCATTTTTCCCATGACCCCTCGTCGCTTCGATTTGCGTGCCACATTGGCCGTTGCCCCTTTTTGACAATCTTTATGTCACTAGATTCAGTTTTCCGCACTCATGATGATGCTTGAGACCTTTTCTCACTCCCATCAATCCCTTTTTGTTCGGTATAATTTTACCCCTTTTTCGGGCCGAGCAATCCCTTTTACGAAAAAGGCACTTAGGGAGTTTCTTTTAAGCTCTTTTCTGACTCCTAAAACAATGAAAAGATCGCCGAGCAACCTTGCTTCCTTTCATGCTCGCTAAACGTATCTGAAAGGGCGTCTACCTGGTATAAGTTTACCCCTTTTCCGGACGTTGTAGACTAATTACGAAAAAGGAATACTCCAGTCACATCGGCTAGAAGAGTTCTCCATTTGCATCATTTTATGATTTTTCGGGCCTTGGAGACTAACTTACGAAAAAGAACACCAATGGAGTCCACTTACCGCTTTCAAACTCTCTAAACATGAAAGCGACCACAAGCAATCACCATCCTGGGCTCATAAAACCAATAGGACAGTAATCATAACCACTGCAGAGTCTTCTTATCGTTTTCAGACTCCTTAAAAATGAAAGCACCAATGAGCACGAACAGTCCAGGGCTCACAAAATCCACAGGAAAGTACCATTTCAGAGCACACTTTTATCCCTTCTTGGAGCTCATTAAAACTACGAAGAAGGACCCAATGGTGCTTCTCAGCGCCACAACAGATCACGTCTACTCATATGGCAGCTTCCCCATTTTGGTCGCCTTTGTTCAGAGTATTCTGCAGTATGTCACCCTGAGAATCCCTTGACAGCACCCATCAGCTTGACCCCCCCCAGAGGCAATACATACCCTTCAGTCCTTAAAAGCTATGATCCCCACACCTATAAGTCAGTTCCCTACGCTGCTAGGTCAACCATGTCATCATGCTCTAAACAAAGGAAGTTTGAGTCTACCCACTATATGACCCCAGTTACTTCCCATCCCCACAAGTATGACAGTCCTACCATCAGTACTACCACACTTCAGTTCTACACCTCGCGCTCCTATCAAGGAAACATCATTGCCTTGTAGTTGCTGGTCTCCCTCTTTCGACGACAACCAAATTTATTCCAGAGGATAGAACTAGAGGTCCCTATGTCTTGGACTCATCACCATTTACGATGAGTGCCTACGAATCATTTTCGAGAAGAGTCCTCAGTGCCTCTCCAAATGGTTGTTTCTCACATGCTCGACTTCAACACCTTAATCGCATCGTTGAGACTCGCACAGGGTATTGGTCCGTTCAGTTATTGGTCGAAGACCCCGGATACCTCCCGACTCTTCCACATTTGAGAGTCTACCTATGGATACAACCAGTTACATTTTTTCTATAGATATCCGGGTTGCGCATGGCGACAGTATTCAGATGTACCCCAGTTTTATACTCCCTCGAGTATACAGTTACATATACTTCCCAGACATGGCTCACAGTCATTACGTCCCTATAGATGGTGGACACCTTCAGTTTCGGCAGTTCATCAGTTATTCCAGTGTATCAGTTATTGAGATTAGTCATGTTATGATCATGAGTACATCCCAAAATAATGTCCCCTCTGGACCATTATGATGTACCAGTATATTTTTTATTTTCTCAGGTCCCCCTTCTTGGGACTAATTGTTTATATATGTCTTGATATGAGCATGGGTATGCCCTCCTCGTCCATTATCAGAGACTATTCCTCATTCATATTGAGGCCATGTAATATTGTTTATTTTTGCAGCTTCCAAGGGCTGTGGATCCAGTCTCCAATCGATCTCTTCTCCCCAAACCCCAGAAAAAAGACAAAAGAAATATGATGTCTATCGGCCATACGATGAGCTCTTGCCCTCACACATCAGGGGGCAATCTGTTAACACCCAAAAAGTGCTCACTAGCTCATTTCCTTATTCACATGACCCATTTGTCCACTTTTTCACCATTTGAGCCTCTAAAGCCACCAAAAGGTCACCAAAAGACCTCAATACACCCCTTTTTCCACTCAAAATGAATATTTTTCCTCAAAAAGCATAAAAAACCCTCAAAAAGGGTCTAGAATTCCCAAAAATATTAAAAAGGGAATAAAAATATTAAAAATATTCAAAAAAGGAAAAAGGAGGGAAAAGGTACCTAAACCATATTGGTCAATACCATTGGTTTCCTCAAAACCATAATGGTATTCCCCACCACCAAAAACTATAAAAAGGTGGTAGGGGCTCCTCACTTTACATCCATCCATCATCCTATCCTCATGCTGCCAAAATCTCCCATGAGCTTTTGGCCAGTGTAGCTACCTTGGAGAAGGGACCATTGGAGTTTGGAGCTGCTCACCCTTGGAGCTACTCAAAAACCTTCACCACTTGGAGGTATTACTATTGCAAGCACTTGCTTGCCCCTATTTCAATACAAAGTTATTTTTTCTATTTCTTGTTCTTGTTTTCAATTCAAAAGTTTATTATGATATGCACATGCTAGTTTAGTTTTAGTTTTAGATTTACAATTGTTTTTGATTTAATATTTGAGACTGCTGCTACTAGTTAGCAGGTTCCCATAGCACTAAGCTTGGTTGCAAAACCAAGCCAACAAGTAGCATGGATGAGTAAAAATCCAGGTTCTATCTCTCTATCTACTACTGAGGCTGAATACATAGCTGCTGCAACATGCTGTACACAGGTATTATGGATGATACAAACTCTTGCTGATTTGGATGTAAAATATTTTGAACCTATCCCTATTCACTGTGATAACACAAGTGCTATTAGTGTGTCTAAAAACCCTGTGCTTCATTCCAAGACTAAGCGCTTACCAATTAAGTATCACTTTCTGAGGGAGCAAGTCACAAACAGAGTGGTTCAATTGAATTTTATTCCGTCTACAGAACAAACGACTGATATCTTTACTAAACCATTGTCCAAGGAACAGTTTGAATATCTTTGTCAGAAGTTGGGTGTCCTACCCAATTCCAACTGATCTCCTCACCATGATAGGGGGAGTCTGGGTTTAATGAATATCAGATATGTGCTTATGATGATTTCAGATTGACTTTTCCTCATGACCAGATTATTGAGTTCACCTTGAAAGGGGGAGTATGTGTGTATTGCAGATATGATTATACTATAAGTTCTGTGTAGTTCCTCATGCCCATTGTTTTTGGATTCTTCTTGATAGGGGGAGATTTTTCTGTAAAATGTATCTTTGACATTGATGTCAAAGGGGGAGAAGTTCAGGTAGTTGCAGATGAAAAGCAGCATCATAAATTTTAGGTTTCCATCAATGCCAAAGGGGGAGATTGTTGGAACTATGATTCAGTTGTCATTGATGGTTGGAAAGCAGACAAGGAAGGTGACTCAGACCATACCAACTTCAGTTTACTAAAGCTAGGATTGATTTTGAAATACAAGAAAAGAATGTTGTTAGACAAGTTGTGACTCAGATGGCTATAACTCAAACAACTACGACTCAGACAAGCTATGACTCAGACGACTGAGACTCAGACGGTCGTGACTCAGACGGCTGCGACTCAGACAGCCGTGACGCAGACGGCTGCAACTCAAACAACTGTGTCTCAGACAAGCTGTGACTCAGATGGCTGCGACTCAGATGACCATGACTCAGACAGTTGTGACTCAGATGACCGTGACTTAGATGGATGAGACTCAGACGACCATGACTTAGACAGCTGCAACTCAGACGGCTGAGACTCAGATGGCTGTGACTTAGAAAGCCACGACTCAGACAAGCTGCGACTCACAAACATTTATTTATTTATTAATTTACAGCGTGTAAATTCTGGAAGTCAAAGAGACAGTTCAATTTTCGAATTGGGAGTTAAAGAGAGTTTCAGTTTTAGAATTGGAATATCTGGAAGTTAAAGAGACTGAGGCATATAACTTCAACATTTATAAAAAAACAATTGAGGAGAACAAAATGGGTGAGAGAATGGAGAGGATGAAGAGGAGTGGTTGCTGGCTGAAGAGGATGAAGCTATGATTCGAAGTTAACAATTCAGAAGAAAAATGTGTGGCTTGACTTAATGAAGAATAGAATGCCCAGAAATCCAAGCTGTAGCAACACAGAAAAAAAAAATGAAAAGGATATGTACTGATATATTTGAACCAGTGTGATATAATTGACTGAAATTTTTCTTACATAGGGTGGTAGGGAGGAGCAAGGGAAGGCTATAAAGTCTTCTTTGCAAGTTGGTGCTTGTACATTTGGGAGTTGTAGCTTCCATTCAGTTGGTGCTAAAGAAACAGAGGTAGCAGCCTCATCTGGGTTGTAGCTCAGATAAAATAGAATGTAAAGAGAAGTTGGAGCTTGCCTTTCATCCTAAGAAGAAGACGTTTTTTCCCTTTATGGGTTTCCTCAGGAAAATCAGTGCCTCTGCATATTTATGTGATTGAACATTGTTTATATGCCTTATATTTAATTATGTTATAACAATATACCTGCTATAAAGGAATGTGCATAGAACATCTCATATCATATTGATTGTCACACTTCATCAAAGTTAAAAGGGAAAGAGAATGTAAAATTGTTTAAGCACAGTAATAACTGATTCACCCCCCCTCTCAGTTATTTGAATACTTTCAACAATAGGTTGAGATATGATAGGAGAGGCTTAAGGGATCTTTCCAAGGTGATAGGAATTGAGTGCCAGCTCTCCCAAGAGGTCAGGGATAAGGTCCCAAGTTAGCAAGCTTTGAGAAAGGGCTCGAAGGGCTATTTTTGTCCATTAACTAACATCAATACACCCTACAATAGAGCAAGCTGCGACGTCGCATGCTGCATGAGTGCAACCTGCGACGACCTCTCAAAACCTAGTACAAATGGGTACAAATCCTTCTAGGTAAATCACTCAATCAAGGTAACTCCATGGGTGTATACACTGAATCTAATGATGGGAAGATTTTAGGTGTAATAGTAACCCTTATTTTGACTTGAACTGTGTGTAAGAAACCATGAGTAGAAGAGGATTAGAATTGGCTTGATAAATCTAGTGAAGAGTGTAACCTCCCAAAGATTATAGGGCTTTGGATACCTTTTTATGCACACCCCAAAGAGAACTGGAAGAGAAGGTATGGTCTGAGGGACTGTGGAGCAGTGAAGGGGATACTTCCTTGTGTTGGGTGTGTAGGTATTGTGGGGGCCAAGCTAGCTAAATCTTGGAGGATTTCCAATGGCTTTGTGGTTGAGATCACCAGATTGGCAATTCCTTCCTTTCTACTGCCTTAACAGCCTGATAAACCCAGATGTAGATTGTCTTGGTTGAGATTTGTATAGACTTGGCTATGTGTTAGTTGTTCCATTTTTCCTTGTGGAAATCATGCCCAGCTCGAGGGTGGCAGTTGTGTTAAGAGATTGATGAGCACAACTGGCCTATGGTTTGGTGGAACGTTGTAGTTGCATAGCCAGTTTCCCGGGACTACTTCATTTCAAGATAAGTACTCTCTTGTGTTTCAATTATACAATGTTTTTAATTAAATAATGTTTTGATTATGCAAATCAATGCATGCTAGATATGTGTGTATTAGATTTTAATTCCGTTGTGCATGTTTATTGTATTATGCATTTGCACACATGTATATTGGTTTCATTTTACTTGTTCTGAATTTTATGATGAAGCTAGAATAATTTTTGAAAGCCTATATTTTTAGTCATGTTCCCTTCCTTGAGTTGGAATGATGGGAGGGGACGTGACAACTTCATGGTCACTTAGAGGAAATTTGGATGAAAAATGAGACTTTCATCCCTAATTCAAGCTCCATGTCAACATGTATTAGCCAATCAAAATGCTTTAAAATTCCAAAAATGAGCACCTCTTAAACAATTTTTGATTATATAATTTGGGGATAAGTGGACTTTTTTAATAATATAATTTATCTACCCATTTCCCAAGATACCCGAAATTATCTTGGATATTGGTAATGAAATTAATATGCTAACCGATTTTAAGTAATACGTAACCCATGTATAATATATAATAGTAATAATAATTAATATTATAACTAATATATAATAATATTATTGGGTCCAATAACTTTTATTAATATCATAACCAATATATAATATATAATAATAACTAATATCATAACTAATATACCCATCAATATTTTAGGTAATACTTGACCAATATATATATATATATTTAACAGAAACTAGAACAAAAATTGTATTAAGAAGGCTGTGCACAACCATCCATATACACAAATAAAACCGGTTTGAGAGCTGAAACTACCAGAGTTGGAACAACTAAATCAGGAGCTACATTCATATTACAAAAATCCCAAGCAGGTCTTCTATACTACCGTATAGTTTTAGGAATAAACCCTTACATACTGTATACAAAAGAAAAGACAGAAAAACATACAAAAATGAAGCTGACAGAGGCAGACTGCTATTCATTCTTTCCTGAAAGGCCATGGACTAGTTGCTGGACTGAGGCATCCTCCATGAGGCAGTCTCCTTCACCAAGGGTTTCTTGGCAGTGGCTACACTGACTCATCTTTGCCATTTTTAAAATCTCTTCTTTGATGATGTCTACTGTTCCCATTAATTCGTGCAGATTCCCTTCCAGGTCTTCAATCTTGGAGTCAAAACAAGCCAACTCGTGAGAGATATATATGGTTTCCTCTAAAATCACAACAGTTTCCTGCGTGTCTCTGCAGCTTACCTCATAAACCCTCCTGAGGTTCTTTTTGAAGTATTCCATACTTCCTTTGAAGTACGCGTACACCGCTGACCAACCATCCATATCTCTTTCTAAAGAAAGAGGCTACAAATTAAGCTCCCGTGAAAAGGGGGAAACCACCCCAGTAGAGTGGAAAGGATGAACGAAGGCTTCACAGTATTCCCACTGCAGATACTGAAACAACACCATTACCTCCCTGATGCACTCACATATCTGCCTCCTCTTGCACCCTTTCATTCTTCTCAGAGGTTCCTTTAACCTGGAGTTAATGCAACTTGTGCGAAATCCTGAAGACATGATGGCTGTCGACATGCGACAATTAAAGCTCTAGCAGGGCTCATCTTTTCTAGGAACAGATAGTCGACCTCCTTATGCAGATATCCACGCGTACTTGTCACCTACCCAAATTTTTGAAAAATTATTATTTTATTTGCAAAATACTTTATGTTAAATTTAATTACAAATTTTTGTAATTATGATCAATTTTGATCAAGGATGAATGTAATTACTGAATATTATTATTTAAATAAATTAATTAGGAGACAAACACCCAAGGGGACTGTTAAATGAGTGTTCACTGACCCACTAGGAGGAATGGGAGCTGTTGGAAGGTATGGGACAGATGGAAGCAATTGCATCACACCACTAGTTATTGGTTATGGAACAACTACCCCTAAAAATGTGGCATTATCCCCCAGGTGGAGGGAGTGAGCAGGAAACTCATTTAATGACCCAGTAACATCTAAAAAGGCCTAGGCAGCCTACAAAAGGAAAATTCGAATTGAGCAGGTAGCTCTTACACAATATTTTTTTCAGAGATATATCCTCATGTGCATCAGGTGCTCACTGAGAGATTCGAATAGGTAGGCTAGTTGTGAGTGCAATATTAAGTATGCATATTGTTGAGAAGAACCAGAGATGCTAGTGCAGTTCTATTGGATTGCTAGTTCTTGAAGATCCAACAGTTAGTGCTACTGCAAGTGGAGATCCTAATTCCTAGAGTTTCTTCCTCCTGGTGGTTCAGTGAATAGGCTTGGGGGTCCTAAGGCAAGTACTTAACTGCTTTCAGGAATTGGTTGGGTGGAACAGTCTTCTTGGGCTGTTTGTCCCCTACAGATTTTAACCAGGTTTTACTATTCTAATTTTGTTATAGTTTTTCATATATTTTTTTTTACTAGTAGAAGGATTTAATTCCTATTTCATGTTTAAACTGTGAATGATAGATAGTTAAAAATAATCAATGAGATAATCTTCTTTGTATTTTTCCCATGTTGTTATGTGCACAGTACTCTAGTACATAGAAGTGATTTAAGTATTAGATGATAGATGGGCAATCTGCCAGTGATTGAATAAATTTTAAACTGTAAGTGTTTTATTTTTACACTCTGTTTTATACAAAATAAATATGCTGCATGTCATTTTAATAGTTCTGCATTACTGGAAAAATCATAACTATTTACACAGTCATAGAATAATTTCTTCTATCATCTCAGATCTATCTAGAAAGCAGTTTTCTTGAATAGAAATCATATATATCAGTTTATTTGCATGCTAGTAAATTCTGCAAAAAGATGTTTATACAGTCATATATATATTTTCCATTCTTAACCAGATGCATCCTATATATATATTACTTATGTTTTTCAAAGAGTTTCCTGTTAAGGTATTTCTTTTCTTTCACTGTATCGAAGCAAGTTAAGATCAAACATTGATTATAGTATTTCCAAAAACAATGTATCAATATTCCTACTTTCTCTTCCTACGACTATCATCAAATAATACATTTTCTATTCTGGATTTTCTATTTCAATACTGCAAAATTTTTGTAGAAACGTAATATAAAAATCCAATATGTTTTTCCAAATGCTGTGTGTAAAACTGCTCTATTACTTTTATTTCCATTTTCTTAAAATCGATAACAGTCATTTTGCAACTGAACTATCGTTTAATTAGTTTCATAATTTCTAAACGATTCTTCAAAATAGTAACCCTTGTACAATCTCGTTTTTCTCCTTAAGCTTTTATTTTCTTTTATTATCTAATTATTTCTTTAAGTATTATTTTATTCCTAAGCCGAGCACATAGAAATAAAAACATTTCGAACAGGTATCCATGGCAGATGAAAAAAAAAACACAAGTATCATTATTTCCAAGAAAACCTTCTTTCACATTGCATCAACTGTCGTTTAAACACAAATAAGCTCGTTCCACTTAAAAACTCAACAAAACGGAGTTGTGAATTCACAAGTTATTTTTTTTACAGGGTTTTTCCATTCGGCTCAACATTTAGTATCATGAAGTTTTGAAAACACTTCAAACCCTTTTTAAAAGCATTACATTGAGGTGCCAAACGGAAACAACTTAAAACTGAGCATATACTTTTTTCTTAGACGACAGATGGAACCCCAAAAGCAAAAACCTAAGTTAGCATGGCAACGATTCAGTTTTCCTTTGCTTTCATCAAACAACAAAAACCACACCAGGGCACTACGAGTACACGAAGGAAACCACTGGAGCTTACCGGAGGTTGACGAAGGATGCTCATTCACAACAAATGCGCATTAGTTTCCTTTATGATTGTGAAAACTGCAAAACAACTGAAGGACGAGTGGTCAAAACGGTTTTCTAGGGAAAACGAATGTATTACAGTATTGAAACGATACATTAGTTAGAATTTTACCTTCAAGCTCCAAGGCCGAACTTCTCTGCAACTTCACGATGGCGACGAAAGCTTCCTCCTGGAGCAGCATCCACCTTGCAAGTTATGTAGAAGGTTCGTCAAAGAACATAGGTATCGAAACCTCGACCTAGTGCATTTGCACTAACAAAAACGAGATAAGCTCCAAACTCCCACGACAGTGGAAGGATTAAACAACGGAGAATGAAGATGGTGGAATGCAAAACAATACAGTCACCTGGATTGAGAGGCCGTGCCAAACCTTAAACATTTCCAGGTTAAACATGAAGACTCACAACTGTTTACAGACCCAGAATTGAAACCCTGGAAGATCAAAACCCTCCATTCGAAAATTGGGCAGCCTGTCGGCCTCGTCCCACAAACACAATGAAGACCGAAAGGAGCGGGGAGTGTTTTCACTTACACGTTTTAGGGTTATGGAATCAACGATGGAGAGTGATTGAGATCAACGGCGGAGGATGAGCCAGCACCTGCTAGTACGAAAATGATACTGTCAATCCCTGCATTTAATGCCTGTCATGTTAGTATGGTATCCATTAATACGAAGACGTGTTACAAGAACCATAGTTTAAATGCTAAACTTTGCATTACATTGTTATGTATGTTATTACATTATAGTTACGGTTTTTATTTCGAAATTTATTTAATATATAGGTTCAACATTGTAGTTTGCTTATGGTATTACTACCATATAGCTTAGCATTAGTATCGTATTTAATTTCACAATATGTTGCGAATTGTTTGATTTTTGTATAGTTTCAATAATATTAACGTTTAGTTATGTTATGTTTGGAATATATATTATATTCAATATTATAATTATTGGGACTTTATAAATATTATAATTGATTTTTGTAACATTGCTACGATATTTCGTTATTGTTAGGAATTATTCATATATTAAATGAACGCTGTAAAATCTCATTAAATGGTGTGTTATTGTTGCGATTGCAAATCACAATTTACAGTTGTTATGTACAGCCCTAGTAGCCGTCGTATGGTACAAACATAGTGTTTAACTAAGTACGATAATACTAGCAATCTTGTGATAATACTTTTTTTAAACGTGTAGTACATAGGATTTTAATACCCTATGTCTGTTCTGCATTTACGAATTTCAATAAAGACATATAGATTGATATGTGTATGATTCATTAGTCCGTGGAACTACTAACCTAACTCTAATGATGATATTTGATCATTAATTACTTACTAACAAGTACAGAGACACTGCAACCAGAATCTGGAAGATTATCGAAAGACTCTTTACAAGTTAATTAATGACGAAGAATTCATACCTTTGTTACTTTTGCAGGTCATCGCAAGAGAGTACTAACACTTAAACTATTTTACATTGACGTCGGCTTAAATGAAAACAATACTTCTATTTATTTCTATGTTGTCTGGTGAAATAAATTTACCTGTAGTCTGCACATGAAAACATTTCAACAGCCTTAGCTAAACGTAGCTAAGTAAGCTCCAGGGCGTTTCGTAGGACCCCTTGTCAAACAAACAATCAAACTGTCAGTGTTAATTCCAGTTTTTCATTTCATTATCAGCTGAATACAATCTAGGACTGAAAGATAAGTCAGTTTATCATACACATCTGCTTAACAAAAAAGGGTCATTATCGAAGTATCTAACATCTGCTTAATTCAGTAGCTTATCTTTTACATGTGATTATTGAGAAATTTTGACAGGTCATTCCCGTTAATTGTTTTAGTTAAGTTTTCATTACAATTTGTTTATTCCGCATTAACTAAATTTGTTAAATTTAGCTACTATAATTTTTTTATTTTGGAAAATTATGGGATGTTACATGTGGTATCAGAGCGAGGTTCGAACTCTAGGCTTGAAAGAGGTCCAAGCACACGCAGCAGAAAATTTTATATAGCAGAAAATTGTACTAATTTGAAATTTTAATTATTATGTTATACAAAAATTATTTTCAGTTATAGGTATGGAGAACTCAGCTGAACAATTAGGCGACAGATTTCAGCCAAACAGTCACAGTTCGGGACAACACTATGTAGAAGAAGGACATGGGAAAACTGTAGAAATAAAAGGCATTCCCAGGAAGGTAACCCTTAGACAGATTTCAACCATGCAAGTTAAGAGGGCAGTTAGGAAAGGATGCCAGATGTTTGCAGTAAACGTAGTGAATGATGAGTTTATGGATAAAGAGGACAAACTGAAATTAGAGGACATACCTATCCTAAAGGATTTTAAGGATGTATTTCCTGAGGAGATTCCAGGATTACCTCCCAAAAGAGATTTAGATTTTACCATAGAGTTAATACCAGGAGGAGTACCAAATTCAAAAGCTCCATACAGAATGAACATACTGGAGTTAAATGAATTAAAATCACAATTGAAGGAACTGATTGATAAGAATTATATAAGACCTAGCGTGTCTCCTTGGGGAGCACCTATCATCTTTTTTAAGAAGAAAGATGGAACCTTAAGACTGTGCATAGATTATCGCCAGCTTAATAAGATGACAATCAAGAATAGGTATCCGTTGCCCTGCATAGACGATCTATTTGATCAGCTGCGTGGAGCAACGATATTTTCAAAGATTGATCTAAGATCAGGATATCATCAAGTACGGGTTAAGGATGAAGATATTTTCAAGACAGCTTTCCGAACTCGGTATGGACATTACGAGTTCGTAGTCATGCCATTTGGCTTGACTAATGCCCCAACTGTATTTATGTGTCTGATGAATAATATTCTACATAAATACTTAGACAAGTTTGTTGTTGTGTTTATAGACGACATTTTAGTGTATTCAAAAAGTAAAGAAGAGCATGATGAACATTTACGGATTATCTTACAAGTTCTAAGAGATCATCAACTATACGCCAAGTTTAGTAAGTGTGACTTCCACAAAGAAAAAATTCAGTACCTAGGACACATAATTTCGGCAGAAGGAATCTCGGTTGACGCCGACAAGATAAGGGTCATTAATGATTGGCCGGTTCCTAAGGACGTGTCGGATGTAAGATCATTTATGGGCATTACTGGATATTGCAGAAAGTTTATAGAAATTTTTTCAAAGATTGCCAACCCCATAACTTCTTTACAAAAGAAAGGGAAGAAATTTGTGTGGGATCAGAAATGTTCTGACAGTTTTAAGAAATTAAAGGAACTATTGATGATGGCACCTATCTTGAGGATAACAGACCCCAACAAGGATTTTGTAGTTTGTACAGACGCAAGCAATGACGGACTCGGTGGAGTCCTGACATAGGAAGGGCATGCGGTGGCATATGAATCTAGAAAGTTGAAAGTACATGAAAAGAACTACTCTACCTATGATTTAGAGTTATTGGCAGTTATTCATGCCTTAAAAATGTGGCGTCACCACCTTATTGGAAGAAAATTTACATTATTGACAGATAACATGGGTCTGAAATATTTATTAGATCAGACAAACCTGAATGCTAGACAAGCTAGATGGTTGACGTTCTTAAGTGAGTATGATTTCGAAATTCAACATATTAAAGGGAAGGAGAACAAGGTTGCAGATGCCTTGAGTCATAAGGCAAAATTAAATTTTAGTCAACAATCAATACTTATTCAACTGATTTGGAAAATCAGATTCTGGAAAAGAGTGAAACAAATGAAGAATATAGAAAAATGAAGGAAAAGACAGCAAACAACAGTTCTAAAAATTGTATGGCAGATTACAGCATGAAGGAAAACGGTTTATTACTGTATAAAAACAGATTGTATGTACCAGACATACCAGAAATAAAATTTCTGATATTAAATGAGATGCATAAAAGTCACTATTCTGGTCATCTAGGTTATCAAAAGACCATTACTATGTTGAGAAAAGAATACTATTGGCCCATAATGAAGGATGAAGTAGCAGAGTACATAGCTAAATGTTTGGATTGTGAAAAGTGAAGGTTGAACACCAACATCCTGCTGGATTGTTGCAACCGTTACCAATACCAAGTTGGAAATGGGAAGTGATCAGCATAGACTTTATTACTGGATTACCTAAAAATAAGAAACAACATGATTCTATCATGGTGGTAGCGGACAAACTCAACAAGGCAACACATTTCATACCCGTAAAGACTACTCATAAAGCTCCAGATATTGCAGAGATCTTTATGAAACATATTTTTAGACTACATGGAATACCGAAAGTAATAATTTTAGATCAAGACTCGAAGTTTACAAGAAACTTCTGGAGGTCACTATTTAAGGGGTTGAATACAACTTTAAATTTCAGTACAGCATTTCATCCACAGACGGATGGACAGACAGAAAGGGTAAATCAAGTTTTAGAAGACTTATTAAGAATGTATGTTAAGGATCAACCTGGTAAGTGGGAAGACTACTTGCACTTAGCAGAATTTGCTTATAATAAGCATTATCATGCATTGGCCAGACTTAGTTCTTTTGAAATTCTTTATGGTAGGAAGTGTAATACACCTGTTTCGTGGAATGATCCAGTAAATAGAGTTGTTTTAGGACCTAAATTATTGCAGGAGTTAGAACTAATTGTGAAACAGGTGCAAGGACATTTAAAAGCTTCCCAAGATAGGAAAAAGAGTCAAGCAGATTCAAAAAGAACTCATAAAGAGTTCCAGGTTGGTGAACATGTATTCCTCAAGGTAAGACCGAAAAAGAGTTCATTGAAATTGGAGAGTTGTGCCAAGTTGGCACCCAGGTATTGTGGTCCTTTTGAAATATTGTCTAAGGTTGGAGTAGTGGCAGACCAATTGGCTTTGCCACCAAACTTAAAAATACATAATGTTTTTCATATATCGTTTTTAAATAAATATGTACACGATACTACTCATGTTGTAAACTGGAATGATGTATAGGTGGGACAAGATGGAGATTTTCCGGTGGAACTGGACTGTATCCTCGGAAGGAGGGAAACTATTCTCCGGAATCGCAGCATTGGGCAAGTGAAGGTGCAATGGAAGAACCTTAGCCCAGAAGAGGCAACCTGGGAGTTGGAGAGTAGTATGCAGGCAGCATACCCAACTCTATTTCAGGAACACTCAAGGAGTGATTAACCAACATCGAGGACGATGTTGAGACTTAAGAGGGGGTGTATGTCACCTACCCAAATTTCTGAAAAATTATTATTTTATTTGCAAAATACTTTATGTTAAATTTAATTACAAAGTTTTGTAATTATGATCAATTTTGATCAAGGATGAATGTAATTACTAAATATTATTATTTAAATAAATTAATTAGGAGACAAACACCCAAGGGGACTGTTAAATGAGTGTTCACTGACCCACTAGGAGGAATGGAAGCTGTTGGAAGGTATGGGACAGATGGCAACAATTGCATCACACCATTAACTATTGGTTATGTGACAACTACCCCTAAAAATGTGGCATTATCCCCCAGGTGGAGGGAGTGAGAAGGAAGCTCATTTAATGACCAAGTAACATCTGAAAAGGCCTAGGAAGCCTACAAAAGGAAAATTCGAATTGAGCAGGCAACTCTTACACAATATTTTCTACAGAATATTTCCTCATGTGCATCAAGTGATCACTGAGAGATTCAAATAGGGAGGCTAGTTGTGAGTGCAATATTAAGTCTGCATATTATTGAGAAGAACCAGAGATGCTGGTGCAGTTCTATTGGACTGCTAGTTCTTGAAGATTCAACAGTTAGTGCTACTGCAAGTGGAGATCCTAATTCCTAGAGTTTCTTCCTCCTGGTGGTTCAGTGAACAAGCTCGGGGGTCCTAAGGCAAGTACTTAACTGCTTTCAGGAATTGGTTGGGTGGAACAGTCTTCTTGGGCTGTTTGTCCCCTACAGATTTTAACCAGGTTTTACTATTCTAATTTTGTTATAGTTTTTCAAATGTTTTTTTTTACTAGTAGAAGGATTTAATTCCTATTTCATGTTTAAGCTGTGAATGGTAGATAGTTAAAAATAATAAATGAGATAATGTTCTTTGTATTTTTCCCGTGCTATTATGTGCACAGTACTCTAATACAAAGAAGTGATTTAAGTATTAGATGATAGATGGGCAATCTTCCAGTGATTGAATAAATTTTAAACTGTAAGTGTTTTATTTTTACACTCTGTTTTATACAAAATAAATATGCTGCATGTCATTTTAATAGTTCTGCATTACTGGAAAAATCATAACTATTCACACAGTCATAGAATAATTTCTTCTATCATCTCAGATCTATCTAGAAAGCAGTTTTCTTGAATAGAAATCATATATATCAGTTTATTTGCATGCGAGTAAATTCTGCAAAAAGATGTTTATACAGTCATATATATATTTTCCATTCTTAACTAGATGTATCCTAAATATATATTACTTACGTTTTTCAAAGAGTTTCCTGTTAAGGTATTTCTTTTCTTTCACTGTATCAAAGCAAGTTAAGATCAAACATTGATTATAGTATTTTCAAAAACAATGTATCAATATTCCTACTTTCTCTTGCTACGACTATCATCAAATAATACATTTTCTATTATGGATTTTCTATTTCAATACTGCAAACTTTTTGTAGAAATGAAATATAAAAATCCAATACGTTTTTCCAAATGTTGTGTGTAAAACTGCTCTATTACTTTTATTTCCATTTTCTTAAAATCGATAACAGTCATTTTGCAATTGAACTATCGTTTAATTAGTTTCATAATTTCTAAATGATTCTTCAAAACAGTAACCCTTGTATAGTCTCATTTTTCTCCTTAAGCTTTTATTTTCTTTTATTATCTAATTATTTCTTTAAGTATTAGTTTATTCCTAAGCCGAGCACATAGAAATCAAAACATTTCGAATAGGTATCCATGGCAGATGAAAAACAAAACACAAGTATCATTATTTCCAAGAAAACCTTCTTTCACATTGCATCAACTGTCGTTTAAACACAAATAAGCTCGTTCCACATAAAAACTCAACAAAACGGAGTTGTGAATTCACAAGTTATTTTTTTTACAGGGTTTTTCCCTTCGGCTCAACATTTAGTATCATGAAGTTTTGAAAACACTTCAAACCCTTTTTAAAAGCATTACATTGAGGTGCCAAACGACAACAACTTAAAACTGAGCATACATTTTTTTCTTAGACGACGGATGGAACCCCAAAAGCAAAAACCTAAGTTATCATGGAAACGATTCGGTTTTCCTTTGCTTTCATCAAACAACAAAAACCACACCAGGGCCCTACGAGTACACGAAGGAAACCACCGGAGCTTACCGGAGGTTGACAAAGGTCGCTCATTCACAACGAATGCGCATTAGTTTCCTTTATGATTGTGAAAACTGCAAAAGAACCGAAGGACGAGTGGTCAAAACAGTTTTCTAGGGAAAACGAACGTATTTCAGTATTCAAACGATGCATTAGTTAGAATTTTACCTTCAAGCTCCAAGGCCGAACTTCTCTGCAACTTCACGATGGGGATGAAAGCTTCCTCCTGGAGCAGCATCCACCTTGCAAGTTATGTAGAAGGTTCGTCAAAGAACATAGGTATCGAAACCTCAACCTAGTGCATTTGCACTAACAAAAATGAGATAAGCTCCAAACTCTCACGACAGTGGAAGGATTAAACAACAGAGAACGAAGATGGTGGAATGCAAAACAATACAGTCACCTGGATTGAGAGGCCGTGCCAAACCTTAAAAATTTGCAGGTTAAACTTGAAGACTCACAATTGTTTACAGACCCAGAATCGAAACCCTGGAAGATCAAAACCCTCCATTCGAAAATCAGGCAGCCTGTCGGCCCCGTCCCACAAACACAATGAAGACCGAAAGGAGCGGGGAGTGTTTTCACTTACACATTTTAGGGTTCTGGAATCAACGATGGAGAGTGATTGAGATCAATGGCGGAGGATGAGCCAGCACACTACTTTGTGTTTTGAGCTGATAGCATTTATCACTGTATTTAATAGCACCACCTTACTAGAATTTTAATGCAGGCTTAAAAGTTGACATAACACCTGTCTAGGTTACACATCAGTTAACGACGCATGGCAGCAGGGTTCACCACCCTTCTCGATGCCATGGTTCACATGGTAGAGTGGCGTGGATTCACATTACACATTCCACCTTGGAGAAGCACTAATTTGGACCATAACCTGGCATCACCTGCTAGTACGGAAACGATACTATCAATCCCTGCATTTAATGCTTGTCACGTTAGTATGGTAGCCATTAATACGAAGACGTGTTATGAGAACCATAGTTTAAATGCTAAACTTCGCATTACATTGTTATGTATGTTATTACATTATAGTTATGGTTTTTATTTCGAAATTTATTTAATATATAGGTTCAACATTGTATTTTGCTTATGGTATTACTACCATATAGCTTAGCATTAGTATTGTATTTAATTTCACAATATGTTGCTAATTGTTTGATTTTTGTGTAGTTTCAATAATATTAACGTTTAGTTATGTTATGTTTGGAATATATATTATATTCAATATTACAATTATTGGGACTTTATAAATATTATAATTGATTTTTGTAACATTGCTACGATATTTCGTCATTGTTAGGAATTATTCATATATTAAAAGAACGTTGTAAAATCTCATTAAATGGTGTGTTATTGTCACGATTGCAAATCACAATTTACAGTTGTTATGTACAGCCCTAGTAGCTGTCGTATGGTACAAACATAGTGTTTAACTAAATACGATAATACTAGCAATCTTGTGATAATACTTTTTTTAAACGTGTAGTACATAGGATTTTAATACCCTATGTTTGTTCTGCATTTACGAATTTCAATAAATACATATAGATTGATATGTGTATGATTCATTAGTCCGTGGAACTACTAACCTGACTCTAATGATGATATTTGATCATTAATTACTTACTAACAAGTACAGATACGCTGCAACCAGAATCTGGAAGATTATCGAAAGACTCTTTACGAGTTAATTAATGACGGAGAATTCATACCTCTGTTACTTTTTTAGGTCATTGCAAGAGAGTACTAACACTTAAACTCTTTTACATTGACGTCGGCTTAAATGAAAACAATACTTCTATTTATTTCTATGCTGTCTGGGGAAATAAATTTACCTGTAGTCTGCACATGAAAACATTTCAACAGCCTTAGCTAAACGTAGCTAAGTAAACTCCAGGACATCTCGTAGGACCCCTTGTCAAACAAACAATCAAACTGTCAGTGTTAATTCCAGTTTTTCATTTTATTATCAGCTGAATACAATCTAGGACTGAAAGATAAGTCAGTTTATCATACACATCTGCTTAACAAAAAAGGGTCGTTATCAAAGTATCTAACATTTGCTTAATTCAGTAGCTTGTCTTTTACATGTGATTATTGAGAAATTTTGACAGGTCATTCCCGTTAATTGTTTTAGTTAAGTTTTCATTACAATTTGTTTATTCCGCATTAAATAAATTTGTTAAATTTAGCTACTATACTTTTTTTTTGTTTTTTTGGAAAATTATGGGACGTTACAGTACCCCACGAGGATGGTAGAAACCTCATACTCCTAACCAAATCTTTGTCATTGTTTAGACCTATCGAGAGGTTGATGTAAGAGATTAGGGGATACATTTATAAAATTTGTCATTGTTGGATAGCACCACCATTCTAACATTGTTTCTAACACCTTGATTGGTGAGTTTATTAGTAGCACCATTATTATCCCACAAGACATGATAGTAAGTGAGAGAGGGTGGCTTGGGGATTTGCTTAATATGTTCATAAATTCTTCGACATTTGTGGGAGCGTACTTCATAACCTTGCCTCATTTTTTGGATAACCTGTCTATAATATCCAAAGAGAATCAAGCTTGGTATTTTTAGAGTCAAAATTAGCTCGAATCCAAGAAGAAGAGCAAGCCATTCTGCTTCATTGTTGCATTTAGTTCCTAGTCCTCAAGCATAAGAATTGACAATTTTTCCTCCTAGATAAAAAATGATCCCCTCTGCACCTGCCTCCCCTGGTTTCCTTTCGAGGCTCCATCAAATAACATCGAGTAACGATGTTGATTGCCCCACCAGGGTTTGAAGTTTGTATTATTTTTCTTAACTTCCCATTCCGATATGTTCACTATTTTTGTACTAATTTTGGACTGAAGCAAGCTCACCTGTACGAATATTTTTGCTTAGATAGCCTCTCTGTCCAGAAGAGGATCCGAATTAGGAAGAGAAAGACTGCGGGAAGCCAAAATTTTTGCAATTAGATAGACTTCCCTGTATCCTACCCTATTATGATCGACTTTTTTTGTTTTCGAAGATTAACTTATTCATGTCTATCCAGATTTTCCAATGAATGTTCTTTGGAAGAGCATTCTAGAACTGCTAAAGAGTTGGCTTCTTTTGCAGCGTGCCGGGAAAGACTCTCTTCTAGTTCTTGATTATCTCCTAGACTTTCCTAGGCATAGAGATGATTGCAAAAATATGTCCCAACACATACTCCCACACTTTTCCGAAAAATTCACATTCCAAAAAGAGGTGTTTGGAATCTTCCTCAGAAGAGTTACATAGGACACACCGAGAAGGACCCATAATTCCTCTTTTTTTGAGGTTATTAGCAGTTAGGAGTTTGTTATGCATTAGCAACCAAGCGAAGAAATTGATTTTTGGGAGACAATTCGAGTTCCATACCTTGGTCCACAATTTATCCGGAGGCTGCCGAGAGCGATCCATAAGATTCCTGTAGCCCTCTTTGATCGAATAAGATCCACACCCCCCCATCCTCTGCGAACCAACTCTCTGATATGCAAGGGATCTTTGCAAGAAGGTGAGGATGGAGGAATGCTCTTGTTGAAGGTGAGCCAACAGGGAAAAGGTTTTCCAACATTTCCATGCTCCATTGGACACCCAAACAAAAATGTCAAAAAGGTTGTTGAACCCATTCTCTGTTAACCAAGAGCGAATATCGACATATCTTGTGGTTTCTCCTAGGGGAGGATGTCCCAGGATTCTATCTGTCCTTAGGCTGATTCTTTTCCCATTACCTGGGATCCAGTGTAGATATTCACGAACAATACTTGTAGAGGATTTACAAAGATCCCAAATTGGGGACCCAGTTCCTTCCATAGGATGATCCAGACATCTCAAGTGGGGTTTCCTTATATATTTTTTCCTTATGAATTCCTTCCACCATTCTTTTTTCCTAAAAATCATACTCCAAAGCAATTTTTGCTCCCATTGCAATGTTCATTTGCCTTGGTTTTGTTAGGATTAGTCCTTCCTTCCCCTTTGGATCCTTAACTGTATTCCATTTCGCAAAGTGGAACTTTTTATTGGAAGTTTTCCCTCCCTGCCAGAGAAATTTTATAATCTCAAGGCTGATGCTGTTCATTACTCCCGATGGAGTCATTAACAAGGCACTAGTCTAAAGAGGATATGAAGACAAAAATAATTTGATGAGAGTGACCTTCCCAGCTAGATTAATCCACCTCATACCCCAGGACTGCATCTTATTTTTAATCTTTTGCACCACAGGTTTCCATATAGTGGATTTTGTTTTTAAAGAGATGGGTACCCCTAGGTACTTGAAGGACGACCATTCCATCTTAAATTTGAATCCCAAGACTTGCGAGATATCATTTAAGGTCCTGGGGTTGCAATTCCATCCATAAAGGAATCTCTTGTCCGAGTTTACAATCCCTCCAGAGGTATTCATAAATAAATCTGGAGTGCTCTTGAATCTTTTGGCTATTTGAACCAAAGCACTCCCTAGTAAAATCGTGTCATCCGTGAACTGTGCATGATTCACTAGCTGCACTTCCCTAGCTATTATAACTCCAGGGATATTCCCTCTAACAAAATCTTGTTTAACCTTCTTCTCAGAGTATCAGCAGCTAAAATGTAGAGAAAGGGGGATAATGGGGACCCTTGACGAAGTCCACGATATATGCTAAAGAAGATTGTGGGCCGTCCATTCACTAGAGGGGCAATCCAAGGCTTACTAATGAAAGCTTTGACCCATCTTATGAAGGTGTTAGAGAATCCAAATTTGCTAAGCACCAAGAAGAGGAAGTCATGTCGAACTCTGTCAAAAGCGTTTGCAAGATCTAGCTTGATTTCCATTCCAGCTTCCTTCCTTTTTCTACTAGAGTGTATACACTAGTACAATTGGACCAAATTCCAACTATAGGGTTCCGACGAATGTCGAAAAATTCAAGAGAAAATGTAATTTTTTTGACCTCCTCGATATCGTCGGTATTGCGATGTATTATCGTGCATTCATCGGTATTGCGACGTTTAATGTGTTGAAATATTGTAACTTCAAAGAATATTCTATTTGTACTTTATTATTATTCATTCGGAGATGTTTTATTCTTCCGTCGGGATGTTATTATTATGTAAAGTCATTTAGGTAAATCCTCCCATGTAATTCAGGGCAATAGATCCCCTAAGAGTCGTTTGTAATGGGGTGTTTAAGTCCCCTAGAGGGGTCGACCCCGTTAGCAAGAGAATAAACTATTGAGGCCGACTTGTCAAGTGTAAAAGTCAAGTGAATGTAAAGTATAAATAGAGGAGGTGTGTTCCTTATTTAACACACTCACTCACTTCTCGCATAGGAGAGAGAGAGATCTGCAAAGGAGGAGAAGGAGCTCTTGTTTGGGGACTACATCTTTGTACTTGTTGATCATCTATATTGAGGAAGTTTTGCTGGGTTTTCTACCCCATGAGGGTTTCCCAGGATAAATCTGTGTCTCTTGTGTTTATGCTGTGCTTGTTATTCTTTTAGTGATCCTGTATATGCTATTATTGTGAAATTGAATGGAATACTAATGTTATCTATCTTAGCATATTGAATCTTAACATGGTATCAGAGCTAGCCTTAAGGAAGACAATGTATGGCACTTACGACACTTGTTTCACTTGCGACAATTTGAAAGCTAGGGTTTTGTATAGCAAAACCTAGTCATCGTGGAACTCTAGCTATAAATCCATTTTGGAGAAGGTTCAGGATTTGAAACTTGGACAGGCCGAAGATGAAATTTTCCTATACCTTGTGTCCATGTTTTAGCCTTCGATTCATTGTACTTTCTGAGATATGATCCGTACAAGTTAGGGTTTCGGCATCTTCCAGAATGAAGCCCTAAACAGGTGGCGTAGGTAAAAAGGTCATATCTCAGGTTAGGAAGCTCCAAATGGAATTCCATAAAAATTGAAAGTTAGGGAACGGACTGTAGTTTCATAGGTCTGAGTTTCAGAGGCTGAAGTTGAAATAGTGACACGTGGCGCTCCGTACAAGTTCGCTATGTTGTTTCATCCCTTAAACAAGTCATGTTGGGAAACTGAGCATATCTCTCTGATGGAGAATCCAATTAATCTCAAACCTATGGGGTTGGAAAGATGACAGTTTAGGCTGCCACTGGCCTAAGTTTCAGACCCTGCAGATTCAAAATTTTAGATATAAACCAGAAACGATACAGAACATCTGGAATGTCTCAACGGAGGAAATCAATGAAGAGGAGGAAGAAGCTCTCACTTAGGGTTTTCAGTTTTTAGGTATGGAAGGACTTGATACAATGTTGGAGACACATGATGCAACATTGGAAACTTTGAAAATGGATTTGGAATCCATTCATCATAGATATTAATCCTCCATCAAAATATTGTGGGAGGAAGGAGATTGAAAATTAGGGTTTCCAAGTAAGAAGAAACCTTAGCAAAGTTGGGAGACTCATAGGGCAGCAATGAAGGAGGTTTAAATGGAACTGATATTTTATCATTCTAGCACCATGAACCTATATAAGATGTTTACAATTGATCTACCTTGGATGGTTAGGGTTTTACCCTTATAGAAAAGACTACTCGACATGTATGACTTGAGAAGATACATATATGTTTTGAAATCTATTTCATGATTAAGTTCATAATATGTTTGTCTTCATATTATTGAGGTTAGTACAATCATGATTAATTTTAGATTGTAAAAGTATGAATGCATGTGAATGATATAATACATTCATTGATTAGGGTTATGACACTTATGATTGTACTAATGCACTTGTGGCGTTGCATGAGGATGATGTTGTCTACTAACATGAAAGGTACATCAAGTAAGAAAAATCTATATGACCATGAAGACAAAGACTCATCCATAGTATTTGATCACATAGAATCTCTACTTACGAGGTATGTATGGTTTGGTTCTACTATGCTTAACTTATGAGATATGCAGGTTACTAGCACAAGGTCTCTAAATCATTGAAGAGAACAAAGAAGATATTGTTTTAGACATAACTAGCAAGCATGCTAATCCAGGTATGTTTTCCTATATCGAGTTAGAATCCTACTTTGTGTTAGGATCTTAGATAAGTATACTTGTGTATGAAATGATCATGACCATACATGTTTAAGATTACTTAGAATCATAATGTTTTGATAGTATTGAGATTATACTAATGAATGTATGATTATGTATGAGATTTTGAGGATGACACAATTATGAAACTAGTGCACACTTAAGCATGCATAGTGCTCCAGGATGGATAGAAGTTCAAAGACATATAATCATGATGCTATCATAAAGGGAAAATAGAGATCAAGAGGGAGGAAACGACACAAACATAAAAGATAAGTATTTGAGTTGTTATTTGAATTACTTCTTGAAATGATATTGCTCATATTTTTATTCCTACAATATATCATGCATAGTGTAAGCATTCATATAGCATTGAACAATATACTACTAATATGCATATGATGGGTAAGTTGGACAAACATCCCATTGTTGCTTGTCTAGAATGAAACGTCTTTGCTGACATGATGAGAGCTGCGCACGCTCTTGATAGTATGTTCTGGTAGAGATGGAAGACATCTAGAGAGCCACTGTATGCATACAGGATATGGAAAAGTGTTGTGCCAAAGTATTGGTTAATATAGTTGCATAACTACGTGAATAATATTAGTATGCATAACAGGTTATCATTGAAATGTCAACTTGATTTGATGATTATGAAGTGTTACTAATCATGTAATTAAATTTGATTTGTAGGAAAGATCATGTGCTATGATCTACAAAAGAAGGATGATGAAAACCTATTCCAAAGAACAAGTGATGGATGTTCAACAAGAAGACTTACAAATCAAACGTACTATAGAAGGCTCATGGCTAGAGGATTCTCTTAGAAAGAGAGAGAGGATCATGACGAGATGTTTGCTCCAAGTGGATAGACACACTTCCAGAGATAGATTACACCCATGGATGACAAGACCATTCTCTTGAATGGTGTAATTGAAGAAGAAGTACGAAGCGAGAAAACTCCCAGGATTCAATAGAGAATCACATGATTGAAGAAGGCTCTGTACGGGTTCAACAGGTACCCAGGATAGATAGTCATTTGATGAGCTTGATGATCACCACGGGTGATGCGTATTTCAACCTTTGCTACAAGGTTGAAGATGGTTTTTGTATACATATGAAATTATTCTCTTAGATGGATGCAAGAAGGAACTCACCATAGAGTTCGAGTGATCTTGAGGTTCATATCAGTAGCCCCATCTGACAGGAGATGGCACAGATAGATATGTAGAAGATCACTCAATACAGAGTGTGAATGATGTTCAGTCACAGAGGGAGTAGATCTCAGAGTTAAAGAATCCTGGAATGATTCTTGTGATTAGATATGTGGCTAAGATCAGATGAGATTTTTCCTTAGCCAAGGAAAATGTGAAGTAGATATCCATGATGATGGACAATGGTTTCTACAGTTTGCAGACAGATGACTGGTTTGTTGATGTATTTAACGAATACCAGGCCAGATATATGCTTTGCTGTGAACACCCTGAGTCAGTATATGTTCACCTAGTAGTTGCAATGCATGTGATGAGGTACCTAAAAGGTACGATAGACTTTGGACTATATTGTCTTGGAGATCATGACTTCAGATTGTATGGTTATACAGATACAGATTGGGATGGAAGTGTCTCAGACAGAAAGAGCACATTGAGTGGATGTTATTGTCCGGGATTTGCTATGATCTCATGTTTTAGAAGGAAGCAGTCTAGTGTGGCTCTCAACACAGCTGAAGCGGAATACATGGCAGCTTGCTTTGCTAGTTGTGAATCCATATGGATTCAGAAGTTGTTATCAGGACTATTTGACTTAGAGATGGACCCCACTATGATCCTGTGCGACAACCAGAGTTGTATCAAGATGACGAAGAATCTAGTGTTCCATGATAAGTCAAAGCACATAGAGATCTGATATTTCTATATACGGGATATGGTGCAGAAAGGAGCTATAAAGCTTGAGTATGTGAGCACTGATGAGCAAGTTGCTAATGTATTGAACAAACCCCTGTCTCGAGTAAAGTTTTAGTATTTCTAAGACAAGCTTGGTGTAGTTAAAAAGGACCCTCCTCGAAAGGGGGAGTGATGTGGTCAATGATGATATTTGGATACTGGTATCGATGATGTGGATACATGTATCGATGATGAGGATACATGTATCGATGATGAGGATACATGTATTGATGATGTGGATATGTGTATCAATGATGAGGATACATGTATTGATGATGTGGATACATGTATCGATGATGAGGATACCTGTATTGATGATGAGGATACGTGTATCGATGATGAGGATACCTGTATTGATGATGTGGATACATGTATCGATGATGAGGATACCTGTATTGATGATGTGGATACGTGTATCAATGATGAGGATACCTGTATTGATGATGTGGATATGTGTATTGATGATGAGGATACCTGTATCGATGATGAGGATACCTATATCGATGATGAGGATACCTATTCCAATGATGAGGTCAATGATGAGGATACCTGTACCGACAATGAGGTCGATGAAGTGGTCCTTAGACTTTGTCTAATAGGACAAGAGGATTGCATCATCCTTGGACTTATGTCTTAAATTGATAAGTATTGATCATCCTGTAAGTAGATCTGGATTGCATCGTCCTTAGACATGTCGAGGTGTCTTAAATTGATAGGGATTGATCATCCTGTAAGTAGATCTGGATTGCATCGTCCCTAGAAATGATATGGTGTCTTAAATTGATAGGGATTGATCATCCCGTAAGTTTATCAAGATTGCATCATCCTTGGATTTATGTCCTAAATTGATAGGGATTGATCGTCCTGTAATTGGATCATGTGTGTTGAAAATTATGATGCTGTTGATCAAGAGATCTAGACGATGAGGCTGTTGATCGGAAGATCCATATGTTGATGCTGTTGATCAAGATATCTAGACGATGAGGCTGTTGATCGGAAGATCCAGATGTTGATGATGTTGATCAAGAGATCCAGACGATGATGCTGTTGATCGAAAGATCCAGATGATGATGCTGTTGATCGAGAGATCCAGATGATGCTGTTGATCGGAAGATCCAGGTGATGCTGTTGATCGAGAGATCTAGATGATGCTGTTGATCAGGAGATCTAGATGATGATGCTATTGATCATGAGATATAGATGATGATGCTGTTGATCGAGAGATCTAGATGATGATGCTGTTGATAAATATATCCAGATGATGCTGTTGATTAGGAGATCCAGATGATGATGCTGTTGATCAGGAGATCCAGATGATGATGCTGTTGATCGGGAGATCCATATGATGATGCTGTTGATAAGGAGATCCAGATGATGATGTTGTTGATCAAGAGATCCAGATGATGCTATTGATTAAGAGATCCAGATGATGTTGTTGATGTAGCTGATCGAGTGCTGTAGAAGATGAAGACTCAGTACTGAAGATATTGATGTTCTAGTATTGAAGATATTGAAGATGTTCCAATAGCTGTTTGAGTTACTGATGATGATTGAAGAAAAATTCCAATGCTTTATAGATGTATCACTGTGATGTAGTTGATGACTCCTTTCTCCTGCAGATGTTGTTAGAATATCCTTCTCGTTAAGGGGGAGTGTTGAAATATTGTAACTTCAAAGAATATTCTATTTGTACTTTATTATTATTCATCTGAAGATGTTTTATTCCTCCTTCGGGATGTTATTATTATGTAAAGTCATTGAGGTAAATCCTCCCATGTAAGTCGGGGAAATAGATCCCCTAAGAGTCATTTGTAATGGGGTGTTTAAGTCCCCAAGAGGGGTCGGCCTAGTCAGCAAGAGAATAAACAATTGAGGCCAACCTGTCAAGTGTAAAAGTCAAGTGAATGTAAAGTATAAATAGAGGAGGTGTGATCCTCATTTAACACACTCACTCACTTGTGAACTTGCATATGAGAGAGAGAGATCTGCAAAGGAGGAGAAGGAGCTCTTGTTTGGGGACTACATCTTTGTACTTGTTGATCATCTATATTGAGGAAGTTTTGCTGGGTTTTCTACCCCATGAGGGTTTCCCAGGATAAATCTGTGTCTCTTGTGTTTATGCTGTGCTTGTTATTCTTTTAGTGATCTTGTATATGCTATTATTGTGAAATTGAATGGAATACTAATGTTATCTATCTTAGCATATTGAATCTTAACATAATGTCCCCGTGTCGCAAGACTGACGACAAGAACACAAAACTAGCTGTTCAATTTCCAAATAGTTTACCACAGTTTAAGGAAGTCAACGTTGACTTGGTTAACATTCGTCGGAATACCGACAGTTTAAAATCTATAAATACGTTTCCATTTATAGTGGTTGTGAGAATTTTGATATATGAACGATGGTTCGGAAATGATATAAGCTCTTATTGTCAAGCAAAAAGTGGATTTTTTTATTATATAATCATCACTATACTTCTTGTGGGAAGAATGTCAGAAAATATTAGAGGTAGTAGGGAAAGAGATGAAGAGGGTGAAAAGGGTGATGGGAGATGTTTTTCCCTTGCAATAGTTGTTTTATGAGACTTCTCATGAGAATTTTAATAACAACATCTAGAAAACATTGTAGGAAATATGGTCACATGGATGGGGGATTGAAGGAATATTGTCCCATGGTAACAACTCTATATACATATTAATTATATTTCTTAATATTTATTGTATTTGTAAAATTTTATATTGTTTTGGTATCTGTTATACATGCACTAATTTTGCATGATTACTTGTAATTATAAACTTAGATTTTCCCTCTAGCTTTTTGCAGAATGCCCCAAGTAGTAGTAGAAATGATGTTGTACAAGTTGAGGAATATGAAGTGAATAATGAAGATCAAGTTAATGATCCCATGGAAGTAGATGTCGACCGTAACATAGTTGAATATGATGGGACAAATCAAATGATCCAAGACTTGTTCGGTCATCTAGATGAGGATGGGGACAATGATGGTATTTATGATGAACCTTTGATGGAAAATGAAAATAAACGACTTTATAAAGGGTCAAGAGCAAATCTTCTCTACGCTACATTGCTTCTAATGAACTTAAAGGTTACGAATCATTTGTCAAACACTTGTATGAAACAGATCCTTAGCTATGTAATATGTTTAATCAAATATACATAAAGGTTGACCTTTTCGCCTTTTTTTAACGTTAATTAGTGTGTTAAATAAGAATGTAATATTTATGATTAATATTCTTTTCATTAACTAGTTAATTTTCATGATGTAGATTGTTAGGTGAATTTTTGTTACCATCAATCATTAATGTTAGTCCACGGTGTTTGTTATTTTCACTTCTAAAGGCGGGGTCGTCAACCTTATATGCAATATCTCTAGTTTCTCTTAACTTGAACATAATGCTTCTTGAATCGGGCACACATGTGAGAAAGAAGTCACCATGATAGGGAACCTTTATTATGCTAATGTAGGTTTCATGGACCATTTATAGGCTGCCAAGCAGGGTATAATCATCCTATTTGGTTTGTTAGGGTATGGTTTGGTGGTTGATACAAGGCATCCTTGTGCTAATTATTTGAGTCCAACCCATGTCAGGCATAAACCATTGAAAATTAAATGATAACATATAAAAATGCAACTTCCTTTATTAATGACTTATTAAACTCAAAATTTGATCCACAAAAGTATTTTTCTTCAAATCAAAGAAGAGGGAGTGGAGCAAAACCCATCTTTACTTTATGTACCTTTTAAAAATATATTTTGATAAAAGTAAAAGCAAAAAAAACATTTCTAATTTTTTATTTTTATTTTGTCATAAACGTAAAATTAGTAATTTCTTTGTGGAATAGTACTAAGATGGGGAAGCAAAAAAACATATATAATTTTTTACTCTGAATGTCAGTCATAAAAGTAAAATGAGTAATTTACTAAATAGTGGTATTCATATCTAATTTTTTACTCTTAATTTTAGTCATAGAAATAAAATTAGTTACAATTTATTAAATAGTTGTATTAACAAAACTAAATTTGAATTTGATTGTATTGTAAAAAATACAATTATAACTATAACTATAACTATATAGATATATATATTAGGCTATTCACTTTGTTTTTAATTTTGAGGTTATAAGTTATAATCCACTTCTGGATTTGTTCAATCTTTCTCCAAGATTCTCTAGAAATGTTGCACCCCCATACTTCACAACCAGGTAAGTGGGCTAAAGGCCAAGTAGGTTTTAGAAGGAATCATTCAATCACATACCACCTCATTACTCTTAGGATCATTGCAGAGGAATGTTGTAATAATAAGTCTGACCTTTTTTGTTTCTTTGTGGACTTTAGGAAAGCTTTTGATACAATGCCTAGAATAACCCATGGAATAGGCTAGAGGAGCTTAATGTTCCTTTTGAGTTGAGATTTGCCGCGATAAAGTTATACGAAAAGGTCATCAGCAAATTTAAGAATAATGAGGGCTAGTCAACAGATATAAACTGTAACATCAGGATTTAAGCAAGGTTTTCCCCTCTCCCCTACCCTTTTTGGCATTTACATTGATAGACTAGAAATATTTTAGAAGAAGTAGGGTGTGCCGACACAATCTTAGCTAGGATAATTATCATCTTCCTTCTTTATGTTGATGATATTGTTCTTATGGCAAGGTGTCCCTTTGATCTTGATAAACAATTAAGAATTCTCAAAGATTTCTACTCTAACATGGGTATGACTGTTAACACCGAAAAGACAAAAGTTATGATTATAAAATCTAAGAAAGACACCTACGCAAATTTGATTTATGATAACATAAAACTGGAGGAAGTGACTTCTTACAAATATCTTGGAATTGATATTCATCACAAGCTCAATTGGAACCATAGCATTGAGAAAATGATTAATGGAGGATGGAAAGCTTATTTCGGTCTTGAAAATAATTGTAAATCATCCAACCTGGTCATGTGGGATAAAAAAGAGTTCCTCTTTGAAACTCTTTTCATCCATGTTATCTTATATGGTTGTGAAGTATGGGGGTGCAACATTTCTAGAGAATCTTGGAGAAAGATTGAGCAAATCCAAAAGCAGTTTATTACTTATAACCTCAAAATTAAAAGCAATATGCCTTATCCTATTCTCCTCATAGAAGTGGGTCTTTCCCCCATCGAGAACATGACTATGACTAGGTACCTGATGTACAAACACAAGATAAATAACATAGGAAATGAGAGACTTCCTAAAATTGCTTTAAATTCAAGTCAAAACCAACTACGCCTCAAGCATAGTTGGTGTAAAGATACGATGGCTTGGTTAGACCATTGGGGCATTGATGAAAATGACACTTTATAGAATATTGCTAATGTCAAAAACATTATTACCTTTAAGTTTAAAGAGAAATTGTGGTGTAAGGAAAAATTAGTGGTTAACAGAAAACTATGATACTATAAGGAGGTCATTAACCCTAATTTAGAAGATCATAAATATCTCTCGATAGTAACTAGTTCAAAGAAGAAAATTAATATAGTCAAGATTAGAACGAACTCCCATGAGCTTCATAGTGAAACATAGCGTTGGTCTATTCCCAAAACTCTGTGGGCAGAAAGGGTTTCCATATTTGTGAGTCTATGAGAGTTGAGGATGAAAATCACTTTCTCTTAGAGTGCCCTTCTTACACCCACATTAGATATGAGTTTCATAGTATTTGCTACAATACAAACCTTGCTAACCTCCTAACTTGCCAAAAGTATAGTGAGCTTGAAAATCTTCTTACCAAGCTTTTTGAGCATAGGATAGACCAAAGTTGGTCTCAGTGAAAGTTAATCAACATTATCATCATCATCATTAAAAAAATTGCCATGTACATTACGTGCTAACATCTCCCCTGTACTTTCAAACCTTCTTAATTATTGAGTATATATGATATATAAGATAATAATTTGTGGCAGTATAAAGTTCTTAAAATTTATATGAAATGTTTTAACAAAGAAACTATATTTAAACAAAAATAGAATTTTTTACATGATATATTTATTATGGAAATCAAATAAAATACGTATTATGCACATAAAACTTACAAGATTCTAGATTCAAACTTGATTTCAAATGTCCTTAAATATTTGAGTATATATGACATATAAGATAAGAATGTGTGGCAATGTAGAGTTCTTAAAATTTATATGACATGTTTTTTAACAAAGAAACTATATCTAAACAAAAATAGAATTTCTTACATAGTATATTTATTATGGAAATAAAATACCTTTGATATGCACATAAATATTACAAGAATTTATATTCAAACTTAAAGATATTTGTTTGTGTGAAAAAATGTATTCTCAAAATTAATTTAGAAATAAACATTAAATAATTCAATACATTTTTCACAAATAGAATTAATTTAAATAGATCTAAATAAAATATTATATCAATTTACAATCTCACTATTAACAAAATGTTATATCATTTTATATTTTTACAATTAAATCTCACTATATTATTAAATTTTAATTTTAAATATTTTTTTACTCAAATATTTTTTTTATAAAACTAATTTATAACTTAAAATTTTAATAAACTACAACCTATATTTTATGAAATATAAAATATTTACACATTTTAGATTTTTCTCATTCTATTTTTGATAAATCATTATATATATATATATATATATATTAAGATCATTTCATGTAAATTAAAAAAAATCAATAAAAATGTTCTCCCTTCATGACTATGGTCTTTTTCCTTAAAGAATTAGAAGACCAGGAAGGAAACACAAAACTACCTTAAATGTTTATTTAATTTAATTTATAATAGATAGGTCATGTAAAACCAATATTACATAAAAATAATTAGTTATATTATTATTGATTTTTTTATAAAATATATTTGTGACTATTTTGTTAGATGGATATTCTAGTTATTATATTTAAATGATAATTATAACTCTTTTTAGATAAATAATTGTTTTTATGACCAAATTATAATTATGACTATTTTTTTAAGATAGATAATTGTTTTTTATGACTAGACTATAATTATGACTATTTTTTTAGTTTTATATTTCATTTCATTTACTCTATTCATATTAAATAAGCAAATTTAGTTGTCTATCACTCTTCACAAATTTTAAGAGAGTATTTTTACTTCTTTGATAATAAAACAAACTTTATGTATTAGTGCTCACTCCCTTCGTAGTGGTTTTTATTCCATGATCTTCTATCGACCATCTTTTATCAGTAAATGCCCTAAAAAATGAAACACATAAATTATGAAATAATTTTTTACATGCTAAGTAAAGAATTTCACTTAAAAAAATATTTGGGTAAAAACGACGTGCACAGTACAAGAACTCAACACTAATAGTATTTTTTCCAGTTGGAATCCAATATGCTCATTTGAAAATTTGTCATTTTAAAAATCTATTGAGGGAAAAATTTCCCAAAATATTTTATTTGTAGAGTTGTTTGTGTCCACGGTGATCCCTTACAAAATTTCTCTTTATAGAAATTCGCCTCTCCAAACTATTATGTGGTAAATATCTCTTGGATAAGTCTCTCCTCAAACCTTTGGGGAAAAAATATTTAGGGATTAGAGTTTTATTTTATTTATAAGCTCATTGTCTTAAAATTAAATTCTTAGTCTTTTTTCATTTGATATTTAGATCCATTGATGATAACACACAGAGTTTTTTTTAATCAGGATTATGGTGCACCAATAATAAATGAGTGCATTGGTTCCCTTTACTAACAAAAGCACATCGTATCTACAATAAAAAGAATGAAAATAAAATTTTCAAAATTCCAGATTGAGATTCTGATGTGCTAATCTGGTAATAACACACTAGTGCTTTCCTCGATACAAGTGCATCATATAAACAACAAAACAAAACAAAGAAAAATATAAATTTTTATTAGTTGTACTTGATCGGGATACCAATGCTCTAGTAAGATAATAGCATGTCAGTGCCTTATAATGACATAAGAGCATCAATTACACATACTTTGCAAAGGTCTCTCCTTTAAGGAGGTCGTTGCGGAGGTTTCACCCAATGTGCATCAAGAAATGCGCACACCGATGCATTTATCATGTTTATGCGCATAGGTTCATCCACACAAAAAAATGGTGCACTGATGACTTAAAAAAATGTAAGATGTTTTATGTTTTTGAATTTTTATTTTAAGAATGCAGACATGTATTGATTGTAATTTTTACTCAAATGTGAGGGAAAAAGAGCGATAAATAAAATGGATGATTCTTCAAATTCTAGCTCATTTCATATCTTCCAAGTTCAAGTTCTTCGTTGTCGTCTGCAGTAGGTCCATATTATTTATTTATTTATTATCTAATTGAATTTGTGTTGTCTTTGCACATGCATTTGAATAATTGCACTTATTTTTGTAGGATTCTGATTTCAGATCAAGTTCACATGCACATGATATTCCACCACTTCTAAAAAGTCATAAGGTCTTATTTGGATAAGCATACGACATGTAGATGATAGATGAAAATGGAAGGCCACTTTACCCTGTCAACTGTAACATGCCATCATCCAATAACCATCATGAACCAATGGTACTTCAGCGTGAAGTAGATCTCTTTTATGACACCATAGTAGTATGTGTTTTTCAAAGTGTAAACGGTTGAAGGTGAACCTTAGGCATGTTACATTATATTAATTATTGACTACCCAAATTTGATAGTCTAATACCTCCCTCTATGGTCATTGATCCAACATGTCAAATAGAAAAGACATGTAGGAACACTTCCATATGCTCATTCTTTGCAAAGTTGGAAGCCAAATAAAGCATGTTTCGTCCTAAATTGACCAACCCATCTCCTTCTGTTTAGTCAAACGCGAGTTCTAGTGAGACAATATATGATATTAAGACTACCCAAAACATCTATACCAGGAGATCTAAAATGTTGTAGGAGCTAAGAGCAAAAGTGTCCAAGTACAAACAAAACTTGGTTCAATTGTTGGAGGGTAGTGGTGACTTCTCTCTTCTCATCCATCTGCAAATTAAATACCAAACCAATTACAATCGTGCTTTGTATGGCACTTGGCCATCTTCCCTGCATATGCCTGATGTTGAGACTAAATTATCCTATGGTGGTAACAATTACATGATTGCAAAGTCTAAAATATATACTGCAAATCTTGGGTTGTTTATCATTTCACATGTGTTTTTTCCTCCAAAATAATCAGTAGCACTTATGCCATATTATGGTCCTCTTTATAGTCAATCTTATTACTTAAATATTGTATACAAACATAGCATTTCCATGTATAATATGTGCATGAAAGGTTGTGCTTTGGGAAACTTTAACAAGAAGATCCTATTATATATCAATGGTCGTCCACGCACTCAGGGGAACATTGTAGGGCTCATAAATAACTATAGGTGATCATTGTTCAGTTGCGGAACACTCCAATGGCAAGGAGTTCTTTATGAAAAAAATGCATCTAGATTTGTTGGTGTGCATGCAATACGTAGCTTGTTTCCTAGTGACGAGTTTTTAATAAACTATAACTTTCGTAGACCAATGAATGCTCATAAAAAAAGGCTTGCATTGTGGATGCCTTTGGACATCCCCCAAGGGCGTAAGAAAAAGATCATTGATTAATTGTATTTTTGGATTTTCAATGGAATCAATGTTAATGTATTGTTTATTTCGACATTTGTTTTATAAAGTGGTTGATTTTATGACTGGTTTTGGAAAAAATTCCATGTTTCTAACAATTTTTTGGTGTAATGTTTCAACATACTAAATGCAATGTGTTTACTAATATCATCAATGTAATGTACAATATTATTGCAACCAGGATTCTGACGATGATCAACCTCACTACCATCTACTGTTGCACCCCAGTAAGATGTCAAATCGAGAGAAGACCGCTAAATGTGTAGAGTTTGGAGAGGAATCATAAAAAGCATGGTTGAATCAACCACCTACTCAATTCCTGCTACACCCCAAGTCACCACTTCTATACATCTATAGTAACATTAGTTATTCATAGGTTGGGAATGAAAACACTGATATAAAGGTTGGTATGTATGATTTCTTACGTGATACCCATTCCATGGAGGGAATGTTGTTAAATGCATTCCAACAAGATGAGATTGGGAATGATGCTAATATTTTCGATGCCTTCTTTGAAATCCTAAACTTTTCTTCCGTGACCCCTCTCTTTGCGCATGGATCAAGTTCTACTATCATAGCTGAGAGGTTCAAGAGTGTCTTATCCATATTTCTCAAAGCCTCAGATGGGAAGATCAATGCCACTAAATCCAAAATTTATGTCTTGAACTGTTCAAATGAAACCTTAATAAGAATCTCTAGGATCTTGGGTTTTGAAGGATGCCCTCTTTGGAACTCTTTTGTCTATCTTGGCATACCCATCTTCAAAGGAAACAAGAAAGCTATGGACTGGCAAGATTTGATAGATAATATTAAAGCCAAAATCACAGCGTGGGGATTCAGGTGGCTTAATCTAGCAGGAAAATTTGTTTTGATTAAGTCGGTTATCTCTGCATACCACATCTTCATTAGCTCTATCTCCTTAGCTCCCAAAAGCGTCATTCAAAAGATTAATAAGGAGCTTCGAAAATTCTCGTGGTAAGGTGGGCAGACTAATGGAACCAAAAAATTCCATCTGGTAAGCTGGGACAAAGTGTGCAGAACGAATGATGCAGGTGGCATAGGAATACGTGACCCTTCTCTCATGAATATAGCCTTAGGTGCCAAAATTCATTGGAGAGTGATCACTGGCAAAAAATCTTGGTGGAAAGAGATCCTTTGTAAGAAATATATGGTAGGAAACAGACTCCGGTGTCTTGAGAATATTGACCAGGAAAAAGTTGGTTCACCCATCTAGAACTTGTGCAAAAAGGCATCTCCAATCCTGCAAAACTTCTCCTATTGGATACCCGGCAATGGCAAGAAGATCAATCTTTGGGGGGACAAAATGGGATCAAATTCTAGCTCTCCTGCCAACTTTCAACAAAACCTCAGAGAACTTAAAGATTGGATGACCAGCAAAAATATATTCACCTTATTTGATCTCTCGGAGTAGTTGGATAAAGGCCAATGGGATGGCTGGAGAGCTCTCGAAATCCCAAGTCAACTACAGCCCGAGTACGATATCCTGCTAGACCTTTTACATGTTGCTGCTCCAGTGCATCAAAAAATGTTGGATAAAAGAGGATGGGGAAAGACGGGCCTCTACACTGTAAAAGCTGGGTATCAATATTTGGACAATAATAGTAGAGACAAAGATAAAATATGGGTCAATGTTTGGAGTAAAGAAAACATTCCTAAGATAAATGCGTTCACTTGGACCCTTGCTCATAAGAAAATTTTAACAACAAAGAATCTAAAAAAGAGAGGTATTGAGGGACCAGCAAGATGCGTCCTTTGCAAAGCATCGGAGGAAACTGTGGAACACCTCTTTTGAAACTGCAAATATGCTTAGGAAGTTTGGCATAGGGCCTACTACGATCTAAATTTTGAAGTCTCTCCCAACAAATTGGGACGATCTTCATGCCAGCTGGAGTGACTATTACATAGGTTCTTTTCATAACAAACCTAACTTCAAAAGATCCTGGGAAGCCGTTCCTAAATTCATTTGTTTGAGACTCTGGACAACTAGAAACAAGGAAGTGTTTGATGGAGTTGCCTCTACACCTGCGCGAGTTCTTTCCTCGTCCAAATCTCTCTGGATCAAAGCACTGTTAAATCAAGGGATGTTCAACATCAGCAAGGAACCCCTTACGGTGGAGGAAACAAATTGGGCACAAGAATTTATATCCCCTAATACCTTTCTCTATAGCCCAAACATGAAAAAGAGCTCTAGTGCCCAACACTGGCAGCTTAGGATGAATATTGAGGAGATCCAAGTGTGGAAAAACCTTTTTTTGATGGAGCCTCGAAGGGAAACCCTAGGTTGGCCGGTGCGGGAGGAGTGCTACACAACTCTGGTGGAAATAAAAGAAATGAATATGCTTGGGGCATTGGAAGCAACACAAATAATAGGGCTGAATGGCTTTCCCTTACGAAAGGATTGGAGATTGTAAGAGAAGATGGAATAACTGATCTAGCGGTCTGTGGCGACTCTATGATTGTAATCAGAGAGGCAAGGAACCTGAGTATGAACAACAAAAGACCAATATCCAAAGTGCATAGCCTCATCAAGTATCTGGTTAGTGAATTCAACTCCATTAGCTTCTACCACGTCCTGAGATTGAATAACCAAGCTGTGGACAAGAAGGAAAATGAGGGAGTCATCTTAGGAAGAGGAGTCCTTGTCAGCAATGGCATAACCAGAAAAAATATTGGGATCCCTTGACCCTCCATCTTGATTGCTTGCAATGTCAAAATACACTGAGCACTTGGTTTGTTATCACCCCCTTGCGGATCTAGCATGGCAACAAGTCCTAGAATATAGTTTTAAACCCACCTAGGAACTTCGAGGCAAGGACGTGGGCCTTAAAGAATCACAAGCTCGCACGGGGAAAGCATTTTGGCCCATACGAAAGGATGCATAAATGCAGGCTATAAGTCAGTATGATATAGCCCGACAGCAGGCAAGTGTCTACATTTCAAATCTCCAAAATCGCTTCGAAGGCATGGATCACTCTGGTTATCAAACTCGTATGAGCACTATTTCTATTTTTGGCAGCAAAGCTCTGGACTTTCGTAAATTAGATCCCTCATGGCCAGGGTATGTGGAGGAATTTCAGTGCAGGAGTTAGAGAACAACGTTGGATGGTGGTGTAGTAGTCTTTAGAAAACGGAAATTCTCTTCGTTTGGTGATTTTGCTAGTTCCAGTCTCGGCCTGAGCATGGAACGACCCCACATCTCTGGGGGTTTGGACAAGGAGACACTGATGGCTTCAAACAGTGTCATGGAAGACAGGATAACCTTCCTAGAAGCTCAGGTTCATGTTCTTCGTTTGGATGTTGTGGAACTAAAGAAAACAGTGTCTCGTCTGGATAATTCGGAAATTGCAGCAAATTTGGAAGCTCGTAGGTTGAAGGACAAGTTACAGGCTCTGGAGGTGGCAATGGAACAAGGGGATGCTTAGGACACAGTTCAAATTAGGGAAATTTGGTCCATTACCAACAAGTTTGCAGCAAATGTCGAAGGAATTTGTGAAGAGAGCGCGGGTTTAAAGGATCTTCTTATGAATCGGTAGAGTTCGTCTGTCAATTCTTGATGCCCAATCATATAATTTGGCTGAGACTCTGTTTTTGATGGGTTCGGGACTATCGCACCAGTATGGCATTTACCCATTGTTTTGCCGGGAACTCTTATCTTGGGTAGATTACTATTTTCACGAATAAAGCTTGTTGAATCTCTAGGTTCCTTCATTATCATGATGCTTATTTTTACAATCTTTCGTTTATTAGTCTATCTGTAAGTCAGCCACATTATCTTATCTGACATATGTATGTAAAACCGTGGCTACAAGCTATGAAGAACTGCGTCTCTCTGAAAAGTGTATGTCCGAAGGTCGATCTGTTTAGATAGATAAGTTTTGTTATTCTGAACAAGAATATTGGTAGGGTAGTGGCAGACCATCGCTGATGAAGAACAACATACTCCTACGCTTTGTAATCCAGTTCTAAATTTTCCTTTTAATATATAAAAGTCTCAGCTGTTTATGTGAAAAAAAATGATATTAGTTAAAATTTATTGGACCCAACTTTTGACGGTTATTATAAAAGATTAATTATAATAAAATATTATTATATATTAGTTGTAATATTAATTGCTATTACTATTATATACTATATATTGTTCATGTTTTACCTAAAGGAAGGATGGGTATATTAGTTACTATTATATATTAATTATATATTATATATTAGTTAAAAATTTTGGACCCAACTTTTGACGGTTATTATAAAATATTATTATTATATATTAGTTATAATATTAATTACTATTACTATTATATATTGTATATTGGTCACTAATAAAGATTCATGCATCATGAAATTGTTAATGTTAGACATATTAATTGTTGATGTATTTGTAACTTCGGAATGTATTTCATATATGTATATTGTATTCCTATAGAGATGTTATTATTCCTCTATACGGAAGTGTCGTCATTTATATTGTAAGTGTCGTAACTTATACTTGATGGGTTATTAGACCACTTTGATGGGGTCGGCCCTGTATAAGTCATGTGGGTTAAAGGGTTATTAGACCACCCTATTGGGGGTCAGCCCTGTCAGCATTATGTTAAGTGGTTAAGTTGATGCCGACCTATTAAAGGTTATTAGGCAAGTCAAGTCAAGTATAAATAGAGTGCGGGAGGCACTCTATTTGATCATTCACTTTTTCACATATACACTCATTGGAGAGTGGCGCACTAGTGGAGGAGGAGAAGCTGCTGCTAGGAGACTATCTCTTATGCTTGGGTTTTGTATCATTGCTCTATCTATCTTTGAGGAAGTTATTGGGGTTTTTCACCTTATTGGTTTTCCCCAGGGAAACTCTGTGTGTCTATTGTCTCTTGTGATTGCTTCTTGTGATTGATATGCTGTACATGTTATTCTCTCAGATAAGATCCTAGATCATATTGAATTGATGCTTAAAATATAACATGGTATCATAGCTAACTTGAGAAGAAGACACTGTGCAGTTGCGGAAGCTAGGGATTCTTGTTTTTTGGGTTTCTCTCCACATATATTGAAAGGCAGGAGGCTAGATTGACTCTCCTCAGCAAGGCACATCTTTTTGTCGAAACAAAATTCAATTTTGAGCATTTTCAGATTTTGACCTAAAAATTAGGGTTTCCACAAAAAGTGGAATTTCTGACATCTGAGACCATGGCTGGACGCTCCTTGGAAAAATAGAATTTTAGAGCTTTGGATCGAAATTTTTGGTTGGGTGAAGCTCCGGGAAAATCAAACCCTAGTTTGGGGTCCTGTCCAGTGAAGCCGAAAATTAGGGTTTCTGCAAAAGTTTGAATTTCTGAAATCTGAGACCATGGATGGAAGCTCCTCTGAAAAATATAAGTTTAGAGCTTTGGATCGAAATTTTTGGTTGGGTGAAGCTTCGGGCAAATCAAACCCTAGTTTGGGGTCCTGTCTAGTGAAGTTGAAAATTAGGTTTTCTGCAAAAGTTGGAATTTCTGAAATCTGAAACCATCGCTAGAAGCTCCTCTGAAAAATTGAAGTTTAGAGACCAAGATCGAACTTTTTGGATGGGTGAAGCTCTGGGAAAATCAAACCCTAATTTAGGGTCCTCCCTAGTGAATCCAGAAGTTTGAAACGCAAATTTGAGGGATGAAACTTTGCAGTTTTCAAATTCTGAGTATACCAGCTTGATCATCTGATCAAGGCGCATCTTTCTGTCCTTTCAGAAGTTTGAATTTTTAGGGTTTCTCTAACAAACCCTAATCCAACTCCAGATCCAGTTTTCAGCAAATCATGTGGTAAGACCTAATAACTTTTCTATTTCCATTTGAAGTACTTGTTAAGATGTTTCACCACACCAAGCTTGAGGATAAGCTTGAAGGGCCTGATAACTTCCGAGCATGGAAGTATAGGATTGGGTTAATCCTAGAAGAGAATGAGTTGGACACTTAAACAAGTGAAGAGGTTCCAATTCTAGAGGGAGATGAGACTAAGGCTTCACACAAGAAGAACTTGGTCAAAGCCAAGAGAATCATTTCTGATTCTATTAAGTACTATCTCATACCCGTGTGTCTTACCTAAGGAAACCTAAGGAGATGTTTGATTCCTTGACCAAGCTATCTGAAGGGAAGAACATAAATAGGAAGATGACATTAAGGAATCAACTAAAGAACATCCAGATCTAGAATGCAGAGACCATGCAGTCTTACTCTTCAAGGGTCTCCCAGATAAAAGAACAACTTGAAGCTGTAGAGAATGGAGAAGTGGTAATGATCACTCTTAATGGCCTTCCTAGGTCATGGGATTCCTTCATCCAAGGAATTTGTGCTAGGAAGAAACTTATCTCTTTCAGCAGGCTGTTAGAAGAATGCTCACAGGAAGAAGCTCAGATTATAGCTCGAGAAGAAAAGATGGGGAATGAAGATCAAGCTCTCACAGCACATACCAAGGAAAGGGCACTTTTCCTCAGATTGTCCTAAAAACAAAAGGAACAACAACGGCAACTACTACAAGCAATCTGATAGGTATGACTTACATGTATTTTTTGAAATATGCTCATGATTAAGTTTATAATATGATTATCTTCATGCTATTGAGTTTAGTAACAATCTTGTTTAATTTTAGACTTGTCCTATCACCCTAGTAAAAGTATGAATGCATGATAGAAGACATTCATTGATTAGGGTTATGACACTTATGATTGTACTAATGCACTATGGTGTTGTATGATGAGAATGTTATCCGCTAACATGAAGGTACAAATCAAGTCCTAGATCAAGACCATTGTGACATGAAGAAAAAGACTCATCCATAGTCATGGATCACATAGAGGTATGCATAATTTGGTTCTACAATGGTTAACTTATGAGTTATGCAGGTCATTGAAGAGAACAAGAAAAAACATTGCTATACATAACTAGCAAATATGATGACCAGGTATGTTTTTTCCTATATCAAGTTAGAATCCTACCCTATGTAAGGATCTTATACTTTTGTATGATTGATAATGATTACTCATGAAGTTACAAGTTTGAGTAATCTAGGGTTTATGCATATTATGTCTCTTACCTTGATTGATGATATGACTAACCAGAAGAGTTCTATGGTCAAATATGAATATGCATGAGTAAGAGAGGTCTTCCCTGAAACTTTGAATGCTAATGCTTATTATCTGTGTTTGAAATGATCATGACTATACATGTTTAAGATTATTGTGTTTTGATAGTATTAAGATTATACTAATGAATGTATGATTATGTATGAGATCTCGAGGATAACACAATGATGATACTAGTAAGCATGCATAGTGATCGAGGATGGATGTAAGTTCAAGGACAAGTAATCCAGGAAGCAAAGATCAAGAGGGAGCACACTCCAGTAGTTCCTGCAAGGAAGCAAAGATTGAGAGGGAGTCCACCCAACAAACAAACACAGATAAGTATTTGAATTGTCATTTCTTGTATATTTGATTGTTTAAGTAATACTATTCAATGATGTATATACTTATGTTCCTAGACTTAGGTTGTGTATCATGCATATTAGAATAATTGCATTAATGAACAGTATACCACTAATATGCATGTAATGGGTAAGTGGCCTATGGCACTGTACAACATTCCATTGCTACTTATCTAGAATGAAACCTCTTTGCTGACATGTTGGGAGTTGTGCACACTCTTAACAATGTTCTGGTAGAGATTGGAAGGCATCTAGAAAGTTACGGGATATGGATAAATGTTGTATTGAAGCATTGGCTAAATTAATTGCATGACTGTATGACATATTTCTTTATGTGTAAGAATTTGTTCTGAAAACTATGATATGTTTCTAATCATGCAATTTAACTTGTCTTGCAGGAAAGATAATATACCATCACCTACAAAAGAAGGACTACAACATTTACTCCAGCAACAAAGCTATCTATTGAAGAATCTGAAGTTCCTAGGATCTGGGATGAAGTAATGATTGAAGAGTACCAGTCGATCATGAAGAATGATGTTTGGGATGTGGTCCCAAGAATTGAAGGGAAGTCTGTTGTGACTTCCAAGTGGATCTATAAGATCAAGCATACTGCAGTTGACAGCATAGAAAAATACAAAGTGAGATTTGTAGCTTGTGGCTTCTCCCAGAAAGAGGGGATAGATTATGAAGAGACTTTTGCTCCTGTAGCCAGGCACACTTCCATCAGATCAATACTTTCTTTGGCTGCAGTGATGAAATGGAAGATACACCAGATGGATGTAAAGATAACTTTCTTGAATGGTGTAGTTTAAGAGGAAGTGTATGTGGATCAGCCACTCGGGTTTGAGACACATGACAGAGCGACGCATGTGTGCAAACTGAAGAAAGCCCTGTATGGTTTGAAAAGGCACCCAGGACCTGGTACATCAGGATAGATGGCTTCCTATCCAGTTTGGGATTTACTAAGAGTAAAGCGGATTCCAACCTTTACTACAAGGTTGAGGAAGGCAATCTAGTGATACTACTATTGTATGTGGATGACCTGTTTATGACAGGTGAGAATGGATTGATTGCCAATACGAAGAGGAAGCTTGCTGCCGAGTTCGAGATGAAGGAATTGGGTATGATGCACTACTTTCTAGGCATGGAGGTGTGGCAGAGTGCGGATGGAATCTTCCTTGGACAAGGGAAGTATGCAGTAGAGATCCTGAAGAGGTTCGGGATGATGGACTGCAAGGCCATGGCCACACCTATGGAATCGAACTTGAAGCTTCTGTGTGATGCTTCATCTAATCCGGTTGATGCCACGATGTATCGTCAGATGATTGGGTCCTTGATGTACCTAATGAATACGAGACCAGATATCTTCTTTGCGGTGAACACCTTGAGCCACTACTTGATAGATCCGAGACATGTTCACCTGATAGTTGCAAAACATATTCTGAGGCACCTGAAGGGTACAGTTGATTATGGGTTCAAGTATGAGGTGAATCAAAAGTTTAACTTGGAGGGTTATGTTGATTCAGATTGGGAAGGTAGTGCCATTGATTGGAAGAGCACTTCTGGGTGCTTCTTTAGTATGGGATCTGGTATGATCTCTTGGTTTAGCAGGAAGTAGTCCCGTGTGGTACTAAGTACAGCTGAAGTAGAGTATGTCGCAGCTTGTTCGGCTAGTTGTGAGGTAGTATGGCTTAGGAAGCTACTGTTTGATTTGTTTGATCTCCACTTGAGTGATACTTGTATATATTGCGACAACCAGAGTTGTGTGAAGTTGTCAGAGAACCCGGTGTTCCATGACAGGTCAAAGCACATTGAGATCAAATATCATTATATTAGGGATATGGTGCAGAGAGGAGCAGTGAAGCTCCTGTATGTTGCGATGGATGAGAAGATAGTCGATGTGTTGACCAAGCCGCTGGGCAGGGTGAATTTTGAGTACTTCAGAGAGAGACTTGGTGTACTTCAGATAGAGATTCCTTCCAAGGGGAAGTGATGAGTCCGGAGACACAGATGCACATGAGCCATTCTAGCATGGTTGAAGTGTGTCTTCCCATGGCTAAGATATAAGGGATGGAGCCATTCTAGCATGGTTGAAGTGTGTCTTCCCATGGCTGAGATATAAGGGTTGGGTCCATTCCGACATGGTTGAAGTGTGTCTTCCCATGGTCGTTGATGTAAGAGTTGTACCATTCGAGCATGGTTGAAGTGTGTCTTCCCATGGCTGCGATATAAGTGCTGTGCCATTCAAGCATGGTTGAATTGTGTCTTCCCATGGCTGCAATATAAGTGTTGTGCCATTCCTAGCATGGTTGAAGTGTGTCTTCCCATGGCTATGGATATAAGTGCAATGCCATTCTCGCATGGTTGAAGTGTGTCTTCCCATGGCGTAGATATAAGTGTTGATCCTTTCATGGATGGTTGAAGTGTGTCTTCCCATGCCGGTGAATGTAAGTGCTGTGTGATGTGCATCTGGGTTGTGCACCGTGGACTATGAGGTGATATGAAGACGATGAGGTGGAAATATGGTACACAGGTTTTGCAGAGGCATATAATTGGTCCTGAGATGCTCTTGCAGGTTTTGCAGAGGCAGTGTAATCAGTCCTGGGAGATCTTGCAGGTTTTGTAGAGGCAGTGTAATAAGTCCTGGGAGATCTTGTAGGTTTTGCAGAGGCAGTGTAATCAGTCCTGAGGTGTACTTACTTGATGGATTGCTTGCAGAGATGATGAAGACCTACATGGAGGCTAGGCCTACATCCAACATGAAAAAGGGCTGGCTCTGTAGATGATGAAGACCTGTAGGTGGAAGGCCTACATCCAACATGAAAAAGGGTTGGCTCTGTAAAAATTCCTATGACGAGTAGATGAGATATTGATTAAGATAGCAGCAACAATGATGATGATGATGATTCGATGACGATGATATAGTGACGATGATCCAGAGAAGAAGACTTGTGCTAGCAGATCTGTGTTGAGAAATACCTTCCTAGTTAAGAGGGAGTGTTGATGTATTTGTAACTTCGGAATGTATTTCATATATGTATATTGTATTCCTATAGAGATGTTATTATTCCTCTATACGGAAGTGTCGTCATTTATATTGTAAGTGTCGTAACTTATACTTGATGGGTTATTAGACCACTTTGATGGGGTCGGCCCTGTATAAGTCATGTGGGTTAAAGGGTTATTAGACCACCCTATTGGGGGTCGTCCCTATCAGCATTATGTTAAGTGGTTAAGTTGAGGCCGACCTATTAAAGGTTATTAGGCAAGTCAAGTCAAGTATAAATAGAGTGAGGGAGGCACTCTATTTGATCATTCACTTTCTCACATATACACTCATTGGAGAGTGGCGCACTAGTGGAGGAGGAGAAGTTGCTGCTAGGAGACTATCTCTTATGCTTGGGTTTTGTATCATTGCTCTATCTATCTCTCAGGAAATTATTGGGGTTTTTCAACTTATTGGTTTTCCCCAAGGAAACTCTGTGTGTCTATTGTCTCTTGTGATTGCTTCTTGTGATTGATATGCTGTACATGTCATTCTCTTAGATAAGATCCAAGATCATATTGAATTGATGCTTAAAATATAACATTAATTTTAAATCCAAAATAAATAAATAAACCAAACAACTATTCTTATAAATACTATATGGAAAAGGATAGCGAAAGTGAGTTTAGTTGCGAGCTAGGGTTTCTATCTGAGCTTGTTTAGGGTTTCTCTCTACTCATGGAGGGTTTGGAGCATTCTCCTCCCCTGGATCTTGGGTCAGATGAGCGTCGTCATATCCTTGAGGATGACTTATGGAGGATTGTTGCAGCTCAGCCTTCCTCCAGCAAAGTTGTGGCCTCCTCAGACTCCAAATTTGTGAAACGAACTGCAGTGCTTGAAGTTAAATTGCCTTTGAAGGATTCTAAATATCAGGCCATTTTTCCGAGTGAAAAAGGGTTATTCGGGAACTTCACGGGTTTGTGTCCATCTCCTCGTGCCATTGAAATATGGCTCAACAAAAACTAGCGGTCGCTAATACAAGGAGAAGTCTAACAAAATTTATGTGGGAAAGGTTTATTCGTGTTTCTATTCGAAGAAAAGGAAGACAAAGATCTTATCTTCAAGAATGGGCCCTATTTCATGAGTCTAAGAGGCATGTATCTCAAAAAATGGAACCTCTCATTTGACCCAGAGAAATATATCCCTTATGTCGTCCCTGTGTGGGTCAAACTCACCCACCTTCCTATATATACACTCTTGGAATGAGGAAGACCTCAGAGCCATCAAGAATTCCTTAGGGAAATACATTGACAATTCAAAACCAAAACCCCCAATGTTTTCATGTGCTAGGATATGTGTGGAGGTGGATTTGGAGAAATTCCTTCCTGAAGCAATAAATCTATCAATGGACAGCTGCAATCATCTACAGATGGTAGACTATGAGCAAATTCCCTTCAAATGAAAAGAATGTCATGAGTACGGGAATTTTGCTCGTCTATGTTCAAAAAGGAAGAAACAAGACATAGAAGAATCACCAGGGGAAGAATGGAATGAATTTACAAGGAAGTGAGTAAATAAGGCCCCTCCCAACCCTCGAAAGTCTCCCTCGAAGGAGAAGGTTCCTTCGAACAGTTTCCAAGCTCTCTCTAACGATAAGGAAGAGGAAGAGGAAGAGAAGGAAGGTCCAAAAGAGAACATTGATGAAGGGCTCAAGGATCTAGAAGAAACTGTATTTTTGATCAAGATTAGTCAAGAAGAAAATCAATTTCCAACCCTCCTCTCGCAAGCGTACAGAGAGGTTAGAATAGATTCCTCGCTCAATTCAGGGGGATCGGTCATGCGGTCTAGATCAAAATATCACCAGGAAGAAACAACGGAAAGCGAGGAAGAAGAAGCAGAACCATAGACAAAGAAAGGAAGAAAGACAAATAAAACCCTAATATATTTGGAAGAATCTTGAGAAAAGGAGGTGGGTAAGCAAACTAGCCTGAATCAGTGTTGACACAGATATGTCAACAAGGTTTCACTTTGCACAGTGTCAACAAAGCTTGACACAAACAACAATAGATACTGGCCCAGAAAGGGTTTAGCCTTTCCAGCAACACTCACAAAGCGAGTGAGGTCTGACCTGAGGCACCTAAGGGAGCTGCGGGAACCAAGATTCCGCAGGTATAAGAGGACATGCATCATTAATAATTAATCACAGCATAACTCATAATTGACATAGTTAGAAATTGCATCATAACACCATCATCGCATACAAAGACATACTAATCAGATCTATGTAGTAACATATTATAGAAACATAGTTAGCAGATCTGTGATACATATCATAACTGCAATATAACAAATCTATCCATACTGCATCACAACAGATCTAATCATTCTGCGACAAACATATCTAATCATACCATGACACAACAGATCTAATCATACTGAGATAAAACACAGGAGAGACAAATTCATGGACAAAACATTCCTTCTCATTAAAAGCAAACTTCATACACCAAATTTGTCTTACAAATCACCGAACCGACAAAGATATAGATCCACAAAACCGATTGTCAAAAACTAAGGTCAAAATCAATCCAATAATAAGATGGATAAAGGATTACAATGTGCCTTATACTTATAGGCTCAGTGGCTGTTACAAAATTGCTCCACTTCACAAAGTGGACATATCCTAACCACCAAGTCTAACTAACTCCCAACTCTGCTTTAACCGCTTTGCTATGCTCTACGATCACTCTTTACCCTTGTCGTTGTCCACTTATCCTCCTTATCATTGTTTGTACTAAAAATTCTATGAACTATCCTCGTTCCAACATGCCGCCAACACAAACTTGTGGCTCGTCCTCGAGCCACTTCATCCGGATGTTGCTGGTGTGTTCACTTGTGCCTTAAACTCTTCGTATGTTGTTTTAATTCTGTTGATGTCTTCCCTAACTGCTTCTTTAAGAAATCTGCATTCCTCAACCTCTTGCACCATTGGATGATCACTTTCTTTCTACTGCACATTCTCTAAATTTGTCGTGATTTGTGTTAATAATGGCATTGCTTCGATTTCTAGCTGCTTCACCTTAGACTGCAACTCGCCCAACTATGCTATCCTCCTATACTGTCTTTTTTGCGCCTTTTTGACCTATTGCTGTGAGTCCTTCAACTCTGTTGCTTTAGTTATTTGCAAAATTAGGGGCATTTCCTTTAGCGATACCCTCAATGTCTCCACCTGCGCTTATGCTTCCCCAAGTTGCTCATTCAACTAGTGTAACTGTGAGTCTTGTATGAGGATTCCCCAAAATTGTGATACCTCCTCTGCGATATGTTGTGTTGCTTTTTCCAACTCTGCGATATCCATCGCAACATCCTCAATACTGGTCTTCCACGCTTCTACTTGTTCTGGTGCTGTGCTCGGTGCCACCCTTGTTTGCAACTCCTCATTGAATTTCCTGAGATCCAAAAGGATTGCGCCTAGCTTTGATGCCTTGGCCTCCGCGACCATCTCCTTGGATATTTCTGGCACATCTGCGCATTCTGTAGAGATGGCATGTTCCAGTCTCTTCCTGTCATCCACTGCTTTCTCCTTTTCCTTCATTGTTGTCTCTTTTTCCTCATGGAGTTGTTCAACCTCCTATCTTCCTCAGTGGAGGTGTGTCGAGCTATCCGGATAGGGATTTAACTGGCTCCTATTCACTAAGTTCGTAAAAAATGTTCCATCCAACTTTTGCAATTGAATTGCGCCCCCATCAGTAATGAAATTTATGACATATGGACCAAGCCAATGCATTTGGAGCTTACATGGGCGTTTTGCAAACTTACTGTCGTATAGGAGTACCATGTCTCCACATTGAAAGTGCTTCTTATTTACATGGCGATCATGCCATGCCTTCTGTCGATATTTTTCTACTTGCTGCGGAAACCTTGCGATGAAGAAATATTCTCCTAGTTTCAGTAACTGCGCCAATATTTCTTCAATATCCCCATCATCGCTCATGCCTTTCGCTGCTGCTATGCATATACTGGGGAAAATATACTTCATAGGAATTACTGATTCTTGTCTATATACCAGCTTGAAGGGGGTCTAGCCTGTCAATATTTTGCATGTTGTTCTATAGGCCCATAATACCGCAGGAATATTCAAGTCCCAGTTGTCACGATTTGTATTGCACACCTTAGTGAGCATGTTCTCCAAAATTTTGTTAAGAGCTTCAGGTGCTCCATTCTCCTGTGGGTGGTATGGAGTACTTTTTCTATGCTGATCTGAAACTCCTCAGTCATTGCTTTGATGGTTTGATTTACAAAATGCGTACCTTGGTCTCTCATCAATATTTTTGGACACCCAAACCTAGTGACCACATTGTCGAAAAGAAATATTTTTGTTGTGGTAGCTGTGCAATCTTTCACTGGTGCTGCTTTGACCCATATTGTTAGGTAATCTCGCAGTAATGATGTACCTCGCACCCATCCTCTTTCCTGGTGGGTTAATGGGTCCCAAAAATTCTACTATCCATTTGTCAAAATGTTGTAATGTCAACTGGGGCACAAATGGAATCTCATCCTGTCACGATGGTTTCCCTGTCCTTTGACATACATCACAACTCTTGGAGTAATCTGTTGTGTTGCCATGCAGTGTTGGGCACCATAAGCCAGCTCTAAGTATCTTTCTAGAAGTTGCACTCCCTCCATAATGTCCTCCTGCAATCCCACTGTGAGCCTAATCCAACACTCCTTCTTTCTCATATGGAAGGATATATCGAAAAAGAATTTCATCTGGACCCATCTTGTATAATTGTCTTGCGATCAATTGGAAATCAGCAGCTTTGATGACTAAATGCTTCTTCTGATTAGTGGTGAACCCTTCAAGTGCTATTCCCGTGGCCAAAAACTGAAGAATCTGTTCATAATGGTTATCGACCATTCTAATTCCAAATAACTTTGCATCGGGCAGAACTTCATCGATTCTACTTGGTTCCTCGCCCGATTCGATCCTCGACAGATGGTCAGGTCCTGTGTTCATTCGTCTAGGATTCACGATTATTTCAAAGTCAAATTCCTGAAAAAAAAACAACCACCGACAAATATTCCCCCCCAACACAGGCTTGTTGACTAGGTACTTCAGTGCTGAGTGGTCAATAAACATCTTGAAGTGTCATCCTAGCAGATAGTGTTAGAATGTTGGCAATGCATATGCCACCACTAAGCCTTCTCTTTCTGTCATTGTATAATTTTTCTCTACGGTCGACAAATTCCGGCTAGCAAACGTGATAGGATGGTCGATCGACCCTTCTCCAGGTTGGGCCAATATCACCCCCAATGCAACTTACGAAACATCTACATGGACATGGAATTCTTTCTTCCAGTCGGGGAAGGCTAATATTGGTGCTGCAACTATCTTTTTTTTCAATATGTCGAGGCTCTTATAACTCTCATCATTCCATTCAAACTTCACATATTTCTTCAATAGATTCTCCATGGGAACAATAATCGCTGCATATTGTTTTATGAAATTGATATAGTATCCTGTATGGCCCAACGTGGCCCTCAGCTGCTTTACTATCGTAGGTGGTGGTAAGTCGACAATGATCGCAACCTTGATTGGGTCGACCAACATACCTTCCTTGCAGACAATATGTCCCAACAAGATACCAATTGGTGCACAAAATATACACTTCTTTAAATTCAAAGAGATATGATGTTGTCGATATCTTTCAAGCATCGTCCTGAGGATATCAACATGGTCTTTAACCAATCCATACAAAGTCCATTTATACATATAAACTGCCAATAACTTGTGAATAAAATATTTGAAAGCAGCGACAACTAACCTTGAGAAAATTGAGGGGGCATTCTTGGGACCAAATGGAATTATTGTGTACTGATAGCAGCCCCACTCTGTTACAAAGGTGGTTTTGTGTCGATCATCTTTTGCAATCTTGATCTGGTGATATCCTGAGAACCCATCTATGAATGAATATACTTCATGTCCTCCGACACCTTCAATTACTTCATCGGTAAAGGGTGTGGGGAATGGATCATGAAGGCATGCATCAGACGAAAATACAGACTTCACCATTCTTCTTATCTTGGAGGACCATTGGGATGATCCATTCTGACTCCTCGACAGGGTCAATGATCCCTGCATACAACATCCGCTCTATCTCAACCTTCACTCGCTCTTTGTATATGGTATTCAATCTATACAGTCGTTGCTTCACTGGCTTAGCATTAGGTTTAAGGGGGATATTCATCTCGCCCAAGTCCCCAGAAATGCCATTCATCTCAGAAAAATTCATCGGGAAAAAATATTGAAATTCATGCAATAAGTCGGTGACCTTCTCGATTCCTATGTCATCCCAATAGTCTCCAATACTGGCAAAATTTGGATTCTCCAATGACCCGAGATTTACTTTCTTAATTTTCAATGGTTCCTTGAATCTGTCTAATGGCATACCTGGTGCTTCAACGTCACAACTTCCTTCTGACATTGGGACATAGAAAACTCTACGATCTTAGTCATCATCAGGTCCTCTCGAAATATTGTAACATTCCATCATCATCTTTGGTGTTGCAGTCCATTGTAGTCCCATTGGTATTTCAATCAGAATTGTCTCAAAAATCTTTTCGCGGATTACCTTCATCGCACTGTCAATTAGAGGATTCTCATCGGTGAAATTGAATGTGTGACTAAAACTAGTGGTTATATCCTCCCACGTAGTTATTCCTCACCTCATCTCTACTGAGACATACGAGCTCCTCGACACTTCCTCTAACGTGTGGATGAATGCATGAACCCATTCTTGCTTTGGCCTCACCCCCCATGCAGACTGATATTTTCCCAGATGATCCCTTGGATAAATCCTTCCAACATACTTCTTTCCTTGGTAGCAGTCATTTTCCCCAAATCTTACTTCCATTAATCGTTGACATTGTTTCCAGTTTGTTATTGATGACTTGTGCGCAACCCACCACCTCCAGAGTGGCCTTCAATGCTTCATATAATGCTAGCAGGCATTGTGGTTCTGATACTTTGCCGTCAAACTCATTGATGAAGGTTTACAGGTTAGGTATTCCTTCGTATGTCGACATATCACATACTTCTGTCACAACCCATCTCAGTGATTGAGTGATTTGCATGCACATCCTAACCGATACCTCATGCAACTGATTTTCCCAATTCTCTAGAGCCTCATCAGAGTCCACTGATACTTTGCCACCCAAATTCTCCATTGGCGGTGGGATTGATGTAATCTTCTGAGACATTATAGATATTGTCTAATCCTTTGGTGAGCTCGTCTTTCATTGGTTCAACATATCTCTATCCTTCAAGTAAATCAAGTGGAGCAACGACCCTCATGTCGCAGTTCTCAAAAGACATCGTTCTTTTCTTGAAATTGATAACTGCCGTATTTTCCATTTCCCAGCCTATCCCCAACAACGCAGGATATGGACTAGTGTTATCAATTATCTCTATGACGTCAAAATATACATATGTCTTCAATCCTTCTACCTCGACTGGTAGATGAGGCAGCTGACCGATTGGTGTAACCTTGATCTGGTTTGCTAAATGGAGCTGCACAAGGGACCATACCAACTGTGGCTTCCCCATCGCTTCCCATGTTTGCTTGGTTAGTATATTCACATCGGATCCTAGATCTAGAATGATGGAATCCATATCATATGCACCGATCTGGGCATTCATCCTCATATCCCTTCCCATTTTCTTCTTATGCATACAATTGAATGCACGATTCTGTTGCCCCTCTTTTTGATGATACACAAAGCTATCTATATCTGCTAATGCTTCTTGATCCTTTACTAATGTTAAACAAATTTCTAGAAAAAAATTCAAAGTACTGACCTTCCTCGGTGACTTTTGCGACATTGTCGGGTAAAAAATTGGCGGCATCTCATAGACAGGTTCTTTGTGGACTATAGGTGTCGATTGAGAATTATTATTTATTAGTGCATCTCGTGCTTCCCAAAAAGTTGCTTTCTCTACTTCAACATTAAATTGTACCTGTTTCTGGGTCGCGGGCCGAACATTCTGTAGTATCTTATCTTATCTTATCTTATCCTGTCGCAGCTCCTCCTTTGGTTACTACTGCAACATTTGTTGGTTGAACTCTTACCTCTGCTAAGATATTCTGCACGTTCTAATTGAGATTTTGGTTCTGGTTCAGGTTCGGTTGTGGTTGTGGCGCATTCTTATTCTGCCACTTTGCGATTAGCTGGGGACACTCTTCGTTGGTATGATCAGTTGCGCTACAATAGGTACATTGAGGGGTTAGATTCTGGAAATCCCTCTGATAATGTCCAAAATTATAGCATGTGATCGGTCCTCGATCTCGACCAAAGGTTCCTCCGCGACCAAAACCTCCACCACGACCACTACGATATCCTCCTCTCAATCCTCCTCGATGTTGGTTGAACTGTGACTGATTGTACTGTAGCGTATTGTATCGCGGTTGATTATACTGCGGCTATGTTGGATGTATTTATTCCTACTATTGCTTGTCTCCCTTGATGAAGTAAGTATCAACAATACTTTCTTGAATCAATTCATATGCTTGACAATTTTTCTCTTCATGGCCGACAGATCGACAAAAGTTACAATACAAATTAGATGGATTCGACACAACCTTCTGTAAATACACGCATTCTTTCGAGCAATGTCCTCTTGTCTGGAAAACTCAGCACTAGGGAATCCATCCTTGACTGAGCGAATTGTGTGCACCAGACTATAGATACTCGTGGAAGTCAGGACATTGATATTTATGATTCCCTTCAAACTTGCATCGACTACACCATACCTCTTCGCAAACTTCCTTCCCTTTCTTAATATCCTACAGCTGAATAGTCAAGTTTTCTAGCTGCGACTGGATCTGGCTCATGCTGATCCCTCTTTCACCAATTGACGAAGCTTCAAGCTTCATCGCGAGCTCCAAATCCTCCTCCTGAGATAAGATCTTTTGCTGCAACAATGACATCCGAATGTGCGGTATCAATGCTGCAATAAACCATTCCTCGTGATGCACATCGCTCATTCCAAAACTAACTTTATCCATCAAAGTTTTGAACCTATGATCAAAATCCTATACTGACTCATTAGGGAATTGGTTTATCTCCTTCAATTCTTGTTGGAACCCCAACAACTCCCCTTTATTTGTGCAAAATAAAGGCCCCCCCTTTAGAATTTTGTAAATACTTAGCTATGGTTTTCCTTTTATCTTATGTGGTTTGTTAGGTGATTTTATGCTTTTCTTTCTTTGATCTTTCGTTTTCTGCAGTGCTTGTTCTTTGGCTTGGCTTTCATTGTATAAGGATTTGGTGATTTGGATATCTTTGTTGTTGGCATCTTTTGGCCATTTAGTTGATGAACAACACCTTTCTAGTCTTACTTGAGCTTATTCAAGCTAAATATATCCTTCGATTTAGCTTGATTGGTTTTATATGATGTTTCGGCAATTGTAACTAATTTTGGTTTGTCGGTGCATTTACGAATTAACGACCATTTTGATAAATCATAATTAATTAAGTAAAAGTTCAATTGTAATAATTCTGATTTACGTCTTCAAAGAGTTTGTATCAAATAACGGGACCATGCTCTTACCATGCTCTTACTTCTGAATTTGAATGATCCATTGACTTTTGCAAACCTCTAACATTTGATTAAAATTCTCACCTTTCATGAAATTGAGATTTGACGATTTGTTTTATCTTTATCGCATTGGTCTTCTAACCTCCTGATGATTTAATGATGCTTCCATATCTTTATTTGAGGTTATTCATGGTACTTATTTCATTTTGGCTTGGTTGAATTATCTTAATCCTTTTATAGTCTTGCGAAACTTTTCGATTCTTAAATGTATCAACGAATAATTGTATACTTTGATGGATTTTAATAATTCAATAAGTACTCAATTTTATACGTTCATTCCTCGTCTTACAAATTTGCATTTTAAAGAAATAAAACTTTAAACTTGGTTTCAATTTTGAAAGGATCATTGAATGTTACTAGCCTTAAATTTTTGATGAAAACTTGTCCTTTTTTGAGATGTTATAATTTTAGGAAAAAGTTTAAATAATTTACTTAAGGTTTATTTTATAATTCTATTATATCCTGGAGAACATGTTTGGAAACTATGGAAGGAGTCAATGATTCTCATTCATGAAGTGACGTATTATTTTTCACAAAAAATAATTAACTCTCCTTACTATTTTTTATTTAGATGGCTTATTAATGTCTATATATATGGAAATATTTAATTTCTTCCGGTCATCTAATTCCGATCTAAAAGTAATATAGTGTTCATACAATATCTTTTGAAAATTCAATATTTGTTAATTATTATTATTGTCTATTCAAAGATAATGTTAATTATTTATTTATTTAATTGGATTTGATATAATAAACACAAGGCACTATTTACAATTTTAATGCATAATAGTTGCACGAAACCCTAATATGTTGTTGCCATCATGTGAAGGATGAAGTTAAGAAACATATCGCGCACCTGTCAGAGAGATGTTTTTTGCGTGGAGGATTGTGAGAAAACCGTGAGGAATTAGCTCAAACGGTTTGAAAACCCACTTCCCAAATGGGACCCTTTACCCAAATTCATGAGAATTTTTGGAAATATCTCAACAGTTTGGGAGAAAAACATGACCAAACAGAGGTGAATTTTCCATAAATTCATTGCGGCCGGTTTGGCATCCAGTTGAATGAACTGGACACCTGGGGATTTGATGCTATCCTTCTCACTGCTCTTCACTTCTATAAATTAGACCTCAGAGGTATGAGAGAAGGGGAGGGTCTCCAGGGACTAGATGATGAATTTTTATCTTCTTTGTATTTTCTTTTGTAAAGTTTATTTCAAAGAAGTCAGCATGGAAGCACTCCCAGCCAACAATTGGTAGATCAACATGTTTACGAAGAAATGATGCTCCAGATGTATTTGCAGAACTGTTTTGTAAGCTTTGTACAAGTTTCATTTTATAGAGCAATGGAAATTGACTGTTTATATTTGGTTATCATTATTTCTCAATGAAATTGAGTAAATTGCCGGAACTTCGTTTTTTTGGTACGCTTACTTTTTTTTAAGATCATAATCTCTTGAAGTTTATTCTGGAAATTATGATTACTTTATCATTTGATCTATTGACATAAAATTGATTTAGATTTGCATAGCTTAAAGTCTCTAACAATTTTCATGATCTTACTCTATTAATTGGCAGGATCTTTGAAGCTATTTAGATATGTCATATTTTTTATTGTAGAATTTCTTCTCAATTTAAAATTATTACATGTTTAATTTATGTGTGCAAATTCAGTCAATGTTAGTTTTAATCATGCTCCTGATCAGGATATGTTAGATCTATTAGATATAATTAAATATAAATTGGAATTTGCATCATAAATTAGTTATATTACATATTTAGGGTTTTAATTGCATGTTTCAGAACTCATATCATTAAACAATGAGACTCTCCTCAAGAGATAAAAACATAGATTAGATATAGATAACTAACTTTGATTTATTAATTGTTAAATAGAAATCATTTTAAATAGATTAGCATAACCTGTAGATTAATAATTAGTTTTAACTTACTTGTTTTCATTAGAATTTAGTTTAACTTTTAAATTTTTTAATTAATTTAGGACACACTTTTTCTAAGTTTAAGTCGTAGGATTCTCTTTAAGAGAGTGAAACTTAGATGGTAGAAGGACCATAACCTGTGAGAATTAGCCATACCAAACATACTGGGGTCTTCTTTAAGAGCCTTGTGTGGGTTAGTTCTCCTTAGTTGGCCTTGGTCATAAAATCCGGCCAACAATTCTGTGATATACTGCGATTCTGATTCAGGCTTCTTAAACTCGTCGATCAACCCATCTATGATTTCTGCCAGAGTCTTCTGCAGAAGTCCTGCAGGTACTTGTGTAAAATGCATGTACCAATCCAATGCACGACCTCTGAAGGTCGTCGCCAGTTGTCCCTTCTTAATAGCTTTATCCTGCACTTGTTTCACTGTCCACACCATTTCGCACAAGAACCAATATTGCTCGGGATCCTCTATCCCATTACCCTGAAAGAGAGGCAAATTCACGTCGTCACCCGCCATTCTTGGGTTTCTACCAATGTTTATAGATCCACTACTATTATTGCTATTGTGACCCACATGACAACCCTGTAAAGAAATTATGTTTCTTCTTCCAAAGTTTGTGGAAGTGCACGGGGTTGTGGGTACGTCATAGACTTGGTTCTATCCTTCCTCAGGTTTAGGGGTATCCTGGTCATCCTCTTCATCACTATAGGGTCATTTAGTCCCTTGTGGGCCCGCTTCACAATCCTCTGTTATGGTCACACTAGGAGAATCTCTCTATCTCAGTCCTCCTCTTCTTCTCCGACCGGAACCTTGCCCCACTTCTCAGGTGGCTGCAATCTTACACAGATTCCCTTACAATTTTGTCATACCTCATTTCCATATACCCCACATCATTCTATCAGACCCGCATCTACGCAATAACCACAACCTCCACGTACCATATCTTTACTCGTCGAAGTTTATCTTCAATATTCCCTTTTCACAATTGAGCATTTTGATCCAAAATGGTAACGGAAATAGGTACCTTCTTCTAGGTCCTTTAAAGAACTTCCTTTATGCGTGAATGTACAATCTAACTGTATCGACAACAAACTCAGTAATGTACCCTTCCAAAATGCTATCTACCTAGACATCGACAACCCTTGAAGCTTTATTGTTAACAGGACTCAATTCCTGGATCAGTTTTGGGGTCCAATGCTCTGGCTCGCCTCCTTGGAAATTCCTCTTCTGATCAATTAGTTTAGCCAACCATTCATACAACAGTATAGGAAAATCATAGAAAAATACCTTTTGGATATCAGTATAGATGTGCTTCTGCATCCACTGGTCTATCGACCATCCAGGGTTATGATTTTCTTCCTCAAAAAACTCTTGCGTCTTTTTGTTGAACCACTCCCTGATCTCCGGCTTTGTCGTATGCCCCAACATGTCATCTCCTTTTTGCACTAAGGTCGCGGCAAAGGAACCATTTGTTGACACAGATCTGCCGATAGGGGTTCACTTCGTGTAGTGTCAACAAAGCTCGACATAAACACCCATAGATATTGGCCCACAAGGGTTTATTCTTTCCAGCAACACTCGCAAAGTGAGTGAGGTCTCACCCGAGGCACCTAAGGGAGCTGCAGGAACTAAGATTTTGCAGGTATAAGAGGACACGCATCATTAACAGTTAATCATGGCATAACTCAGAAATTAACATAGTTAGCAATTGCACCGTAACACCATCATCGCATACAGAGACATATTAATCAGATCTACACAGTAACATATTATAGAAACATAGTTAACATATATGCAATACATATAATAACTCCGATATAACAGATCTATCCATACCGCGGCACAACAAATCTAATCATATTGTGACAAATAGATCTAATCATACTGCGACACAACATATCTAATCATACTGAGATAAAACACATGAGAGACAGAGTCATGTACAAAAAATTCCTTCTCATTAAAAGTATACTTCATACACCAAATCTGTCTTACAAATCACTAAACCGACAGAGATATAGATCCGCAAAACCGATTCTCAAAAACTAAGGTGAAAATAAATCCAATAATAAGATGTTGAAAGGCTCACAATGTGCATTATACTTATAGGCTCAATGGCCGTTACAAAATTGGTCCACTTCAGAAAGTGGACATATCCTAACCACTAATTCTAACTAACTCCTAACTCCGCTTTAACCGCTTTGCTCTACTCCACGATCACTCTTTACCCTTGTCGCTGTCCACTTATCTTACTTGTCACTATTTGTACCAAACATTCTATGAACTAGCCTCGTGCCAACAATCATAATATCAGAATAATACCATTAGGAAATCCAACTCAAGGAACACAGGAGGAGAAGAAGGACAAGGCACCCCTTCAAATCCAGAAGAAATAATGAAAATTGTCTCATGGAATTGCAGAGGGTTAGGTGGAAAACAAAAAAATAGAAGCAGTGAAGAGAATAACAAAAATGGATTCTGCCACAACATTCTTGATCCAAGAGACAAAAATGTAGGAAGAAGACAACATAAGAGAAATGAGCAGGATATGGAACAATGGTGAAGGAAAGGTAGTTAGTGCTTCAGGAGCCTCATGTGACATATTAACTTGGTGGGAAAAAAATCTGTATAAGTTACAGAGTAGCATTGAGAACCAAAACTATCTCCTAGTAGTGCTAGAATATTTAGAAAGCAATGAACTCTTTTGGTTGGTCAATGTATATGGCCCCTCCCATTCAGGGTACAAGGAGGGATTTTCTAAATCATTGGACCATCTGTGAGGGAACATGGGTCATCACTGTTGCATAATAGCAGAGGACTTCAATGCCACGATTACTACTGAAGAAAGAAGAGGCAGGACTAAGGTAAGGGACCCTTTTGGAGAACTCCTGGAGGACCGCATTGCAACCGAGAAACTGATTGATAGTAAGCCTAATAAAGGGATATATACTTGGAATAACAAGCGATCGGGACCAGGACACATTGTTGCAAGATTGGACCGCTTTCTGGTAAGTTTTTTCTTTTCTCAACAAACCCTCTATTACAGACTCAAAAAAATTGGCCTCTATTGTCTCAGATCACAAACTCGTTGCTCTTTATTTAACTCTTATTGGAAATCTCGGCACAATGCCCTTCTGGTTCAATCTAGTATGGATGAAAGTAGAAGGACTTATGGAAGTCATTAAAGAAGCATGGAATGTTTATGTAGTGGGATCCCTGAGTTTCATATGGGAATCCAAATTAATGAATGTCAAGAAGGCTCTAAAAAAATGGGTTGCATTAAATTATAAAGACCCTGGAGCGGGAAAAAAAGTTCTTCAAGTAGAGTTGGAGCAATTACAAGATCGAATGGAAGATCTCCCAGTGACGAAGGAAGTTTTGCTTAAGGAGAAAGAATTGGACAAAAAAATCCAAGATTTGGAAAGCAAGGAAGAAGAAGAATGGTGTCTTAAATCTAGATTCCTTTGGTTAAATGGAGGGGATAGAAACACTAAATTATTTCATAACCAATGCAAAGACAGACAGATAAAGAACACCATATGGGATATGAATGATGAAAGTAGGGAAAATATTACAAATCAACAAGAAATAAAGGAGGAAATTATAAAAACAATGAAAACCTCTATAGTGAAGAGGAAGGGGTGCTATATAGAGACATGGATTATATGTGTGAAGATACCTCGATTCTAATATCCAAAGGGGAAAAATCCCTTTTATGACTCCATATATCGGAAGAAGAAGTTCATAAGGCGGTGTGGTCGCTACATCCAGACAAAGTTCTAGGTCCGGGTGGATTTTCCATATCCTTCTACATAAGATGTTGAAACATTATTAAGAAATACTTGATAATAATGCTTAATTGTACTGGGAATAGAGATTCAATTGGAGGAGATACCAACTCTTCCTTTATTTCCATGGTTCCTAAAGAAAGGAACCCCTCCTCCATCAAGCGATTCATGCCTATCTCTCTTTGCAATTAGTCCTACAAAATCCTTATCAATATCATCTCCAACAGGCTAAAAAGAGTCATGCCTAAACTAATCTCTGACAATCAGGTAGGCTTTATAGTTGGATGACAAATTTATGATAATATCCTATTGGTCCAGGAGGCTATCACTAGTACATTTGGAACAAATTCCAACAGCCGTTTTGTCTCACTTCCGACCTCACACTGTCGGTATTTCGACAAACCGTGGTTGGACCAAATGTCATTTCACATTTCATCTCCATTCCGACGTCTGAGAAATCGTTGCATGACCAACATTTTTACGTTGCAATTGCGACTTAACATAAACATTGTTTTCAACCAAAAATATATTTGTTTTCGTCTCAGTTGCGATGAGCGTAAGTAACAATTGCGACATGACATAAGTCGAAGTTGTGACGGAAGGAAGTCGTGGTTGCAACAGAAGGAAGTCACTTTTGTGACAGATTAACATTGCTGGCGCGACGATAGGAAGTCACCTCTCAACAAAAAAATGCACCGGTTCGTTGCAGTGGTGACGAACGTAATTCGCATTTGCGACGGGATGGAAGTCGAAGTTGCGATGAACGTAATTTGCATTTGCGACGGGATGGAATTTGAAGTTGCAAAAATATGCCATTGTAGTTATGAGGGAATAAAGTCTCTACTGCAATGCTTGGGCATAGCAATGGCGACGACATTAAGCAGCAATTCCGATGGTGTTTCTATTCCACCAACGATTGCGTTCATCACAATTGCGACGATGTGAATTTAAAAAATAAAATATAAATCTAATGGTTTAAAAAAAATGCTCTTTTGACTTTCCTATCATTCCTCTAAATAAAATATCACTACTGAGATTGCTTGCATTTATATCTCGAATAGTTACATTCTCAAGATTGGGAACAATGTGATTGTTGTCATGCTTATCTTGGGAATTGTATCCCATAGCTAGTATTGGAAGTCCATTATTATTGCAAAAGTTAAAAGGAATAATTCTAGACATTCCTGCAACTCCATTGAATATGTCACACAAAGGTAGGAGGTAAGGTTATTTATTTTCATCAATAAATTATTGTGGCATTAGTGATGCACCCTCACTATTTTTGACTAATTCATACCAAAGGGGCGTAAGAAATCAAAATACCTTTACAAAAGGAAATTATACTTATGATGTTGTTGATGGAAAGAGGCAAATGTGTCAAATCAATAAGAGTTCCATATTCTTCAGTATCCAATTCCATGGGAGTGTATGTGTGAATGGGAGAAGGACATGCTTCAATTCCAATTGAAACAATATTTATGTTTTGTATAATAGGCGTGCCACTTTATTCATTTTCCCAAGTAGGTGTAGCTCCTAGATAGATAGGTTCTTTCATGTATTGAGGAAAATAACAACTCTCATCTTTGGGAATGAAAGGGGCATCAAATGGGATTTATAACTCTAAATGTATCATATACTGCCTCCAATGTAAGGGGTTATGTTTTTTATGAAAAAAAGTCCAACTAGGTTCTGAAGCAAAGGATTCATATGTGCATACTAAATCATATTCACAAGTAGTGGAGGTATACCTTGAATCTATCAAATTCAAATGTATTTTCTAATATTGGCATCTTTTTGGATCATAGTTGTCCTAACAAAAAAAAAATATTCTACGGGTGAAGGAAACTTTCTTGGTTCATCAAATGATGAGATACAATCATTACTATCATAGTAATCGCTTCCATTTATAGTTGATAGTTATTCATTAATTACCTTAAGAAGGTTGAGCATAAGTGATATCCCTATGTTTACTATGGTTAGCCTCCCCAAAATTTCCAAACTCATGGAATTTGATGTGTGAGGATATTTTATCCTTACCATGTCCATATTGTTCCCTGAAGAGTGTTTCCAAAGATTTCCCAATTTGTTTTGGAGAACAGTTGAATGGTACAAAACCGCTGAGAAACTTCTCCCATTAATGTTCTAACAAACTTTCTAACATCTACATCCCCATGAAGTATATGTATTATAGGAGAAATAGTAAAGAAGCACTGCAATACTTGACATCATCATGTACTATTTAAATGAGGCATCAACACATGGTAAAACCTAGGCAAATTATGAAAATAGTCCCATAAACATAAGGGTGAATAGCATTGGCATGGATTCAAAACATCATGTGATCTAAAATAGGAAATATGTCACCACTTTGTGAGTTACATCACATACTACATTATCAACTTTATGGATTGCAAAGTACTTATACCAAAGGAAGATGTTGTTAAATTGAAGTGTAAAGATACAAGAAAAGAATACGACAATGAAATAAATCTGAATGAACTTTATGAATCCGTTGGCATTTATGACTCCCTAATCCAATGGACATTAAAAAGGGAATTGTACTATATTAATACCTACCAAAATAATTTAGTGAATAGATTCATTATATTGTCTTATATTTGCGTGTCAAAAATGGAGGAAACGACTAGGGTTAGTGGCTTAAAGACTGCAAATTAGAGGTTGTGATTTTGATCCTCACTATAAGTTTGGGATAAATTCAAAACAAATATGTCTACAAGTGTCCCCAATGGATTCACTAGAAAATGAGCATGTTATAAGGAAAACAATATGTTGATATGGATCCTGCCTATTTGATGATTAAGCCAATCACAATAGAATAGGGGCTACCAACGGCTTGAAATTTATTATGTTCAAGGTGCTGAAAGGGGAAGGAGTATAATTTTAAGACTCATGTGTATGTCCCCTTAGGACCTCTTGGTTTGGGTATTGTCCTCCCTTAGATCTCTTGTGGGTGGGGGAGAAAAGGTCAGGAACTGTGAATCAAGGTGTTAGATATGAAAGATTAACTCACTTATTTTCTGTACTAACAAGCTAATAACAGTGAACAATAATCTATTTGCTCACTTTTAAGCTTATAAATTGTACTAGATTGGTTCTTTAGGTCCACCGAGACCTATGAAAACTTACTTCAAGTCTTGCTTACATAGATTCCTTATGAAATTTGAGTTAGATGGGTAATTAAAAACTACAAACACATTTTTAATGTGATAATAAAATATGGAAAATAGCTACCCTCCCCATTGAACTTTAAGTTAACATCAATAGCTATGATTGGAAAACAAACGATCACCCATTTCTGAGTTATTTTCCTTTATCCTCTGACTCATGTTTCACAACACTTTTAAAATAAAAGAAATCAAATAACTTGAAACTAAACTATACACAAGAGCCCATGGAATGGGGTGGAATTCCTTTGCAGTATGACATAAAAACTATTGCAAAAGGAGATTTCAATTGATTCATAGATACGTGGACTAAAAATTTAACATATTTGCATGGGAAGAGAAATGAAACCTAAATTATGTAGCACAGTGAAAATAATCCTAAACCATTGAGTTGAATTGAAAGCATAAAACAAGTTTTGTAATTTTGCATTTAAAAACTAAAATTACTGTGAAATGTGTTGACTACCCTGGAATGAAATACATAACATGAACATAATCTGAAATGAAATACATAACATGAACATAATATGTCATGAAATACATAACATGAACATAATTTGGAATGAAATTGGAAACAACATACCTCCCCTCATCACAGTTCATCCATCGTTGTGTTTGTCTAGTACCTGCAATGTCAAATCATTCAACCTCCATAAATATATACAAAATCAATACAAGTCATATTTGTACCATTATTTACTAATATAATATGCATATTTATGAGAATGTCAACATACCTTTACAATGCTTCACATCACCTTTTGATCCTTCCTTTTGGCCTAGCCCCTCATCATCCTAGATTCAAACATGGATTTACTCGATGATAACTAATTAAAAAACTGATAGATAAATAACTAACTAACACTCATGAATAAGCTCCTCCTGGTTTCGAGAATGATTTATTGGATCCGTCTAATATTGGAGAAAAAACTAATTAAAAAACTGATAGATAAATAACTAACTAACACTCATGAATAAGCTCCTTCTGGTTTCGAGAATGATTTATTGGATCCATCTAATATTGGAGCAAACCTCCCTCAGTTCGGAGCAGTAACAAAGTCAACATTGACTTTGATGCTACTCCGTTTGATCGAGGGAGGTTTGCTCCAAGATTAAATGACTCCAATAAATTATTGTGTACTGAACAGGGCCAGCCATGTGAAGGCGGAAGCTCGTATGGCCCCTCCCCACCCCCCTCACATATCTCTCAATTCCCCAATACCCAATATATATTCTACTAGAAAATATGCATTAAATAGATACACAATTGATAAAATGTAATTGTAAAGATAAGCAAGAACGTTGAGATAAAATAAGGTACAAATTTGTTTGATTTCCTTTTGCTTTTAACATAATTAAGTACTAACCATCTATATTTCATATTTTCCCTTAATCAATAAAAAAAAATGCAATAACTCATTCGAAGGGAATGCAACAAAAAGTATGCAGGAATTCATTCAAAGGAAAATGTAAAAAAAACTAGTTTTTGTAAAGGAGGTATATCATCCAAAATATGTTCAAGTACAATACATATGTCTATATAATTATAATAATATCATACTTCATCAAACATTCCTAGTCTTCTTCCTATACTTATTAAGTAATTCGTCATCTTCAATGCCATATTGATTTTCTGGGTGCTCTTCAGAAGTTGTTTCTACTTGTGGTCTCTAACACAATGTAATCCTGGTATGATACTCGCGGCGTGGAAGCCGTTGTGACGGGGCATCGCCTAGAAAAAAAAATGTTAAATTTATAAGGCCAGTTATTAAATATCAATGAAGTAGTTCAATAATGCTAAAAAAAACTCTACGATGTAATTATTTACATAGTGCACTGGTTGACATCATTACAATCGCTTCCATATGCTCCTCTTCAACTGTAGGACCCTCGATTACACCATTCTCTGCCATTGAAACCAATTTTTTTTAAGGAAACAATGATAGATGTAAAAGAAAAAAGTACAAAATCAATAACTATGAAATTATCAAGTATATGATTAAGTTCCAGCCATATTACCATCATGGAGCTAAGTCAATGTAGCACCATTGTGGGGTTGCACGGGAGAAGCATCTTATGGCGGCACTCCACTATCAGTGCATTTCTCTGCACTACTTCCAGGCTCGTTCATAGTGTTTCTCCCATGCTTAAAACCAAGATGTAATACTTTAAATTTTATATGGACAATGTCAAACATGAATGTTTTTTAATAAGTGATGAAAGGTTAATGTGGATTGATTTTTATTTACCTTATCTTGCACACTAGATCTTGGGATCTTCCCCGAGCTTTTCTGTCGTTCAAAAAAATATTTATAGCTGGAACTGTAACCAAGATTGAGGTCTTCCTCTATGGTTTCAGTTCCGAAGTCCTCACCCTGCATTGCATAAGAGTATGTATTCTTTATGTTATTGGATGCAATTACCCAAAAGTTGCAAGGTGATACAAATGATATTGTTAAGGTATTTGGGTAATTACAATTCGTGATTGTAACTTCAAGTAGCCTCCTTGGCGTAGATTGTGATGTCCATGTTTGGCAATCCTTTCTTTTGTTTCCTTCAAAGTGCCAGGAAACCTATCATCAAAAGTTTCGAGTATGTTATGCACCACAGTTGTTTTTAGATCTAAATGAAATTGAAGGTAATGAATTCAAGATGTAATTTAACTTGTGGGACTAGATGGTGTCTTTCCTTCTTTTCTTAATTTCTTCTCTTCTGCATCCTCATTCAGTTCCTTCCACTCCCTCTCTGGAATTATGAGAGGTCGCTCGTACCTAGGGTTCTTCTCCAAGTGAACCCTATAAATTTTGCGCTTATATTTTAAATGTTGGCCAACTGCGGAGCTGACTGCGTCTCTATTAAATGTGTCCACACCAAAGAGACCTTCCATATAATCCAAAAGTTCTTTTTTGAGTTTGGAATTCTGTGAATTCCACCTCGTGCGTATGGTGGGCCCAAAAATCAACAATGCCTTGGTCTCCAAGTGCCTATAAAAATCATTGTTTCCTACACACAATAAATATATCATCATTAATTTAAAAATAATAATCTAGATGATTTATGTTTGAGATGGACAACATGAAACGGGTGAAATATTAAAAATTACCTCGCAGTTTTACTTGCTTTAATGAAATTCCTTCATCATTAAACATAAATGTCCCCGAAAGGGTCCCCATGGAGTTAACACCTCTCGCTCCAGGAAATGAAACCATATAATTGACCAAATCATCAGCCTCATCTCTGTTAGCACCTCCAATGCTTGACTGTGTGGCTCTTTGGGTGTCTGTGTCATGGCTACCCACTACAGGTGTGGAAGGTGGAGAACTGAATAGCCTGGAAGGTATATGATTTTCTGTGTCCGAAATATGTGGTATTTGCGTAGACCCACTACTATTGAGACCATGCATGTCGGGCTCAACAGGTTGCAAAAATATCTGTATAAGAAAGGAAAATGTTTCTTTATTTAGATAACATAAAATTAAAAAATAACTATCATAATTATTATTCAAAGTTAAAATATCACTTTAAATTATGGTTATTACCTTATATGTGTTAATCTGTGTCATAATTTGAAAGATCCTTTCCTCAATTTCAAGAGTTTGTTCTACAATGTCTAACAAACGATCAAGTTCCATGTTGGCTTTATTGATATTTTTATATATTAGTACCTTTGGGTTGGGGGATGAGTACAAATCCGCTTCACCAAGTGAATCATGGGCATCATGGCCCGCAAAATACATATTGTTATGGAGAAAAATTCCTATGGCTTCGGGGCAGACCACAATAGACATCTGACTACCATAAAATGACTCAATTCCCAATACAATGCTATATAAATGACAATGCTAAGATAATGGAGAAAAGACCAACCTTCAACTGGATGTTCGAAGTAGATCCCCATTGAGCTTTCAACCTCTACACTTGAACCTACAGATTAGTCTCAACAACAAGTACAAGCAAATGCATATAACATGTGAAAGACATTATCATAATCAATAGCATGATCCATGATATCATAAGCGAATATAAACCAATGTAATTTAACAATATTCACAACATCAATTGGACGAGAAAATGAGTATTTCCATTAATGAATAACAAGAAGTACAATATACGACCTCTTGCCGGAAACCAATCTGAACCAAGAACTGGGTCTCTCCACTTGTGCTTCCACCACTTCAATCCTCCATGTAATGGCAAACTCAAACTATGAAAGGAGTTTGGAAGGTGAATATAAGGAATTCACAACAACAAGGATCAATGAGTGTAGATTCAAGTCACGACAAAAATCCGCTAGAGTTATCTTGCTCTCTCTTTCTCCTTCCTTCCATATTCCATAAGAGCTCGATATATAGCCTTCCAAAGGTAAGTGAAAGGACACATTGAGGCGTTTCGGGCTATATGGAGGGCTATAGTGGAACGCTGGCTATAGTGGAACAACTAGCGTACATGAACAAAAATAGGGAAAAATGTGTTCCTGGAGGATAAAATGATGAATCTGAGTCAGAGGAATGGATCCTGAAGGCCAATCAATGCTGATGCTCACAAGGTGGAAAATTACGCTGTAACAGATGCCCCCTAATGTGTGAGGTTAGAGAATAGTGCTACGATGGACGAAATACATTATAAATCTTAGAAGTGGAGTGATGGAGACACAACTGGAAGGAACAATGCACTCGACCACTTATACTATTAAACGAGAACTTGACACAGTTCTCGTTTTTCTCTCTCCTAATTTTAGTACCTATTTTTACCTCCGTTTCAAAAAGGGTTGATACCAGTATCACACATTTTCATTTTGAGGCATTTTTTAAGGCTAGAGTTGAAAAGTGGTGCTACCGGTATCATTCGTTCTTTTTTCGGGGCTAAATTTACAACTATTTTGAAATCCCACCCACTTCTTTTTTGAGCAAAACCAAAATTAACCTCTAAATCGAAAGCTGGCGCTTCTAGTAACACTTCTTTCCTTTGTCGGGTTACAAATGAGTTTTAAAATTTTTTTAAAAGAAAAAAAAAACAAATGAAAAAACCATACAAATTGTGATTTAAAAAAAGAAAACTAAAAAAACATAACAAAATGTTTAAAAAATTTCAAGAAATGAAAAAACAAAAGATAAAATAAATTAAAATTTGAAAAAACTAAAAAAAATGAAAAAATATTTAGAAACTTAAAAAAAAAACTATTAAAAATAACAAGCCACTTTACAAAAAATAATAATAAAAAACAAAAAAATTAAATTAAAATAACAAAAAAAACACCCCCCCCCAAAAAAAAAAACACAAAAACAAAAAAAAAAAACACAAAAAAACCAAAACACGAAAAAAAAAACCGAAAAAAACAAAAAAAAATGATTTAATGGTCACGAGGTGGGTTGCTGGGTGATGCCCAGCATCAAGCGCAATGCCCGGCATCAAGCGCGATGCCCAGCATCAAGCGCGATGCCCGACATCAAGCGTGATGCCCGACATCAAGCGCGATGCCCAGCATCAAGCGCGATGCTCGTCATCAAGTGCAATGCCCAGCATCAAGTGCGATGCCCATCATCAAGTGCGATGCCCGGCATCAAGCGCGATGCCCGACATCAAGCGCGATGCTCGACATCAAGCACGATGCCTAGCATCAAGCGCGATGCCCGACATCAAGCACCATCAAGCGCGATGCTCAACATCAAGCGCGATGCCCAACATCAAGCACGATGCCTAGCATCACGCCAGCACTCTCCATCACCACTTCTACCACTTCTCCACCCCTCCGCTCCTTAGCCCTCTGCCTCCCTCCTTATCCCTCCATTCCCGCCCCCTCCTTATCCCTCCATCTCCCACCTCCCTCCATATCCCTCCGTCTCCCTCCCTGCTCCTTATCCCTCCATCCCCTCCTTATCCCTTCGCCTTATCCCTCCACCCCCCGCCCTGCTCCTTATCCCTCCGCCCCCTCCTTATCCCTTCGCCTTATCCCTACGCCCCCCGCCCTACTCCTTATCCCTCCGCCCCCTCCTTATCCCTCCGTCCCCCGCCCTGCTCCTTATCCCTCCACCTCCCCCCTTACTCGACCACTCCACGTAATAATTCAAATGTTTTTTTTTATATATTTTTTTTAATTTTGTTTTTTTGTATTTGATTTGTATTTTTTAAATTTTGTTTGGTTTGTAATTTTTGTTTTTTATATATAGATTTTGTTAATCTTTGTTTTTTTTTTATATAGATTTTTTTAATTTTTTTTTTTTTTTTTATATAGATTTTTTTAAATTTTGTTTTTTTTATTAGATTTGTATTTTTTAATATTTTGTTTGGTTTTTAATTCTTTTTTTATAAATTTTGTTTTTTTATATAGATTTTTTTTTTAATTTTTTAATTTTTTATTAGATTTGTAATTTTTAATAGTTTGTTTGGTTTTTACCTATGGGGATGAAATAGGAAGGAAGATCCATGACACTCTGATGACTCACTATATTAGGGTTCAGAGCGGTAAGGATATTCTTCGATGGGGTTAATGCCTAAGGGAATGTTCACTACCAAGGAAGCCTATACTCTCCAGAATAAACTGCTAAACTGATCAGTTGACAATACATGGAAACATTTGTGGAATGCCAAACTTTGGCCGAAAATCACCCTTTTTCTTTGGTTAATTTTGAAGGGTAAAATCCTAACTTGGGATAATATTTTGAAACATGGTTTTGAAGGTCCATCCTTCTGTGTACTGTGCAGGACTCAGAATGAAACCATAGCGCACCTATTGGATGGTTGTGTTTTCGTGTCTAATCTCTAAGATGAGGGAGCTACTCTTTTTCGCATGACTGATAGAGTTAGGAATGAACTTGCTGAAACAATTAAACTGTGGCGAGACAAACCTTTTCATGGAAGAATTCTCAATAGGATCTGGCAACTCTTCCCAGGGTTTATTATGTGGGAAATCTGGAAGGAACACAACAAAAGGATTTTTACTGGTAAGAGTAATAACTAGAAGACTGTATGGGGAAACATACAACGAGGTATTATTGAAACACTACAACTTACGTTATGGACTGAACAAGATCTGCAAATCCCTGATAGTGAGTTGAGAATTCTTAAAACCTGGAATACCACTAAGCTTCCCTGTCATATTGGTCGTATCCAGTCTAGTTTCCTTTCTATTGATATCCCGATGGTGTGGTCTCGGCCGTTGCAGGGATGGATGATGCTGAATTTTGATGGAGCATATAAAGGTAATCCGGGGATGGCAGGCTATGGTGGGGTTATGCGGGATGATCAGGGCAAGGTCGTGTACAGTTATTTCAAGCACCTGGGTCGTGAAACGAATAATGCTGCAGAATGTGAAGCCATGTTGCATGGTTTGTGCATGGCTACCAGATGTGGCGTGAAATGTTTAATTATGGAGGGAGACTTGAAAATGTTGATTCAGATTGCCACTAAGATTCTTAATGGGGCCCGGGTGGATAAGCTGGCGCAATCGTGGAGGATGGCGTGGAAAGTGACTTGTCTTAGCCAACTCATCCAGTCATTTACCTCTGTCACCTTCCAGCATGTTAGACATAATGCCAACTGTTTGGATGATGTGTTAGCTAATCATGGTGCGTGCGCTCTTCATGGTGGATGGGATGGGAATGCTTTGGATGTTCCGTCGGAATCATGTCGATAGAAGTGTATGACGATCGCTAATAGCGACCGAGGTGATGTGGCACACGAGGATGGTGACAGTAGAGATTGGTTTCTCGATAATCTGGTGGTTTCGACAGATGGTTTTCCGGCAGCCTAGTTTTATGTGCCATAGTTTGGCTTTTCGTAGATCTCTCCCCGTCGTTTATTATCATGCTATTAACTTGGAGCGTGAGAATTTTATGGCAGCATGGTCTCTCACGTATCTGATGGGCCTTATGGAGCAGGAGTCGGAGCGTATGATGAGAGCGGAGGACATGGAGAATTATGAAAGAGGCTGGGTTATTATGATAGACTTAATGAAACAGGGTGGTAGCCTTTGTTTAAATTCTGAGGCCTGGAACGTCTTTCGCACGTGTATTTTCAATTTTGATATTGCTGATATCTTGCCGTGTGTTTGGTTTTCTAATTGGGAAGGGCAGGGTGAAAATTTGGGTATTGAGAATATGTCGTTGAGGGGGAGACCCAACAGGAGGGGGAGATGGGCTCGTAGTCAAATGAGCAATGAGGAAAGGGGTAGTGGTGTTCAGTTTGGTCTCATTAGGGACCAGTGGAATGCGGAAGCTACAACTTTTTTCTATCGATGTTACTTCCCTCAGGAGGTGCAGGTGGTTGCTGATAATGTTGAAGCGGCTCTGTGGAGGAATGTTTGTGCATAGGAGGTGCCTTCTGAGGAAATTGCTCTGTCTGATTGGATCTAGGACCTCGGCAACACAAGGGTCCATATGGAACTCTATAACCGGGCCGTTGCTATGCTTTGGGTCACTAAAACCCTCATTGCCAAGCTGACGGAAACTCATGTGGATATCTTGTTCAGCTCTTAGCGTATGAATCAATTAGAAGAACTGTGTAAGGATCACGCAGATGAATCCAATTGGATTCATATGAAATTAGATGCTATGGCTAGAGATATGGGTATATCCTTTACTGATCACCCCAAAAAAGTGGATAATCCTCGGGAGGTTCACCTCGACGGGCTGATGAAGGAGACTGTGAAGCCGCCAACGGTGATTATTGATGATGAAGCTGGTCCATCAGCTTAGTTCTGTGCCTACTCTGCTTGGGGCTGTTGCTATGTTCTGTTTTGTCTGGCTATGAAATTGTTTCTTCTTGGTTAAGAGCATGTTAGTATTTCAATGTTTCGACGTGTTTTTTGGTTACTGGAAGTAGGTTATTGTCCGATGCCTATTATCACGGCTTTATTTTGTATTCGGGCTGTAGCTGTAGTCTCTTGATTTCGGCCTCGGGTTCTGTAATATTGTTGTGTGCTTTAGGTCAGGTCTTCTAATAATGTTAAGTTCTGCTTTGAAGCTGCTCTATGGCTGGGTTTGGAATTATGTTGTTAAGACTAGTGTTGAGATCTACGGTGGCTACTCTAGCACCTTGGGTTATTGTAATGTAGAAGGATGTAATCTCGCTATCTTTTTAATAGAATGATACTGTTTTTTTGCTTAAAAAAAATAGTTTGTTTGGTTTTTAATTTTTTTTTTAAAGATGTTTTTGGTTTTTTTTTCTATTATTTTAATTGTGTTTTATTGTGTATTTCCTTGTATTTTTTTTAATTGTTTTTTCTTCTAAATATTCATATTTTTTTTTCCAAATATGTTTTTTCTAGATTTTATTAGAGGTTTATTTATTATTTATTTATTTTTAGGAAATGGTTTTGAAACGGTGTAATTACAATCGAAGAGGAAAAAGAGGTGACATTGCTAGCACCTCTTTTGGATTTGAGGCTTGATTTTGGTATTTTTGTTGCAACGATGCTAGTTGTTTATGCCACAATGTCATAAAAGCTGTAATTTTAGGGTTTCGATTGTAACGACACCGCTTGGGTTACCAAAAAGTTGTAATTTTAACCTCAAAACAAAAAAGGTTGATACCAATATCATCACTTTTCGTTTTGGGGTTTTTTTTGTGTGTTTTTGACGTTAAAAAGTGAGTTTTTATGGCTAGAGTTCTTGTTCATAGTATATAGTTCTTGTTTCATAGTATAAGTGGTTACTCGTCATAATACAATAATATCTCTGAATACATGTCGGTAGAGTACAACAATCTGATACAATTGACATGAATAGGAAGTACATAATGAATACATGTCATAGGTGATCATAGCCATAACCATCTACGGTAAGAGACAGTCTCTTGCTGAAAGGAAACAACTGGTGCAAACTGGAGGTACAAACTGCTGATGTCTGAGAGGTGATATCTCAGATGTACAATCACGATCATAAGTAGCATACTGAATGCCACTATCTCCTGGGGTCTTCTACACAAATAATCTACGGTGCAAGTCCCATCAAGTGAATAAAGGTGTTGAGGTCGAACCTGATGTGACATCGTCTGATTACCGGTCAATGAGGTATACCGTTAATAGACGCGAGATAACCCACCAATAATGAAAATGGGAATCAAGGCACAGAGTACAATCATCAAAGTGCAAATAGATGTGTTGAAGTCGAACACTAAGATGAATCCATTGATCAGGGGACATTGATGTATTCCCAAAAATGTCAATGGCGAGAGAACCTACCACTAATGACTGCAAGCCTCAAGGTACTCAACCGACTCTAAGTCTCAATTCCAAAATAAATGAGTTGAAGTCGACGGAACGAAACTCGCTGGAAGGAAGGCATTAAGGCATCCCCCATCAACCAACACGAGGTAACAGTTATGCTGAAAGATTTGGAAGAACTCAGATGAAACGGACTGACTCAATAAGGATGGCCGACATGCAATAGTCAAGAGATTTGAGGAGTGGTTGACTCTGGTTTTAGGACTTCCTTTGAACAAGAGCAAGAGCAGATGGATAGACTCAAGCAGCATAGACTCGACATAACACTATGTGATGCAGGAGGCATCAACAAAGGGCTCCATAATGACTGGAAGCTTAACTAATCGGTGGAGTAAAACTGAGAAACAAGTACGGATCCTAAGGTCCTACTATAGTCCCGAATCATAGTGAATGGAGTGGAATGAATGCTCTGTTCAAAGGCGACACAACAACTACCAACAAAAAGAAGTAAATATTCTCCCATCCGACTTTTTGGAATATTTGATTTTTTTTGGTCTTATTCATATTTGAAAATCTTGAAAAAGAATAAAATTGCTTATAGTACAACAATTGAGGGAACGAGTATCAAATAGCGAGCAGACTAGTCCCAAGCAGTGGAACATACCTATGATCAATGCAAGGAAGCATGTGCGGGATGTAGACACTCGGTGGGGTGTTCCCTCAAGGTCAAAAGGTCATCAAATTGTGAAAGGCAAATGAAAGCTTTGCAAGGCTCGCCAGGGGAAGTGCTCAGGCACCAAGCTAATATTTGAATAAGTGGGAGCCGACACAAGGCTCAAGCGGCAAGCAGGATGATGCAATGCAATCACAACTTGATACAAAATTCGGGGAGTCCTTATGGGAGATGGCTAGCATAAGACAAAGTAGAGTATGAGTCTTTATCGCAAAGTCATGGCGTAACTACGAAGGACTCCCAATCCTAAAGAGAGACAACAAAATGGGCGCCAAAAGGAAAAAAGGGGCTCTAACTAGGGAACCCATGGTCGGATAGGCCCTACCACCAAATAATGACACTTCTATAACAATGTGAAAGCTCCGTGTCGGTTAAGAAGCAGGGTCGCACCTAGGGTTAATGAAAACGGTCAAAAGGTCAAATGCATAATGCATGTGAAAATGACATCTAACCTAGATGCCAGGTGTGAAATATACCTATCGTAGGCACAAAACGGTCAAAAATAAACTCTCGTCGAAGAAATCTATTCAAAATGCTACTCCAAGACATCACATTAGTCCAAAACAGCTTAAAACGGTGAAAAATATAGAAAAGTGGGTTTTGAAAACTATAAATAGTAATAAAAAATTACAATTTACAATTTACCCAAAATAGTGATTTTGGTTAGTTTTCACCTGAAACTTCAGTCACTGATTCTGGGAACTAAGGGCATCTGTTCGTCGAGCTGTCTGGAGCAGGTTAGTCTTATCATCGTCCTCTTTCATTTGGTATTTTTTATTTCAATTTTCAGTGGTCAGATATGTGTGTGGCCTTATTTTGGTGGAAGGTAGACAAGAGTTCAGTGCCAGTATCGTAGCGAACCGAAAACTGTAAATGATCTAGGAAAACCAAGGCTATCTCATTGAAACCCTTGTACGTGCCCCCAGGAAACTCGACATACCACTTCGCGGCTGCCCCCATGAAGGTGCGTCTAAATAGTCTCAAACAAACGGAATCATGATTTAACGAGTTTGATGAGCACCAAAGGTGAAAAGTCATAACATGATCACTCGGATCCTCACCACCTTTCTCCTCAAAACTTGGGAATGTCCGAAGGGAGCTTGGTAGGGACTGGAGGCCAAGTAGGATTGTGACACACTGAATCATTTGTGAGCTTCAAAATATCCAGAAGATTCAATCGAGCAAGGAACGGAAGCTGCGGTTGTAAAGCTTGATTATAATCTCCCATAAAAGGTTGATTATACGGACCTGAAGGATAAGATGGACCATAACCATGACCATAAGGCTGATAAAATCCTCCAACCTGACCCGTGTGAGGGTAAGCAGGTATATGTGTATTATGAGCACCATAATGAGGTGGGTTGTAATGAGGGCCAGAACCGACTATATTATAGTAAGGGTTACCACCATAATTATGGGGCATATAAGTATTACTCATAGCGAGAACCGTGTTGTAATGACCATAATTGTTAAGTATGTTCCCTCCCCCTACATAAGTACTATTAGCAGCAAGAGAATTCGTATTGTGACCATAAGTGTAAGATACTTTCCCACCCCCTACATGAGTGTTACTAGTTTCAGGAGCAGACGTAAAAGTATACAGTATGTATCCACTCCCGGTATAAGGAGGATTATTAACATTAGCGAATGTGGTCCTGGGTTGATATGTAGAGGCATGTATCGTACTGTGGAATGTGAGTCGTATTGCAAACAGTATTCCCACTAGGAGGGGTAGTCCTAGGAGGCGGCCTTCCTCCAAAATTTGGAATGTTTGAAGGGATATGGCCAGTCCCCGTAGTATGTGTGTGAGTAGAAAATGTGGTACCCCCAGTGAGGGTAGTGCCCCCAGTGGGTGCAGTGTTGCCAGCACCATGACTAGTGTTAGCATGACTACCAAACATAGTGGAGGTATTAACTGTGTTGTAATTAGGCACACCATAAGAGAATGCGGTAGCGTTCGTAGTGGTCGCAGGGCCTGTGTTAACATGCAAATTCGACATCCCATATAGGAAATTATGTGGATTCAAAGGATTGAAAGGGTCGTCCTCGGGTGGATTTGATCCAAACAGAAGAGGTTGAGTCTCTGGTTGTAATGGATCTCCCCCCCATTCTTCTCTAGGAGTAGGAGGAGCAGAAGCATCTTTGACTCTACCTGACAGAGTCGTAGGGATTTCTCCCATGCCAAAATGAGCAATGATAATGTCAGTGTGAAGCGCTTCAAAAGAATCAAAAGAATCGGAGAGGGCCTTTTGGCGTCCCCTATGAACACGACGTGTAACTTTGGAGGCCGGTAAACCAGCCAACCGACGAGACTGACGAAGAGTTGGACCTCATGCCATGATACCTCCGAAGAGTCAATAAACCAAAGCATCCCCTAATGACCAAAATAACGATCAAAGAGCACACACCTAAAGAAACTACAACCAAATGCACACAAACAAGACTGGCTCAAGGGACCTCCTGACACTACAGCTGGTATGTCTTGCCTAGGAGAGGCTTCAAACTCTTAAACTATAATTGGAGGTAACATAATTAGTTATAAGGGTTCCCAGACTTCATTGCGTGCACAGGGCCAAATCCCTATACAACAGGAAACTATGCTTCCCAACCCCTATCTGACTCAGGACAACCGCAGTATAACCCTACGAATGCCCTATGCGATACCTAGGTAAGGCAACTAAGGTCACCACAATATAACCAATGCTTAGGAGGATAGTCGCAGGTGGGATCCGTCATATGGGAAAGGTAGCTAAGCACGAAACTCAAGAGGGTCAAATCCCCCAAGAGTCCCCGTACACGAACAAATCCTGGAAATGTCTCCCACGTTCAGCTAGTATCGGAGGGCTATCTCCGCAACCAACCTCCTGTGACCTCATTCTTAACTCTGGTCTGATTAGAGCTTCTTGAGAACACTAATGTATATTATGGAATTCATTACTCCCTGGCCAGACACATAATGTTTCGTCTAGTAGTCTTGAATTGTTAACTCACAATTATATATTCCAAGACTCTAAACCTATTCTAGTTGGTGTACCCTATAAAATAAAAATCATTCTAAACAATTTTAAGATTAAGTGTTGATTTTAAATGGCTGTAATTACTCAAAGGATATGGTCGTGAAACTAATGATGTATAAGACTCAATAGTATGCACAATCGAAAAACTCTAGACTCATCTATCCAATAAAAACAATGCCACTAAAATGATAATCAATCCAACGGTTCGAAATAAAATGCAACTCTTTTAAAATTCAAATGCACAAGCAGATCCTAGATGAAAGCACAAGCACTCAAATGCAACATGCAATATAGAAAGCAAATATTTTTGTATTTTCTCTTATAATGGAAAGGAAAATGCAAAACTATGTTTTTGTATTTTTTCAATATAATAAAATGAAAAAAATGCAAGCGAAATCTACCTATTCTGTTAAAGAAATGTAGAGCAGATCACTAAGACAACCCAACAAATCCCAAACAGTGAGACTCAGCCAATGTAATGAGCTAGATAATAAAAAAATGGTGATAAACAAACAAGGCTCAAAACAAAGAGAAAAAGGAGTTTCTGGTCACAAACAGGGCATGGAACAGTCAGGAATTAGGCCAATTAAGACTCAAGAACACTCAAAACCAACCCAGCAACAATCCAAGACCATAAATCAATCAATCCCAGAGTTGTATGCAACTGTACAAAGGAAAAATGCGGGTAGACGCGGGCTGCAGTGCAGACAAAAGCGGGTAGACGCGAGCAAAACTAAGTTGACCCGCGTACAGGGAAAAGCAAATGAGCAAACAAGAAGTCCAATAACCCAAAAAAAACTTGTTTTCTATAGTAGATTCCAATGGCCAATCAATGACACATAAGCACAACACACAACAACTCTAAATAAGGACAAATGCCTAAAAATCCCCAAAAATGGATGTTTTCCCTAGCGGAGTCGCCATTTCTGTTACAGAGAAAACTTCATATGGCTTCGGGGTAGACCACAACAGACAGCTGAATACCAGAAAATGACTCAATTCCCAATACAATGCTATATAAATGACAATGCTAAGATAATGGAGAAAAGACCAACCTTCAACCCGATGTTCAAAGTAGATCCCCCTTGAGCTTTTAACCTCTACACTTGAACCTGCAGATTAGTCTCAATAACAAGTACAAGCAAGTGCATATAACATGTGAAAGACATTAGCATAATCAATATTATGATCCATGATATCATAAGCAAATATAACCCAATGTAATTTAACAATATTCACAACACCAATTGGACGAGAAAATGAGTATTTCCATTAATGAATAACAAGAAGTACAATATACGACCTCTTGCCGACAACCAATCTGAACCAAGAACTGGGTTTCTCCACTTGTGCCTCCACCACTTCAATCCTTCATGTAATGGAAAACTCAAACTATATAAGGAATTCACAACAACAAGGATCAATGAGTGTAGACTCAAGTCACGAAAAAAATCCACTAGAGTTATCTTGCACTCTCTTTCTCCTTCCTTCCATATGCCATAAGAGCTCGATATATAGCCTTCCAAAGGTAAGTGAAAGGACACATCGAGGCATTTCGGGGTATATGGGGGGACAAAGGTCATACTAAGACCGCTTTTTGGGAGTAAAAAGTAATTTTATAATGATTTTTACCATTTTACTTGGTACCTGCGGGCTATAGTGGAATGGCTTGCGTGTACGCTGGCTATAGTGGAACAACTAGCGTACAGGAACAAAAATAGGGAAAAATGTATTCCCGGAGGATAAAATGATGAATCTGAGTCAGAGGAATGGATCCTGAAGGCCAATCAATGCTGATGCTCACAAGGTGGAAAATTATGCTGTAACACATATTTCAACAAAAGAAGGGTTCTTTCAGTTTTCTAAAAAATTAAAATAAGTGATTAGCATAGAAATAAGATTATATAACCAAATAATATAATTCACGGTAACTGTAAGTTGAAATTGTCACTGGTTTACATGTTCTATGGCTGGCCCTTTTCCACAATCATCCTGCCACATTATAATATAATTAGAACCGCGAAATATTTACAAAATTGTTGAAGATAAAAAAAAATATTGCCAAACAATTAAAATTATACATACTAATAATAAATTTCATAGTAAATGTAAATTAAAATTGTTGATTGTTTACCGGTTCTGGGGATTTTTCTTTTCCTTGATCATCCTACGTCATTATAACATAATTGCAACCGCATAATTACAACCGCGAAATATATAAAAAATTAGTAAAGATAACAAAAAAACTGATCGCCACAAATATAAAATTATATAGACAAATAGTAAAATCCATGTTAAATGAAAAACAAAATTGTTAATTGTTTAGTTGTTATGAGGCAATTCCTTTCCCATGATCAACCTGCCACAATACAATGAAATTAGAACCACGAAATATTTAATACATTATTTAAGAAAAAAAATATAATTCAATAAGTTTATGTTGCTTAAATAGGTGTTGCATAAGTACCCGCACAATATTATTCGATGTATCTACTCGATTCAAATGGTAATCCACTAGTAACTCTTCCCCAGGGTCTATCTTTTTTATTGCGCACACAACTACCCGATTTCCTTCGCCTACCTCAAATAGGAAATTTGGTTGCTTGTTTGTTGTTCCAGGTCGTGTGCTATTTATAAACCCTATGATATTGCTGAAAGCTTTAGGCCTTCCATCAATATAGATATTCTCCCCTTCTTTTTATGGTTGTCTTTTACATGTATATAATTTGCGGCGAGTGAACATCTCCACATACTTCACATGTACCAGACCAACATAATCCAACCATTGTAGTCATAACATGGTCCAACATAGTCCATCAATTCAACCACTATGTTGTATTTTACAGTTATTCCATCCATGGAAAATATCCCCAGGCCATGTAGTATGGATGGTGCAATGAGATACATCAGATTGTCGACACTGAAGCTAGTGTTCAATGGAGGCAATTCCTTAGGTACCCATTGTTTCACCAAATGTTGATACCTAAGTGGCACCTCGATGTCTACTATGCAGCATGATTATCCTTCGGAAAGAAAAAATTACATACGTCTACAAAATTTTCTTTTGACCTTTTCACCTCTGGTCGTTCTTCACCTATCAAATCTACTAGATGCAGATGCATTTCCTTTTGTTTGTCCTGAGCTTCCCTCACTCGACAAAGAAATATCTGACAGGTACCTATTTGGTTCTACCTTCAGTCGATCAAATCAAATATATAGTTAGCTCAAATTCAAATAAAGGCATATCAATGAAATATAATTAAACATCAAGAAATGTAATATTGTGTCTATCCTTTGACTTTTCAACTTCAGTACTCTAGGTCTCCTTAAACCCATGTACCTTTAACAAATGCAATTCATCTTTGATGTTGATTTAATTAGTCTTTGAAATTGATGAATAATTGGATCCATGCCCTCTCAAGGAATATTGTCGAGGAATATGGGGGTGCAACATTTAGTGTCCCGAGAAGGAATAAGGGTTAACCTCAATATGTTCATCTCTATGGATTTCAAAAACTTCTTGGGGGGTCACCTTAAAACCATGTCTTCAAATGACACCATTTTTTGTCTACTTGTAGTTTTGGGCAACACTTAAATTGATATTATTCCAATGATGGTTAATTTCTCAATTATTCCTACAATTATTCAACCATGATTAATGTCTTAAGGTATCAATTATCCTTGCAATTATTCTAGTGCTATCAATATGCACCCCACAACATAGCAATTAATGTTGTATAAGATATTATCTCATGTAGCCAATGACAAACCCAAATACTTACTTTGTTTTTTAATTCCAATATTGCTACTTGGAAAACATAATTGATGTTTGTCATTATGTGGTAGGGTCAGTGCCCAACTTCTTTCTTGCCTAGGTACAAATATGTCAACTTACTAGTGGGACGTATAGTCTTGTTCATGTGAACCTACAAAAGTAGGGCTAGAAGTATCATGTGGATATCTATGCATAATGGAAGATACCCCACCATAGTGTTATAGAAGTTGTTGGAGGTGTTAAATGTCTATTTTAAGCTTCCTTTTCTACAAGTTGATCCACAAGAACATGATGGAACCCATTTGAGTGTTGATAAAATTGAGTTAAAAGGAACATCAATGTGTATCTTCCAAAGACAAAAAAATCAACTCTAAGTAAGCATCTAAGTAGAGTGGACTCAACAACTTAGGAGCATTGGTTGTGTAACAAGGTGAGATTCTAGGTAATGGAGGGAAGGATATATCATTGACATAACCACTCAGCCCAATGAGACTTGGAAAAAGGGAAAAACCAAAGCATATGCTTAAAGGTTTCAACTCACACACACTACGGGTAACATAGATTCTACAAACTTAATGACGAGTATATATTTCATGTCCCCAATCCCCTCAATGCCCATTTAAGTGATGGGGGAACACGCCTGATAATTTTTTTCCAAAACTTATCTGCAACTCTACCAATTCACACAACTGCAATGGCTTCGGTCTGCAATTCGCAATGCGGGATTCGAAATTCAGAACACCAATTACATAGTGTTGAAGAAAAACTTCCTGACTTACGCAATCCTCAATCGGTAATGCAGGATTTGGAAATAGGAATGCCAATTACGTGGCATTGAAGAACACCTTCCCGACTTCCGCAATCCACAATCCTCAATGCGGGATTCAAATATCATAATGCCAATTAGGCGGCGTCGAAGAAAACCTTCCCGACTTCCAAAATTTGCAATCTGCAATGTGGGATTCGAAAATCAGAATGCCAATTACACAACGTCGAAGAACACCTTCCCGACTTCCGCAATCCGCAATCTGCAATGTGGGATTCAAAAATTGGAACGCCAATTACGCGGCGTCGAAGAACACCTTCCCGAATTCCGCAATCCGTAATGTAGGATTAGGAAATCAGAACGTCAATTATGTGGCGTCAAATAAAACCTTCCCGAATTCCACAATACGTAATGCGGGATTCAGAAATCGGAACGCCAATACCCAATCCAGGAAATTTACTCTTCTGACTTCCGCAATCCACAATCCGCATTGCGGAACTCAGAAATAGGAACCACCATTTCACAACTTTGGAAAATTTGTTCTTCCGACTTGCACAATCCGAAATCCACGTTGCGAGAGTCAGAAGTCGGAACAACCATGCATAAATCCATAGAATAACCCTTCTGACTTCTGCAATTCGTAATCCGCATTGTGGGTTCGAAAAGTCGGAATCCCAACTGCACAACTTCTCCAGCTCATAACTTCTTCATTATTAGACCAATTTGGGAAACTCGGTACCATTGTAAATCTCTTAAAGAGATATATGCAACTGTGTGGACCCATTCCACACCTGCGTACTCTGACCTTTCCTCCTTTCAAACCAAAAATATGCCCCTAAGTCCATCAAACCTCCTTACCCCACTGTCAAAAGCTCTGGAATCACCTTGCCAAGGCCCCTCTCTTCATCTAATCACAGAGTGGGAATGAACACATCAAGGGGTTTCCTAATTCATTCTCCAAGTTCATTTGATGAAGTAAAAACCTACTAAGGATGTGTGCCATGCATAATATACATACATAGTGGAGCTAGATGTAATGAATGCATCTACAACATACAGGTTAACAACATATTTAACATAAGAAAAATGATGAAACAAGCAACCAATACACCAGCCTCATGCTCAGGCTTATACACAGAATTCCTATTTGTTAATTACATATTCTCATTCCATTCAATTAACTTGAAATGGAAAAGGAACACAACATAGGAATTAGTATCATTTGAAACCACAAGAACACTTATCTTATAAGATGAGTAGTCCAAGCAACTGGCTATGTGAGAGAAATGTTCCACCCAACCATAGGTCTCTTTCCAGCTTATACTCTTTCAGCTGAGAGACCACCCCTGAGTTGGGCTATGTATCCACTAAGGAGGGATAAACAGGTTCACTCACAGCCATGGCTTCTCACAAACACACATGCTAAGCCAACATATAGGTGGGTTTATAAAGCATTCAAGGAACAATAGAGGAGGATTCTAATCCAGTGAGCTCAACCATAGAGATACAAGCCTCTCAATTCACACTTAGATAGTCTTGGCACCCACAACACCTACCACACCCAACACAAGGAAGTATTCCCTTCATTGCTGCATATTCCCTTAGGACATACCTTCCCTCAAGTGCTCTTCAGGGTTGGCATAGAAAGGTCCAAGCTGTTGGATCCTTGATACTTTATCCTTCACTGGGTTTATCAAGAAACCCTACCTTCTATTATATTCTTCTCTGTCATTTCGACTTGGGTTTTCTCAAATTCTATGGCCAAAACAACTCTATCCCGCAGCTGGGTTCTCGACCACCAAGACAGGGTTTTTTGAACATTTCACATGCTGCAAATTTCCCTAGGGTTAAGGTCGATGAGTCCCCTACTGAATTAAGCTTCCCACATGAATTTCTGCGCAAGTTCGGCACTCAAAAAGTCAGGGTTTTTACCGAATCATGGTTTCCTTTCTTCCCCACTGCTTGGCTCTCTATTCTATGTGTTCCAAAATCTGGTTGCTTCTTCCTAATGGAATGGGGGTCAAGGAATACAAATTCCCAGGGGTAGGGTGGTGCATGGGTCAAGGAAAATAGAGCCCCATACCCTTCCATCCGAAAAATTGGTGTTTCCCACACTCCATCCATTTCATCAACAGTTTCTTCAACCACCTTCTGCAACAGAATTAATGTCAACAAGGAAGGTCAAATGGGTTCTAAGGGTGACATTTGGTAGTCTATGGTCCAATCCCACAACCCCCTCACCTCTCCCTAGTGGATACACATGGCCCTCTCTTATTAGTTTCCTCCATAGCCAGTTTTGTTGGTATTTTTATTGCAATGTTAACATTTACATCATTTACAATGTGTCATGGCTTGATGGAACATGGATAACATAATATAAATGACTTTCCTTTACATAAAAACCTTGCATCCACTTGCTGGGCCTTGTCCTTGAGATCCACGCTAGGAAAACATAGATCACATGTATACAATTTTTACATTGAAATCCAAACATGTTCTAAGGGTCAAAATGGGGACATTACATTTCCCTCCCTCTTAGAACAAAACCATCCTCAGTGTTCTCAAAACTGAACAAAAATGGGAATGCCTCTCTCATGGACTCGTCCAGCTCCCATGTATCCTCATCGGGACTAAGGTGCTTCCATTGCACCTTCACCTATCTGATAGCTTGGTTCCAAAGCAATGTGACCTTCTTGTCGAGGATGCGCATAGGCTCCACTTGGAAATCTCCCTCGGGTTCCACCTATATCACATTCCAATCAATTATGTGATTAGGATCATGTACAAATTTCTTAAGTAAGGAAACATGGAAAACATTATAAGCTCTCATGTTAGTAGATAATGCAATCCTATATGCAACTGGTCCTATCCTATCAAGGACTTCAAATGGCCCACAATATCTTGGTGCCAACTTGGCACAAATCCCCAACTTTAGGGAACTTTTCCTTGGTTTCACTCTCAAATAGACACGATCTCCAATTTCAAATTTCTTATGCACTCTTTTCAAATCTTCATAACCCTTCTTCCTGTCTTGAGCTGCCTTTAAATTCTGCCTAATTTTGACAATTTCATGTTCCATTTCCTTGATCATCTATGGTCCAAGCATTACCATGTTCATCGGACTATCCCAGCTCATTGGAGTTCTGCATCCCTTTCCATACAATACTTCAAAAGGACTCATCCCCAATGACGCTCGATTTCCATTATTGTATGCAAATTCTACCAAGTGTAAGTACTCCTCCCACTTGGATGGTTTTTCCATCACATACATCCTCATCATGTCTTCAAGAACCTGATTCAACCTCTCAGTTTGACCATCTGTTTGAGGATGATATGTTGTACTAAAATTTAGCTGAGTTCCCAATTCCTAAAATAGCCCCTTCCAAAAATTGGATGTGAAATTTACATCTCGTTCTGAAACTATTTCTTTGGGAAATCCATGCAATCTGAATATCTCTTTCATGAAAATGTTGGCTATGTCAGTTTCCTTATGAGTGGACTTGACTGGAATAAAGTGAGCTACCTTTGATATCTTGTCCACCACTACCATAATTGAATCATGCTTCCTCATTGTCATTGGTAAACGTATTATAAAATCCATATAAATCACTTCCCACTTCCATTATGGAATGGGAAAAGGCCGCAATAATCCTGCTGGATGTTGATGTTCTACCTTGACTTGTTGGCATTTTTGACACCTAACAATGTATTCTGCTATGTCCTTCTTCATCCCATGCCAAAAGTACTGATTTCTTGTTGTTTTTATTGTATTTTGATATCCTGGATGTCCAGAGTAGGGAATTTGATGTATTTCATCCATCACTAGCTTCCTTAAATCCACACAATCTGGAATATACAGTCTAGTACCCTGATACAGGAGAATATCATCTTCACCAATTTGATATCATGCACACCTTTCATATGTATTTCCCTACTGCAAATTGTCTTTAATATGAAGGTAAGTTCCATCACTGGTTTGGGCTTCAAGAACTCTTTCCTTCAAATCTGATCTGCACATACTTAATGCTGCAACATGAAACTTTCTACTGAGAGCATCTGCAACCTTATTCTCTTTCCCTTTCACATGCTTAATTTCAAAATCAAATTCACAGAGAAATTCCATCCATCTTGCTTGCCTAGCATTCAAGTTTGGCTGGTCAAACATATACTTCAAGCTCATGTGGTCTGTCCTAAGCTCAAAACTTCTTCCCAACAAATAATGTATCCACATATTGAGAGCATGTACTATGGCTGCTTATTCTAAATCATGTGTGGCATACTTCTTGCATGAGCACTCCACCTAGCCCTTCAATGCAAGCATTTGTGCACACTACAAAATCATTCCTTGGATCTGCAATATTCAAAATAGGAGCGTTGGTAAGCAACTTCTTCAACTGCTGAAAGCTTCTCTCACATTTTTCAGACCATAAAAACTTAATATTCTTCCTCTGCAATGTTGTAATTGGGTGAGCTATCTTGGAGAATCCTTCAATGAACCTTCTATAATAGCCTGCAAGACGGATAAAATATCTAACATCTGAAACATTCATGGGAGTAGGCCAATCCATTATGGCTTCAATATTTTCTGGATCCACCGCAATTCCTTCTTCTGAGATGACATGACCCAAATACTGTACCTTACTTTGGCAGAAATCACACTTGCTCAGCTTTGCATACAGTTGGTGTTCTCTAAGAAATTGAAACACCATTCTTAGATGCTCATCATGCTCATCTTCATTCCTTGAATAAACAAGAATTCCATCTAACAACATTATCACAAACTTATCCAAATACTTGCTGAAGATGCTATTCATGAGACACATGAATGTAGCAGGTGCATTGGTAAGACCAAATGACACCACTGTGAACTCATAATGACCATATCTTGTCCTGAAAGTTGTCTTGTGAATGTATTCTTCCTTTATCCGCACTTGATGATAGCCAGACCTTAAGTGAATCTTTGAAAACTCTCTAGCTTCCTTCATTTGATCAAACAAATCGTCAATTCTTGGAAATGGATACTTATTCTTGATTGTTACTTTATTGAGCTGTCTATAATCAATACACAACCTTAAAGTCCCATCCTTTTTCTTGAAAAATAACACTAGTTCTCCCCAAGGATATACACTAGGCCTGATATACTTCTTGTCCATTAATTCCTGTAGCTTCATCTTTAACTCTACCAATTCTGGTGTGCTCATTCTACGAGGAGCTTTGGAAATTGGTACTGCTCCTGGAACAAGATCAATGGTAAAATCAATATCTCTCTTAGGTGGCAGCCCGGGCACTTCATCTGGAAACACATCTTGGAACTCTTGCAACAATTGGAAGTCTTCTAACCTTGGTCCTTGGTTCTCAGATGAATCTGATATGTGAACTGCATATAATTGGAAACCCTTCTTATAAAACTTTTTCAACTTTAGGGCTGAAATATGTCTTACTGAAACTTGCTTGGAGATTCCCTTTACCAATTTAGGTCTTCCCTCTTCATCAATGCATTCAAGTGCCTTTTCATAGAAATCTAACTTGACTCTATGCCTTTCCAACCAATCCATGCCAATTAGAGCATTATAAGATCCTAATGGTAGGACATTCAGATTTACATGTGTGAGGAGTCCATTCAAATCCATGGGGCACTCTATCACCACTTCACTTACTTTTATCTTGGTCCCTATGGATAACTAAACTAGCCAAGACTCATTGTGCTTAAATTTTCTAAGAGAACAACCTTGAACCACTTCTAGAGAAACATAACTACGAGTAGATCCTAGGTCAATCAAAACAGAAATGGATTGCTTAGAAATATTACCTTCAACCTCCACCACTATTGATTGATGGTCTGCTTGATGATTATCCAATTCTACATAGATTCGAGGTGTTTCCCTTTCCATATCCTCCGCTATAGATGCTCCTTCTAGGTTGTGAAAAATTCTGGGATTCTTCCTCTGATGTGGGCACTCTCTAAGCACGTGGTTTCCTCCACATTCCTAACACTAAAGTGGTCCTTTTGGTGCTCTTTCTTCTACAACTGCTGGTTTGTTTCCACTTCTTGCTTGTTGGCCCTGTGGAAAATATCTTGGATGAATTGTGAATGGTGGCTTAAATCCACTTTTCCTTTGTTCAAACCTCCCATTTGGATTTCCTTTCCATGTTGGGTGGACCTATGATTTACTTTTGCTCTGCTCATAGCAATGCACTACCATCCTAATGGCTTCATCAAGACTTGGTGGATCAACAAAATCAATCCTATATCTGAAATTCTAAGGTATAATTCCAAGGAAACACTGGGTCTTAACCCTCTCATCCTTTATATAGCCGACATACCTCAGCAATTCCAAAAACTTATGGACATTCTCATCCATATATTTTTTTCCCAACCTGAGTTCATTGAACTCTTTCCTCTTGTTGTCATAATACCTAGTTGATAGGTATTTTTCCTTGAAATACCAAAACTCTCCCAGTTGATCCTTCTTTCACTAATTCCTTTCACTTGCATGAGGTGCTCCCACCAGATTGAAGCTCTGCCACTTAGATTGTAAATGGAAATCCTGGCCTTTTCATTTCTCGAGTAGTCATGGATCCTAAAGTATTTATTCATCCCAAGAAGCCATGCCTCTACCTCTTGGCCAATATTACTTCTCCATCAAATGTGGGAGGCCTTGCCTTCCTAAATTCTCCTTGTGGCATTCCTTTGGATTTCCTTATCCCTTCAAATCCGTTAGAAGTATGCCTCAGGCTTCTTTGAGAGCCTCTTGAGTCACACGACCTGCTAGAAGAAGATATCCAGGAGGGCGTGCTACACATTTTTCTCACCGGACTCTTCATTGGGCTTGGATTTCTCTTCCTAGAATGCCCTCTAGAGCGAATTTATGCACCCCTTCCTTCTTTACCTACATTGCTTGGGTTGGACCCGAGGTTTACCCTCCATTGCATATTAGTGAGGCTCTGCAAAATAGCAGCATTGAGCTGATTCTGTTCTTCTTGATCCTTCATCAACCTTTCATTGAAGCTTACCATGGTTTCAACCAAGTTTTGAGGGGTTATTTTTTCCCTTCCGCATGATCTGTTTGCACGTTTTCTCCTAGCACGTCTTCATCGTGCTCGTAAGGATCCTGATCATCATTCATGGTTACCATTTTCCTTTGGAGGTTTCTTTCCCCTTTCCTGTTGCTCTCTGCTACACTATTCAAATTCTATCAGGTGCAAGCACTATGCATCATGGAGGCGTTTATTAGACATCATAAGAACACATATAAAACATAGAACATCCATTTTTGATAGATATAAATTCATGGAGTAATTTGTTGGAATATTCTCACCATCATCATTTGTATTTGCATGCATGCAGTCATCAGTATGGTAGCCTCCCAACACCTAGTCCTTATTTTTGGGCCCCCTAGAGCCTGTTTCTGCTCATTATTATCCCTCCTAGCCACTAATGCGCCCTTGTTTCCATCACTGGAGTACAACTGCACCCTCTTCCACTGATTTAGGAGATCGATCAATCAGTTCCATGATTTTGGGATCAATTCCTTGATTTGAGGACTGATTAATCAGTTAACGGACTGTAGCTCTTAGATTGACTGCTACGGAGACTAGAGTAGCCCTACTTGACCAATGACAGCTAGTATGCGCCCTCCTTGGAGTCTCCTTCCCTATATTTTTGCTCACATGCATCAATTAGACTTAGTTAGACTCACATTGACTATTCTTTGACTATCGATTGCCACTACACCTGATTGGGAGATGGTTCCAATGTAGTCCAAGCCATGCCTTGAGGTGAATTCGAATCACCTTGGATGATATCAAATTCATTCTATTGTACTCTCATTTTTTTTCCAACTTACAGTTGATGAATGTAACAACAATATTTTACCACATTCTTTGAGTTTCATGTGTGAATTTTGATCATGTTCTGTCTATTCTTCTATGCAATTATTTGAGTGAAATTGTGAGGTTTGTTCAAGCTAAAATGATATCCACATGTGGAATTTCACATGGTATCAGATCCTATTACAACTATTCGAATTGCAGCAGTTGCAACAGTTTATTAAACAACTATTTTTCAGCAGAGCACAAGAAGCCTTTGTGTTTCCACAACAAATCCTAGTGCCATTGCATTGAATTCAATGGAGAAATCCAGTGGGGTCTATCCAACTGTGAAGGATCCAGATAAAAGTTCTCACTGTCCTATGCATTTTTTCTTTAGATTATGCAACAAACCTCTAGGAAAATTTCATTATTTTTGCAGGTTAATTCCATCTTCAAAATCCCATTCAGTAACTACTATGGATCTCAAACTCACCTCCTTCAACTATTTTGAATGGAAAGCGAAAATGGACATATTCATGAAGAGCAAAAGTCTCTCCAAAGTGTTGAATGGGACAACAGTCGAACCCACTGGTGCTACCGAGAAATCCAAATATCTTGATATACTTGATGAAGCAGTTGGACTGCTACTCCTCATCATTTCTGATGATCTACACTTTCATGTCATTGGTTTGAATACTCCCAAGGAGGTTTGGACCAAGCTCTAAACTCTATTTGGGAAAAAGGATGATTTGAAAGGGAAACAACTGGAAAATGAGTTAATCTCTCTGAGCCCCAGCAGTTTTGACTCTATCAATGAGTTCTTCACAAGGTTCAAAAACTTGGTTTCACAGTTAAAGTCATATAGAATTGAGAAAGAAGACAAGCAGCTTATCCTTGCCATTCTGTAAAAATTGGGTTCTGATTACTCAGTTTTTGTCTCCACCATCCAATCAATGAAGCTATCCATTCCAAATTGGAAAATTCCCACTCTTGAAGCCTTCATCAAGTCTCTCTCAAAATAGCAAGACAAACTAGTGCAAATGGGAGTGATCAAACCAAGGATGGATTCAGCTCTTGCAACTGCAGAAGGGAAGAATGCGAATGGAAGAGGGAAGCAAAAAGGTAAAGAAAAGAAGTCGAATGAGTAGAATCCAAGAGATGCTCCCTATTAGTCAGAAGGGGATTCAAATTCTAAGAAAGGAAAGCAAGGTCAAAAGGAGAAGACCAAATGTCCCTACTGTAACAGAGGATTCCATCCTGAGAATGCTTGCATGAAGAAGATAATAGATCTAATGGCCTAGCTACTTGAGAAAAACAACCTCCTAGTACCTGCAGGTGCTAGAAGGAAAGAAGCTGATCCCAGATTTAAGGACAAGGAGAGGTTCCATGCACTCATGGCTGATACTTCAAATGATTCCTACTTCATCATTGATTCTGGAGCATCCAAGCACATGTCTTCTTGCAATAATCTATTCTCTTATTTCGAATCTACAGTTGGACCTTCAATATTGATGGAAAATGATTCTAAAGTCTCATCTAAGGGGATTGAAAGGATCAATCTTGAGCATGGGTACTTCAATGATGTACTCTATGTTCCTACTCTTGCAACAAATCTTCTTTCTGTATACCGAATGACTCATACAGGAGTACCCAAGAAGGTCATCTTCACTCCTAATGAATTCGAAATACAAGAGATCTCAATTGGAAACATCATTACAAAAGGTATTGCTGATCATCATTTGAAACTCTATGAGGTTTCTCACTTCCTACCTTACTCAAAACAGAGTGTACTTATCACACATGAAAATGAAGAGAGTAGACTTTGGCATGAGAGATTTGGGCACCTCAACTACAAGTACTTGCAAGACATGCACAATCAGAAAATGGTTGAAGGACTACCCAACATCAAATTTGCTAGAGGCACCTGTAAAATTTGCTTGATTGACAAGCATCCAGAGCATAAGGTTGAGAAAGGGAAGGCTCACAATAACACTTCAGGAAGTAAAAAAGAGAGAATGCTAGATCCAAATCCATAAGAACCTGAAGATATAGAACCTAAAGATCCAATTCGTCTTGCTAGATGGGATACCACCACTCCTGTATCCACAAATGATCTTGTTGGAGATTCACTAGATCTAAGAAAAACTAGATATGATTTCCAAGATGCAAGGATTGTACTCTCTCACACAAATCCATTTCTTGCTGAGAGATGCTTTCTTATGATTGGATTAGAGCCAAAAACCTTCTTTGAGGCCTCCCAAGATCCGATATGGATAACAGCTATGGATGAAGAGTATCAATCTCTTCAAAGAAATGAGACTTTGGAGCTTATTTCTCTCCCTCATGGGAGGAAGCTTGTTCAATGCAAGTGGGTATACAGAACAAAGATGGACTTAGATGGGGTCACAAGAAAGTACAAGGCTCGTTTGGTTGCAAAGGGTTTCTCCCAAGTTCACGGGATTGACTATTTTGAGACATTCACTCTTGTTACTAAGATGGATTCCATCCATCTTGTTCTTGCTCTTGCTGCATCCAAGCACTAGGAAGTGCATCACATGGATGTCAAGCATGCATTTATTCATGGAGATCTAGAGGAGGAGATCTACATGAGGCAACCTAAAAGGTATATTGATGATCCTTAACTAGTGGGAAAACTGAGGAAGTCCTTGTATGGGCTCAAGCAAGCTCCTCGAGCTCGGTATGAAAAGATGGACTCCTTCTTACTATCACAAGATTTTAAGAGGTGAAAATCTGATTCGAATGTTTATATGAGACATGATGTTAACTCTCTACTACTTATTGTTCTTTATGTTGATTATTTGTTGATTACATGGAGCAACTCTTCATGCATCAGATCTATCAAAACAACTTTGCACAACTCCTTCTCTATGTCAGATCTGGGGACCGCTAAAGCAGTTTCTTGGTCTTGAAGTCACTTAGAGTGACTCGGGAATCAAGGTTGCACAGTCCAAATATGCATCAGATATACTTAACAAGTTTCATATGAGCGAATGCAAACAAGCATCATTTCCTTTTATTTCAGGTATCGACCTTAAGGATGGTTCTTCCACACCTTTGGTGGATAGTACCTTGTATCGACAGTTGATTGGGAGTCTGTTGTTTCTTACACACACGCGCGCTGATCTATCCTATGTAGTCAGTGTTGTCTCCAGGTACATGCAGGAGCCTCATGAGCTTCATTGTAATGCAACAAAGAGGATCTTGCATTATGTGCAAGGGACAAAGACCCATGGTCTTCACTGTGTAGCTGAGTCTCCTTTGAACCTAGCCGGGTATACAAATTCAGATTGGGCTGGAGACACCTCAGATCAAAAGTCTACATCCGGTTTGGTTTTCATGATTGGATCTGGACAGATCTGTTGGTCGAGCAAAAAACAGACTGCTTTAGCTCTTTCTTCAGCTGAGGCCGAGTATAGAGGTGCAATGAATGCAATGACATGGTGATTTGGTTGCAGGGCATATTGTCATAGTTTGGGATTCGCTTCAGTACTCCACCAGTCATCTATTGTGACAATTAGAGTGCTATCAGGATTTCTACAGATCCGATTATGAGACAGAGAACCAAACATATTGAGATATACATGCATTACATCCAAAGATTGGTGCATGATCGTACCATCACACTGCTCTACTATCCTACAGAAGAGAAGATTACATATATCTTCACTAAGTCCTTCTCGGTGAAGAATTTCACTTACCTCTGATCCCTTCTTGGGGTGAGTGATGCCTTGGCTTGATTAGATTTTTACAGTCTATCTTGAGGGGGGGGATTTCTTCCAACTAGGTTTTCCCTCTTCCCTCACATTTTTGTTTAGATTGTTGTACGGGGTAACCTTTGGTCTCAGTTACCAGGGCCCTACTATTTTTCAGTTCCTATGTTTCCTCATAGTCCGGCTTGCGAGGGGTTTTGGAACACCATCATCATTTGTATTTGCATGCATTGCATGCATCCAGTCATCAGTATGGTAGCCTCCCAACACCTAGTCCTTAATTTTGGGCCCCCAGAGCCTGTTTCTGCTTAGTATTATCCCTCCTAACCACTGATGTGCCCTTGTTTCCATCATTGGAGTACATATGTGCCCTCTTCCACTGATTTAGGAGATCTATCAGTCAGTTCCATGATTTTGGGATCAGTTCCTTGATTTGAGGACTGATTACTCAATTAACTGACTGTATCTCTTAGATTGACTGCTACAGAGACTAGAGTAGCCTACTTGACCACTAATAGCTAGTATGCACCCTTGTTGGAGTCTCCTTCCCTAGATTTGTGCTCACATGCATCAGTTAGACTCAGTTACACTCACATTGACTAATCTTTGACTATCAATGGCCACTACACCTGATTGGGAGATGTTTCCAATGCAGTCCAAGCCATACCTTGAGGAGAATTCGAATCACATTGGATGATATAGAATTAATTCTATTGTACTCTCATTTTTTTTTTTGCCAGCTTATAGCTAATGAATGTAACAACAACAGTTTACCACATTCTTTGAGTTTCATGTGTGAATTTTGATAATCTTCTGTCTATTCTTCTATGCAATTATTTGAGTGAAATTGTGAGGTTTTTTCAAGCTAAAGTGATCTCCACCTGTGTAATTTCACATAATTTATAAATATATTGTTCCTTCTACTTCGGACCAAGCAACCCCAGTGCTACAACTTGGGCTCTAATACCATTCTATCATGTCCCCAATCCCCTCAGTGCCCCTTTGAGTGATGGGGGAACAATCCTGATAATTGTTTTTCCAAAACTTATCCGCAACTCTACCAATTCACACAGCCGCAATGGCTTCGATCCACAATTCCACAATCTGCAATATGCAATGTGAGATTCATAATTCGGAACACCAATTACACAGCATCAAAGAACACCTTCCTGACTTCCGCAATCTGCAATCCACAATGCAGGATTCGGAAATAGGAACTCCTATTACGCGGCGTCGAATAACACCTTCCCAACTTCCGCAATCCACAATACACAATGAGGGATTCAGAAATTGGAACGCCAATTACGCGGCGTCGAAGAACACCTTCCTGACTTCCGCAATCCGTAATCTGCAATGCGGGATTTAAAAATCAGAATGCCAATTACACAGTGTCGAAGAACACCTTCCCGACTTCTGCAATCCACAATTCGCAATGTGGAATTCGAAAATCGGAATGCCAATTACGCGGCATCAAAGGCCACCTTCCCGACTTCTGAAATCCACAATGCGAGATTCAGAAATTGGAACTTCAATTATGCGGTTTCGAAGAACACCTTCCCAAATTCCACAATCTACAATGCGGGATTCAGAAATCGAAATGCTAATATCCAATTTGGGAAATTTACTCATTCGACTTCCACAATCCGCTATCCGCGTTGCGAAACTTAGAAATCAGAACCACCATTTCACAACTTTGGAAAATTTTCTCTTCTGATTTCCGCAATTCGCAATCCACATTGCAGGAGTTTGAAGTCAGAACCACCATGCATAATTCCATAGAATCACCCTTCTGAATTCCGCAATCCGCAATCCGCATTGTGGGTTCGGAAATTTGGAATCCCCACTGCACAACTTCTTTGGATCATAACTTCTTCATCCTTAGACCAATTTGGGAATAATTGTTACCATTGGAAATATATTGGAGAGCTCTATGCAACAGTGTGGACCCCTTCCACACCTGAGGACTGTGAACTTGCCTCCTTTCCAACCAAAAATATGCCCTAATTCCATCAAAACCTCCTTACCCCACTATCAAAAGCCCTAGAATCACCCTACCAAGGCCCCTCTCTTGATTTGATCACAAAGGGGGCATGTACACATCAGGGGGTTTCCTAATTCATTCCCCAAGTTCAATTGATGAAGTAAAAACCTGCTAAGGATGTGTGCCATTCATAATAGACATACATAGTGGAACTAGATCTAATGAATGCATCTACAACATATAGGTTACCAACATATTTAACATAAGTAAAATAATGAAACAAGAAACCAATACACCAGCCTCATGCTCAGTCTTATACATAGACTTCCTATTGGTTAATTACATATGCTCATTCCATTCAATTAACTTGAAATAGAAAAGGAACACAACATGGGAATTAGTATCATTTTAAACCACAAGAACACTTATATTATAAGATGAACATTTCAAGCAACTGGCTATGTGAGAGAAATGTTCCACCCAACCATAGGTCTCTTTCCAACCTATACTCTTTCAATTGAGACACCACCCATGAGATGGGCTGTGTATCCACTAAGGAGGGATAAACAGGATCACTCACAACCATGAATTCTCACAAACACACATGCTAAGCCAACATATAGTTGGGTTTATCAAGCATTAAAGGAACAATAGAGGAGGATGCTAAGCCAGTGAGATCAACCACATAGCTACATGCCTCTGAGTTCACACTCAGACAGTATTGGCACCCACAATACCTACCACACCCAACATAATGAAGTATTCCCTTTACTGCTTCATAATCCCTCATTCCATACCTTCCCTCCAGTGCTCTTCAGGGTGGGCATAGAAAGGTCCAAGCTGCTAGATCCTTGATACTCTAGCCTTCAATGGGTTTATCAAGCAACCCTACCTTTTGTCCTATTATTCTCTGTCATTTCCACTTGGGTTTTCTCAACTTCTATGGCCAAAACAACTCTATCCCGCAGCTGGGTTCTCGGCCACCAACATAGGGTTTTCTTTAGCTTTTTCTGAACATTTCACACATTGCAAATCGCCCTATGGTTCAGGCCGATGGGTCACCTGCTGGATTAAGATCCACACATGAATTTATGGGCAAGTTTGACACTAAAAAATCAGGGTTTTTACCGAATCGTGATTTCCTTTCTTCCCCACTGCTCGACTCTATGTTCTCTATGTTCCAAACTCTGGTTTCTTATTCCTAATGGAATGGGGATAAGGGAATATGAATTCCCAGGGGTAGAGTGGCATGCGGTTCAAGGAAAACATAGCCCCATACCCTGCCATCTGAAATTCAAGGTTTGCCTACACTCCATCGATTTCATGAACAGTTTCTTCAACCACCTTTTGCAGCAAAATTAATGTCAACAAGGAAGGTCAAATGGGTTCTAAGGGTGACATTTGGAAGCTTATGGTACAATCCCAAAAACCCCCTCACCTCTCCCTAGTGGATACACATGGCCTTGTCTTATTAGTTGCCTCCATAACCAGTTTTCTTGGTATTTTTATTGCAATGTTAACATTTACATCATTTAAAATGTCTCATGGCTTGATGGCACATGGATAACAAAATATAAACTACTTGCCTTTACATAAAAACCTAGCATCTACTAGCGGGGCCTTGGCCTTGAGATCCACACTAGGAAAACATACATTGCATCTATACAATTTTTAAATTGAAATCCAAATATGTTCTAAGGGTCAAAATGGGGACATTACAATCTCTTATCCACTAGGAGACCTCCCGAGACTAAATACCATACAAATATTGTTTTCTTTGGTTCTAACATTGGATTCTAGACGATTTGAAGATAAAATAACAAGTATTTTTTTGAGAGTTGAAGCACCACAATTTGTTCAGTTAATGTTCAAGTAATGACTTACATTAACAAATCCATTTATCACCCATAGTCACTGTGTATCGTGAAAATTATGTGTCATTTTCCCACTAATAGTATCACAATATGATCGAAGCATAGGGAGGCCAAGCTTAAGAATGAGCTCTTATCATATGTAACCTTGAATACATTCCATAATAATTTGTTTTTCATTGGGAAATGCTAATTCTTGCTTTAAGTTTGAAATATATATTAGCCAAATGTTGTCAATGACATCCAATTTATAGAACCACAAGGTTTTGGCCAAAAGCGTGTCTTTAAATTTAATGAAAATGATCAAATGCAATGGTTATTGAAGTCCATAGATAAATATCCTTTGAAGATAGGAAATGATTAAAAGTATCAAGGGGATTCCATTTAATTTATGAAAAAATGTGCCAACAACTTTAACATGAGATGGTATGAGAAAAAGGCATTTAAATGAGACTCCTTATGAAGATTGTTTCCCTAGCCAAAGACCTTGTTTGACAATAACCCAAATAAAATATTTGGCACATAAGTCTTGAGATTGCATGTGCATTTTAATGATACCAAAGCCTACAAATTATAATGGGGTGCAACATAGCTCCCAATTATATTTGTGAAAACCTCTTTTCCTGTAAGTTTTTCCACGTTAAATTTTTTGGAGAGCCTTCTCCAACATAGAATACACCACTTCAGAGGGAACCAACAAAGATAATAGTAAATGTGAATCATAGTGAGAAATTTACTACAAATCTAAAATTTGAATGCCAAGGATAAAAGTTTGGCATTCTACATATCATTTTTCCACCCTTACTCTACAACCTCCCACAATTATCATGGTGACCCCTAGAAGGGAAGTTAAATATTTAGCTCACTTGGATCCAAGACCTATTTTGCAACGATACCTAGTTATGCATAAATAATGGGTTTTCTTTGTAGCATTGTAGTTTTTCCCATTGAATATTTCAACCATGAGACCACACAGAAGGTGTTCAGACACTCCATTGTGTGAACCTACAAGCTTTGGTCCTGAAAAATTGCTAGAAAGGAATCATCAACTAAGTTCCCATTAACTAATGGTATTCAAGTTTAGGGAGAGGAATAATTTGTATTAGGCCCAAGTTGACTTTAAAGTACAACAAAACACTAAGGGATTCAATGGCCAATATGTATAATGTCAAACATAGGTGGTAGCCTTCTCTAATCCATTGAAAATTCCCCACTCACTCAAAATTACCAATATTGATGAAGTGACATGCCATTACATCATCGAAACATGTTTTAACACTTTGAAGCAAGCTAGTGCCAAACTCCAAGGCTTTAAGTATCAAACTGATGAAACTGCATTGTATTATCGTAAGATTTTTCTAACTCAATTTTGATGAATAGGGTCTGAAGACTAGAGGACCAAACCCATTGCATACCATCCCACATTACAATGAAATTATCCAATAACATTATCCAAGACACAATTCCCACTGAGGTGCTTCAGGAAATGTTGGTTAAAGGCTACACTATAGTTCATTGAAAGAAGTATAATCGATGATATAATGCATGCAAGAGGTATAAACAATGATATACTGAGTGAGGCACCTATTTCTTCTGAAGAATAGAGAAACAAATTTGCAGTATCCCTATTCACTGGTTCCTCATCCAAATATACTATCTCAAGCAATTGGGAAACATTTTCAACTTCTGAAGGACTTGAATCAAGTGGGACAACTTCAACATGGAAAGGGGTTGCAGTAGATGAGTTGTAGCTCTGAAGTCCATCTGTAGTGGATTTATTGCATGTTGACTAATTGTATGGTTACCCATGTCTAGGGTAATGTGAAATCTTTCACTTTACTTGAATTTTGTGCTATATGGATTAGTGATGGGGACATGCCAGGGAAATAGCAAAAGTATTTATTCCATGTATAGAGGGTGATTTGCTTATTCCAAAACCTAAATGAAAATATGGGTTTTTAGGGAAAAAATGTTACCATTGAGACTTACCGAAGACATTTTCCCCCTTTTTTGTCTCTGTCATTCTCCTTTGTTCCTTGCATTCTTCTCTCAAAATCCATTAGAGTCTTTGCTCCTCGCACAGTGCTCTCTGCGACCAACTCTACTCCTCACGACACTGTGCTTATCTTCTCCTCTTGGCGTCTACTCCTCACAGCATTGTGCTCATCTACTGTTCGCGGCATCTACTCCTCGTGGCTTCTCCTCATATACTGCTCACGACGTCTACTCCTCATGGATTCAACCTCATCTTCTCTTAGATCTGAAATACCATGCAAAAGTGGTTATTGTGATGAATGAGAATGTTGGTGAAATTCTACTCCTCGTGGCTCATGGCGTTTATTCCTCGTGACTCGTAGTGTCTACGAGAAGGGTTTCTTTCATAATCTTGAAAATATTTCTTTCTTTATCTTGACAATATTTCACTAGATCCTCAACCCATTCTTCTTCCTCATAGCTAGGGTCACGTTGTTTGTGAAATTCTTGAAACAAACCTACAAAAAATGATATATATTTTCTACCAAGGTTTTCAAACCAATTCATTTATTCATCATTAAAGGTAGCCACACAAATATCCATCATGTTATCCTCATGGAAAACATCAATATCCAATGAAAGTTCCATGAAGCACATGGCATGTTGTGTGAATGAATCAGTGTGTCAATGAAAAATTATGCCAAGATGATCCAAATTTACATAAGTGATCTCATTTGGATATCCCATGACACCAAAAATCCAATGGAGGATATGAAGCTTTATCTAGGTATTATGCCATATTTATTGACTTCAATATTTGAAATGATAAATTAATATGGAATTTCAAAAACACATAACCCTCATACCTCATTTCAAACTTGTGGAGTTGTCAAGGTGTTGGTCGGATTTTTTTTTCTATGGCCAACTAATGAGAACTAACCCACACAAGGTGCTTAAAGCAGCCCCCGGTATGTTTGGTAACGCTAATTCTCACATATTGTGGTCCTGCTACCATCTAAGTTTCACTCTCTTAAGGAGAGTCCTACTACTTAAACTTAGAAAAAGTATGTCCTAAACTAATTAACAAATTAAAAGTTAAACTAAACTCTAATGAAACTACAAAGTTAAAACTATCTATTTATCAATAGGTTATGATCATCTATTTAAAATGAAATTTCTATTTAACAATTAATAAATCAAAGCTACTTATCTATATCTAATCTATGTTTTGCTCTCTTAAGGAGAGTCTCATTGTTTAACGATATGAGTTCTGAAATTTGAAATTAGAATTCCTAAGATGTAATGTGACTAATATAAAATATATAACTAATCTAAGATGCAAATTCCATTAACTAGAAACACATAGATTTAGCAGCTGCTAAAATACACAGATTTGACAGCTGCTAACCTGTAGCTTTCCATTCATGAAATAAAACTAAAATCTGATTTGAAAATTAACTCTACCTAATCTATTTTCTAAACTATCATGCACATGAGCATGATTTAATATTAATATTCCTGATGCATAAAAGAAATTTTCATGACTAACTTACTGTAATGTCTCTTTTTAGGAATTTTATTAAAATGACAATTTTTCAGTTTTTTTCCTAGTTAGACCTTTGACTAGTTTTGAGCTCTAGGTCCCCAAATTGCTCCAATTGCTCCCAAATCTTCTGAGAATGTATATGGATGATTTTAGAACATAAATATGTGTTTCAAGGATTCTTTTAGACCTTTAAAATACTTCTGCATATCCTCTTTCAATTCTGGCCAATGTAGGGAACTTTACTAGTAATTTCCCTTTGACTAGTATTGGTATTGGTCTCTAGGTCTCAAATTGACTCCAAATGCCTTCAAATATTCAAGGAAGGTGTATGAATGATATTAGGACTTGAATATGATTTTCAGGGATGAGATATGGCCACCAAAAGACCTTTGAAAACTCTATTAAGATTCTAGACCAAGTATGCAATTTTACTAGTAATTTGGGGTTCAAATCCCCCTGGGGCAAGTATTGAAAATGGCTTCCCAAATGCCTCCAAACCCACTCAAATTTATGAACAGAGGTAGGGGATGCCTCAAGGATTTTATTAAGGTCTCATGTGCATCATTAATTGATTATTATTTCTATTCCAACCCTCTCCCATTCAACTGCAAAAATCACCAATTCGACCCATGGTAGTCTATTAATCATAAATTTATCAGAGAACCATACATTTATTTGAAATCATCAGCATTATCATGCTATACATCAATGTAGTGGGGAAATGGCACTGTTATTTCATTAAAAATTAGATTTATACATTTCTACTTGGAATTTAGACCTGAAAATTTCTGGAGATGAAGAGAAGAGTATTTAATTCATATTACAAAAGAAATGGGGCATGAGAATCTCCCCCAAAGAGTACAATAGATCACCAAAAATACCCTCCCTCAAGGATCAAGAATATGCCATCAAAATTGAAAATGGTTGAGAGAATGTGCTGCAATAGAAGAAACCATGAATTTCCCTATAGCTTACACCTGAAAATAAAGACTCCATTAAAGCTCCAAATGAAATATCTTAATGGCCTTTCCAATTACCAACTTGGATGGGAATCTTTCACCCTCGAAATTGGCTAAGAAAAGAAACTAGTCATCCACTAGCTCTCCCTCTACACAAATGCAATTGCAAATTCTACAAATGATCAAAAGATGGTTTCATTCTTTGTTATTGACATTTATAAAGTTCTAATGTCCTCCATGGGTCGAATGATCAAATGCGACTTTGATTTTCACTTATATATATTTATTTATCTCCTTTATTAAATATTTATGCCATCCTAATGTTCCAATATCATTTATTATCCTCATTATTCCAAATCTCAAAGCTTCCACCCCAAACCTAGGAAACTAGTAATTTTCCTAATTGGCAATTATTTTACCTTTAGCATCAATTTGACAAACTCTAATGAATAGGGCCAAATTACTTAGGCCATTGTGACCCAATGCCAAATTTGGGACATGACACTTACCTAAACAAAGTTAACTAAATAACCATTTGAATAAAAACACCAATATTATTAAAGATAAATAATAAAATTTTGTATCATTGATCTACAATAAAAATGTTTATGCAATCAGAAATTGTAATCATTCTAGACAATACACATGAAAATCCAAACACAAAAATGAATGAAGATATTCAATTCATAATCAGATGTGCAAAATGAAATCTTACAGAACATCTTTGAACTGACTGTGAGAAAATGTGTTAGGATATTTAGACACTTAGGAGTTAGTTAAGATCAACTTGTGTAATATATCCATTAGGAAAAGTGTGTTTCTTTAGTATGCATTAGTATGCATTTGTAAATATTTAATCCGACGGTCACGATATATTTTAAACAGAGTGATCCGACGGCTCAACTTCTCTTAGATCATACTGTGATGAACCTGCAATAATTAATTAATGCAAATACACGAGATATCAGAAATAATAGAACTCAAAATCACTTTTATATTGATCACGGGCCACTTCGAGGGGGCAACCTCCTTTGAGAAAGCTCAATACAATTAACTTCACGGTGCCTTCAATGACCTCAACACACACTTATATACTAAGTCTATGCCCAATACTATGGGTCAAAACCATGGGACATATAATACTACGGGACGACTTACAAAGCATATGCGTCCAATACTATGGGTCAATACTAGGGGCTAATATAAACTATGGATCAACAAATACTACGGAACAACTTACAAAGAATATGCGTCCAACAACAATATACTAACATAGTAAAGAGAAGGGTTGACACGGGTTCCTAACATCCCCTCTCCCTTAGAAAAAGCTTTGTCCTCAAAGCTTTGGTTGGAGGAATTGCTGCAGAATCTGAAGGAGTGGTTCCCTGGTAGCATCCTCGGGTTGCATTTCGGGCCACTAACGCCTTTGGAGTGTTAGGGAGGATTTCCTGGAAGGCTGTAGACGAAGAAGAACCCTATCAGCTGTGTGGAAAATACGCTCAGAATGGTGCTGATCAGCTTGTTGTTTCAGGCGAATTCTGGCCATATGAAGATTGTCCTACAGAATGAGAAGAATTTGATCATGGTTGCGAAGAACCGAGTCAATTTCCTAAACTGGGGAGCTGCTAAGGGTGTATGGAAGAAGAACTGGCGGTGTCTGTCCATAGACTGCTTCATATGGTGTCCTTTGAGATGTGGTATTGTACCACCAGAGCGCTGCTATGAAATCCATAGAAATAGTTGGCCAAATCTATGTAGGGATGGGCAAGGGTTTGAGCAATCCCGAAAGGAGTGTCGTTTCACCCTTGTTGACCTGGAAAGTATCACAGTCAGTCATCATCTGTTGAATTGTCATTTTCAGTCCCTGCCAAAAGAAGTTACATTATTCCCAGTCATACATTTTGAAGAACCCAAAGTGCCCTGCTGATGAAGAAGCATGGAGTTCATAGAAGAGATAGCCCTGTTGAACATATTGCAACCAATTTGGAACAAGTAGAGAAAGAGCTGTAAGAGAAATTGGGTCATCAATTGTGCGAGAAGGAGCATCTGCCACCATATTGTCCTTACCCTTCTTGTAAGTGATCGCATAGGGATAACCCATGAGTTGGATAACCCTTTTCAGGTGTGTTGGGTAGGAGACCCATTGTGCTAGAAAATTTTCTGGACTCTGGAGATCAGTCTTGATGCAGAAATAATTCCCTAATAGGTATGGCTGCCACTTATGTACTGCATGCAAAATAGCCATCAGTTCTTGCTGAGAGGTAGATGTAACTAAATTCTTATCGGAAAGGTTTCTCGAAGGTGGCAAGCTCATTGGTTCAGCAAAGACACCTGCATATCTATCAAGGAAGTAGTGGAGACCATTGATGGGTGCATCTGAATGGAATGGAGATGAGCGATGACACCATGTGAATTCTTCTTAAGGATATTTTCCAAGCGATGTGAACTGATGATGCAGAGAGACCCTGGTTGTAAGCCCATAAATGTGTGTTGTGTGCCATTGACTGAAAACTGCATCCAAAGTTCAGCAAAATCCCATAAGATGGGGCCAAGTGTGCATAACCATTGAACACCCAAAACCACATCACATCCACCTAAGGACAAGGTAAACATTTCAGAGCACAGGTTATAATCTTCCATAGAGATACACACATTATGACACTTCAACTTGCAAGGTATGGTGCCCCCATTGGCAACCATGACTTCAAAGTTGAAACAAGGATGGACAAAAAAATCATCCTATTTGACAATCCGAGGGTCAATGAAGTTATGAGTGCTACCCGAATCAATGAGTATGGTAAGAGGGAGATTTTTGAAGTATCCACTGACCCGCATTGTTTGTGGGGTGGTGACGCCAGTTACAGCATGGAGAGAGATCTCAGGTGGGTCATCTTGAGATGGGGTGTCAACAAGAGGGTGTTGAATGTCGACCTGAATATCTACTATATCTAGAGCTTCTTCACCAAGTTCTGAGACAGGCGGAGAATCCACATCCAAGAGATAGAGCTTTTGTTGAACACATCTATGTCCCCGAGTGAATTTCTCATCACAATTATAACAAAGCCCTTTTTCTCGACATACCTCCATCTTTGTTTCAGACAAATGCTTGATAGGAGTTGGTCGAGGAGCAGGCGTGATGGGAGATCGTTGGGAACCTATATTTCTGAAGGGCACTAAGGTTGATTTGGAGCGTTGTTGAGCTGCGATTTTGTCCTCTGCCAACTTAGACAACCCTAGGAACTCCATCATTGTGTTGGGACAGAACATTTTGACTTCTGAGTGGATTTCATCCTTGAGACCACTGATAAAACAACTCCTGTAGAATTCATCAGACAATCCTTCTGTGTGATTGGCCAGTTTCTCAAATTCTGTCTAATACTCTCTCATTGTGCCAATTTGGTGAAGTTTAGTGAGTGCTCCTGTGAAGTCATCAAAAGCACTAGGACCAAATCGTGGCAAAAGGAGTTGGAAAAAATCTGTCTAGTTTGGCTCGGGATGAGCTTTGATGTACCAACGGTACCATTGAAGGGCTTCCTGTTCCAAATGAAAGGATGCAAGTGGAACTTTATGGACATCAAAAGTATTATGCAAACTGAAATATTGTTCTACTCGGTATATCCATCCAGTCGGATCAGTACCATTAAAGCGAGGAAAATCAAGCTTCGGCCCACGAAAATTGTTGGAAGAAGAGAACCCGGTGGCTGCAAAAGATTCTGGCTGTCGGTTATTTTTCATGGCTGAATGCTGAAGATGGAGGCTGAGAAATTTTTCATCCAGATCTTGGAGTTTGGTTTGGATGGCTGCAAGTGCTTCCTCCATGGTGTGTGCTCCTGCATGGGTGACAACCATAACTAGTCTTTTTTTTTTTTGGTAAGGGTGGGGGGGGAATGGGTAGAAAAACACAAACAAAAGCTGATTTAGTAAAGGGAAATTTGGATTGGGGAAAAAATTTGATGGGTAATTGGGGTTTGACAAGATTTTGGATACTGTTGAAAGGACATGAAAGCAAAAAAGGGGGATTTCAGAAGCGGGGTAAAAGAAAGAAAAAATTTGGCAGAGAGGGACAAAGAAGCAGAATTAGAAAATGAAGTATGTGGTAAAATTTGAAGGCGATCGGGTGAAAATCAAAGAAGTTATGGCAAACCCTAAAAATAGACAAATGTGAGATTTCGGGTGTTGGGAAGTGGAATTTGGGATATGGTCTTCAGGAATGAAATATGCATAATGGGATTGCAGGGATGTCAGTGAAGTTTCAGGGAAAACAGAGTTGAAACAAGGGAGATATGGAGAAAAACAGGTGGTTTTTTTTTTTTTTTTTTAGAAATGGATCTGCAACGGCGCGGAAGGGATTGAAAACGGATGGATCTGAAATGGCGACTGAATCTGGAACGACTTTCAGAATAGATCTGAAACGGCTGGATCTAGAGCGGAAGTGATCGGCAATAGTTCAGTTGAAAATAGATATGGACCCCAGGTACGTGCGGCTTCCTATCGGTTCAGGGGATTCACTCGGCCACCAATGCTATCTGATGGCTTGCGTATTGGGTTAGTACCCCTCACTCCACGGCTCAGGTAAAACTGATAACCGCTTTGCCACAAACGACAACTCTTGGTTTACCTCACGGGTGGGAACTAGTCAATCAGGTAGGGGTCGTTTCCCTTTTCGCTGGAAGATCCTCTTAATGGGCCAGCTACTTTGGGGTTCCTGTGGTACTCCTCACAATGATTTTTAGGGTTTATGCCCAAGTACTTCCCACAGTTAAGTGGATAGGGGTAATCCCCAGATCCGAATTTGAAACAGATGCGAAAAAAAAAATTGGCAGAAATTCCACCCAACGAGCCCAAGAAAGTGCTCTGATACCAAATGTGATGAACCTGCAATAATTAATTAATGCAAATACACGAAATATCAGAAATAATAGAACTCAGAATCACTTTTATATTGATCATGGGAAACTTCGAGGGGGCAACCTCCTTTGAGCAAGCTCAATACAATTAACTTCACGGTGCCTTCAATGACCTCAACACACACTTATATACTAAGTCTATGTCCAATACTATGGGTCAAAACCATGGGACATATAATACTACGGGATGAATTACAAAGCATATGCATCCAATACTATGGGTCAATACTAGGGGCTAATATAAACTATGGATCAACAAATACTACGGGACGACTTACAAAGCATTTGCGTCCAATAACAATATACTAACATAGTAAAGAGAAGGGTTGACATGGGTTCCTAACACATACCTAACATTGATTCGTGGCTTAACACCCGATTGGTCCATGATCTCTATTTAAAGAGCATGGAGGGTCAATGTCTGGTTGATCGATTATGAGAAGCTCATTTGAAACTTTCTTTCTTTGCACAATAAATTGCTCTATAGAAGCTATTTGGCCGGGGCCGTGGAGTGTTTCCCTCTCGAGGGTTTAAACCATGTCAAAACACCGGTATATCGATTTGTGATCTATTTGTGTGAAGTGGTTGCTCTAAGTGTTCAGTCTTTTGGGAGTACCCTTTGTACCCGAACATGGTATCAGAGATTTATGAAGAACCGCTTCCGGTTATGATCTAGATCTTGAACTGTTGTTGCCGAAACTTGAAAGGGTTTCTGGTTTTGGTATTTTTGTGCATTTATGGGCTGTGGGAGGTGTTCCATTGTGTCTGGAGCACCATTTCCATTGGGAAATAGTTTTCGTTTGAGCGAAAACGGTTCTTGGTTGCTTCAGAAACGCGTATTTCATCAGATCAGAAGGTATAATGTTACAGTGACGTTTTTTTTTTTTTTTTTTTAAGAAATCTCATATTTTATCAGTTTTTATTATTAGATTTTTTTAGTTTCGGATTGTTGCTTTCCCTGTTTGCGTATGCTCTTTGTCATGCACCTTGTGCGATCTCGGCGAATCAGAAATAGAAAGGGAAAGGGTTTTTCTCGGCTGCGTATGCTCTTTGCCGTGCACCTTGTGCGATCTCGTCAAATCAGAAACAAAGAGAAAACGTAGACTTTCTGGGCAAGCTAACGAGATCTAACCCCATAAGTGTGGAAAAGTTTTTTTTGTTTTGGTTTATGGTATGATTTGCAGGAAAAAAAGGCAAGCACGGAAACCGAGTAAGAAGAGTAAAAAAAAAAAAAACCTCCTTTGGCCTGCAAACTTAACTCAAAGTTGCTTTATTCCTTAATAGGTCTTGAGTTCAAGTCTTAGGAAGTTACTTTTAAAAGACAAAGTGCATGCAATTTCTATTTTCAAGTTACCTTGTTGTAAAAGTGCATCTCACTGAAATAATAGAAAATAAAAATAAAAAGTGAGTCACTTAAGTTAATTTTTATTGCTGCACTATTTAAAGTAACATCATTGTAAAAGTGAAATCACTTATTTTACAAAAGTGATTCACTTAAAGCAACTTTCTTGTAAAGTGATTGTCAAAGATTCATCTTGGGAAGATGGGAGGTTCTTTTTTTTAGTTGGTCATTCTCTATCTACCACGTCACTATTGGAGGCATCTTCAACATTTTCTTTGATCAAGCATAACTTCATCATACGGAGTCAGTTTTCAGTGCCGTTTTGTTTTAAACTGCCTATTTTTTCAAGCTCTTCGCATCCAGACTATTGGTTTCTTCTTTTACAGCCATTATTTACAAATATGGCCGCCCCTTATGATATTCTACTTACAAGTTCCAACTATTTCTCATGGAAATCTTGTATGGAGGATGTTCTACGAAGTAGATGACTTTTTAGAATTACCTCAGGGAAAGAAACAAAACCCACTGATAATGATAAGGAAATCAAATGGGAAAATAGATGTGACGAAGCTCGTGGAATGATTGGGATGTCAATCTCTACTGATTTGCGGATCCACATATCTGGAATTTATGAACCTGATTCTGCTTGGGACAAGTTGGAATCTGTGTTTGGTAAACACAATGAAATTTGAGGTTACCAACTCGAAAATGAGTTGATTTCTTTAAATTCAAGTGATTTTTCATGCATACAAGATTATTTATCTAAGTACAAAACTCTTAAACTCTTATGTGAAGAATGCAAGATTAAGAGGGAAGACAAACAATGCATTTATCATATTCTTTCCAAACTTGGACCTACATATTCTGTTTTTGTATCTACATTTTACTCCATGAAAGAATCCTTGAATGTAGCTAGCTATCAAAAGCCTAGTCTTGAATCCTTTTATGATTTCTTGATTAGAGAGCAAGATAAGCTTATCCATCTTGGAATAATTAACAATGCAGATACATCTGGGAAAGCCTTATTGTCCCAACAGAAAGAAAAGTCCAAGCCTCCCAAGAAACAAAATTTTCGCAATAATAAGTCAAATAAGGGTCCCAAACCCTCTCAGTCAAGTCCTTCTTTAAAAAATGACAAAGAATCCAAGCCAAAAGGCAAGAAGACTGAGCGTCATTGCAACTATTGCGGGAAAGATAATCATGATGAATCTAAGTGTTTCAAAAAGATGGCAGCCTTGGAAGCAGCAATTAAAAAGCACCACATCAGCCTAGATTCGCCTTAAGAATCGACCTCTCATAGACATGCACTTTGTGCTTCTGGTTATTCTTATAATGCATCTTCTTCTTCTACTTCAAATGAATGGCTCATTGATTCTGAAGCATCTTATCATATGGCTAAGGATCAAGCCATCTTTTCTACTATGCATGAATGTAACACCAAACATATATTTGTTGGTGATGATAGATCTCTAAGTGTTGTAGGAGCTGGAACAATTCTAGTAGATAATGGTCATTTCAGTGATGTACTATGTGTTCCAAGAATTTCATACAATTTGTTATCAGTCTATCAAATCACTCATTCGAGTGAAGGTAAAACTGTGATGTTTACACCTCACCAAGTTGTAATCAAGGATTTTAAAGATCCTCAACAGGTCCTAGCTACCGGAATTGTTGATGATATTACAAGGTTGTACAAATTTAACAACTTTGAGTCATCACCTTTTCCTTCAGTTTTTGTTGCTCATAGTGATAACTTGAGCAAACTTTGGCATGAGCGATTTGGTCACTTAAATTATCGCTCATTGCAACAACTGTGTAAAGACAATATGGTGACATATCTTCCGATGGTATCTTGCAGGGATGGTGTCTGTTCTGGTTGTGTACTTGGAAAACATTATCGGGACAGTTTTGACAAACGTGCCTCTTGGCACGCCTCGGTTCCCTTGGAGCTTGTGCATAGTGACTTATGTGGTCCTCTTCCATCTGCTTCCTTTTTTCGTTTCAAATATTTCTTAACTTTCATTGATGATTACACCAGACACACTTGGGTTATTTCCTAAAACTTAAGAGCGAAGTATTTAACATGTTCTTGTCCTACAAGGCCCTTGTTGAAAAACAATCTGGTCATCAAATTATTAAGTTAAGATTTGACAATGGAGGAGAATATGTTAACAAAAAGTTCACTACTTTCTGTACTGAACAAGGAATCCAACAACAACACATTGTTCCATATACACCACAACAAAATGGTGTAGCTGAACAGAAGAACCGCACTTTAAAAGAAATGGCTAATTGTATGATCCAATCTAAGGGACTAAGTCTTCAATTTTGGGGTGAAGCCATAAATTGTGCAAATTACATAGTTAATCACACCCCCACTAAAGCCTTACAAGGTATCACACCGGAAGAAGCATGGAGTAAAATTAAACCAGATGTAAGTCACTTCCGTGTGTTCGGTAGTGAAGCATGGGCTCACATTCTGGATGAAAAACGGAAAGCATTGCAACCTAAAAGTGAAAAGTGCATATTTGTTGGATATTCTGAAGATGTAAAAGGTTATAGACTTCTTCAACCACATTCTCATGACGTAATTGTTAGAAGAGATGTTAAATTTGATGAAAATCTCCTGGCCTGCGAGCCTAACTCGGCGATTGTGCCATCTTTGGCGTGCGAGCCTGATTCGGCGATTGTGCCTTCTTCTTATTCCAACTTCCTTGACAGGTTTCCAACTCCAGTTTCTGATGATGACAATGAGGATGAAAATTCACCTATGCCTGCTCATGTTCCTCCAGTTGCACCAGCACAAGTGCTTCCTCAATGGGTTCGTTCAACATGTGAAGTAGCTGGTGATCTTGCCGGTGATCCTAGAGATCAATGTCGAACACGTTCTCAGTTTCAGCGAGCCTCTTCTCTTTTGGCTCAAGTTTCCGAGAATCATGATCCAAAAACCTTTGCAGAAGATTCAGGAAATCCAAATTGGGATGCAGCTATGGATGAAGAATATCGTTCCTTAATGGCAAACAATACTTGGGATCTTGTACCTCTTCCAAAAGGAAGAAAACTTGTCAGATGTAAATGGGTCTACAGAACAAAGTATGCATCAGATGGAAGTGTTGAAAGACTTAAGGCAAGGTTAGTTGCCAAAGGTTTTTCTCAAGTTGAAGCGATTGACTACAATGAAACCTTTGCTCCTGTCACCAAAATGAACTCCATCCGCCTTGTTCTTTCCCTTGCAGCCTTACATAACTGGGAAGTCCATCAAATGGATGTCAAATCTGCCTTCCTACATGGTGATTTACAGGAGGAAATTTACATGGAACAACCTCCTGGATATGTTCAGAATAACTCTAGCCTTGTCTATCGCCTTAAGAAATCCTTATATGGCCTTAAGCAAGCTCCTAGAGCTTGGTATGCCAAAATGGATAGCTTTCTCCTTGACATTGGTTTTTCTAGATGCCATTCTGACCCCAATGTCTATACCAAGAAAGTAGGAAACCATCTCATCATACTTGTTCTATATGTTCTGTATGTTGACGACCTTATCTCATCATACTTGAGTCAAGTATGCTTGTGACCTTGTTCGTCGCTTTCACATGGAAGATTGTACACCAGCCCCTTCTCCCTTCCATCCTGGAGTCAAACTTTCTGCCACTTGTACTTCACCTGAAGTAGATGCCACCTTATATCATCAGCTTGTTGGTAGTGTCTTATACTTGACTCATTCCCATCCTAACCTTTCCTTTGTCGTTGGTCGTGTTGCCCGTTATATGCAAACACCTCATGAAAATCACTGAAAAGCAGATAAAATAATACTTCGATATATTCGAGGTACAATTCAGTTTGGAATTCATTACAGTACAGGGGGGAAACCTTTGTTGGTTGGTTTCACTGACTCAGATTGGGCCGGCGATCTTGATGATCGAAATTCTACAACGGGTTATGTTTTCAGTCTGGGATCTGGACCTATCACTTGGGCTTGTAAGAAACAACAAGCTCTTTCTCTTTCTTCAGTAGAGGCAGAATATCGAGCCGCAGTTAATGCAAGTCAGGAAGTTTTATGGCTTCGACAGATCCTTTCAGAGTTTGGATTCGAGCAGCAGCAGCCTAATCCACTTTGGTGCGATAATCAAAGTGCCATCAAGCTTGCCAAAGATCCAGTCCTACATCAACACAGCAAACACATTGAACTACATATGCACTTCATCAGAAATCTTGTTCATGATCGTGTTCTTGAAGTGCTCTTTTGTCCTACAGATGATCAAGTTGTAGACATCTTCACCAAGTCTCTTACAGAAGCGAAGTTTTCTAAGCTTCGAGCTATGTTAGGAGTTCAAGAATTTGTCATTAAGGGGGGATAGGCTCTAATGCCTCCTTCCTTCTCCTAATAGTGTCCTTTTATAAATCCTTCAATCCTATCCCAAGTTGTTCTTAAGGGGGGATGTTAGGATATTTAGACACTTAGGAGTTAGTTAAGATCAACTTGTGTAATATATCCATTAGGAAAAGTGTGTTTCTTTAGTATGCATTAGTATGCATTTGTAAATATTTAATCCAACGGTCACGATATGTTTTAGACATAGAGTGATTCGACGGCTCAACTTATCTTAGATCATACCTAACCTTGATCCGTGGCTTAACACCCGATTGGTCCATGATCTCTATTTAAAGAGCATGGAGGGTCATTGTCTAGTTGATCGATTATGAGAAGCTCATTTGTAACTTTCTTTCTTTGCATAATAAATTTCTCCATAGAAGCTATTTGGCTGGGGCCATGGAGTGTTTCCCTCTCGAGGGTTTAAACCACGTCAGAACATCGGTGTATCGATCTGTGATCTGTTTGTGTGAAGTGGTTGCTCTAGGTGTTCGATCTTTTGGGAGTACTCTGTGTACCCGAACAAAATGATTGCAAAGTATTCTCTCACTTTTGATTATAGATCCATAAAAAGTTACAAAATATCATCAACAACGAAGAGAGAATGGGCTGAGTAGAAATGCCTTCTTCAATAAAAATATTGCAAAAATATTTTAAAATGAAAAGAATGAAACCCTTTTCATTCTGGAGAGCGTTACAACGTTTTGAAGCGATATTGATTCCATCTCTTCCCGAGATTGTTGGAAACTATCCCTTTATAAGTGGCGTACCAGTGTAACTATCTCCTTAAATAAACTCTTTCCATGATGTTCAAAATAAATAAAAAAATGTATCCATTTTATGTAGGTCCATGCTCATTAAACTTGTGGCACGCTCATATCATTGAATTGGCATTTTGTAACCGCATTCCTTCTCGTAAATCCTTCAAAGCAAGTAAATTAAAATTTAAACAATCTTCCAACCCATATGGCATACATTTATTTCCTGCAAATTGGGTTGACAAACCAATGGCCAAGTAATTCGATAACAAGATGGGTAAATGAGAATTGTTCTTTCTTTTAATTCTTTGGACAATTCATTTCATAATTTTGCAACCTCAAAAGAGATATCATACGAAGTTGATGTTCAATCTTTTGGCACCTTTCATGAGAATGAGAAAAAAAGTATAATACATGTCATTATTAATGAAAGAATAGCCACATTTTAATTTTATTTTGTTTAATAAATTGATATGATCTCCTTTAATGGAGGTGTCGCATTGGCTCAGGACACCGGCTAAGAAAGTGAGGGGTATTTCACCCATATGGAACGGATTCATGAAAGTATATAAATGGTTAGCCCTAGGGTTATGCTGGAAAGTTGGATGCGGGGAAGAGGTAGCTATTGGGGTGGATCCGATTGTAGGGTTGTCAGAATCTTATGGCTTATCTGCAACTTTACTTCAGCAAGTGAGGAATACGGGTTGTTTTACATTGAGTTATGTTGGTAATATTTATTTTGGTTCTTGGTCCTCTATGGAAGAACTTCAGTTAAGCCCAGAGTTTGCTGGGGAATGGCGGGATTATATCCATAAGCTCAAATGTAATGGCATCAGACTTAATAACAATGTTGATACTATACTCTGGAGTGGGAATGAAGCTACTGGGACTGTTACTGCTAGCTCGGCTTATGGCTATTTGATTAAAGGGAGATGTATTTATCTGAATCAGTGGTGGTATGATAAACTTTGGCACTGGAAATTACCTCTCAAATTAAAATGTTTTTTTTGGTTTGTTCTCCAGGATAGATTGAAGTTGTGGGAGAATCTCATTTTGATGGGGTGGGCTGGTCCCAGCAGGTGCATACTTTGTCAATGCAATTTGGAGTCTGCTATACATCTTTTTATGGAATGTCCATTTACTCTGGCTCTGTGGGAGCAGATATATCAGTTCTTTGACATTAAAGTAAGATGGGGTGGAGCAAACATTGCGACTTCTCTGAAGCTATGGAGATTGGAGTGCAAGGATCATCAGATCTCCCGATATACATTTGCTGGATGATTTGGGGTGCCAGAAATAAGGCTTTATTTGAGGACACTAGACCCCAGATGCACCACCTGTCAAGGTCTGTTATCAGCTATTATATAAATGTTCCAGTGGGGGAAAAGTCTAGGTGTAACAGGAATATTGGGTCATTTAATTTGGAAATTACGCGTCCAACTCTATTTTTTGACGGTGCTGCTGTTTGTGGAGAATGTGGTGACGGGGGCATTATCTATCTTAATTAGGAGCATTATTTTACATTGAAGATGAAGTGTGGAAAGAGTACTAATATGAAAGCGGAACTTTTGGCTCTTTGGTGTGTAGCGAAGGTGGCCAATTGTTTTGGACTGACGAATGTGAAAATATATGGCGACTCTCGTGTTACTATTAAGTGGGATTTGGGGGAGTATGATCTGAAGGTACTACAGTTATCCTGCTGGTGTGATAGGGTGAAGGAGGAATTACAGAAGCTGGGACAGGTGGCTTTGGAGCACATTTATCGTGAGCATAATGTACAGGTTGATGCTCTCTCTAAACAGGCATTGGAAGGTGAAGAGGATTTCATTGTTTGGGAGGAAATCTTGGAGGATCAATGCGTTGACTCTGGAAACTATTCCTATTTAGGGTGATCTAGTTTATATTGATTTTGGACCTTTTTTGTTTATTGGATATTGTTGTTGTAATGAATATTTATGCTTTGCCAAGGACCACTGGTATGTTTTTGGCTCAATATGTATATCATATTTAAAGTACTAATCTCCTTAGAAGGAGGCGAGCTATAGCTAGTAGCATCATGATCATCATGTACTATTTGATTCACGATTTGAATATCAATAGTATGCTTTTTTCGCGGGAAAAAAAGATCTCCTTTTAAATAATTCATTAAATACAAGATAATTTCTCTCCAATATAAAATATGAAATTATAAAACCTTTCCAATCACCTTTTAAAAATAAAAAATTATAATAATGAAATAATATTCAAGATAGGCCATGTGCCTAACTTTATATAAAATTGTAAATATGAGTGTATACATTTTCAAAAGATGATTTAACTTAAGGAGAGATAATACCTATTTCAAAACTGATTTGATGAAATCAAGATTATATGAAATTGATAAATCAAGATTATATGAAATTGATATATATATGTATATATATATATATATTAAAAGATTGTTAATAACTCCACAAAATTGATAAGTCAACGAAAGGGTTAAGGGATGATCTCAACTCTTCATGAAATAGGAAAATTTTGTTTTCATCAAATGAAAAGATGTTAAAAAATAAAAATTCTCATCAAAATCTTATTAATGGAAACAAAATTTATGATTAATCACTAAGTTAGAGTAAGTGATAATATATGTTCCAAACAAGGATTTTCGATAATAATCACCATTCCGTCATACTTCTTAATCTTAATGACCAACCAATTGTCATGAACTCACAAAGTCATCAAAGAAATGAAGGAAAGCATAAGCGCTAACCATGAAGAACTTAAAGCAGAATACTCCAGAATCTAAATGAAAACAACTAATTAAATCAAGCAAGATGAAATAAAAGAAAACCAAAAGCTAAATATTTACAAAAATCTAATGGGGGGCCCTTCATTTTGCAAACGGAAGGGGAAATTTTTTGGGGGGCAACACAAGGTGAATCTTTCTAACATGTCTTCAATTGTGCTATGTGTTCTCACATCTAACAAAAAAATATGATCTTCAATAATGGAGTTTCTAGATAAAGATATGATGTTCAAGTACAAACCCTCATCAATCAATGTAGCAGATAGAATGAATAATAGGAACTGGACATTGTCTCCAACAACATTTCCAAAATGTTACCACCCAAATCTACATGTTAAGTAACAAATCCTTAAACCACAAGTGCAACCTTAGGGGAACTAAGAGGGGTTGTCCATTGTCACCACAATAATTCCCTCTCTCACTTTAGGCCAAATCTCCTCTGGCACATGCGTATTATCCCTAGAATAGGATCACTAAAGCTATGCAATGGAGGCTCGAGGTGATATGAATATGAGGAGGATGGAATTAGTGGTTGGGAATTTGAATCACCTATGTACAAATGGCACTTTTTGTATAATTGAGAAAATTCATCTAAATTTGCATCAAAATGTATAGAAAATATTATTATTATTCTCATTCTTTCACTCCATACATATCTATCCTTATTGGCCTATCCTATTCTAGGGTCATATGATCCACGTCTCCAGAAGCTCATCTAATAATTCAAATACAAATGTAGATGCAATTTACAGTTAGCCTTTTAGTCCAACATATTCAAGCAATCATATATTAAATGAATTACATTTGAAGAAATAGTTCATGAGTGAAGGGATACATGACGAAAAGAAAGAAGATTAGTCATGTATGAAATAAAGTAGGAAAGCGAATAAACTGTGTGTGTAAATAGTGAACGGTAAGCAAGCGGAATTAGTTATGAAGCTCAAGTATTATTATTATAGTACATGAAAGGACAAGGATTCACATATAGGACATATTCTAACTAAGCATTGTATAACACAACAATCACAAACATGATAGAGGTGTAATGCCTATGAATGGGTCCAAATTTAAATGAGTACTGGCCTTTAAATAATCTATGCTCATGAGAAACAATAGTTATCCAAAATAATCTCAAGCCCTTAGATATTCAAACCCAAAACAAATGGAAATATAACAATGAATTGAGAAGTGGGTTTTGGGCCATTGGGTCATTCTTTCTGCAAACAAAGTCATAGTGTATGAATGGAGGTAATCCCATGTCGAACACAATGGAAAAGAGAGGGTTGGGGCCCGTAATAATGGGTTGGTGGCCATACATGGTGATCTTATTTGGACATTTGAGTTCATGTTGAAAGAGAAGGAAAATTTACATAGATAACATGGCCATGTCTAGTCTTTTTACATAGATAAAATGTCCACATGGGAGAGAGGGGAATTCAACACATGTGTCTACTCTAACCATGTCAAATTCAAGTCCATACAAGCACAAATTGAAAAAATCTCAACGTTGGCCCCATTCGCATGTCATCAGTGATATATAGTACTATTGGTTGGGTGAGTCATCTTTGAGTCTGGAAAGCCTCCCATGTCGTGAAGGCATGCAAATGATCTTCCCAGGTCAAATTTCAGTGCATACTGAAACAATTTGTGGAAATTTCAAAGCTGGCCCTATTCAAAGGTCATTGACCTTGGCCATATTATAAGGGTTAATATTCTATCTATAATTCTTAGGAAATTGTTCCACCTTTTCAACCTCGGATGAATATAGTCTTCTTGATGTCTACACATACACAACTAGGCATAAATCCACTACCACTTATAGAGTTGGGAGAAAATTGTATTTCCAGCTCAAGCTAAGTGGATGTCCTAGACATCATTTGAGAAATAATTTTCACATATATAAGATAATTAGGGACAATTTCCTCTAAGCAGGGAGGATTGATGGTACTTAGTCCATGTGATTAAAATAATTGTTGTATTTTATTATATAGTTTTATGTATTTCACATATTCTTTAGCATGTACAACATTAACAATATCGTCTCTAACACTTGCATAATTGCACTCTTATGTTCTCTAGTGTGTTAGTATCCTTTGATCACATTTATTAGGGTTTTGACATAGTTGAGATATGTAAGGTGAATAAGTTGGTATTCATTGAATAAGGTGTAGGATGTGATTCATATGAGTCAAAATCACATTCATTTTCTAACATAGACAAATCATCCTATTATGAAATATATGGTTTAAAATTTACAAAATAGTACTGAAGGATCAAGCTTACTTTAAATTAGTAATGAAATCTCAAAACATACAAGGCCTTGTATCACTATTATTATCTCCAGGTCAAACAAATTCGTGATCCCTTTTCCACACTTACCATGACCCCCACCATCATAACCCATATAATGAAATAATTTTGAGACAAACCCTTTAGTATGCTTCTCAAAATCAAGAAATTCACATAAGAAATGCCAAAAAACATTACTTAAATATGTTGTAGAAAAGGTGTCGAAGGAACCTAGATATTTCCTAAATTTCAATTAAAATGGTTGAAATAGTGGGGATCAACCCTATATCTATGTTAATATAAATAGTCCTAGAGATCCCATGAAAATGGATGCATTTCTTGAACAATATGTTAGTTGTCAAACATACAATATTTGTCACAGATTCACCATCGAGTAGAACAAATGGATATTACTAGAAACATATGTGATTGAATTAATCTCGATAGCTTCTATATAGGATGAACACTTCATATGTTAGGTGTTCTTAACATAAATCTTGAATTCTTGGCCACGGGATTCACCAAACCCCAACCCAATCAGAAATAATGAGTTGGTGGCCATACATGGTGATCCTATTTGGACATTTGAGTTCATGTTGAAAGAGAAGGAAAATTTACATAGATGACATGGTCATGCCCAGTCTTTTTACATAGATATCATGTTCACGTGGGAGAGAGGGGAAGTCAACACATGTGTCAACTCTAACCATGTCAAATTTCAGTCCATACAAGCACACATTGAAAAAATATCAATGTTGGCCCCATTCACATGTCATCAAAGCTATATAGTAATATTGGTTGGGTGAGTCATATTTGAGACCGAAAATCCTCCCATATTGTGAAGGCATGTGAACAATCTTCCCAGGTCAAATTTCAGTGCATACTGAAACAATTTGTGGAAATTTCAAAGCTGGCCCTATTCAAACGTCATTGACGTTGGCCATATTATAAGGGTTAAGCTTCTATCTATAATCCTTAGGAAATTGTTCCACCTTTTCAACCTCCTTGGATTAATATAGTATTCTTGATGTCTACACATACACAACTAAGCATAATTCCACTACCACTTATAGACTTGGGAGAAAATTGTGTTTACAACTCAAGCTAAGTGGATGTCCTAGACATCATTTGAGACATAATTTTCACATATATAAGATAATTAGGGACAATTTCCTCTAATAAGAGAGGATTGATGGGACTTAGTCCATGTGATTAAAATAATTGTTGTATTTTATTATATAGTTTTATGTATTTCACATATTCTTTAGCATGTACACCTTTAACAATATCGTCTCTAACACTTGCATAATTGCACTCATATTTTCTCTAGTGTGTTACTATCCTTTGATCACGCTTATTATGGTTTTGATATAGTTGAGATATGTAAGGTGGAAAATTTGGTATTCATTGAACATAAGGTGTAGGATGTGATTCATACGAGTCAAAATCATATTCAAGTTATAACATAGACAAATCATCCTATTATGAAATATATGGTGTAAAATTAACAAAATAGTAATGAAGTATCAATATTACTTTAAATTAGTAATGAAATCTCAAAACATACAAGGCCTTGTATCACTATTCCTATCTCCAAGTCAAACAAATTGGTGATCCCTTTTCCACACTTACCATAATGCCCACCATAATAACCCATATAATGAAATAATTTGGGGCCAAACCCTTTAGTATGCTTCTCAAAATCAAGAAATTCACTTAAGAAATGCCAAAAAACATTACTTAAATATGTTGTAGAAAAGGTGCCGAAGGAACCTAAATATTTCCCAAATTTCAATTAAAATGGTTGAAATAGTGGTGATCAACCCTATATATATGTTAATAGCAATAGTCGTATAGATCCCATGAGAATGGATGCATTTCTTGAGCAATATGTTAGTTGACAAACATACAATATTTTCTGCAGATTCACCATCCAGTAGAACAAATGGATATTACTAGAAATATATGTGATTGAAGTAATCTCGATAGCTTCTATATAGGATGAAAACTGTAGATGGTAGGTGTTCTTAACATAAATATTGAATTCTTGGCCACGGGCTTCACCAAACAGATTGGGTTGGTCTCCATACATGGTGATCCTATTTGGACATTTGAGTTCATGTTGAAAGAGAAGGAAAATTTACATAGATAACATGGCCATGTCCAGTCTGTTTACATAGATAACATGTCCACATGGGAGAGAGGGGAATTCAACACATGTGTCTACTCTAACCATGTCAAATTTCAGTCCATACAAGCACACATTGAAAAAATTTCAACGTTGGCCCCATTCGCATGTAATTAGTGATATATAGTACTATTGGCTGGGAGAGTCATCTTTGAGTCCAGAAAGCCTCCCATATCGTGAATGCATGCGAATAGTCTTCCCAGGTCAAATTTCAGTGCATACTGAAACAATTTGTGGAAATTTCAACGTTGGCCTTGTTCAAAGGTCATTGACGCTGGCCATATAATAAGGGTTAATCTTCTATCTATAATCCTTAGGACATTGTTCCACCTTTTCAACCTCCTGGATGAATATAGTCTTCTTGATGTCTACACATACACAACTAGGCATAAATCCACTACCACTTATAGACTTGGGAGAAATTTGTGTTTCTAGCTCAATCTAAAGCCTAAGTGGATGTCCTAGACATCATTTGAGAAATAATTTTCACATATATAAGATAATTAGGGACAATTTCCTCTAAGCATGGAGGATTGATGGGACTTATTCCATGTGATTTAAATAATTGTTGTAGTTTATTATATAGTTTTATCTATTTCACATATTCTTTAGCACGTACAACTTCAACAATATCGTCTCTAACACTCTCATAATTGCACTCTTATGTTCTCTGGTGTGTTAGTATCCTTTGATCACATTTATTAGAGTTTTGATATAGTTGAGATATGTAAGGTGAATAATTTGGTATTCATTGAACATAAGGCGTAGGATGTGATTCATATGAGTCAAAATCATATTCAATTTCTAACATAGACAAATCATCCTATTATGAAATATATGGTGTAAAATTTACAAAATAGTAGTGAAGGATCAAGGTTACTTTAAATTAGTAATGAAATCTAAAAACATACAAGGCCTTCTATCAATATTCTTATCTCCAGGTCAAACAAACTGGTGATATATTTTCCACACTTACCATGACCCCCACCATCATAGCCCATATAATGAAATAATTTGGGGCCAGACCCTTTAGTATGCTTCTCAAAATCACGAAATTCACATAAGAAATGCCAAAAACACATTACTTAAATATGTTGTAGAAAAGGTGTCGAAGGAACCTATATATTTCCCAAATTTCAATTAAAATGGTTGAAATAGTGGGGATCAACCCTATACCTATGTTAATAGCAATTACCCTAGAGATCCCATGAAAATGGATGCAATTCTTGGACAATATGTTAGTTGAAAAACATACAATATTTGTCGCAGATTCACCATCCAGTAGAACAAATCGATATTACTAGAAACATATGTGATTGAAGCAATCTCGATAGCTTCTATATAGGATTAACACTTCATATGTTAGTTTTTCTTAACATATATATTGAATTCTTGGACACAAGATTCACCAAACCCCAACCCAATAAAAAATAATGGGTTGGTGGCCATACATGGTGATCCTATTTGTACATTTGAGTTCATGTTGAAAGAGAAGGAAAACTTACATAGATAACATGGCCATGTCCAGTATTTTTACATAGATAACATGCCAATGTGGGAGAGAGGGGAAGTCAACACATGTGTTTACTCTAACCATATCAAATTTCAGTCCATACAAGCACACATTGAAAAAATATCAACGTTGGCCCCATTCGCATGTCATCAATGATATATAGTACTATTGGATGGGTGAGTCATATTTGAGTCCAGAAAGCCTCTCATATCATGAAGGCATGCAAACAGTCTTCCCAGGTCAAATTTCAGTGCATACTGAAACAATTTGTGGAAATTTCAACGTTGGCCCTGTTCAAAGGTCATTGACGTTGGCCATATTATAAGGGTTAATCTTCTATCTATAATCCTTAGGACATTGTTCCACCTTTTCAACCTCTTTGGATGAATATAGTCTTCTTGATGTCTACACATACACAACTAGGCATAAATCCACTACCACTTATAGACTTGGGAGAAAATTGTATTTCCAGCTCAAGCTAAGTGGATGTGTTAGACATCATTTGAGAAATAATTTTCACATAGATAAGATAATTAGGGACAGTTTCCTCTAAGCAAGAAGGATTGATGGGACTTAGTCCATGTGACTAAAATAATTGTTGTATTTTATTATATAGTTTTATGTATTTTACATATTCTTTAGCATGTACAACTTTAACAATATCGTCTCTAACACTTGCATAATTGCACTCTTATGTTCTCTAGTGTGTTAGTATCCTTTGATCACATTTATTAGGGTTTTGATATAGTTGAAATATGTAAGGTGAATAATTTGGCATTCATTTAACATAAGGTGTAGGATTTGATTCATATGAGTCAAAATCATATTCAAGTTCTAACATATACAAATCATCCTATTATGAAATATATGGTGTAAAATTTACAAAATAGTAGTGAAGGATCAAGATTACTTTAAATTAGTAATGAAATCTCAAAACACACAAGGCCTTCTATCAATATTCTTATCTCCATGTCAAAAAAATTGGTGATGCATTTTCCACACTTACCATGACCCCCACCATCATAACCCATATAATGAAATAATTTGGGGCCAAACCCTTTAGTATGCTTCTCAAAATCAAGAAATTCACATAAGAAATACGAAAAAGCATTACTTAAATATGTTGTCGAAAAGGTGTCGAAGGAACCTAAATATTTCCCAAATTTCAATTAAAATGGTTGAAATAATGGGGATCGACACTATATCTATGTTAATAGCAATATTCCTAGAGATCCCATGAAAATGGATGCATTTCTTGAACAATATGTTACTGGAAAAACATACAATATTTGTCTCAGATTCACCATCGAGTAGAACAAATGGATATTACTAGAAACATATGTGATTGAAGTAATCTCGATAGCTTCTATATAGGATGAACAATTCAGATGGTAGGTGTTATTAACATAAATCTTGAATTCATGGCCACGAGCTTCACCAAACCCCAGCTTCACCAAACCCCAATCCAATTAGAAATAATGGGTTGGTGGCTATACATGGTGATCTTATTTGGACTTTTGAGTTCATGTTGAAAGAGAAGGAAAATTTACATAGATAACATGGCCATGTCCAGTCTTTTTACATAGATAACATGGCCATGTCCAGTCTTTTTACATAGATAACATGTCCACGAGGGAGAGAGGAGAAGTCAACACATGTGTCTACTCTAACCATGTCAAATTTCAGTCCATACAAGCACACATTGAAAAAATATCAATGTTAGCCCCATTTGCATGTCATCAGTGATATATAGTACTATTGCTTGGGTGATTCATCTTTGAGTCCGGAAAGCCTCCCATATCTTGAAGGCATGTAGACAGTCTCAGTGCATACTGAAACAATTTGTGGAAATTTCAATGTTGTCCATGTTCAAAGGTCATTGATGTTGGCCATATTATAAGGGTTAATCTTCTATCTATAATACTTAGGACATTGTTCCACCTTTTCAACCTCCTTGGATGGATATACTCTTCTTGATGTCTACACATACACAACTAGGCATAAATCCACTACCACTTATAGACTTGGGAGAAAATTGTGTTTCCATCTCAAGCTAAGTGGATGTCCTAGACACCATTTGAGAAATAATTTTCACATATATAAGATAATTAGGGACAGTTTCCTCTAAGCAGGCAGGATTGATGGGACTTAATCCATGTGATTAAAATAATTGTTGTGTTTTATTATATAGTTTTATGTATTTCACATATTCTTTAGCATGTACAAATTTAACAATATCGTCTTTAACACTTGCATAATTTCACTCTTATGTTCTCTAGTGTGTTAGTATCCTTTGATCACATTTATTAGAGTTTTGATATAGTTCAGATATGTAAGTTGAATAATTTGGTATTCATTGAACATATGGTGTAGGATTTGATTCATATGAGTCAAAATCATATTAAAGTTCTAACATAGACAAATCATCTTATTATGAAATATACGGTGTAAAATTTACAAAATAGTAGTGAAGGATAAAGATTACTTTAAATTAGTAATGAATTCTAAAAGCGTACAAGGCCTTGTATCACTATTCTTATCTTCAGGTCAAACAAATTGGTGATCCATTTTCCACACTTACCATGACCCCCACCATCATAACCCATATAATGAAATAATTAAGGGCCAGGCCCTTTGGTATGCTTCTCAAAATCAAGAAATTCACAGAAGAAATGCCAAAAAACATTACTGAAATATGTTGTAGAAAAGATGTCGAAGGAACTTAAATATTTCCCAAATTTCAATTAAAATGGTTGAAATAGTGGGGATAAACCCTATATCTATGTTAATTGCAATAGTCCTAGATATCCCATGAAAATGGATGCATTTCTTAAACAATATGTTAGTTGACAAACATACAATATTTGTCTCACCATCCAGTAGAACAAATCGATATTACTAGAAACATATGTGATTGAAGTAATATCGATAGCTTTTATATAGGATGAAAACTTCAGATGGTAGGTGTTCTTAACATAAATCTTGAATTCTTGGCCACGGGCTTCACCAAACCCCAACCATGTCAAATTTCAGTCCATACAAGCATACATTGAAAAAATCTCAACGTTGGCCCCATTCGCATGTCATCAGTCATATATAGTACTATTGGTTGGGTGAGTCATCTTTGAGTCCGGAAAACCTCCCATATCGTGAAGGCATGCAAATAATATTCCCAGGTCAAATTTCAGTGCATATTGAAACAATTTGTGGAAATTTCTATGTTGGCCCTGTTCAAAGGTCATTGACGTTGGGCACTGTTACCGGACAATCTACCAAAAGCGGACTTAAGGCATGATCTCCCTAGTTCAATGTGAATCTAGAACAAATAGGACAGAGTACAAATCTACCTTCCTAGATGCAATTAGATATTAAGAGACGTGGACATCTTACCTTTCAGATTTGTAGATCTCTTTCTCCCTCGTCGCTCCAAGTTCCATGGTCGTTAGATCCCAAGCTGCAAGACCTATCAAAACATTCAAGAGACAAACAAGCAGTAATAGCACATCTACACAATAATCTATCTAAGTAAATAGTTAAGGAAGTAAACTATAAATATCAATGAACAATAAGACATTTATGGAAAGAGTTTTGTATTACTGTATTAATAAGTGGGAATACAAAGAAGAGTGAGGATTACAACGAAGACCTAACGTTGCAATATTCCTCCAACAAGCCAATCCAATGCCTCTAAGGAGAAATGGGTGCCTCCAATGGATGAATGCTGATATCCTAAGCTCTATTTCACCATCATATGGATGCAATAGCCTTCCTCCCTTTGGAATGGGAAGGAGCTTCATATATATAGGACTAGGAGGATAGGATAGGTTGAGAAATAGTGGGAGAGGACTAAGGGATCCTCCCAAAGGGTTAGGGAACTGAATTCCAGCTCTCCTATGGGTTAGGGATAGAGATACAAGTCACACACCTTTGAGAAATGGCTCGAAGATTCCCTTTATCCACTTTAACTGACATCATCGCAGGCTGCATTAGGACAACCTGCATCATCGCATGCTACACAAAGGTGACCTGAGACGACCTAATTAGACCCTATGGAAATGGGTCAGTATATCTTCCAGCTTGACTTCCTAGCCATGGGAACTTCAGGGATGTTTACACTGAGTCTTATGGTGACAAGATTTAGGTGTAACAGAATGCCCCCCAAAGCATGAAGTGGTTGAAACTGGATAGGTGAAATGCTTTTATAGAAGGATGGCAAGGACTTGTCGGATGGAAGATGTTGTTGTAGTACAAATGACTCTGAGAACACAGTCACGTATGATGCACAACATGGCTACCGACCAATACATTGCAGATCCATGGTAGTAAAGACCGACTGAACACAATCATGGCTACTAGACACAAGTGTAGATCCATGATGAGATGATAACACAGCCACGACCAATACAAAAGTGGATCCGTGTAATATGACTCAAACAATCTCCAGCGCATCCTGGGTAAAACATGACTCCCGGGGGTCTTCAAGCCGAACCCGCAATGATACGAATCTATCTGTGTGATTACAAATGTATTGACATAGAACATGGTAGAAACCACTTGATTATTGGTCATTGATGTATACTGTTAACAAGTGCGAGGGAAATCACCATTAATGTCAATGATCCCCAAGGTATCATAGTACATATCATCAAGCGCGAATGAATGAGTTGAAGTCGAACGCTTGACAAAATATTTCAATCAAGAGTCAATGATGTAAACTCATGTCGAAAGCGAGGTAACCTGCCATTGAGGCATGCAGGCCCAAGGTACTTAATTGGTTTCTAGATTCAGTCCTCGGATGATGATTTGAAGTCGACAAGGATGAACCTGTCAAAGGAGGGCCTTGATGAATCCCCCATCATCGACATGAAACTCGATAACAGATGTTTGGAGTACATCGGATGGTACAATAACATGCAAGACTGACTTAGAGTAGACCGACATGGTGGAGGGTGTATTGACTGCAAATAATGAGCGGTGAAAATATTCTTGAACATGGGTATGGCATGACTTGGCAGTATTGACATGACGAGAATGACACCAACTTCCAATGCAACTAATGGTGGAAGCATTCTTTGGATGACTCAAAGGAGTAACAAGACTCATGAATTTAACAAGACTCGAGGACAAGCACTGAATGCAAATGCAAATGAGTGCCATGTTCAAGAACGACTAAGTACTGCCACTGGTAAAGGTGTAACACAAAAAACTTTCCTTTTTCCCCATCATGACTGATGAGTGTCTCATGTGTTTTTGACGAGCTTGATGAGGGTAACCAGATGCTCAGTATAGCTCATCTCATAGATGAGTCCAATCCCAAATATTTTTCGAACATGGGAAAGGAGGGGTTTGTCCCATGGCAGGCCCTTCAATGTTGAATTTTAACGAGTCCATAGAAGGTAAACTTGGCGTCATTTCATGTTTAGAGAGTCTGAAAAGAACTAAAGAAGACTCCAAAGGTCCTTTTTCGTAAGGTTAGCATCTTCGTTTGGAAAAGGGTAAAACAACGCGTGAGGGGACTCTTCCGGTCATGATTGGCTAGAGTATTCATTTTTCGTAATTAGTGCCCCCTGGTCTGAAAAGGGGTAAACTATCACCAGGAAGACGATCATTCAAATACTTTTACAAGCATGAATGCATCAAGCTCACTTGGCGATCTTTTTGTATTTAGAGAGCCTAAAAAAGAGCTTAAAGAAAGACTCCATGGGGTTCCTTTTTCGTAGGACTTTAATGAGCCCGAAAAAGTGATAAACTATAACTTGGTGACTTACTCTCATCGTTTTACAAGCACGAGAAAGAACAAAGATTAAGCTCGGTGTCATTAGTAATTGAATTTAATGAGCGAAATAATGACAAAAAGACGCTCAAAGAGTTGTTCATACCTGATAATACTTACGAGATGATCATCACGACGAAGAATGGCATTAATTAGGCACCTAGCTTCTCCTGCAGCTCAAAGACTAGGTCAAAAATAGTTAACCAAGCATTTAAATCCACTAAATAACCCAAACTATAGTAAAAAACCCACTAAAGCATCAAATTACAAAAGGATTATTCCATTTTGTTTTTTACCAAGTTTGGAGAGTGTGAAGTGCCATTTGGAGCCAAATTTCATTTGCTGATTCCAGGAGCTACGGTCCACCGTTTCATGAGTCGTCAGAGACAGGTAGGCCTAAACTCAGCTATGCAACTTTTCAGTGGATTAGTTTTAGGTTTTTAGCTTAAAGTTTATGGTTTTGAGTTTTTTTGGTGGGGGAAATTGCGCCCACGGGCTAGCGCAAGCCCTCCTTATGGGAACTGCAACGGCCATGCGCCATACCAAAACCTATAAGGACCTTTTGCGCTGATGTCACACTGTCTGCAAAGACGTCTTGCGACGGCGCAAATGCCCAATTACAACACAACGCCCAACCCAAATGAAAAAGTTATAATGTTTAGAAAGAGTTCTAACAGTGTTTAATGTCCCTTTTGACAGGTTCACAGTGATAAACATGGTTATTGAATGGCGAGAACGAGAGAACAAGGTGGATGACGCTCAGGACAAAAATGAACCTCAATGCATTGCTACATTGAGGAACTGTGGGTTACTCAAATACTTTCGAGTGTTGGGCATGAGGGCCCAAGTTCCTTTGCTGACACACATGATCCAATGTTGGGATCTGACGCAACAACACTTCGAGATCGGGGTGCATACACTGAGTATAGATGTCGAAGACATCTACTTCCTGACAGGATTATCCTGGAGGGGAGAACCTATATCTCTTACCGTATCACGAGGAGGTGATCATACAGTGGACGATATGATTACTTAGTACTGCAATGGAGGCACTACGGCTATTGGTGGGAAGATCCCCATCAAGGAGATTCGAGACCATCCTTTATGTATTGTGCTCTACACTCTAGTGAGGGTAGCGGGGAGTCAGTCTACTCACCTTGCGAGCAAGTCACAGTTGATGTATGCGGAGGAGTGTATGGGTCCTCGGGTATTCAACTGGTGTGAGGGACTCCTTACCAACTTCTAGAGTTAGTTGACCAAGTTTCGGTGCGGGGCGCTGAAACAGTTTGGCTATGGGTCCGTGTTGATATCTTTTCTATTGGAGCGGGTACCTCATCTGTGTCCACAGGTGGACTTGGATGACCGAGATGCCAGGGATCCACACATGAGCCAATGGGAAGAGGTGATGTCCCACCATAGCGGAGTGGGTCCCATCATAGGATATGGTACAGGGTTCTTCACCTAGTTGGAGGGACAGGTCCTCATGATAGAGGATTATCTATAAAGTAGGGCAAATTTCAGAGGTGATCCTGTCACCTACCCAAATTCTGAAAGTATTATTTTATTGGCAAAATACTTTATGTTAAATTTTAATTACAAAGTTTTGTAATTAAGACCAAGTTTGGTCAAGGATGAATGTAATTACTGATTATTATTATTTAATAAATTAAAGTAGGAGACAAACACCCAAGGGAACTGTTAAATGAGTGTTCACTGACCCACTAGGAGGAATGGAAGTTGTTAGAAGGCATGGGACAGATGGCAGTAATTGCACTTCACCACTAGCTATTGGTTATGGGACAACTACCCCTAAAATTGTGGAATTATCCCATAAGTGGTGGGAGTGATCAAGCAACTCATTAAATGACTAATTAACCACTAAAAGGCCTAGGCAGCATACATAAGGCAAATTCGAATTGAGCAGGCAGCGCTTACAGCATTTTCTGCAAAAATATTCCTCAAGTGCATCAGGTGATCACTGAGAGATTCGAATAGGGAGGCTATGTGAGAGTGCAACTGTAAGTCTACAAATTATTCTGAGAAGGAGAACCAGAGTTGCTGGTGCAGGTCCCTTTGACTACTAAGACTGGATAACTATTGCTACTGCAAGTTGAGGTCCTAAGCTTCTAAGTTTCTTCCTCCTGGTGGGTGGTTCAATGAACAGGCTCGGGGGTCCTAAGGCAAGTAACTTGGCTGTCTTCAGGAATTGGTTGGGTGGAACAGGTTCCTTGGGCTATTTGTTTCCCTACACTTAACCAGGTTTCACTGTTCCTACTTTGTTTATAGCTCAATGTTTCTGTTTAGTCAAACTCTGTTTTGTAAAAAAAATTATTTTAATTTCTGATCTATGTTAAATTCTGAATGATAAAGCTTTGTTAAAGATCTAATTAGATAACCATCTCTATATTTTTTCCCATGCTATTCTCTGCATAGTACTCTAGTATAGAGAAGCAAATTAATAATAGATGAGATATAGACAGATTGCCATTGATTGGATAAATGATTTCAGTAAGTGTTCTATTTAAAATTATGTCCTATGTTTAACACAGTAAAACATTATAGTATAACATAAATTGCAGCATAGAATTCATGTAAATAATAATTGAAAGAAAAACAGAGTATGCTTCTGACAGTTCCATATATTCCTCTTGTCTCTATTCATTTAAGATAGCAAGCAAATGCAATCAAAATTAAACATTTCATGATTTCCAAGTAATAGTATTTTCAAGAATTATAGTAGCTGCAAGAACTAATTACTATATAGATTTCTTGTCATTATACATATTTTATTTCTTCACTAATTTCCTGCTTTGATTTCAAGTAGCGAGTATTTATTACAGTAGTATCAAAACCTAATACACTACAAACCCTAATTATGTATACACACATCATAATTTCTATCTCAAGTCTTCTATGACAAACTATAGACATTATTCAGAGAATGATAACATTTATGACTTATTAAACCCTAGTCATCACTTTCTAGAACCATACTATCTTTTATATATCGTAATTTTACTATCTAAGAATTATCTAACAATTAGCCGAAGGCACGATTACATATTCATGTCTAAACATTATCTCACAATCCCTAGCATTACACATATACATTATTGAAATTATGATTGCAAAGATTTAGTTTTGGGTACAAAGCCCGATAGAAATCATAAGATACAGGTAGAGTATCCTTCGTAAAAACAAAACTAGAGTATGGAGGCATATCTATTTCGACATCTATTAACAGTCAACTATTTTCATCTATTTCCAAATAAGATTATCAACAACGAGAAAAAAACACAGACATACAGTTTTTAAGTTATGCAAATTATAAATTTCGGCCCAAGACATCTATTGTTGCTTGGCATCACCGTAACCATCTTTCACACAGTCAACTATTATTTAACTTTCCATTGAAAGGAAAACGAACCATAGTTTACAAGTGCAAAAAGAACTCTCGGTTCTGGATATCCATTCAAACATATAACAGAGAAATGCATTATGACCTTACAAGGTTCCCAATAATACATAGAGTTACCCTCGACATTTTAACAATAAGCCGAGACCGTGGAACTACAAAACTATACAAGGTTTTACCCTGAACTTAACCACTCATGGTGTAAAGACCAACTCAAAACGGTGCCAACGCTACAGCAAAACAATATTGAGCCGAGCATCAAATACAAGACTGAGGATCAACCTCTTACAGAATAATATCAAAACAAAACAAGCTTAAACTTCGTTTCAGCCATCACTGATACAAGTCGGATATTTCCAACTCTCGGCACACAGAAAAACACATCAAAGGCACCTACGAGACTTTGCAAGAACCACCGGAGCTTACCAGGAAGCAGTAGTAGCTTTCCTTTCCCAAAACCGTTGCATAGAAACCTTCCAACGAAGAGGGTACCTCCAAAGTTACACATCGAGGGGTTTAAAAATAAGAAGATACAAGAAAAAAATTAAGCAAAATAGTATTTTGTTATTATCGTAAACATTACCTTCTAATCGAAGCTCGAGTCATTGGCACACCACACCAGCAGAAGAACAACAAAGTCTGGTAGCAACATCAGTAACCGCAATTTCAAAACCCTGAAGACGATTTCAGAAAGAAAAATCCAAACCCCAATACAAAACCACTCTCAACAGCTGACAAAAACCACATTTCGTTTTACTGTATCGTGGCTCTATGGCAAGGAGCTAAGCCTGCAACTATTAAAGAAACTACATCTCACAGGTCACAGGATCGAAACCTTGGAAGGGAATTTCCTTCGACCCTACATTTTGGCAGCCTATCGGCCTCAACTCAACATAACAATGAAAGACCGAGAAACTCTCTACCATTACATACAACGAGGTTTAGGGTGTGTTTCACAGCCTTAGATCATAGGGAAAATCAACAGTGGATCAACTACCGGTAAGGCACGTTGATATTCGAACCTGCAGTACAATCAATACCATTTAATAGCTGCATCTAGCAACTGCCAAGTAAGCGGGCCGAGAGCTGGTGCATGGCACAGCTCAACCTCATCATGGTGATCATTGAAATCACAAGCACATGAAGATCATAGTAGAGTTTCCACATCACCATCGAGTGGATCGACATTAATAGCTAAGACCTGTCATCACCAGTTCAAGCATGTTAAGGACTGAGCTTTATCACCTGTCAATATCGAATTGATTGCATTGTTATAACCATTGATAAAATCTCATATCAATCTCTATATTCCTTCGTTATGCATCGTAATATGGTATTATATGCTAAGGTATAGTGTGATTGTATAATCACCTTATGATGTTAACGAGTCAATTACTAAGGCTCGGGTATAGACATATATGTGTATAGAATAGAACTAGCCATATATGTATATTGTTAAACAATTGATAATGGATACTATAGATTTGGTTAGGTTTCTAACTATGCATAAATAGTATTAGATACTAAAAGCATTATAGATTTCATACATCAACTATAACTTTCCAAGGCATAATAATAGTGTGATGCTCTAGGTATAGTTAAGTAATACACATTTAATATGCTACGCCATGTATAGTAAAGTTTAATTATTAAACATGATACCAAGGGCATAGTTTAAAAGGTGACATTACACTTCAATGCAGAGTTCATAACATAACATAACGAGATGTTCTTATACTTTAACTATGTAATGATAATCAAATAATGAATTCAGGACATAATATAGTCTGAGTACTGTAGACGTAAAACATAATGATAGTTCAAAGGTATGAACACTTCTTCTGCAAGTTTCCTAATAGCAGTTTCAATAGATATCAGTATCGATGTATTCATGGTATTGACAGTAGTCATATGATGATTTATATGTAGCATTATAACAAAACACTTGGACAACGTGAAAAGATAACACTGAAGAATTTAAATGTCAGTACATAAACTAGGATTTGAACCATGTATCCATACCTCCAGTAACTTGTGTCGCAAGGAAGTACTTAGCATTCTAATTTTACATTGACGATGAATTGAAAGATAGAAGTACTCTTAACACATGTTGTCTTATAGGATTTCTTACATGCGGTCTGCACATGGAAACATGATTCAAATGACTTAGCTAAACGTAGCTAAGTAAAATCTAGGGTACCTCGTAGGAGCCCTTCATCATCATACAAACAAACTGTCAGCACTTCCTCAAAACATCACAATAGTACAACATGTAATCACATTTAAGAACTTAAGCAAATCTATATTTTGTACTTGTATGCATAATCATAAAAGATCTATTGTTAAGGAGATTAACATCCACTTAAATCTGAAATAGAAAATACCATTATACTATATTTATTGGAGAAGTATGACGTGTCATCGTTACAAATTATCTTAGTTAAGAAATCTAATTAATTTATATATTCCGCATTAATGACTTTGATAATTATTGCTATTATAAAAAAAAAATTATTGGTATTTTTCGGGATGTTACAGATCCTGACCTGGTGCTTCCTGAGGGAGCACAATGGGGTGACATAGGTAAGAACAATGACTTTGTGTTTTTTCATTTAATATATTTTATGATTTTTTTGGAGTAGTGATGATGACTCGACATTTTGTGCAGATGTGGGTACATCACGACCAGTTGGAGTCTCACTCATTGCGAGGAGAGGAGAGGTGTCGGTTGTAGGTCCCGCAATGTGAGATGCCACCAAGGAGGTGGAGGAGGTCTACGAGAACCTCCAGAGGTTGACACTGGATATCCCAGAGCTGGGTGTCTGTGATCTTCCCCGGAGTTACCAAAAGTACACTGTCGAAGTGTCTACCCATTTTGGCACGTTGTTGGCTAAAGTGGCGAGGGTCGTAGTCTGCTTTCATAAGCAGCAGCCGGGAGCTTCAGGGTCCAAGGTTGAGTGACCTAAGACTTAGGCTCATGTTCTACTTATGTGTGTACTGAAAGATTATGAGCTTCATATTTTGTAGAGACTTACTGAAAGCTAGCATGCTTCAGATTTTTGTATCAACACCATCATTTTGTATCAATTTATATATATATACAGACATTTTCGGTGGATTTATACATTATGTGTTCTATGGACGATTAATGTGATCTTATTTACATGTTTGCTTATAAAATGGATTATTTACATGTTATGTATGCTTTCGTATTTTATGAATATGTTCTATGTGTGCAATGTAACAATCTAGAATGAAGTTGGCCATCAAGTTGGCAACTGTGTTCATGTCTCATGGAATATGCAGGTATTGAATAGATTCAAAGGACCTTTCAAGAAGAAGGACTCATCTGAAGAGACAGATTAGAGTAGGGTCGCGGATAGCATAAATCTGGTTAAGATGAGAAACCACCAGTTGTAAATCCAAATGGATGACAACGTGGTTCATACCTAAGGAAAGAGTGTCGGTTAGGGTTCCAATCACCACCTGATACTCTGTGGCGTTATTGGTCACGTATCCTAGACAACTTCCTCTTGAGAAAATAAGCTCGCTGGTCAAGGAATAAAGTACCCAGGCTACCAAAGCAAGGTTACAGGTATTCTAGCCGGCACCGTCCACGAATCCGTAGCAAGTTGCCATACGCACATGCAGACAGAACATGGTATAAGAAACGAAACAAGACCTAGACACACTAAAACAAAAGCGTCGCATCACACAAAACACACACGCCATGTACAGTATATACAAGACATCTATGTGTGAAAGACTTAGGCATAGTACCTCTTTAGGTAGAGCCCGTTGCGGGGCTCACCCAAAGATATCCCATCATAGTCCTCTAGTTCATAGGCTCCTTTTTCCATAACACGTTTCACTATGTATGGTCCGTGCCACATGGGATCGAACTTACTTGCCCCCAGTTTATTGTGCTTTTGGTCGTACGTGAGGACCAAATCACCCTCGTTAAAGACACGGGGTTTGACTGACCTGTCGTATTGTGCCTTGATGCGCTTCTTGTGTGCCTCATTGGCAAGAGAAGCATCACGGCAGGTCTCATCAAGTTTTTCTAGGTAAAGGAAATGTTATTCCTCGGTAGTGGTGTTCGGAATAAGTTCAACTGCGAGTTTGAGTGATGGAATCTCGCACTCTATTGGTAGGACTACCTCCAATTCATAAACTAAATGGAACAATTTAAATCCGGTGGCAAACCTAACAGAGATCTGGTATGCCCATAGTGAGGAAAAGAGCATGTTGTGCCAGTTAGACTTGTGCATACCCACCATGCGTTGAATCATGGTCTTCAAGACCTTGTTGATGGCCTCTACTTGTCTGTTGGACTGTGGGTAGTAAGGGGTTGAGTTTTCATGACGAAAACCCAAGCTGGTGCTCAATTCATCAACCATGTGGTTCTGAGAGTGGGATCCATGGTCAGTGACTATGGCTTGTGGGACTCCGAACCGTGAAATGACATGATTAAACATGAAGAGTGCGGCGGTTTTGTCATCATCAATGTATGTAGGCATAGCCTTGACCCATTTTGTAAGGTAATCCATGTTGACTATGACGTTACCATGCCCCTCGGTCGAGGTAGGCTTATAGTGCATGAAGTCAATGCCCCATTTTGCAAAGGGGCCAATGGCAATAACCGGGTGTAACGGGGCTAGGTGGGTGCGCTTTTTCATTTGAAAATGCTGGCATGGGGGACATTTTTTAATGGCCTCAATACAATCTTTAAAGATGGATGGCCAGTAATATCCCGCGCGTAGAATCTTTTGGGCTATAGCCATCCCAGAGAGATGACTGCCACAAGCCCCGTCATGACATTCATTCAAGACATGTTCATCCTCCTCATGTGTCAGACAGCGTTGAAGAACAGAATCAATACCATGACGGTATAAGGTATTACTAATGATCAAGTAATACTTTGCATGGTGGTGTATTTGACGACGATCGTCACGAGACATTTGGGGGTTGAAACATTGGGTTTGAAGATATAAGGTAATATCTCCATACCACGGGTCAGCCGTGTTTATAAGGAACAATGAATCATATAGAAGAAAATCATTGGGCTCAAATCCTAAATCGGCATGGGGAAGGTTGCAAATGAGCCATGATGATGGTGGTGTGGAGCAGTATGTAGTGATAGAACTTTTGGAAGGCAATGACTGCCGCGAGAGAGAGATTCTTGACATGTGAATAACGAGTTTCGGAGTCAATAAGACCCTTACTTAGGTAGTAAATCACATGCTCCTGGGTGTTGTTGTCCTCCTGTACCAAGACCATGGTGTTGGGACTCAGAAATGTCATATTTTCATCCAGTTTACCTTTTACCATTCTTCACATTTCATCATCCCATTAACCTTTCATTATACCATTTCCATACATATATTTGGATTTCACCTTATTATTTTCCACTTTATTCATTTTAGTATTATAAGTGAATTTATGATTAAATATTAGAAATTAACATATTTTTCATCAATATCTCAAGTATGGATGAGCTTTGTATTATGTAGGAATATGTGAAGGATTAATTCAAAGCACTTCTCTAATATCTCCTCCACTATTTCAAGAAAATAATTTTTCAAAGCCTATTTGAAGGAGGAGAATATCATGGAGATTTGGATGGCATATCTTATCCAAGATTTGTGAGAGATGTGTGGAGGATTTGAAAGGATCATATTTTGTAATAATGGGCAATTGGTTGAGAGAATAGTGGATCTGTAATTATGAGAGGCTTATCTTCTTTTCAAAATCTCTCATGTATAAAAGAGAGTGTTCTCTCTTCATGAGGGGAAATTATCATTAGTTAGTCTGGATTAGTCTTAGATTGTAGAAGTTAACCTTGACTTTGTAATTTGGAGAAGGGGACTCTTAGCTTTTGATTCATAGTCTTAGTTTTGATGCTTTCATTATTCGTCATTTGATGCTTGTGATGTAATTTAAGGATTGTTGTTAATGTGAGCTCACACGTATTGTCTTATTGCTCTTCACATGTTGTATTTCCTTTATGCAATTTCCTGCTTTCTTAGTTAGTTTATTTTCATGCAATTTACTTTCAGTCGTGTGTTTCAGCTTCCAGCATTAGATGAGCAGTTGCGTGTTTCAGCTTAAGGGGGGTTAGATTAGATTAGTCTCAGCTTCAAAGGGGGTTAGATTATATTAGCTTCGCTTCAGTCCTACATATACTTTGCATGTGCTTCGTAAGTCTATGAACTCCTCGGATTGATAAATTAAATGCTTGGGGACTTATTTAACGACAATAAATCCGCCCAACAAATGGCGATCGTGGTGGCAGAAGCAGCAAGATAAAGAATGTAATCTTTGTAGTATTTGGGTGGTTGGAGCACAGGGGCATGCATAATGGCATGTTTCAGACTATCGAAGGATTGTTGCGCTTTATTGTCCCAAATGAAGGGGACATCCTTCTTGAGTAGTCTCATATAACCCTGCGACTTCTGAGCGAAATTACAGATAAAACACCATAAGTAAGTTGTCTTCCCTTGACAACTTTGGAGTTGTGTAACGTCAGTAGGAGGTGGGAGAGCAACAATGGCTTCCACCTTCAAGGGATCAATGCGGATCCCATCCTTTGAAACAATAAAACCTAGGAGCCGTCCAGACTCGACGCAGAAGATACACTTGTGAGGGTTCATGCGAATGTTATCCCGCCTGCATCTGAGGAATATAGTCGTCAGATGATCGATGTGGAACTCACACTGCCATGAATGGGTAGGTAGGTCATCAAGGTAAGGTTCCACGAAGTCCTTCACATCATGAAAAGCATACGACATGGCCCGCTGGAATGTGGCACCAACATTTTTTAGACCAAAAGGGAGCTTGCGATAAGCAAATGTGCCCCAAGGGCAGATGAAATTTGTCTTGTGTTGGTCGAATGGGTGGATATCAATCTGGTTGTAACCGGGGAATCCATCCATGAATGAACAGATGACACTTCCAGCACAATTTTCTATGATCTGATCGATAAAGGGAGTGGGGTAGTTGTCCTTAGGACAAGCCTTGTTCAAATCCCGATAATCGACACAGACACGGATGGTGCCCTGCTTCTTAGCGACAAGGATGACATTTGAGACCCATTTTGTCAATGGAACAGGGTAAATGAACCCGGCCTTTAAGAGCTTTTCAATTTCTGCCTTAATCGCCATAGTTTTTTGAGGGTGTACCGGTCGTAGCTTTTGTCGGACTAGTTTGGCATCAGGATAGGTTTTGATTTCATGTGAAACAATAGCAGGATCTGTCCTAGGCATTTCCTCGTAGGTACAAGCAAACACGTCTCAAAATTGCTTGAATAAGGCCGTAAAAGTAGTAATCTCTTCAGGGGAACATTTCTGGCCTAAACGAACATGTTCCACTACACCAGGGGTAACCGAGATGTCAATGGGGGTGGTGGCTTTGATGTTTTCCAAGTTTCCCTTAGTGTTAGGATGACAACTGAGTATTGGGGACTGAGGGTAAGGGTAGACATCTAGTGTAAAAATGGTGGTGATGTTGTTCTCTACAGAATCCCAAGGGGGGGGGAAAGACGATCGATGGTGGAGGTCTTCCCACAGAGGGTCATCCGCACTCATAATCTCCATGATGGACTCGTCCGACGGAAAAGTCTATAGCAGAGGATCGGTTAAGGATGATTTTTGCTGTAGAGAATAGGATGTAGAGGCCACAGCCAAGTGGTCCTCAGGGGTTGACTGGATAGCCTCGTAAGTGAGTTCAGCGGGTGAAAGAGGCATGGAGTCTCCAATCAGGTGCATAGTGGCTTCATCAGGTACAAGAAATTTATTGTTAGAGTTGGAAAAAGATGAAATCCCAAAGGATATCATGTTCACCATGGAAACATGATTAGGGGAATCCGGGGTTGGAAAGACACCCATAAGAGATGAGTCTTTTATGAGGCCTACCTCCACGCCCTCATATAGCTACGAAGATTTTCCAAGTAATGGGACATTATCGTCGGGATGAGTAGCGGTGTCCGGTGTGCAAAATTCCAGTTGGTCGATAGTGACAATTCGGCCTTGGTGGGGGAATTGCACTATGCGGAAGACAGATGACATGATCGCAGTCATGGCGTAAAACCAATTACTGTTGGGATTTTCCTATACTCCATCCTAGTCCTAACAGCATTTTCCATTTTTTCATTTTCAGTCATGCATGCATTTTGCATGCAGGCATGCAATTGCATGCATCCCAGTCATCAGTTCTGGCACCTAGCTCTTAGTTAGCTAGCCCCAAGAGCTTCTTTCTGATCATTTTTATCCCTCCTAGTGCTTAGTGTGCCCTCCTTTCACCAACCACTTGTGAAAGGAACCCTCTCTCACCTACCACTCAGTTCCACTTCAGTTAGTTGATTTATCTTTAGATCTTTCCTTGATTTAAGGCTAGATTGACTCCTCAACTGACTGTATCACTCCGATGGACCTCCCGTGAGAATAGACTGCCTATTTTGACTCCAGTTAGCTCCTCATGCACCCTCCACTGAGCCTCCTTCATCCAGTTAGTGCCTCCATGTGCCGGTTACACCTACCACACTCAGTTAGACTCAGTTTGACACCTGGTTGACAGTTACTTGTGCATTGATGACTCCACTGATGATGATCAGGACTCCTAGTTGTGCTTTGATGACAATCCACTAATATTTTGATCTATCCATGTAGGATAATTCAAATTACACCCCTAGTATTCGAATCCTGTGCATTGTATCATTATTGTTTATTATTCAGATTAATGAAACATGTGTGATTATTATGTTCCTATCTGAGTTTTATTGCATCTTGTCATGCTGCTCTTTCTTTCTGCAATTCTTTCTTGTGAGGTATTCATCAGCTCTTATATCTTCTATGGGAATTTCACATGGTATCAGAGCATTTTGAGAGTATAGTCTATCTCCATTCTTGAGAGTTTTTTGCAGGTAATTCAAAGTTCCAACAGTTCCAGCAGTTTCACCTTGTATTCACTCCAGCAGGTTAGATGAGCAATTCGAACACTCCTCTCACTCCTAGAATCCTTACTCCTTTCAATTACTTTGATTAGAATATTGATATGGAAATGTCCTTGAGAAGCAAATCTCTACACAGGATAACAATGGGAAGAGAAACCGAACCAAATTCAGTTGTGGAGAGAACCAAACATCTGAATCGATTAGACGAACCCTTTGGTTACATGTGCATTCATATTTCTAGAGATCTACTATTTCATCTCGAAGGGTTGAAGACTCCAAGAGAGTTATGGTTGAAGTTAGAGGCCCTCTTTGGAAAACAAGATGAGATAAGAGGCCATGCTTTGTAGAATGAATTGGTTTCCCTACAACCAAGCAGTTTTGAGACCATTCAAGAATTCTTCTCAAAATTCAAAGCTTTGGTTATGCAATGTAAGCAGTGTGGCATTGAGAAAAAGGAAGAGCAATTGGTGCTCTCCATTATAAGTAAACTAGGATCTGAATTTTCTGTCTTTGTATCTACCTTCCACTCTGGATGAATGTCAATACCTGGATGGAAGATGCCCATCTTAGAAGTTTTTACTGCAGCCCTCATCCAAGAACAAGACAAATTGATCCAAATGGGTGCCATCAGTGCCTCCAAGGATCAATCTCTTTTAGCTGGAGAGGAAAATAGTTCAAATGAGAAAAGGAGGCATAAAAGCAAGGACAAGAAGCCATTTGAACCTAAAATGAATGCTAAGTCAAGTCCATCAAAAGGGTCCTCCAGCACCAAGAAGGACAAACATAAAAGATCTAATGGATCTAAGTGTCTGTACTGCAAGAAAGGGAACCACCCTGAGAGATCTTGCATGCAAAAGAAAATAGATCAACTAACCAAGATTCTTGAACAGAACAAAGTTTCTATTCCAAAATATGCAAAAGTGTCTGATTCTGGAAGTGGATCTTATGGTCATGAGGATTGCCATGCATTGATGGCTGGATTTTCAAAATCAAAGGCCCTCCTCATAGATTATGGAGACTCCAACCACATGATTTCCTCTGAAGAATCATTTTCTTCTTTAGATCTCAAAGATGGGCCTACTATTTACATGGGAGACAACTCTCAGATTTCTTCCAAAGGGTTGGGTACAGTACATATGGAGCATGGGAAGTTCAATAATTTTCTATTCGTTCCCTCCTTGACAACAAATTTGTTGTTTGTATATTAGATGACTCACACCGAATCACCAAAGAAGGTGATTTTTGGTCCCGACACAGTTGCGATTACAGAGATCTCTACTAGGAAGACTATAGTGAAAGGGTTTGCAAATCATGCCTCCAAGGCATATGAGTTCTCACATTTTCTGCCCTTCTCTCTTCCTACTCCTTCGAAATCTGATGAAGATCCTAGTGCCTCTTATTCTAATGAAGATCAAGATCAAGATCTTGATGTTGAGATCAAAGTTCAAGAACATTCAGATTCAGATCCAAAACCAACACATGTTCTCAATCTAGATCCAAGGCCAATATGGGCTCACACAGCCCTTGCAGCTACTGGTAACACAGTTGAGGATTCATTTGATCACAGAAATACTAGATTTCAGCATCATGCCAACCTTGAATTATGCCATCTACCTCTTCCTGAGAGATGCAGCATGATGGTGGGGTTCACTCTTCCATCCCTTTGGAAGACTCATCATGACCCATTTGTTCCAGTGGCAGAAAGGTTCCCTGAAAGACTTGCTTCGTCCAATACATCCTCTACATAGTGGAAGGCACATCAGAAGACCAGATCCAGATCTAGCACCTGCATTGGCATCCTACAGAGGATCAGCTTGCTAAGTTTTTTGCAAAAGTTTTCACTGAGGAAAGCTTCTTCCTTTTATGCTTAGTATGATGGTTCATTGAGTTATTTACTGTTATTTTGAGGGGGGGTATTTTTCCCATGAGGTTTTCCCCATTTCCTTAGTTTCTAGATCGTTCTTATTTTTATCATTTATTTGATTGTATGGGTGACCTTTGGTCCTAGTTACTTGGGCCCGGGATGGATTAAGGGAGGGTGTTGGGATTTTCCTACACTCCATCCTAGTCCTAACAGCATTTTCCATTTTTTCATTTTCAGTCATGCAATTGCATGCATCCCAGTCATCAGTCCTAGCACATAGCCCTCAGTTAGCTAGCCCCGCAAGCTTCTTTCTAATCAGTTTTATCCCTCCTAGTGCTTAGTGTGCCCTCGTTTGACCTTCCACTTGTGAAAGGTGCCCTCTCTCACCTACCACTCAGTTGCACTTCAGTTAGTTGATTTATCTTTAGATCTTTCCTTGATTTAAGGCTAGATTGACTCCTCAACTGACTATATCACTCTGATGGACCTCCAGTGAGACTAGACTGCCTATTCTGACTCGATTTAGCTCCTCATGCACCGTCCACTGAGCCTCCTTCATTCAGTTAGTGCCTCCATGTGCCAGTTACACCTACCACACTCACTTAGACTCAGTTTGACACCTGGTTGACAGTTACTTGTGCATTGATGACTCCACTAATGATCAGGACTCCTAGTTGTGCTTTGATGACAATCCACTAATATTTTGATCTATCCATGCAGGCTAATTCAAATTACACCCCTAGTATTCGAATCCTGTGCATTGTATCATTATTGTTTATTATTCAGATTAATGAAACATGTGTGATTATTATGTTCCTATTTGAGTTTTATTGCATCTTGTCATGCTGCTCATTCTTTCTGCAATTCTTTCTTGTGAGGTATTCATCAGCTCTTATATCTGCTATGGGAATTTCACATGGTATCAGAGCATGTTGAGAGTATAGTCTATCTCCATTCTTGAGAGTTTTTTGCAGGTAATTCAAAGTTCCAACAGTTCCAGCAGTTTCACCTTGTATTGACTCCAGCAGGTTAGATGAGCAATTCGAACACTCCTCTCACTCCTAGAATCCTTACTCCTTTCAATTACTTTGATTAGAATATTGATATGGAAATGTCCTTGAGAAGCAAATCTCTACACAGGATAACAATGGGAAGAGAAACCGAACCAAATTCAGTTGTGGAGAGAACCAAACATCTGAATCGATTAGACGAACCCTTTGGTTACATGTGCATTCATATTTCTAGAGATCTACTATTTCATCTCGAAGGGTTGAAGACTCCAAGAGAGTTATGGTTGAAGTTAGAGGCCCTCTTTGGAAAACAAGATGAGCTAAGAGGCCATGCTCTGGAGAATGAATTGGTTTCCCTACAACCAAGCAGTTTTGAGACCATTCAAGAATTCTTCTCAAAATTCAAAGCTTTGGTTATGCAATGCAAGCAGTGTGGCATTGAGAAAAAGGAAGAGCAATTGGTGCTCTCCATTATAAGTAAACTAGGATCTGAATTTTCTGTCTTTGTATCTACCTTCCACTCTGGATGAATGTCAATCCCTGGATGGAAGATGCCCATCTTAGAAGTTTTTACTGCAGCCCTCATCCAAGAACAAGACAAATTGATCCAAATGGGTGCCATCAGTGCCTCCAAGGATCAAGCTCTTTTAGCTGGAGAGGAAAATAGTTCGAATGAGAAAAGGAGGCATAAAAGCAAGGATAAGAAGCCATCTGAACCTAAAATGAATGCTAAGTCAAGTCCATCAAAAGGGGCCTCCAGCTCCAAGAAGGACAAACATAAAAGATCTGATGGATCTAAGTGTCTGTACTACAAGAAAGGGAACCACCCTGAGAGATCTTGCATGCAAAAGAAAATAGATCAGCTAACCAAGATTCTTGAACAGAACAAAGTTTCTATTCCAAAAGATGCAAAAGTGTCTGATTCTGGGAGTGGATCTTATGGTCATGAGGATTGCCATGCATTGATGGCTGGATTTTCAAAATCAAAGGCCCTCCTCATAGATTATGGAGACTCCAACCACATGATTTCCTCTGAAGAATCATTTTCTTCATTAGATCTCAAAGATGGGCCTACTATTTACATGGGACACAACTCTCAGATTTCTTCCAAAGGGTTGGGTACAGTACATATGGAACATGGCAAGTTCAAGAATTTTCTATTAATTCCCTCCTTGACAACAAATTTGTTGTTTGTATATCAGATGACTCACACCGAATCACCAAAGAAGGTGACTTTTGGTCCCGACACAGTTGCGATTACAGAGATCTCTACTAGGAAGACTATAGCGAAAGGGTTCGCAAATCATGCCTCCAAGGCATATGAGTTCTCACATTTTCTGCCCTTCTCTCTTCCTACTCCTTCGGAATCTGATGAAGATCCTAGTGCCTCTTATTCTAATGAAGATCAAGATCAAGATCTTGATGTTGAGATCAAAGTTCAAGAACATTCAGATTCAGATCCAAAACCAACACATGTTCTCAATCTAGATCCAAGGCCAATATGGGCTCACACAGCCCTTGCAGCTACTGGGAACACAGTTGAGGATTCATTTGATCACAGAACTACTAGATTTCAGCATCATGCCAACCTTGAATTATGCCATCTACCTCTTCCTGAGAGATGCAGCATGATGGTGGGGTTCACTCTTCCATCCCTTTGGAAGACTCATCATGACCCATTCGTTCCAGTGGCAGAAAGGTTTCCTGAAAGACTTGCTTCGTCCAATACATCCTCTACATAGTGGAAGGCACATTAGAATACCAGATCCAGATCTAGCACCTACATTGGCATCCTATAGAGGATCAGCTTGCTAAGTTTTTTGCAAAAGTTTTCACTGAGGAAAGCTTCTTCCTTTTATGCTTAGTATGATGGTTCATTGAGTTATTTACTGTTATTTTGAGGGGGGGTGTTTTTCCCATGAGGTTTTCCCCATTTCCTCAGTTTCTGGACAGTTCTTATTTTTATCATTTATTTGATTGTATGGGTGACCTTTGGTCCTAGTTACTTGGTCCCGGGATGGATTAAGGGAGGGTGTTGGGATTTTCCTACACTCCATCCTAGTCCTAACAGCATTTTCCATTTTTTCATTTTCAGTCATGCAATTGCATGCATCCCAGTCATCAGTCCTAGCACATAGCCCTCAGTTAGCTAACCCCGCAAGCTTCTTTCTAATCAGTTTTATCCCTCCTAGTGCTTAGTGCGTCCTTGTTTGACCTACCACTTGTGAAAGGTGCCCTCTCTCACCTACCACTCAGTTGTACTTCGGTTAGTTGAGTTATCTTTAGATCTTTCCTTGATTTAAGGCTAGATTGACTCCTCAACTGACCATATCACTCTGATGGACCTCCAGTAAGACTAGACTACCTATTCTGACTCGATTTATCTCCTCATGTGCCCTCCACTGAGCCTCCTTCATTCAGTTAGTGCCTCCATGTGCCAGTTACACCTACCACACTCACTTAGACTCAGTTTGACACCTGGTCGACAGTTACTTGTGCATTGATGACTCCACTGATGATCAGGACTCCTAGTTGTGCTTTGATGACAATCCACTAATATTTTGATCTATCCATGCAGGCTAATTCAAATTACACCCCTAGTATTCGAATCTTGTGCATTGTATCATTATTGTTTATTATTCAGATTAATGAAACATGTGTGATTATTATGTTCCTATTTGAGTTTTATTGCATCTTGTCATGCTGCTCATTCTTTCTGCAATTCTTTCTTGTGAGGTATTCATCAGCTCTTATATCTGCTATGGGAATTTCACATGGTATCAGAGCATGTTGAGAGTATAGTATATCTCCATTCTTGAGAGTTTTTTGCAGGTAATTCAAAGTTCCAACAGTTCCAGCAGTTTCACCTTGTATTGACTCCAGCAGGTTAGATGAGCAATTCGAACACTCCTCTCACTCCTAGAATCCTTACTCCTTTCAATTACTTTGATTAGAATATTGATATGGAAATGTCCTTGAGAAGCAAATCTCTACACAGGATAACAATGGGAAGAGAAACCGAACCAAATTCAGTTGTGGAGAGAACCAAACATCTGAATCGATTAGACGAACCCTTTGGTTACATGTGCATTCATATTTCTAGAGATCTACTATTTCATCTCGAAGGGTTGAAGACTCCAAGAGAGTTATGGTTGAAGTTAGAGGCCCTCTTTGGAAAACAAGATGAGATAAGAGGCCATGCTCTGGAGAATGAATTGGTTTCCCTACAACCAAGCAGTTTTGAGATCATTCAAGAATTCTTCTCAAAATTCAAAGCTTTGGTTATGCAATGCAAGCAGTGTGGCATTGAGAAAAAGGAAGAGCAATTGGTGCTCTCCATTATAAGTAAAATAGGATCTGAATTTTCTGTCTTTGTATCTACCTTCCACTCTGGATGAATGTCAATCCCTGGATGGAAGATGCCCATCTTAGAAGTTTTTACTGCAGCCCTCATCCAAGAACAAGACAAATTGATCCAAATGGGTGCCATCAGTGCCTCCAAGGATCAAGCTCTTTTAGCTGGAGAGGAAAATAGTTCGAATGAGAAAAGGAGGCATAAAAGCAAGGACAAGAAGCCATCTGAACCTAAAATGAATGCTAAGTCAAGTCCATCAAAAGGGGCCTCCAGCTCCAAGAAGGACAAACATAAAAGATCTGATGGATCTACGTGTCTGTACTGCAAGAAAGGGAACCACCCTGAGAGATCTTGCATGCAAAAGAAAATAGATCAACTAACCAAGATTCTTGAACAGAACAAAGTTTCTATTCCAAAAGATGCAAAAGTGTCTGATTCTGGAAGTGGATCTTATGGTCATGAGGATTGCCATGCATTGATGGTTGGATTTTCAAAATCAAAGGCCCTCCTCATAGATTATGGAGACTCCAACCACATGATTTCCTATGAAGAATCATTTTCTTCATTAGATCTCAAAGATGGGCCTACTATTTACATGGGACACAACTCTCAGATTTCTTCCAAAGGGTTGGGTACAGTACATATGGAGCATGGAAAGTTCAAGAATTTTCTATTCGTTCCCTCCTTGACAACAAATTTGTTGTTTGTATATCAGATGACTCACACCGAATCACCAAAGAAGGTGACTTTTGGTCCCGACACAGTTGGGATTACAGAGATCTCTACTAGGAAGACTATAGCAAAAGGGTTTGCAAATCATGCCTCCAAGGCATATGAGTTCTCACATTTTCTTCCCTTCTCTCTTCCTACTCCTTCGGAATCTGATGAAGATCCTAGTGCCTCTTATTCTAATGAAGATCAATATCAAGATCTTGATGTTGAGATCAAAGTTCAAGAACATTCAGATTCAGATCCAAAACCAACACATGTTCTCAATCTAGATCCAAGGCCAATATGGGCTCACACAGCCCTTGCAGCTACTGGGAACACAGTTGAGGATTCATTTGATCACAGAACTACTAGATTTCAGCTCATGCCAACCTTGAATTATGCCATCTACCTCTTCCTGAGAGATGCAGCATGATGGTGGGGTTCACTCTTCCATCCCTTTGGAATACTCATCATGACCCATTCGTTCCAGTGGCAGAAAGGTTTCCTGAAAGACTTGCTTCGTCCAATACATCCTCTACATAGTGGAAGGCACATCAGAAGACCAGATCCAGATCTAGCACCTGCATTGGCATCCTACAGAGGATCAGCTTGCTAAGTTTTTTGCAAAAGTTTTCACTGAGGAAAGCTTCTTCTTTTTCTGCTTAGTATGATGGTTCATTGAGTTATTTACTGTTATTTTGAGGGGGGGTATTTTTCCCATGAGGTTTTCCCCATTTCCTCAGTTTCTGGACATTTCTTATTTTTATCATTTATTTGATTGTATGGGTGACCTTTGGTCCTAGTTACTTGGGCCCGGGATGGATTAAGGGAGGGTGTTGGGATTTTCCTACACTCCATCCTAGTCCTAACAGCATTTTCCATTTTTTCATTTTCAGTCATGCAATTGCATGCATCCCAGTCATCAGTCCTAGCACATAGCCCTCAGTTAGCTAACCCCGCAAGCTTCTTTCTAATCAGTTTTATCCCTCCTAGTGCTTAGTGCATCCTCGTTTGACCTACCACTTGTGAAAGGTGCCCTCTCTCACCTACCACTCAGTTGCACTTCAGTTAGTTGAGTTATCTTTAGATCTTTCCTTGATTTAAGGCTAGATTGACTCCTCAACTGACTATATCACTCTGATGGACCTCCAGTGAGACTAGACTACCTATTCTGACTCGATTTATCTCCTCATGCGCCCTTCACTAAGCCTCCTTCATTCAGTTAGTGCCTCCATGTGCTAGTTACACCTACCACACTCACTTAGACTCATTTTGACACCTGGTTGACAGTTACTTGTGCATTGATGACTCCATTGATGATGATCAGGACTCCTAGTTGTGCTTTGATGACACTCCACTGATATTTTGATCTATCCATGCAAGCTAATTTGAATTACACCCCTGGGATTCGAATGTTGTGCATTGTATGATTATTGTTTATTATTCAGATTAATGAAACATGTGTGATTATTATGCTCCTATATGAGTTCTATTGCATCTTGTTCTGCTACTCATTCTTTCTGCAATTCTTTCTTGTGAGGTATTCATCATCTATTAGATCTGCTATGGGAATTTCACAATTACGACCAAGTAGGAGATTATAATCCAAAGGGGATGCGACTACTTCCACGTTAATGGTTGCGGTCTTACCCTCCAACTCAACTGCTAAGGCTTGTAATATCCCATGGGGTTGAAAGCCACAATCATTGAATGCTTTCAAGGTCGTGGGAGAGCAGTTTAACTCAGGAGAACCAATGGCTCTCCAACACAATATCGACATGACTGAGGTAGAGGCACCTTCGTCTAAGACAGTACGATCGGTTGTATTCCCAGCAACGTTCGTAGTAACTTGAAATGCAAGTTGGTGGGAAATCCTTGGTTTAAAATACTCGAGACGAAACATGATGGTATTAGAGGAATCTGGATCAACCGTGCCAATGGAAATGAGAAGAGTCTTGCGCTGATTGGGACAGTTCTGCAAGACCTCTAGCGTCGACATAGCACAAGGAGCTTGTGCCAACTCCTCTATAATGTTGTAGTTTTTAGCTGCCTAAGCATTAGGATTGAAAACGGCTTTTCGAATCGTTCCCTTGGGCAAATGCAACACTGACTCTAAAGAATGCTTCTCAATGGTGAGAGAAGTGTGTGGCATGGTAACGTCGGGAATAGAAGTGGAAGCTTTTTCAGTATTACTTCCAACGGGTTCCTTCGGAGAGACTGAGTCGTACGAGCGTGAACGTGTGTTCAAGTTAACCGTCTCACTACGCATCATGAGAACATGCGCAGTGGAGGACGCCTCTCCGTGGGAAGGAGAGGTTTGAGTGATCAGTTGTTGGTTCTAAGTGGGGAAGGGATCGTTGAGAACTGCGGGGGTAGAGTTTCCTTTGAGAAACTTCTGCACTTCATCTCGGTGAGGACATTCCTTGGAGAAATGGTCACCACCACATAGCAAACAAGGATACTTCAACTTCCTCTTCTATTTGGTGTCTTCAGGGGTGCTCTTATTCTCCTGCTGGTTAGAATATTTCTTAGGTTTACCTTTGTTTTTCTTCTTACCATCAGACTTCTGAGACGAAGCTGATTGTATAGAATTCACCTCTTCGGTGGAGGCAGGAGTGGGTGACTTGGTGGTGGTGGTGTCGGCCTGTGGTAGGGATGGGGAAGAACCTTGGGGGTTTGACGATCCACCAGTTTGAGTGGAAGGCTGGGAGGTAAGGGAACCAATGATGCCATCGTCCTGAGGTCCCTTGGGTGGTTTCACAGGGTCATACGAAGGGTAGGGTGCATCAGGGGCAATTTCATACAACGTGTCGGATTGAGCATAGACCAAGTCTAAGTAATGGGCACAGGAAATAGCCCATTCCTCAGAGAAGGCCCCTCCCATGGCCACATCTCAAGCTACGACAGGTAAAAGAGACTTTGTGAACCATTCAGCTAAGAGTTGGTCCGGGATATGAGCCTTAATGAGACATCGTCTTTGCCGCCACTCATGAATATGGTCTGAGATATGAGTTGCGGTATTGTGGCGAAGAGAGGTCAATAAGTCCATACCAGTCTCATAGCGAATGGGAAATTGGAAATGGGTCAAAAAGGACCTAGCGAGAGAGCATAAATCTAGAAAAGAGTTGGGTGGTAATTCAATATACCACTTGGCAGCTCGGCCGGTGAGAGTCCGTTGGAATAACCTAAGACGGATCAAGTCGTCCATCAAGGAGTTGGATGAACAACATAAGTGGTATGTTATCACATGATTTTTTGGATCTTCACCAAGTTTTCCATCAAATTTGGGAATATCGGATGGTAGTTTCACCAGAATTGGTGGCCAATTATGTCCGTGGAAGATGGGGTCATTGGTCAGACGAGACAGGTCGGGTAGGTCCAAAGTAGCCAAAAAGGGCAGCTATTGATTCAGCTACGGGTATTGATAGTACTGATATGGCATGAATGGACTAGTGGGACCTTGTATCGACTTGTTGTAGGGTGTTCCTGGAGGGAACTGGTCGTAAGGGGGTGTGTCTCCCAGACCATATGTAGTTCCTCTTCCATAATAGGGTGGTTTGTTACCATAAGGTGGGGGTCCGTTTCCACCACTGGGAGGGGGTGGGCCTCCTCCAAATGGTGGGGGTCCGTCGCCGCCACAGGGATAAGGTGGACCTTCGTCGCCTCCACCAGGATAAGGTGGTCCTCCACCGCCTCTGCTGGGAGGGGGTGGTGGTGCACCGCCTCCGCTGGAAGGGTGGGGGCCCCCACCACCACCACCGGAAGGGTGGGAGCCACCGCCACCACCCCCACCTAAATAGGGTGGTCCTCCACCACCACCACCGGAATAGGGTGGCCCTCCACCATGAGGTGGGGGTCCTCCTCCACCGGGAGGAGGTGGCCCTCCACCTCTGCTGAGAGGGGTAGGGCCTCCTCCTCCACCACCAGAGGGGGGTGGACCATTGTTGCTGAAATGAGGTGGGCCTCCACCAGAAGATAGAGGTTCGCCGCCTTCGAAATTGAATGGGGGCCCACCGCCTCCAGAGGGAGGTGGAGGGGGACCAAACGAGGGTGGTGGTACCTGAGGGATGGTTGGTGGGGTTCCATTCTGTAAAACATTTTCGTGCCCCCATAGAGTGTATGGATTTTCGAGATAAGGTATCCCATAGAGTGCATTTCCGGGATTGAATTGTCCCAACACAGGGTTAAGAGAACCTGGATACACTTGACTCCATGGCGGTTGGTTCGAATGGGATGGTCCCACAACATGAGAAAATCCCATGGTGGATGCTCAGGCGGGTAGGGAAGTTCCAACGGAAGGACCAATGGGAACTCCTCCTCCCCAGTATGGTCGCCAAATTTGTTACCGGACAATCTACCAAAAGCGGACTTAAGGCATGATCTCCCTAGTTCAATGTGAATCTAGAACAAATAGGACAGAGTACAAATCTACCTTCCTAGATGCAATTAGAGATTAAGAGACATGGACATCTTACCTTTCATATATGTAGATCTATTTCTCCCTCGTCGCTCCAAGTTCCACGGTCGTCAGATCCAAAGCTGCAAGACCTATCAGAACATGCAAGAGACAAACAAGCAGTAATAACACATCTACACAATAATCGATCTAAGTAAACAGTTAAGGAAGTAAACTATAAATATCAATGAACAATAAGACATTTATGGAAAGAGTTTTGTATTACTGTATTAAAAAGTGGGAATACAAAGAAGAGTGAGGATTACAACCAAGACCTAACATTGCAATCTTCCTCCAACAAGCCAATCCAATGCCTCTAAGGAGAAATGGGTGCCTCCAGTGGATGAATGATGATCTCCTAAGCTCTATTTCGCCAGCGTATGGATGCTATAGCCTTCCTTCCTTTGGAATGGGAAGGAGCTTCATATATATAGTACTAGGAGGATAGGATAGGTTGAGAAATAGTGGGAGAGGACTAAAGGATCCTCCCAAAGGGTTAGGGAACCAAATGCCAGCTCTCCTATGGGTTATGGATAGAGATCCAAGTCACACACCTTCGAGAAATGGCTCGAAGATGCCCTTTATCCACTTTAACTAACATCGTCGCAGTCTGCATTAGGACAACCTGCGTCATCGCATGCTGCACAAAGGTGACCTATGATGACCTAATTAGACCCTATGGAAATGGGTCAGTATCTCTTCCAGCTTGACTTCCTAGCCATGGGAAATTCAGGTATGTTTACACTAAGTCTTATGGTGGCAAGATTTAGGAGTAATAGGCATGTCTACTGATAGTACAATGTCTTTTAGTTGTTCTTTTTAAATATGGTTTGTGTCAAAACCCAAAAATTTTGAAAAATTTAAAAAAAAATTAAAATAGCAATACGTGACATTTAATGCAGCCACATGACTGTTTGTTTTTAGCTTACATGGTCGTAAATGTGTCTAAATGATATTTTGTCATACTTAATTGTTGTTTGGGTTTCTCTTTTCTGCTACTGAGTGTTTTGTTGTTTTGTAACCACAAGGGGGAGTTTGTATGTCGAACTGGGCTTACTTAGCTTCTGAGCTAATGCATCGAAATTGTCTTCCTCTTGCAGATACACAGGTAAGTACGGGTTGTTGTATTTAAAAATTTAACAGTATTATATTCCAATGATCTGTACCATATCATTCAGTAAAATCTAAGCATACTATCCAGGTTATCAAATGTTTACAAGTAACATTTATCCTATGATCTCCTTTTAATCTAGCTGTTTAAGAATTGGAATTCCTAAAGGAATGAATGCTATTGAAATACATAAATTTCTTGACTAGAGAATTTAGAGTATGACCGACAATTCATAATCTATTCAATTTGTTGCTCCTCCATTATCATTGTATCTATTCATGCTTTAAAATTGGAATATTTGACAGGCATTTAAAAAAAAAAATCGGAAAGTACCAACAACAAATTATGCTTTGCTTGTCTCAATACTTGCAGATATCCTGTAAATTACATGTCTTCCTTTTAACATTTTCAAAATCTATTTAGCTGGAAAACTATTCTTATTTCTATGTCTGTCAAAGTATTAAGAACTATGAGTTTTCCCAACATTGACACTCGTATCCTCATGACTCAGGAGTGATGCCATACTGTTGTCTCTCCCCATAAGATTAGGGTAGGTGGAGTGATTATTCTGAATCACTTATAATTTCCATAATGCAAAATACTTTCAAATAATGGTCATAGAACATGAATTATTAAGTCAAGGTTCTATCTATAAAAATGTAAGAATTGAGGTTTTTATCCTATTATTCTTATTGTTTACAAGATAACATAGAAGATATACTACTTCAACCTTTATGTAACCTACGAATAATTCCAATACTCATGCTAAACTTTTTATCTCTATGACAATAGATGAAAGTCTCACATAACCTTGCACATATGGATAATGTATAACTTTGTTGTTTGTAGGGCAATCCATTAAGTTCACTAGGCGATATTCGAAGGCATGGTCAACATGGATTAAATAATGGGGTGAAGATTTAGTGACTCGACTATATTGGAATATGCATGTTGATTATGTACACATACTATGATTTTATTTGAAATACCAATGATTTAAAGTTCATCGTGAAACATTTATCCTCGACCCATTGCATGGAAATATTTTAGGTGCTACGTGGTGGCTTTTGATCCAAGTATTGGTGATATAAGAAGTTGACTGAACCCTAGCTGGGCACTTCTCCCTCGCCTTCGGGCTCGGTCCTGTGAACCCTCCTGTCCAAAAATTCTCTGTGGTTTCGAAGTAACAGATTCAGTGTTGCTACAGACTCCTCGAAATTCTCTATTTGTATCACTCGGGAGTCTGCATATCCTACTAATTGGCATCTTATAAGTTTATTAAATACTTCTGGCTACCTTCGATGTTGTTACTGTTTGCGAATAATTTCCATGCTATTTCCTCCTTCGTATTTATCCCTTGTAATGTTGGGAGTCGTTGTATTTCCTGCTGTTGGTAGCTTGCAAAGTGGTTATAACCTAGGGTTTTGTCTTCGTGCTTCCAATACAAGTTGGCCATGGTATGAGGGTATCGTCTGATTAGTTTTCTGTCACGGCTTCCTTTATGGAAGGTAACATTGGAGTTTCCCAGCCCTTTCCTTCTGGTGACTAATGTGGGGTTTCACTTGGCTCGTGTTTTGCATCTGCGTCCGTCACTCTGGTAAGCTATAGGGTTTTTAAATTGTTATTTTAAAGTTGCAAGCAATTGTTTAAATCTCCAAGCATCCACAGAAGGTTTACAATCTTATTGTTTCGTTGCAGATTCAAGCTCCACTTAACTATTGGATGGCACAAGCTGCGACAACTGGCATTCCCGGGTAAGCCTGGTTCTTACCATGGCAAATTTCTCCTTGTGGGTTGTTTGGGTGGTAGGTTTTGGTTTGACTTATAAGTTACGGCAGCCTTGCAAAGATCTTGTAACTGTATAATTAAATGAATAGATAAGGGTTTAATCCTGCGTTGGTTTGGTTGTATGGATTCAGTCGATAACGTGGCTAGTGTACTCCTTCTGGCACTTAGTTTTGTTTTTATACAGAAGGACTGTAATGTAAGAATTTGAAGAGGACAAGGCTTGAGTGTTGTTCTGTGGGCGGGGTTACGACCTCGGTTCTTATGTTTTGATGTAACCTTTTACAGGGTTTTTGTTGGGAAAACGCCCAAGCTTTTGGATAGTTAATTTAATATAAGTTTCTACCTGTACACAGGCTTGTATAAGGCGTGTGTTATTTTTGTTATAACTGTGTGTAGTGGTGGTAAAAATGTTTTGTTCTCCAAAACGCTGTTAATGTGGATTGTGACTCGGCTGTAGTTAGACTCTTATAATAGCCAGGGAGGAATGGTTTTGTTTTTATTTCCTGTGTGATGTAAACTCTTTAAAACACGACTTATTACAGTCATTCTATAAGCCGAAGTCGGTGTATGGTGTGTGTTTCAAGTTTTGAAGTTTTTATATAGAAAGCTTTTATTAATGCGAGCTATAGCCGTAGGTGAGTTCATGGTGATGAGTTTTTGTTTAACGTTTGGACCCCTGTAAGATTTGTAAAGGTGGGAGGTTCAAACTGATACGACGGTGGTTTTGCTTAGATGATTATGTATTAAATGGATAAGACTCTGTCAGTACTGTGCGTTCATATGAAAGATAAAACTAAAGGTTTAGAGCTCGATAATGAGCTAAATATACGATTCTGTTATAGTGATTATGCTCATAAGGAAATAATGGAAGTTTAAGGAAATAATAAAAAACAAATCTACTTGTTTAACTCGGCCTAGAGTTAGTTATTGTTCTGTCTTTGATTTCTTCTGTTTAAAAAGTTAATAACTAAGTCAAGTTTTGTCGAATGGTTTCTTGTTGTAGAAAACTAGAGAGATAGGTTTTTGGTTCGAGCTCCACGGTCAAACTTATTGTTTAGTTAACTCTTCGGTTTGTTTTAGCTAAGACTCAGTTAGAAGAAAAAAAAATGGTTAAACAGGTGAAGGACATTGTTATACTGTTGTTTTGGTTTTAAAGTTGAGTCAAATACGGTTCTGCTGGTCCTTTTGTATGTTCAGTCCATGACTAAATATACTTCCCATTGTAATTTGGCTCGTCCACTTATGTGACAGATAATGACCTGTACAAATGTTAGCTAGGGTTTGTATCTGCGATAATGTCTATGATAATGTATTTACTGTAGTTTATAGAAATTATATTTATTTTGTTCCTATCACGGTTTTAAACCGATTGTAAAACTAGAGAATGATTATTGGTACTAAAACCCTACCTATCTTATTTAACAGAATTAATTCAACTATATCTAGAATTTACATAAATAAACCATTGCTTATAATCTTACTATTGTATGGCATGCAGGATAAAACATTATCTGTACTGAAATAATGCTATAAGGAATACTGAAAACAAAGTAATTATTTAAAATCTTACATGTTGATATTCTGGGATATTATCTTTTACTAAACTGATACTATTCAAACGATTAAATGATAATCATAACAAACATTCATTTAAACTTAATAAACACAAAGCTATAAATAACAAAACCTGTCTAAACTGAGGACAACAACAGCAATGGGAGGCTGTTCCTCCCTACCAACTCCTGGAGAGTGCCCAGACAGCACTTCTCAGGACCCCCGAGCTTGCTCTGGTCTCCCTGGCTGGAACTAGGTGCAGCAAAACAATTCACTCAGCCAAAACAGCTAAACTGGAACCAAGTTACTGCAGCATCCCTCTCAAACCACTTCCTTACTGTCTTTCCCACTTCCTCAATGGGACTCCTGAATAGCATTCACCTGAATGTATTCTCCCTCCAGAACTATCTGAACCCCCAGCTCAGTTCATTGAGTACTATTTAAAAGATTGCCTAGGTCTTTGTTGGGTTAACTGTCATTAATGAGCCACCTGCTCAGATTCCACTTTCTTGGGGAATCATGACCCCAAAATATAGGGAAGTTGCCACCTGCAACTTAGGAAGTGTTTGAGGATGCTGCCACTTGTCTTTTGCCTTTCCACCTAGTTCCATCCACCAGTTAGACCAGTAACCTCTTTTAACAGCTCTCCCATGCTGTTGTCTCCATAATTTATTTATTAATAATAAAATATTCAGAATTACATTCCATTTCTAGTGACTCTGCTGAGTCATCAATTTCTACTAAGCATTAAATTTAACATAATGTCTTAGAAATATGATAAAATAATTACATTATTTTCTCAAAATTGGGGTATGTGACAGTTTGAGACGCACATTCCTACATCTAGTGCAAGGGAAATAATGTCTATAAACATGTACTTCATGGTAAATTGTACAAGCTTCATCAACTATTTCAAAATAAAATTTCATCTACAACCAAGGTTCAATGGTATAAAGATGAATCAGCTTCTCTTGGTTTCAAGAATAATTTATTCTCTATTGAACAAGGAAAACCACGTGAAGGTTGAAACCCATATGGCCTCTCCCGTCCCGCTCACATCTCTCTCAATTCCCCAACACCTGATATACAAAATATAAAATATTCGAAAGAAACATACTAATTAGATTCAGGCATAGAAACTACAAAAAAAAACATATGACATAGGATATAAAAAATTGCATAAAACTTATAACAATGTAATAAACCTACATATGTAAATTATTTAAAGAGAATAATTCATACAAATTATCAAGGAATACTTCTATGTATCTCGTCCAACTCAATATATGTATCATTTTCTTTTGTATCTTCTTCTTCATCCAACTCAACATCTGTATCTACAGCATCTTATTCAGAAACAATGTTCAAAGGATTGTCGATATCATCATGATCTACATCAATGTCAATTTATAGCATATCTTCATCGATATCATCATCAAGATCTGGTACGACATCGTCTCCTACGGCTGGTTCATCTTCTCCATCTTCTTCGTATGTCAACACATCATCCTGCTTCGGATGATCTGCATCATCTTGATCTTATTCAATATCATCTTCTTCCTATAAAATGTACTTTGTTGGCCTTCCTCTTGGATCATATCTAACAAAAAATGACCAATCCCACTTACCTGGAACCTTTGAGTAAAAGACCTGTTCACACTGGCTTGGAAAAACGTAGCGATCATTTTTATTTTCAAACACTGTTGTTTTAATCATCAAAAATCCATTCGCATGTTGAATAACAATTCTCTCCTCATAACCTCCATGCAGTAGTAATCTATACAATTTGACATCGAACAAAACTATTTTGAAGGAATTAAAGTCACACTCAATTATATCATCCAAATACCCATAGTATTGATTTTCAGTTTCTCGGGGATGTTTGTCTCTACTAGAGGAAACATTTGTGACCTGGAATACTACAGTTATCCCACTATCAGAAGTTTTCCTGGTGTCATCCAAATTTTTTATACGAAATTTATAGCCATTGAACCACATATCCTTGTGGTGTCTCAACTGCAATATGCAAGACATGTAAAACATGGATTAGCAATTAATAAACATATTTATATAACTTGGAAAGTATCTAAAACGACCATCTTCTCTAACTAGTTCAGACAATTGTTGCCATGATAACCTACCACCATGATGTTCTTTACATCTGTCAATCCATACCTTCGTCCAGTTGAGATTGTTTGCAATGTATAAATGTAGTGCCTCCCAATCACGATGACCTAACTCAAAAAAACATAAATCAACAATATTAGAAATTACTTATAACCATGGTAAATATTAATAAATGATGAAATAATACATATTGAATGAGTATGAACATATATTAAAATAAAAATAAAAAATAAAAAATAAAAAAGTAATTTGTATGTATCGTAAATATACACAATTTAATTACCTCTCAGTCTCTTCATTCCTTTCCCCAACAATTGCTCCCCTTCAAATTTGTTGATGCGGTTCACACCCCAAATACAATCCACTGCATGCATAGATCGCTCTGCTAACTTAGGAAGATAGTGACTAATATACACCATGGCTTGATATGTGAAATTCTATGTCACAATAGATCTAAGAGATGAGTATACCTCGCGGAGAAAGAATGAGCAGAAAAGTTGAATACGAGTGAAAACTGTAGTAAAAAGAGCAGAGAAATAATTATGCATAAGAACTCAGATAGGAGCAAAATAATGTCACATGATCCAATAATCAGTATAATCAACAATGATGTTACAATGGAGAGAATTCGAATCACACAGGAGAATTTGAACCTCGGTTGGTCTAGCATAGGGATTATCACCACTAAAGTGCTTCGGAAGACTCAAACTTAACTGAACTGAACCTAAACTCAACTAACTGAAGTCACAATCAGTTAACTAACTAAGGAGGTCACAATAGTGATTTTGTAATGCATGTCAATCAGAAATGGGCTCATGAGGCCACAATCAATGGCATCCAGAGCTCTAACCCCCCAGAAGATTCAGCGAACTCAGGTGGACTTAACTGGAATACTCAGTTGGTTCCTATAAAATAGGGAACTGATTGAAGTGGTTCTAAAATGATGCATAAAGGGCTCAGAAGGTGGTAGATGGATCCTGGATGACATCTGCACACCACTAGGGGAAAAATGGCATCATCAACAATTAGGAAAAATAAATAATGCCAGGTAGGACAAGGATGGAGTATTAAAATATCCTAACACCCCCCCTTAATCCATAATTTTGCATTTTGGGCCCTGGTTACTAAGACCAAAGGTCACCCATACAATCAAATAAATGATAAAAATAAATATTGTCCATGAACCAAGGAAATGGGGAAAAATACCCCCCTCAAAAGAACAACAGTGGGGAACTCAAAGAACCTTCATGCTAAGAAGAGAAGGAAAAATATTTCCTCAGTGAAATCCTTTACAAAAATATTTGCAAGTTGCCCCTATGTAGGATAGAAATGCAAGTGCTAGATCTGGATTTGCTCCTCTGATGTACCTCCCACTGTGTAGAAGTTATATTTTCCAAAACAAGTCTTTTAGGAACCCTTCTTTCTACTGGAGCGAATGGCTCATTGTGGTCCAAATCATGAACCTTTGAGTACCTTTTTTTAGACAACCAATATTTTTTCTTGGTTGTAGATCCCCCATGGCAAGTCTCTCCAAGAGATTGTGGATCAAACCCCACCACCATGTAACACCTCTCTGAGAGAAGTGGATTTGCGTGACATAGTGCAAGTTTTGCATGATACTGAGATCTGGTGGTTCTATGGTCAGATGGATGCCTTGGCCATGGATTGGGAGCAAGTGTTGGATCTGGATCTGAATCTCCTTGAACTTTATTCTCAACATCAAGATCTTGATCCTCATCTTCATTAGAAGAGATATCACTCTGATCTTCATCAAATTCCGATGGAATAGGAAAAGAGTATGGAAAAAATGTGAGAATTCATATGACTTGGAGGCATGGTTTGCAAACCCTTTCACTATAATATTCCCTGTCAAATATCTCTACAATCTCAACTATGTCAAGACCAAAGACCACTTTCTTCGGTGAACCTGTGTGAGTCATATGATATACAAACAACAAATTTGTTGACAAAGAAGGCACAAATAGAACATTTTTTAACTTACTGTGCTCCATATGGAATGTGCCCTTCCATTCAGAAGAGATCTAAGAGTTGTCTCCCATGTGAATAATCAGACCATCTTTGAGATCTAGAGAAGAAAATGATTCTCTGGAGGAAACCATGTGATTGGAGGCTCCTGAATCTACAAGGAGGGCTTGTGATTTTGAAAATCCAGCCTTATGTGCATGGTGTTGATATATTGTAGCTTCTAAGAATATTATATTTATACTTTATTATTTCGGAGATATTTCATTCCTCCGTGGAGACCCTATTGTATATCCGGAGATTTTTTATTACTCCATGGAAAATGTGGTAACTTGGGTTATTAGACTTCCCTAGTGGGGTTGGACCTGTATGAGTCATGTAGGTTAAAGGGTTATTAGACCACCCTAGTGGGGTTGGCCCAGTCAATATTATGTTAAGTGGTTAAGTTAGGGCTGACCTAGTTAGTGTAAAAGTCAAGTCGGAGTTGTGTATAAATAGAGGAGGTGTGTTCCTCATTTAACACACATTCACTCACTTGTGATTGGCGCATAGGAGAGAGAGAGAGAGATATGATATGGAGGAGAAGGAGCTCATGTTTTGGGATTACATCTTTGTATTTACTAGTCAGCTATATTGAGGAAGCTTTGCTGGGTTTTCTACCCAATGAGGGTTTCCCAGGATAAATTGTGTCTCTTGTTTTTATGTTGTGCTTGTTGTTCTTTCAGTGATCCTATATATGCTATTGTTGTGGAATGGAATGTAATACTAATATTTTCTATCTTAGCATATTGAATCTTAACATGGTATCATAGCTAGCCTGAAGGAAGGAAATGTATGGCACTTACGACACTTGTCTCACTTGCGACAATTTGAAAGTTAGGGTTTTATATAGCAAAAAAAACCAATCATCATGGAACTTTCGCTATAAATCCATTTTGGCGAAGGTTCGGGATCTGAAACTTCTACATGTCGTAGATAACATCCCCCTGTACCTTGTTTCCAAAGGACAACCTCAAATTTATTGTACTTTGTGATTTATGATCCATACAAGTTAGGGTTTCTGCCTCTTCCAGATCTCAGTCATAAACAGTTGACCTAGGAAAAAAGGTTATATCTCAGGCTAGGAAGCTCCAAATAAAATTTCATAAAAATTAATAGGTAGGGCACGGACTTTAGTTTCACAGGTCCTCTTTTCAGAGGTCGAAGATGAAACAACGACATGTGGCACTCCGTACAAGTTCGCTATACTGTTTCATCCCATAAACGGGTCATGTTACGACATTTGGAATAACTCTCTCTCAGAAAATCCATTTGAGGTCAGACATATGGGGTTGGAAAGATGACAAGTCAGGCTACCACAAGCCAAAGTTTCATACCCTGCAGATCTGTAATTTTATAGTTGCACTAGAAACAATACGGCCCATCTGAAATGGCTAAATGGAGGAAATCTAAGATGAGGAGGAAGAAGCACTCACTTAGGGTTTTCAGTTCTCAGGTATGGAAGGACCTGATACAATGTTGGAGACACCTGATACAAAATTGGAAGCTTTGATAATGGATTTGGAAACCATTCATCATAGATCCTCCATCAAAATGTTGTGGGAGGAAGGAGATTGAAGATTAGGGTTTCCAAGTAAGAAGAAACCCTAGCAAAGTTGGGAGACTCATAGGGCAATGATGAAGAAGGTTTAAATGGCACTGATATCCTATCATCATAGAACAATGAACATACATAATATGTTTACAAGTGATCTACCTTGGATGGTTAGGGTTTTACCCTTACAGAGAAGACTACTCGATAGGTATGACTTGAGAAGACACAGGTATGTTTTTGAAATCTGATTCTTGATTAAGTTCATAATATGTTTGTCTTCATGCTATTAAGGTTAGTACAATTATGATTGTTTGAAAATGAATGCATGTGAAATGATATAAGACATTCATTGATTAGGTTTATGACACTTATTATTGTACTAGTGCACCTGTGGTGTTGTATGAGGATGATGTTGTCTGCTAACAAGATATAGGTACATCAAGAAAGACAAATCAAGTTCTATGATCATGATGACATGAAGACAAAGACTCATCCATAGTATTTGACTGCATAGAATATCTACTTACAAGGTATGTATGGCTTTGTTCTACTATGCTTAACTTATATGCAGGTTCTAGCACAAGGTCTCTAAATCATTGAAGAGAACAAAGAAGATATTGTTTGGGTATGTTAAGACATAACCAAGCATGATAATACAGGTATGTTTTCCTATATCAAGTTAGAATCCTACTTTGTGTTAGGATCTTAGGTAAGTATACCTATGTATGAAATGATCATGACCATACATAATGTTTTGATAGTATTGATATTATAATAATGAATGTATGATTATGTATGAGATCATGAGGATGACACTAGTGCACACTTAAGCATGCATAGTGGTACAGAATGAATAGAAGTTCAAAATGTTAAATTTTCAGAATTTACTTCAATCTGATCTAGGATCTTAACTGAGAGAACAACATGTACATCAAATCTACAGCATATCAATCATGGACACAATAATGCAAGCACACAAGAGACGCAGATTTTACTTGGGGAAAACCATAAAGGTGAAAAACCCCAATAACTTCCTCAGAGATAGATAGAGCAATGATACAACCAGAATACAAGATATAGTCTTCTCCTAGCAGCAGAGCCTCCTCCTCCACAAGTGCGCCACTCTTCCAAGTGTGAGTGAGAGAATAGAATATGTAAAATGAGAGAGACACACTCTCTATTTATACACTAACTTGACTTGACCTTTACTCAACTAGGTCGGCCTCAACTTAACCACTTAACATAATGCTGACTGGGCCGACCCCCACTAGGGTGGTCTAATAACCCTTTGACCCACATGGCTAACCCCCAATAGGGTGGTCTAATAACCCTTTCACCCACATGACTTATACAGGGCTGACCCCAACAAGGTGGTCTAATAACCCATCAAGTATAAGTTACGAAACTTACAATATAAATGACGACACTTCTGTATAGAGGAATAATAACATCTCTATAGGAATACAATATACATATATGTGAAATACATTCTGAAGTTACATATACATCAACACTCCCTCTTAACTAGGAAGGTATTTCTTGACACAGGTCTTCTTGCACAAGTCTTCTTCTCTGGATCATCGTCATTGGATAATCGCCATCGAGTCATCATCATCGTCACTGCTGCTGCTATCTCAATCAATCTCTGAATCTACTCGTCATAGGAAGTTCTACAGAGCTAGTCCTTTTTCATATTGGATGTAGGCCCACCACCTGCAAGTCTTCGTCATCACTGGCCATACTGTGGAATCCTCAAGACTTATTACGTGCGTCACAAAACCTCGAAAGAGCATCCCAGGCTGTTACGAGCACATGGCTCTACCTATAGGATCTCCCAGGGCCATATTATATGTGACCTCACCACAAAACCTCGCAAGAGCATCCCAAGTTGTTACAAGCACACAGCTCTACCTATAGGATCTCCCAGGGACAGATTATATGTGGTCACCACAAAACCTCGCAAGAGCATCCCAGGCTGTTATGAGCACACAGCTCTACCTATAGGATCTCCCAGGGACATATTATATGTGGTCATGGAAAAACCTCGCAAGAGCATCCCAGGTTGTTACGAGCACACAGCTCTACCTATAGGATCTCCCAGGTACAGATTATATGCCATAGGACAAAACCTCGAAAGAGCATCTGCCAGATATCCCAGGGCCATATTATATGCCATAGGAAAAACCTAAAAAGACTATCTGCAGATCTCCCAGGGACAAATTATATGTCCTCCCAGACCAAAACCTCAAAAGAGCATTTTCCAGATATCCCAAGGCCAAATTATATGCCATAGGAAAAACCTCGAAAGCCTATCTACAAATCTCCCAATGCCAAATTATATGCTCATCTGCACAACCTGATCCACGGCCATAAAGTATCAACCTGATACTCACCATACATCATCCTGATCATCATCACTGCAACATCCTGCTGCAATTCATCTGGAGCAACATCCTGAAGCTCGTCATCCACGATCATCCTGATCATATCATGCATCTACCTGATGCATACCAAGTATCTACCTGATACATATCATCATACATGATCCACCCGATCATACAATGTATCCACCTGATACAAATACAAATACATGATCCACCATATCATACATGATACATATCAACATACATGATCTACCTGATCATATAATGTATCCACCTGATACATATACAGATACATGATCCACCTGATCATACATGATACATATCAACATACATGATCTACCTGATCATACAATGTATCCACCTGATACATATACAGATACATGGTCCAAGCATCCAACATGATGCATATACAAAATACATACAAATGATCCAACCGATCATATCCAGCATCATCCTGATGCATATACAAAGCAATAACTGGAGCATCGTCCTGATGCTCATCATACTGCGCTTACATCCACATCCATGTGAAGGATCCTCCTTCCAACATCCTTGGAATGACCTCTGCAAATGTGTCCATCACTTCTTCCTCGAAGTGTTATCAATCCGAAGAACACCAAGCCTCTCCCTGAAGTAGTTGAACTTCACCCTGGCTAGTGGCTTCGTCAGCACATCTACAATATGCTCGTCCGTCACAATGTATAGGAGCTTCACAGCTCCTCTCTGCACCATATCCCTGATATAGTGATATTTGATCTCTATGTGTTTCGACCTGTCATGAAACACTGGGTTTTCGGACAGCTTCACACAACTCTGGTTATCACAAAAGATACCAATAGCATCCAACGGGAGATCAAATAACTCAGACATTAGCTTCCGAAGCCATACTGCCTCACAACTAGTTGAACAGGCTGCAACATACTCTGCCTCAGCTGTACTCAGTGCTACGCAGGACTGCTTCCTGCTGAACCAAGAGATCACACTTGATCCCATACTGAAGCAACATCCAGATGAGCTCTTCCTATCTGCAGCACTGCCAGCCCAATCTGAATCAACATAACCCTGCAGGTTAAACTTTTGATTTGCTTCATACTTGAGCCCATAATCCACTGTACCCTTCAGGTACCTCAGAACATGCTTTACAGCAACGAGGTGAACACTCCTCGGATCTGTCAGAAACTGACTCAATGTGTTCACATCAAAGCAAATATCTGGTCTCGTGTTCATCAGGTACATCAAGAACCCAATCATCTGATGATACATAGAGACATCGACTGGCTCAGATGAAGCATCACAAAGAAGCTTCAGATTCGATGCCATAGGTGTGGCCATGGCCTTGCAATCCATCATCCCGAATCTCTTCAGGATATCTACTGTGTACTTCCCTTGACCAAGGAAGATCCCACCTGTACTCTGCCACATCTCCATACCTAGAAAATAATGCATCATTCCCAAATATTTCATATCGAACTCGGCAGCAAGCTTCCTCTTACTATATGCAATCAATCTGTCATCTCCTGTTACAAATAAGTAATCCACATACAGGAGTAGAATCACAGGATTTCCTTCCTCAACCTTGTATTAAAGGTTGGAATCCGCTTTACTCTCGGTAAAGCCCAAACTGGATAGAAAGCTGTCTATCCTACCAAGTTCTCCACACCTATATGACTACACCATTCAAGAAAGTTGTCTTGAAATCCATCTAGTGTATCTTCTATTTCATCACTTTTATATTTCTCTATGATGCCATCTGCAGCATGCTTGATCTGATAGTTCCATTCGGAAGTCACAACAGACTTCCCTTCAGCTCTTGGGGCTACATCACAAACATTGTTCTTCATGATCGACGGATCAAGGCATTCTTCCCGTATCCTAGGAACTTCAATATCTTCAATAGATAATTTTGTTGCTTGAACAAATGTTGTAGTCCTTCTTTTGTAGGTGAGGGTATACGATCTTTCCTACAAAACAAGTTAAATTGCATGATTAGAAACATCTCATAATTTTCAGACAAATTCTTACACATAAAGAAATATGTCATACAATCATGCAATTATCTTAGCCAATGCATCAATACAACATTTATCCATGTTCCATAACTTTCTAGATGCCTTCCAGTCTCTACCAGAACATTGTTAAGAGTGTGCACAACTCCCAACATGTCAGCAAAGAGGTTTCATTCTACATAAGTAGCAATGGAATGTTGTATAGTGCCATAGGCCACTTACCCATCATATGCATATTAGTAGTATCTTGTTCATTAATGCAAATATGCAAAATACATATCCTAAGTCTAGGAACATAAGCATATGTATCATTGAACAATTTTATTTAAACAAGCAAATATGTAAGAAGTGGTAATTAAAATACTTATCTTTGTTTGTTTGTTGGGTGGACTCCCTCTGAGTCTTTACTTTCTTGCAGGAGCTGCTGAAGTAGCTTCTTCTACACCTTTCTGTTGTGGAATGAAGAAAGATGGTCAACTCCCTCTGAATATCTGCATCCTTGCAGGAGCTGCTGGAGTGTTCTCCCTCTTGATCTTTGCTTCCTGGATTACCTGTTCTTGAACTTATATTCATCCTTGGTCCCTATGCATGCTTATTAGTATCATCATTGTGTTATCCTTGAGGTCTCATACATAATCACGCATTTATTAGTATAATCTTAATACTATCAAAACACAATAATCTTAAACATGTATAGTCATGATCATTCATAGATAATAAACATTAGTATTGAAGGTTTCAGGGAAGTCTTCTTTTACTTATGCATATTCTTATTTGATCATACAACTTTTCTGATTAGTTAAATCATCAATGCATAAACCCGTGATTACTCAAACCTATAACTTCATGATTCTTCTGGTTAGTCATATCATCAATTATGGTAAGAAACATAATATGTATACAACCATGACTATTGAAACCTATGACTTCATGAATAATCATTATCAACAACACAACCATATAAGATCCTAACACAAGGTAGGATTCTAGCTTGATATAGGAAAAACATACCTGGATTAGTATGCTAGCTGGTTATGTCTAACATACCCGCATAATGTCTTCTGGTTCTCTTCAATGACTTGTGCTAGTAACCTGCATGTCTCATAAGTTAGCTATTGTAGAACCAAGTTATACATACCTCATAAGTAGATCTTCTATGTGATCCATGACAATGGATGAATCTTTGTCTTCATGTCACCATTATCATATGTTCTTGAAGTAGAACATGATTTTTCTTTCTTGGTGTACCTTTTATGTTAGCGATCAACATAAACCTCATACAACATCACAATGCATTAGTACAATCATAAGTGTCAAAACCTTAATCAATGAATATCTTCTATTAAGGTAATACGACAAGTCTAGTAATTAATCAAGATTGTACTGTAATGATATGAAGACAAACATATCATAAACTTAACCATGAACAGAATTCGAAACATACCTGTAAGCCATACCTGTCAAGATTGTTTGTAATCTTCTTATGGAAGGCCTTAGCCTCATCTCCCTCTGAAACAGGAACTTCTTCACTTATGCAGGTGACCAATCCATCCTCTTCTAGGATTAACCCAATCCACTTGATTTGCAAGAACTGGACCTGGAGTTGGATTATGGTTTGTCAAGGAAACCCCAAAAATTAAAACTTTTAATTTCAAACTTCCAAAAGGATAGAAATATGCGCCTTGATGAGCTGATCAAGATGGTATATTCAGAATTTAAAAACTGCAAAGTTTCACCCCTCGAAATTGCCTTTTAGATTTCTGGATTCACTTAGGAGGACCCTGAATTAGGGTTTGAGTTTCCCAGATCTTCACCCAACCAAAAGATTTGATTCAAAGCTCTAAGCTTTGATTTTTCTGAGGAGCGTCCAGCCGTGGTCACAGATTTCCAAAATTCCAAGTTTTGCAGAAGCCCTAATTTTCCATCTTTCCGATCAAAGTCTCGAACTGGGGTTTGATCAAGCCCGGCCTTCTGCCCAACCAAAAAATCTGATCTTGGTCTCTAAATTTCTATTTTTATGAGTAGCATCCAGCCATGGTCTCCAATTAGATAAATTCCAACTTTCTCCGAAGCCCTAAATTCCGGAAGCCATGAATGAAGGTGCTCAAAAATAATTCTATTTTGACAGAAATATGTACCTTATTGTTTCTGGTGTAACTCTGGACTTTTCAATCCACAGGGTCTGAAAATTTTTCCTAATATATCCTAACCTGTTATCTTTCCATCTCGACAGGGCTGACCTCAATTGGATTCTCTGAGAGAGAGTTATGCCAAGTGTCACAACGTGACCTGTTTATGGGATAATACAGGAGAGAGAACTTGTACGGTGTGCCACGTGTCACTGGTTCAACTTTGGCCTATGAAAAAATTTCTTGAGATATCCCGACCTTTTATCTTTCCATCCCGATAGGTATGATCTCAATTGGATTCTCTGAGAGAGATTTATGCCAAGTGTCGCAACGTGACCTGTTTATGGGATAACACAGGAGAGCGAACTTGTACGGTGTGCCATGTGTCACTGGTTCAACTTCGACCTCTAAAAAATTTTCTTGAGATAGTACAGTCTGTGTACTACCTGTCACTTTTTAATAAATTTCATTTGGATCTTCCTAGCCCAAGTTATGACCTTTTTCCCAAGGTCACCTAATTTTGACTCAGATCTGGAAGAGGCAGAAACTCTATATTGTACAGATCATAAATCACAAAGTACAACGAATTAGAGGTTTTCCTTTGAACAAAAGGTACATGGGGATCTAATCATCGACCTGTAAAAGGTTCAGATCTGAAAACTTCACCAAATTGGATTTATAGCGAAATTTCTACGATGACTGGTTTTTTCTATATCGAGCCCTGGCATCGTAAGTGCAACAAGTGTCATACATGCCATATCATGCCTTCTTTCAGGCTAGCTCTGATACCATGTTAAATTTTCAGAATTTACTTCAATCTGATCTAGGATCTTAACTGAGAGAACAACATGTACAGCAAATCTACAGCATATCAATCATGGACACAATAATGCAAGCACACAAGAGATACAGAGTTTACTTGGGGAAAACCATAAAGGTGAAAAACCCCAATAACTTCCTCAGAGATAGATAGAGCAATGATACAACCAGAATACATGAGATAGTCTTCTCCTAGCAGCAGAGCCTCCTTCTCCACAAGTGCGCCACTCTCCCAAGTGTGAGTGAGAGAATAGAATATGTAAAATGAGAGAGACACACTCTCTATTTATACACTAACTTTACTTGACCTTTAGTTAACTAGGTTGGCCTCAACTTAACCACTTAACATAATGCTGACTAGGCCGACCCCCACTAGGGTGGTCTAATAACCCTTTGACCCACATGGTCGACCCCCAATAGGGTGTTCTAATAACCCTTTGACCCACATGACTTATACAGGGCCGACCCCAACAAGGTGGTCTAATAACCCATCAAGTATAAGTTACGACACTTACAATATAAATGATGACACTTCCGTATAGAGGAATAATAACATCTCTATAGGAATACAATATACATATATGTGAAATACATTCTGAAGTTACATATACATCAACACAAAGACATATAGATATCAAGCGGGAGGCAACCACACAAACATAAAAGATAAGTATTTGAGTTGTTATTTGAATTACTTCTTGAATCTCTGAATAGTCAATGATATTGCTCGTAATAGTTGTATGCATATTTGTACTCCTAGAATATATCATGCATAGTGTAAGCATTCATATAGCATTGAACAGTATACTACTAATATGCATATGATGGGTAAGTTGGACAAACATTCCATTGTTGCTTGTCTAGAATGAAACCTCTTTGCTAACATGTTGAGAGCTTTGCACGCTCTTGATAGTATGTTTTGGTAGAGATGGAAGGCATCTAGATAGCCACTGTATGCATACAGGATATGGAAAAGTGTTGTGCCAAAGTATTGTTCAATATAGTTGCATAACTATGTGAATCATATATGTATGCATAATAGGTTATCATGATTTGATGATTATGAAGTATTACTATCATGTAATTAACTTTGATTTGTAGGAAAGATCATGAAGAATGATGAACACTAAACAAGTGATGGATGTTCAACAAGAATACTTACAAATCAAGCATACTATAGAGGGCTCGTGGCTAGAATATTCTCTTAGAAAGAGGAAGAGGATCATGACGAGATGTTTGCTCCAAGTGACTAGATAATACCATTCTCTTAATGGTGTAATTGAAGAAGAAGTGCGAATCGAGAAAACTCCCAGGATTCAATTTAAGAAAGCTCTGTACGGGTGCCCAGGATCGATAGTCATTTGATAAGATTAATGATCACCATGGGTGATGCGGATTTCAACCTTTGCTACAAGGTTGAAGATGGTGTATATATACAAATGACACTCTTCTCTTAGATGGATGAAAGAAGGAACTCACCACAGAGTTCGAATGATCTTGAGGCTCATATCAGTAGACCCATCTGATGGGAGATGGCACGGATAGATATGCAGAAGATCACTCAATGCAGAGTATGAATGATGTTCAGTCACAGAATTGATAGCTTCTTGACAAGCTTGGGCTTTACCAAAAGTAAACCTGATCCTAACCTTTACCTTAAGGTTATGGATGATGAACCTGTCATACTATTACTGTATGTGGATGATCTCTTTCTGACAAGGAATGAGAAACAGACCATGGAAAGCAAGAAGAAGCTAGCTACAGAATTTGAGATGAAATATCTCGGATTGATGCATTACTTCCTAGGTCTAGAAGTATGGCAAGGCCCATAAGGAATCTTTCTCAACCAGGGAAAGTATGCTATGGAAATCTTGAAAATATTTGATATGTTGGAATGTAAAGCCATGGCGACTCCCATGGATTCCAACTTGAAGCTATTAGTTGATGACTCTTCAGAGTTAGTGGATGTGACTCTGTACAGACAGATTATTGGGTCATTAATGTATCTGACGAATACTGGGACAGATATATGCTTTGCAGTGAACACCTTGAGTTAGTATCTAGTGGAACCTAGATGAGTTCACCTGATAGTTGCAAAGCATGTGATGAGGTACCTAAAGGGTACGATAGATTTTGGTCTATGTTATCTTGGAGATCATTACTTCATATTGTATGGCTACACAGATGCTAATTGGGCAGGAATCGTATCAGACAGGAAGAGCACATTGGGTGGATGTTATAGTCTGGGATCTACCATGATCTCATGGTTTAGTAGGAAGTAGTCTAGTGTGGCTCTCAGCACAGCTGAAGCAGAACATATAGCTACTTGCTCTACTAGTTGTGAAGCCATATGGCTTCGAAATTTGTTATCAGGATTTTTTGACTTAGAGATGGACCTCACTGTGATCCTGTGTGACAACCAGAGTTGTATCAAGATGACAGATATTCCATTGTTCCATGGTAAGTCAAAGCACATAGAGAACTGATATTTCTATATACGGGATATGGTGCAGAAAGGAGATATAAAGCTCAAGTATGTGAGCACTGATGAACAAGCTGTTGATGTATTGACCAAAACTCTGTCTAAAGTAAAGTTTGAGTATTTCCGAGAGAAGCTTGGTCTAGTTCAGAAGGACCCTCCTCGAAAGGGGGAGTGATATGGTCGATGATGATACTTGGATACTACTATCGATATGGATACATGTATCGACGATGAGGTTTCCTATATCGACGGTAAGGTCGATGATGTGGATACTTGTATCAATGATGTGGATACATGTATTGATGATGAGGATACTTGTATCATTGATGAGGATACTTGTGTCGATGATGAGGTTACCTGTTCCGACGATGAGGTCGATGATGAGGTTTTCGGTTACAAAGATGAGGTCGATGCATGGTCCTTAGAATTTGTCTAAGTGGACGATGAGAGGATTGTATCATCCCTGGACTTTGGTCCCTAAACAGATCCGTAGACAGATGTCTTCGAGAAATGGTCCCTAGTGGGACGAGAGGATTGTATCATCCATGGGCTTCGATCCCTGAACAAATCTGTAGACAGATGTCTTCGATAAATGGTCCCTAGTGGGACGAGAGGATTGTATCATCCCTGGACTTCGGTCCCTGAACAAATCCGTAGACAGATGTCTTTGAGAAATGGTCCCTAGTGGGATGAGAGGATTGCATCATCCCTGGTCTTGGTCCCTGAACAGATCCATAGACAGATGTCTTCGAGAAATGGTCCCTAGTGGAACGAGAGGATTGTATCATCCCTGGACTTTGGTCCCTGAACAGATTCGTAGACAGATGTCTTTGAGAAATGGTCCCTAGTGGGACGAGAGGATTGTATCATCCCTGGACTTTGGTCCCTGAATAGATCCGTAGATAGATGTCTCCAAGAAGTGGTCCCTAGTGGGACGAGAGGATTGTATCATCCCTATACTTTGGTCCCTGAATAGATCCATAGATAGATGTCTCGGAGAAGTGGTCCCTAGTGGGACGAGAAGATTGTATCATCCCTGGACTTTGGTCCCTGAATGGATCCGTAGACAGATGTCTCCGAGAAGTGGTCCCTAGTGGGATAAGAGGATTGTATCATCCCTGGACTTTGGTCCCTGAATAGATCCGTAGACAGATGTCTCCGAGAAGTGGTCCCTAGTGGGACGAGAGGATTGTATCATCCCTGGACTTTGGTCCCTGAATAGATCCGTAGACATATGTCTCCGAGAAGTGGTCCCTAGTGGACAAGAGCGGATTGTATCATCCCCGGACTTCGGTCCTTGAATTGATCCCTAGACATATGTCTTCGAAAGAGGGGTCCTTAGACTTTTTCTAAGTTGACGAGTGGATGGCATCGTCCCTGAACGTTTGGTTCAAAATGTACATGATAGGACTACATTGTCCCTTAACGTTTGGTTCAAAATGCACATGATAGGATTGTATCATCCTTGGACTTATGTCCTAAAGTGAGCAGGATTGATCATCCTGTAATTGGATCATGTGTGTTGCAGGGTATGTTGCTATGGTGCTATTGATCTAGAGATCCAGATGATGTTGTTGATCGAGATGATCCAGACGATGTTGATCGAGAGAATCCAGATGTTAATGTTGTTGATTGAGAGGATCTAGATGTTGATGCTATTGATCGAGAGGATCCAAATGTTGATGCTGTTGATCGAGAGATCCATATGTTGATGATGTTAATCGAGAGGATCCAGATGTTGATGATGTTGATCGAGAGATCCAGATGATGATGTTACTGTAGCTGTTCAAGTGTTGCAGAAGATGAAGACTCAGTACTGAAGATGTTGATGTTCCAGTATTCAAGATCTTGAAGATGTCCAGTAACTGTTTGAGTTACTGATGATGTATGAAGAAAGCTTACAATTATTTATAGATGTATCATGTACCATGTAGTTGATGACTCCTTGCTCCTGCAGATGTTGTTATAATATCCTTCTCGTTAAGGGGGAGTGTTGAGATATTGTAACTTCTAAGAATATTATATTTATACTTTATTATTCCGGAGATGTTTCATTCCTCCGTGGAGACCCTATTGTATATCCGGATATTTTTTATTCCTCCGTGGAAAATGTGGTAACTTGGGTTATTAGACTTCCCTAGTGGGGCCGGCCCTGTATGAGTCATGTAGGTTAAAGGGTTATTAGATCACCCTAGTGGGGTCGGCCCAGTCAATATTATGTTAAGTGGTTAATTTAGGGCCGACCTAGTTAGTGTAAAAGTCAAGTCAGAGTTGTGTATAAATAGAGGAGGTGTGTTCCTCATTTAACACACATTCACTCACTTGCGATTGGCGCATAGGAGAGAGAGAGATATGATATGGAGGAGAAGGAGCTCATGTTTGGGGATTACATCTTTGTATTTGCTTGTCATCTATATTGAGGAAGCTTTGCTGGGTTTTCTACCCAATGAGGGTTTCCTAGGATAAATTGTGTCTCTTGTTTTTATGATGTGCTTGTTGTTCTTTCAGTGATCCTATATATGCTATTGTTGTGAAATGGAATGTAATACTTATATTTTCTATCTTAGCATATTGAATCTTAACACATGGCATCTCTCATGACCATCAGAATCACTTCCAGAATCATTCTCTCTTGCACCTTTTGGGAGGGAAATGTTGTGTTGTTCAAGAAGCTTGGTCATCTAATCTATCTTCTTCTGCATGCAATATCTCTCTGGATGGTTTCCTTTCTTGCAATAAGAGCATTTAGATTTCTCAAATCCATTTTGTTTGTCCTTCTTGGAGTTGTAGGCTCCTTCCGATGGAATTTAATTGGAATTATACTTGGGTTCATATGGCCTCTTATCCTTGTCTTTGTCATTCCCCTTCCCATTCGCACTTTTTGGTTCTCCATATAAAACAACTTGATTTTTGGAGGCCATCAAGGTGCCCATCTGGATCAAATTATCTTGTTCTTGGATGAGAGATTTAGTGAAAATATCAAAGGAGGGAATCTTCCAACTAGGAATTGACATTCGCCCATAATGGAAGGTAGAGACAAAGATGGAGAACTCAGGACCTAGCTTGATCAAAATGTATAGCACCAACTGCTCATCCTTGTCCTCAATGCCACACTACTTGCATTGCATAACCCGATATTTGAATTTTGAAAAGAATTGTTGGATGGTCTCGAAACTGCTAGGTTGAAGAGCAATCAACTCATTCTCCGAAATATGGCCTCTTAGCTCATCTTGTTTGCCTAAGAGGGTCTCTAACTTCAACCATAACTCTCTTGGAGTCTTGAATCCTTCGATGTGGAAGAGTAGATCTCTGTAAATACGAATACACATGAAACCAAATGCTTCATCAAATCTATTCAGATACTTGGTTTTCTCCACAGTTGATTGTGGTTCGGGATCCTTCCCCATTGTCATCATGTACAATGATTTGTGCGCAATACCATCTATATATCATCCCTTCAATCAAGGTAATTGAAGGGTTTCAGGATCCTGGGAGAGAGAGGAGATTTTGAATTGTCCATTACAACTGTTGGAGCAAATACAAGGTGAAACTGCTGCTACTGCAACAAAACTGTTGCAAGTGCAGAAAACTACTGTAATTGTTGCTGCACTCAAAAAATTTCAATAAACTGCAAAAAAATCTCACTAATGGAGGTATAGTACTATTGAGAAATTATGTAGGACAGTAGGCACTTTTATCTGGATCCTTCAGACCTGGATAAACCTCATTGGATTTCTCCAATGAATTCAATGCAATGGCACCAGGATTTGTTGTGGAAATCCAGAGGCTTCTAGTGCACTACCGAAAGCAGCTGCTCAACCTATTCGCTTAATGGCTCTGATACCATGTGAAATTCTATGTCAAAGCAGGTCTAAGAGATGAGTATATCTCATAGAGAAAGAATGAGAAGAAAAGATGAATAAGAGTGAAAAATGCAGTAAAAAGAGCAGAGAAATAATTATGCAACATAACTCAAATATGAGCATAATTGTTAAATTTTCAGTATTAAATCACAATACTATAGGATCTTTGCTGAGAGAATAACATCTACAGTATATCAATGCATGACAATCATAATATGACAAGCATCACAAGCATCACAAGAATCAAAAGCATAGAGACAAGAGACACAGAGTTTCCGTGGGGAAAACCCTAAGGTGAAAAACCCCACAACTTCCTCAGAGATAGAGAGAGCAATGGCTCAACCAAAATACAACCAAATAACACTGAGATAGTCTCCTAGCAGATGATCCTCCTCCTCCTCACTAGTGCGCTACTTTTCAGAGAGAGAGATAGATACTTTTCCGAGTGAGTAAAATAGAGATCTCCTATCTCTATTTATACTCACCTTTTTGCCCAGTGACCTACTGGGGCCGACTTGTCTATTTGAGCACATCCACATTATATTATATATTAATTAGGGCCGACCCCATAAGGTGGTCTAATAACCCATCGGCAAGTACACACACTTGCGACACTTGTCAATCCACATGACGACACTTCCTTATAGAGGAATAACACATCTCTTATAAGGGTACAATAAATATATATATAATATACTGATGAAATACATTCCGAAGTTACATATACATCAACACTCCCTCTTAACTAGAAAGGTATTTCTCGACACAGATTTGCTAGACAAGTCTTCTTCTATGGATCATCGCCATCGATGCATCGTCATCGTCATCGTCACTGCTGCTGCTATCTCGTCCAATCTCTGTCTCTACTCGTCATAGGAAGTTCTACAGAGCCAGTCCTTTTTCATACTGGATGTAGGCCCACCACCTGCAGGTCTTCGTCATTACTGGCCATACTGTGGAATCCTCAGGACTTATTATGTGCGTCACAAAACCTCGAAAGAGCATCCCAGGATATTACGGGTACACAACTCCAACCTGTAGGATCTCCCAGGGCGCTATTACATGTGACCCCACCACAAAACCTCGAAAGAGAATCTCAGGATGTTACGGGTACACAACTCCGACCTGAAATCTCCCAGGGCACAAATTACATGTGGTCCACCACAAAACCTAGCAAGAGCATCTCAGGATGTTACGGGTACACAACTCCGACCTGAAATCTCCCAGGGCACAAATTACATGTGGTCATGGCAAAACCTCGCAAGAGCATCTCAGGATGTTACGGGTACACAACTCCGACCTGAAATCTCCCAGGGCCCAAATTACATGCCATAGGACAAAACCTCGCAAGAGCATCTCAGGATGTTACGGGTACACAACTCCGACCTGAGATCTCCCAGGGCACAAATTACATGTCCTCCCAGAGCAATGTCTCGAAAGAGCATCCCAGGCTGTTACGGGTACACAACTCCGACCTATAGGATCTCCCAGACATGCTCATCTGCACAACCTGATCCACGGCCATAGAGTATCAACCTGACACTCACCATACATCATCCTGATGTACTCATGATCATCCTGATCATCATCACTGCAACGTCCTGCTGCATGTCATCTGGAGCAACATCCTAAAGCTCGTCATCTATGATCATCCTGATCATCAATGCAACATCCTCCTGCATGTCATCTGAAGCAACATCCTGAAGCTCGTCATCCATGATCATCCTGATCATCACTGCAACATCCTGCTGCATGTCATCATATATGATCCACCTGATCATCAATGCATCTACCTGATGCACACCAAGTATCTACCTGATACATATCATCATACATGATCCTCCTGATCATACAATGTATCCACCTGATACAAATACATGATACATATCACCATACATGATCTACCTGATCATACAATGTATCCACCTGATACATATACAGATACATGGTCCAAGCATCCAACATGATGCATATACAAAAATACATACACATGATCCAACTGATCATATCCATCATCCAACATGATGCGTACATACATACATAAAATGATCCAACTGATCATATCCAGCATCCAACATGATGCGTACATACATAAAATGATCCAACTGATCATATCAAGCAGAAACTAGAACATCATCCTGATGCTCATCATCCAGCGCTTACACCCACAGCCATGTGAAGGATCCTCCTTCCAACATGCTTGGAATGGCTTCAGCAAATGTGTCCATCACTTCGTCCTCGAAGTGTCCTCGATCTGAAGAACGCCAAGCCTCTCTCTGAAGTACTCGAACTTCACCCTGGCTAGTGGCTTCGTCAGCACATCTGCAATCTGCTCGTCCGTCGCAACATACAGAAGCTTCACAGCTCCTCTCTGCACCATATCCCTGATATTTGATCTCTATGTGTTTCGACCTGTCATGAAACACTGGGTTCTCGGACAGCTTCACACAACTCTGGTTATCACAGAAGATACCAGTAGCCTCCAACGGGAGATCAAATAACTCAGACAGTAGCTTCCGTAGCCATACTGCCTCACAACTAGCTGAGCAGGCTGCAACATACCCTGCCTCAGCTGTACTCAGTGCTACGCAGGACTGCTTCCTGCTAAACCAAGAGATCACACCTGATCCTATACTGAAGCAACACCCAGATGTGCTCTTCCTATCTGCAGCACTTCCAGCCCAATCTGAATCAACATAACCCTGCAGGTTAAACTTTTGATTCGCCTCATACCTGAGCCCATAATACACTGTACCCTTCAGGTACCTCAGGACATTCTTTACAGCAACCAGGTGAACACTCCTCGGATCCGTCAGGAACTGGCTCAATGTGTTCACAGCAAAGCAAATGACTGGTCTAGTGTTCGTCAGGTACATCAAGGACCCAATCATCTGACGATACATAGAGACATCAATCGGCTCAGATGAAGCTTCACATAGAAGCTTCAGATTCGATGCCATAGGTGTGGCCATGGCCTTGCAATCCATCATCCCGAATCTCTTCAGGATATCTACTGTGTACTTCCCTTGACCAAGGAAGATTCCACCTGCATTCTGCCACACCTCCATACCTAGGAAATAGTGCATCATTCCCAAATCTTTCATGTCGAATTCAGCTGCAAGCTTCCTCTTAGTATCTGCAATCAGTCTGTTATCTCCTATCACAAATAGGTCATCCACATACAGGAGTAGAATCACTGGATTCCCTTCCTCAACCTTGTAGTAAAGATTGGAATCTGCTTTACTCTTGGTAAATTCCAAGCTAGATAGGAAATTGTCCATCCTACCATACCAGGTTCTGGGAGCTTGCTTCAATCCATACAAGGCTTTCTTCAATCTGCATACATATGACTCCCTGTCAGGTCTTGGGACTGCATCCCAAACATCTTCTTCATGATCTACGGATCATGGCATTCCATTTCTTCATCCCAGATCCTAGGAACTTCAATATCTTCAATAGATATCTTTCTTGCTGGAACAAATGTTGTAGTCCTTTTGTAGGTGAAGATATACGGTCTTTTCTACAAAACAAGTTAAATTGCATGATTAGAAACATCTCATAATTTTCAGAACAAATTCTTTACACATAAAGAAATATGTCATGCAGTCATGTAGTTATCTTAGCCAATGCTTCAATACAACATTTATCCATGTTCCACAAATTTCTAGATGCCTTCCAGTCTCTACCAGAACATTGTTAAGAGTTTGCACTACTCCCAACATGTCAGCAAAGAGGTTTCATTCTAGATAAGTAGCACTGGAATGTTGTACAGTGCCATAAGCCACTTATCCATCACATGCATATTAGTAGTATACTGTTCATTAATGCAATCATTCAAATATGCACAATACATCTCCTAAGTCTAGGAACATAAGCATAATATTATTAAACAAACAAAATAGGCAATAAATGATAATTGAAATACTTATCTTTGTTTGTTTGTTTGGGTGGACTCCCTCTGAGTCTTTGCTTCCTGGTAGGAGCTGCTGAAGTAGCTTCTTCTACACCTTTCTGTTGTGGAATGTAGGAAGATGGTCAACTCCCTCTGAAGATCTGCATCCTTGTAGGAGCTGCTAGAGTGTGCTCCCTTTTGATCTTTGCTGACATCAATATTCTTGAACCCAGAAAAGACCTCTTCTGGTGTCTTGTTGTCCAATATCTTGTGGGGAGTTCTGTTCTACACAAATACAACTGTTCTAACTGCTTCTGCCCATAGATGCATAGGTAGATCCTGGTCATGCAGCATTGCCCTTGCTTCTTTGATGATTGTTCCGTTCTTCCTTTCTGCAACTCCATTCTGTTGAGGATTATAAGGAGCAGTCAACTCCCTCTTAATCCCTGAATCACTGCAAAGCTTCTTGAAGTCATTTGAGGTGAATTCTCCACCATTGTCAGATCTGAATGTCTTGATTTTCTTGTCAGTTTGATTCTCCATCAAGGTTTTGAATTCCTTGAATTTATCAAGCACCTCATCTTTTCCCTTCAAGAAGTATACCCAAGTCTTCCTGGAGAAGTCATCGATAAATGATACATAGTAAACATACCCACTCAGGGAGCTGGATGACATAGGGCCACATACATCTGAGTGGATGATTTCCAGGATGTCTTTTGCCTTGCTTTCACTGCTTGGGAAAGCCTTCTTAATGTTCTTACCTTTTGTACATCCTTTGCAAACACCTTCATGTTTGGTCTTGATTTTAGGAAGACCCTCTACTGCCTTGCTTGCAATTGGAAGTGCCCTATAGTGCATATGAGCAAGTCTTCTATGCTAAAGTTCACTTGGATCCATGGATTCATGTACCATGGCATGTTCAGGTTGTCCCTTCAATTTATACAAGCCTCCCTCTTGCTCTCCAATCACTACTGTATCATCTATGGTCTTTCCCTTTGGCCACATTAGGACTTGGCCATCCACAAATGCAACCCTCATACCTTTTGCATCCAATGCAGAGATGGAGAGTAAGTTCTTCTTGAGCCCAGGTACATAAAGTACTTCTTTCATCTTCAATGATTTTCCAGAATCTAGGTTGTAGGAGGCTTCACCACTTCCTTTGATTGGGTATTGATAATCATCCCCAAGTTTCACCTTATGGGGTGATTCATGTTCAGATAAGTTCACAAAGGATTCTTTAAACCCAGTCATGTGTTTGGAAGCCCCACTATCAATCAACCAATCATTACATCCATGGGAGATGGTACCTGTAAGAGCAGAAATTAGAACATATTCTTCTTCACTTGATGAGTCATCATCACTACTACTTTCTGCCCTAGCCTTCTTCTTTGGAGGTTCATCATCTTCGGCAGCATGAGCATGAAACCTTCTTTTGCTGCCCTTCTTCTTCTTACTGGAGTTGTTGTTATTATCCCTTTTGTTCTTGGGACAATCTGAAGCAAAATGACCCTTCTCATTGCATGTGAAGCATCTTAGGTCCTTCTTACTCTTTTGATGGAATCTTTTGTGGTGAGAGTGATCCTTCTTGGTTTTGCTTCTCTTGGTGTGAGCTGCAAGAGCTTGATCTTCTCCTCCCATCTTTTCCTCATGAGCTATAAGTCTAGCTTCTTCTTGAGAGCATTCTTCCCTCAATCTGTTGAACGAGATCAATTTCTTCCTTGCACAAATTCCTTGAATAAAGGAATCCCATGACCTAGGTAGGCCATTTAGAGTAGTCATCACCACCTCACCATTCTCCACCATTTCATCTACTGCTTCTAATTGTTCCTTGATCTGAAAGACCCTTGAAAAGTAAGATTGAATGGTTTCTCCATTCTGAAACTTTACTGCTTTCAATTGGTTCCGCAGGGTCATCTTCCGATTTATGTTCTTTCCTTCAAATAGCTTGGTCAAAGATTCAAACATCTCTTTGGGTGTCTTGAGATGATCTTTGATAGAATCAGCAATGATTCTCTTTGCCTTGACCAAGTTCTTCTTGTGCAATACCTTGGCCTCTTCATCCTCTGGGATAGGGATGTCTTCTTTCACATATGAGTCCAACTCATTCTCTTCCAGGATTAGCCCAATCCTATACTTCCAGGCTCGGAAGTTATCAGCCCCTTCAAGCTTATCCTCAAGCTTGGTGTGAAGAGACATCTTTAAGAGTACTTCAAATGGAAATACAAAAGATTTAGAACTTACCACTTGAAGTGCTGAAAACTGGATCTGGTCCCGGATTAGGGTTTGTCAGAGAAACCCTAAAAATTCAAAATGTGAATTTCAAAATTCCGAAATGATAGAAAGATGCGCCTTGGAGAGCTAATCAGCCTAGTACATTCAGAATTTGAGATCAGCAAAGTCTTGCCCTTCAGAATTGCCTTTTTGTCCTCCCGGGTTCACTGGGGAGAGCCCTGAATTAGGGTTTGAGTTTCCCAGAGATCTACCCAGCCAAAAATCTCGATCCAAAGCTCAAACCTTCGATTTTTGCAAGAAGCTTCCAGCTGTACCTTCAGTTTCTAGAAATTCCTATTTTTGTGGAAACCCTAATTTTTAGGGCCAAAACTGAAAATGCTCGGAACTGAAATCTGATTGGACAGAAAGATGCGCCTTGATGAGTAGATCCAATCTACTATACTGAATTTCAAAAATCTGTGGAGAGAAACCCAATAAACAAGGAATACAAGCTTCCGTCACTGCAAAATGTCTTCTTCTCAGTTAGGCTCTGATACCATGTTAAATTTTCAGTATTAAATCACAATACTATAGGATCTTTGCTGAGAGAATAACATCTACAGTATATCAATGCATGACAATCATAATATGACAAGCATCACAAGCATCACAAGAATCAAAAGCATAGAGACAAGAGACACAGAGTTTCCGTGGGGAAAACCCTAAGGTGAAAAACCCCACAACTTCCTCAGAGATAGAGAGAGCAATGGCTCAACCAAAATACAACCAAATAACACTGAGATAGTCTCCTAGCAGATGATCCTCCTCCTCCTCACTAGTGCGCTACTTTTCAGAGAGAGAGATAGATACTTTTCCGAGTGAGTAAAATAGAGATCTCCTATCTCTATTTATACTCACCTTTTTGCCCAGTGACCTACTGGGGCCGACTTGTCTATTTGAGTACATCCACATTATATTATATATTAATTAGGGCCGACCCCATAAGGTGGTCTAATAACCCATCGGCAAGTACACACACTTGCGACACTTGTCAATCCACATGACGACACTTCCTTATAGAGGAATAACACATCTCTTATAAGGGTACAATAAATATATATATAATATACTGATGAAATACATTCCGAAGTTACATATACATCAACAATAATAATGTCACATGATCCAATAATCAATATAATAAGCAATGATGTTACAATGGAGAGAATTCGAATCACACAGGATAATTCGAACCTCAGTTGGTCTAGCATAGGGATTATCGCCATTGGAGTGCTCTGGAAGACTCAAACGCAACTGAACTAAACCTAAACTTAGCTAACTAAAGTCACAATCCTAAACATTACTTAAATATGTTGTAGAAAAGGTGTCGAAGGAACCTAAATATTTCCCAAATTTCAATTAAAAGGGTTGAAATAGTGGGGATCAACCCTATATCTATGTTAATAGCAATATTCCTAGAGATCGCATGAAAATGGATGAATTTCTTGAACAATATGTTAGTTGAAAAACATACATAATTTGTCGCAAATTCACCATTGAGTGGAACAAATGGATATTACTAGAAACATATGTGATTGAAGTAATCTCGATAGCTTATATATAGGATGAACACTTCAGATGGTAGGTGTCATTAACATAAATCTTGAATTCATGGCCATGGGCTTCACCAAACCCCAACCCAATTAGAAATAATGGGTTGGTGGCCATACATGGTGATCTTATTTGGACTTTTGAGTTCATGTTGAAAGAGAAGGAAAATTTACATACATAACATGGCCATGTCAAGTCTTTTTACATAGATAACATGTCCACGTGGGAGAGAGGGGAAGTTAACACATGTGTCTACTCTAAACATGTCAAATTTCAGTCCATACAAGCACACATTGAAAAAATATCAGCGTTGTCCCCATTTGCATGTCATCAGTGATATATAGTACTATTGGTTGGGTGATTTATCTTTGAGTCCGGAAAGACTCCCATATCTTGAAGGCATGTAGACAGTCTTCCTGGGTCAAATTTCAACGCATACTGAAACAATTTGTGGAAATTTCAATGTTGTCCCTATTCAAAGGTCATTGACGTTGGCCATATTATAAGGGTCAATCTTCTATCTATAATACTTAGGACATTGTTCCACCTTTTCAACCTCCTTGGATGGATATAGTCTTCTTGATGTCTACACATACACAACTAGGCATAAATCCACTACCACTTATAGACTTGGGAGAAAATTGTGTTTCCATCTCAAGCTAAGTGGATGTCCTAGACACCATTTGATAAATAATTTTCACATATATAAGATAATTCGGGACAATTTCCTCTAAGCAGGGAGGATTGATGGGACTTAGTCCATGTGATTAAAATAATTGTTGTATTTTATTATATAGTTTTATGTATTTCACATATTCTTTAGCATGTACAAATTTAACAATATCGTCTTTAACATTTGCATAATTTCACTCTTATGTTCTCTAGTGTGTTAGTATCCTTTGATCACGTTTATTAGGGTTTTGATATAGTTGAGATATGTAAGTTGAATAATTTGGTATTCATTGAACATAAGGTGTAGGATTTGATTCATATGATTCAAAATCATATTAAAGTTCTAACATAAACAAATCATCCTATTATGAAATATACGGTGTAAAATTTACAAAATAGTAGTGAAGGATCAAGATTACTTTAAATTAGTAATGAATTCTCAAAACATACAAGGCCTTGTATCACTATTCTTATCTCTAGGTCAAACAAATTGGTGATCCATTTTCCACACTTACCATGACCCCCACCGTCATAACCCATATAATGAAATAATTCAGGGCCAAACCCTTTAGTATGCTTCTCAAAATCGAGAAATTCACATAAGAAATGCCAAAAAGCGTTACTTAAATATGTTGTAGAAAAGGTGTCGAAGGAACCTAAATATTTCCCAAATTTCAATTAAAATGGTTGAAATAGTGGGGATCAACCATATATCTATGACAATAGTAATAGTCCTATATATCCCATGAAAATGGATGCATTTCTTAAACAATATGTTAGTTGACAAACATACAATATTTGTCGCAAATTCACCATCCAGTAGAACAAATGGATATTACTAGAAACATATGTGATTGAAGTAATATCAATAGCTTTTATATAGGATGAAAACTTCAGATGGTAGGTGTTCTTAACATAAATCTTGAATTGTTGGCCACGGGCTTCACCAAACCCCAACCCAATCATAAATAATGGGTTGGTGTCCATAAATGGTGATCCTATTTGGACATTTGAGTTCATGTTGAAAGAGAAGGAAAATTTACATAGATAACATGGCCATGTCAAGCGTTTTTACATAGATAACATTTCCACGTGGGGAAGAGGGATATTCAACACATGTGTCTACTCTAACCATGTCAAATTTCAGTCCATACAAGCATACATTGAAAAAATCTCAGCGTTGGCCCCATTCGCATGTCATCAGTGATATATAGTACTATTGGTTGGGTGAGTCATCTTTGAGTCCGGAAAGCCTCCCATATCGTGAAGGCATGCAAATAGTATTCCCGGGTCAAATTTCAGTGCATATTGAAACAATTTGTGGAAATTTCTACTTTGGCCCTGTTCAAAGGTCATTGACGTTGGGCACGTCTACTGATAGTACAATGTCTTGTAGTTGTTCCTTTTAAATTTGGTTTGAGACGCACATTCCCACATCTAGTGCAAGGGAAATAATGTCTATAAACATGTACTTCATGGTAAATTGTGCAAGCTTCATCAACTATTTCAAAATAAAATTTCGTCTATAACCAAGGTTCAATGGTATAAAGATGAATGAGCTTATCTTGGTTTCAAGAATAATTTATTCTCTATTGAACGAGGAAAACCAAGTGAAGGTCGAAACCCATATGGCCTCTCCCGTCCCGCTCACATCTCTCTCAATTCCCCAACACCCGATCTACAAAATATAAAATAATCGAAAGTAACATACTAATTAGATTAAGGCATAGAAAGTACAAAAAAAAAAACATATGACATAGGATATAAAAAATTACATAAAACTTATAAAAATGTAATAAACCCACATATGTAAATTATTTAAAGAGAATAATTCATACAAATTATCAAGGAATATTTCTATGTATCTCATCCAACTCAATATATGTATCATTTTCTTTTGTATCTTCTTCTTCATCCAACTCAACATCTATATCTATAGCATCTGATTTAGAAACAATGTTCAAAGGATTTTCGATATCATCATGATCTACATCAATGTCATTTTCAAGCATATCTTCATCGATATCATCATCAAGATCTGGTACTACATCGTCTCCTACTCCTAGTTCATCTTCTCCATCTTCTTCATATGTCAACACATCATCCTACTTCGGATAATCTGCATCATCTTGATTTTCTTCAATATCATCTTCTTCCTATAGAATGTACTTTACTGGCCTTCCTCTTGGATCATATCTAACAAAAAATGACCAATCCCATGTTGAAATATTGTAACTTCTAAGAATATTATATTTGTACTTTATTATTCCGGAGATGTTCCATTCGTTCGAAGAGACCCTATTGTATATCCGGAGATGTTTATTCCTCCAAGAGATTGTGGTAACTAGGGTTATTAGATCTCCCATGTGATGTCGGCCCTGAGTTAGCTGGTTAGGGGTTATTAGACTCTCTTAGGATAGGTCGACCCCATTAGGGTGAAAAGTTAGTTAGAACATGAGTATAAATAGAGGAGGTGTGTTCCTCATTTATCTCATTCAATCACTCACTTGTGACTGGTGCATAGGAGAGAGATAGGTCCTCATAGGAGGAGAAGGAGCTCTTGTTGAGGACTACATCTTGTATTGGGTTGATTATCTATATTGAGGAAAGCTTTGTTGGGTTTTCTACCCCATGAGGGTTTCCCAAGGTAAATCTTTGTCTATCTTGTGATTGTGTTTCTTTCAGTGATCTTTCTTGTGAAATTAGGCTAAACTTAACATGGTTTCAGAGCTAGCCTGAATAGGACATCTTTCACAAAGTGAAAATACCTCTCTCTCTTCCTTCGGTGAAAATTAGGGTTTTTGCAAAAGTTGAAATTTTTGGAATCTGATTGCATGGCTGGATAGCCCTCCTCAAAATCGAATTTTTGAGCCCTAGATCGAACTTTTTGAGTGGGTATAACTCCAGGAAAGTCAAACCCTAGTTTGGGTTTTGGACCAGGAAAACCAGTAAATCAGAAAAAGTGTGCACCTGTTCACCAGTGAACCAGAAAAGCTGCGAACCTGTGCACCAGTAAACCATAAAAGTGAAGACCAGAAAACCAGAAATTCTGTTGCAGATCTAGAAGGTGAAAAGTTGAAGTTTCCAGAAGCATAGCACACCAGTAATCTCAATTTAATCAAGCTCATCTCCTAGTAAGTACTATTCTATCTTTTGAAACTTCAATCTCTGTGACCTCCTGGATAAGATGGCTCCAAGCACTAAGCTTGAAGACAAGCTAGAGGGTATAGATAATTTTCGAGCATGGAAATATAGTATTGGTCTCATTCTTGAAGAGAATTATCTTGCCCAATATATCAAAGATGAGGTTGCAGAACCTAAAGAAGATGAAGCCAAAGAGAAGCATAGGAAGGACTTGATTAGGGCAAAGAGAATCATTTTTTATTCTATCAAAGACCACTTGATTCCCCAAGTGGCATCCAAGAATACTCCAAAGGAAATGTATGATGCCCTAGGCAGGATGTATGAAGGAAGGAACATCAAGAGAAAGATGAATTTGGGAACTCAATTGAAGAGTACAAAAATGAGTTAAGGAGAATATATTCAAGATTACTTCACAAGGGTCTCCCAATTCAAGGAACAACTAGAAGCCATTGGAGACACTCTTTATGAAGATGAACTAGTCATGACTGCTCTCAATGGTCTCTCTAGACCTTGGGATTCATTCATCCAAACCATGTGTGCAAGAAAAGAAAGTATGAAGTTTGATGTGGTATGGGAGGATTGCATTCAAGAAGAAGCTAGGGTTTCCAATAGAGAAGCCTTGCTCAAAGAAGATTACCAAGCCGTAGCCACCCACACCAAAAGAAGGATTTATTTCAACTCAAAGAAGAATAGTCACAAGGAATCTAATCCTCCTCCCATATTTAAAAGGAGAGGAGGAGTAAGTTCAAAAAGAGACCTCTCCTCACTTCAATGTTATAGTTGTCACAAACTAGGACACATTGCTAGAAATTGTCCTTCAAAGAAGAAGAAGAAGAATCTTCACAAAAGACATCAAGCACACTTGGCAGAAGATGATAGTGAAGAAGAGGAAGAGGAAAGGCCTCAAAAGAAAAGAACTAAAATAGAAAAAGAAGATGCGGAAGAATATGTTCTATTCTATGCATTCTCTGGGGCTGTAACACCTAGAGAAGATACATGGCTCATTGATAGTGGTGCTTCAAAGCACATGACAAGACAAAAGAAGACTCTCTCAAGACTTGAATAGAAGGCCTCTCCACAGAAGGTATCTCTAGGAGATGACTATCAATATCCCATCAAAGGGATTGGTGAAGAAAGCTACAAGCTTGATTCTGGAACTCCATTGAAGATGAAGGAAATACTTTATGTACCAGGTTTAAAGAAGAACTTACTTTCTATCTCAGCTTTAGATAATAAAGGTTATAGGGTTGCATTCATAGATGGACAAGTACTCATGTGGTCCAAAGGAAAATCAATTGAGGATGCAATTTTTATTGGTGAAGGGGGAGGAGTTCTATACAAACTCAAGGGTCATCCTGAAGCTGCCCTTGTCCATGAAGCCACTATACCATGTGAGCTATGGCATAGGATACTTGCTCACATTAACTACAAAGCACTACCTCATGTGAGCAAGGTAGTCATAGGACTACCAGATCTAAAGATTGACCATAATGGCACATGCAAAGGATGTGCAAAAGGGAAGAATATCAAGAATCCATTTCCAAAGAATGAAACGAAGACTAAGAGTACTTTGGAATTGATTCATTCAGATGTATGTGGACCAATGCCATCCACATCCTTGAGTGGGTATGAATATTACCTCACATTCATTGATGACTACTCAAGGAAGACTTGGATATATTTTCTGAAGGAAAAAGATGAAGTCTTTGGAAAATTCAAGGAATTCAAAGCCTTGATAGAAAACCATTCAGAAAAGAAGATTAAGATACTCAGGATAGATAATGGTGGAGAATATACTTCAAAAGATTTTGAAATCTTTTGTAAAGAAACTGGAATCAAGAGGGAGCTAACCACTCCCTATAATCCCCAACAAAATGGTGTTGTAAAGAGAAAGAATAGAACCATTATGGAAGCAGTAAAAACAATGATACATGATCAAGATCTACCTATGTATTTATGGGCTGAAGCAGCCAGGACAGTAGTCTATGTGCAGAATAGACTATCTCATAGTTCTCTTGATTTCAAGACCCCAAAAGAAGTGTTCATAGGAAAGAAGCCTGAGGTAAGTCACCTCAAGATATTTGGATGCCTAGTATACATTCACATTCCAAAAGAAAGAGGACCAAGCTAGATCCTTTTGGGAAGAAAGGAATATTTGTTGGATATTGTGAAGCATCCAAAGCATTCAGAATATACATCCCAGGATTCCATCATATGGAAATAAGTAGGGATGTAACATTTGATGAAGAGACAGCTCTCAAGATATCTAGGAAGTGCCAGTATGAAGAATTATATGAGGAAGATGCACCTTCCAGAACTACAAAAGCTACACCCACCCCTGAAGAGACAACACCTGAAGACCATGACATGATGGAACCACAAGAATCCCCTGTCATGAACATATCAAGGAAGAGAAAACCAGCATGGGCGAGAGACATTATAATAGGAGCAGAAACGTATGTAGCTCCTAAAGGCTCTACTAGGGTGAGTAAGAAACCAAAGACATTCTCCAACTATGTGGCCTTGATGTGTGATCTTGTAGATCAAGAACCCACTAGTTATGAAGAAGCATCTCATAAGAAAGAGTGGGTGGAGGCAATGACGGAGGAATACCAATCTATAATGAAGAATGATGTTTGGGATATAGTTCCCAAACCAAAGGTTAAGAGTGTGGTATCCTTCAAATGGATATACAAGATAAAACATGCTATGGATGGCAGCATTGAAAAGTATAAGGCAAGGTTTGTAGCCAGAGGATTCTCTCAGAAAGAGGGAATTGACTATGAAGAAACATTTGCACCAGTTGCAAGGTACACGTCCATTAGGACCATCATGGCACTTGCATCCATGATGAAGTGGGAATTACACCAGATGGATGTGAAGATAGCCTTCCTGAATGGTGTGATTGAGGAGGAATTGTACATAGAACAACCACAAGGATTTGAGGTTGAAGATAGAAGAACCCATGTATGCAAACTGAAGAAGGATTTGTATGGGTTGAAGCAAGCTCCCAGAGCTTGGTATGGAAGAATTGGTAGTTTCTTGACAAGCTTGGGATTTACCAAGAGTAAAGTTGATCCTAATCTTTATCTCAAAGTTATGGATGATGAACCTGTCATATTGTTGCTGTATGTGGATGATCTATTTCTGACAGGAAATGAAAAACATATTATCGAGTGCAAGAAGAAGCTCCCTTCAGAATTTGAGATGAAAGATCTCGAATTGATGCACTACTTCCTAGGTCTAGAAGTATGGTAGGGCCCAAGAGGAATCTTTCTCAACCAGGGAAAGTATGTTGTGGAAATCTTGAAGAGATTTGACATGTTGGAATGTAAAGCCATGGCCACTCCCATGGATTCCAACGTGAAGTGATTAGCTGATGACTCTTCAGAGTTAGTGGATATGACTTTGTACAGACAGATTATTGGGTCATTGATGTATTTGACAAATACCAGACCAGATATATGCTTTTTCGTGAACACCTTGAGTCAATATCTAGTGTAACCTAGACGAGTTCACCTGATAGCTACAAAGCATGTGATGAGGTACCTAAAGGGTACGATAGACTTTGGTCTATATTAACTTGGAGATCATGACTTTAGATTATATGGCTACACAGATGCTGATTGGGCAGGAAGTGCTTTAGACAGAAAGAGCATATCGGGAAGATTTTATTGTCTGGGATCTACCATGATCTTGTGGTTTAGCAGGAAGCAGTCTAGTGTGTCTCTCAGCACAGCCGAAGCGGAATATATTGCTGCTTACTCTGCTAGTTGTGAAGCGGTATGGCTTCGAAAACTGTTATCAGGATTATTTGACTTAGAGATGGACCCCATTGTGATCCTGTGTGAGAACCAGAGTTGTATCAAGATGACAGAGAATCTAGTGTTCCATGATAAGTCAAAGCACATAGAAATCCGATATTTTTATATATGGGATATGGTGTAGAAAGGAGCTATCAAGCTCGAGTATGTGAGCACTGACGAACAAGTTGCTGATATATTGAACAAGCCTCTATCTCGAGTAAAGTTTGAATATTTCCGAGACAAGCTTGGTGTAGTTCAGAAGGACCCTCCTTGAAAGGGGGAGTGATGTGGTCGCTGATGATGAGATTGCCTACATCGACAGTAAGGTCGATGATATGGATACTTGTAGTGGTGATATCGACACTGTGGTCAATGATGTGGATACTTGTATTGGTGATACCGACGATGAGGTCGATGGATGGTCCTTAGACTTGATCTAAGTTGACAAGTGGATTGTATCATCCTTGGACACATGTCCTAAAAGAGATCCGTAGACATATGTCTTCAAGAAAGTAGTCCCTAATGGACGTGGTGTGGATTGCATCATCCCAAAACCCTTGGTTCAAAATATATGTGATAGGACTGCACCATCCCTGAACGTTTAGTTCAAAATGTACGTGATAGGACTGCACCATCCCTGAACTTTTAGTTCAAAATGTACGTGATAGGACTGCATCATCCCTGAACGTTTTGTTGAAAATGTATGTGATAGGACTGCATCATCCCTGAACGTTTTGTTCAAAATGTACATGATAGGACTGCATCGTCCCTGAACGTTTAGTTCAAAATGTACGTGATAGGACTGCATCATCCATGAACATTTAGTTCAAAATGTACGTGATAGGACTACATCATCCCTAGACAGTTGGTTCAAAATGTACGTGATAAATCCTAGATCTGATCTAAGTCACATCCAGTATGAAAAAGGACTAGCTCTGTGGTGGTAAATCCTATGTCTGATCTAGGTCACATCCTGAATTGGCTCTGTGGTGATAAATCCTAGATCTGATCTAGGTCACATCCAGTATGAAAAAGGACTGGCTCTGTGGTGGTAAATCCTAGATCTGAACTAGGTCACATCCTGGATTGGCTCTGTGGTGATAAATCCTAGATCTGATCTAGGTCACGTCCAATATGAAAAAGGACTAGCTCTGTGGTGGTAAATCCTAGATCTGATCTAGGTCACATCCTGGATTGGCTCTGTGGTGATAAATCCTAGATTTAATCTAGGTCACATCCAGTATGAAAAAGGACTGGCACTGTGGTCGGGATTGTATCGTCCCTAGACATGAGAGGTGTCTTAACTTGAGAGGGATTGATCATCCCATAAGTAGATCAGGATTGTATCATCCTTGGACTTATGTCCTAAAGAGAGCAGGATTGATCATCCTGTAATTGGATCATGTGTGTTGCAGAGTATGTTGCTATGATGCTGTCGATCAAGATGATCCAGATGATGCTGTCGATCAAAATGATCCAGATGATGCTGTCGATCGAGATGATCCAGATGATGTTGTCGATCGAGATGATCCAGATGATGCTATCGATCGAGATGATCTAGATGTTGTTGTTTATCGAGATGATCCAGATGTTGTTGTTGATCGATTTGATCCAGATTATGATGATCGAGATGATCGTGATGATGTTGCAGTAGCTATTCGAGTGCTGCAAAAGATGAAGACTCAGTACTGAAGATGTTGATGTTCCAGTATTGAATATCTTGAAGATGTTCCAGTAACTGTTTGAGTTACTGATGATGTATGAAGAAAGCTTCCAATGATTTATAGATGTATCATGTATCATGTAGTTGATGACTCCTTGCTCCTGCAGATGTTGTTATAATATCCTTCTCGTTAAGGGGGAGTGTTGAAATATTGTAACTTCTAAGAATATTATATTTGTACTTTATTATTTCGGAGATGTTCCATTCCTCCGAAGAGACCCTATTGTATATCCGGAGATGTTTATTCCTCCGAGAGATTGTGGTAACTAGGGTTATTAGATCTCCCATGTGAGGTCGGCGCTGAGTTAGCTGGTTAGGGGTCCTTAGATTCTCTTAGGAGAGGTCGGCCCCATTAGGGTGAAAATTCAGTTAGAACATGAGTATAAAAAAGAGGAGGTGTGTTCCTCATTTATCTCATTCATTCACTCACTTGTGATTGGTGCATAGGAGACAGAGAGGTCTGCATAGGAGGAGAAGGAGCTCCTGTTGAGAACTACATCTTGTATTGGGTTGATTATCTATATTGAGGAAAGCTTTTCTACCCCATGAGGGTTTCCTAGGGTAAATCTTTGTCTATCTTGTGATTGTGTTTCTTTCAGTGATCTTGCTTGTGAAATTAAGCTAAACTTATTTCATGTTCCCAAATTTTCTTATGGTCGATGGGGATGATTTTAGCCTAAGTCACCTAGGCATTAATTAAATAATTAATGGATGGATGAAGGAAGATTCCTAAGGGTGTGTTGTCCGCCAGATTGCACACCAGCAGCGGAAATATTTCGAAAGTTGTCTCTTCACTACAAGTGAGAGAGGTGTGGCCTTGGGGGCAAGCAATGAGCCAGGTACTGTCACCTGAATCCCGGCTCCTCCATTTAGGCAAACTCCTAACGAAGCCAAGGGGGGTAGTCCCTAAGAAAGAGTTTCACTAAGGCTCTAGTATTTATAGTGTTTTTTTTTGTATGGGGTGATGTGGATGAGTGTTGTTTTAGGAGTTTTTTTGTGGTGAGATCAAAAACATGAAAAATGAACAATAGATAATAAGCAATCCACGTTGCGAAATAAGATAACAAGATGGCAATATGATTCAAGACTTGATTAATTACTAGGGCATTCACAATATGAAATAAACACAAGGACAAATGGTCCTGATCAATATATACTTTTAAACAACCAGTGCCTTATGGAGTCAAAGAAGAATAAAGATTGTGATGCTGAAAGTGTGGGTCTTGAAGAAATGTCGTTTGTGAGATCGTTGTGCAGATTATCTTTGTAAATTGAAGATTTTAATGGTCTTGATTATTAGGATAAAACCAAGGATATTCAAGAGAAAGTCCAGAAAGATGGTATCAAGTGCCTCCGTTCAAGGACATGTCGGGCCACCCAGTGCTCTAGCCAGGTCGCGCAATGCTAACCAGCAAACTAGAGGCTGAACATGGAATCCCGGCGCCCCCACTAAGATATTACCCACTGACTTATCTTATCGCTCAACTCCGAATTGGTTGGTTATGGGGATGAAAATTTTTATTTAGTTATCACTTATGAAGTTAACAAGTCTTCCACCTTTCTGAGTACTAGCCCAACCAAAGAAGAATAAAGATTGTGATGCTGAAAGTGTGGGTCTTGAAGAAATGTCGTTTGTGAGATCGTTGTGCAGATTATCTATTGTTCATTTTTCATGTTTTTTATCTCACCACAAAAAAACTCCTAAAACAACACTCATCCACATCACCCCATACAAAAAAAACACTATAAATACTAGAGCCTTAGTGAAACTCTTTCTTAGGGACTACCCCCCTTGGCTTCGTTAGGAGTTTGCCTAAATGGAGGAGCTGGGATTCAGGTGACAGTACCTGGCTCATTGCTTGCCCCCAAGGCCACACCTCTCTCACTTGTAGTGAAGAGACAGCTTTCAAAAGATTTCCGCTGCTGGTGTGCAATCTGGCGGACAACCGGGTGAATTTGAGGAATTAAATGGATAAGGAGGGGCCCCCATGAATTTATTAACCCCCAATTCAAGTGCTAAGGTGATTTATTAATTAATTGAGAAATTAATTAATTGGGGAAGTTTTGAGGCAATTACACCATAGTAATTAATTAATTACTAGATAATTAATTAATTGCTTTGCAAAATTATTTCTGAGTTATATTATTGTCATTTAAATGTTTATTACTAATAAATGTGCCAAGTGGTTGATGACTTGGATAGGAAATTCGAATTGGTAAGTGAGCCAAAATTTCCTAAGTGGTAAAGTCTCAGAAAAGCTAAGGAATCTAATGGAGACAAGTTGGCAAGATGAACCCAGAAAGGAAACTGACAAAAGATGGCAAAATTAGACAAAAGCAGGAAAGAGGAAAGTAAAGAAAGTGGAAAGTTTTAGAAAAGCTTTCAGAAAGAAAATACCAACAACCAGAAAAGCTACCTAAAGCGCACTTGCCCAAATTCAGTGAAGGAGGTGAAGGAAAGAAAGTTTTGAAAGCTCAAAAGTTGCTATTCTCTTCAAGAAATGCGCCCTCATGGCTTTGGATTAGAATGGGCAAGTGGGTAACCTACTCTCACAGGTCACCAATCCAAGAACTTGCTCAGCAAGTCACCATGAAGTCTATAAAAGAATCCAACCAACTCCATTTGACAACTTTTGAACATTTAGAATTTGTGAATGAGAGATCTGAGCTTCTCAGTTGTTGAGTGTTGTGCCTCAACCTTTTCTCTTGGGTGATGTGCCCCAAGACTCTATGAGTTATCTAAGAGTGTTATGCAGGTCCAACAAGTTATATTACAGCCAGTAATCTTCAGTGCAGTTCAACCATGAAGTCTTAATATCATATTGAGGAGGAGGTTACCTTTGGAGAAGAATTGCAGCTAGTTTTAGTGGAGGTTCTTTAGCAGAAGAAGATATTCATGGAGGAGTATGCCCAAGACCTTTAGTGAGCTCCAGGAGTTTTTATCAGCAGATATTATTGGCTTCCATGTCCATAGGTCTATTTCAGATCTAATCTCCTATTCATCTCTCACTTCTCTAGCTCATACAGCCAAATCTAGAGGTGTTTTCACTGGTGGAGTTAACCAGTTGAAGGAGGGTGCATCAATAGATTTTTGCAGCAGTGGCTACAGAAAAATCAGACCACTGATATGAAAATAGCATGATCAGTACTTCAGAATAGATCCCCTGTAACAAATCTCTTCTCTTTTCATATTCTCTATCAAATGTACTGCAATTTCTATCCTGTAAGGCAATTTGTTTGAAGAGAAAGACAATGGAATAAAAATGAGGGTTCTATTATGATAAATGTTCTATATTAATATTCATAGGATTATATCAAATCTGCAAAATATTTATGAACAGAGATTTTAATTAAGGAAATTCATTTATTCAATCAAAATCCAAGACTAGCTCATTGCAAGGTTTTTCTAGACTAGTTTCACTGATTTCTTTGTAAAATGAAATCTGTGCATCCATTTTACCTCCCGTCTTTTTCAGTAGGTTAATAACATGATATATTAACCACATCAGTCCACAAAACCAGAATTTAAATTATTTTAGCCTTATTTTGTAAAGATAATAAAATTACTAGCTCAGCAATCCCGGGAGAGACTAGAAACCCCAATTCTTCGCATATTTTCACAAGTCTGCAAAATTACCTTACTAAACTTAACCAGCATATATGTGACTGACATAAAATTTGTTATTAACTCCCAGTGACCCCTCCCTGTCCTGTATGCATATGCTAGACACCCAGGGATCCTCAAAGTAAGCATAGACTTGTTCTTTGCTGAAAAGTGAATGGTGCTGGTACCTTGTGCATAAGGAAATCTGATCTAACCTCCGTGACCTGATGCTACACCTAACCTCATACAATTTCCAGAATTAAATATTCCTCCCACCATCCTCAATCCTTACATCATCACCCCTCACTTACCTCCTGCCCAGTTCGAAGGAATTGATAGAAAATTTTAATAGTAAAAGTTATAAAAGTTTTTATAGTGGAGATAATATCTGGGTCAGGTCTTGCCCAATATATTATAGTGGTATCAGAGCACTTTCCTTGGCTCATCTTGTGGAAAGTAATTCTCAATGGGAAAGTATCTCACCACTATCTTCAAGATTGCAAATGAGGAATTAGTTCCAGTTATGGAAGATTTAGACTTTGAGATTTATGAGGAAGAAGATTATTCTTATGAGGAATATGATGAAGATTACGATGAGCAGTGTGAGAATATTGTAGATAGTATGAGGAAGATAATTCCCAAGAAGTACCTTCCATAAGCATCTCCCATGAGATCATGATTGACAGAATAGACTATGGTTATTCTGATAGCCATATTCAGGAAAAAGTTGCATGTTCTACAGTCATAGGTAAACCTTCTATGGAAGATGTAATAAAAGATATCAAAGTTGCATTGAATGCATGTGACTTCACAAGAATTTTTGGATCCTCTTCAATAAGATCCTCCAAGAATCTTCATCCTAAGACAACCAAGGAGAAACAGGACCCAAAACCCAATAATGAGATTGTTGACAAAATAGAAGAAGAATCTACTGCAAGATTCTATGATGAGGATCTCAAGATCATCTCGGATGAGATGGGTACTGTTAGGGGTTTTGAACCATATTTCGGATCAAATCTAAAATTAGAACATAAATCAGATCCAAAGACACCACATGAGCTTCACAAGGTAGTAGAAATTGACCACACATCAGTTAGATGTGAATTAGTAGAATCAGTGGTAGAACAAGGCACCATAACCCCACCCATTGAAGAGAGAAGCATGATGCAAAGGAATGGACCACTTTCAGATTTTTGTACTAAATTGTGTCATGATGATGTTGCAGCCACATCAGAAGAAAATTACTGCATAAGGGATTCCCTGGATGTTGAGTTTCATATCCTTGGTGATAAGGGTGAATGCAGTGACCAAGCTGAATGACTAGAAGGGTGTTTGTAGGATGCCTACATGGACGAAAGAGAATCTACTAAGGAATGTTTTAAGTGTGAGGAAGCATCTAAAGATGTGTACTCTAACATATATGTGGGGGACATGGATATTCCCATTGATGAAGGTGTTGTGGGTGCAATATCCATGGGGAAAGAAGAAGTTCCGGCAACAACAGAAACCGAAAATGAGAAATTGATGGAAGGCCAAACCACCAACACTCCACCTCATAAGGAGGATAACATGACACCTGGTGAATTCTTAAATTCTGATTTTTATGTGTCATTATTTCAATCTGATATGGCAGCCACTTCTAGTAAAAAGTTCAGAGTGGTTGAGCTCCCTAGTGATGAGGTTCGGAATTCTAATGTCGAAAAGAAATGCAATGAGAAGGCTGAAACTTTGAGAGAAGATATTTCCGGTATACCCGGGAGGAATGAGCAATTAATTTGCAGCCCAAATTATGTTGTTGAGGACCTAAGAGATGAATATATTGCAGCAGCAATATATGGATCCGATTTCCAAACTTCGAGTGCACTGCATAAAATCAATCCGGTGATGGAAAATGAAGGAGAGGAACATCTGCAATAACTCATCTTCTTGCAGGGTCATTGAAGATGGATGAACAGAAGATCTAAGAGGCCCTGAAAAGTCTCCATGACACTCATTCTTCAGTGTCGAGGTTGTGTTGGGAAGCTGCTTTAAGGGAAGATCAATATCTCTTTGCAGCCATGAAGAATATCCAGAAAGCAATGACCACAATCAAAGGTAATTTCTCACAATTGCTTTCATATAAAGATTACATGTTTGAGCTTGTTTAATTGTTGCAGGATGCATCATGGAATGATGAAGAAAGCATTTGCAAATATGAAAAAGAGAACTATAAGCTCAATGATGAATTGATGGCCACCCAAGATTCTTTGAGAAGCACTCAAAGTGCCCTCAAAAAATCCAAGATGGAGATGTTGTTGCTTCATGAAAAGTTGCAAAGATCCTCCCTACCCTCCTACACACCATTTAGTCAATTTCATTGGGGTGAAAGCATTCATGATCATAAGGAGGAACCTCATGAGATGGTGGATCATGAGGATAATTTATCTTTACATGTGCTTGAGGAGTGTGCATAACAGTTTGATGAAAACCAAGCACCTGATCATTTCCTAAGGGAACTTGGGCTATTCCTTGGAAACAGTCACTCTCCCATGGAAAAGTGGGATGAGAGCACCCAATTTCGGCCAGCCAATAATGAAGAAGTTGCAGCCATAAGTCTGATTACTGAAGGTTGCAGACATACAAAGAAGGTTCACAGTCCTTCCCCACATGTCATGGATTCAACAATAACAATGGGAAATGAACAGTGGGTGAAGAAGTTTTTCTTGTTGATGCCACATGTACCACGGGTGGATCATGATCTGCTCCTATGGGAGATAGATCTTATTGCAGTAGAGATGGCTGATTATATCTCATATAAATCAGCAAGCAAGATCTTTGATTCACCCACCATATGGATGGATAGAGGCCTCACTAGAAAAGAAAATCTGGAAGGTAAAAAGTTCACTTGTTTCTGCAATAAATTTCTTATTATAATTGACATTGTCTTGAACTGTGAGCAGCAACAAAAGTATATTTTGCAGCCATTTGATGTCACTCATCCACATATGGATTGGGTGAAAGATTACATGGCAAGCATGAAACTTCCTTCCAAGAAATTTTATGCCTATGGTCAAGGGAAGGTAGCTAAGTAGGAAAGCTGCCAAGTTAAATTAATGGAACATTTTACTTGCAAAGGTTGGCCTATGTGGAGGGAATCCACATGCTGGGAGGGATGCTTGAAATTTTTCTCCAATGGCAGAGGGTTGAGCCATTGGATGTTTTCACTGGAAGAGACATTTTGCTCCCCACTTGGTTTGGTTGGAAGCAATGCCCTAGCAATTATTCCCCAGATGAAAAGCCACATGTTTGATGACAGATTCTTTAAAATTATTCTGATGATGGGGAAAATGCAGTTGATACTTTGGGATCCTGGAATACACTTGAGTGATAGATTGTCAAATATGACAGGAGAATTATGCTCCTTGCAGGAGAAACAGTGGAACCCAGGAATTCTACTCAGTTATCCTAACTGGGTTAAAATTATATTCATTTGTTGGCTAATTGCAGATATAAATTACAGTGCAGTTTGTTTTACATAGACATTTTTTCCTAAAGGCCCAAGTTTAATTTACAGATTGTTCAATGGATGGGGACAATGATAAGCAGATTTGGTGCAGTAGAAGCTTGGTGGAATCTTGACATTGCTTGAGGACAAGCAATCTTGGGAAGGGAGGACTGTCATGTTCCCAAATTTTTCTATGGTCCATGGGGATGATTTTAGCCTAAGTCACCTAGGCATTAATTAAATAATTAATGGATGGATGAAGGAAGATTCCTAAGGATGAATTTGAGGAATTAAATGGATAAGGAGGGGCCCCCATGAAGTTATTAACCCCCAATTCAAGTGCTAAGGTGATTTATTAATTAATTGAGAATTAATTGGGGAAGTTTTGAGGCAATTACACCATAGTAATTAATTAATTACTGGATAATTAATTAATTGCTTTGCAAAATTATTTTTGAGTTATATTATTGTCATTTAAATGTTTATTACTAATAAATGTGCCAAGTGGTTGATGACTTGGATAGGAAATTCGAATTGGTAAGTGAGCCAAACTTTCCTAAGTGGTAAAGTCTCAAAAAAGCTAAGGAATCTAATGGAGACAAGTTGGCAAGATGAACCCAGAAAGGAAACTGACAAAAGATGGCAAAATCAGACAAAAGCAGGAAAGAGGAAAGTAAAGAAAGTGGAAAGTTTCAGAAAAGCTTTCAGAAAGAAAATACCAACAACTAGAAAAGCTACCTAAAGCGCACTTGCCCAAATTCAGTGAAGGAGGTGAAGGAAAGAAAGTTTTGAAAGCTCAAAAGTTGTTAATCTTCTCAAGAAATGTGCCCTCATGGCTTTGGAGTAGAATGGGAAAGTGGGTAACCTACTCTCACAAGTCATAAATCCAAGAACTTGCTCAGCAGGTCATCATGAAGTCTATAAAAGAATCCAACCAACTCCATTTGACAACTTTTGATCATTTAGAATTTGTGAATGAGAGCTCTGAGTTTCTCAGTTGTTGAGTGTTGTGCCTCAACCTTTTCTCTTGGGTGATGTGCTCCAAGACTCTGTGAGTTATCTAAGAGTGTTATGCAGGTCCAGCAAGTTATATTACAGCCATTAATCTTCAGTACAGTTCAGCCATGAAGTCTTAATATCATATTGAGGAGGAGGCTACCTTTGGAGAAGAATTGCAGCTAGTTTTAGTGGAGGTTCTTTAGCAGAAGAAGATATTCATGGAGGAGTATGCCCAAGACCTTCAGTGAGCTCCAGGAGTTGTTATCAGTAGATATTAGTGGCTTCCATGTCCAGAGGTCGAGTTCAGATCTAATCTCCTATTCATCTCTCACTTCTCTAGCTCGTACAGCCAAATCTAGAGGTGTTTTCACTGGTGGAGTTAACCAGTTGAAGGAGGGTGCATCAATAGAGTTTTACAGCAGTGGCTACAGAAAAATCAGACCACTGATATGCAGAGAGCATGATCAGTACTTCAGAACAGATCCCCTGTAACAAATCTATTCTCTTTTCATATTCTCTATCAAATGTACTGCAATTTCTAGCCTGTAAGGCAATTTGTTTGAAGAGAAAGACACTGGAATAAAAATGAGGGTTCTGTTATGATAAATGTTCTATATTACTATTCATAGGAGTATATCAGAGCTTCAAAATATTTATGAACATATATTTTAATTAAGGAAATCCATTTATTCAATCAAAATCCAAGACTAGCTCATTGCAAGGTTTTTCTAGACTAGTTTCACTGATTTCTTTGTAAAATGCAATCTGTGCATCCATTTGACCTCCCGTATTTTGCAGTAGGTTAATAACATGATATATTAACCACATAAGTCCACAAAACCAGAATTTAAATGCTTTTAGACTTATTTTGTAAAGATAAGAAAATTACTAGCTCAGCAATCCCGGGAGAGCCCAGAAACCCCAATTCTTCCCATATTTTCACAAGTCTGCAAAATTACCTTACTGAACTTAAACAGAATATATGTGACTGATATAAACTCTGTTATTAACTCCCAGTGACCCCTCCATGTCCTGTATGCATATGCCAGACACCCAGGGAGCCTCAAAGTAGGCATAGACTTGTTCTATGCTGAAAAGTGAATGGTGTTGGTAGCTTGTGCAGAAGGAAATCTGATCTGACCTCCATGACCTGATGTTGCACCTAACCTCATACAATTTCCAGAATTAAATATTCCTCCCACCATCCTCAATCCTTACATCATCACCCCTCACTTACCTCCTGCCCAGTTCGAAGGAATTGACAGAAAATTTTAATAGTCAAAGTTATAAAAGTTTTTATAATGGAGATAATATCTGGGTCAGGTCTTTCCCAGGAAATTACAACTTGACTTCCCACTTACCTAGAACCTTTGAGTAAAATACTTGTTCACACTGTCTTGGAAAAACGTAGCGATCATTTTTACTTTCAAACACCATTGTTTTAATCATCGGAAATCCATTCGCATGCTGAATAACAGATCTCTCCTCGTAACCTCCATGCAGTAGTAATCTATACCATTTGACATCGAACAAAACTATTTTGAAGGAATTAAAGTCACACTCAATTATATCATCCAAATACCCATAGTGTTATAGGTCAAATCTACACTTCTCCATCCATGATCACATTGCTCTATCGATCACACAAAAGGACACTATGGATGGAAGAGCTAGGTTGACCCTAGATGAGTTATTGCTGAGATCACATCCTTCAGCTGAAAAACATATTTTTTCTACAATTTTTACTATGTGTGTGCTACTATTGCCACAGTCATCTAGCACTCTGAACGCTGGCCTTATTGAAGACAACTTGCGCACATCCTCCAAAATGTTGTGAACACTGGTTGTCAAATGCAAAAGTTGCATACTATGCGCTAGTCTATTTGTATGAAACCCGCGCACATATTAAGATGAAATGAAAAAATATATTAAGATTACGAATTGGGATTAGTTGAAGTTGGTTCTACAACTTCCCCAACCTCCCAATTCAACCACCTCTCGAATTTAACTGCCAACCTTGTGCCATAAATACAAGGGTAAGCCATGAGAGAGGGGCCTAGAAGGAATGATAAGTTGTTGTTATGCTGGAGGAATTCTTAATTCATTGTGAGGAGAAGGAGCCCAGGACTTGGTTGCAGAAGTGTTTGGACAGATCAGGTATATCTGTACTTATCTACATTTCTTTGACAATAAAAGGTGGAAATACCCTTCCTGTCCCCATTGAATGTCTATTTGATTGAATGTATGATTGTGATTAATGTTAAATTGTTTCCAATTTCATTATCTATTTGCAGTCAAGATAAGCTGAGTAAGGTTAACTTGTTTTGCAAGTTCATCATTGTGGAAGGTTGGGCGAAAGCTATGACCAACCATCATTAAAAAGGTACAACTTTTGGAACTCCAATCTCTTTCCATTTGTAGAACATGAAAGTATTTAGCTGTCACCCCATGTAAGTTGGTAGTGTCATCTCCCCCACTATAAGGTATTTTCCTGCACAACAGAACTAGTGACTCCGCTGGGGAGTAACCGGTTGTTTTTTGCTCCGGGGACCTTGCTAGGTTTTTTCTTTCAGCTTTACAGTCTGTTGATTTTCTAAGAGGTTTCTATAGGTTTCTTTTCTAAGTTCCTTTTGACTTGACTTATTTCAGTTTGATTAAGTAAATCCCTTTTGATTGCTTTCAGTCCATGTGCGCTAGTCTTCTATGCATAGAGAAGCGCACTTTCTGCCCTGTGCGCTAGTTCCCTTGAGCTACAGTCGCTCGCTTTTAGTTGCAGGCACTGGTTTCTATACCAGACAGAGGCGTACTTTCCTGTAAGTCTAAACCTTTCACCAAGGTTTGGTTTTCAGGATTTTGGGGTCTACTGTTGGCATTTTCCTTACTTCTTTGACTGATTACTGAGACAACTTTGTCTTTTATGAATCTTGTTCACCTCTTGAAAGTCCTTTAAGTTGATTTTACATGTTTTAGTACTTGTTTTTAGGTGTCTTTCCTATTTTTCTTGCTTTTTGAGCCTGTGTGCGACTCTCTATTAGTCATAGTAGCGCACTTTTTTCCCTAGACGCTTGTTGCACTCTTGCAGACCTGCGCACTCAACGCTTGTTGTCTGTTGCAATACCTGCGCACTTTTATTGAGATTGGCCTTTTTTTTAGGGTTTTATCCCAGTTTGAGTTTTTAGGGTGGTTTTTGAAAAGTCTGTTGGTCTGGATGCCTTCTGAGTTTCTTTTCAGGTCAGTCTGATTTGGTTTAAGCCTTTCTTAGCTTTTCCTTTTGAGTTTGTGTGCTAGTAGGGTTACCTTTGGTTTGCTTACCTACTCTTTTTTTTAGCAAGTGTTTTCTTTGGTTTTGGTGCTTAGGAGCAGCCTCTTGGTCTGTTTTTCCATTGCATGCATCTGTTTTCCTTTCTTCATTTACATCTTGTTCCAAGCTTAGAGTTTTTTCAACGAAACAACTCGGTAGGTCAAGTCTTTTTAAGTCTTTTGATTCGATTGCTTTAAGCCATTAGGTCTTTTTTCTTTACCCACACCTTTGTTAGATCTTACTTGTTCCTTTTTCAGATTCATTTTCTTTTGAAAATAGAAGAAAAAGATCAAAATTGAAAATTGGTAGCTTAGTTGTAAGATTTATCACTATTTTTCCAAGTAGCATAGATTGTCTTGCTTTGGAAATTTAAAAGAAGAAGAAAAAAATATGCTTAAGATTTACTATTTCTTGTTTTGAAAAAACATAAACGAAAAAGCAAAAAGAGTCTTTGTGAAGTTTTAAAAGCATCATTTATACGCACTTTTCTTTCTGTCGAAACCATTCCACACACTTCACTACCCTTCTTGAGTTAAAAGTAGCCTCTAAAAAGAAATTTTAATAAAATTAACTAGCAACTTTTTCTTTTTAGGTATGACACAACATCAACTAGCTTAGGCTAGGGTTTCGGGGTAAATCACCTTAAACTACCCGAAATCGGTTCATTACTCAACAATCATAGTAAGACGATCTATTAGGTAAACCCACCTATATCAAAATATCTTGGAATGCTATACTCAAACCAAAGTTAAGCACGAGGCTGTGTGCGACTAGAACTATTGAGGATACCCCCTCACTTTCCTTTCAAACATAAACCAGAGTTGATTCACGTACGGGGGTCCACTAGTACTTTTAAAGTGCTTTTGGATTTTGGGATTTGCTACCCTGCCCATGTGTCTTGGCTAGGTTGATGACTGTTCCCCCAAGTATTTTCGTATTTGTGGTATCCTTAGTATAATAACCCTAGGGCTCTACACAAGTAGAGTGGAAGGCTATTTCCACTTCACCTCAGACAAACATAGAAGGTAACCCTTTGGCAGTAATCCCAGGAGGGCGGTTTGGTGATTCAAACGCTTGCACCTAGAGGATATGCACTGGACGTCGTGTAACTGACCTTCGATACTCTATTGGTTTGTTCTAGGCCCTTATCATCCCAAACTAACTTCTGAGAGTATTAGCTCTGTTTTCCTGGTTTTGATCACTGTAGGACATTTTTAGTCATGTGCTCTTTGTGCTGCTTGTTTTTAGTTGGCCCTAGATATTGCTGGCCCGTTGAGTCGAAAACTATGGATAGAATCCCAGTGGGCACCAATCAAGGGACCCATGTTCAAGGGGCTCCTTGTGCTTTTCCATTCATTGGGAACATTGGTACTCCCTTAATGGCTACCTTGAATATTTTTGGATTCACTATAGGGCTACCAGTTTGGTTGTTTTCCACTCTGAATGGATTGCATGCTCCTGATGCTTCTCAAGTAAGCACCTCACATCAAGAGCATCAAAACCCTATGCCTGCTTCGCCAGTAATATCTTCTCCTCCTCCTTCTACCTCATGTGATGAAAGTAGTAATACTAGTAACCAGCAGTCTAAAAGGAATAGATGGAGGAAGAATAGGAAGAAGATGCCAAAGCAAGGGGGAAGCCACCTAGCCTTTGGAAGTCATGCTGGGGGCACCTACCCAACCTCTGGTGGTCATGTTGGGAAAACTCACTCAATCACTGTAAATCATACTAAACCCACCCACCCAGCCTCTAGAAGTCATGCTGGGGGCACCCACCCAGCCTCTGGAAGTCATGTTGGGGGCACCTACCCAACCTTTGGAGGTCATGCTGGGAACAAAATTTCAGTCACTGCAAATCATACTAAAAGCATGTCTTCAACCACTGTTGCTCATGTTGAGGACACGTCATTGATCACTGCTGGTCATATTAATGACAAGTCACCAGTTACTGTGAGTCATATTGGAGACATTAAATCAGCCACTGCAAGTCATGCTGAGAAAGTTGACATTGTCGACAAACCTAATAAACAAAAGCTTAAGTTCCCTTGTAAGTTTTGTGAGAGAGACCACCTAACCTATTTGTGCCTTGTACTTCCAGAAGTGCAAAAAGTGTGGTCTGTAGTTCAAAAGTCTTCTACTTCTGAGCAACCAACCACTGCAAGTCAGGATGGAGGAAAGCTATCAGCCAATGCTAGTCATGATGAGTACTGTTGTTGTAAAGGAGTCTCAATTTATAGGACGCAAGCCAAAGTTTCCCTGTAAACTTTGTAAAGGAGATCACCTTACTCACTTGTGCCCTGCTATTCCAGAGGTGCGGAGAGTGTGGTCCATGTCTAAAGGATCCTCCACTCCTGAATTATCTATAGATTCCCAACAGTCTGATCAACCTTTGGTTGATGAAATGGTTTAACCAATTCAATCTTTGGTCAACCCCACTCTTCCTTCGGAGAGTGAAGTGATCGAATCAATGCAATCTTCGACCGATCCCATCAGTCCTTCGGAGACTGATGCACCTGTCCCTGAAGTCTTCTTCATTACCAATTCGGATGTTTCTAAACTGGGGGACACTTCATCTATGCCGAGTGAACCCCTACCAAGATCTGGGATCATTTCCTTTGATTGTAATAGTCTAACTGGGCCTCGCATTCCTTCTTCTACACCTTTCCAGATAAAGGTTGATATCGGCAACCATGCGGTTCATCGACGTATTGTAGATGAAGGAGCCTCTGTTAGTATCTTATCCCCTTATGCTTGGAGAGATTTAGGTTTCCCTAACCTTGTTCCAGCTGTTAATTGGCCACTGACTTTCGATAAAATACCTAGTGAACCATTGGGATTCCTCCCTCAAGTACTTGTTACTTTGTGTGGAAAAACAATCTTAGTTGATTTTTATGGTTTTAAAGGACCCTATGGACTTTGATATGATCCTAGGGCGTGATTACATATATGCTATGTAGGTTGTGGTGTCTACGCTCTTTCGTGAGATGCATTTTCCTCACAACGAAAGCATTGTCACTATCGATCAACTTACATCTGTTGATCCTCCTTATTACCCAACTATAGACCAATTATGTCCCCCGTCAGTAGGCACTACCATGTCACAACCAAATTATGTGGCATATTGTTCCTTGAGTCCAATTGCTACTGAGAAGAAGCCTCTGAATTCATGCTTACCTTCTCGGGACTGGGTCCCGGCAATTGACCAGGTGATGACTCCATCTGAATGTTTAGATATGTGTTCCATCTTGGATAATATACTTCCTTCTAAGGAATTTTTCTTAGAGTCTATAATGCAGTCTGCCTTTCATTTGGACATTGATCCATCGTCGAGCATTCTTCCACCTTTTCTTCGAGCTCGTTAAAAATAGTAAGGAGGCTACGAGCATTCTTCCACCTTCACTTCAAGCTCGTTAAAAATAGTAAGGAATCTATGATAATTCTTTTGTATCTCCTTTGAGCTCGTTAAAAATATTAAGGAGGTCATGAGTTTACTTTTTCGGGCTCATTAAACCTTTACGGAAAATATTTTTATGGAGTTCTCTCTAAGCTCTTGTTAGACTCTTTAAATATGACAAGATTGCCAAGTATAGTTGTCTTTTCAGACTCGTTAAAGGATTTGAAGCGACATCCGCTTAAGTATAAGTTTACCCCTTTTCCAAAATTTTGCGGATTATTTACGAAAAAGGAATACTCTAGTCATCCGTGGCTAAAAGAGTTCTTCTCTCATTGTTTTACACTTTTTCGAGTGAGGAGACTAACTGTACGAAAAATGACCTTTTGGAGTCTTCTTTAGGGTTTTCAAGCTCTCGAAACATGAAAACACCAACAAGCATTCACCTACTTAGGCTCGATGTGAAATCCACGTGAGGGTATATAGAGGATTGTTTAATTTTTTCAGACTCTATAAACAGGAAAACACCAGCAAGCACATACCAACCCGGGCCCGATACTAAAATCCATGGGTAGGTGTATGGAGTTATTGTTTAAGTTTTATAGACTCCTTAAAATTGAAAACACCGGCAAGCAAGAACAGATCTCGGCTCGATATTAAAATCCAGAGATCAATATTATAGAGTATTCATCTATCTCTTCTTCGAACTCTGTAAAAAATGAAGAAGGTCCCGAGTCTTCATCCCATGGGCTCATTAAACTTTTACATGGTTGGAGTTATTGAGTTTGCTTTCTTGGACTCATTAAAACAACAAGAAGGACATTCTTTTACCAAAAAGAATAAGGAAAGAGAAGGGTATATCACATCTTTTCAGTTTCAAAGGAAGCTAAGTCAGTCATGTCCTTGAACATAGCACCTATTTGAGTTCATCATTCAGTTGGGTTTTAGTTTTTTACCTTAGGGTGAACCTGATCTTAGAGTTTCTACTCCTCCGGTTGGTTATTCTACCAATCACATGGAGAGTCTGCTAATGTCTCCTACACTGTAGGCTTATATTACTTCCCCCTCATGTTAAAATCTTCCCAAGTCACTTTGTGTCGTGCTCATTGTTCAAGGATACAACCTGTGTCTGCCATTTTTCAGTTTACCTTGACTTCATGTCTTGGCCATCCTGGTGTCAGTTTGTTTCATCTTGTGTTAGTCCTAATCCAAATCAGCTCAAACTTGTGAGTGTTCCTCGTGTGGGATGATGGAGGATGCATTAAGGCCTCCCTTCCAACAGACCTCTTCCCATCGACTTCAACTCATTATGTTCTGGGAATGAACTTTAGAGTTTCGGTTAGTACCTTGGGGATTGTAGTCATCAGTGGCAGTTTCCCTCGCTGTTGGATAATGGGAATACATTAATGTCTCTTATTCGACGGGTTCTTCAAGTGTTCGACTTCAAGTCCACTTATTCACACTTGTTGGAACATACTAGGTACCTTGGGCCCCATTATCATTATTGATGGAAGTCCTCGTGTTTGTTAATGGGATACATCAATGATCGGTAATCAAACGATACCCCCCATGTTCGACTCCAGCTCATTTATTCACATGGTTAGGGTTTGTACCTTGGGTTGTTTGGATGAAGACCTTGAGACTCTGATAGCATCACCATATTTATGTTATCACCCAAGCTACGCAAGATTGAGCCTCATTCATTTTGGCTCTTCATGAGAGAGATCCAGCTTGTTGTTATGGCTATGATCTCTTATTTTTGACATGGATCCACACTTGTATTTCAGTGGCCATGCTATATATACATCTCCCAGCTATGTATTGGAGATCATGTTGTATCCCACCGAACATCTATATGATGTCAAGATTGTAATTGCTCACTGACCTTGATCGTTGTTTTCAGGTACTTTTGTGACTCTGTCCTATGGTTTCTTGCTTCTCCTTTGACTTATAATTATAATGTATTTCGGCCATCATTTCCCTCTAACCTCACACATTAGGGGGCATCTGTTATAGGTCAAATCTACACTTCTCTGTCCGTGATCACATTGCTCTGTCAATCACACAAAAGGACACTATGGATGGAAGAGCTAGGTTGACCCTGAATGAGTTATTGCTGAGATCACATCCTTCAGCTGAAAACATGTTTTTTCTACAATTTTTACTATGTGTGTGCTACTATTGCCACAGTCATCTAGCATTTTGAACGCTGGTCTTATTGAAGACAACCTGCGCACATCCTCCAAAATGTTGTGAACATTGGTTGTCAAATGCAGAAGTTGCATACTGTGCGCTAGTCTATTTGTATGAAACCCGCGCACATATTAAGATGAAATGAAAAAAAATATTAAGATTACGAATTGGGATTAGTTGAAGTTGGTTCTGCAACTTCCCCAACCTCCCAATTCAACCACCTCTCGAATTTAACTGCCAACCTTGTGCCATAAATACAAGGGGAAGCCATGAGAGAGGGGCCTAGAAGGAATGATAAGCTGTTGTTACGCTAGAAGAATTCTTAAGTCATTGTGAGGAGCAGGATCCCAGGACTCGTTTGTAGAAGTGTTTGGACAAATCAGGTATATCTGTACTTATCTACATTTCTTTGACAATAAAAGGTGGAAATACCCTTCCCGTCCCCATTGAATGTCTCTTTGATTGAATGTCTGATTGTGATTAATGTTAAATTGTTTCCAATTTCATTATCAATTTGCAGTCAAGATACGCTGAGGAAGGTTAACTTGTTTTGCAGGTTCATCACTGTGGAAGGTTGGGCGAAAGATAGGACCAACCATCATTGAAAAGGTACAACTTTCAGAACTCCAATCTCTTTCCATTCGTAGTCATTAATGCAAAGCATGAATGTATTTACCTATCACCCCATGTAAGTTGGTAGTGTCATCTCCCCACTATAAGGTATTTTCCTGCACAACACATAGTATTGATTTTCAGTTTCTCGAGGATGTTTGTCTCTACTAGAGGAAACATTTGTGACCTAGAATACTACAATTATCCCACTATTAGAAGTTTTCTTGGTGTCATCCAACTTTTTGATACGAAATTTACGACCATTGAACCACATAGCTTTGTGGTGTTTCAACTGCAATATGCGAGACATGTAAAACATGGATTAGCAATTAATAAACATATTTATATAACTTGGAAAGTATCTGAAATGACCATCTTCTCTAACCAATTCAGACAATTTTTGCCATGATTACCTACCACCATGATGTTCTTTACATCTTTCAATCCATACCTTCCTCCAGTTGAGATTGTTTGCAATGTATAAATGTAGTGCCTCCCAATCTCGATGACTTGACTCAAAAAAACATAAATCAACAATATTAGAAATTACTTATAACCATGGTAAATATTAATAAATGATGAAATAATACATATTGAATGAGTATGAACATATATTAAAAAAAATAAAAATAAAAATAAAAAGTAATTTGTATGTATCATGAATCTACACAATTTAATTACCTCTCAGTCTCTTCATTCCTTTCCCCAATAATTGCTCCCCTTCAAATTTGTTGATGGGGTTCACACCCCAAATACAATCCACTTCATGCATAGATCGCTCTGCTAACTTAGGAATATAGTGACTAATATACACCATGGATTTATATGTGAAATTCTATGTCACAACAGATCTAAGAGATGAGTATACCTCACAAAGAAAGAATGAGCAGAAAAGTTGAATGAGAGTGAAAACTGCAGTAAAAAGAGTAGAGAAATAATTATGCAACAGAACTTAGATAGGAGCAAAATAATGTCACATGATCCAATAATCAGTATAATCAACAATGATGTTACAATGGAGAGAATTCGAATCACACAGAAGAATTTGAACCTCAGTTGGTCTAGCATAGGGATTATCACCATTGGAGTGCTTCAGAAGACTCAAACTTAACTGAACTAAACCTAAACTCAACTAACTGAAGTCACAATCAATTAACTAACTAAGGAGGTTACAATAGTGAGTTTGTAATGCATGTCAATCAGAAATGGGCTCATGAGGCCATAATCAGTGGCATCCATAGCTCTAACCCCCCACAAGATTCAGCTAACTCGGGTGGACTTCACTGGAATACTCAGTTGGTTAATATAAAATAGGGAACTTATTGAAGTGGTTCTAAAATGATGCATACAGGGCTCAGAAGGTGGTAGATGGATCTTGGATGACATCTGCACACCACTAGGGGGAAAATGATATCATCAACAACTAGGAAAAATAAATAATGCTAGGTAGGACAAGGATGGAGTATTAAAATATCCTAACACCCCCCCTTAATCCATAATTTTGCATCTTGGGCCCTGGTTACTAAGACCAAAGGTCACCCATACAATCAAATAAATGATAAAAATAAATATTGTCCATGAACCAAGGAAATGGGGAAAAACCTCATGGGAAAAATACCCCCCTCAAAAGAACAACAGTAGGGAACTCAAAGAACCTTCATACTAAGAAGAGAAGGAAAAAAATTTCCTTAGTGAAATCCTTTGCAAAAATATTGGCAAGCTGCTCTTATGTAGGATAGAAATGTAGGTGCTAGATATAGATCTGCTCCTCTTATGTACCTTCCACTGTGTAGAAGTTATATTTTCCAAAACAAGTCTTTTAGGAACCCTTCTTTCTACTGGAGTGAATGGCTCATTATGGTCCAAATCATGAACCTTTGAGTACCTTTTTTCAAACAACCAATATTTTTTCTTGGTTGTAGATCCTCCATGGCAAGTCTCTCCAAGAGGTTGTGGATCAAACCCCACCACCATGTAGCACCTCTCTAAGAGAAGTGGCCTTGCGTGACATAGTGCAAGTTTTGCATGATACTGAGATCTAGTGGTTCTATGGTCATATGGATCCCCAACTCTCTTCCCAGTAGCTAAAAGGACTTTGTGAGCCCATATTGGCCTTGGCCATGGATTGGGAGCAAGTGTTGGATATGGATCTGAATCTCCTTGAACTTTATTTTCAACATCAAGATCTTGATCCTCAACTTCATTAGAAGAGATATCACTCTGATCTTCATCAGATTCCGATGGGGTAGGAAAAGAGTATGGAAAAAATGTGAGAATTCATATGACTTGGAGGCATGGTTTGCAAACCCTTTCACTATAATATTCCCTGTCAAAGATCTCTGCAATCTCAACTGTGTTAGGACCAAAGACCACTTTCTTCGGTGAACCTGTGTGAGTCATCTGATATACAAACAACAAATTTGTTGACTAAGAAGGCACAAATAGAATATTTTTGAACTTATTGTGCTCCATATGGACTATGCCCTTCCCTTCAGCAGAGATCTGAGAGTTGTCTCCCATGTTAATAATCAGACCATCTTTGAGATCTAGAGAAGAAAATTATTCTCTGGAGGAAACCATGTGGTTGGAAGCTCGTGCGTCTACGAGGAGGGATTGTGATTTTGAAAATCTAGCCTTCAATGCATGGCATCTCTCATGACCATCAAACTCACTTCGAGAATCAGTCTCTCTTGCACCTTTTGGGAGGGAAATGTTGTGTTGTTCAAGAAGCTTGGTCATCTAATCTATCTTCTTCTGCATGCAAGATCTCTCTGGATGGTTTCCTTTCTTTCAATAGGAACACTTAGATTTCTCAAATCCATTTTGTTTGTCCTTCTTGGAGTTGTAGGCTCCTTCCGATGGAATTTAATTGGAATTATACTTGGGTTCATATGGCCTCTTATCCTTGCCTTTGTGATTCCCCTTCCCATTCGCACTTTTTGTTTCTCCATCTAAAAGAGATTGATTTTTGGAGGCCATAAAGGCGCCCATCTGGATCAAATTATCTTGTTCTTAGATGAGAGATTCAGTGAAAATATCAGAGGGAATCTTCCAACTAGGGATTGACATTCGCCCAGAATGGAAGGTAGAGATAAAGATGGAGAACTCGGGACCTATCTTGATCAGAATGTATAGCACCAACTACTCATCCTTGTTCTTAATGCCACACTGATTGCATTGCATAACCAGATATTTGAATTTTGAAAAGAATTGTTGGATGGTCTCGAAACTGCTAGGTTGAAGAGCAATCAACTCATTCTCTAGAATATGGCCTCTTAGCGCATCTTGTTTGTCGAAGAGGGTCTCTAACTTCAACCATAAATCTCTTGGAGTCTTCAATCCTTCGATGTGGAAGAGTAGAGCTCTATAAATATGAATACACATGAAACCAAATACTTCATCAAATCTATTCAGAGACTTGGTTTTCTCCACAGTTGATTGTGGTTCGGGATCCTTCCCCATTGTCACCATGTACAGTGATTTGTTGCTCAATACCATCGCATATCATCCCTCCAATCAAGGTAATTGAAGGGTGTCAGGATCTTGGGAGAGAGAGGAGATTTTGAATTGTCCATTACAACTGTTGGAGCAAATACAAGGTGAAACTACTGCTACTGCAACAAAACTGTTGCAAGTGCAAAAAACTGTTGTAATTGTTGCTGCACTCAAAAAATTTGAATAAACTGTAAAAAAATCTCTATAATGGAGGTATATTATTGTTGATAAATGCTTTAGGACAGTAGGCGCTTTTACCTAGATCCTTCACACCTGGTTAGACCTCATTGGATTTCTCCAATTAATTCAATGCAATGGCACCAGGATTTGTTGTGGAAATCCAAAGGCTTCCGATGCACTACCGAAAGCAGTTGCTCAACCTATTCACTCAATGGCTCTGATACCATGTGAAATTCTATGTCATAGTCGATCTAAGAGCTGAGTATACCTCAGAGATAAAGAATGAGCAGAAAAGTTGAATAAGAGTGAAAAATGCAGTAAAAAGAGTAGAGAAATAATTATGCAACATAACTCAAATAGGAGCAGAATAATGTCACATGATCCAATAATCAGTATAATCAACAATGATGTTACAATGGAGAGAATTCGAATCACACAGGATAATTCAAACCTCGGTTGGTCTAGCATAGGGATTATCACCATTGGAGTGCTCTGGAAGACTCAAACTCAACTGAACTAAACCGAAACTCAGCTAACTGAAGTCACAATCAATTAACTGACTAAGGAGGGCGCAATAGTGAGTTTTTCATGCATGTCAATCAGAAATGGGTGCATGAGGCCACAATTAGTGGCATCCGGAGATCTAACCCCCCACAAGAGTCATCTAACTCAGGTGGACTACACTGGAACACTCGATTGGTTCCTATAAAATAGAGAAGTGACTGAAGTGGTCCTAAAATTATGCATGCAGGGCTCAGAAGGTGGTAGATGGATCCTAGATGACATCTGCACACCACTAGGGGGGGAATTACTTGCATTTATTCTATTTGATGAATTAAAAGGGATTAAAGTTGTTCTTTGGTTAATGAGGTCACTAGAGTAGCAGTTTAGCAAGTTGTTATAGCGGCGTCAATGGTTATGATACCTACGAGATTCAAGGGCATAATCGAGGATATGGGTTTTGTTTTCAAGCACTCCTACATGGTACTTTATTAGAAAAATATGATTGAGATTCAAAGAAGGATATTCTAGCTCGTGGCCCATATCTTGGTCAACTGGTTTACCAAGAATGATGACGAGATGTGATTTCATGCATTCTTTCATGAAATCGTGTGCATCCAACAAACATATTTCTTATTGTCTATTGTTCTTTACGATTCATCTATTTTTAGCTGTGTAACCTCTCGGTTAATCTTGATACAAAACTGTTTTCAATGAGCAGTCTTACAGAGCTTGTTTTTATGAATATTGTAACCTATAAATGATAAAGATACGGATAATAGAGGTTATCAAGGTTGAAATAATGGAGAATACACCTTGAGATCTGAACTTTGTACTTCTTGTTATTTCATAATAGAAGATTGATTTCTCGTATTGTTGTGTCGGTGAGTTTGAGTTTTTTAAGTTAATTAGTGGGCTTGTTTTCGAGAGGAGGTAGGCCCCCTTCATTTCAGAGACAATTCCTTGTTAGATTTATTGCTTGGCATATTCAATTGTGGTGTCATATTTACTCACAATATAGCGTAATATTGTTAATATTTTTTTTTAAGGTTTGGATTTCCTGTAGCACATGCTTTCATGAGATGTTAATGTATGTATGATTAATTCTGTTATCAGTTATTTCATGTGAAAGATGATATAGAGTTTATTTCCTATAGGAATCCTATCTTGATATTCATCACTTCATTGAACATAGGAGTAAACAAGAACATAGTATAGTGTTAATGTTATAAATTGTTATAATTGCATTCCTACAATTTACTTGTTATTCCTTTATAAATGATTGATGAATAGTTTGGGTTGACAGATGTTGTCTACATGATTTAAGTTTTCATTGTCAATAATAAGTATTTGAACTTAAATATTGTTTTAGATTTAAGGGAGTACCTTTTAGTCATAAGGGTATATATTGAGCTATGGTTCCACCATCGAAATCTATAAACGAAGAAATGATAAGTTCATTTGAAGTATCTATTGCAGATTAGGACTCAAGGGTTTGTTGTCTTGAGTGATATTTTCCATTTGATATGTTCTGAGTATGAGATATTTTCATGCTATTTATCAAGTGAGAAGCGTATAATTGTTAGTAACAAAGGATTGTTATTGGACTGCACTTCCACCTTAGAGATCACTAATGAATATGATGGAACATATCTTGTGATTAGTTGAAAAAGTTTTACTTTTAGGTTTTGGGTTTCTTGTCAATCCATTCTTGAGTTCTAATCTATTCAATTTGGTTTATTTTGTGAATCTAACAAAATATTTGTCAACCATATGGATATGAGTTGATATGATTTTCTACCAAGGGGATTCATAAATAAACTAGTGTTTTGACAAGAAAGGTTATATCCTATATCTAAGTTTTGTGATGATTGTTGAGATTTAGTATTTTTAATAACACCTTGAAGATTTATCCATGCGCATATAGTGTTGACACTTCATAAGTCTATGTCCCCTGGATTGATGCATTAATGTAACTAAAATTAAGGTAATTAATTTTACCGACATTTTGGCGTTGTTGCTGGGGAAGTGAGGGATTATGATTTGGTTTGGTTGTCTTCATATTGGATTTTTTTTGTGTGTGTTGTGCCTTCAAATTAGAAACAACAAGATAATAGAGGCAAGAATATGTAGTTATTTTTGTGAGAATGTTGTTTTTTTTTAACTGGAATATGTTAGCACTGCATGAATAGGGATAGAGAGAAAACAAGTAGGTTTCTTAAAAACAACAATAAAGTGGTTCTGAATGTTGATTTTGGCAGAACTATGGAAACCTCTATATCTATTAATTCACTGGTAGGTAAAAACATAAAAGAGACATCCGCAGGAAAGTATCCCATGTTAGGACTTGAAAGAAAATCCATTTCAAAATAATTAATTGAACACATACCCACTGTAGTTATCATCACAGAGCCCTTAGTTTCTATAGTAGAGCCTATAGGAGATTAAATTATTGTTGATGGGTTAGAGAGGAAGACAGAAGAGGGGTTCAAAATAGTTATGGAATCAAATTTTCCACAACCCAAAATAGAGTTTAATTTGTTTGGAGGGGAAGAAATAATGGTAGACAAAGAAGGTACATGTTCTACTCAATAGGAATATTTTAACCTTCGATTTTCCTATTAGGGGTCCTAGTGGAGTGGCACACATGAAGAATATTCGTCCATCCGCTCTACCAAATTTTCATGGTTTGGAAAGTGAATACCTAGATGCATTCTTGTTTGAATTTGATGTGCTTTCTAGGAGTTATGATTACTGTACTAATAATCAGAAGTTAAAATTGTTCCATGCTACCCTAAAAGGTGTATCACTCTGGTGGTTTATGGGCCTCGATGGGAATAGTATTCAAACCTGGGATGAGATGAAAAAGGTATTTTTGAAAAAGTACCTAGACTACTACAAGGCCATAGAATCCATAGAAGGGATATTCTGGATGACACAAAATAAATACAAAATTTTGGAGGTTCAACATAACCTTCAAACATAAAAACAAGGACAACTGGGTAAAGAGACCTTGTGAACAATCCCGCTCAGAGGAATCCAAGATAAATATTTGAAAGTCCTAAATCCAATGGGATTAGGGGATGTTTCTCAACATATATATGATGAGATACGCAAGTTATGCATAATATATTCAAGTGGGAATTCGAATACTAGAAGGAGTTCTAGGGATGTTACTCCCATATTCGTAAAATTTGTTGTAGGAACAAGAGTTACAAGCGTTGAAAATGGTAAATTGTTTGAAAATTTTAAACTGATATTATTAGTTCTCTGAATTCTCAGCTTGATTTTTTGTAGGTTAAATAGAGGCAGGAATAATTAGAAAAATATTTGGCCATATTCTTCCCAAAATGGAAAAAAAACATCCTTTAAGAGATTTCCCATTGGATATCATTGAAGTCTGTGGCATTTGTGTCATGAATCATCCCACTAAAATCTATCCCCCGTTAATAGGTATAAAAGTAACATATCAAGGGGAGCAAGAGGATACAAGTTTAGTCTAGGTAATGGCACCTCAATGGACGTGGAAACCCCAATCTTCAGGTCTGATTCAAAATCATGTTCCTTAATTTCCTTATTCTTATAATTATATGTGGGACACTCCGATGCCATGACATCCTTGGCCGTCTCAACCTGATCCATAAAAACCTTGGTAGTAAGGTTCGATTGGACCATATTATGATGGTATGACTTATTTTCCTTAACCTCCAACATAAACATATCCTACATATCCTCCACAAGTTCTTCAACAACAAACTAGTCAACCACCACAATTACAATTACCTACCCCTCAAAATCCTCCATGACCAACATAAATGCTTGTTCATCCCGTTTTGAACCCTAACAACAATGAAACAATTCAACCTACCTACAACACTGACCTCCAAACCTTTCCCACATATGTTATCATGCCTGTACCACTGCATAGAATTAACTTGAGGTCTGGGAAGGTCCTTAATACAAAATACTTAGTAGTCATACAAGAAAATGAGGAGGAATAAATTTGTGCTCAATCTAAAATAGATGTAAACCAACAATCACAACATCAATCTCAAATTTAGTCATGCCCTAAATATCAATCAATTTTACAATAAAAGATTTAGGAGCAACAATCACTACGATCCAACCAGCCTCCTTTTCCAGAAAGGCTACAAATGGAAAAATAATCACTCCTCTTGAATTTGATTTTGCATCATAACTTAAAAATATATGTGTGAAAATTCCCTTACTGTAGGCATTGAAAGACATACCCATCTATGCAAAAATAGTTAGGGAGTTGTGCATTAAAAATATAGGAAGAAGTAGAAGAGAGGCACCAACTATACAAGTCATGGGAAAATTGGCCAATTTCATGTCCACCCAAGTCACCACAAAAAATATGTGGATCTAGGGAATCTAGTAGTCATAATTTTTATTAATAATATCCCTATTGAAAATACCCTAATTGACTTGGGAGCAACTATAAACATAATGACTGTGGAAACTCTTACTTGTTTGGGACATTATAATCTTTTACCTACACCCGCAGTTCTTGAATTAACTAACCGCTCAAAAATTAGACCCGAGGGTATATTAGAAGATGTTACTATCTCACTTGAGTATTAGGAGTATCCAACATATTTATATGTATTACAACCTAAATCTAATTTGGGTGGACACTCGTTGATTCTAGGGAGGCCTTGGCTCACCACAACATATGCTTTTATCAGTTGTAGGTTGGGAACCATGACAATTACACTTTACCTCGATGCTAAAGCCATATCTGAATTAGAATGTGCACAATGGATTGATGAGGACAATAATGATGAAGAAATAGTTCAACCTATTTTGACAATTGCGCAAGCCATGATCCTTCAGGAAAATATTGATGAAAATTTGATTAATCCTCATATTTGTAATCCAGATTTCCCACAGTATTTTTTGGGGCAGTCACCCTCTCATACTCAAACCTCTATGGATGATCTCTCAGAACATTTTTTTTAGGAAACAAGTACCTCAGAAGAATTGGATTATACTTTTCTATCAGCATTTCCCACATACTCAATTTCTGAATTTGGTAGTAAAACTGTTGAAATCTTTCCTGGGAAAAATCTGAATATTATTTCTACTTTAGACAACCTACAAAAAGAACAATTAATTCAGGTTTTGAGGGAGTATTCTGATACTTTTGCATGGGAATATAGCGATATGAAATAAATCCACCTAGATACTTGCACCCATCATATCTACATTCAATAAAATGCTAGACCAATTAGACAACCACAGAGAAGAATGAATAAGGCCTCAAGGAAAATAATAAAAGAAGAATTGCATAAATTACTAAATGTAGATTTCGTTTACCCCATTTTAGGCCGTCAATAGGTGTTGTCTTTAGTAATTGTTCCTAAAAGGAATAGAAAATGGTGAATATGCATCAACTATAGGGAATTGAATAAGGCAACATTGAAAGATCACTTTCCACTACCCTTTATAAATCAGGTTTTGGACCCATTAGAATGAAATATATGTATATATATATTATTTTTTCTAGATGGATTCAATGGTGATAATTAGATCTGGATTAATCCCGAGGACCAGGACAAGACATCCTTCACATGTTCCTGGGGATCTTACGCTTATAAGGTATTACCCTTTGGTTTATGTAATGCACTAGCCACCTTTTAATGAGCGATACTTGGTAATTTTTTCTGACCTACTACATGATTGTATGGAAGTGTATATAGATGATTTTACTACATTTAGTGATTCTTTTGATGAGGCTATAACTAACCTTAAGAAATTTCTAAAGAAGTGTATGGATTCAAGTTTAGCACTAAGTAATGAAAAAAGTTTCATGATATTGACCAAAGGAATTGTATTGGATCATCATGTGTCTGCCGCGGGAATAAAGGTATATCCCACCAAGATAGAAGTGATTACTACAATGCCTCCCCCAACCAATAAAAAAGGGGTCTAAAGTTTTTTGGGCCGTGCAATATACTACCGATAATTCATAGAGAATTTTACTAAGATAGCCTTAATTTTGTTTAACTTATTAGCGAACTGATATCTATTCAAACAATGGATGCCAACATGCCTTTAACGTACTCAAGGAAAATATCGCCTAAGCTTCGGTATTGAGAGGTATGAATGGAATATTCCTTTCCATATATCCACTGATGCATCAAACTCATCCATATGAGTAGTTTTGGGCCAAAAGGAAAACTTGTTAACTTATGCTATTTATTTCATAAGAAAAAATATTGCCGCTGCTGAATTGACTTACACTGTGACTAAGAAAGAGTTCCTTGCAGTAGTATATGAAATTAATAAATTTAGACATTGATCACAAGTTATGAATTTTTTATCCATACTGGCCACTCTGCCATCAAATATCTCATGAACAATATGATCACAAATGGCAAGATCACTAGGTGGTTTTTGCTGCTGATGTAGGATTCTAACATCATAGTTTTGGACAGACCAGGAAGGGAAATCATGTAGCATACTTTCTGTTTACACTGAAAATTGTTCTCAGTTTTTGTGTGTTTGTCTTAAATGTTTATTCCTCTTTTTCATTTTCATTTTATGTTTATTTAAATTTTAAATGTTTTTGATGAATGACTTTGATTTTCTCTTTTGTGTTATGTTATAGTTTTCTTTTGGTTTTAATTAGTTTACCCTTAAAGGCACCTTTAATGGCTTATCAAGTATTATATATCTTTCAAATTCCTTAAAATGATTATTAAAACTATACACTTATACAAAATCCAAAGTTTAACCTTTGTGTATGAGTTTATGTGCCAAAATTGCATGTGGAGTATTCCCGCAGGACAAGGCTCAGATCAAATACTCTTGTGCGCTGCAGGAATTGGGCATTATGAGGGTTCGTGGTTTCTTGATGGAAGAACATGGCCATTGCATTTGATTATGAAGGAAGAGCTTCCAGACACCTGTTTATTCCATACTAACACCTGTATGAACCATTTGTAGTAATCATAAATGAGTTTGGGGTTGTTAATGCCACGATTTCACATTTGGGGTTTCGGATTCCAGAATTGGGGAAGCACGTGTTCTAGAGGTTTTCATACCCTATTCAGTTTCAAAAGATTAAATTGGTTAAATTACAGTGAAATATGGGTAAGAGTGGCTTAGAAGGCTTTAAGAAGAAAAAGAGATGCATAGTTATGCTCTGTTTTTTCCATGTTTTAGTCATTGTAATTGAGCACAGATTACGAGGCGATGGAGATGAATTTCTGAAATCCCAAAGAGTTTTTTTTCCATCACGGATTCATTCAAAAAAACGTATCTATGTTTTGCAACAGGTGTCATCGTTTGAAAGATTCAAATTCATCTTTGTGGCCTATTTTTCAGGGTATAAAATATTTAATAGTTTCTTTTTTTAGTCACAAATTTTTGGCACGTATTTCGATCAATTGGAGAGTATTTTTTTAAAAACAAGAGAGGTTTTTGTTCTTCATGGACTCATTTAAAAAAACCTCTCTCATTTTTCACACATCTGTCATGGATTGAGAGATATGGAGGCGTTTGTGAGACCCATTTTTCAGAAAATTCATCAAATTTCCTAGAGTCCGATTTGTTATTTTTGGTTAATTGCCTTTAAAGATCCGAGTTAGCATGTAACTAATTGTTGTAACTACTTTAAATCTTGACCTAGAAGGTATTTATGGAACTACTCTACCTTTGTAAAAGGATAAAAGGAAGAAACTTTGGGGAGAAATGGTTCAATTTTTGTGTCAAGGAAGATATATAGTGAAAGCTTTGGATACATTTTTAGACTGATACATACAACTCTTAAGTAAGTTTTGAAGATTGAGATTGAAATATATACCTATAAGCCACTTTATCTTGTTTATTGTTTTTGTTTCTGATCAGTTTGATCACTCAATTAGTGACTTCAATCCTTGCTTAAATTTTTTATTCATGGAATGTTCATGTGTTGTGGATGAACCAGTAATGTATTTATGAATGTGTTGGCTTATGTTTAATCTTTTAATTCTTATATATCTCAGTTATTTCATATGTTACATGATTTAGTTTCTGTATTAGTTTGTTTTTGTTTGAATGAATGATTACTTCTTTGAAAATGAAACCCTCAAACCAAAAATTCACAAAGACAAACCCTATTTGCTTACATTATTTTTGAGATTGTACTAGCTTGTTCCTTCTGTAGTCTAGGGACAATTTCTAGCACAAACATCTTTGGCGCCATTGCCGGGGACGAAAGTGAAGTAATATTTTCCCTAGGGTATCTATATTGTTCTGGTTTTGAGGTGAACAAGATCAGAAGTTATATTTAAGACTACATCTTCACCAAGAATGGTGGTTCACAGTGGCTTCAAGGAAAGTTGGAACAAGATAAAAACCTATATTACCCTTACATCCAGGTGTGTCAGATCCAGAACATATTTTGAAGAAGGCTAAACAAGAACCATCCTTTGGAAGATCTCACTCTTCACCTTCCTTATTTTCTCATGATAAAACACAGTCAATATCTCCATTCCTATTTTCAGAATTCAAATTAGAGGAGACAAAAGAAGAATTTTCATGGTGTATACCTGTTACTCAAGTTGATACTCAGATTTTCACCAGCCCTTTGCCTGCCCAAAAGCTTAAAACTTAGTTTTCTAGTGAAAGTACCTTTGTTCAACCAAAAACTAATATTTTCACCCATCAACCAAGTTCAAGTAAAATCAATAGGCCTACCTAATGCTGCCATTAAATAAACTTTAACTCAGCCAAACAGTGAAGGTAAGAGGGGAAGGATTTGTTGGCGACTCCATGTTTGAAAAATTCAGAAGCAACTTCACACTTTTAGAATGTCAAATACTTTCGCTGCTATGTTGGCACGTAAGTTTGCTCCTTTTAACTTTGTTGATATTCCAGGATTTCCAAATGATGTGCCTATGATGGATGAATGGGGAGACTTCCTTCCAAGATTTAGAGGAGATGATCATGACCATCCGGCACAACACTTGATTGATTTTCATCAATACATGAACCAACTCGGTATTCATCATGAAGATGTATTGTTAAAAATGTTTATGTACTCCTTGGAAGGAGATGCCAGATAGTGGTACATATCTCTTCCTATTTCGAGTATTTCATCATTAAAATATTTCCATGTTGTATTTTATGCTTATTGCAAGAGAATTTATCCCGTTGATCTCCTTTTAGAAGATTGTTGTGAACAGTTCGAATCATGTATCCAACAGACAGTAGAATGTTCCTCATGTGATGAATTTTATAAAGATCTGGTTGAAAAGGAAATTAAAGAAGAGTTAGTTCTTGAAGAAAATATTTCAAACTCTTTTATTCAGGAGGATCTTGAAATTGAAAAAGATGATCATGGTCAACAATTTCTCTGTTGATGTATATGTAACTTCGGAATGTATTTCACCTATGTATATTGTACTCCTATAGAGATGGTATTATTCCTCTATATGGAAGTGTCGTCATTTGTATTGACAAATGTCGCAAGTGTCGTAACTTACTGTGATGGGTTATTAGACCACCAACTGTGGGGTCGGCCTGGATTAATGTAACCATGGGTTATTAGACTGAGTTAGACAAGTCGGCCCTGTTAGTTTATTGGGCAGGACAGGACAAGTATAAATAGAGATCAGGAGATCTCTATTTGATCATCTCATTACTCACTCTTACATCACTCGGAAAGTGGCGCACTAGTTGAGGAGGAGGAGTAGCTACTAGGAGAAGACTATCTCTTGTACTTTGGTTGTATCATTGCTCTTTCTATCTATGAGGAAGTTGTGGGGTTTTTCACCTTGATGGTTTTCCCCAGTGAAACTTTATGTGTCCATTGTCTTATGTGATTGCTTGATATGCTTGATGCATGCTTGATATGATTGATATGTTTTACATGTTATTCTCTTAGTAAAGATCCTAGAGAATGTTGAATTAATGCTCAAAATCTAACATGGTATCAGAGCTTCCCTGAGAAGAAGACATTGTGCAGTGGCGGAAACTAGGGTTTCTTGTTTATTGGGTTTCTCTCCATAGGTTTTGGAAACACAGTAAGGTAGATTGACTCTACTCATCAAGGAGAATCCTTCTGTCTAATCAGAATTCAATTCTGAGCACTTTTATTTTTGGCCCTAAAAATTAGGGTTTCCACAAAAATAGGAATTTCTGAAATCTGAAGACATAGCTGGAAGCTCCTTGGAAAAATCAAAGTTTATATCTTTGGATCGATATTTTTGGTTGGGTGAAGCTCCAGGAAACTCAAACCCTAATTCAGGGTCCTCCCCAGTGAATCTGGGAAGACTAAAAGGCATTTCTGAAGGGTGAAACTTTGCAGATCTCAAATTCTGAATATATTGGGTTGATCAGCTCATCAAGGCGCATATTTCTATCCTTTCATAAGTTTGAAATTCAAAGTTTGAATTTTTAGGGTTTCTCTGACAAACCCTAATCCGAGACCAGATCCAGTTTTCAGCAAATCAAGTGGTAAGACCTAAATCTTCTCTATTTCCATTTGAAGTATTTCTTAAAGATGTCTCACCACACCAAGCTTGAGGATAAGCTTGAAGCGGCTGATAACTTCCGAGCATGGAAGTATAGGATTGGGTTAATCCTGGAAGAAAATGAGTTGGACACTTACATAAGTGAAGAGGTCCCTATCCCAGAGGAAGAAGAGGCTAAGGCCTTACACAAAATAAATTTGGTCAAGGCTAAGAGGATCATTGTTGATTCTATCAAAGACCATCTCATACCACATGTGTCATCTCTAAAGACACCAAAGGAGATGTTTGATTCTCTTACCAAGCTATTTGAAGGGAAGAACATAAATCGAAAAATGACCTTGAGGAATCAATTGAAGAATATCAAGATCCAGAATGCAGAGACTATGCAGTCTTATTTCTCAAGGGTCTCCCAGATAAAAGAACAACTTGAAGTTGTGGGATAAGATATAGAGAATGGAGAAGTGGTACTGACCACTCTTAATGGCCTTCCTAGGTCATGGGATTCCTTCATCCAAGGAATTTGTGCTAGGAGGAAACTTATCACCTTCAGTAGGTTATGGGAAGAATTCTCACAAGAAGAAGCTCGAATTGTAGCTCGAGAAGAGAAGATGGGGAATGAAGACCAAGCTCTCAGAGCACATTCCAAGAAGTATGATGATAAGAAGGGATATCACCACAGTAAGAAAGAAAAGCACCACTATCAGAACCAGAGGGGTGGCTTCAGATATCGAAGGAACACATCCAATGATCGATGCTTCACATGTGATGAAAAGGGGCACTATGCCAGGGATTGTCCTAGAAACAACAAAGATGGCTCCCACAAGAAAAAGAAGAACATTAAAAGAAAAAATCATGCTCATGCTGCAGAGGATGATGAACCTCCCAGGAAGAGGGCTAGGGAAGAAAGTGAAGATTCTTCAAGTGATGAAGAGTATGTTTTAATTTCTTCCCTCACTGGTACCATTACTCATGGAAGTAATGATTGGATTATAGATAGTGGGGCTTCCAAACACATGACAGGATTCAAGGAATCCTTTATGAATCTATCTGAACATGAATCACCCCACAAGGTGAAACTTAGGGATGACTATCAGTATCCCATAAAAGGAAGTGGTGAAGCCTCTTACAAGATAGAATCTGGAAAGTCTATGAAGATGAAATATGTAATATATGTTCCAGGTCTCAAGAAGAATCTACTCTCCATATCTGCATTGGATGCAAAAGGCATGAGGGTTGCATTTGTAGATGGCCAAGTCCTAATGTGGCCAAAGGGTAAGACTATTGATGATGCAGTGGTGATTGGAGAGCAAGAGGGAGGATTATACAAATTGAAGGGCCAACCAGAACAAGCCATGGTCCATGATTCAGTAGAGCCAAGTGAACTTTGGCATAGAAGGTTTGCACACATGCACTATAGGGCATTACCAATTGCAAGCAAAGCAGTGGAAGGTCTTCTGGAAATCTAGTCAAAGTATGAAGATGTTTGCAAAGGATTTGCAAAAGGAAAGAACACAGAGAAGGCAATCACAAGCAAGTAAGGAAAAAGGAATTATCCACTCCGATGTATGTAGTCCGATATGTATACTATGGTTCCTTCATTGATGATTTCTCTAGGAATACTTGGGATTTATTTCTTGAAGAACAAAGATGAAGTATTCAGAAAATTCAAGGAATTCAAGGCCTTGATAGAAAACCACACTGAAAAGAAGTTCAAGACCTTTAGATCCGACAATGGTGGAGAATTCACTTCAGCAGACTTCAAAAGTGCTATGCAGTGATTTAGGGATTAAGAGGAAGTTCACCACTCCTTACAATTCACAACAGAAAGGAGTAGAAGAAGTTACTTCAGAATAGGACTCCAGCAGCTCTTGCAAGGAAGCAAAGATTCAAAGGGAGTCCACCCAACAAACAAACAAAGATAAGTATTTGAATTGTCAATTCTTACATATTTGATTGTTTAATGATGTATATACTTATGTTCCTAGACTTAGGCTATGTATTATGCATATTAGAATAGTTGCATTGATGAACAATATACTACTAATATACATGGGTAAGTGGCCTATGGCACTGTACAACATTCCATTGCTACTTATCTAGAATGAAACCTCTTTGCTGACATGTTGGGAGTAGTGCAAACTCTTAACAATGTTCTAGTAGAGATTGGAAGGCATCTAGAAAGTTACGGGATATGGATAAATGTTGTATTGAAGCATTGGCTAAATTAATTGCATGACCATATGACGTATTTCTTTATGTGTAATAATTTGTTCTGAAAACTATAAGATGTTTCTAATCATGCAATTTAACTTGCTTTGTAGGAAATATCATATACCATCACCTATAAAAGAAGGACTACAACATTTGTTCAAGAACAAAGTTATCTATTGAAGATATTGAAGTTCCCAGGATTCGAGAAGAATGCCATGATCGAGGAGTACCAGTCGATCATGAAGAATGATGTTTGGGATGTAGTCCCAAGACTTGAAGGGAAGTCTATTATGACTTCCAAATGGATCTATAAGATCAAGCATGCTGCAGATGGTAGCATAGAAAAATATAAGGCAAGGTTTGTTGTTCGTGGCTTCTCCCAGAAAGAAGGGATTGATTATGAAGAGGCCTTTGCTCCTGTGGCCAGATACACTTCCATTAGATCAATACTTGCTCTGGCTGCAGTGATGAAATGGAAGGTACACCAGATGGATGTCAAGACTGCTTTCTTGAATGGTGTAGTTGAAGAGGAAGTGTATGTGGAGCAGCCACTCGGGTTCGAGACACATGACAGAGGGACTCATGTGTGCAAACTGAGGAAAGCCCTGTATGGTTTGAAACAGGCACCCAGGACCTGGTATGGCAGAATAGATGGCTTCCTATCCAGTTTGGGCTTTACTAAGAGTAAAGTGGATTCCAAACTTTATTACAAGGTTGAGGAAGGCAATCCAGTAATACTACTTTTGTATGTGGATGACCTGTTTTCGACAGGTGAGGATGGATTGATTGCCGATACGAAGAGGAAGCTGGCTGCCGAGTTCGAGATGAAGGACTTGGGTATGATGCACTACTTTCTTGGTATGGAGGTGTGGCAGAGTGCATATGGAATCTTCCTTGGACAAGGGAAGTATGCAGGAGAGATATTGAAGAGGTTTGGGATGATGGACTGCAAGGCCATGGCCACACCTATGGCATTGAACCTAAAGCTTCTGTTTGATGCTTCATCTGAGCCGGTTGATGCTACAATGTATCGTCAGATGATTGGATCCTTGATGTACCTGACGAATACAAGACCAGATATCTGCTTTACAGTGAACACCTTAAGCCAATACTTGACAAATCCGAGACATGTTCACCTGATAGTTGCAAAGCATATTCTAAGGTACCTGAAGGGTACAGTTGACTATGGGCTCAAGTATGAGGCGAATCAAAAGTTTAACCTACAGGGTTATGTTGATTCGGATTGGGCAGGCAGTGCCATTGATCGGAAGAGCACTTCGAGGTGCTGCTTCAGTATGGGATCAGGTGTGATCTCTTGGTTTAGCAGGAAGCAGTCCTATGTGGAACTGAGTACAGCCAAAGCAGAGTATGTTGCAGCTTGTTCAGCTAGTTGTGAGGCAGTATGGCTTAGGAAGCTACTGTCTTATTTGTTTGATCTCCAGCTGCGTGCTACTTGTATATATTGCGACAACCAGAGTTGTGTGAAGTTGTCGGAGAACCCAGTGTTCCATGACAAGTCGAAGCACATTGAGATCAAGTATCACTATATCAGGGATATGGTGCAGAGAGGAGCAGTGAAGCTCCTGTATGTTGCGACAGACGAGCAGATAGTTGATGCGTTGACCAAGCCGCTGGACAGATTGAAGTTTGAATACTTTAGAGGGAGACTTGGTGTACTTCAGATCAAGATTCCCTCCAAAGGGAAGTGATGAGTCCAGAGACACAGATGCACATGAGCCATTCTCACATGGTGGTAGGTATGGTCCTCCTATGGTGAGATGTAAGGGTTGGGGCCATTCTCACATGGTGGTAGGTATGGTCCTCCCATGGTGCAGATGTAAGGGCTGGGCCATTCTCACGTGGTGGTAGGTACGGTCCTCCCATGGTGAGATATAAGGGCTGTTGGGATTTTTTGACATGATGGTAGGTAGTTCCTTCCATGGTGACATGGTGATAGGAGAGTCCTCTCATGGTCATTGATGTAATTGTCGGGCTTTTCCGACATGATGGTAGGTAGTTCCTTCCATGTTGACATGGTGATAGGAGAGTCTTCTCATGGTTGTTGATGTAATTGTTGTGCCTTTCCGACATGATGGTAGGTAGGTCCTCCCATGGAGACATGGTGGTAGGTAAGTCCTCTCATGGTCGTGATGTAAGTGTTGAGCCATTCCTGGATGGTGGTAGGTAGGTCCTCCCATGCTAGTGTATATAAGTGTTGTGTGTGTGTGCATCTGGGTTGTGCTCCGTGGACGATGACGATGACAATGATGTGACAGTATGGTACACAGGTTTTGCAGAGGCATATGATCAGTCCTGAGATGCTCTTGCAAGTTTTGTAGAGGTAGTGTAATCAGTCCTGGGATATCTTGCAGGTTTTGCAGAAGCGGTATAATAGTCCTGTGTTTTACCTACTTGATGGCTTGCTCGCAGAGATGTTGATGATGTTCATCCAGCATGAAAAAGGGTTGGCTCTGTAGATGATGAAGACCTACAGGTGGTGGGCCTACATCCAGTATGAAAAAGTACTGGCTCTGTAGAAATTCCTATGATGAGTAGATTGGAGATTGATTGAGATAGCAGCAGCAGTGATGATGACGATGATTCGATGACGTTGATCCAGTGACGATGATCCAGAGAAGAAGACTTGTGTGAGCAGATCTGTGTCGAGAAATACCTTCCTAGTTAAGAGGGAGTGTTGATGTATATCTAACTTCGGAATGTATTTCACCTATGTATATTGTACTCCTATAGAGATGGTATTATTCCTCTATACGAAAGTGTCATCACTTGTATTGACAAGTGTCGCAAGTGTCGTAACTTGTTGTGATGGGTTATTAGACCACCAAGTTTGGGGTCGGCCCGGATTAATGTAACCATGGGTTATTAGACTGAGTTAGACAAGTTGGCCTTGTTAGTTTATTGGGCAGGACAGGACAAGTAGAAATAGAGATCGGGAGATCTCTATTTGATCATCTCATTGCTCACTCTTACATCACTCGGAAAGTGGTGCACTAGTTGAGGAGGAGGAGTAGCTACTAGGAGAAGACTATCTCTTGTACTTTGGTTGTATCATTGCTCTTTCTATCTCTGAGGAAGTTGTGAGGTTTTTCACCTTTACGGTTTTCCCCAGTGAAACTCAGTGTGTCCATTGTCTTATGTGATTGCTTGATATGCTTGATACATGCTTGATATGATTGATATGCTGTACATGTTATTCTCTTAGTAAAGATCCTAGAGTATGTTGAATTAATGCTCAAAATCTAACATTCTCAACCCCTTGCAATTGTCTTTTATATCACGCATTCAAGATCAGAAGTTTATTAAGGAAAATTTTCAGAATGTATCCATTGATTTTGGAGCATGCAATAACCATGTGCAAGAAGAGTTGCATCCGGTTGATGTTTTTTTTTCAAAAAAAGAAGTGGAAGATTATGATAATGCCTTTTCAAATCATCCTATATATGATGAAGACATTGAAGGTTTAGATCAGAAATTCCATGATCAGTAGCATCCAATTGTAGGTGAACAAGAAAAAGTTCTTAATTACTTTGACTCTCAAATCGATAGCATCCAGACTTTAGATACTTTGAATATAATATTAGATGTGTCTAATAGCCATGGCCGTGATGACTTTGTTGCTCAAAACCATTCTGAAAATATGCCAATTTTTTATGGATATGAAGAGGATTTAGAAGAGCAAAAATTTATATCAACACTCATTGAATTTCTCACCAGTCCTCCTTTATTTGATAATTATGTGGTCAGTGAACAAGATAAGAAAGAAATACTCCAACTATTCTTTCAGTCCTCATTAGTCAAGCAGCACTCTTCAGAAATCAGTCAGCTTGGGTTCATGGAAGATATAAAACAAGATAACCTCAACAGAGTCAAAGATTTTATATATTGTTCTCTTATTGCATTATCTCATGGAGTATTGAGAATTGAGGACACCCATTTGCAGTCCATTCTTTTTTAACAACACGAAGGAATAATTTTGCATGAGTTTCATGATCCCATGGCTTCTTGGATGGAGTTGTTTTTTTCAAAGGTCTCTAATGCTCCAGCTTTTGGCATACTTCCCATTTCCAGCCGTAAGTATTAGCTGCCTGCATATTTTTTATTGCATTTATTACATCTTTTGTGGGTCTTCTCAAACAATAGTATGCACGGAATTATGATTCTCAATCAATTCGTTTCTTGGCTTCATTGGAATTGGGATTAGACTTGATCAAGCAGAGTTCAGCTGATCAGTGTAGGCAGTGTAAATAAATAGGTTCATTTCTTGAGCAATGATTTTAGTATGCGATGTGAGATTTGTTTTCAGCAAGTATGGTTTAGAGTGAGCAGTTTCAGTTTGTTTGACAGCTAGAAGAGCAGGGTTACAAGTTTTGGAACAGGCTGGGAACAAGATACAAATGACTCCATCACCCAATGAATAAGGCACAAGGTCTACAGGTTCTTGAAAACTCACAAGGAGGATTTCATCCCTCAGCAGGAGCCAGATGTTAACACTAAAAATTGTCCTCAATTTTTGTGTGTTTGTCTTAAATGTTTATTCGTCTTTTTCATTTTCATATTATGTATATTTAAATTTTAAATGTTTTTGATGAATGACTTTGATTTTCTCTTTTGTGTTATGTTATAGTTTTCTTTTGATTTTAATTAGTTTACCCTTTAAGGCACCTTTAATGGCTTATCAAGTATTATATATCTTTCAAAGTCCTTAAAATGATTATTAAAAGTATACACTTATACAAAATCCAAAGTTTAACCTTTGTGTATGAGTTTATGTGCCAAAATTGCATGTGGAGTATTCCCACAGCGCAAGGCTCAGATCAAATACTCTTGTGCGCTGCAAGAATTGGGCATTATGAGGGTTCGTGGTTTCTTGATGGCAAAACATGGCCATTGCGTTTGATGATGAAGGAAGAGCTTCCAGACACCTATTTATTCCATAATGACACATGTACGAACCATTTGTAGTAATCATCAACGAGTTTGGGGTTGTTAATGCCACGATTTCACATTTGGGGTTTCGGATTCCAGAATTGAGGAAGCATGTGTTCTAGAGGTTTTCATACCCTATTCAGTTTCAAAAGAGAAAATTGGTGAAATTATAGTGAAATATGGGTAAGAGTGGCTTAGAAGGATTTAAGAAGAAAAAGAGAATAGTTATGCTCTGTTTTTTCCCTGTTTTAGTCATTGTAATTGAGCACATATTACAAGGCGATGGAGATGAATTTCAAAAATCCCAAAGAGGTTTTTGTCCATCACGGATTCATTCACAAAAACATATCTCTGTTTTGCGACAGGTGTCATTGTTTGAAAGATTCGAATTCATCTTTGTGGCATATTTTTCAGGGTTTAAAATATTTAATAGTTTCCTGTTTTAGTCACAAATTTTCAGCACGTATTTCGATCAATTGGAGAGGAATTTTTAAAAAACAAGAGAGCTTTTTGTTCTTCATGGACTCATTTAAAACAATCTCTCTCAGTTTTTCCACAACTGTCATGGATAGATAGATATGGAGGCATTTGTGAGACCCATTTTTCAGAAAATTCATCAAATTTCTCAGAGTCCGATTTGCTATTTTTGGTTAATTGTCTTTAAAGATTCGAGTTAGCATGTAACTAATTGTTGTAACTACTTTAAATATCGACCTAGAAGGTAGTTATGGAACTACTCTACCTTTGTAAAAGGATAAAAGGAAGAAACTTTGGGGAGAAATGGTTTGATTTTTGTGTCAAGGAAGATATACAGTGAAAGCTTTGGATACATTTTCAGACTCATACATACAACTCTTATGTAAGTTTTGAAAATTGAGATTGAAATATATACTTATAAGCCTTTTTTTTTTTCTTTTTTTTTTAATCAGTTTGATCACTCAATTAGTGACTTCATTCCTTGCTTAAAGTTTTTATTCATGGAATTTTCATGTGTTGTGGATGAACTAGTAATGTATTTATGAATGTGTTGGCTTATGTTTAATCTTTTAATTCTTAAATATCTTAGTTCTTTCATATGTTACATGATTTAGTTTCTGTATTAGTTTGTTTTTGTTTGAATAAATGATTACTTCTTTGAAAATGAAACCCTCAAACAAAAAATTCACAAAGACAAACCCTATTTGCTTACATTATTTTTGAGATTGCACTAGCTTGTTCCCTCTATAGTTTAGGGACAATTTCTAGCACAAACACTTTCTTTCTAGACTTAATAATGAAGGTGAGAGTGCTCCAGTTGATGATAGTTTTCCTGATGAACATTTGTTTGCTATATATACTAACTCCCCATGAATTGTAGACAACTAATTATATTTCTACAAGGAAGTTGCACCACAACTTTCACCCAAGGAAATAGAAAGGAGAGTGCCCCATACTCTTGTATCTAGGTTTCAGATAGGAATTGATTTAGTTATAAAAACTAAGTGTGAGGGAGGATGCAATGTTTGACATCTGAAAAGCATGTCACAATGAGCCTTGTGGGGGTTATTTTGTAGACATAAGGACATCATACAAAGTCCTCCATTTGGGTTATTATTAGCCCCCTCTCTTCTGATACATGAATAAATATGTCTTAGGATGCGATAACTACCAAAGGATGGGTCATCCAGTTAGAAAAGATGAGATGCCTCTCCAGCCTCAAGTCCTTATTGTCCCTTTTGAGAAATGGGCCCTGGAATTTGTAGGGCCTATCAATACCTTATCTAAAGGTAAAAGGCACACTCTGGTTAGTACTGACTATGTTACAAAATGGGTAGAAGCAAAAGCCTTACCTGGAGCAGCAAAAAATATACGGTAGTAGATTTCTTGTTTGATGATATATTTATTTGTTTTGGGGTACCTGGAGAAATTTTTACTAACTAATGAACTCAATTTACATCTAAGATATTCTAGGAAATTGCTCAAAAGTACCAAATTAAGCACTATAAATATTCCCCATACCACCCACAAGCCAATGGTAAGGTGGAGTAAACAAATAAGGTTTTGGAGGCTATCTTGACAAATACAATACAACTGCATAAGAAGGACTGGTCTGGAAATATTTCAGAGGCCTTGTGGGCATATAGAACAACATGGATAAATACTATTGGCTTTTATCCATATGAGGTGGTTTATGGAAAACAAGTTCTTCTTCCAATAGAGTTTTAGATAGAAACTTTTAGGATGGCAACATAATTGGGAATGGAATTAACTGAAGCACAAAAGCAGAGAATTGTACAGTTCAATGAGTTGGATGAAATGCATCAAGAAGCTTTCCAACATATTGATCTCATACAACAACAAACAAAAAAATGGCATAACAAGTTCATTAAAAATAAATGGTTCAAGGTTGGTGGATGGGCACTTCTTTCTAGCTCTAGATTCAATAATTTTAAAGGGAAATTCCATACTCATTGGCCCAATCCATATGAAATAGAAGTTGTCTTTGATAATGGCTCTATGGGAATCGATATTATTTATGATGAAAGGATATCCTTCTTGGTTAATGGGTATAATATCAAGCTGTATCAAAAGCATTGCACTAAGGAGGAGTTGATCAAGGACATTATGAATCATGATGAAATGGAAGTAATAAGCAAGGGGGATCTCCCCTATGCTTCCTCTTCCTTATCTTAGTTTCTTTTTTTATTGTTGTTAATAAATTAAAAAATAATAATAAAAAGAAAAAGAAAAAGAATAAAATCATAAAACAACAAAATAAAAAGAGTAAAGAGAAAAATATTGCTCTTGTGTGAAAACAGAACTTTTGGCATGGCAGATCTAGAACCTTACTTGAAAACCAAATTCTGGCCGATGAGGTTCCCAATAAAATTTGTAGAATGTCAGTGATTATATCTTTATAAATTATTAACGTTTGATGCTCATGTTGGATTGATGGAGGTTCCCCTAAGTCCTTCCTGTGATATTTTGTGAAATTCTCAAAGAGATCTAGAGACAAAGATAAAATTCACACAAATTCCAACAGAGATCAAAAGAATTGAGCAGGAAAAATAGAGAAGGAAAAACCATGTTACAACACAAGAGAATGAAGAAAAATTGGAAAAAATTCCATTACCTCTATTATTTAGTAAAATGTGTACATAAATAATACGTCTGCAAGGATAAATTCGTGAGCCCAAAGAGGTAGTTGGAATCCACACATGTGGCAGGCTTAGTTTGTATTGAAACCATCTCCCAATAAGGTCTAATGGCCACCGATGATGAATGACTAGTCAACTGGGGTGGACTAGCACATAAACGAGTCATTGGGGATAGATATTACGAGATGAGAATCCAAGTAGGCACAATACTGACTTGTAGTGGTCAAAATAGGCGCTCCTACACTCAGTAGCAATGAAACTAGGTGTAGCAGTCAATTAACTAAGTAATCAAGGGGACAAGGTGCCCTAAATCATGGAATTGACTGTACAGACTCCTAAAATCATGCATGAGGGCACCTTTGGACTTCAGTGATGTAACCAAGGCACTCTGAGTGGATAATAGGGATAAATATGAGCAAAGTTCAACTCTAGGGAGCCTAAATTAAGGACTAGGTGCTAGGAGATTCAACTACCAATGCATGTATGCATGGAGTGTTGCATATGTTAAGTTTAAACTAATTTGACTAGCAAGATCACGGAAAGAAACATAATCACAAGATAGACAAAGATTTTACCCTAGGAAACCCTCATGGGGTAGAAAACCCAGCAAAGCTTTCCTCAATAAGATGATCGACCAAAATACAAGATGTGCTCCAAGACTTGACCTCCTTCTCTACCTCCTATGCAGACCTCTCAAACACAAGTGCGCTACTTTCTAAGCTGAGCAAGTGTGAGATAAGTGAGGAGCAATCTCCTCTACTTATACTAGTTCCCGACTGACTAATTCCCTTATGGGGCCGACCTCTCCCAATGAAGTCTAATAACCCCTAATTAATTAACTCAGGGCCGACCCCCACATGGTGGATCTAATAACCCTGGTTACCACAATTCATTGGAGGAATAAACATCTCCAGATACATAATAGGATCACCTCGAAGGGATGAAACATCTCCGAAATAATAAAGTACAAATATAATATTCTTAGAAGTTACAATATTCAACACTCCCCCTTAACGAGAAGGATATTATAACAACATCTGCAGGAGCAAGGAGTCATCGACTACATCATACATGATACATATATAAATCATCGGAAGCTTTCTTCAATACATCATCATCAGTAACTCAACCAGTTACTGGAACATCAACATCATCGTCATCGTCATCGCACGATCATCAGCATCATCATCACATGATCATCAACATCGTCATCACACGATCATCAGCATCATCATCACACGATCATCAGCATCGTCATCACACGATCATCAGCATCATCATCGCACAATCATCAGCATTGTCATCACACGATCATCAGCATCGTCATCACATGATCATCAGCATCGTCATCACACGATCATCAGCATTGTCATCATATGATCATCAGCATCATCATCGCACGATCATCAGCATTGTCATCACACGATCATCATCATCGTCATCACACGATCATCAGCATCGTCGTCATACGATCATCAGCATCGTCATCGCACGATCATCAGCATCGTCACTCTGCAATACACATGATCATATTATAGGATGATCAATCCTGCTCTCTCTAGGACATAGGTCCATGGATGATACAATCCTGTCATGTACCTTTTGAATCGAGGTTCAGGGATGATCCAGTCCTATCATGTACCTTTTGAATCGAGGTCCAGGGACGATCCAGTCCTATCATTCAATTCTCGGAGACCTCTGTCTACGGCTCATTTAAGACACCTCATCATGCCTAGGGATGATACAATCCTCTCGTCAACTTAGACAGAGTCTAAGGACCACTTCTCAGAGACATATGTCTACGGATCATTTAAGACACCTCATCATGCCTAGGGATGACACAATCCTCTCGTCAACTTAGACAGAGTCTAAGGACCACTTCTTGGATACATACGTCTACGGATCATTTAAGACACCTCATCATGCCTAGGGATGATACAATCCTCTCGTCAACTTAGATAGAGTCTAAGAACCACTTCTCAGAGACATATGTCTACGGATCAATTCAAGGGACTGAAGTCCAGGGACAATACAATCCCCACCTATCCACTAAGGACTTCATTCTCAAAGACACATGTCTACGGATCAATTCAAGGGACCGAAGTCCGGGGACGATACAATCCCCACCTATCCACTAAGGACTTCATTCTCGAAGACTTAAGTCTACGGATTAATTCAAGGGACCGAAGTCCAGGGACGATACAATCCCCACCTGTCCACTAAGGACTTCATTCTCAAAGAGATAAGTCTACGGATCAGGGATCGAATTCCGGGGACGATACAATCCCCACTTGTCCACTAAGGACTTCATTCTCGAAGACATAAGTCTACGGATCAATTCAAGGGACCGAAGTCCGGGGACGATACAATCCCTACCTGTATCCTCATCAATACAGATATCATTAGTACAAGTACATACAAGTATCATCATCAATACATGTATACATATCATCAAAACATGTATCCTCATCAATACATCAATATAAAAACAAGTATCCTCATCAATACATGTATACATATCATCAAAACATGTATCCTCATCAATACATCAATATAAAAACAAGTATCCTCATCAATACATGTATACATATCATCAAAACATGTATCCTCATCAATACATCAATATAAAAACAAGTATCCTCATCAATACATGTATACATATCATCAAAACATGTATCCTCATCAATACATCAATATAAAAACAAGTATCCTCATCAATACATGTATACAAAAAAACAAGTAATATAAGTATTCTAAGTATAAGTATCCTAAATCTAAGTAATCTAAGCATACATAAATATCTAGGTGTAATAAACAGGTATCCTCATCATCGACCTTGTTGTCGATGAGGGCAATCTCATCATCAGTGACTATATCACTCCCCCTTTCGAGGAGGGTCCTTTTGAACTACACCAAGCTTGTCTCGGAAATATTCAAATTTCACTCGAGATAGAGGTTTGGTCAATATATCAGCAATTTGTTCCTCGGTGCTCACATACTTGAGCTTAATAGCTCCTCTCTGCACCATATCTCGTATATAGAAATATCGTATCTCTATGTGTTTTGACTTATCATGGAATACTGGATTTTCTGTCATCTTAATACAACTTTGATTGTCACACATGATCACAGTGGGATCCATTTGTAAGTCAAACACTCCAGATAATAGTTTCCAAAGCCACACTGCTTCACAACTAGCAAAGCAGGAAGCTATGTATTCTGCTTCAGCAGTACTAAGAGCCACACTAGATTGTTTCTTGCTGAACCATGAGATCATGGCAAATCCAAGACCATAACATCCACCTGATGTACTCTTTCTGTCTGAAACACTTCCTGCCCAATCAGAATCTGAGTAACCATGTAATCTGAGTTCATGACTTCCAAGATAATATAGACCAAAATCTAATGTACCCTTTAGATACCTCATTACATGCTTTGCAGCTATTAAGTGAACCTTTCTAGGTTCTACTAGATACTAACTCAGGGTATTTACAGCAAAGCATATATCTGGTCTGGTATTTGTTAAATACATCAATGACCCAATGATTTGTCTATATAGAGTCACATCCACTAATTCTGATGAGTCATTAACTAATAACTTCAAGTTGGAGTCCATGGGAGTGGCCATGGCTTTACACTCCAACATATCGAATCTTTTTAGAATCCCCACAGCATACTTACCTTGATTTAGAAAGATTCCTTTTGGTTCTTTCCATACTTCTAGACCTAAGAAGTAGTGCATTAATCCGAGATCTTTCATCTCGAATTCTGAAGAAAGCTTCTTCTTGCATTCGATAATTTGATTCTCATTTCCTGTTAGAAATAGATCATCTACATAGAACAGTAATATAACAGGTTCATCATCCATAACTTTGAGGTAAAGATTAGGATTAGCTTTACTTTTGGTAAATCCCATGCTTGTTAAGAAACTGTCAATCCTTCCGTACCAAGCTCTGGGAGCTTGCTTTAATCCATACAAAGCCTTTTTCAGCTTGCATACATGTGTTCTTCCATCTTTAACCTCAAATCCTTGTGGTTGTTCTATGTACACTTCTTCTTCAATCACACCATTCAGGAAGGCTGTCTTAACATCCATCTGGTGTAATTTCCACTTCATCATAGATGCAAGTGCCATGATAGTTCTAATTGAAGTGTACCTAGCAACTGGTGCAAATGTTTCTTCATAGTCAATTCCCTCTTTCTGAGAGAATCCTCTGGCTACAAATCTTGCCTTATATTTTTCAATGCTACCATCTGTAGCATGTTTTATCTTGAATATCCATTTGGAAGAAACCACACTTTTATCTTTTGGTTTGGGAACTATATCCCAAACATCATTTTTCATTATTGACTGGTATTCTTCTGTCATTGCTTCTACCCACTTTTTCTTCTGAGCTGCCTCTTCATAGCTAGTAGGTTGTTGATCCACAAGATCACACATCAAGGCCACGTAGTTGGATACTAGCTTCGGTTTCTTTCTTTCTCTAGTGGAGCCTTCAGGAGCTCCATATTTTTCAGCTCCTTGAATAATGTCTCTAGCCCATGCTGGCCTTCTTTTTCTAGATAAATTTGTAATGGGGGGTTCTTGGGGTTCTAACATGTCATGGTCCTCTAGTGCATCATCTTCAGGGATGGGTACAGCTTCTATGATTCTAGAAGATGTATCTTCTTCATAGATTTCTTCAAGTTGGCACTTCCTAGATTTCTTGAGAGCTGCTTCTTCATCAAATGTTACATCTCTACTTATTTCCATATGATGAAAACCAGGTATGTAAATTCTGAAAGCTTTGGATGATTCACAATATCCAACAAATATTCCCTTCTTACCAGAAGGATCCAACTTGGTTATCTTTTCTTTTGGAATGTGAATGTACACAGGACATCCAAATATTTTGAGATGACTTACCTCCGGCTTCTTTCCTGTGAACACTTCTTCTAGAATCTTGAATTCAAGAGCACTATGGGATACTCTATTTTGTACATAGACTGTTGTCCTAGCTGCTTCAGCCCATAGATACATGGGTAGATCTTGGTCATGTATCATAGTCTTTACAGCTTCCATGATGGTTCTATTCTTTCTTTCAACAACCCCATTTTGTTGCGGATTGTAGGGAGTGGTTAGTTCCCTCTTGATTCCAGCTTCCTTACAAAAGTCTTCAAAATCCTTTGAAGTATATTCTCTGCCATTATCTGTTCTGAGAATCTTGATTTTCTTTTCTGAGAGATTTTCTATTAAGGCCTTGAACTCTTTGAACTTCCCAAAGACTTCATTCTTTCCTTTTAGAAAGTATATCCAAGTCTTCCTTGAATAGTCATCAATGAATGTGAGATAGTATTCAAACCCACTTAGGGATGTGGTGGGAATTGGTCCACATACATCTGAGTGTATTAACTCCAGAATGTTCTTAGTCTTTGTTTCACTCTTCGAAAAAGGGTTCTTGACATTCTTCCCCTTTTCACATCCTTTGCATGAGCCATTATGGTCAACCTTTAAGTCTAGTAATCCTATGACCACCTTGCTCACATAGGGTAGGGCCTTGTAGTTAATGTGAGCAAGCCTTCTATGCCATAGCTCACTGGGGCTAGTGGTTTCATGGACAAGGGCAGCTTCTGGGTGACCCTTGAGTTTGTAGAGACCTCCTTCTTCTTCACCAATAACAATTGCATCCTCAATTGATTTTCCTTTGGGCCACATAAGTACTTGTCCATCAATAAATGCAATTCTAAAACCTTTCTTATCTAGTGCTAAGATAGAAAGTAGGTTCTTCTTCAAACCTGGTACATATAAAATTTCTTTCATCTTTAAAGGTGTTCCAGAATCAAGGTTGTAGCTTGCTTCACCAATTCCCTTGATGGGATATTGATAATCATCTCCTAGAGATACCTTTTGTGGAGAAGACTTTTCTTCAAGTCTTGAGAGAGTTTTCTTTTGACCTGTCATGTGCTTTGAAGCACCACTATCAATGAGCCGTGTATCTTCTCCAGGAGACATAGATCCAGAGAGTGCAGAAAATAGAACATACTCTTCTGCATCTTCTTCTTCATTCCTTCTAGATCTTTTCCTAGGGAGGGGTCTTTCTTCTTCTTCTTCATCTCTTTTGGATCTTTTCCTATGAGGCCTTACTTCCTCTTCTTATTCTTCTTCACTATCATCTTCTGCAAGATGTGCTTGATGTCTTTTATAGTGAAGATTTTTCTTCTACTTTGAAGGACAAAATATAGCAATGTGTCCTTCTTTATGACAATTGAAACATTGGAAAGCAGAGAACTTTCTTCTTCCTTTTTTCTGAAATCTTTGTGGAGATTGAGACTCCTTGTGATTGTCCTTCTTGAAGTAAGATTGATTCCTCATTCTCTTAGTGTGTGTAGCCAAGGCTTGGTCATCCTCCTTGAGAAGGGCTTCTCTGTTGGCTACCCTAGCTTCTTCTTGAACACAATCCTCCCATACTACATCAAACTTCATATTTTTTTTTCTGGCACACATAGTTTGTATAAATGACTCCCAAGGTCTAGTGAGACCATTTAGAGAAGTCATCACAAGTTCATCTTCATCAAGAGTATCACCAATGGCATCTAGTTGTTCCTTGATTTGGGAGACCCTTGAGAAGTAGTCTTGAATGAATTCTCCTTTGTGCATCTTGGTACTCTTCAACTAAGTTCTTAAGTTCATCTTCCTATTGATGTTCTTTTCTTCATACCTTCTTCCTAGGGCATCATACATTTCCTTTGGAGTCTTCTTGGAAGCCACTTGGGGAATCAAGTGGTCTTTAATAGAATCAGCTATGATTCTCTTTGCCCTGATCAAATCCTTCCTATGCTTCTCTTTGGCTTCATCTTCTTCAGGTTCTGCAACTTCATCCTTGATATATTGAGCAAGATCATTCTCTTCAAGAATGAGACCAATTCTGTATTTCCATGCCCGTAAATTCTCTATACCTTCAAGCTTGTCTTCAAGCTTAGTGCTTGGAGGCATCTTCTCTTGGGGGAGTCCAAGAGATAAGAGATAGAGTAGTACTTACCAGGAAACTTTACCTTTTCACTTTTCCGGATCTGCAACAGAATTTCTGGTTTATCGCACTTTTGATAAAACCAGGGTTTGTCTTTCCCAGAGTTCTACCCATCCAAAAACCTCGATCCAGGGCTCAAAAGATAGATCTTTAGAAGGGATATTCAGCCATGCAACCAGAATCCAAAAATACTAACTTTTGCAGAAACCCTAATTATGGGAGAGAGAGAGAGAAATATAATTTCACCTTGTGAAGGATGTTCTATTCAGGCTAGCTCTGGTACCATGTTAAGTTTAAACTAATTTGACTAGCAAGATCACTGAAAGAAACATAATCACAAGATAGACAAATATTTTTCCCTGTGAAACCCTCATGGGGTAGAAAACCCAGCAAAGCTTTCCTCAATAAGATGATCAACCAAAATACAAGATGTGCTCCAAGACTTGACCTCCTTCTCTACCTCCTATGCAGACCTCTCAAACACAAGTGCGTTACTTTCTGAGCTGAGCAAGTGTGAGATAAGTGAGGAGCAATCCCCTCTACTTATACTAGTTCCCAGCTGACTAATTCCCTTATGGGGCTGACCTCTCCCAATGAAGTCTAATAACCCCTAATTAATTAACTCAGGGCCGACCCTCACATGGTGGATCTAATAACTCTGGTTACCACAATTCATTGGAGGAATAAACATCTCCGGATACATAATAGGATCACCTCGGAGGGATGAAACATCTCCGGAATAATAAAGTACAAATATATTATTCTTAGAAGTTACAATATTCAACAGCATGGAGTGATTCATGCAGTGATGCATGGAATGCATGCAAAATGTATGCAAAGCATGCAAAACCAAGATGAGATGGTTAGAATATTCCAACACTTCCTTTCGGCAATCTTGGCCCATTGACTCTAGCTTCATATATGGGTCTAAGATCATATATTTTAATAATGCCTTGAATCTTGTATGCCTTAATGACAAATTTTCTCACTAATAGCGATGGGGATGCATCAATGCCTTCTAACTGTTAAATCCTACATGTTGCTTGACATCAACACATTTATTCATGCTTGTATGGATGCATTAAAGTACCTTGACTCTCACTAGCGCTATTGGTGAGAAGTATTGCATTGGTTAGCGACATTCTTTAATGGTTGGTAATGCACTGAGTCCTCTCCACGTTCGTCTACAAGAAAATTCATTCAAGTGAATAGTATTGTACATTGGGGGGATAAAGATAAATACTTTCAACAATCCATTATAAGCATGCAAATATGTAATTTTTTTTTAGCAAAGTGTGCAATTTTAGATTTTTTTAGATTTCCTGGTTCAAATCATTTCAATCTTAACGGATGATGTACCTAATAAGGAAGGAACGAGTGATTCTATTTTTAGTGATATTCTTTGTTCCTATATGAAAGGATGTAGAGTTCATATTTTCTATAATGCATATTCCAGTAGGTGGTTTAATGGCCCACTGAATAAAGGAGGTACAATATTATCATTTTCCTGTAGCAAGCAAACTATGTGAGATTACATGAAAACGATGATTACTAGTGATATGAAGCATCAAATATTCATGTAGTTGAGTCATGCAGTCGAGTTCGCACCCAAGATAATTTAAATCAATTCCAATAATCTCCTCGCAGCCTAGCAGGTTTATTTGTAATAATGAATCATTCTGAAATCGACCAAAGTTAAGGTATGATCATGTAATTGAATCCAAACACACAATTTTTCTTTATTCATTTTATTCAGTCATGCATTGGAATGTGGTATTATGGAAATATTCCCAAATTTTTAAAGCACCAGGACATGAATTGATTTCTCCACGATCGAAGGTATGGTCAATCATTGCTTTAAATGGAAATTATTATCCTTGTGTCCCTTTGATTGTCAAATCATTTTTTACCTAATTCGTAATCATTTCCCAAAATATATCTTGTCATACCGAAATTTCCACACATGTTAATCGGTTCATGACTAGTAATCATCATGATCACGATTCTCCTCTCATTAACGCTTAAGCTTCATGTTGATTGTTCCATGCATTCTTAAAACCATTATATTGTATCTATTTCCCGATTCTTGGACCTTCACTTGAGTGTGTACAGACAGATCATGCATTTCTCCCCACTGAGAATATAGTAATGAAGCTTGTGATAAGAAATGGTGCAATGTCCCCAAACTTCTATTATTAACCATTGAAGAGAAATAATTAATTTTGGCATATAGTCTCTATGCACAAATTAAATTATTCATGAAAGGATGATGTAGGCCCACAAATTCGAATATTTAATTATCAAATATTTGTTTAATGAGTTGGAAATGGTCTAGGTGGCTTAAGAGGGTGCATAGGAGGATGGATAAGATTATATAAGTTGTTTCCTTCAAGAAATCCAAGGAAAAGCAGCTAAAAGCAGAAAAGGCGGCTAAAAGTAGGAAAGCAACATAAAAGCATAAAAGACAGGAGCTTCCAGGTTTTTTCTAATAAGGCTCAAGAAGGAATAGTAACAACAAGAATATTTGATGATTATGTAGCTCAATGACAAAGGTAAAGCATAAGCTAAGAACCTCAAATATGTCCAATAAATAGGATTGTGATGGTCATCCTCTCCTTGTCGATGAAGCAAGGCTTGGGTCAACATGTAGTCGTGTTAACAAAAGGTGGGAAGGAGCGATGATAATGGAAGATCGTCCACCAAGTCCTTGTGTTTCTCGACTCCCATTGAAATTTGGACAAGGCATATTCAACTGAAAACAACCATACTCCAGTATTTTTTTGTCTAACATATACCTATGAGTGTACTATATGTGAGGTTATATGGAACTCACTCTCCACTCTACATGTAGGCTAGTTTCTTTTTTCCAATTTAAAAAATACTATCACCTATGTGCAGTGACTCTTAGTGTGTTCTTTTAGGGATGGTCATCTATGACACAAGACTACAATACGTTTTTTTTCCAAGGCTATTCTAGTGGGTGATCTATTCTACAATACGTATATTCTAGCACATGTGTGATTGTCATTCACGCCTTTGCTTCTATTGGTCATTTACTATGGTCACAAATTTTATTTTCTCGTGTTTGCATCTGCCAAATCCTACTATTGTGTGTTGGATCCTTGCTTGGATACCCCTGGGTTTGGTAACGATCTCCCCCTATCATCTACATGCATTGTATTGTCACATGTGACTGCCCTTTCCAAGGTTTGGTTCCAATTGGATTGCCAGCCAACCACCGATGGATGTCTTTCTTAGTTCTAGGTCTATGCACACCTACCATTGCGGTTAGGCATTTTTATTTTTTATGTCGGAGCCTGTCTCCCTTGATAGGGTTTCCAATCTCTTCATTTCCCCAACGTTGCAACCTCCTCCTACATCAAAAATGAAATATTAACATTTGTCAACACTCATACGCCTCTGTTGTGTTGGTCTATGTTAATGTCGATGATATTATTCTTATGCCTGAACACTGTGCATGTTATGAATATAAAATATGCACAAACTAATAAATAATAATTTAACTGTTAATTTAATAATAAATACAAATAATTATTAAAAGTTGCAACCTTATATGAAGAATTATGTGCCCCTTAAGCATTATATATGCGGTCTAGATCCTATTTGTAATTTATCATCAATTTCATATCAAATATATATTTTATTCTTATCCATTATGGATTATTTCGTGATGTCTTATTTGGACTAGTTGTTTCTTCAATAAACAAAATTTGCTTGTTTCATTGGTACCAGAGCCCCTTCTTGGGCTCGATTCCGTCCCTTGGCCACAAATCCTTTTGGGAGATTCTCCTAACTAGGCCTTTGGCTTGAAGTCGGAATTATGAAAATCTGCTGCAACATTTCTCCACATTTTTCTCCTTCACTCATCTCCACAGCCCAACCTCCTCCCTAATCTACAACCTCCTTCTTCGTGTCCAACCCTAATGTTGTTTCCCCTCAACCCTTCAATCACCACTCTCCTCCCCCTACTTGCATTATTCCTACACGCCAGGTCGTCCCTCCCCTTAACGCATCACCTCAATGCGTCCATGCCTCCCTACGTCTGCTCCTCCCCAAGCACCATTCTAGTTTCACACTATGCATTCCATTCACTCCATCACTGCTCCCACACACCTCGGCTAAGAATTCTCCATCCGGGCCCACTCTTCACATTATGCCAATTCATCTACGCATTTGATCCTCAATGCCCAAGTTAAACTCTGTGTTGCTGCTTCTCACACCCACGATCTCCATTCACATTGTGTTCCTCTCGACCTCACCTTCCTTCTGCATGTCCCTATTTCCCTGCACACCACTCGCGTTCCCCTCTTTCCCATGCGCTCACACCGTTCACCGCAACCCATTTCCTCTCAGCTTCCCCAAGCCTCCATTGCATCCTTTCGCCTCCCTTCTGCACCTACGTGCCATTCAACGCAAACTCTGCACATGCCACCCTCATGCCCTCCCACACCAAATCTGCACATGCCACCCTCATCACTCCCCCTTGCAACCTATGCAACCCTCATGCATTTCACCTTCACGCCCTCCCTTATTACTCTTGCTTCCATGCCTTCCCTGCGAGCACATCCCTCAAGCACTCCCATCTTCCTTCACTTCTACAACCCTCAACGCGGCTTTTCCACTCTCTTCTCTCCATCCGCCCCTCTTACGATATCCCTCCACATCATCATCATTCCACGCTAGCGGCCGCTCACTCCCTCCACACTAACCATATCTCCATCTCCCTATACACGTCCCCAAAAAATCCTAATAAATATATATATATATATTAAATATTATAATAATAATATTTAATATTTTTAAAGCTATATAATTAGTAACTATTAAAACTATATAATAATAAAACTATTATTTTATAATAATAGTGGTAATTATTATTAATAGTTACTTTAGTTATAAAAGTTCAATTATTTTTCTCATTAAAAAAGAGAAAAAAAAAAAAGTAAAAGAAGTCATTGAAGCAGATTTGGGTAATTATTGAAGAAATATGGATTCTGTATATAAATCCAAATTTTGGACTAAGTGTCCTGTTGTGGCCACAACAGATCCCATGCTTACTTGAGCATTGGAGCCTCGATCTTAATAAACACTAAGGTGTTTGGGTGAGTCATTTTGTAAATATTAGAATTTTGTCACCCATGCCTTTTATTTGCTTGTTTGCAACTGTTATTCATTTTTCCAAGGTGTTTTAGTCTAAAAGGAAAAAAAAAGCTAAATTTTTCATTATTTTGTTGATTGTTATCATCATTCCGAAAATCAGCATTTGGAGTCTCCGCAACCTGACATTTGCGGGTTGCGGGACTGTTGTTTAAAATTTTGGTATTTGGTGATCCTGCAATCCGCAACCCGACGTTTGCAGGTTGCGGAATTGATGAGTAATAAGATCAAGGAATAAGTACCTCGAAACTCGAACTCCGCAATGACGGCATTTCGGCTTTCGGGATGATCTTTTTCGTTTATTTGATGTGTGCTCCCGAAACTCGCAATTCATGAATTTCAGAATGCGACTTTCGGGATGGTTTTCCCTCTTCGCAGTGTGACATTCCCGAGACCCGTTACACGCATGGTCGGTTTTCGGCCTTCAGGAATCCTTTTTCTATTTTCATTTTTGCTACCCACAAACCCGCACTTTTGGATTTCGACTTGCGGAATCTTTGAATAAAAACTTCATGAACATAATTGAATTTGATTCCACATACCGCTCTAGCTAATCTTAGCCGTCCATTGCTATGAATTTGCGGTCATATTGATTTTGGTTAATCAATTAAGTCAGGATGCGTTGTTTTGTCTGTTGAAAACTGGTTCCCCCAAAATATCATTTTTCTATAACAGTGGATACTACTACAAGACTATCAATTGTTTCACGTTGGATGGACACCATTGCTCTGCCTTAAGTTCGTCGTGTTTGGTCTCGAGTTTTGACAATTTGTCGTTTTTCTTCCGCTTTTTAATGATCATGTCTTTTCACTTAAATTCTGACTTCAAAGCTTCTATGATTCTCATGGAAGATGGGTCAGATTGAACCAATGTGTTACGTGTGAAGAAATGATCACCAGTGTACTGGAACTCCTAATCCAGGCTTTTTGCGGACCAATTCTATCACCACAGACTCCGTTTCCATTATTAATTACTAGTTATAATTATTGATGGGAAGTTTCCTATAACGATGTGATCGTAAAGGCATTTCAAAATCATGCAAGTAGTAATTGAGCATGTACTTCGCACAAGCTTAAACTCAAATCTCATCTTTTTTCATGACAGTTGAAGTAATTATAATGGGTTCTCTGCGTAAGTTTAATCATTGCAAATTGCCCCGCTCAATCGACATCACCCTACCTGTTGGTCTTAGAGTAGCAATTAACATGAATATTCTACATTGTTCATTGCTTCATGTAATAGGAAACATTCTGTGCAGCGTTCTGGGCATCTTGTTATCTAAGATTTACCCAGGATGAGTAATTTTCATGCAGGAGGTGAATCTTCTAATATTTTTGTTGATGATGAAGAACTTTACCCTCTGTTATATCAAGAAATGTTGTCACCACCATTTGATGCAGGTGTTCATGATTTTAGCAGCGGCAGTAGTGAAGAGGACTTTGAAGCGTTATCTTCCTATGTGCAAAATTCCATGGAGCAGAGCAAGGAAGTTCTGGAAGGACCAGCTGACCTTGATAACGATCTCATACAAGATTTTATAATCAATGGAGAACCTGACGTACCGGCCACTGTTTCTGAAGTAAATCCTTTAATGGATTTCTTTGTTTCTAACCATGAATTACCTCATCCCGAATTCCTTACACCAGATTTTCCACAAACCATGCCACTCGTCGAAGATAATGAGCAATCGGTTATTGAATCTCTATGGTGCCATGAGACCTTACCTGACTAAAGAATAATTCTTTGTAAGATCTTTAGGTGATAAGGTGCCGGAAAATCCTTCAAGCTGGAAAATAGCAAGTTTTATTGGATCGACGGTTGGAGCCCATTTTTGTAATTTCTATTTTGTATAATTTCTCCTTTGGGGATTTTGGATAAAATTTAGTATTTAAGGAGGAATGTTGCCCTTAGCAAAGGGTTGGGAATTTTGGAATTTTGATTCAACAGGAGTATGGACTGAAGATGCTCTGTCTATTCGAGCCATTGTAATTTTCGTACAAGACTTTTATATGCAGTAAAGTTATCTCCTATCCACCTTCTTGTGTTCTTCAATTTTCTTTGAGAATCGCTAAGTTAAATGTTTCAAATTGTCATCAGTTATGCGTTCCATCTATTGCAGGTCATTTATTGATGTATATGATCTTTCATATTGATTTTTCTGTATGTTTTGACTCATGTTCCGAATTGTTCTATTAAATTTCTTTAATTGAACAGCTCTCACTTTTATATTTCTGCAAATGATTCGATGCAATTAAATATCCATAATCAATTGTTAATTTTTCAATTAACACAATGATTACAGAACAGGTATTTGAATAGGCTTAAACATTTTGAAGAATTGTCACTTAATTTTTTAATTGATAAAACTTTAATTGACAAGTGAAGAACCCGAAGACATTTCTGTTTAAGGTACTTAATCACTTGTCCTTCATACTTCAGTTCTGATCTGCACAATATCAACTTTCCTTTTTAGGTTAGATCTAACTTAGGATAGATTCTTTCCTTGGGTAGGTTAGGTTAGGTTTGTTAACCAGCTATCACACTCTGTTTTCTTTAATAGGAAAACTGATCTTTGAAAGATCAAACCTTTTACTCTTAGAGTGCCAGCGGAGGCCAAATATCCGTGGGTGATTACCACACCAAACAGCTCGAGGATAGGGTAACTCTTGCGTAGGGTTAACTGAAGCCTTTGGCTGGGTTTTCATCCCCTGTTGTGTGCCTTGGAAACCATTCCAGCACTTCGCACTTACCCTGCACCCCCAAGGCATGAACAAATGGCGCTAGAAGGAGGGCGTTAGTAAAGCATGCCTAAACAAGCTACTAATAAACCTCCTCCAGCAAGTACTTCAATGGTTCAAACCCAAATCCAAACTAGGGCTTCAACATCTGAACAACCAACTGACTCACGACCTACAGTTCGCCCGGCTACGTCTGCTCAACCTATAGCTATACCTGTCACACCTGTGGTACAACAGGAGAACAGAAGAGAGATTATTTTCACATCACCCACAAGGGGACCCATCTCGTTAGAGCAGTTATGGAAAACATCTGCCAATAGGGTTTTAAGAGTTGAACAACGTCTTGCCGATCAAAGAAGACGTGGCTTGGCAGCTCTAAACTTAGAGGGTGTCTTGCAGACTAGCGATCGGGAAGAACAGCAAGTTCCCACCTCACATACCTCTGATCCATTGGTTCAACATACTGATAGTCTTGACACACAGAATCAGCATACAATTAATCACCAATTTGAAAACCAGGACCAAATTAATCGACCAGATTCTCCTTAATATAATCGTGAGACCACTCACACAACAACACAAGGTCAGCCAAATCTTGGAGCAGGAAGTCCACCACCGTCCCCTCCTTCATCTTCATCATCTTCCTCAAACGAAGAGAATTCTTCTAGTTCATCATCTGAAGAAGAAGAACAAGAACCTCCAATGGCTGGAGAAGGTCAAAACAGACCTTGGCTTGACCAAGGTGTTGTTTTCATACTAGGTGATCAACATAGATTACCAAAGAATCCTAAGAAATGGCTACCTAAATACAACCCTGATGACAAGAGACCTGCACTGGACCACATAAAAACTTTCATGCAAGCAATCAGGCTTAGAAGCGTGGTGCATGAGGATGTAGTATGCAGACTTTTCCCATATACCTTTGAGGGTAGAGCAGCCACTTGGTATTTTGCTTTACCGGCTCAATCTATAACTTCCTGGGATGAATTCGAGAAACATTTCACCCAGAAGTTTGGGGATGACAAAACACCGCAAGATCTTGTCTTATAGTTGTCCTCCATGAAATCCAAAGGAAAAGAAAGAGTAAAAGACTTTAATCAAAGGTTTTCATATCTCAAAAACAGAATTCCTCCCAATCTTCTTCCTGTTGAAGAGTTGTTGGTGGCTTATTATGAAAAGGGTCGGCCTCCCCCTATTGCAATATGGGTCAAAAGGGCACAAAAGGGTACTTTACTGGAAGCTTTTGATGAAGCAATCCAAGTTGAGAAAGACATCTTTTGTCTAGAAGACAACCCTGAAACTTCAGAAGGGAAACCTTCTACTTCTAGGAATAAAACTGAGAATGTCCCTAAACCCACAGTTCAGAACAAGGATACATTTGATATGACTGAAATGAAAAATTTCTTCAGAAAATGTCAAATGAGATGGTGGATTTAAAGAAGAGCACTAATGAAAATCAAAACCAGAACAGAGGTTTTGTAAGGCCACCATTTAGGAGACCTTACCAGCCTCCACAAAATACACCACCACCAAATCCAGCGGATGCACTCACAAACAAGGAACTCTTTTCCATTTTTAAAGCATTGGCAGAAGAATCTCAAGTCAATCCCGATACTTCCAACGATCAGACTACCCCTGATTCTCCACTACCTGAAGAAGAAATGGAAGGTGATCCACATATTGACGTTGTGGGTTGCTTTTTAGAATTGCCTATGTGTGAAGAAGAAGAAGAACCTGAGGCGATGTTTAACACACAACATCCTTATAATACAAGGTCAAAACCACAGCCACCTCAACAACCTTCATCTTCTTCCCCAATTCCCACAAGAAACAATCCTGTCCCACAGAAGGATACAGTCCTCCCTCAAATGGAGTACAACCTGGTTGAAGACTTAAAAAGAGTCAAAGCAAACATCTCTCTATTTGAGCTACTTAAAATTCCTGCTATGACGGATTCTTTACCTAAAAACATGGTAGTCAAACAGCCTAGAGAGTTACAAAATAATAATCTAGACTCTGATCCTAAAACTGATGATCAAAAACCAGCAAATAAGAGAACTCCTCCTTTCTTACTCACTTTTGAGATTTTCAACCGGAATGTGCACAGCTGCATGATAGATTCAGGAGTGTCATTGAATGTGATGCCCCTCTCTATTTGCAGAAAATTGAATGCAACGTGGGAACCCTGTCCAACCCAAATTGTGCAACTTGACAGATCCAAAGTCGAAGTGGTTGGAAAATTGAGGAATGTTTTGCTTACATTGTCAGCTGATCCCAGGATCCATAAGACAGTTGACATTGTGATAGCTGACATCCCAGAAGCTTATGGGATGTGGTTAAGCAAGGACTGGTCAGAGAAACTTAAAGGTTATTTTGCAACCGACTGGTCCCACTTATGGTTGTCATACAATGGTCAACCCAATAAAATTAAGATCAGCAGAGAACCTTTTATGAAACAGACAGCTACTGATCTTAAATATTCAAGTGAGCCTGCTGGCTATCTCACCTCTCGTACGAAGCAATTTACATTCGATACCTTTTTCAGTGAATTCCCACCTAATGCTTCACCAGAAGAAAGCATTTGTAACGGATCACATATCACTCAGGTTACTTCTGTACCTTTTTTTGGTGAAATTGTGCATAATGTATATAATGTGAATACAAATTTTAGATTAGACCCTGTCTCCTGGACTTTATTTTTTGATGGTTCTAAATCCAAGGAGGGAGCTGGAGCGGGTTGTGTTCTTATCAATCCTAAAGGAATAAAAATCATGATCGCTTGCAGATTAGAATTTGACTGCACTAATAATGTAGCCGAATATGAAGCTCTTGTGCAAGGGCTCAGGAAAGCCATTGATTTGGGTGTTCAAGCAATAGAATGCTATGGGGACTCCGAAATTATAGTCAAACAAGTCAGAAATAAGATACACTGCTTATATCTGCGGTTGGCTAATTATCAAAAGCTGTTAAGGGAACTAACCAACTCATTTTCAGCATTCAATATTAGATCAGTTCCTAGATCACAAAATTTTGATGCAGATCTGTTAGCAAACACAGCTTCTAGACTGATTCCGCCGGAAGGTCTATCTCCTCAAACCTTTTCAATTGAATTGATCTACAGACCATCTATTCCAGATAATGTGACTAATTGGAAAGTGTTTGATGATGATCAATAGATAATTGACTTCCTCACTACTCAGGATACGTTTCAGGACATGGCCATTGATGAAGCAGAACATGAAAAGTCTCTCACTGATTCCTCAAATGTCATCCCGAAGTCGGTGATCAATCTAGAAAAGTTTTACGATTTACAGGAAAAATTCAAATCTCAGACTAATTGTAAAACTCAAAGTTCATCTTTAAATTATGAGCGGTCAACCTAGGCATCGAATAGGAACCTCGTTTCATCAATTTGGGAATTGATTGCACCCCTGAAGAATGCAGAGCCATTGTTGCATTGTGTAAACAGTATAAGGATGTCTTTTCCTGGACTTATGACGAATTGAGAACGTTTGACACTAGCGTCATGTTCCACAACATACCCATGAAACCAGGGGTTAAGCCATTTCAACAAAAGCTGCAGAAAATGCACCCCAGTTTAGAGTCTTCTGTTAAAAAGGAACTGGAGAAGTTACTCAATGCTCGGATTATCTTTCCGGTCAGGCACACTTAGTGGATCGCCAACTTAGTACCTGTCCGTAAGAAAAATGGAGAAATTCGAGTCTGTGTTGATTTCAGGAACCTAAATCGGGCTTCTGAGAAAGACAACTATCCTGTTCTGCCTATGGAACAAATTCTTCAGAAGCTAGCCGGGTCAGAGATGTTTTCCCTCCTGGATAGTTTTTCGGGGTATAACCAGGTTATGGTTTCCCCGGACGATCAATTGAAAACAGCCTTCAGAACCCCATGGGGTACTTTTGCTTACAGATGGATGCCTTTCGGGTTGATCAACGCTGGAGCTACTTTTCAGAGAGCTATGGATATAGATTTTCGAGGGTTAATGCATAATTCTGTCGTAGTTTATCTTGATGATATCACTATTTATTCCAAGAAACGACATGAACATGTGTTTGCTTTGAAACAAGTTTTTGATCGCTGCAGAAAATTCGGCATTTCTCTCAACCCGAAGAAATCTATTTTTGCAGTAACTGAAGGAAAGCTTCTGGGCTTCATTGTTTCGAAAGAAGGTATGGATATTGACCCTGAACGTACAGAGGCCATTTCGAATATTGGTTTACCTGGTTCGTGCAAAGCAATGCAATCTTTCCTAGGTAAGATCAATTTTTGTACGAAGATTTGTACCAAATTTTGCCCAAATAGTCATACCATTACAACTTTTGGTCAAGAAAGATGTGCAGTTTACTTGGTCGCAGGAACAGAGAGACGCGTTTATCAGAATTCGAAAGGCCATTGCAGAAGCTCCTACCCTCATGTCCCCAGATTTTGATAAGGATTTCATTCTTTATACTTTTGCCACTGATTTTTCTTATGCAGCTATGCTGACGCAAAAGCATGATAATGATGCAGAAATCCCTATCTCTTTCATGAGCTCAACATTCAAAGGTGTAGAGATTAAATATCCACAGATTGATAAGCAAGCCTATGCAGTTTATATATCTATCAAACATTACAGACCCTACTTGTTGAAGTCCGGAACCAAAGTCATTGTTCCATATTCTGCTATCAGGAATGTCCTCATTCAAAAAGAGTTAGGGGAAAAGAGGGCCCATTGGATGACTGCCCTACAAGAATATGATCTTCAGATCAAACCGACAAAAATTGTAAAAGGGCAGGGCCTTTGTCTTCTTACTACACAATCCAATGACCCCGCACAGCAGCAGTCTGAATGGGATCGCGAGGATGAATTTCCCTCAGGTGTTGTTAACGTTATCGATGCCCTGACATCAGAATGGTACGACGATATCAAATTTTTTTTTAACCATGGGTTTGCTCCTGAAACTCTCGATTTTAAGAAAAGAAGAGCTTTAAGACTAAAGTCTGCTCCTTATCAACTCATTGATCAAGTTCTTTTTAGAAAAAATTATGATGGAGTATTTCTCAGATGCTTGGAAAAACATGAAACTGATGACATTTTGTTTCAATTTCATGCAGGTCCAGCTGGAGGCCATTTTTCAGGAGAGACGACAGCACACAAGATTCTCAGGGTGGGATATTATTGGCCCACATTGTTTAAAGATGCCTATGCTTATGTGAGAAAATGTGAGCCGTGCCAGAAATGCACAGGGAAGTTTAGGAAACCTGCATTTCCTTTACAACCAGTTACGGTTCAATTTCCATTTCAACAATGGGGACTGAATTTTGTTGGGCCTATAAACCCTCCTTCATCTCTCCAACATAAGTATATTCTCACAGCCACGGACTATTTCACTATATGGGTTGAAGCAGCTCCTCTTAAACAATGCAACGCCACTCAAGTCATCTCCTTCCTTGACAGCTAGATTGTCACACGCTTTGGTGCTCTGGAGTATTTAGTTTTTGATAATGCATCCTACTTCTCTTCCATCGATATAACTGAATATGCCTTTGAGATGGGAATTAAGCTTAAATTTTCTACCAATTATTACCCTCAGGGTAACGGTTTGGCTGAATCATCAAATAAAAACCTAATTAATATTCTCAAGAAAACTGTAGCCTCTCATCACAGAGATTGGCACACACAGTTGTATAATGCATTATGGGCAGATCGAATCACCCCAAAAGTAGCAATTGCAAACTCCCCATACTGTCTGGTTTATGGAAAAGAAGCCATTCTCCCCACTAATTTCACCATTCCTTCGTTACAAGTGGCCCAATCTGTTCAAGAAGATGATTCTTCTCCCCTCCAGCAGAGGATTGATACCCTTTTGAAGCTAGAGGAGGACAGGGAAATAGCTAAGAACAAGTTGTATCTTCATCAGCAGATGGTGAAGAGATGGTTTGATGAAAAATCTTCTTCTGATAGGGAGTTTTCCGTTGGTGACCTAGTTTTGAGGTGGGACAAGCAGCATAAAGACAAAAATCTGTACACCAAGTTCCAACGCCTTTGGCTAGGACCTTTCATTATTACAGAAAAGATTGGTCCCGGCACAATTCGATTGCAAACATTGGAGGGAGTTGTAGACACCTACCTGTTGAATATATCTCTTCTAAAAAAGTATTTTGTCTGAGCAATCTGATGCATTTGTATATAGGTGTGGTTGGTTTTCAGTCATTTCTTTTCTAGTCTGGACATTCTGATTGATTTTGTTGTTTTGATTTGATTTTAGTAGTAAGGCTTCACACTTTTGGTAATGGCTTGGGATCATTTTCTGGGGGAAACAATTGTTTCTGAAGTATCAGCATTGTTATTCATCCTATTTCCTGGCTTATGATTAGAATTTGCTCTGAGGAATAAACAGTCAATAAGTGCAATATTTATGGATTCTTTTCACCTTGATCATTATCTTTTACAATGCTTCATTTGTGTAATTGAGGTATAGAGGCTGGTTATCATTTTTCTATCTGATGTTTCATGATCAAATAGCATATCATAATAGCTTGACCAGTTCGATTGCTCATGGATCCTTTTACAATCACTTTGAATATAAATTTTGTTTAAAATTATAAGTTACAAGGTGGGTAGTCTTGTTATCAAGCTAGACCATTAGGTTCATAGGTGCTTAAAGTGGAATGACATCTTCACATTAAGCTACCACACTTGGAAGATGACTTTCAGTTATCCTGAAAGATGGGAGATCCTATTACAGGTCGGTCCATTCATGATCCGCAAAGCACTGGTGAGTAAAATTATCACTAGATGGTCACCAAGCCATGGTAATGCCTTGTAGCTTATGCCATAATAAACTGTTTCCTTCTGATACTATTTTGTTGTATACAAGAACAGGGGGGTCTTATCACAAGCCAGCCCTGCTATGATCATGGGTTTGACCATGGACTGGGATTATCACTATGTGGTCACCAAGCCATGATAATTTCTTTTGGTCTTGCAACCAGAAGACAAGGAGTCTCGTCATCAAGCTAGCTTGACCAGTTTCCAGATCAGGCCTGTGAATGGCACTGTTTCATCTGATCACCAAGTCAGTATAGTGGTCTTGTATTGACAAAGTTTTATGTATAGTATATATTTATCCCCAAAAAAAAGGGGGGGATGAAGAAGAATACATATCCTGAGAGGATTACTCGATTAATAAACCAAAGAGATCTGTAATTAGGATATCCATGAGCATTTCTAAGGCTACTCTCAGGTTCAACTCAAGCTGGTTTTTCAATGACTACATCATGATAAAGATTCGGTATCACTCTCTAAATCTCCTTATCAGATGAGTGTTATCTTTACAATGGTCATTGATTGAGATTTATCCATTTTTATGTTCATTGTTTGTTGACTGTTATCTTTTCGGTATCTTCTATGACTTGGGTCTCGAGAAATCGGTTGATTAACATGTTGTCTTCAGTTGGATTTGATTGCAGAGATAACTGGTTCTTCCCAGCCAGTCGCCATTTGTTGTGGCCACAACAGATCCCATGCTTACTTGAGCATGGGAGCCCCAATCTTAATAAACACTAAGGTGTTTAGGTGAGTCATTTTGTAAATATTAGAATTTTGTCACCCATGCCTTTGATTTGCTTGTTTGCAAATGTTATTCATTTTTCCAAGGTGTTTCAGTCTAAAAGGAAAAAAAAAGCTAAATTTTTCATTATTTTGTTGATTGTTATCATCATTCCGAAAATTAGCATTTGGAGTCTCTAAAACCTGCAACCCGACATTTGCGGGTTGCGGGACTGTTGTTTAAAATTTTGGTATTTGGTGATCCCGCAATCCACAACCCAACGTTTGCGGGTTGCGGAATTGATTGGTAATAAGATCAAGGAATAAGTACCCCCGAAACTCGAACTCCGCAATGGCGGCATTTCGGCTTTCGAGATGGTCTTTTTCATTTATTTGATGTGTGCTCCCGAAACCCGCAATTCATGAATTTCGGAATGCGGCTTTCGGGATGGTTTTCCCTCTTTGCAGTGTGACATTCCCGAGACCCGTTATCCGCATGGTCGGTTTTCGGATTTCAGGAATCCTTTTTTTATTTTCATTTTTGCTACCCTCAACCCGCAAACCCGCACTTTCGGATTTCGGCTTGCGGAATCTTTGAATAAAAACTTCATGAACATAATTGAATTCGATTCCACATGTCGCTCTAGCTAATCTTAGCCGTCCATTGCTATGAATTTGCGGTCATGTTGATTTTGGGTAATCAGTTAAGTTAGGATGCGTTGTTTTGTCTGTTGAAAACTGGTTCCCCCGAAAATATCATTTTTATGTAACAATGGATACTACTACAAGACTATCAATTGTTTTACGTTGGATGGACACCATTGCTCTGCCTTAAGTTCGCCATGTTTGGTCTCGAGTTTTGACAATTTGTCATTTTTCTTCCGCTTCTTAATGATCATGTCTTTTCACTTAAATTCCGACTTCAAAGCTTCTATGATTCTCATGGAAGTTGGGTCAGATTGATCCGATGTGTTACATGTGAAGAAATGATCACCCGTGTACTGGAACTCCTAATCCAGGCTTTTTGCGGACCAAGTCTATCACCGCAGCCTCCGTTTCCATTATTAATTACTAGTTATAATTATTTATGGGAAGTTTCCTATAACAATGTGATCGTAAAGGCATTTCAAAATCATGCAAGTAGTAATTGAGCCTGTACTTCGCACAAGCTTAAACTCAAATCTTGGCTTTTTTCATGACAATTGAAGTAATTATAATGGGTTCGTTGCGTAAGTTTAATCATTGCAAATTGCCCCGCTCAATCGTCATCACCCTTCCTGTTGGTCTTAGAGTAGCAATTAACATGAAGATTCTACATTGTTCATTGCTTCCTGTAATAGGAAACATTCTGTGCAGCATTCTGGGCATCTTGTTATCTAAGATTTACCCAGGATGAGTAATTTCCATGCAAGAGGTGAATCTTCTAATATTTTTGTTGATGATGAAGAACTTTACCCTTTTTCATATCAAGAAACGTTGTCACCACCATTTGATGCAGGTGTTCCTGATTTTAGCAGCGGCAGTAGTGAAGAGGACTTTGAAGCGTTATCTTCCTATGTGCAAAATTCCATGGAGCAGAGCAAGGAAGTTCTAGAAGGACCAGCTGACCTTGATAACGATCTCATACAAGATTTTATAATCAATGGAGAACCTGACATACCGGCCATTGTTTCTAAAGTAAATCCTTTAATGGATTTCTCTGTTTCTAACCATGAATTACCTCATCCCGAATTCCTTACACCAGATGTTCCACAAACCACACCACTCGTCGAAGATAATGAGCAATCGGTTATTGAATCTCTATGGTGCCACGAGACCTTACTTGACTAAAGAATAATTCTTTGTAAGATCTTTAGGTGATAAGGTGGCAGAAAATCCTTCAAGCTGGAAAATAGCAAGTTTTATTGGATCAACGGTTGGAGCCCATGTTTGTAATTTCTATTTTGTATAATTTCTCCTTTTGGGATTTTGGATAAAATTTAGTATTTAAGGAGGAATGTTGCCCTTAGCAAAGGGTTGGGAATTTTGGAATTTTGATTCAGCGGGAGTATGGACTGAAGATGCTCTGTCTATTCGAGCCATTGTAATTTTTGTACAAGACTTTTATATGCAGTAAAGTTTTCTCCTATCCACCTTCTTGTGTTCTTCAAATTTCTTTGAGAATCGCTGAGTTAAATGTTTCAAATTGTCATCAGTTATGCGTTCAATCTATTGCAGGTCGTTTATTGATGTATATGATCTTTCATATTGATTTTTCTGTATGTTTTGACTCATGTTCTGAATTATTCTATTAAATTTCTTTAATCGAACAGCTCTCACTTTTATATTTCTGCAAATGATTCGATGCAATTAAATATCCATAATCAATTGTTAATTTTTATATTAACACAATGATTACAGATCAGGTATTTGAATAGGCTTAAACATTTTGAAGAATTGTCACTTAATTTCTTAATTGATAAAACTTTAATTGACAAGTGAAGAACCCGAAGACATTTCTGTTTAAGATACTTAATCACTTGTCCTTCATACTTCAGTTCTAATCTGCACAATATCAACTTTCCTTTTTAGGTTAGATCTAACTTAGGATAGATTCTTTCCTTGGGTAAGTTAGGTTAGGTTTGTTAACCAGCTATCACACTCTGTTTTCTTTAATAGGAAAACTGATCTTTGAAAGATCAAACCTTTTGCTCTTAGAGTGCCAGTGGAGGCCAAATATCCGTGGGTGATTACCACACCAAATAGCTCGAGGATAGGGTAACTCTTGCGTAGGGTTAACTGAAGCCTTTGGCTGGGTTTTCATCCCCTGTTGTGTGCCTTGGAAACCATTCCAGCACTTCGCACTTACCCTGCACCCCCGAGGCATCAACATGTCCTTATTGCGAAATAGAATTCCAATATGTGATAGTTTTTAATAATTGCAATCACTCTTATCCGATATGTACCAAATATTTTATTATGAAAGAATATCAAGGGCATTCTCAATTGCAATCACAAATACAGGAATTAGAAGGTGAACTACGATGCTACAAGGAAGCCAATAACAATTTACAATTTGAAAATGTCGAAGAGAAGAAGAGAAGTATTTTAACGATTTAATAAAGACAAAGAATTCCAAATTGAAATATTGTATTCGAGAGTCCACCAAACAATCTAAGGAATTCGAAACTACGAGAAACAAATTTGACAAGGACATACAAGAACGAGATGAAGAAATCTCTCATCTAAGAGATCATAATCAGAAATTGTTGCTTCAAATCAAGAAGACGAAGGATAAAACACAGTGCAATAAAAAGTTAGAAGAAGAGATTCAAGATCTTCAGGAAAAATTATCAAGAAAAGACAAAGAAAGTTCCACCTTGGCAAAGGTTGATGAGGAATTGCTAGAGCAAATAAAAACGATAAGAGAAAAAGAGCAAGAGAATCAAGATGCTCAAAAAGAAGTCGACAAGTCGGATTATAAGGAAGAAAACTTACGACTAAGAAGACACAATCAAGATTTACTCATACAAATTAAAAAACTAAAGCAAGATAAGAAATCGTTATAAGAAAATTTAGATCTCAAGGGATCATTAGCTGACAAGCAAATGATGAATGACCCAATATACAAGTCATCAAACACTCAAATTCAAACGCCAAAAAGGGGAACCAAGACAGAGTCAAATGGGGCTCAAAATCAGATGAATTTTTATACTGACAGATCACTACAAACATCAAAGGGTTGCGAAGAAAAATTACAAAAGCTTAGGATGCCTTATCGCCATCCAAATCATAAAAATCGATATGACAAATGACAAGGTCAAGAGGAACATAAACAAACAAGTTGTGATTTCAAAAAAGAATGGGGACAAAGTCAAGAAACTTGGTGGAAGCAAAAAATGAAAAGTTCTATCTGGACAATCGATCAACAAAAAATTCCATTGAAAGTAGATCTTAGATGGACCACTTCACAAATGATGCAACAATTTCACTCAATGTTTAAAAGAACGTATCATCTCCTGTCATCAAGTGTTGCAGTTACCAACACAGAAGATCTCGAGAAAGCGTCATGAGCAAGAACAAGGATAAAAGTCTTCCATAATCAAGCTTTGAGGACAAAGCATCCCTAAAAAGAAGGAAATATTATGAATATAAAATATGCACATACTAATAAATAATAATTAAATTGTTAGTTAATAATAAATAAAAATAATTATTAAAAGTTGCAACTCTTTACGAAGAGTTATTATGTACCCCTTAAGCATTATATATGCGGGCTAGATCCTATTTGTAATTTATCATCAATTTCATATCAAATATATATATTATTCTTATCCATTTATGGATTATTGTGCGATGTCTTATTTGGACCGATTGTTTCTTCAGTAAAAGAACTTTGTTTGTTTCAGTGCAACTTCTTTCTCACATTCCTAATGGTGGCAAGGATGGGTTTGCATTACTTTTTTTTTTACAAGACCGAGTGACGAGCTTTTATATTAAAAAATGAAGCGAGGATACAAAATATAGTCGGGAAGACAACAAAAGAAATACATATTGAGTAGATAGACAGTTGACTAGCTTCATCGAGCCATTACAAAAAAGACTTAACCAAGAAGTTCTGGAAAAACCATGGAATATCAAACAGAAAACTGATGGTCGTGCCTCTCCTTGCTCCCATTCACCGGTCCGACATTATCTTCATTAATTCCATGGAAGACAATGGGACTGTTTCTAAGATCAGACCTCATGCCATCGAGCTTAGCTTCAACCAATCTCAAGCTGTTGTGTAGAGAATTAATCTGGGTGCTGATATCAACTGAATAGGGGCAACCATTTTCCAATTTTCCAACTAGCACATCGAAGTACTCTTTGAATTTGCTGCAACCATTGCAGACTTCAGAAGTTGAGATCTGGACGAAGGTGGAGAGGTGTGATATAGCTTTTTTCTAGTAGGATTTTTTGCCCCTAAGCCAACGAAGCTGGCTTTCCATCTCCAGCAAGTGAGATAGGACCTCAGAAGACGGATTGTCCTGTCCATGCGGGGACTCCAAATTGATAAACCCACTATCTAGTCCTTGCGGGGAAGTCCAATTCTTTCTATTGCCAGGTTCACTGGAATGTCCACGAGCAGAATGTTGCACTATACCGCCCATGCTCTAGTTGGTGCCCAAATCAAGAGGTGTCCAACTTTTTCCATTGTCGTGCTCATTGGATTGTACACGAGTTGAATGTTGCATTGCACTGCCCATGCTCTAGTCGGTGCCTAACTCAAGAGGTACCCAATTTCTACCATTACCAAGCTCTTCAACCCTAGAGAAACCATGAAGGAAATTCTGCGCCGAACCACCTCGAGCTTTCCTAGAACCACTATTCCCCTGCCCCTGAACTACGTCGAAGGCTAAAAGATAACGCTTCATTCCAACCCCCCCCTGTATTGACCTGGAGATGCTTCCTGCAGCGACGGCACTGCAATGAAGAGAGGTTCAGACCAGTATTCTATTTATCCTCCAAAATGAGCCAGGGAGGACCCAAATTTCAAACCCAAATAACGACGAACAACTTCTGAAAAAACCAGACAAACCCAATTCCCAACAAAGTGAACTTGTAGTGTGTCGAGCATACCACCCTGGGGAATGAAATAAAGCAGGTCGGAGGGTGGTGCAATTGAATGCACGCATGCGAGACAGGTGGGATCAGGAGGATGAGGGTGCCAAGTGTGATGGGTGGACGCGGGAGAGGATCGAGGCGAGGAGGGGGATACCAAGGCAATCTTGTCGTTACTCCAAAATAAATTTTGTTTGATTATATAGTTTGAGGGGTGAAAAATAAGAACCCCAACCGTGAGAGAGATCATAAGGAACAAGGGGATCATTAGAAAACCAAAGAAGGGGATAAGGGACCCAATTAATGACAAGGTTAATACCATTAATGGTCGCCAAACCACAATCCAAACCAGCACCGATATTTGCCATGCTATCTGCTTCCTTATTGTTGTTTCTCAAGATGTGGAGAAGGGATATAGAGTTAAATTCCTTAGCCACGTAGGTGAAGAGATGCTAAAGTTTGGAGACTGGTTTCCTGCGATTGTTAGCCAAAGATCTAGCTTCCCTAATTACCAGCATGGAGTCTCCGAAAGCCACTAGATCCTTGACATCATCATTCCTGGCAATTTCCATACCTTTGATCGAAGTGAGCCATTCTGCCTCATTATTAGTCCTCCTACCAATTCCCCGGGCATAGTCTTTCTTTTTGTTTCCATCGGAGTCAAGAAGGACTCCTCCCGCACCTGCCAACCCAGAGGATGGGTTTGCATTACTTGCGTGCCAATTATTCCCCATTTATTCCACGCATGTGCTGGTTAGGGTTAGAAACCCTAAAAATATACATTGTTTATGAATCATTCATTATTTTATTTAAAAGATTAATAAACACCTTAAGGGTGGCTCATGAAGGTTCAAGAGTTGTGAATTTGTTTCATTTAAAAAAAGAAGGTCATATGGAATAAAATAATTTGGGAAGGAACTATTAATAGGGGGAAAATGAGAGTATGGTGGGACCTTTAATAAGATCATAGGAATTAAAGGGATGGAATATGATAGGGAAAGGGACATTAAGAAAAGGGGTTTGAATACGAAAAATTACAAGCCAAACCTAACAAGTTGGGGTGAATTAATTCTCTTTGGAAGGGAAAGGGTATGACCCCCCAAATTTCACTTTGGGATTAATAACGATAAGGTATCATTATGCAAGGAGGATAATTTTTAGAAAATTATTAAATGATCCCTAGTGAAGCAAGGAGGGAGGATTATTTCTTTTAAAATGCATGACACTGACAAGGGGATGAATTTTTACTTTTCAGACTCAGGCATAGCAATAACATGACAAGCGGATGCAACTAGTGAATTACTGGTGGATGCAAAATCAATGAAATTTTAATCGACAAGATGCAAAATTTTGGCAAGGTGAAACTTTAACCAAGTGTCAAAAGGGTCATATGACAATGGATTTTTTCAAGTGAAATATGGGAATGACTAGTGCTTTGATGCGGGCAAAATTACACTGAATCCACGACATGACAATGCAAAGAGTGAGAAATGACAAATATCCCAAACTTGACACGACCATGATATGAATATGCATAAGACACAACTTGGAAAGTATGTCGCAGGGGTCATGCAAAAGAGAAAATGACAAAACAATATATGGACATGACATGTTAAGATTTAATATGCTAAGACAGAAAATAGCAGCATTACATTCCATTTCACAATAATAGCATATACAGGATCACTGAAGAAACAACAAGCACAGCATAAACACAAGAGACAGAGATTTATCCTGGGAAACCCTCATGGGGTAGAAAACCCAGCAAAGCTTCCTCAATATAGATGACCAACAATATACAAAGATGAAACCCTGAGACATGATCTCCTCCTCCACAATAGCAGACCTCTCCTCCACAATTTCACTATCCTCAAGTGAGTGAGTGTGTGTCAAATGAGGAACACACCTCCTCTATTTATACACTACACTGACATGTATTTTACACAGGTACACGTAGGCTCGTATTTAACCAATGGGTTAAATACCCCACTACAACTGATTGGGCCGACCCCTCTAGGGTGGTCTAATAACCCTTTGACCCACATAACACATACAGGGCCGACCCCCACTAGGGAAGTCTAATAACCCGAGTTACCACATTCCAACGGAGGAATAAACATCTCCGGATATACAAAAAGATCTTCACGGAGGAATGAAACATCTCCGGAATAATAAAGTACAAATATAATATTCTTTGAAGTTACAATATCTCAACACTCCCCCTTAACGAGAAGGATATTATAACAACATCTGCACGAGCAAGGAGTCATCAACATCATACATGATACATCTATAAATCATTGGAAGCTTTCTCAACATCATCAGTAACTCAAGCAGTTACTGGAACATCTTCAATACTGGAACATCGACATCTTCAGTATTGAGTCTTTATCTTCTGTAGCACTTGAACAGCTACAACAATATCATCATCTGGATCCTCACGATTATCGTCATCACACGATCATCAGCATCGTCATCTCACGATCATCAGCATCGTCATCACACGATCATCAGCATCGTCATCTTACGATCATCAGCATCGTCATCACATGATCATCAGCATCGTCATCACACGATCATTAGCATCGTCATCACACGATCATCAGCATCGTCATCACACGATCATCAGCATCGTCATCACACGATCATTAGCATCGTCATCACACGATCATTAGCATCGTCAACATGATCGTCAGCATCGTCATCAATACATGTATCCATAACAATACAAGTATCCACATCATTAGTACAAGTATCCATACCGATACAAGTAACCACATCATCAATACAAGTATCCTACCGATACAAGTAACCACATCATCAATACAAGTATCCTACCGATACAAGTAACCACATCATCAATACAAGTATCCTACCGATACAAGTAACCACATCATCAATACAAGTATCCTACCGATACAAGTAACCACATCATCAATACAAGTATCCTACCGATACAAGTAACCACATCATCATAAAAAAAATCACTTTCTCGGAGACCAATCGTCTACGGATCAATTCAGGGACCAAAGTCCGGGGATGATACAATCCCCACTTCTCGGAGACCACACGTCTACGGATAAATTCAGGGACCGAAGTCCGGGGATGATACAATCCCCACTTCTCGGAGACCACACGTCTACGGATCAATTCAGGGACCGACGTCCGGGGATGATACAATCCCCACTTCTCGGAGACCACACGTCTACGGATCAATTCAGGGACCGAAGTCCGGGGATGATACAATCCCCACTTCTCGGAGACCACACGTCTACGGATCAATTCAGGGACCAAAGTCCGGGGATGATACAATCCCCACTTCTCGGAGACCACACATCTACGGATCAATTCAGGGACCGAAGTCCGGGGATGATACAATCCCCACTTCTCGGAGACCACACATCTACGGATCAATTCAGGGACCGAAGTCCGGGGATGATACAATCCCCACTTCTCGGAGACCACACGTCTACGGATCAATTCAGGGACCGAAGTCCGGGGATGATACAATCCCCACTTCTCGGAGACCACACGTCTACGGATCAATTCAGGGACCGAAGTCCGGGGATGATACAATCCCCACTTCTCGGAGACCACATGTCTACAGATCAATTCAGGGACCGAAGTCCGGGGATGATACAATCCCCACTTCTCGGAGACCACACGTCTACGGATCAATTCAGGGACCGAAGTCCGGGGATGATACAATCCCCACTTCTCGGAGACCACACGTCTACGGATCAATTCAGGGACCGAAGTTCGGGGATGATACAATCCCCACTTCTCGGAGACCATACGTCTACGGCTCTCTTTACGACTGAAAGTCCAGGGATGATCCAATCCCCTCAACTGTCCACTAAGGACTTCATTCTCGGAGACCTCACGTCTACGGCTCTCTTTAGGACTGAAAGTCCAGGGATGATCCAATCCCCTCAACTGTCCACTAAGGACTTCATTCTCGGAGACCTCACGTCTACGGATCTCTTTAGGACTGAAAGTCCAGGGATGATCCAATCCCCTCAACTGTCCACTAAGGACTTCATTCTCGGAGACCTCACGTCTACGGCTCTCTTTAGGACTGAAAGTCCAGGGATGATCCAATCCCCTCAACTGTCCACTAAGGACTTCATTCTCAGAGACCTCACGTCTACGGCTCTCTTTAGGACTGAAAGTCCAGGGATGATCCAATCCCCTCAACTGTCCACTAAGGACTTCATTCTCGGAGACCTCACGTCTACGGCTCTCTTTAGGACTGAAAGTCCAGGGATGATCCAATCCCCTCAACTGTCCACTGAGGACTTCATTCTCGGAGACCTCACGTCTACGGTTCTCTTTAGGACTGAAAGTCTAGGGATGATCCAATCCCTCTTCTTTCTCGAAGACACCTGTCTACGGCTCACTTTAGAACATGTGTTCAAGGATGATACAATCCCTCTTCTTTCTCGTCAATACATCTCATCATCAAAAGCATGTATTCTCATCAATACATCTATCATCAAAAGCATGTATAAGTAAAACTAATTATTCTAAGTATAAGAGTCCTAAATCTAAATATTTCTAAGTATCTAGGTGTAGAGAACAGGTTACCTCATCATCGACCTTGTTGTTCGGTGAGACAATCTCATCATCAATGACTATACTACTCCCCCTTTCGAGGAGGGTCCTTTTGAACTACACCAAGCTTGTCTTGGAAGTATTCAAATTTCACCCAAGACAGAAGTTTGGTAACTTCTTCACTTGAGGTAGAGGTTTGGTTAGTACAATGGTAACCTGTTACAAATTCAAACTTTATAGTTCCTTTCTGTGTCATATCTTGTTAGTTCCCTATGTTCTTTGACTTATCATGGAACACTAGAATCTATGTCATCCTGATACAACTCTATTTATCACATAGGATCACAGTTGGTTCTATCTCTAAGTCAAACAATCATGAAGCCAAACTTCTTCACAACAAGTAGAGCAAGCAGCCATATATTCCGCTTGTGCTGAGAACCACACTAGACTGCTTCCAGCTAAACCACGAGATCATGGATAATCCCAAAAAATAACATCCTCTCGATGTGTTCTTCCTGTCTTCCCAAACAGCATCTGAGTAGCCATCTGAAGTCATGATCTCCAAGATAGCATAGATCAAAGTCTATCGTATCCTTTATGTGCCTCATCACATGCTTTGCAACTATCGGGTGAACACATCTAGTTTCCACTAGATACTGACTCAAGGTGTTCACAAAAAGCATATATCTAACCTAGTATATGTTAGATACATCAATGACCCAATAATTTGACTGTACAGAGTTATATCTACTAACTCTGATGAGTCATCTCCTAACAGCTTCAAGTTGGAATCCATAAGAGTGGCCATTCCAACATATCAAGATTTCTCAGCATACTTTCTCTGGTTGAGAGAGATTCCTTCTGAGACTTTCCATACTTTTAGACCTAGAAAGTAATGCATCAATCTGAGATCTTTCAATTTCATTTCTACAGTCATCTATCTGTGCCATCTCTCATCAGATGGGTCTATTGAGATGAGCCTCAACATCATTCGAACTCTGTGGTGAGTTCCTTCTTGCATCCATGTCATATGTGTATAGAATCCATATTCAACCTTGTAGCAAAGGTTGAGATCCACATCACCCATGGTGATCATTAAGCTCATCAATTGATTATCGATCCTGGGAACCCATATAGAACCTGATTCACACTTCTTCTTTAATTACACCATTAAGAGAATGGTCTTATCTTAGCCACTTGGAGCAAACATCTCATCATGATTCTCTTCCTCTTTCTAAGAGAATCTTCTAGCCATGAGCCTTCTATATTTTGTTTGATTTGTAAATCTTCTTGTTGAACATCCATTGCTTGTTCAGTGCTCATCATTCATCATGATATTTCCTACAAATCAAAATTAAGTACAGGATTAGTAATACTTCATAATCATCAAATCATATTGACATGGTAACCTATTATGCATACAGATATCATTTACATAGTTATGCAACTAATTTGACCAATACTTTGGCACAACACTTTCCCATATCCTGTATGCATACAGTGGCTATCTAGATGCCTTCCATCTCTACCAGAACATACTATCGAGAGTGTGCACAGCTCTCAGCATGTCAGCAAAGAGGTTTCATTCTAGACAAGCAACAATGGAATGTTTGTCCAACTTACCAATCATATGCACATTAGTAGTATATTGTTCAATGCTCTATGAATGTTTACACTCAGCATCATATAATCTAGGAATACAAATATGCATACAACCTATTACAGGCAATATCATTACTATTTCAAATAACAACTCAAATACTTATCTTTTATGTTTGTGTGGTTGCCTCCCGCTTGATCTTCTGTATATCTTTTGAACTTCTATTCATTCTGTACCACTGTGCATGTTCAAGTGTCATCCTCATGATCTCATACACAAACATACACCCATTAGTATGTTCTAAATGTTATCAAAACATTATAGTTCTAAATAATCTTGAAAATGTATAGTCATGATTATAGTTAATAAACATTAGTATTCAAGATTTCAGGGAAGTCTTCTTTTACTCATGCATATTATCAATCAAGATAAAAGACATAATATGCATAATCCCTTTATTACTTACTTTATGAATAAGCATAGCCAATCATACCAAGTATACTTATATAAGGGATCCTAACACAAGGTAAGATTCATGGGAAACATACCTGGATTAGTATACCTACTTAGTTATGTACAACATACCTAAACAATCTCTTCAATGATTTAGAGATCCCGAGCTAGAACCTGCATGTCTCATAGGTTAAGCATAATATAACAAAGTCATACATACCTCGTAAGTAGAACAAATATTATGGATGAGTCTTTGTCTTCATGTTTTCATGGTCATGGAACCTGATTTGTCTTTTGTGATGTACCTGTATCTTGTTAGCAGACAACATCAACCTCACACAACATCATAATGCATTAGTACAATCATATAGCCCTAATCAATGAATGTCTTTGATCATTCACATGCATTCATATTGTTACTAGGGTGATAAGACAATTCTAACATTAATCAAGATTGTACTAGTAAATAACATGAAGACAAAACACATTATGAACTTAATCAAGAATCAGATTTCAAGACATACCTGAACCTCCTTAAGTCATACCTGTCGAGACTTCTTGTAGTCTTCTTATGTAAGGCCTTAGCCTCAACTCCCCCTGAAACTTGATCTGGAGCTTGATTAGGGTTTGCTAGAGAAACCCTAAAAATTCAATCTTTGACTTTCCCACTTCCGAATGAATGGAAGGATGTGTCTTGCTGGGCTGATCAAACTAGCATACTTCAATTTTGAAATCTCCAAAATTTGACCCCTCAAAATTGCCTTTGAAACTTCTGGATCTTTTGGATAGGATCCCGAACTAGGGTTTGATGAAGCCCACCCTTCTTCTCAATGAAAAGGTTTGATCCAAGGCTCTAAACTCTTTTTTTTTTTTTTCTGAGGAGCTTCCAGCCGTGGTTACACACTTCAAAAATTCCAACTTTTGTTAAAGCCCTAATTTTCCATCTTTCCGATCAAGATCCCGAGCTAGGGTTTAATCAAGCCCGGTCTTCTACTCAACCAAAAAATTCGATCTTGGTCTCTAAATTTCAATTTTCCTGAGTAGCATTCAGCCATGGATTCCAATTCCAAGAATTCTAACTTTCTCCGAAACCCTAAATTCCGGAAGCCATGAATAAAGGTGCTCCAAAAATAATTCTGTTTTGACAGAAATATGTACCTGATTGTTTCTGCTATAACTCTGAAATTTTTGCTCCACAGGGTCTGAAACCTTTTTTCTGCAGTAGCCTGACATGTCATCTTTCCATCCTGATAGGTCTGACCTCAATTGGGTCTTCTGAGAGAGAGTTATGCCAAGTGTCGCAACGTGACCTGTTTATGGGATAAAACAGGAGAGCGAACTTGTACGGAATGCCACGTGTCACTGTTTGAACTTCGGCCTCTGAAAACTTTTCTTGAGATATCTCGACCTGTTATCTTTCCATCCTAACAGGTCTGACCTCAATTGGACTCTCTGAGAGAGAGTTATGCCAAGTGTCACAACGTGACCTGTTTATGGGATAAAACAGGAGAGCGAACTTGTACAGCGTGCCACGTGTCACTGATTCACCTTCGGCCTCTGAAAAAGTTTCCTGAGATAGTACAGTCTGTGTACTACCTGTCACTTTTTACGAAATTTTATTTGGAGCTTCCTAGCCCAAGTTATGACCTTTTTTCCAAGGTCACCTGATTTTGACTGAGATCTGGAAGAGGTAGAAACCCTAACTTGTACTGATCATAACTCACAAAGTACAACGAATCTGAGGGTGCCCTTTGGACACAAGGTACCTGGATATTTAATCTTCGTCCTGTAACAATTTCAGATCCGAAAACTTTGCCAAAACGGATTTATAGCGAAAGTTCTACGATGACTGGTTTTTGCTATGTAAAACCCTAACCTTCAAATTGTCGTAAGTAAAGTAAGTGTCGTTAGTGCCATACCTTGTCTTCCTTCAGGTTAGCTCTGATACCATGTTAAGATTTAATATGCTAAGACAGAAAATAGCAGCATTACATTCCATTTCACAATAATAGCATATACAGGATCATTGAAGAAACAACAAGCACAGCATAAACACAAGAGACAGAGATTTATCCTGGGAAACCCTCATGGGGTAGAAAACCCAGCAAAGCTTCCTCAATATAGATGACCAACAATATACAAAGATGAAACCCTGAGACATGATCTCCTCCTCCACAATAGCAGACCTCTCCTCCACAATTGCACTATCCTCAAGTGAGTGAGTGTGTGTCAAATGAGGAACACACCTCCTCTATTTATACACTACACTGACATGTATTTTACACAGCTACACGTAGGCTCGTATTTAACCAATGGGTTAAATACCCCACTACAACTGATTGGGCCGACCCCTCTAGGGTGGTCTAATAACCCTTTGACCCACATAACACATACAGGGCCGACCCCCACTAGGGAAGTCTAATAACCCGAGTTACCACATTCCAACGGAGGAATAAACATCTCCGGATATACAATAAGATCTTCACGGAGGAATGAAACATCTCCGGAATAATAAAGTACAAATATAATATTCTTTGAAGTTACAATATCTCAACATGACATACATTTTTCCCTGAACATGATGGTCTAGGCGAAATGGCACCAAAGCAATCAAATTTAACTTTTTTCTAATCATCATGTTACGACACTTCGAAACACGTCGATGTTGAGAATCAACATGTAGCCAAACAAAAAAGCAAACGACACACAACAAATGAGGACAACTTGACAATGATTGACTGAAAATACAAAGATGTAACCATGAAGTAGGTACATGTACTCATTTTCATCCCCAAAAAGGGTATGGAGTGAAAAGAGTAAGGCTAGTGTTCCACAATGGGAAAAGAAGACGGATATAAAGAAGTGTTGGGAAAACAAAAAACGGTAAGAAAATAATAATTCAACTTACCCTAGGTTGATCACTAGGAACCACCCAATAGTTTTGATCTCTCCACGTCACGTCCTCTCCTATATATCAAAGATTGAACATTATCATGTCAGACTTTGTCAACAAAAAAATATGGTGGAACAACATAGTGGTAAATTGCACTTAAAGACGTCAAATTCCAAAAGAACTTATTTGGGTAACTATGAAAAGAAAATGACAAAATAAATGATATAAATGAAATTCCTAAACCGATACGATGAAATAAAACTGATATGAAAAGAAAAATGCAAGTACAACTAAATGCAACCTACTCTTACTCCTACGAAAGAATAAAACAAGATCATGCAGGATGCCAATTGTTGTAAAGAAATACATCGTCAATGCCACAACTATTGTTTGAATTTTGATTATGCTCAAAAATTTCATCATGAACACCCAAAACCAAGATAGATTTCGCTGTGAAGCTTAGAAAATAAAAGTTAGTCTTACTTGAATCAAATAAAAAGAAATGCAAATGAAATGATCTAGTACTAGTGAGATTGGAAAATTGATCAACCCATGAATCCCAAATGAAATTCTTGAAAGTAAACCCATGAATTCCCCTGACCACCTCATCAACCATTTCAGATTGATTTGGAATAAATCATTCAAGATCATCATCATTAATTGAATTGACATTGATTAAATCCTCATTGATCGCTTTATCATTATTATCTTCCTTAACTACAAATTGCTTATCATCGATTGAATCAAGATTAATACATTTAATTTCCTCTTTAGAATTAGCAATAATAAAAGATGCATTGATTTCTTCATGATCATGTTGAGCAACGAGAAACTTGAGACACTTATCATAAGCAGATTCCAATTTAGCTTGATACAAGTATTCACTTACAAGAATGATATGTTCATTTGCATCGGGGTGCTGCACAAATTCAAATTCCTTTTCAAGCGAATAAAAATTGTGCATTGTGTTATCAGAATAATCATCGTGGATTGAATCAGGACTTGCCTCAAAAACCTAAGATTCTGAATCAAGGGTAGGATCGTGAAAAACAAGGTTCTCGCCCATAACCATAAAGGACCGAACATCTTCATCGTGAATTGATGGGACAATGAGAGACTTAAGAAAATTATCAATCACAAAATTGCTTGAGTTTAAAAATTATTTATCGCGAGGGACATGACAAATAGTCTCAAGATTTTTATGACTCACCTCCTCAAGAGGATCAATTTCCCCTTTTGATGAAAGAAATTCTTTGAGGTGTCGCATTGAAAATTATAAGCCTCATCTTTAGTTAAGAATTTTTTTAGCGAATTGGAGAAGCATGGAGCATTAAGATGAGGCGAGATGATATCATCCTAATGAACAGGGATGCGAGGCTCTTGATATGGATAGGATGGAAAGATATCATCGTCAAAAGAGGAGACCTCATGAATATCCCATGTGGTTGTATCAGGACAAGTCATGGGTGATAAAGGGGAAGCGAGAGCGTTATTCGTATTCTGAGATTGCGCGGGATCTCCCAGAGAATCAAAATAAATTATGTTAGCCTTCAAATTATCTAAATGGCTATCCACGTCGTAGGGTACATGACTATTGGGAAAGGTAGGCACATATTGGAATGCAGCACTAGAATGATTGGATTGATTGATCAGTGGAAGAGATCTCGACTCATGGATAGAAGGTATAATGTTATGATGGTTAAAATTTTCCTTAATAGTTAAAAAATTGGGATCTGATGAAGCATCCAGTATAAATGGAGAATGAGACATGGTAATGGTAGCACAGATTTCATCGATAGGTTCTTCTTCGATTATGGCTACCATAGGCATGCCCATTTTTACTCATTCTTGGTATGACAAGTACAACTCATAAGTAAAAGGGTTGTTGTAGCTAGGGTTTTACCCCTAGCTTGTGCAAATGAGCACCTACTAAGGAGAATGGACTCCTTAGTAGCAGTTCAGTAAATGTAAATAATTAAGCTAAAACAGAAATAGAAACTACTCTAAAACATGTGCATAGAAAATAAACAACAATTTGTAAACAAGGGTTTTTGTATTGATATTACCTCCAATGTGGAAGTTGATGAAGCTCCTTGCAATGTCCAAGAGGGTTGCTCCAAGCTCCAATGTGCTCCTTCTCTTTCTCCAATGGTGGGAATGGGCCAAAAGGGGCTCTCAAGGTGAAAGTAGTTCAATGGTGAACTAGGGTTTCGAGAGAGATTTTGGCAGAGTAAGGGTATTTTTGATTGTGGATGTGGAATAAGGGATCTCCATCACCTATTTATAGTTTTTTGGTGGTGGAGTGCTGACCCATGGTTTTAGGAAACACATGGTTTAGGGCAGCTGTATAGGGTTTTTTCCTCCTTTTCCTCATTATTTTATATTTTTTATTCCCTTTTTAGGGGGGTTTTGCTATTTTTGGAGGAAAAAGGGGTTTTTTAGCCTTTTTGAGGCTATTTTGAGGGTTTTGTGGCCTTTTGGAGGCTTTTTAGTGGGATTTCTTGGGATTTTAAGGAAAATATGGTAGGAAAATGGACAAATGAGCCATATAATGTGGTAGATGAGGTAGTGAACACTTTTTGGGTGTTAACAGTTGTTTCCCTTGTCACAAAAATTGCACCAATGACGTGCAAAATATTTGTTAGATTGCGTTGTATTGGGCCGGAAGGGTTGAGAAAGAGCTGGTGGTGTTGTTGTATTTGTAACTTCGGAAGATATTCTTCTATGTATTACACGTGTACCTTATTATATTCATGATGGAGATGTATTATTCCTCCAATCAGAAGTGTCGTCATTTGTATTTGTAAGTGTCGCAAGTGTTGCAAGTGTCGCAACTTATATTTGATGGGTTGTTAGACCACCAATGTGGGGTCGGCCCTAGTTGAGTCATGTGGATGGGTTATTAGGATTCCTTAGGAATTCGGCCTTGTTAGGTCATTGGAAGGTCAAGTCAGTGTATAAATAGAGAGTGTGTGTCTCTCATTCTATTCAATTCACTCACTCATCCAACTTGCATTAGTTGAGAGAGGAGTGCGCACTAGTGGAGGAGGAGTAGCTGCTGTAGACATCTATCTTTTGGGTTTGATCATTGTGATCTTATATTGTGGCTTATTCTATCTCTGAGGAAGTTGTGGGGTTATTCACCTTCTTGGTTTTCCCCTAGGAAACTTTGTGTCTCTTGTGTTTATGATTGTTATGCTGTGCATGTTATTCTCTTAGTAGGATCCTAAGATAATGTTTGAATGAAATTATCGAAAAATTAACATGGTATCAAAGCTGACCTAAGAAGAAGACACTATGCAGCTACGGAAGCTAGGGCTTCTTAATTTTTGGGTTACTCTCTATAGATCATCAAAGGCAGGAGGCTAGGCTGACTCTCCTTGGAAGGGCGCATCTTTCTGTCAAGACAGAATTCAATTCTGAGCACTTTCAGTTTTTGGCCTATCACTGCTGCGGGAAATTAGGGTTTCGGAGAAAGTTGGAATTTTTGGAATCCAAGACCACAACTAGATACTCCTCAAGAAAATCGAAGTTTAGAGACCAAGATCGAACTTTTTGGTTGGGCAGAAGGTCTGGCTACATCAAACCCTAAATCGGGATTTTGATCGGAAAGGTGGAAAATTAGGGTTTCTGCAAAAGTTGAAATTTTTGGAATTTGTGACCATGGCTGGATGCTCCTCAGAAAAATCAAAGTTTAGAGCAAAATATCGAACTTTTTGGTTGGGTAGAACCCAGGGAATTATCAAACCCTAGTTCGGGACCCTGTCTAGAAGATTTGGAAGTTTCAAGGCAATTTTTGAGGGGTCAAATTTTGCAGATTTCAAAATTGAAGTATACTAGCTTGATCAACTTAGCAAGGTGCATCTTTCCATCCGTTCAGAAGTTTGGAATTCAAAGTTTGAATTTTTAGGGTTTCTCTTACAAACCCTAATCCAGCTCCAGATCCAGTTTTCAGCAAATCAAGTGGTAAGACCTAAATCTTTTATTTCCATTTGAGTTTCTCATTAAGATGTCTCACCACACCAAGCTTGAGGATAAGCTTGAAGGAGCTGACAACTTCCGAGCATGGAAGTATAGGATTGGGTTAATCCTAGAAGAGAATGAATTGGACACCTACATAAGTGAAGAGGTTCCAGTTCCAGAGGGAGATGAGGCTAAGGCCTTACACAAGAAGAACCTAGTCAAGGCTAAGAGAATCATTGTTGATTCTATCAAAGACCATCTCATACCTCATGTGTCTTCCCTAAAGACACCTAAGGAGATGTTTGACTCCTTGACCAAGTTGTTTGAAGGAAAGAACATAAGTCGGAAGATGACTCTGCGGAACCAATTGAAAGGAGTAAAGTTCCAGAATGGAGAGACCATCCAATCCTACTTTACTAAGGTCTCTCAAATCAAAGAACAACTTGAAGCAGTGGATGAAGTAGTGGAGAATGGAGAAATTGTGATGACCACTTTGAATGGCCCACCTAGGTCATGGGACTCCTTCATCCAAGGTATTTGTGCTAGGAAGAAATTAATCTCTTTCAGTAGACTATGGGAGGAATGTTCACAAGAAGAAGCTAGACTTGTGGCTCGAGAAGAAAAGATGGAAAGTGAAGACCAAGCCCTCACGGCACACACTAAGGGAAGTAAGTTCAAGAGGGAGAAATCTTATAGCAAGAAACACTCTCACTTCCATCAGAAGAAGAAATATCTCTCCCGTGTTCGATGCTTCACTTGTGATGAGAAAGGACATTATTCCTCAGAATGTCCCAAGAATAAACAAAGCTTCAACAACAACAAGAGATATCATGCTCATGCTGCTGAGGTTGATGAACCTCCTAGAAAGAAGGTTAGGGAAGAAAGTGAAGACTCATCAAGTGATGATGAATATGTCTTAATATCTGCTCTCACAGGTACTATTTCACATGGGTGTGATGATTGGCTTATTGATAGTGGGGCTTCCAAACATATGAAGGGATTTAAAGAATCCTTTATGGACCTATCTGAACATGAGTCACCCCATAAGGTGAAACTTGGGGATGACTATCAATATCCTATAAAAGGAAGTGGTGAAGCCTCCTACAAGTTAGACTCTAGGAAGTCTTTAAAGATGCAAGATGTTCTATATGTACCTGGACTCAAGAAGAATCTTCTCTCCATATCATCTTTGGATGCAAAAGGGATGAGAGTTGCATTTGTGGATGGTCAAGTACTCATGTGGCCAGAAGTTAAGACCATCGATGATGTAGTAGTGATTGGAGAGCAAGAGGGAGGATTGTACAAATTGAAGGGACAACCTGATCATGCCATGGTACATGAATCCATGGATCCAAGTGAACCTTGGCATAGAAGGCGTACACATGTGAACTACCAATTGCAAGCAAAGCAAGAGAAGATCTTCCTAAAATCCAGTCAAAACATGAAGGTATTTGCAAAGGATATGCAAAAGGAAAGAACACAAAGAAATACATTTCCAAGCAATGAAAGCAAGGCAAAAGGAATCTTGGAAATTATCCACTATGATGTCATCCAGTTCTCTAAGTGGGTATGTATATTATGTTTCTTTCATTGATGGTTTCTGTAGGAAGAATTGGATTCATTTCTTGAAGAACAAAGATGAAGTATTCAACAATTTCAAGGAATTCAAAGCCTTGATAAAAAGCCACATTGAAAAGAAGATCAAGACCTTTAGATCCGACAATGGCGGAGAATTCACTTCAGAAGACTTCAAGAAGCTATGCAGTGATTCAAGGACTAAGAGGGAGTTGACCACTTCTTTCAATCCACAACAGAATGGAGTTACAAAAAGGGAGAACCTCTCATCCACTTTCAGCATTGGTTAAGGTGCACACTGTCAGAGACTCCATGGTTCCTGCAAGGAAGCAAAGATTGAGAGGGAGTCCACCCAACAAACAAACAAAGATAAGTATTTGAATTTGTCATTTCTTGTATATCTGATCGTTTAAATAATATTGTTCAATGAGGTATATACTTATGTTCCTAGACTTAGGTTGTGTATTATGCATATTAGAATAATTGCATTAGTGAACAGTATACTACTAATATGCATGTGATGGGTAAGTGGCCTATGGTACCGTACAACATTCCATTGCTACTTATCTAGAATGAAACCTCTTTGTTGGCATGTTGGGAGTAGTGCAAACTCTTAACAATGTTCTGGTAGAGATGGAAGGCATCTAGAAAGTTACAGGATATGGATAAATGTTGTATTAAAGCATTGGCTAAGATAATTGCATGACTGTATGACATATATTCTTATGTGTAAGATTTTGCTCTGAAAACTATGAGAAGTTTCTAATCATGCAATTGAATTTAACTTGTAGGAAAGATCGTGTATAATCACCTACAAAAGAAGGACTACAACATTTGTTCCAGCAACGAAGCTCAAGAAAACTATCTATTGAATATATTGAAGAATCTGAAGTTCCCAGGATCCGGGATGTATTAATGGAAGAATGCCATGATCAAGGAATACTAGTCGATCATGAAGAATGATGTTTGGGATGTGGTCCCAAGACCAGAAGGGAAGTCTGTGGTGACTTCCAAGTGGATTTATAAGATCAAGCATGTTGCAGATGGTAGCATAGAGAAATACAAGGCAAGGTTTGTAGCTCATGGCATCTCCAAAAAAGAAGGGATAGATTATGAAGAGACCTTTGCACATGTAGCCAGATACACTTCCATCAGAACAGTACTTGCTCTGGCTGCAGTGATGAAGTGGAAGATACACCAGATGGATGTCAAGATAGCTTTCTTGAATGGTGTAGTCAAAGAGGAAGTGTATGTGGAACAACCACTCAGTTTTGAGACACATGACAGGGATTCATATGTATGCAGATTGAAGAAAGCCTTGTATGGCTTGAAGCAAGCACCTAGGACATGGTACGGGAGGATAGAAAGATTTCTATCCAGTTTGGGCTTTACCAAGAGTAAAGCGGATTCCAACCTTTACTACAAGGTTGAGGAAGGTAATCCAGTGATACTCCTATTGTATGTGGATGACCTGTTTGTGACAGGTGATGATAGATTGATTGCCGACATGAAGAGGAAGCTTGCTGCCGATTTCGAGATGAAGGACTTGGGTATGATGCATTACTTTCTAGGTATGGAGGTGTGGCAGAGTGCAGATGGAATCTTCCTTGGACAAGGGAAGTATGTAGTATAGATCCTGAAGCGATTCGGGATGATGGACAACAAGGCCATGGCCAAACCTATGGCATTGAACCTGAAGCTATTGTGTGATGCTTCATCAGATTTGGTTGATGTCACGGTGTATCGTCAGATGATTGGGTCCTTGATGTACCTGACGAAGACGAGACCAGATATTTGCTTTGCGGTGAACACCTTGAGCTAGTTTCTGACAGATCCTAGACATGTTCGCCTGATTGTTGTAACACATATTCTGAGGTACCTGAAGGGTACGATTGATTATGGGCTCAAGTATGATGCGAATCAAAAGTTTAACCTGGAGGGTTATGTTGATTCAGATTGGGCAGGCAGTGCTACGGATAGGAAGAGCACTTCGGGGTGTTGCTTCAGTATGGGATCAGGTGTGATCTCTTGGTTTAGCAGGAAGCAGTCCTGCGTAGCACTGAGTATAGCCAAAGCAGAGTATGTCACAGCTTGTTCGGCTAGTTGTGAGGCAGTATGGCTGAGGATGCTACTATTTGAGTTATTTGATCTCTCGTTGGATGCTACCTATATCTTCTGTGACAACCAGAGTTGTGTGAAGTTGTCTAAGAACCCGGTGTTCCATGATAGGTCGAAGCACATCGAGATCAAATATCACTATATCAGGGATATGGTGCAAAGAGGAGCAGTGAAGCTCCTGTATGTTGCAACGGATGAGCAGATTGCAGATGTGTTGACCAAACCACTAGCCAGAGTGAAGTTTGAGTACTTCAGAGAGAGGCTTGGTGTTCTTCAGATAGAAGATACTTCGAGGAAGAAGTGATGGAACACATCTGCATGAGCCATTCCAAGCATGTTGGTAGGAGGATCCTTCCCATGGATGTGGATGTAAGCGTTGTGTGATGAGCATCAGGACGATGCTCCAGTTTCTGCTATGATGAGGATCAGGATGATCGTGTGATGATGATATGCATCAGGATGATGTTGTGTATATGATCAGGGTGATCATGTGATGATAATGTGCATCAGGATGATGTACTATATGATTATGATCAGTATGATCATGAGTATCAGGATGATACTCCGCAGACAGGTTGCTGCAGGTAGCATAGAAAAGATCCTAGGAGATCTGATAGTCTGTGCTTGGATGCTCTTTCGAGGTTTTGCTACAGGTTGGTCGTGGACAGGTTGTGCAGGTAGCATAGAAAAGATCTTGGGAGATCCGATAGTCTGTGCTCGGATGCCCTTTCGAGGTTTTGCTACAGGTAGCGTAGAAAAGATCCTGGGAGATCCTATAGTTTGTGCTAGGATGCTCTTTCGAGGTTTTGCTACTAGAGGCATGTAATCAGTCCTGGAGATCCGATAGGTTGAGCTATGTGCTCATAAAAGTCCTGGGATGCTCTTTAGAGTTCTTGCAGGTTGCAAGACACTCTTTTAAGGTTTTTCCTAACCACATAGAAAAGATCCTGGGAGATCTTATAGTATGTGCTAGGATGCTCTTTCGAGGTTTTGTGGTGGTGTTCACATAGAAAAGATCCTAGGAGATCCTATAGTCTGTGATAGGATGCTCTTTCAAGGTTTTGTGATGGTCACATGTAAAATATCCTTTTAGATCTGATAGTTTGTGCTTGGATGCTCTTTCAAGGTTTTGTTGACGCACGTAATCAGTCCCGAGGATTCCATAGTATGGCCAAAGATGATGAAGACCTACAAGAGGCTAGGCCTACAACTAGCATGAAAAAGGGCTGGCTCTGTAGAACTTCCTATGACGAGAATAATTATGAGATAGCCCAGTGATCGAGATGTCAATGTATAGCAGCAGTGGCGATGATGCTCCGTGATCTAGTGATGATGATCTAGCTCCAGAATTGAAGACTTGTGCCAATATGTATTGATGACCCGTGTCTAGAGAATACCTTCCTAGTTAAGAGGGAGTGTTGATGTATTACACTTGTACCTTATTATATTCATGATGGAGATGTATTATTCCTCCAATCAGAAGTGTCGTCATTTGTATTTGTAAGTGTCGCAAGTGTTGCAAGTGTCGCAACTTATATTTGATGGATTAATAGACCACCAGTGTGGGGTTGGCCCTAGTTGAGTCATGTGGATGAGTTGTTAGGCTTCCTTAGGAAGTCGGACCTGTTAGGTTATTGGCAAGTCAAGTCAGTGTATAAATAGAGAGTGTGTGTCTCTCATTCTATTCAATTTACTCACTCATCCAACTCGCATTAGTTGAGAGAGGAGTGCGCACTAGTGGAGGAGGAGTAGCTGTTGGAGACATCTATCTTTTGGGTTTGATCATTGTGATCTTGTATTGTGGCTTATTCTATCTCTGAGGAAGTTGTGGGGTTGTTCACCTTCTTGGTTTTCCCCGAGGAAACTATGTGTCTCTTGTGTTTATGATTGTTATGTTGTGCATTTTATTCTCTTAGTAGGATCTTAAGATAATGTTTGAATGAAATTATCAAAAAACTAACAAGTGAAGACTTATCCATAATCCTATGCTCTTATGAAATCATTTGATTTTGCATTTCTTGCAGCATTTGGTGCATGATAGACATATTGGTATTAGAATTGCATTGGTCCATGGGAAACCCCGTCCTTTGGATATACACTTCAAAATCGATGCATGTCTAGAGAGGGGAACTGAAATAATTAAAATTTCTCTCTTCTAATCAATGTCAATAAGGAGGAGGAATACAATCATAATGTTGTGTTATATTTTGAGCATTAATTCAACATACTCTAGGATCTTTACTGAGAGAATAACATGTACAGCATATCAATCATATCAAGCATGTATCAAGCATATCAAGCAATCACATAAGACAATGGACACACAGAGTTTCACTGGGGAAAACCATAAAGGTGAAAAAACCCACAACTTCCTCAGAGATAGAAAGAGTAATGATACAACTAAATACAAGAGATAGTCTTCTACTAGTAGCTACTCCTCCTCCTCAACTAGTGCACCACTTTTCGAGTGATGTAAGAGTGAGTAATGAGATGATCAAATAGAGATCTCTCGATCTCTATTTATACTTGTCTTGTCCTGCCCAATAAACTAACAGGGCCGACTTGTCTAACTCAGTCTAATAACCCATGGTTACATTAATCTGAGTCGACCCCACACTTGGTGGTCTAATAACCCATCACAGCAAGTTACGACACTTGCGACACTTGCCAATACAAATGACGACACTTCCGTATAGAGGAATAATACCAGCTCTATAGGAGTACAATATACATAGGTGAAATACATTCTGAAGTTACATATACATCAACACTCCCTCTTAACTAGGAAGGTATTTCTCGACACAGATCTTCTAGCACAACTCTTCTTCTCTGGATCATCGTCACTGGATCATCATCATCGAATCATCATCATCGAATCATCGTCATCGTAACTGCTGCTGCTATCTCAATCAATCTCTAATCTACTCGTCATAGGAAGTTCTACAGAGCCAGTCCTTTTTCATAATGGATGTAGGCCTGCCACCTGCAGGTCTTCATCATCTACAGAGCCAGCCCTTTTTCATGTTGGATGTACATCATCAACATCTCTGCGAGCAAGCCATCAAGTAGGTACACCTCAGGACTGATTACACTGCCTCTGCAAAACCTGCAAGATCTCCCAGGACTGATTACACTGCCTCTGCAAAACTTTCAAGATCTCCCAGGACTGATTACACTGCCTCTGCAAAACCTGCAAGAGCATCTCAGGACTGATTATATGCCTCTGTAAAACCTGTGTACCATACTGTCACATCATCATCTTCAGATCACCTCATCGTCCATGGAGAATAACCCAGATGCACATCACACAACACTTACACTCACCGCATGGGAAGACACACCTCAACCATCCGTGAAAGGGTCAGCCCTTATATCTACGCCATGGGAAGACACACCTCAACCATGCGAGAATGGCACCACACTTATATCCATAGCCATGGGAAGACACACCTCAACCATGCTAGGAATGGCACAGCACTTATATCGCGGCCATGGGAAGACACATCTCAACCATGCTACGAATGGCACAACACTTATATCGCAGCCATGGGAAGACACACCTCAACCATGCTCGAATGGCCCAGCCCTTACATCAACAACCATGGTAAGACAAACTTCAACCATGTCGGAATGGCTCCAACCCTTACATCAACGACCGTGGTAAGACAAACTTCAACCATGTCGGAATGGCTCATGTGCATATGTGTCTCCGGACTCATCACTTCCCTTTGGAAGGAATCTCGATCTGAAGTACACCAAGTCTCCCTCTGAAGTATTCAAACTTCACTCTGGCCAGTGGCTTGGTCAACACATCGGCTATCTACTCGTTTGTCTCAACATACAGGAGCTTCACTACTCCTCTCTGCACCATATCCCTGATATAGTGATACTTGAGCTCAATGTGCTTCGACTTGTCATGGAACACTGGGTTCTCCGACAACTTCACACAACTCTGGTTGTCACAATATATACAAGTAGCACATAACTGGAGATCAAACAGATCAGACAGTAGCTTCCTGAGCCATACTGCCTCACAACTAGCCGAACAAGCTGCTACATACTCAACTTCTGCTGTACTCAATGCCACACAGGACTGCTTCATGCTAAACCAAGAGATCATACCGGATCCCATACTGAAGCAGCACCCCAAAGTGCTCTTCCGATCAATGGCACTACCTGCCCAATCCGAATCAACATAACCCTCCAGGTTAAACTTTTGAATCGCCTCATACTTGAGCCCATAGTCAACTGTACCCTTCAGGTACCTCAGAATATGCTTTGCAGCTATCAGGTGAACATATCTCGGATCTCTCAAGTACTGGCTCAAGGTATTCACCGCAAAGCAGATGTCTGGTCTCATATTCGTCAGGTACATCAAGGACCCAATCATCTGACGATACATCGTAGCATCAACTGGCTCAGATGAAGCATCACACAGAAGCTTTAGGTTCGATGCCATAGGTGTGGCCATGGCCTTACAGTCCATCATCTCGAACCTCTTCAGGATCTCTACTGCATACTTCCCTTGTCCAAGGAAGATTCCATCTGCACTTTGCCACACCTCCATACCAAGAAAGTAGTGCATCATACCCAAGTCCTTCATCTCGAACTCGGCAGCAAGCTTCCTCTTCGTGTCAGCAATTAATCTATCCTCACCTGTTACAAACAGGTCATCCACATACAATAGTAGTATCACTATATTTCCTTCCTCAACCTTGTAGTAAAGGTTGGAATCCACTTTACTCTTGGTAAAGCCCAAACTAGATAAGAAGCCATCTATCCTGCCATACCAGGTCCTGGGTGCCTGTTTCAAACCATATAGGGCTTTCTTCAGTTTGCACACATGTGACTCTCGGTCATGTGTCTCAAACCTGAGTGGCTGCTCCACATACACTTCCTCTTCAACTACGCCATTCAAGAAAGTTGTCTTGACATCCATCTGGTGTACCTTCCATTTCATCACTACAGCCAGAGCAAGTACTGATCTAATGGAAGTGTATCTGGCCACAGGAGCAAAGGTCTCTTCATAATCAATCCCTTCTTTCCGGGAGAAGCCACGAGCTACAAACCTTGCCTTATATTTCTCTATGCTGCCATCTGCAACATGCTTGATCTTATATATCCACTTGGAAGTCACCACAGACTTCCCATCTGGTCTTGGGAACACATCCCAAACATCATTCTTCATGATCAACTGGTATTCCTCGATCATGGCATTCTTCCATTACTGTATCCCGAATCCTGGGAACTTTAGATTCTTCAATAGACAGCTTGTTGTTGGAACAAATGTTGTAGTCCTTCTTTTGTAGGTGATGGTATACGGTCTTTCCTACAAGACAAGTTCAATTGCATTATTAGAAGCATCTTATATATTTCAGAACAAATTCTTACTTATAAAGACATATGTCATACAGTCATGCAATTATCTTTAGCCAATGCTTCAATACAACATTTATCCATATTCTATAACTTTCTAGATGCCTTCCATCTCTACCAGAACATTGTTAAGAGTGTGCACAACTCCCAACATGTCAGCAAAGAGGTTTCATTCTAGATAAGTAGCAATGGAATGTTGTATAGTGCCATAGGCCACTTACCCATCACATGCATATTAGTAGTATATTGTTCATTAATGCAATTATTCTAATATGCATAATACACAACCTAAGTCTAGGAACATAAGTATATACATCATTGAACAACATTATTTAAACAATCAGAATATACAAGAAATGGCAATTCAAATACTTATCTTTGTTTGTTTGTTGGGTGGACTCCCTCTGAATCTTTGCTTCCTTGCAAGAGCTGCTGGAGTCCAACTTTGAAGTATCTTCTTCTACTCCTTTCTGTTGTGGATTGTAAGGAGTAGTCAACTCCCTCTTAATCCCTGAATCACTGCATAGCTTCTTGAAGTCACCTGAAGTGAATTCTCCGCCATTGTCGGATCTGAAGATCCACTCATAGAACTGGATGACATCGGACCGCATACATCAGAGTGGATGATTTCCAAGATTCTTTTTGCCTTGCTTTCACTGCTTGGAAATGTCTTCTTTGTGTTCTTTCCATTTGCACAACCTTTGCAAATGCCTTCATGCTTTGACTGGATTTTAGGAAGACCTTCCACTGCTTTGCTTGCAATTGGTAATGCTCTATAGTGCATGTGTGCAAGCCTTCTATGCCAAAGTTCACTTGGCTCTACTGAATCATGGACCATGGCTTGTTTTGGTTGGCCCTTCAATTTGTATAATCCTCCCTCTTGCTCTCCAATTACCACTACATCATCAATAGTCTTACCCTTTGGCCACATTAGGACTTGGCCATCTACAAATGCAACCCTCATGCTTTTTGCATCCAATGCAGATATGGAGAGTAGATTCTTCTTGAGACCTGGAACATATAGTACATCTTTCATCTTCATAGACTTTCCAGAGTCTAGTTTATAGGAGGCTTCACCACTCCCTTTTATTGGATACTGGTAGTCATCGCCAAGTTTCACCTTGTGAGGTGATTCATGTTCAGATAGGCTCATAAAGGATTCCTTGAATCCTGTCATGTGTTTAGAAGCCCCACTATCTATAAGCCAATCATTACTTCCATGAGTAATGCTTCTAGTGAGAGCAGAAATCAAAACATATTCTTCATCACTTGAAGAACCTTCACTATCTTCTCTAGCCCTCTTCCTGGGAGGTTCATCATCCTCTACAGCATGAGCATGATGTCTTCTTTTGATGTTCTTCTTTTTGTTCCTGGGACAATTTCTTGAAATGTGTCCCTTTCATCACAAGTATAGCATCGAATATGAGAGAGATCTTTCATAGATCTTCCAAAGCTTTCCTTCTGTCTTTGGTGATAATGTTTACCTTTCCTGTGATGAGAGTGCTCCCTTTTGATATTATCTTTCCTGGTGTTTGCCGTGAGAGCTTGATCTTCATTCCCCATTTTCTCTTCTCGAGCTATAATCCGAGCTTCTTCTTGTGAGCATTCTTCCCATAGCCTGCTGAAAGTGATAAGTTTCCTTCTAACACAAATTCCTTGGATGAAGGAATCCCATGACCTAGGAAGGCCATTAAGAGTGGTCATTACCACTTCTCCATTTTCTATATCTTCTCCCACAGCTTCAAGTTGTTCTTTTATCTGGGAGACCCTTGAGAAATAAGACTACATGGTTTCTGCATTCTGGATCTTGATATTCTTTAGTTGATTCCTCAATGTCATCTTTCGATTTATGTTCTTCCCTTCAAATAGCTTGGTCAGGGAATCAAACATCTCCTTTGGTGTCTTTAGAGATGACACATGTGGTATGAGATGGCCTTTCATAGAATCAGCAATGATCCTTTTAGCCTTGACCAAATTTCTTTTGTGTAAGGCTTTAGCCTCTTCTTCCTCTGGGATAGGGACCTCTTCACTTATGTAAGTGTCCAACTCATTTTCTTCCAGGATTAACTCAATCCTATACTTACATGCTCAGAAGTTATCAGCCCCTTCAAGCGTGTCCTCAAGCTTGGTGTGGTGAGACATCTTTAAAGAGTACTTCAATGGAAATAGAAAATATTTAGGTCTTACCACTTGATTTGCTAGAAACTGGATTTGGTCCCAGATTAGGGTTTGTCAGAGAAACCCTAAAAATTCAAACTTTGAATTTCAAACTTCTGAAAGGATATAAAGATGCGCCTTGATGAGCTGATCAGCCTGGTATACTCAGAATTTGAAAACTATAAAGTTTCACCCTTCAGAAATACTTTTCAATCTCTCGGATTCACTAGGGAGGACCCTGAATTAGGGTTTGAGTTTCCCGAAGCTTCACCCAACCAAAAATCTTGATCTAAAGCTCTAAACTTCGATTTTTCCAAAGAGCTTCCAGCTATGTCTTCAGATTTCATAAATTCCTATTTTTGTGGAAACCCTAATTTTTAGGGCCAAAACTGAAAGTGCTCATAATTGAATTCTGATTGGACGGAAAGATTCTCCTTGATGAGTAGAGTCAATATACCTTACTGCTTTTCCAAAATCTGTGGAGAGAAACCCAATAAACAAGAAACCCTAGTTTCTGCCACTGCACAATGTCTTCTTCTCAGGGAAGCTCTGATACCATGTTAGATTTTGAGCATTAATTCAACATACTCTAGGATCTTTACTGAGAGAATAACATGTACAGCATATCAATCATATCAAGCATGTATCAAGCATATCAAGCAATCACATAAGACAATGGACACACAGAGTTTCACTGGGGAAAACCATAAAGGTGAAAAACCCCACAACTTCCTCAAAGATAGAAAGAGCAATGATACAACCAAATACAAGAGATAGTCTTCTACTAGCAGCTACTCCTCCTCCTCAACTAGTGCGCCACTTTCCGAGTGATGTAAGAGTGAGTAATGAGATGATCAAATAGAGATCTCCCAATCTCTATTTATACTTATCCTGTCCTGCCCAATATACTAACAGGGTCGACTTGTCTAACTCAGTCTAATAACCCATGGTTACATTAATCCGGGCCGACCCCACACTTGGTAGTCTAATAACCCATCACAGCAAGTTACGACACTTGCGACATTTGTCAATACAAATGACGACACTTCCATATAGAGGAATAATACCATCTCTATAGGAGTACAATATACATAGGTGAAATACATTCCGAAGTTACATATACATCAACATGCTGGACAAGGGAATCTTGTTGGGAAGGTGAGATAACTTCAAGAATCTTATTATACAACTTTGTAAACTTGAGGTTGAAATATTTGATGGATTCATTCACTTTAAAATATATGCGGTTAAAATTCCTCACATATTTGTCTAGGTTCTCGACACTCCCAAAAGTGGAAATAAACCAATAGATAAGCTCATCCTAGGTAGTAAAGTCGATCTTTTCAGAAAACAAAAAAATTTGTAGCATCCCTCCCTTCTAATGATTTGACAAAAAGGTGTATGTAGATGTCATTGTCATGAGCACATATACTTTCACAAGCATCGAAAAAGGCGACAAGATGTTGACTAACAAATGTTGTGACATTTCCATAAAATTTGGGAAGATGGCCTTTGAATTTCAGAAGCGAGTCAGTGGTCGGGGCAAAGGTAGGCACCAATATGTAGGATCGATATCAATTTCATATTGAAAAATGACAACTTTCTTCATGACTTTATGAGGATTAATGAGGCTAATGATGGGATTATGATGACTAAACTTACCCCTTGTTGCCCCCTAGATCCGCACATTAACATGAGAAAAATATCAACCCACTGAGATTGAACTTGGGGGTAAGTCAACGAGTCAGGTGCCCACTATCACCACAACACTCAACTCCTTTTGTTTGAGCCAACTCTTAAACAAAAGCCAAGGGAGGTACACCCTATGAAATCTAGAATGATCGCCTTGGAAAAGGTGACTTAGGAGTTAATAAATTACACTAGGAAAGCAATCTAACAAAGATAACTTAACAAGTGATTCAAAGCTTTTTGCATAAATGAAATTACAAACCAATGCTTTAAAAAGGATACAAATATAGAGTCACAAAAATCTTGCAAACTACGCTAAAAGACTACTTTATCAACACAAAATAAATGTTATCTAACTTACTAGAAAGCAGAAGCAAAGCCAAATTGTGAACTCGTTAAGGCCAGGATTGACTTTGCTTATTAAATAGAGGTGCGTTGAATTCTGAACTTGATTGGTGCAAGGATCGAGTATTTGTTACAAGTTGAATTTGTTAAGGGAAAGGGATTTTCCAATATACCTAAGGTACAAGGAAACAAGTCCAAATTTTCAAGTGTGATTCCACACAAGAAGGGGACTAGATCAAAGTCGCAAGGGTATGTACAACATTAAAACCAATCGAGGGTGTAGCTTGACGGGTCCCCATGGTCACTACCTAGTTGATTCTCTTTCACTGTAAAATTTTCCCACAACTGACAAATCTATGGAATATAGATGCAAGAGTTTCATCTTTTAGGGAGGTTAATTTTAATTAATTGTGGAATTAATTAGAATGTTTTAGGCTTGCTTTTAGTTGGAATTAAGTGAGTGATTTACAATGTGCATGAATGATTAAACATTACAACTTAGTATGCATCCAATTTCTTTCCAACTGAAATCAATTGTTGTCTAATTACTACTTAAAGAAAATTAGAAAAAACTATTCTAAGCTAAGTAAACGGGAAAAGCAAAAATCATGCATGGAAATGACACAGAGAGGGGGGTGGGGGGGATTTGACACCACCACCCCGCCTTATGTGTTACAGTGGGATATGAAACCCTTAGGAGTACCTATTTTTGGTCCATGTGGCCAATAATCAAGCTTACAAAATTATAATGTGGAAGTAAAGAAAGGAGTGAGGTAAAATATTTATTTAGTTGGCACCCTAGGGGATTAGATGGTGGCCACTCTTGACTACCTATTGGAATGATTTATTGATTTTCACAACCTGCTAATTAGAGGTACCAAACAAGAAAGAAATGTGCTCTTAACTAAGCTCTTTTATCCCTCTAGAAAGGGGGTTTGTCCTGCACAAGAATGTTAGACTACAAACTAGTAAATAGAAATATTAGGACCACAAATCTAATGGGATGTAAGGGTATGTATCATGATATTTTCTCACTATGAAACTTGGGGGAAGTGAGATAAAATATGATACAACCACAAAATTTATAATTATTTAAACTAAAATTACAAAGGTATACAAGTGCTAAATTGCATTATCTTTAGAGAAAAAGAGAGTAAAGATCAAGAATAGGTAGCCTCGAGTTCTCCTGAAAAATGGCCATCCCTTTGGAGATGCTAAAAACCTGCAAAAGGAAATGTTAGGATAGTAATCTATGTTACTCAAATGCCACAAATAAATCATTGTCTAACAAAATCAAAGTACTAGTGCTAAATGCTAGCAATGTGTCTAGTTTGTTCTACACTTAGAATAGTATTTTGAAAATATCTACTTAAAAAATATGAATTTTATGAGGAAAGTAGAGTCTAAGGGAAGTGACAATTTGAAATTTAAGTTTTGAGAGATTTCAAATTGAGAGGGATATTGGAATACTTCAGAGATGATTGTGGAGATCCTGTGTAGAATGTTGAGGGATTATCCTTCGAAAGGCACCAAGCATGAGGAGGTTGCTCTAGGACAACACCCCTCTTCTTGATGAACGGAGACATGCAGAAGCAATTTAGATACACAAAAGAGGATAATTATTCCTCCTTTTTGCTTCTGATTGTAGCCTACATGAGAGATGTTAACAAAATCAAATATACAATTGATAAAATGCTTACCTTAACTACCTCTCCTACAACCTACAATAGAACCTAGCAATAATACTATGTCTATCCTACTGGGAAATAATACTCTTTCAAAGGCCAATGGAAAAAAAACAAATCATTTACATGAATTGCATCAAGTTTACCTTACATGAAGAAGTAGACCATTTGATTCCACACAAACAAGGCACCACACCCTTCTAACCTCCAAAGTCTATTCCAAATCTCAAAAGTACAAGGCTTTGGCACAACACCAATGAGAACTAACTTCAAAATGAGAGGAGAGGTCTCCTTAAATAGAACAAGGAGGCTATAATTCCCCCCCTTTATCTCATTCATGATTTGATGAGAGAGTGACATGTGGAAGGATTCACCAAAACCATAATTATGTCTTCAAAACCCTAATGTGCCATGTGGAGGAGAGTTGGAGCTAATTGAATGAGTTAATTGGGCTTGAAAAGCCTCCAATGCGCCACCTTTAGGAGAACTAGAGAAATTTGAGGATTTAATTGAATTTAACTAGCCTTCCAAGCCTCCAATGCACCACATATCCATGAGAACTAGAGAAAAATTAAGAGTGAACTAGGCCTCCAATGCGCCACCTTTGGGATGAGATCGAGGAGATCCATCCAAATCCACACACATGCATGCACATGATGAGAAATGCACCACCATTCCATGAGAACTTGAGCAAATCTAAAATTTAACTCACTTTACTAGGCATCCAATGCTTTAATGCGCCACCTCTAGGAGAATTGGAGTATTTTGTGAGTCAACTGAGCCTAACTAGGCATCCAATGCACCACCTCTTAGAGAGGGATCATATTCAATCTATTATATATTCTCATGTCTTGAGTTAACTCCATAATTAGGGGGGTTTCCCTCTTTTGGTGGAGATTGATTTGTCAACCTTGAGAGCCAATGCCACCACTGATAGATGACTCGTGAGAGGGGCACCACCTTTGGGAGGGTATCCCAATGTTTCTATGATGGGAATAGGGAACCCCCTTGTTCTCCTTTATGAGGTAGGACCATGCATGTACCCCTACTTGAGGGGGGGAGGTTCAAGGAATATTCCCTTTTTAATTACTTCCCTCCTAAACCCCTTTTACAAAGTTAACTATCAATTTGCTTCTCAAAGGGATCAAAAGGCCATGAAAGAGTCCAGGACATTGGTGACTAAATAATTTTGACATCAAACCATAAGGACTTAAACACCATCATGAGGTACCTATGTAATAACACACTTTGAGTTTGGAGTTGTGAGTGAAAAAAACGATTTTGGACTATGATCACTAGGATCTAAGTTCAACTATGTAAAAAACACAGTCCAAAGGTGTCATAACATGAGTGACTCACTCAAGATAGCCCTTTTACACAAGTAATGTATGTCAAAATTTTACAAACGACCTCTCTTTAACCATGACAAAGGAGGTTCAAAGTACATGCAACTAAGCATAAGACTGCTTGATTGGATGGGGGGACTGGAAGGTCCCTGGATGGCTAATGATATCTTTTGTTAGGTGAACACCTTGTGCATACTGGGTGGTAACACCTCCTAATATCAAGGAACCAAAAAGAGGCATGGATAAAGAAGGAGGAGATGAACAAAGATCAAAGACTCAAACATTATATTCATGACTAACAAAGCTCCACAAATCAATTGTGATTGGATAATAACAACAAAAGGATTCGACGGAATTCCAAGGGATTGGATTAGGAATATTCAAAAGATACACAAGAATGTATTCCCCAGTATGGTCGTCATTTATGTTGATGCTCAAAACGAAACGGTATGAGCAACAACATTAGAAGCACCCTTGGAGGACTGGTCAAGGGTAAAAAAGGGGATGGAAGCCCGAGTTGCATTTAGAGCCCTCATATAGATAGGATTCACAAGGTTAATCAATGACATTAACTGTGACATTAAGTGCAATAATGAATTAAAGCGTGATAAGATATGCGTGATAAATCTGCAAATCATTTGAAAACAAAAGTGTTAGTCCATTAATAAAACTAAATGTAGCCTATCTAAGCATGCATGCATTTATCATGAAGACTTAATTAATTAACTAATTAAAGATGAAAATAAATAAATGCAAAATACTTACAAAAGGAGTATGTGTTATGCAATTAATTTTATAAAAGAAGCTTTAGTTGTTAGATCGTAAAATGATAAATAATTTGAAATTTCCCAACGCCTAAGTCAATTTAAAAAGTTGTTTCTAATGCGCAAAAGGAAATATGTGACTACATTCAATTTAAAATTTTCAAAGGTATATAAAACATTAGTTCCATTAACGAAATATTTTCAACTTAATAAAGTTGAAACTTTGCACATTGGTCGTATATTGAAAATTAATCCAATAATTTTAATTATCTGCATGAAATAAAAATTTAAGATAAACAACACATGAAAGCTACTTTAATATGAAAAATAGAGCGTTAGAAATTCTAATGACTAAAGATTTAAAAAAAAAAAAAAAAAAGTTTATACACAATTAGTAAAAATTGAAATAATATGTACAGGTTAGAAAATAAAAAATAAAAACATATAATATTTACAAATCACTTTATTTACATATAGTACAATGTCTAAAAAGCAAAAAAGTATAAAATTGACAACAAAGTTGAGTGAAAAATAATAGAGGAAAGATGCAAATCTGCCCAAATAATATTTTTATTAATGGAATGAAATTTGATAGCCATTTAGTACAATATCCCACAACTTGTTCAAGCCCTCAGAACATGAGGTTTGCAATACCCTACACAGCTTTCAACATTCTAGGTTCACTAAGGTGAAATTGAGACAACAAGAATACTCGCCGCTCAAATTGTGCTAACGGTAACCTATGTGCATGAAGACATCAATCATAAAAATATAAGCAGGAAAATACAAACGTGTGTAGGAAAACATAACATACCTCCGATGGAAGGACACTCTTCCTTCACCCTAATGGATGAACCTGAAACATAGTCTTACCTGCAATCACTGCTTGTTAAGATCATAGACAATTGAGTATGAAAGGGGAAAATGCAGCAATTGAACCTAGCAGTACCTGCCTCTTACCTCCAGTACGAGAGACTCATTTTGGCAGCTTCATTTTAGTTTTAAAGGCTATGTGCAGGGAAGGCGGAGTGTTTCATTGGCAATGGGGAGCTCAAAGGTTGTTGCATCGTTTGGCATTCTATTTTAGATATGCGTCCAAAAGAGGGTGAGCTGCAAGTAACCGATGCTCACCCTCTTATGTAGAAGATGATCATTTCCATCACATTTTGCCTCGATAATATACCGCTATGGTCTTAAAAAAGGCTCTCAATGAGTTATGACAATTTCAAATACAACCCCCTTTGAGTAGAATTGTTTTTGTTGTGGAAGTGATGTTATCAAATGAAAGATGTTGGAAAATGTTTTTAGTTGTTGACGAAGATATTCCTTACACTGATTACCCGAACCCTAGGTATGAAGTACTGTCATAAGAGCACAACCACATAGATAGACAGATTATAAATCCTCACCGAATCTTGTCAGTATCCCCAATGGACCCATGAGATGCATTTCTTTGTTCCGCTATGATGAATAGCAATCAACAAGAAGTGATATATTTTGCAAAAGGTTTTGGGACAGTTTTGACTATTCCCTCATCCAGGAAACCCTCATACGTAGCTCCATGATAGAGGTAAAGCATAATCCAAGAACATCAAATATGTCTGAGAAATAGGATTGTGATGGGCATTCTCTCCTTGTCGATGAAGCAAGGTGGGTTGACATGCAGTCGTGTTAACAAAAGGTGGGAAGGAGCGATGATAATGGGAGGCCACCCACCAAGTCCTTATGTTTCTCAACTCCCATGGAAACTTGGATGTGGCATATTCAGATGATAAAAACCATACTTCGGTCTTTTTTGTCTAGCATATACCCGTCGGATTACTGCATGTGCAGTGAATTGGAACTCACCCTCCCCTCCACATGTTGGCTCGTTTCTTTTTTTTTCGATTTTTAAAACACCAACGCCTATGTGCAATGTATCCTAGTTTTTTTATTTTAGGGATGCTCGTCTACGACGCAAGAGTGCAATACATTTTTTCCATGGCAATTCATGCGAGAAATATCAGTGTGGAGATTTGTTTCCTCTCTTTTCCAATGCACATGCCATGTCATCTAGTGCCTGTGTGATTGGCATTCATTCCTTTGCCTGTATCGATTATTTACTGTGGTTGTTAATGCCTAAATTTCACACACATGCGACATTTCGACGATTTTTCCAGTAAGGTGTCATCAACACAAAGAATGCAATTCACCAAAAGCATCCTTAACAAATCCAAAAGACAGCATGAGTTCAAAAGTGCCAAAAAATAGTCAAAAGAAGGGGTAGCGCGGGTAAAGCACTGTTAACCCGCTCTATAGCGCAACTTACCTTAACAATGACCGCGCTACACCCGCGCGACTATTCATTCGATGGTCGCGTTACTGTTAAAACGGTGGGACCACCTACTTCCCACAACGCATTGAAGGCTCAATCATCTCCAAGGATCTGAATTTGACTCCTCACACACTTGGTGGCATTAACTATCCCCCCTAGAGTACCTTAGAACTAGGTCATGGAGAATATGAGTTCACATTTGGATCTAGTTGTTTGTTGGCCACCTCTTGGCCTATAAAAGGAATCCATTAGAATGCATTTTGTAGAGAGAAATCAAGAGCAAGGTTATGTTGTTGGATTTGAATTGGAGCTTCCTCATAGCCCACCACTTCCTATCATTGTGAGCATTCCCAAGCTCCCTTGTCACCTTCCTTCAAGGGGCAAGTTTTTCTCTCCATGGTTTCGCCATTGGATTAGCATTTAGTTTGTACAAAAAATGCCTCAATAAGGGAGATTGTTGGATTCCCTTGAATACCACACCTCCTAGGTGTTGTACAGCTTGACCATTGGGAAATACATAATCAGTTTGGCATATATTGGATTGTTATTGGAGTTTGCATTCTCCCCCCATCTCTTTTATTTTGCATTTTTCCATATTTATTTGTTTTTATGTGAATTAAACTAACAATTTATTGCAATATCACTCAGAGGATACCAACCAACCACCCATAGGGCCTCCAAGGACTGAGGACTTGCTGCAACCTAAAAGGCCTAGCCCCTTACTAAGTGGAAGAGTGCACTTGTGCAATTTTTTCCACAACGAGTCTAATGGAGACCATACATATTTTTGTTCATTTCTTATTTAACTAGGTTGTTTTATTCTAAGCAATTAATTATGGGCATTTGTCACTTGCAAGAGATCATGTATTCCACCTCTTGCTCTAGAATTTGGCTCTGAGTCGACCTCAATTATTTTTACACATGAGCACAGATCCCAACCTCTCGGTTGTTGAATATTGTAACTTCTAAGAATATTATATTTGTATATTATTTATTCCGGAGATGTTCCATCCCTCCGAGGTGATTCTATTATGTATCTGGAGATGTTTATCCCTCCGAGAAGTTGTGGTAACTAGGGTTATTAGACCCACCATGTGGGGGTCGGCCCTGAGGTTATGTTTTAGGGGTTATTAGACTTCTCCAGGAGAGGTCGGCCCCATTAGGTATTTTTGGTGGTCGGGAGTTAGTATAAATAGAGGAGGTGAACTCCTCATTAGACACTCTCACTCACTTGTGAAAAGAGGCGCACTTGTCTGGGAGATTTGCTAAGGAGGAAAAGAAGGAGGGAGCACATATTGTATTTTGGTTTATCATCTTATTGAGGAAAGCTTTGCTGGGTTTTCTACCCCATGAGGGTTTCCCAGGGTATATTCTGTGTCTATCTTGTGATTATGCTTCTTTCAGTGATCTTGCTAGTCTATTTGGTTTAAAACTTAACATCGGTTGCTCTACCAGTGTGGAAACAACTTCGATAGTCATGCTACCAGCGCAGGTAATCAATTTACAACCCGCACGACTTCCCGTATGGTTGATCCAAGCAGCCTGCCGGTGTAATACCTACCCTACCATTGCACCTATTTTGAATTTACGCGCACTACACACATGACAAAATGTGGTTTGGTCGTGTTGTCGTTTTGTATTTTCTTTTTATTTGCGTAGTTTAGTCTGACAATCCAATTACTGCTTACTAATGAACTTAAATTAAGGTTAATTCGCATAATTATTTAGTTTTTTAGTAATTATTCCACCTAGACCGAGATTAGGAAGTAAAGAGTTCATCTCTCTTGAAACTTACATAGGTAACCAACCTTGAGGCTTTCAACGGGCCTCATTGTTGTCACTAATATTCAAGACCATTTATTGTTTATGCACAATCAACATGTTTCAAGTATCAATGCTAGTGTAGAATACACCTTTATGCTCTTCACCTCGCACTTCATGTGAGCTTGGTGAATAAAAAAGTTAGGGATTGTCAAATACATCTCTTACACTCCATAAGTGAAAATCAAACCCCTTAAATCAACTTTGTAATTGTCCAAATCAACTAAAATCCTCCACACGAGGTCACAAAACAATATTTTAGTTAGGTAGGATTGATTGGGCTAGGCATCCATTAATGCCCATCAATCTAGTTTCATTAGCGATATTTTGAAACATAGCATTGTTGTCTTATAGGGTACTTGCAAAATCCTTTTATAAGCAAGTGTTCAAAGAAAAACCTAATCAGAAGTGCATTGTGACCAAGGAGGTAAAATTCGAGGTATAGTTGCCTTGCTATCCCCTACAAGCCACTCAACTTGTTGTAGGGAGACAACACTATACCATGCAGGTCGAACCACTAATCCACACTTGACGCAAGGTATCTTAGCGGCCAAAATTAGGACATCGCCAAGGAGCAAGTGTGAGTGCAATTGATTCCTGAAGTTATCTATTGCCTTTGGTAGGTGTTTCCAAGTCATCTTGATTGGAACATTGGCCCCATTGCCTGTAGAACTAGCTCTTTGTTACCTCCACTAGTCAATTGGTGCGTGGATACCATTATCACCATCAATTGTGCTTTTGGGAGGCCCAATTACATTTGAGAAGAAGGACGTTAGGTCTTGTTAGTGAATTTACATTTATTTTCTTTTTAAATACAAGTTCATTAACTCGTAATTAAAAATAACCTACATGTGGGAACTCATACACTAAAACTGACTTGGCACATATCACTCACTTCTTGCACCATATTTGCATCTATTGTGGTTGGCATATTTTTGCACTTGTTCAATTGTGTTTAATTCCACTATCACTCTCATTTGACACAAAGCCTTCACCATTAAGGAACAAAACAACATCTTGAGACAATCTCGACAAATGCGAGTCCTATCCCCTCTCTCGAGGGGTGTTTTTACACCTTCTTCCCGTGGTTCACAAGGAAGGTACTCTAGCCCCGGTCGTTCCCAAGCCAAGCCTTTCTAGGTGCATTTTCTCCTCTCGAAGAAACTATTAATTACACCACTTCTTCCCCCATCGGAAGAGGTACTCTGTTGGATTCTCCCCTTGGAGATCCCTCGGCTCCCTTTGACCCATCCTCTCTTGTAGGAGGCCGATCATTATTTACAAAACCACTCGGGTCTCCCCCTCATGGAAACCACATCCCACACACAATGGCAAGACCAACACCCCCTACCCTTCCATTCATGGCTAATTTAAATCTCCCTAATTTGGCCAAACTGATCAATGATCCCATAGCTCATGCTCCCACATGGCCGGTTATGCCAAATAATCTTCCCTCTGATATCCCCAAATTCGAAGGAAAGCAAGGGGATGATCCCACCGACCATGTCATGTCTTTCCACTTATGGTGTTCTTCTAACATCATAGTGGATGATCCTGTGAGGCTTCGCCTCTTCCAACATACTCTCACTGGCACGACAACCAAATGGTATGTAAACCTAGCAAGAGCAACCCATGCCACATTCGCGACGTTGGCCACTGCATTACTCACTTACTTTCAGCTTCCGATTCGACATGATCTTGGATTTGAAATTCTCACAGCGTTTCGACAAAACACATCCACCCACATCGTAGACCACATCAATGAGTGGCATAGGTGTCGCACTTTGTGTAAAATCGAAATACAACCACCATTTTTGTTGGATTGGTTTATCAAATCACTCCAACTCGCCATAGCCAAATATGTCGCCACCCCCATGCCACAAAGCGAGGAGGAGGCTATTTTGAAATCCCAACATTTCGATCTCATATATGCACAATCTGGCTACCTTTACACTATCCTTCATGATGCTCCTCGACATTGGTCATTGGATCCTACACCTTCGGGCTTGTCACATTCAAGGGATGAGCTTATTGGGTCCATTTCCCATTTATGAAAGTCCCCCCCTACCACTTTGGCGTCATTTAACATGGCCCCGCAATACCCATCCATGCCAACTGCGTCAGTACCCCCCTACACCGGTACCAACCCCTCCAATTGGTCAGTTATAGTATAGACCGTATAGTCCTACTTACCCAGAGGTTATCCAAACAATGATGGTTCCTACACTGCCAATGGCGCAAGCCGTTCCTACGTCCACCTCTTATGGAACGCAAACCGCATTTATCCCACCCCCGGGGTATAACCCATATAATCTTTTCCCATGCCCAACTGGTCAATAACCTGCCCCCCACATGGGGGTAAACCTAGTTCAATCCTCTTACATTCAACAAGCTCAACAGCTTGAGCAATTTAACACCGCAAACCCCCAGAATCCACAGACTCGGGGGAAGAACAAAGGCAATAACAAACAAAATCAGCAGTCAGGGAAACGGGGCAATCCCCCTCCCCAGCAAAACCAAAATACGGGTAGCTAGAATAAAGGGACTAACAACCCCCCCAAACAAGGGAAGAGCCCCAACCTGAGGACCAATTATTGTCGCTCCATTTGCGACGATTATGGTCATTACACACATCATTGTCCTGTTATCCCTAACTTCCAACGGCTAGTAGAAGCCAAAAAGAAGAAGACGATGAATCCCCCACGGGCTTCAAACCCTCCCCAACCACAAACTGTTGTGTCACACAACCCTTTGCGAATCAAGGGGTAGTGATGCAGTAGCAAGACCCTCGCCCCCCCCCCCCCCCCCCCCGACGATGGCTCTTTTCAAAATATCTACACATTAGATATAAATCTTCAGAAATGAGCCAGGGGTTGTGATGGGCATTCCACCCCCCAAGTGGAAGATGTTCCTATCCCCTCGGGGGGGGCTCTAGAAATACCACGCCTGAATACTGAACAAATCCCATGGATTTTGAAAGTTCCACTTCGACATACCCCTAATAACCCTCACATGAAAACCACCCACAATTACAACATTGTAGATGAATTGGCTCAATCCCCTGCAGCCATGTCCACATTAGAATTACTACATTCATGCCCAACCCATCGAAAGTCACTACTCAATGCACTTGGTGCCTTGGATCCTTCCAACTCACACCTCATGACCTTTGATCTCAACAAAGGTGATCTGTGGCTACCGTCGTCAGTCGCATTTCAATTCTCAATCATCATGAAGAACATCATGATCCATCGTTGCATCATCGATGAAGGCGCATCCACTTGTGTTATGTCTACAGAAGTATGGAAACGTTTAGGTTCATCGGAGCTGGTCCCCTCATCAATTTCTCTTCGCGCATATGATGGGATACCATCCCAACTAAGAGGATTGTACCAGAATGTCCCCATCGAACTGGGAGGCAAGATGGTTATGATTGATATCGAAGTAGTCAATGCAGAACTAGACTACAACATCATCTTGGGGCGCATTTATATGTATGCCATGAAGGAGGTCGCCTCCTCAATCTTTTGTATCATGATGTTTCCCTTAAATGGGAAGGAAGTTATGCTCTTCCAACTTAATTGACTGTACTAGGCGATACTCAAATGTATGTTGACATTTCCCCCGTTATGTACAAGGACTCCAATTTGTTAGGAGTATATTCGGGACCACCAAATAAGATCCCTACATCGACCGATGGCCTAATGTGCGCAATTTTCACCGCTAAAAATGGATCTGCCTCCACCTCAACACCATCATCAGCACCATTTTTAAGCCATGGCATTGAACAAACGTTGAGCCCATCAGCCCCACCAATCTTCCAAATCCCATTCTTGTACCCTCACACAGGGGTACAAGGTACGTAAGTTATGGCTCAGTTAACTCTACCTGGGATCACTCTGGGTATCTTGGTATCATACCTTACACCACCTTACCCAGAAATGGCCTCCAAACCAATTTCTCACTATGATTTTTTCCCTGTCTCGGCTACCACACCTACAAGTCTCATAACACCTTCTGTTACACCAGTCCAACCTTTGACATCCACAACTAAACCACAACCAGTTGTCGCAAAGATGAAAAATGGGGGCACCAAACAATCGAAGTTGAAAGGTCCCCTATTACCTAACTCGACATCCAATTCATCGGATATCTCTAATCCTAAAGTAGGGGGCATCAACCAACAAGTGTTGAAAGATCTAGTTATGATCAATACTCCCACTCAAAGAGTTACACCACCGTGTTCTCTTTGCGGGAAACAAGGCCACAAAACCAACCTATGTCCTACTTTGTCGGAGCTAAGGAATTTGCTTAAAACTCCCATTAGCATAACACATGCTCCACTGATGGTAAAAGGGGGAACGTCTCCCTCGTCCACATCTAAGTCCAATGCACTGCATACAAATCATGCATGTGCCATATGTTCTTAGTATGGGCATTATACACACCATTGCCCCGACCTCCCTCTATATTGGGAGGCATTGGCTACCATTCGCCTCACCCAACCCTTAGAGGATACTTCACCCCCCTCATCACTAGAGGAGGCCCCTAACAACACGGTTACTACAGTGATCCCCACTAATCCATCCCCATGGTAGGTCGATTCCATACCCGACCAATAGTCATTGCAGCACCCACAAAGCCCGGCCATTGTCCTAAACCATACCAATTCCACAAGACCGTGTCGCTCATGAAACTTAATGTCTCACCATTCATTCAAATGTCCTCTTGTTGTTGCATTTCACACTTTGCGCGAAACCCAAATTCAATTAGTCGATAACCTCACCCCTTGTGGGACCACCCTCCCTACGGTAATCGAGGAGGATACTGAACCGATAGAGTACAATGCTATCAACACCACCTCGCATATATTAGGAACCTCGAGAGATCTTGATCCCCCATCACCTATTTTGTGTGAAGTGTCAGATCCCGTAATCTGTCCTCGAGAAGAGATCCTAGCACCCACCCCAGGCACTTATGCATATCTCGACATCCTGCATCTCGATTCGGTCCCTCTTCCGACCAAGAATGAAGACCCCTTTTCCTCTGACAAAGACATGCTTGAAGAATACGCCTTCACCATAGATGAATAAATAATCGAGGCCATGAACATCATTGAACCTCCATGGGACAATTTGGGACATGACAACTTTCCATCAAAGGTTCCCAGCGGCTAGTAGGCAGGAACCACACACACTACCCGTCGAACAACAATATATGATTGATTCAAAAGATTTTCTATCTCCTAGTCACATCAATTGGTTGAAAAATCCTATTCCTGCCGTGGATGTGTTCGAAGACGGCAATCTTACCAATATATCCCCCACCATCCAGGTTGGTATATTCGTAACACCAAGAGTCATCGAAAACATCTCCATTGGGGCTTCCTGCTCTCCATAGGAAATTACCGATTTTACCGCTATATTCAAAGATTTCTGTGACGTCTTTGCATGGTCCTATGAAGAAATGCCAGGTCTTGACCCCGCAATTGTCGAACATCATATTGACACTTGGCCTGACGCCATCCTCATCCGACAAAAACAGCACCCGGTCCACCCTTCTAAGGCCCTCGCAATCAAAGCCTAGATTGAGAACTCTTACAAGCCGGATTTATTTTTCCCATTGCTTACACATCATGGGTGACTAACCCTACCCCAGTTAACAAAAAGAAGGGAACCATTCATGTCTGCACCGATTCCTGGGACCTCAATTTAGCCTACCCTAAGGACAAATTTCCAACACCATCCATCGATCAAACCGTTGATTCATGTGCCAGTAGTGAAATGTTATCCTTTATGGATGGGTTTCCGGATATAACCAGATATGCATCCACCCACAAGATCAATACAAAACTGCATTTACCACACCATGGGGCACATTCGCATACAAAGTTATGCCCTTCGGTCTCAAGAACGTCGAGGCCACTTTCCAATGTGCCACGGCCTACGTGTTTAATGATTTGGTTCACATAATCCTTGCCTTTCTAGATGACCTTACCGCCAAGTCCAAAAAAGTGACGCAACCACCTTCAAGACCTTCGCACCATATTCACACAATGTCGCAAATAAATTATAAAATTGAACCCCCTTAAGTGTGTATTTTGTGTCCCTGTCAACCACCTCTTGCTATTCATTGTCTCCAAAGACGGTATCACCATCGACCCTTCAAAGGTCCAAGCCATCTTGGAGTTACCACCCCCGCGAACACGACACCAATTGCAGAGTGTCCAAGGCAAAGCCAACTTCATTCGTTGTTTTTTCCCCGACTATGCCACTCAATCCCATGGATTTTTACGACTCCTCGTAAATTATCTCCCATTCGAGTGGGATGACTATGCCCAAACCACCTTTGATGCCCTTAAACAAGCATTATCACCAACTCCCCACGTCTCTCCTCCAGACTTTGACAAATATTTCATCTTGTATATATCCGCGTTAGCTTCTGTTGTGGCTAGCGTGCTAGTCCAATCCACCTAGGAACACGAAGACCGTGTCATCTATTATGTCATCAAAACCCTTGTTGGACCAGCGCTCAACTATATTCATTATGAGAAGCTTGCACTCGTAGTCATCCTTTCCATCCAAAAGCTCCACCACTATATTTTGCTCCGCAAAACAACTATGGTTGATGACTCCAACCCTATGTAATACATACTTAACCGTAGACTTATCAATAATAAATTTGCTTGTTGGATCGTCATCTTACAAGAGTGTTGATGTAAATGTAACTTCGGAAGATATTCAATTGTATTTTATATTGATATTATTCTTGTATTTTATTTGTACCACCGAAATAGATGTTTTCCCTCTAGTCGGAGATGTCATTATTACATTTGTTCATGCAAATTCAATGAGGTAAAAACTCCATTGTAAGTCGGGACAATAGATCCCCTAGAGTCTCAAATGTAATAGGTTTATTGAGTCTTACTAGAGAAGTCAGCCTAGTAAGGTTTAGTTGAGGCCAACCTAGTTAGGTAAAAGTTCAAGTCAAAAGTAAAGTATAAATAGAGATCCTTGCTCTCTCATTTGGACACACTACTCACTCACACAAGTTCACATAGCAAGGGAGAGAGGACAAGTTCGTTGGTGGACAAAAGAGAGAAGCTGCAGAAGACATATTTTGGGTTTTCCACTTTTGGCTTGATATTGTATTAGTGACGAAACTATCTTTGAGGAAGTTGCGGGGTTTTCTCCTTTATGGTTTTGTCAAGGAAAACTATTGTGTCTATTGTGTTTTGTTGTGCTTGTTATTCTTTTAGTTAAATATCCTAGATAATATTGAATTAAAGTAGAAAAATTAACATGGTATCAGAGCTTGCCTGGAAAGAAGACATTGTGCAGCAACGGGAAACTAGGGTTTCCAAGTTTGAGGTTTTCTCTCCACAGATCATCAAGAAAAGGAGGCTAGGCTAACTCTCCCTAGAAGGGCGCATCTTTCTGTCGAAGCAGAATCAAATTCCAAGAATTTTCAGTTTTGACCCAGACACTAGTGTCGGGAGAAAACTAGGGCATCAAGCTTTTGGGGCTTCCCTCCATCAATTTGGAAAAGTGAGTACATTGGACAACTTGACTTGAGGAGGCGCATATTCCTGTCCAATCATAAGTTCAAGATTCCAAATTTGGACAATTAGGGTTTCTCTAACAAACCCTAGGCCAACTAGCTCCAGAACCAGGTTGGGCATCTCAAATTGGTAAGATCTAAATCTTTGCTATTTACATTTGAGGTACTCATTCAATATGTCTCACCACTCCAAGCTTGAGGATAAGCTTGAAGGAGCTAATAACTTCTGAGCATGGAAGTATAGGATTGCCCTTGTCCTTGAAGAAAATGATTTGGAAAAGTATGTGAATGAAAAGGTTCCAGCACTAGAGGGAGATGAGGCTAAAGCTATCAATAAGAAGAACTTGGTTAAAGCCAAGAGAATTATTGTTGACTCCATTAAGGATCATCTCATCCCACATGTGTCATCCTTGAAGACACCCAAGGAGATGTTCGATGCATTGACAAGACTATTCGAAGGGAAGAACATCAATCGAAAGATGACATTGAGGAACCAACTCAAGAACATAAAGATCCAGAACTTAGAGACCATGCAATCTTATTTCACAAGGGTCTCACAGATCAAGGAGAAACTTGAATCAGTTGAAGAGAAGGTAGAAGAAGGAGAGATTGTTATGACCACCTTGAATGGTATCCCAAGATCATAGGACTCATTCATTCAAGGGATATGTTCCAAGAAGAGGTTGATCACATTCAGCAAACCATGGGAAGAATGTACATAGGAAGAAGCTCGACTTGTGGCACGAGAAGAGAAGATGGGAGCAAATGATGACGAAGCTCTCACAATTCACTCTAGAAGAAACCACAACAAGAGGGAGCACCATCATCACAACAAGAGGGAGAACCGCCATCAAAGTAAGAGGGAGAACTACGATATACAAAGAAGACCCATAAGAGATCTATCCAACATTAGATGTTATGCATGTGATGAGAAGGGACACTACTCCAGAGATTGTCCAAAAAATAGAGGCTCCAACAATAAGACAACAAGAAGAGACATCATGCTCACACTGCAGAAGACGATGAACCTACAAGGAAAAGAACTAGAGAAGAAGAAAGAGATGATTCTTCAAGTGATGAAGAATATGTCATGATCTCAGCACTCACGGGCACAGTTACACATGGTAGCAATGATTGGCTTGTAGATAGTGGAGCTTCCAAGCACATGAAGGGATACAAAGAATCATTCGTCAATCTATCTGAGCATGAGTCACCTCATAAGGTGAAACTTGGGGATGATTACCAATACCCCATAAAAGGAAGTGGAGAAGCTTCCTACAAGCTAGACTCCGGAAAATCTCTGAAGATGAAAGATGTGTTATATGTTCCAAGACTAAAGAAGAACCTTCCCTCCATATCAGCACTAGATGCTAAAGGAATGTGGGTTGCATTTGTAGATGGCCAAGTCCTCATGTGGCCAAAGGGAAAGACAATAGATGATGCAACTATGATTGGAGAGAAAGAGGGAGGTTTTTACAAGTTGAAGGGCCAACCTGAACAAGCATTGGTTCATGACTCCATTGGAACCAACTGAACTATGGCATAGAAGGCTTGTGCATGTGCACTAGAGAGCACTACCTATTGCAAGCAAAGCAATTTTAGGACTTCCAGAAATCCGGGCTAAACATGAAGGCATTTGCAAGGCATGTGCGCAAGGAAATAATGCAAAGAAGGTGTTTCCCAGAAGTGAAAGCAAAGCAAAAGGAATATTGGAGATAATCCACTTTGATGTATGCAGTCCTATGTCATCCATCTCACTTAGCGGGTATGTTTATTATGTTTCCTTTATAGATGACTTTTCTCGAAAGACTTGGATTTACTTCTTGAAAAATAAAGATGAGGAATTCAAAGCCTTGGTCGAGAATCACACAGAAAAGAAGATAAAAACCCTTAGATCAGATAATGGCAGAGAATTCACCTCGAAAGAATTCAAGAATCTTTGCAGAGATTCCGGGATTAAGAGGGAGTTGAGCACTCCCTACAATCCTCAACAAAATGGCGTTGCAGAACGAAAGAACAGAACGATAATCGAAGCAACAAAAGCAATGCTACATGACCAAGATCTTACGATGCACTTATGGGAAGAATCTGCGAGGACAACGATGTATGTACAGAAACGTACTCCTCACCGAGTACTAGATAATAAGACTCCAAAAGAAGCTTTCTCCGACGAGAAACCAGAAGTCAGCCATCTCAGGATATTTGGCTGCCTAGTGTACATACACATTCTGAAGGAGAAGAGGACGAATTTAGATCCCTCAAGAAAGAAGGGAATATTCGTAGGATACAGAGAAACTTCAAAGACCTACTGAATACACTTCACAGGATTCAAGAAGATCGACATCAGCAGAGACGTGACATTCGATGAAGACTCAACATACAACAAATCAAGAAAACTACCTATTGAAGAGATTACAGAACCTAAAGTTCCTAGGATTAGAGACTCGGTGATGGAAGAAGCAGTTCCAGAAGATCATGAAGACCACAACATGGAATAACCACAAGAACCTGTAGATCCACCTCGTGAGAACAACTCCCACAAGAGGAGACCAACATGAGTACAAGAGGCAATACAAGATGCAGAGAAGTATGGCGCTCCAAATGGGATGCACAGAGAAAGCAAGAGACCTAGACCATACTCCAGCTATGTGGCCTTACTGTGTGACATAATTGATAAAGAACCTTCCAACTATGAGGAAGCAACAGAGAAGAAAGAATGGAAGGATGTTATGATCAAGTAGTATTGGTTGATTATGAAGAATGATGTCTGGGAGATAGTCCCGAGACTAGTAGGGAAATCTGTAGTGACTTTGAAGTGGATCTACAAGATCAAGCATGCTGCAGATGGCAGCATTAAGAAACACAAGGCAAGATTTGTGGCACATGGCTTCTCCCAGAAAGAAGGCATAGATTATGATGAGATGTTTGCACCTGTATCCAGATACACTTCCATCATATCTATACTTGCATTGGCTGCAATGATGAAATGGAAGGTACAGCAGATGGACGTCAAGACAACATTCTTGAATGGTTTAGTTGAAGAGGAAGTGTACGTGGAGCAGCCACTAGGATTTGAGACACATGATAGGCAAACTCATCTGTGTAAATTGAAGAAGGCCTTATACGGATTGAAGCAGGTACCCAGGATGTGGTACAACAGGATGGATAGTTTCCTGTTGAGCTTGTTATTTACTAAGAGTAAAGTGGATTCCAACCTTCACTTTAAGGTTGAAGCCGGAAGTGTAGTGATACTTATATTGTATATACATGACTTGTTTATGACAGGAGAGGATGAGCTCATTGCAGATGTGAAGAGGGGGCTTACCGCAGAGTTCGAGATGAAGGACCTATGTATGATGCATTATTTCTTAGGCATGGAGGTGTGGCAGAGTGCGAATGGAATCTTCCTTGGACAAGGGAAGTATGCAATGGATATTCTGAAGAGGTTCAGAATGATGGATTGCAACGCTATGGCCACACCCATGGCATCGAACTTGAAGCTACTGTGTGATGCTTCATCAGAGTCAGTTGATGCCACGATGTATCGTCAGATGGTTGGTTCATTTATGTACCTGACAAACACGAGACCAGACATATGCTTTGCTGTGAACACCCTGAGCCAGTTCCTGACGGATCCGAGACATGTTCACCTGATTGTTGCAAAGCATGTATTGAGGTACCTGAAGGGTACAATTTACTATGGGCTCAAGTATGATGCGAATCAGAAGATTAACCTGTAGGGTTATGTTGATTCGGATTGGGCAGGCAATGCCGCAGATAGTAAAATCACTTTGGGATGCTGCTTCAGTATGGGATCTAGTATGATCTCCTGGTTTAACAGGAAGCAGTCGTGCGTGGCACTAAGTACAGTCGAAGCAGAGTATGTTGCAACTTGTTTGGATAGTTGTTGATAACAGTGTTTAGTGTAGGGATATGACTACACTAATTTAACTATTTTTCTAAGAGTTGGTGAGTCTCTACGTCAGCATTATGAAAAGATTATCACAAGTTTCCAAAGATCTAGGTTCATTAATCAAAACTCATTAAGATCTAAAGACTATTAAGAATTAAATTCATGCATGATAAGCTAAATTCAAACTCATAGATGGTAGAAACTTGAATCTATTCATAGTAGAACAATGGAGAGATACATCCTTACCATGGCATTAGATATGCATCCTTCCTCCATTGACATGAGCTTCCCTTCTTTCACCCTTGCTTTTGAAGAATTTGAACTCTTTCTCCTCCTTCAAAATCTTTCCAGCATTCCTTTGCTCTTCCTTTGTGTGTCTTTACCATGCCCCAAAGCCTTTCTTATATAGCATTGGGAAGTGTGCCTTAGGTTTCTCTTTTGAGTGTGGGATAATCCATTTTTAGATTATTTTAACTTGAAAACCCACTTTTCATAGTTTTTAGGCTTTTTGCACCATTCAGAATGATTTCAAGCATAATTAATGCATTTTAATGCATTTCTTAGAGAGGATTCATCTCTGCATGAACTTGTGTCATGTATTCCTACTGCAGGTGCATGGTAAAAATGTGCTTCTTCCGTCACTTGATTAAGGGTGTTAATTTTATTGTTAACAGATCCCCCCTAATGTGTGAGGTCTGAAGCAAAGCTAAGGACCAAAATACATTACTGAAATTTATACTCTGTATACTGATACTCTTTATCGTTCAAAGCAAGGATAAGGGAAGGAAAGCTCACATGCGATGGATTGAGGATCATACCTGTAAAACATAGCAATTTCTCAAATATATAATTTCTTCCTGAGGCGGGCATACCCAGGCTCAGTAGTAAACAAGCATGGCCACGAACAATACACAGTGGATCCATGTCAAAAGCAAATTTTTCTGAAAATGTAAATGTGCACTTTGATGAGTGTGATAACAAAGTCTTTTTGGGCTTCTGACATGGCAGTCTTATCTTGCGCAGCTCGGGCAGTGCATCAATGAGTGATACAACTGTTTTTCCCAAGGTCTTCAATACAAACCGACGATAGTACGAGTTTATATCATGCAAATAAGTGATCTGATGTCGAGCATAATAAAACACCATCCGATTACCGGTCATTGATGTATACCGTTAACAAATGCGAAGAGACCCACCGATAATGATGATGGACTCTAAGGTACTGAGTACAAACTAACAAGTGTGAATAAATGTTCTGAAGTCGAACACTTGTAGAATCAAACAATTAGGGGTCATTGATGTATACCCGCTGTCATTTGCGAGGAAACTTGCCACTAATGACTGCAAGATCCAAGGTACTCTTAGGTTTCTAGATCCATGTCCTAGATAATGATTTGATGTCGATAGGAATAGATCCATCGGAAGGAGGGCATTGATGTATCCCACATCAACCAATACAAAAAAAAAGATCAATAGTATGATATAATTTGGTAGAACTGCAAGATCCAACACTGTAAACTGACACAAGGAAGGCCGACATGATTGGTCAGAAATATTTGAGGAATGGCCGACTCGGTTTAGACTTCCCTTGAACACATAACACGGCGCAGAATGGACACTTGGCAACATAGGACTTTGAGTAACCGACCTTTAATGAAACCCGCTAATGCCAGATGCATTAACAAAAGCTCCATTATTGACGGGAAGGATAACCCATCGGTGGAGATCTGTTCAGAATACTGGTACAGTTTCCTAAGGCAAATGCAGATGGTGTATTGACAGAGGAGACCAAATTATGTGTCGTGTTCAAGGGCGACAAGGACTGACTGTTGTCGTTTTCTCCAAGGATTATACTATGAAGTGATTCAAGTCTCTACCTTTTTGGATTTTTGTGTTTTTTATTTTTTATGCTTTTTCATTTTTTGTAAAAAAGAATAAAGAATGTTATGATACATAGGAGGGAACGAGTGTTGCATGGGTGTACACCTATTTTTCAAGGGCACGGGTTAGGCCAAGGCAAAGATCCATATTGCAAACAGGGCTAAGCTAGTTGTGCACACTCTTACAGCTATTCCTTCCCAAGGTAGGCTATCTGAAGCAGGATTATGTGTCAATGGACGGTGAAGTAATACCATGTGACTGAGGTTATCCAATTTGGTGAAATGGCCAAGTCGGAATGGTTCGGTTTACTTCAGCTTGAATCTTGTGAAAAATGTCAAAATCATAGATCATCATGAATCATGGTCTGTCTCAACTACCTGAGTCAAATAGTTCGAACTGTCAAAGTCTTCAAGTCCTTAAATCAAAACCATTTCACTAGCCAGCAGTTTAGTTAGAAATTGGTTCAAATGTGCCTTTAATATCTAAAAAGATAGCCAAAAATGAGGAATTATGCACCTTTCTATCATTCAAAAGGATACGGTTTGTATATGTATGAATAAAAGATAAGTAAAAAATACTGATGATTTACCATATGTGTTCTTTGTGCAGTCGATGTATGAGAGGAGGCATCCCCTTTCAGCTTGAATTCCTAGAAGCTATGAACCTTTAGTCTTTGATCTGCCAGTAGTGGGTTAGTTTCAATGTTGTACTATAAAATTTTGAAACAGTTTCCCATGTTTTCGAGTTTTTCCAAATTTTTCATTTTTTTTTGTTTGTATGAACATTTTTTGGGTCTTATCTGTAGAAAAAATGAATCAAAAAGGAAAATAGTATTTACACTATTCTTTTTGGTGTGTGCAAAATTTACACACTTTTTGGGTTATGATGTAAGCTAGATTATTTCGATTTCACTTATGTCCTTAAATGATGTGTTCAATTAAATTGGCCATGAAATAATGTACATGCTTGCTTTTTGGTATGATGTTAACGACTTAGATGCCAATCAAGTACAAATTTTGATTAGCATGGAATAGGTTTGGAGGCAGAATGCAGTTTAAAAACATTTAAATTTTTATTTTTTTTGTTTTACATGGTGGAATTAATTTCTTCAACTTGGGGTTTAAAACAAAAAGGAAAAAAAATTGAAATTTTTCTCTTATAAAGCTTCAAAAATTTGGTTTAAAACACACTATGATTGGAGCTTTATACCTTTGCAAACACCATCTAAACACATTTGCATTTGACAACCACCTTACACATCACATGTTTGAGCTAATTTGAGAATCATTTCTTTCTATAAAACAGAATTAAGACTTTGATTAGTTGCATTTTGTTTTATAGTCAAAATATTTTCATGATTTTCATGCACAATTAGAGAGAGTTGTACCTTTAGAGTTATGTTTTCTTGAGATAAATTGTGTCTGAGGCACTGTATCCTCTTCACTCGCATCTTATGATGATCTTGTGAATGAGAAAGTGTATCTCGCGTGTAATAGTTTAGGGGTTTATTTTCAAGCATCTTATATCGAGGCACCGTATCCTCTTCACTCACATCTTATGATGATCTTGTGAATGAGAAAGTGTATCTCACGTGTAACAGTTTAGGATTTAATTCAAAAGCATTCCAAAGGGATCTGCGTATCCTCTTCACTTAGGCTTTCGGGCGATCTTGTGAATGAGAAACAGGGATCCCCCATGTAATAGAATTAGATTCATGTTTACTTGAGATATCTGTTTGGATTACATTGATCTTTACACATCGATTATTATCCATATTTCAGGCAAACTGTGCATGAACATAAGACATCTGCTAGAAATTTTGCATGTTTGAACGACGCTCATGAACCTCTAACCCTTCCTTCAGGTAGGATATTCATCGAACTGAAAGATAGCATCGTGAGCATCTTGCATTGTGTGGTTCATCTTGTTTTCGAGTCAAAACACCATCAGTTTCACTTCCACTCCTGAGACTAAGCAAACTTCCACTAAAATTGGCGCTTAATCTAAAATTGAAAACTTTTGATTTTAATATCACCAACAAGATTAGGTTAGTTCCCTGGATTAGGTTTGGAGAGTTGCCACTCCTGGGCTACAAAAATTTGAAACTAGCATTGATTAAAGAGAGTAAACCCATTATCGCAAAAAACGCTTGTCGGGAAAGCGCTTCTGAAACATGCGTCAAGCACGAGGTCAATCTGAATAAGTAAGGGTGGTTCCCCCTTCTTGCTTATTTAGTGGGACATGAACTTATCGAAGGGATTCTATGTTCAGTGACAAGTCCTCGGGGTGACATCATTGTTTCTAGAGTTTCTAGTAATAAGAGTTGTCCTCGACTTACAACTGTCCCGCTCAACCGTCGATTGCGAAGTGGTAACTTTAGTGGCTATTCTTAGGGTATCACATAGGCTGTTGTGAGTGGAACACACTTGCAATACCTGAGACATACTTTGGAACTTTTACTCCTTGGGAGGGTGAGTAGTCAAGTACCAACACTTGTACCCCTGGCGATTAAAGTTTATTGTAACTGTTTCTCACACCTTCGCTCCTAGTAATTGTATGAGGACATGAAATCCCTCAGCAGCTACTAGTTTCGGAAGGCCCTACAATCCAACTTTTCACTGAACTTCGGTTCTTTGGAAAAGTAAATTTGCTTGCTTGAAATCTCTAGGGAATTTTTACTGTGTGGACACTTTATTTTATTGAGTCTAGAAATCCATAGGATTGTTTGATTCTATTTTCAAAAACTTTTTAAACATATCCTTTTATCAATATTCTTCAAAGTGGTTAATCTTCCAACCCGCCAGTCGCGGCGACATAGAGGCGAGTCACTAGAAATTGAAGGCCCCGCTACATTGCGGAGACGACTACAAAATACAAGACATTTTGACTTTGAAACCAACACACTTCTAACTTCAATAATCAATAGTAGAGCAGAGACACATCAAACAAATACTACAACACCACCTACCCAGGAAAACATAGAAATTGTTGATCCTCTTGCTCCGATTTCAATTGAAACATTAGAAGACACCACTGCAAATCCCGCAAATCCACCTCTGACAAATCTTTCAGACCCAGTGGTACTCCACATCAGTGAACCTTTGAACACCATCAATCCTCTTGTGGCACACTTGGTACACATGCTAAATTCAACATCTAATCCCATGGCTTCATCAGGAGCACAAGGGACCACATCAGCACCATCTCAAACAAGTGTTGGAGGTAGCAATACTCCCAACATCCCTGTGACTTCATCAGGAGCACAAGGGACCACATCATCACAACCACACACGGTTGCTAGAGGTAGTAATATTTCCAACTTGACCTCTACCACAACTCCACCAGTTAGTTTACCTGCTTCTGCCATAAGTTCAACTAGCACTTCAATGCCAGTTGGTACAGTTTCGAGTCCCAATCCCGGAAGTACATCCACTTTACCTGCAAGAATACCTACTTGAGGGAGTGCCTTACCAAACTTGGGTTTCCCATATGGTTTGGTTACTCAAGGTCAAAACAATCTAGGAGTAAATCAAAATCCTATTGGCATACCAAACAGTCTTCCAAGTTCTACACCTGGGGGGAATCCTTCATTGTGGAACCTCAATGTCCCAGTGGAGTCGCCATTCTGATAACAGTGTTTAGTGCAGGGACATGTCTACACTAATTTAACTATTTTTCTAAGAGTTGGTGAGTCTCTACGTCAGCATTATGAAAAGATTATCACAAGTTTCCAAAGATCTAGGTTCATTAATCAAAACTCATTAAGATCTAAAGACTATTAAGAATTAAATTCATGCATGATAAGCTAAATTCAAACTCACAGATGGTAGAAACTTGAATCTATTCATAGTAGAAAAAAAAAAATACATCCTTACCATGGCATTAGATATGCATCCTTCCTCCATTGGCATGAGCTTCCCTTCTTTCACCCTTGCTTTTGAAGAATTTGAGCTCTTTCTCCTCCTTCAGAATCTTTCCAGCATTCCTTTGCTCTTCCTTTGTGTGTCTTGACCATGCCCCAAAGCCTTTCTTATATAGTATTGGGAAGTGTGCCTTAGGTTCCTCTTTTGAGTGTGGGATAATCCATTTTTAGATTATTTTAACTTGAAAACCCACTTTTCATAGTTTTTAGGCTTTTTGCACCATTCAGAATGATTTTAAGCACAATTAATGCATTTCTTAGAGAGGATTCATCTCTGCATGAACTTGTGTCATGTCTTCCTACTGTAGGTGCATGGTAAAAATGCGCTTCTTCCGTCACTTGATTAAGGGTGTTAATTTTATTGTTAACAGTTGTGAGGCAGTATGGATTAGGAAGCTATTGTCTAATTTGTTTGATCTCTGGTTAGAGGCGACTTGTATCTTCTGTGACAACCAGAGTTGTGTGAAGTTGTTCGATAAACTGGTGTTCCATGACAAGTCGAAGCACATTGAGATCAAGTATCACTATATTAGGGATATGGTGCAGAGAGGAACAATAAAGCTCCATTATATAGTACAGACGATCAAATAGCTGATGTGTTGACCAAGCCATTAGCTAGAGTTCGAATACTTCAGAGAGAAGCTTGGTGTTATTCAGATCGAGGTTCCTCCTAAGAGGGAGTGATGAGACCAGAAGACGCAGATGCACTAGTTCTCGCATGGTGGAAGACATAGGTTGTCCATTGGGATGTAATGCACTTGGTGTGCCCCAGGCTGTACTCCCATGCTAAAGAAGATAGAGTCGTTCTCGCATGGTGGTAGATGTAGGTGGTCCTTGGGACGTAATGCATCTGGGATTATCTTGATTGTCCTCCCATGTTGGTAGATGTAAGGGATGGTTCTCGTATGGTGGTAGGCATAGGTGGTCCTTGGGACATAATGCATATGGGATGCTCCTGATTGTCCTCCCATACTGGAGACGTTGAGAGGTCCACCAATCATAAGACATTGTTTGTGTGCCTAGGCAGGATCTCGCATGGTGGAAGGCGTAGGTTTTCCTTGGGACGTAATGCACACGGGGTGCTCTGGATTGTCCTCCCATGCTGGTAGAAGCGGGCTAACCGTTGGGGGACATGAGATGTGCACCTGGGTGTGCTCCATGTGACGATGAGATGATATGGATATGATGAGGCGACAGTAGGAGATGCAGGTGATTGCAATGGCAATGTAATGGCTGGTCCTGGGTTGTACCTACTTGATGGCTTGCTCGCAGAGATGATGAAGAACTACATGAGGGCTAGGCCTACATCCAACATGACAAAAGGTTGGCTCTGTAGAACTTCCTATGACGGATAGATTCGAGAGATGTCACTAATCAATGATCAACGGAATGAAGATTGTTGCAGCATCATCATCAACACTGGATCATCATCGTTGTTACAACAACAACGATGATGATCCAGTGTTGATGATGATGTTCTAACATTGAAGATGATCTAGCAATGATGATGTTGTCCAGAATTGTGTCCAGGGTGATGATGACTGTGACGAGAGAATACATTCCTAGTTAAGAGGGAGTGTTGATGTAAATGTAACTTCGAAAGATATTCAATTGTATTTTATATTGATATTTTCATTGTATTTTATTTGTACCTCCGATGGAGATGTTTTCCCTTCGGTCGGAGATGTCATTATTACATTTCATCATGCAAAGTCATTGAGGTAAAACCTCCATTGTAAGTCGGGACGATAGATCCCCTAGATTCAAATGTAATAGGGTTATTGAGTCTTCCTAGAGAAATCGGCCCAGTCAGGTTTAGTTGAGGCCGACCTAGTTAGGTAAAAGGTCAAGTCAAAAGTAAAGTATAAATAGAGAGCCTTGCTCTCTTATTTGGACACACTATTCACTCACACAAGTTTGCATAACAAGGGAGAGAGGACAGGTTCGCTGGTGGAGAAAAGAGAGAAGCTGCAGAAGACATATTTTGGGTTTTCCACTTTTGGCTTGATATTGTATTAGTGACAAAACTATCTTTGAGGAAGTTGCGAGGTTTTCTCCTTTATGGTTTCCCCGAGGAAAACTATTGTGTCTATTTTGTTTTGGTGTGCTTGTTATTATTTCAATTAAAGATCCTAGATAATATTGAATTAAAGTAGAAAAACTAACAAAGAGTTCAACCTCGAATTTGTTGTTCCCAAAAGCAAGAAAGCCATGGCTTTGCCCGATTTCATTACAGACCTTCCGTCTACCACCTCAGGCGAATCCATCTAGGACCAGTTACCCGATGAGCACCTATTTCTCATCATAAGCAATGATACATGGTACGACGATATCCTTACTTATCTCCACACTCAGAAGTTCGCTCCACACTTATCTTGGGATGATCGCCTCAAAGTTCGTCACCATGCACCGAGATACCTCCTCATCAAAGACGTCATATACCATCGTGGCATCGACACTATCCTGCAACGATGTCTAACACATGAAGAGGCCGAACAAGTTCTCAATGACTTCCATAGTGGCACATGTGGCGGCCAACTCCAACGACTAGCCACTACCCAAAAAATATTACGAGCTGGGTATTTTTGGCCCTCCATATTCAAAGACTATGTCTACGTCATCAAACGGTGTGCGGATTGTTAGATCTTTTCCTGCAAAACACGGTCACCCCTGGCACCACTCCATCCAAACATCACCCTTGGCCCATTCTGCAAATGGGCAATTTATTTTATGGAATGCCACCCAACGTCGACCCAAGGCCACCACCATATCATTGTTGCCATGGACTACTTCCCTAAATGGGTCGAAGCAATGCCCACATTTGATTGTAAAGGGGTGATCGTCGCTCGGTCCTTCTTTAACCACGTCATCTCCCTATTTGGCATTCTCAAACAACCTGTCTCCGATAATGGAAGACACTTCCGCGATGAGGAATTTGAAGAACTATCACGACTATTAGGCTTTAAACCTGAATTATCAATAGCTTACTACCCTCGAGCAAATGGCTAGGTTGAAGCTGTTAAAAAAATTCTCAAAACCATGCTCCAACACACGGTAAATAAGAATAAGACTAACTGGCACCACATGCTCTTTTCCACTCTCTGGGCTTACCGCACTTCAGTCAAAACTACTACGGGTTTTACCCCATTCCACCTTGTCCATGGTGTAGAAGTCATCCTCCTGATAGAGTGTCAAATCCCCACTCTCTAATATGTTGTTGAGTTGCGACCAGATACTCCCGACCTAGAGCAATGCCTGTTTACCTTGGAACACGTTGATGATGAATGTCAAGACTCTCTTCAACAAAATGAATCCATGAAAGTTCGTTCCAAGGCACACTATGACCGACAAGTGTGACCATTCACCTTCAACGAAGGTGACTTTGTTCTCGTCTACAACGCCAAGAAAGACAACAAACCAAGACCCGATAAATTTGTCTCTAAATGGACAGACCCTTATGTCGTTAAGCAATGTATTCCAAAAGGATCCTATGTCTTAACCGACCCCGAAGGTATCACCCTCAACCACCCGGTCAACGGGTTGTATCTCAAACACTTCTACCCTTAATACTTTGGTACCCCACAGGTACGCCTTGTTTTAGTTATATGATTTTTGCATTGTCAACACCTTGGTCATTTTCTTTACTACACTTGGGTATGTGTGTCGTATATGCATGATCTCAACTAAGACAAGTTCACAACCATTGTTTTTATAAGAAAAAATCTCCATGTTTCATCAAATGGTTCCAAGTTCCCTACCACAGGTATCATTCTAAAACTGACATATAGACACTATTTGCCCTCAGTTTATAATGCATCTGCCAATATCCCTATTGATAATCATAGGGCCCTAATTCCCAATTTTGACGTGCCATCAATGCCATAGTTGGGAATAACACGTTTTGTTAAGTTTTTACTTGTTCATCATAATAACATTAAACAATATAACCACTAAAAGAAAGACAAGCACAACAAACACAAAGAACACAAAATTTCTCTCGGGGAAACCGCAAGGGAGAAAACCCCGACAAAACTTCCTCAATATAGAAATCACCACGTACAAAATAAAATCCCAAGACAAAACAACTTCTCTCCTTCACCAGCAAACTTCTCTCTCTCTCTTGTGTGAACTTGAGTGAGTGATATGAGTGATACAAATGAGGAACTCAACCCTCCTATTTGTAATCTTCAGTTGAGGTGACCTTTACCCAACATGGCCGACTTGACCTAACTGACTGGGTTGACTTGTCGATTACATAATAAAATACTCTTTTATGGATTCTTCTAGGCCAACACAAGTCCTGGGGTTTACATTGACTCTTTCAATAACTCTTACATTATCAATTACATCAATGACATATCCCGAAGGAGGAATATAATATACAAGTACATTTAGAATATCTTCTGCAGTTACATTTATTTTAACACTCCCTCTTAACTAGGAAGGTATTCTAAAGACATCATCAACATCAACAACACCTATAAGACTGAATGGTGAAACTCTATAAGTTGTAGGAAGTTTCTGGAACATCATCATATGTGTGGGGTATCATCAACATCATCGTCATCATCAACATCTTCTGTTGGAATATCATCCTCGGCATCATTAGCAAGGAGCTGTTGGAGCTTCAACATCATCAATATCATCGGCATCATCAACAAGGAACTGCTAGAGCATCAACATCATCAACAAGGAATTGTTGGAGCATCAACATCATCAACATCATCAGCATCATCAACAAGGAACTGCTGGAGCATCATAATCAGTATGTAAATACTGAAACAACAACATCATCAGTCATCAGTACATGGATATTGAAATCAACAAAAACAACAATCATCAATAAATAAATACTGGAACAACAACAACATCAATCATTAGTAAGTAAATACTGGAACAACAACAACATCAATCATCAGTAAGTAAATACTAGAACATCATCAACCATCAGCATGTGATTGCTGGAAAATCATCAACCATCAGCATGTGAATGTTGGAACATCATCATCCATCAGTATAGAAATATTGGAACATCGTCAGCCATCAATATAGAAATACTAGAACATCATCAACCATCAACATGCGAATGTTGGAACATCATCATCAACTGGAATATGCACTGTGGTGGGCACTCTGGTAGACGATGCTGACTTTACGGACCAAACAAATCTAGCTAGACATACCAATCTACCCAGGGATCAAACAAGCCTTGTTTGTCTTACTAATCCTTTTGGACCAAACAAGCCTATCCAGACATACCAATTCCCCTAGGATCTAGCCAATGTTGACATACCAATCCTTTCAGATCAACCAGACCTTGTCAGGATGACATACCAATCCTAGACTGAGCTTCCATACCAAGGCTCCAAGAAACTACTCCCTCTTTTGAGGGTGATCCTTTCGGACCCATCTTCGCTCCTTCTTTCGAAGGAGTTCTTATCAGAACAAACATCTTCGCTCCCGTTGAAGGAGGTCTTATCAGACCAAACATCTTCACTCCTTCTTTCGAAGGAAGTCTTATCAGACCAAACATCTTCACTCCTTTCGAAGGAGGTCTTATTGAACCAAACATTTTCACTCCCTCTTTTGAGGGAGGTCCTTACAGACCACTCCAAGCTTGTATTTGAAGTATTCAAACTTTATACGAGACAAAGGCTTGGTCAACACATCAACAACTTGTTCCTCTTTAGGAACATACTTGAGCTTTGTAGCTCCCTTCTGCACCATATTCCGGATATAGTGATACTTGATCTCGATGTGCTTTGATCTATCATGAAACATTGGATTCTCTAACATCTTGATACAACTCTGATTATCTTAAAGAATATCAGTCACTTCTATTTCTGTATCAAACAATCTTGCCAACATCTTGCGAAGCCAAACTGCTTCACTACAGGCTGAACATGCTGCAACGTATTTAGATTCTACTATACTGAAAGAAACACATGGCTTCTTTCTACTGAGCCATGAGATCATACTTGATCCCATGCTAAAACAACATCCTGAAGTGCTATTTTTGTCCTTGGCACTTCCAGCCCAATCTGAGTCTGTATATCCATACAATATGAACTTACTATCTGATGCATATCTGATTCCATAGTCCAACGTACCTTTTAGGTACCTCATCACATGTTTTGTTGTAATCAGGTAAAAATCTCTAGGATCTACCATGTACTGGCTCAAGGTGTTCACATAAAAACATATATTTGGTCTGGTGTTGTTTAAATACATCAATGATCCAATAATTTGTCTATACATCGTAACATCTATTGTCTCTGATGAAGCATCATCCAGGAGCTTCATGTTTGTCACCATCAGAGTAGTCATAGCCTTACAGTCCAACATCTCAAATGTCTTTAGGATCTCAATAGTATAGTTTCCTTGATTTAGGAAAATCTCATATGGAAATTGCCATACCTCAAGACCTAGAAAATAGTGCATCATCCCAAGGTCTTTCATCTCAAATTTTGCGACAAGTTTCTTCTTACATTCACTGATGGGCTTATCTTAACCTGTAAATAATAGATCATCTACATACAGTAATAGTATCATGGGTTCATCGTCTACAACCTTATAATAAATTTTGGAATCTGCTTTACTCTTGGTAAATCCTAAGCTCATTAGAAAACCATCAATTCTTCCATACCATGCTCTGGGTGCTTGCTTTAACCCATATAATTCTTTCTTCAGTTTACATACATGCGTTTTTCTATCATCTGTTTCAAAACCTTATGGTTGCTCGATGTATACTTCTTCTTCTATCTTTCCATTCAAGAAAGTTGTCTTTATATCCATTTGATGTAACTTCCATTTCATCTTAGCTACTCAGGCAAGGATGGTTCTTACAGAAGTATATCTATCCACGGGAGAAAAAGTCTCTTCATAGTCAATTCCTTCCTTTTGAGAGAACCCCCAAGCTACAAATCTTGCCTTGTACTTTTCAATGCTTCCATCTGCTGAATGTTTTGTTTTGAAAATCCATTTTGACGAAACTACTGACTTGTCCTTCGGTCTTGGTACCACATCCCAAACATCATTCTTTATGATGGATTGGTACTCTTCAATCATAGCATCCAACCATTCCTTCTTATTTGTTGCTTATTCGAAACAAGTGGGTTCTTCTTCAACAAGGTTACACATCAAGGCTACATAACTAGAGTGTGGCCTTGGTCTTTTGCTTTCTCTACTTGATCCTTTTGGGGCACCATATTTTTCTGCATATTGGATTATTTCTCGTGCCCAAGTTGGTCTTCTCTTTCGTGGATTTATCTCATGAGATGGTTCTTCAAGTCTTGGAGGTTCTGTCATATCACGATCTTCTGGTATATGTTCTTCTTCAATATTCCTATTTGGTACAATGTTAGTTTATGTAATTCTAGGAGCTTCATGCTCCTCTTAATCCTCATGAGTCTTCTTAGACTTGTCGAAAGTTGAGTCTTCATCAAATGTAACATCCCTACTAAGTTCAATTTGAAGGTATCCAGGGACGTAGATACAGTAGGCTTTTAATTTCCCACTGTAACCCACAAATATCCCCTTCCTTCCGGGAGGTTATAATTTTGATCTCTTCTCTTTTAGAATATGTATGAATATTGGACACCCAAATATTTTTAGGTGGTTGACTTCAGGTTTCTCACCGATAAACATCTCTTTTGGAGTCTTGTTTCCAAGAGCACTGTGGGATATTCTATTATGAACATAGACTATGGTTCTAGCTGCTTCATCCCATAGATACATGGGTAGGTCTTGAGCATAGATCATGGCCTTCACTACTTCCATGATGGATCTATTATTCCTTTCAAATACATCATTTTGTTGTGGATTATAGGGAATGGTAAGCTCCCTCTTAATCCTTGCTTGTTTACAGAATTCTTTAAAATTACCTAAAGTGTATTCCCCTCCATTATCTGACCTTAGTATTTTGATCTTCTTTTTAGAGAGGTTTTCCACAAGAGCCTTGAACTCTTTGAACTTTTCAAATACTTCATTTTTATTCTTCAAGAAATAAATCCATGTTTTGCAGGAGTAGTCATCAATAAAAGAATCATAGTAAGCATACTCGCTTAATGAAGTAGTTGGCATTGGTCCACAGATGTTAGAGTGGACAATGTCCAATATGCCTTTTGCTTTGCTATCACTGCTTGGAAATGGATTCTTTGTACTTTTTTTCCTTATGTGCATCCTTTGCACACTCCTTCGTGATCAACCTGGATTTATGGTAATCCAGTCACCACTTTAATAACTATTGGTAAAGCTTTGTAGTGTACATGAGCTAGTATTCTATGCCATAATTCACAAGGATTCATGGTGCTATCCATTAGTGTTGAATCTATATGTCCCTTGAGTTTGTAGAGTCCTCCTTCCTCAACTTCAACAACAACAACATATGTTATTGTTTTCCCCTTTGGCCACATAAGGACTTCACCATCTACAAATGCAACTCTAAGACCTTTCTTATATAATGCTGGGAGAGAAAGAAGGTTATTTTTCAAACCTGGAACATATAGGACTTCCTTCATCTTCATGGAATTTCCAGAGTCCAACTTATAAGAAACCTCTCCCATTCCTTTGATAGGATATTGATAATCATCTCCAAGATTTACTTTGTGTGGAGAGTCTTTTTGCACAAGATGTGAAAGAGAATCTTTATATCCTGTCATGTGTTTGGAGGCTCCACTGTTCACTAACCAAGTGTCACTTCCATGAGATATTGAACCAGTGAGAGATGAAATTGTAAAATATTCTTCATTGGAATATTCATCTTCACTGGTCTTGATTTAATCATCATGTTCATCATCCTCAGCTGCATGGGCATGAAATCTCTGCTTCTGCTTCTTGAATTGTTTAGCTCTGAGAGGACAATTTCTTGCGTTGTGTCCCATATTGTGACAATAGAAACATTCAAAGGAGGAGAGGTCTCTCTTGACCCTTTTGTTCCTTTGAGATCTTTGAGGTCTTCTGGGAGAGTGGTCATGAGAACGTACATCATTATTTATTTTGTTTCTTCCTTTGGCATGGGTTGCCGAGGCTTGATCTTCATTATCATTTAGTTTCTCTTCTCTTACTATTATCCTTTCTTCTTATTTCACACATTATTCCCATAGTTGTCTGAATTTGATCAATCTCTTTCTAGAGCATATGCCACGAACGAAAGTTCCCAATCTTTTGGAAGACCATTCAAGGAGGTCATCAAACTTCAACTTCTTCCATCATGTCTCCAATAGCTTCTAATTCTTCTTTGATCTGAGATACTCTGGTGAAATATGAATGCATAGTTTCTTACTTTTGAACCTTTATACCCTTGAGTTGATTTCTCAAGGTCATCTTCCTGTTGATGTTCCTTCCTTCAAACGGACTAGTCAAAGCATCAAACATTTCTTTTGGATTCTTCTTTGATGATACTCGAGGGATCAAGTGATATTTGTTAGAATAAGCTATGATCCTTTTATCCTTGATCATACTCTTCTTGTGTCTAGCTTTGGCCTCATCTCCTTCTGGTTCTGAAACTTCTTCCTTTACAAAGTCTTCTAGGTCATGTTCTTCAAGAATGAGCATGACTCTATATTTCCATGCCCTGAAGTTCTCAGCTCCTTCAAGCTTCTCATCAAGCTTGGTAGTGTTTGTCATTTTGATAATATGAGAACCCCAAATGGAAATAGAACTTACCAGAAGAGTTGTCCTTTTGAAAAACTGCTTCTACCTTGATCTAGGGTTTGACAGAGAAACCATAATTTTCCAACTTTAGGATCTTGGAAAACTGACTAGATGAAAAAATGTGCCTCCTCAAGGCGAGTTGAACAATGTACTCTTTCTCCCAAATCTGTGAGCAGATCTTCCAAAAACTTGCCTTCCCTAGTTCTTCGGGCTGCAGTGGTGGACCCACAAATAAAAATTATCGGAATTGAATTCTACTTCGATAGAAAGATGCGCCCTAGTGAGGCGAGTTAGATGCACCCTCTTTTTTATTTGATTTGTGGAGAGAGCTCCTGGAACAAGAAACCCCAGTTTCTGCAGTTGCAATGGCTGCACAATGTTTTCTTTCAGGCCTGCTCTGATACCATGTTAAGTTTTTACTTGTTTAGCACAATAACATTAAACAATATAACCACTAAAAGAAAAACAAGCACAACAAACACAAAGAACACAAAAATTCTCTCGGGGAAACCACAAGGGATAAAACACTGGCAAAACTTCCTCAATATAGAAATCACCAAGTACGAAATAAAACCCCAAGACAAAACAACTTCTCTCCTTCACTAGTGGACTTCTCTCCCTCTCCTATGCGAACTTGAGTGAGTGAGATGAGTGATACAAATGAGGAACTCAACCCTCCTATTTATAATCTTCAATTGAGGTGACTTTTCCCCAACAGAGCCGACTTGTCAATTACATAATAAAATACTCTTTTCTAGATTCTTCTAGGTCGACACAAGTCCTAGGGTTCACATTGACTCTTTCAATGACTCTTACATTATCAATTACATCAATGACATCTCCCGAAGGAGGAATACAATAGACAAGTACATTTGGAATATCTTTCATAGTTATATTTATCTTAACACGTTCCCCCATGGGTGTATGCACCATTACCATCCATGTCATCAATTGGCACCCTTGATGTTGACCCCCCCACAAGTCCGAGGAATTTGAAACAACTTGAAAAAATCACCCCTTAGCTTCTCATTTTATAATTGCTCATTGACTCCACCAAGCAAACACTGTCAACTTCCTCGACTCATGTTATGATAAAGATTCACAAATCCCACTCATACCTCCACGAGCACTTTACCCTCAACAATATTCTTTGTATCAGCACCCCCGTGAAAACACCAATGGGGCCCCCACCCGCAGCAGTAACCAGTTCTATTCAGTTATCCCGCAGGTATACACGACATAGCATTGATTCAAGGGGCACCCATCTTCGCATTTGCAAACTAACCCACACTTCACATCGGAAAGCATCCCCTGACCCACTCAAAACTGCGGGGACTCCACCCATCATCAAAATTGGTCCCCCGACACCCCTAAAGCTATGGGGACCCCTCCATTATTCTTTATGTACAAATAGTTCCCCAATCACCTTACATTGCAGGAATACTATATTCTTCTGGCAGCAACCCATGGTCGCCTTTGATCGATGTATTTGTGTCTCAATATCCTCAACAGTATTTGTTTTTGTCGGTCACCATTACTCTCTGTTTTGTGTCTCCATCAACGCCCTTTCATTTTCAATTTGTCTTTGTTCGCTTCAATCTGTACCATTATGAAAGGAAAGATGTCATCCCCACCCCCCATGTTTACATCGATCAAAGGAAGTTATGAGCCCCACGCTTATCAACTAGTCTTGTGTCAGGTATTTCCATCCACTAGTTGGTTACAATATGATCTCGGTCCTTAGGATAAGACCCTCGTCTTATCATGTACTTCAACTCTCATTGACGTCAAAACACTACATTCCGAGAGTTGCAGTAGTTGCAGTTGTACCTTGGGTTCCCTTTCAATCACTATAAGGGATCACCTTGAACTTGGTAGGGAGAGTCATTAGTGCTCCCCAACCAAGTGGTTTCCCCTAAGCTCGATGTTAACACATCATCGCATCAGGGGGAAACATACTTTTGAAGGTAGCAGCGTTTATATTTATAAATCATGGTCACAGTCCATCTGGCAGACTGAAGCTCTTGGGCAGCTTCACACACCATACCGGTCCCCCACCCCTATGGGATTATCATGATCATCAGCAGTGCCACTTCTTCATCATCCATCAGTAGTTGTGGGATCATTTACTCACACATGGATTGAAGTCGCCTTCATCCATGCCCCACATAGTATAGTAGAGTTGACACCTTGGTCCTCTCTCATTGTAATCACTTTGACAACATTTCACTAGCATGGATATTCCCGCCTCATTTGTATAAAAAATCCATTATTTATTACAGCTCCAACGGTCGTCACCAACAATATTCCCCCCATGGGAGGACCTTATTTGTACACATATGCTTCGTCCTACAAAACAAGAGAGAAACAGTAAAAAACATGATGTATTATTGGCTCTACAGTACCCTCCGAACCTCATACATCAGGGGGCATATCTTAACGGCTAAATTCCGCACACTTGCGACATTTCGGGGATTCTTCCAGTAAGGTGTCATCAACATAAAGAATGCAATTAACCAAAAGCATTCTCAACAAATCCAAAAGACATCATGAGTCCAAAAGTGATAAAAAATAGTCAAAATAAGGGGTAGCACGGGTAAAACAATGTTAACCCGTGTTATAGCGCAGGTTACCTAAACAATGTTCGCGCTACACCCGCGTGGTTATTCCTTCGATAATCACACTACTATTAAAATGGCGGGACCACCTACTTCCCACGATGCATTGAAGACTCAATCATCTCCAAGGATCCGAATTCGACTCCTTGCACACTTGCTGGCATTAACTAGCCCCCTAGTGTACCTTGGAACTAGTTCATGGAGAAGATGAGTTCACATTTGGATCTAGTTGTTTGTTGGCCACCTCTTGGCCTATAAAAGGAATCCATTGGCATGCATTTTGTAGAGAGAAATCAAGAGCAAGGATATGCTGTTGGATTTGAGTTGGATCTTCATCATAGCCCACCACTTCCTATCATTGTGAGCATTCCCAAGCTCCTTTGCCACCTTCCTTCAAGGGGCATGTGTTTCTCTCCATGGTTCCACCATTGAATTAGCATTTAGTTTGGACAAAAAAGGCCTCCCTAAGCGAGATTGTTGGCTTCCCTTGAATCCCACGCCTCCTAGGTGTTGTACAACTTGACCATTGGGCAATACCAAAGTGGTTTGATATATCTTGGATTGTTATTGGAGTTTGCATTCTCCCCACGTCTCTTTTATTTTGTATTTCTCCATATTTCTTTGTTTTTATGTGAATTACACTAATAATCTATTGCATGATCACTTGGAGGATACCAACCAACCACCCATAGGGGATCCAAGGACTGAGGCCTTGTTGCAGCCTACAAGGCCTAGCCCCTTACCAAGTGGAAGAGTGCACTTGTGCATTTTTTTCCACAACAGTGGTCACCAATTTTCTTTTCACGCATATGTGTCTACCAAATCCTTCCATCATGTGTTGGCTCCTTGATTGGATACCCCTAGGGTTGGTAATGGTATGCCCCTGCCATCTCCATTCATTATACTATTGCATGTTACTGACCTTACCAGGGTTTGGTGCCAAATCGGATTTCCACTCAGCCATTGATGGATCCGTTTCTTTATTCTAGGTTTGCGCATGCTAACCATTACAGTTAAGCATTTTTATTTTTTTTGTTGGCTCTTGTCTCTCTTGCTATGGTTTATGATCTCTTCATTTCCCTACCATCAGAACCTCCTCCTACTTGAAAAGTGTGACATTACCCTCTATCAACACTCATGTGCCTCTATCATGTTGGTCTGCGATATTGTCTATTATATTCTTAATCTTCTTGAACACATCATGGCTTCTTTCCCACGTTCCTTACGATGGCAGAGATGGACCTATGTTACTTACACACCAAGACAAACCCTAATAAGGGGGGTGGATTAATTATATTTGGAAGAGAAAGGCTATGACCCCCCAAATTTTACTTTGGGATTAATAAATATAAGGTCTCCTTATGCAAGGAGGATAATTTTTAGAAAATTGATAAATGATCCTTAGTGAAACAATGAAGGAGGATTTTTTCTTTTAAAATACAAGACAATAACAAGGGGATGAATTTTGACATTTCACGCTTAGCATAGCAATAATAGGACATGCAGATGTAACCAACGAGTTAATGGTAGATGCAAAATCAATGAAATTTTAATCGACGAGACACAAAACTATGACAAGGTGAAACTTTAACCAAGTGTCGAAAGGATCATATGACAACAGATTTTGTCAAATGAAATATGGGCATGCCCAGTGCTTAGATGAGGATGCAACTACACCGAATCCATGACATGACGATGCATGAAGCGAGAAGTGAAAAATCTCCCAAACTTGACTCGACCATGACATGGTGATGCATAAGACACAACTTGGCAAGTCTGTCGTAGGGGCCATGTAGAAGTGAAAATGATGAAACGATATATGAACATGACATGAATTTTTTCATGAACACGATCTACCTTTCCAATGAGGATGTTAGGGGAGATTTTTACCTTGAGAATGGCACAAAAAATGCATGACACCCAATCCACTGACAATCTCAACAATGGTGTGAGGGAAGAGTTTAAATTTCTTATGTAGCTTAATTTGGTCACAGAGAAGCTCGAGGTGAACATGATTTCATTCCCCTTCTTCATTTCTTCATAGTGGGATTCACTCCCCTAACCTTCCCAAGGATTTTAACAACACACATAGAACATGTCCTAATTATCGAGAACCATACACTCATCTACATTTTCCACGCGCTGATGAACATAGAGTGTGGTGATGTAGGGTTCTACCACTATATCTGAGACATTAGGAGAAGGGAAGGCATAGAAAGTGATAATCAACTTTTATGGGTATTCTTCTGTGACCTTGTAGATGAGCAATGTGTCCATTCCAGACCTTGTTCCACCCACTAGGGAATGGTATATTTGAAACCCTACATGCACCATAAAACCCCAAGACCATTAAATAGAAAAAATCAACACACAGCGGTGATAAACACCTAGACTATTGACATAAAGAAACATCAACTTACATTTGAGACAATCACATTTCTCAACCCATTCCTTGACAATATCCAACATAGAATCAATAATCTCAACCCCTTTGGTGTAGTGGCCCTTGCCCTAGTTGTTATCGGCTCCAGATTAGCCAAAAACAAAGTTGCTAGTTCTGGAAATATGTTCATAAGGGCATTACCCTCCATTAGAGGCTTAACAAGATTTGAGGCCTTAGAGGACATGAAGGCTTCAAAGTGGTCTTCGTAATTCTAATGAGATTCTTCGTGGGAGGTGTTGATAGAAATATTGATGGTGTCTTGGTCGACTTTGTAGAAGGAAATGGAATTGCTAAATGGAAATCAAAATGGTCAAGAGAGATTCCTTTAGCCTTGAGCCCAAGTTGGAGGTTGACTAATTCAATATGTTGTCATAGGGTTGAGATTAATTGTCTTTTTCATCTCAACACATGATATCCAAATCCCCTTCCCAGTTGTGTGAAGTGATCATAACGAGGATTTTTTATTGTGTGCTTGAGAAGACCGAGGTTGAAGATAATAAGCACCGCAACAGGGCAAATCCTATGAACCAAATTGGTGGAAGAGCAAGTCAGTAAATGAGGCCTTGCATGGAGAGGTAGAGTGAATGCATGTGGTAGTTTTTATTAGAAGGGACAACAAACTTGCAAACAATGTCCGCAAACCAATTCTCATATAGAAAAAAGATCTATCGACATAAAAAGGTATAATGGTCAAAATTATTAATAAAGGTGGTTTCTAACTATCAAACCCTTGTATTATGAATGAGGATGCATTTAACTTACAAATGTTTTGAATTGGTTAGAATTGAATGCTATGACATTCTCAAGATTGGCATGATCAACTTTGATTACCTAATTGATTAACCACATTAGCCTTCTATGTCATGATGTGTCGTTGTTGTGGATTGTGAAGCTATCATTGAGATGGTATGTTGTGTCATTCGCTATTTTTTTTGCCAAGTGGATCGATTGCCAACACTGGAATGTTCGTATATTGGAGATTAGGCAAAAGTTGCATGTAAGAGGTTGGGTGTGATGACGAACAAGCGCTAGTCACACAGAAGGTTAGTAGGACAAGCATTAATATTTTTTACTCCCCGAAGTTTAAAAAAAGTCTAACACACCGGTTTGGTTGGTTGCTAAAGTGAGGGCAGTGGTATTCCCACATTAAGTTTGAAATCTCCCAAGAGGCATGTTCATCCATTATGGGTTGATTACTTTGTGTAAATGGGTTGTTTATTTCAATTGGGGTTAGGTGCAAGCCCTGGGAAACTTTGACAAATAGATACCCCACGTCGCATTTGCTTTGTTTAAGGATAATTATTTTACAGTAACACATACTTCACTTTGCTACTAAGGAAATCATAGCTTGCTTGTATTTAATAGAAACATTCATAGAAAATATAGTGCATATACACAAATCACAAGTAATACCCTGTGTGTTAAGCCCAGACATATGTAATTTATAATTGTTTATTATTGTGGCACAAGGTGCCGGAACAAGGGTCTTTAAGGACTGAGAGACATTATTATTATTATTTTGTAAATAAATAATTAATAAAAACAACTAGCACACCTGAGACCACAAAATATTTTGGGAGGCATAGATCCACAAGGCGAGGGGGAATGGAGACAATCCTAGCACTTTAGAACTTGTTTGGTTGAGCTTGGTCTGTATTCATGCCTTGGTGGCTTTATTAGTTGATGATCACCCACACATTGTACAACGGACCCAACTTTTGATTATTTTAGCCTATGTTGGTACTATTGTGCCTAATTCACGATTTAATGTGTGCTTGGGTGGATTCCACTTGTTGATTGGGCCCCTTTGGTGGATTTGTAACTCCTTTTTGGAGATTACGCTTGGTTTTGTAACCACCATTTGCACAAGTGCGCCCTCACTGACTATTTTTAGCCTGGACACCTCAAAACTTAAGTAACTCCTTGTGTAACCCCTCCTTTGTTATTTTTGGAAGACGCCTTGATTTGTGTAACTCCTCACCTCACTAATTTTGATTCCTTTTCATGGATGATGTGTCTGAACATGAATTTGAGTTGGGTAGAGTGGCTTGGGGTCACTCTCCTTGAAATTTGAATTGCTTGGGTTGGATTAGAGTTAACCTCTTGTGGTTGAGTTACCCCCCTTGGATTGACTCAAGTTGGCTTACTTGGTTTGATTTGACCCCCTTAAGTTAGAATTACCTTCTTTCGTCTATAAATCCATGTTTGATCTCCTTGGTTGGGGTTTCTTTTTGGATGGTTGTTGATGGTTGATTTATTCTTGGTTGTTCATTCCATTGATGGTGAGAGCTTGGTAAGCTTGTGAGCTTCGGAATACATGTATGCTCTGCTATGTGAATGGGATTTGTGCTTGAAGAACTATGATCTTGTATGGTGTTTGTAGTAATCCTGGGCAACTCTGGTATAGTTCCTCTGTGTCCACTGCTTGTCTCTATCCTGAACCTGCACATAAATCCTAATGGTCAATGGCGATGTCTTAAGGGACCTAGGGGGTGAAGCGATTACCATTGCACCTGGTAGTGGGGTGGAGGAGAAAGTAGGTGGCAAGGAATTGAGTTGTGGCTTCTCAAACAATGATTGAGCTATTCTTGAGTGCACCTCTGCTTGTGGATTAGTGGCATCAACTCAATGTGGCTTGTCCAAGAGGATTTGGCTTGACAATGCTTATGGTTGGGTGGAACGTTCCAGATGATGCCAATTGCACATTATTAAGATAAGTGGCTTATTTGATGTAAATTGATATGCTTATATGGTGTTCCATTGTTTCCATAGTTGAACTGTTTACTGTTGATGAGCATGGTAGTTGTATCAATGGTTGGATGTAGATTTGATGGTTTAAATGCTTATAAATTGGTGTTTTCCACTTCTATTTGAGATCTGATCTTGATGACATGTTACAATATATTTATTCATGTGTAAATTGTTGTATATTACTCTACAAACATGCCCTCCATGGTTGATCAGATATGTAGATGAATCCACAGTTGAAGTTGTTTGTTTTTTGGAACTCTAGTTGAGGAATCTTGCTTGGAAATTGGAGTTTCCTCCTTGTTTTGGGATATGCCCTTATAGGTAGCTTGAAATATGTTATTTATGTGTTTAATTGTTGTATCTTATTCCGCAAGAGCACCCTCCATGGCTAATTATATTAGTAGATAGATTTACAGTTTAAGTTGTTTGTTTTTTGGAACTCTAGTTGAGGAATCTTGCTTGGAAATTGGAGTTTTCTTCTTGTTTTGAGATATAATATTAATGGAAGCTTTAAATATGTTTGTACATGCCTTATTTTCTGTAGCATACTCTGCAAGTGCGCCCTCCGTGGCTGATTATATCTGTTTTATGATTCTACAGTTGAAATTACTGATTTTTGATAACTAGTTGATGGGTTTTCTCCTTGGAAACCTAGATTGAATTGATAGTTTCTTTGGAGAATTGAATATATGATGTTGTATGGATTTATATGAATTCTCTAGTGCACCATTGGTGGATGTAGAGTGATCCATATAGCTGGTATGCTTTTTATTTGGGACTCATAGTTGGTTTTGCAGGGATTTGGATGCTTACCGGATGATTTGGTAATGAATTTTTATAGCAATAGTAGATATGATCTTTGTATGAATTAATGGTTGTATATGATAGCTTTGTATTTTCCATTTTACATTATTGAATGGTTGCAGGTGTTAGTTTCATATCCGACCTGATAAGTAATGTAAAACTATTAATAAAAGTGTCATAAATTGGATTGACGGGAGGGCCATAAATTACATAGTTTTATGGTGAAAAGATCTAGTTTGTAATTGTTTGCAAATAATTTCATAAATGTGATTATTTAACATTATTGGGTTGATTATGGTCACCTTTAATGTTTTAATAATTCTAAGGTCCAATTTTATTAAAGTTTGTAAAACTGGTTGCATTATCATGGTTGCATGGTGTTGCATCTGCATGAACTCTTTGAGAGTTTTTATAATTGTTTTTAAAGTATCGCAATTATTTTAAAAGTTGTATGTTTAATTTAATTGGCTCAATGGAATGACATCATAGCCTTTGGATAACCTTAATCCTCTTTTCTATACCTTGATTCAACCTTCCTTTGGGTTTACATGTGCCTGTGACCTTGGTTTTAGGGTCGGGTACATTACATCACAACACTTCCTCATGAATCACCTTCTAAAGTAGTGGCATGCTTTTTTTCTCTATTTTCTAAATTTATACATTGATGCGATAACATAACAACATGATTAACTTCTTAGAGTTCGGGAGGTTGTGAGTTCTCATGTACTTTGTACATTGTCGATGGCGTATGATTTGAATTTAGGGCACATGTGATGGTTCTCATGTTGGGTGAAAGGCATACATGTATTTGTTGACTCAAACCCAGTCGACAGGGGTTCCCATCGCTGTCGACACCAACCCACCGCGATCTCCCTAAGCACCGACCTAGACAGGTTTTAGCCTGCCCAGCAACACCTGCAAAGCAGATGAGGCCTCACCCGAGGCGATCAAGGGAGAGTGGATGGAACCATGTTTCCGCCGAATGAAGGAGGATGATTGCGGCAACAATTACTCAACTTATCACAGCATCCAAAACAGATCTATGCATTCAAGATTAACATCACTTGTATTCATAGCATTATTTAACAGAGTCATTCATCGCAACAAAAACAAATATAACATTAAAGGTTAACTGCAGCAAGAAATCATCACAACATGCATTAACACAAAAGGTACTTAGGGAATTTCACCAAACAGTTCCGTCATGTCATATTACTTCAGAAAAACCCTGATACAACATCTCTACAAAACCAGATCTCAGCGATATCTCTTGATCTAAGAACATATGCAAAAATACATCTCCAAGATATCCTACGACCTACAACTTTCTGTCTATATATAGGCTTCCGCCTTTACAATGCTTGTCCACTTACTAACAACTTCCTAACCGACTCCTGGACAAATGACCCAAAATCTAACTGACACGGTCCAAATGACCCAAAAACCTGCCTACTGCGGTACAATTAGCTCAAAATTACATCTCATATGGTCCAATGACCCAAAAAACCCGCATTCTGCGGTACAAACGACTCAAAAAATACATAAAATATTGCAGCCTTCTTCCTTCCACGACCTCTTCTGATGTGTCGCAGCATCGACGATGCTGCGATTCTTCCTTACCAAACCGCCTGCCAACAGTAATGCCTCCTCGCCCACCTCCCCCATGCAGTAGTTGATGGGTCACCCATCACTTTTTAGGGGTTTAGATCAAAGCGACTATGGAGGTAATCCATATGACTAAAAAATTATAAAAAAATACAGGAACAATAATTTTGGTGTCATATTTTGTCTCTAACTTATAAGTTTTTTATTTTTATTTTTAATCCATGGGAATTAGTAACTAGCTACCTGGATGAAGCCCAAGCTCAAATCCAGTGGGCTACCACTATAACCCAAGATTATATCCAACAACCCGCAAGCTAGATATACCAATAACTTATGACTTAGCAAAGGCTAAGATGTCCCGAAGTGTCACAAAGCACATCTATATCTCAAGAGACTTTATCATTCTTGCCTTTTTTGTTTTTTGTTTTTTTCTTCTTCTTTTTTAAGAAAGAAAAAAAGACTCAGTTACTTGCTATTCATAAGAAATGAGTCAAAGTAAACTTTATAGACTTCAAAAGAGTGCCAAAGTGGATAACTGTTCCAATAATCATCTCCAATCTATAGCAACACTTTTTTCTGAAAGATACATGACAGATATCCAGACAAGAACCTAAACAATAATATGTAACTATAAAAATAACTTCTACATACAACTTATGCTTAGTGACATCAAAGACATAAAAAATGAGCCTCACTACTAGAAGACAAAATTGTGAGGCATATAATTGGCTTCTATTCAATATGCCTGAAAGTGTCCCGAGGCCATCTTGGAGTGTTCTAGAAATTCCTCAAAATAAATATGGCCTTCTGAGTTCCCCAATGCCTTCTTAGATAATCTATCTACTTGTCATTCAACTATATATATATGTGTGTGTGTGTGTGTTCAAACTTTATAAACTTAAAGCTTCTTAGATCATCCATAATTATTTGTTTCCAACCCTCTAGAGAGATAGCTTGTAGGTGTGCTCGACCCCTCACCCAATCAATAGTAACTCGTGAGTCTCCAAATGCCTGTAAGGATACAATATTTTGTTTATTGGAAAAATGATATAATCCCCATAGAGCCAATAATTCCACCCTCGAGTTAGTTCTGTAGCCGCTATCCATCCATAGCTGATAAAAGTGATCATAGGATACTACAATGACCATCCCCGCGCCACACCGATCATTCTGTGTTGCTCCATCAAAGAATCCCACAGGGCAGTCCCGGATAATGGAGGGGAATTTTAAAGGACACGTAGGAGTCATAAATGATTCTACAAAGAAGCCCTGGAAATCTGCTAGAATTATAGTCATGATATGTAAAAGTTCCTTTTCCCATTTTCAAATATGATATGGTTTCTATAACACGAGGGGTTCCAGATAACAAACAAAGGTAACTGTTTTAAAGGACCAACAGATATACACCAGTCACGAAAACTAGCTTCAAATGAAACATTACCCCAAATAAGATTATAATTCAGTCCTCGCATAACCTCTCGCCAAATACTCTGAGTAAATGAACATATTGCAAACAAATGATCAATTAAAGCACCACCTTGATAGTAGAAAACATGGTGGAAAGGACCGAGGATACCCCTCCTCTTCAAATTTTCACCCACCAAAAGTTTATTTTCTAGAACTAACATACATAACAATTGGATTTTCAACGTGGCTTTCCACTTCCACAATGTACGATACCACCACTTCGCTTCAAGGAGATCTGAGAAATAAGCAATTGAACAATATGCCAAAGCTGCGTTCACCAGCCCAGTTGCCATGTTCCATAACCAAGCAAGTTGCTCTTCTCTATCCAACATCTTGATACCACCATGGGCCAATCCATTGATGAAATTTCCCCATTCATCAACATAATTGCCAACCAAACTCAGATCTATTGCGTTGAACCAATAGTTATATCCTACAAAATGATCCCCTAGGCGTCTAAAGTTTGCAAGATGCTCAAAACTCAACTACTTCAAATAAGATATAAGTTATGGGATAACTTGTAATGGTCATCTCCCCCCACTATCAGATCTTCCCAAACAACAAAATGAAAGAGTAGCAACCAGAAATTTCAAAGCAGACAAGTACTGTTTGCACTCCTTTCGTACCAATCCACCACCGTTAGTCTAACCAAATACTTTGCTCAAATAGTCTCCCCAAATACTTGCCTTATTACATTGAAACAATTTCTCATTGAAAATTTAAGTTCAAATGGAAATAATACAAAGCTTACCTCTCTACATCTACCTAACTTTAACTTATTGTTGTTAATAGACACCGGCCTTACTAAAATGACATATCCCTACAGTGAAACTTAATCCTGCGCAAATACCCTTTTCTTTCGGAGAGGAGGCCCACCATTGAAAAAAGAAAATGAATGTCAATCTCCTTGGGACCGACCGCAGCTTGCTATTTAAAAAAATAAAAAGACTAAGCTCAACTTATCTCAAATGTGAAAAAAATCACTATAAAGGCAGTGGCTTCGAAGGCTTGAGAGTATGCGGTCAGGGATTTCAAGGGTTTCAAGGTGTCGCAGGGTTTGAACGCTTCCTTTCTAGGGTTTCAGACCGAGCAGGCAAAACACCTTAACCGGGTCGGCCATGGCGAAGAAGAGGAAGGTCGTGGTGGAAGAAGAAGTAGAAGAAGAGTTACCCGTAGCAGAAGAAGATGTAGAAGAAGAGTTACCCGTAACAGAAGAAGATGTAGAAGAAGAGGTACCCGAAACAAAAGAAGAAGATGAAGAGAACGAAAACTCGGATGCCGACGGCAGCAGCGAAGCCGAAGAAGACGAAGAAGACCTGAAGAAGCTGCTGGAGCCTTTCAGCAAAGAACAGTTGATGGACATCATCTCTGAGAAAGCCAAGAAAGACCTGAAGCTTCTACAAAGTATTCGAAAACTCGCCGATAAGGATCCCGCGCACAGGAAAATTTTCGTCCGCGGCCTCGGCTGGGACACTAGTTCGGAGGCTTTGAAGTCTGTTTTCTCTCAATACGGCGAGTTGGAAGAATGCACGGTGATCACGGACAAGGGCACCGGAAAATCCAAGGGTTACGGCTTCGTGACCTTCAAGCACATGGGAGGTGCACAGAAAGCCCTGAAGGAGCCGAGCAAGAAAATTGACAACAGGATGACCGTCTGCCAGATGGCGTCCGCTGGCCCGGCGCCGGCTCATCCGCCCAGCGAGACTACGGGGCGGAAAATCTATGTCAGCAACGTTCCGCCCGATGTTCAGGCTGATAAGTTGTTCACCTTTTTTTCGAAATACGGTGAAGTCGAGGAAGGTCCTCTAGGGTTTGATAAACAGACGGGGAAGTCCAGAGGCTTTGCGCTTTTTATTTACAAGAATGCCGAAGGTGCTAAGAAGGCTCTTGAGGAGCCAAATAAAATTGTAGATGGCCATTCCATGAATTGCAGGCGGGCAGCAGAGGGTAACAAACAGAGGAACGCGCATACCCCTGTTACTGGCCCTCTGGACCCTAATGACCTTGCGCTGACACACGGTGCGGGATCAATACTGGGATCGGCCGCGGCGGCGCACGGTGTTCTTGGCGGCTTTAATCAGGGCGGTGCTCCTGGGTTCAGCCAGGCGTTTAACGCTATTTTGGCGGGTCAGAACCAGAACTTTCCTGGGCTGAATCACTCGTATTTTACGTCGGTTAATCCTGCTTTGGCATCATCGTTTAATCCAAATTCGTTGTCGCAAGCGGCTGCATTTTCGCCATCTGTTCAGAACTCGCTTGGATCGGTAGGGTCCTATGGAGTGCCCCCGAGCTTGGGGGGTTATGGGTCTCACCACGGTGTTGGCAGTGTTAATCCTGGTGTTCTTGGGGTTTACGGTTCTCAGGCAGCTGCTCTACAAGGTTTGAATGCATATCATCATTCGCATCTTGGGCAATCTCCATTGCCTAGAACGTCGCAGTCGGGCGGCGGTTCTTTGGGTGGAATGCCCTCGTATCTACCACATTAGGTAAGTACTTCTTTACCATTTACTCATTTCATTTATAACATAATTTCTGGATGAGATTTTGTTAACAGTTTTTGTTTAATTTTGAAATTTGGTTATGCCGGGGATTAGGTTTTAGCACTTCAAGCTTAAAATGGTAAACATAAATATAGTGTTCATTATTATCTAGTTATTGCTTACGATGTTGGAATAATACATCAGTAGTTCCTATTTACTGCGAGATAAGTTCTGTGTGTTATCTCAAGGCTTTTCTTATTATATTACCTACTTTCTAATTTTACTTTATACAACTAACAGACATATAAGGTGCATCTAGTCACCTATAGCATTAACTCGAACATTTCACTGTGTTTTGGTAACGTGGGTGATATCTGAACATTTCACTTTTTGTAGATGGAGTTTTGTGCATATCCAGTGATACATATCTTAATCTGTGCACGCTGTTAAGGGCTAATTTATATTAATCTCAGCTTTTGAAAGGATACGATTTTAGCCTGCTGAATTTGGATGCTTAGTTTGTTCATTGTTGAACCATTATTTGTATTTTTATTTGGACATGTAAAGCTTTGCTTTCTTTGAGTCGATTTAATGCGTTTTTCCTTTTTCTTACTCTTTGTTAAGGCTTTATGCAATTTCTGCCATCAATTATATATCCTTTTGAATCTACACATTATGTGTTTTTCTTATTAATTCTTTCCTTGTTATTTTGGCACAAATTGCTTATATTTTTACAGAATTGCGCAGATCGATTTCCAAAGGATGGTGCTGATACAATGTTGAAGATGTATTTTGTATGGGCTCATTTGCTTGGGATTCATTGAACTTGGGAGCGTCATTGATATTGGACAGTCTTCATCTTTTGTTGTTATGTTTTGGTTAACAAACTCTTGACTTTTTCAAGTAGCTGATGGTGAGATTTATTGATATTTGAAGGTGTTCTCAGTCTTCATCTTCATTTACTACGTGTAGCGAGAATCTTGACCTTTTTTAATACGGCTTCATTGATATTTGAAGGGTGTTCTCAGTCTCTTCGTTTATTATGCTTTGCTTAACAAGAATCTTGACCTTTTTGAAGAACTTTATGGGGAGCTTCATTGATATTTGAAGGGTGTTCTCAGTCTCTTTGTTTATTATGCTTTGCTTAACAAGAATCTTGGCCTTTTTGAAGAACTTTATGGGGAGCTTCATTGATATTTGAAGGTGTTTGTCTTTGTTTATGATTTTTTTGCCTTAAAGCTGCTTATGCTTTCAAGTAGCCAAGACTTGAAAAGTTTATTGATATTGAAAGTGCTTTATTTTTAATATGGCTTCTTTGAGAACATATTTAAGATATCGATTGCCTTGTATTACATATGAAGTTTTCAACATGTTTGTTGTGAAGTTTTCAACAGGATTGTTGTGAAGTTTTCAACATGTTTGTCATGAAGTTTTCAACATGTTTGTTATTTGATGTCGGTTGAACATTGCTATCTCCATTGACTAAGTTGTCCACACTCGGTGGATCTTCTGTTGGGTTCTTGCATGTTTTAGCGTTTTGTAACTATATCTTGCTTCCAGTTGTAATGAGTGATGGTTTTGAATTCCTAATGTGTTGCTGACCTTAGTTTTTATGGTTAATTTGAATTTTGTGATATGTATAATCTGTGAAATTGAATGATTGTATAATCTACTCCCTATTAAATTATATCAGTGCCAAATGCTTAAGGATCTGGACATTTAAAAAATATCCTTCATTAATATAGCTGGTCAAATCTCTAGTTTTACATTAATGTCATCCGCAGCATGTCTTCTTTTCTCTTACATAAGCATTGATATTTTTTGGGGTTTTCTTTCTTTCTTTAATACATGGATATTTTTTTCAAAAACAAGGGTTCAAAGTGAGGATTTGCTTTCCCCCCCACTTTGCAATAGTATCCATCATTCGTTGCAGTTGAGCTGAACTACATTTCCTTGATGATGTATGAGATAAGGTGCTTTGGCGATTATTGTGGTTTTGCCTATGCCACGTCCTTGTGAGCTTTACGAGCACTGATCTAGGATGCTATGATTAGGCAAATATTAAATATTTTCACATTCCTGATAGGAAATCAAGGGCATTATTTCAATTGCTTTTTGGTGCCATTTTTGTGATTATATTATTTTAAAATTTTGCTGCTATTCATTTTTATTCATTTCCTATTTGCGTTAATTTTTTATTTAAGAAACTGTTATTAGGATTTTTGCATTCCCTAGTAAATGACTAATTATGACAGGATAAAATATCCATTACAGTTAGCTTAACTCCGTTTCTACTAGCGAATCTTAGTGGCAAGATGAATAATGTGTAGAGATGGAGTTTGTGGCAAGAAAACTGTTCCACATGGGAACAGAAATGTATTGAATAAGATACTGTATGTTGGCTAATTGTGGTGTTGCCTACTAGCGAATCTTAGTGTCAAGATGGATAATGTGTAGAGATGGAGTTTGTGGTAAGAAAACCGTTCCACATGGGAACAGAAATGTATTGAATAAGATTCTGTCTGTTGGCTAATTGTGGTGTTGCCTAAGCCACGTCCTTGGAAGCTTTAAGTGATGATCTTGGATGCAATGATTGGGCAATATTAAATATTTTCACATTTATGATATGAAACTAGGGTCCTTAACTTTTGCTCATTGGTGCCATTGTTATGATTACACTTTAAAAATTGTGGTTTCAACTTTTATTAATCTTTTATATATGCGTTGTTTAATTAAAAAAACTGCAGTAGCCTACAGGGTTTGCTTTTGATCATTATAAATTTTAATGATCAACTCTAACTTATGAATAGCCCTTTTTCTCGTTATGTTTCAATGATGTTTGAATCTTTCTGTATATTGCGGTACATTTTGAAGGGTTGGTTTTGGCGCCTGTGTCCCTGAAAGAGAAACAGTAGAAGGGTTTTATAGTTTCGTGTCTGATGAAATGAACAAAAATGAGGCTGCTCTGGCCATTGGACTGCTTTTGTGTTTTAAAGGATTTTTGCATCGTTACAAATGTTCTGTAAAAGTAGATCCCATTAAAACCTAGACTAAATGACTAAATACATGTTTGGGCCCTTGGGGCCATGCTAATGATTGGATCTTATCAAAATCCCAACTCAGGTGTAAGTTTCTCTAAATCCATTTCAGCTGATTATATCGATTCCTTTGGCCATTGTAGTTTTTTGCCTAAGCCACGTCCTTGGAAGCTTCTAAGCGATGATCTTGGATGCTATGATTGGGCAAATATTAAATATTTTCACATTCCTGATAGGAAACTGAGGGCATTAATTCAATTGCTCTTTGGTGCCATTGTTGTGATTACATTATTTTTAAACTTTTTGGGTTTTCAAATTTTAATAAATCCTGGGGTATGCTCAGGTTGTTCCTTTTTAAGATTCAGTGAACGTTCATGTTTAAAGGAATTATGTGCTTGAAATTGAAACGCACATGTTGGGCATGCATTTTCGTTCCTTCTAAAGTTTGCTTTAAACATAAGAACGCCAGCAGGGTTAACATTCAGCTCTTGAGTTGATTGTTTGGATGAAGACTAAATAAGAACTTGGAGTCTTAATTATAGTGCTCTTCAAACTCTTAGATGCTATGAAATGCATTTTTGATGAATTTTCTGGTTGAAAATGAACTGACAGATTACAGATGTTTCTCTCTCAAAATTTGCCTTACTCGTAAGAAACATTTGCCTCACTAACGATTTATGAAGTATGATACCTTTGAAATTATCAGTCTACCTGCCAAAGGATGCATCCTTATGGTATTAATAAAAAACTACATTAATATTATCACAAGCAAAAACATAACTGCCAAATGCTCTCCATATCCTTCTCTATCCAAAAAACTGTACTTTTTCCTTTCAGAAGAGAGCAAATTCATAGTTTTGACGAGGATCTCTTCGCTGAACTCTTGCTCATAAAGGATTTCCTCCTGCAGAGACAGCTTCTTTGAAATTATCAGTCTACCTGCCAAAGGATGCATCCTTATGGTATTAATAAAAAACTACATTAATATTACCACAAGCAAAAACATAACTGCCAAATGCTCTCCATATTCTTCTCAATCCAAAAAACTGTACTTTTTCCTTTCAGAAGAGAGCAAATTCATAGTTTTGACGAGGATCTCTTCGCTGAACTCTTGCTTATAAAGGATTTCCTCCTGCAGAGACAGCTTCCCCAGAAATATATGCATTGGAGTTGTCTCTCGTTTATATGGTCATGCTCAGTTGTTTTTCTTTAGAATAGTGTAAAATACTGATTTAATGTAAGAGTTACTCTGTGTATCATGTTGGGGCGATTCAATTTCAGATTTGAGGAAAAAACCCGATCTTGTAACACACTTTGACTGGCTACTTAGCTGTGATTGACTATCGTTGCTTGTGATCGGACTTCCACTTCCATTAAGATTTGTATTATTAAACCCAAGGGGTATTATAATCTATCTAGTGGCATTGTTGCGATAACATTGTTTTCAAAATTTGTGGGTTTCTGCATTTTATTCTTTTCTATATGCATTGAAAGAAAGTTGAACTAAATTCCATTTCCATTAGCAAAATTTCCTTTGTGAATGTTTTCTAATTTTAACATTTTATTCAGTAGTCTCAGTGGAACCATGAAATTGTATGTATAGACTTTCTATGACCATGGCAGACAAGCCTTTTCTACAACCTATATATGGTTCCCACCGTGAATCAGTGGAACCATGAAATTGTATGTATAGACTGTCCGTGACCATGACAGACAAGCATTTTCTACAACCTATATTATGGTTTCCACCGTTCTGCTCATGGTTCCAGTTATGCTGTATACATGGTTCCAGTTATGCTGTATACACCAATCATGGTATTTTTGAGGGGTTGATAATGCTTGCATAGGATGGTTGTTTTCACAAGCCCATGCATAAAATGTTCTAGTATTCTGGAAAGTTGGTCGTGGTCTGGATTGGGTGCTACAATGCAAACAGTCTATGTTCAAGGTGTTTAACCTTCTCAGGTTAGTTATGTACAAGGTGTTTAACAGTCTTTCCGTTGGTTTCACTGTTATCGAAGTAACTTGTTAGATGTGTAACAAACCAAGCTGGTTTAAGGATATTAGTATAATTTTAACTGATCGACTTTTTATTGATCAAATGGACTCTTCTGAATGAAGGAAGTTACACATAAAAAATGGAAATAAATTTTACTTTAAAACCAAAGTCGATCACATGGATTCATTCTAAACTTGATTACATGGATTCATTCTAAACTTGATTAGATGGATTCATTCTGTAACCTTATATATAGTCTTCCTTTGCTGTCACACCAACGTTCTGTTTGAGCAATCAGCAGTCTTTCCTTCGTAGACAGAACTTTCTCTAGACAGCTTTTTAGAATTTTTTCTTACCTCATTCAGAGCCAAGTTTTCAACTTGTTTTTTTCATATTGCCCAATCAACAAGCAGTTTATAATCAACTTGGTTTTTTCATATTGCCCAATCAACAAGCAGTTTATAATCAACTTGGTCTTTTCCCACCACCAAATCAATCTGTACAACCCCCCATACTTGTTGGCTGCCTATACTATTTTCTGAAGCTGTTTTTAAAAAACACCTAACTGCATAGAATTCTGCACTAATTTGTAACAGAAATCAAAATGTGCTTAAACACAGCAAATAATGTTACGTGAAAGAACCAACCCAAGCATATATCAGATTCTTCTATATCGATTGCTAAGATATGTTAAAAAAATATAGCTACTACTAATAGGTGAAATTTGAATGAAATGAGTTTTGTGCTTGAAAAGATTTCCCGCTAGAATTTATGAACATTTATGATTTTCCTGTTTAAATTCTTTCTTTTACTTGGTCATCAGATTCTTGCCTGCCACAGTTTTAACAAATACACCATAAAAATGGTGGTTTTTTTTTTATATCTTTTGCTAGTCACTCCGAAAGACACTTCTCCGAATGACGTGTCATGCAAATTGCGCTAGTCAACTTTAAATATTCATAAAATTCATAATATTGGATGTCACAGGGCACTAAAAATTCTTTGCTACATCGCAATCTTGGTGCACCTTGGTGACATAGAGAGTTTGCACCTTGGTGACATAGAGAGTTCGTCCCTGTCCTTGCTACATCGCTTTGGAGCTGCACCTTGGTCACATAGAGAGTTTAGTCCCTTTGTCCTACAGTAATAAAGTAATGCTCAAAATTGGTCACCAAGTTTGACAATGAATTACAAGTTTGTCTATGAACCAAGTGTGACAATTTAGCAAGGCCATGGTTTTGTCCCTTTGTCCTACAGTAATAAAGTAATGCTCAAGAGTCAAGATATGGATGAATTACAAGTTTTTTGATGAACCAAGTATGACAATTTAGCAAGGCCAAGTTAGCAGAGGTGAGAGTAGATGACAGCGAAATAGCAGTAATCATTCTTGGAAGAGAAGGAATTCCCTTGTGTAATTACTGTAAGTGCATAGCACGCTACCCCAGGCGTATTCATGCTACCCCACATGGGCTAAGGTATATACCTATTATAGATTTAAACATTAAGGCGTATTCACGCTACCCTGCAAGAGCTGAGATATATCTATTATAGATTTAAAATTAATTAACTTTGTTATTATTATAAAAGTAATAAAGAACTAATTTAACTTTGTTGTTACAAGTTCATATTCTCACCAAAGGACTATTTGAACGAAAATTTAATTTGACTTTGTTATTATTACAAGTAGTTCTTGAGGCTTTAGAATGATGAATATTATTTACTACCTTAACAATTTGGTTAAGTTAAAGGAGGGCTCATTGATGTTATCATATATTCCATATTAATTTCCTCTCCTTATTTTGATTAAAAAATTGCCTTTATTTATAGATCCATTGTGTTAATTGAGAGAAGTTAGGGTTGAACAAAAGATAAATGATCGAAGTTAAAAATGAGGGTTTTATGAGGTATTTTAAAGATTTTGCGAAATAGTTATGAAATTGATTGTATATTTTTGTACCATATCTTTGTACTTCACAAATATGAAGAGATAAATGAGAGAAGTTAGAGATGAAGATTTTATGAAATATTTCAAAGATTTCGTGAGATAGTTATATGAAGTTGATCGTATATCTTTGAATTGTAAATCTTGTTATTGTTGTTTTGGGTTTTCATGTATTCTGTTACATAAAAATGTCACATGTACTCTTTGAATACGAGGGGATGAATACGAAAGTTATTTGGAGAACACGTAATGTCGCATGTACTCTTTGAATATAGGGGAATGAATACGAGAGTTATTTGGAGAACACGTAAAAATTTCACATGTGCTCTTTGAATATGAGAGGAATGAACACGAAAGTTATTTGACATCAGACCTTATGTACTCCATTACATGACAATGTCATCATGTACTATGAATATAAGAGTTGTCATGTCATCATGTACTATGAATATAAGAGAATATGAGAGATATTTGTTGCGAGAACCAAGGCAAGTCAATACAATGTATTTGTTCAATTTTTGCGTGAAGAATTTTAATGATTCTTCATTGCATCAAGAGAAACGAGGTGTTCTACAGCTTAGTACGGGGGAGATGTAACCTTTGTTACTAACAAAGTTTTTTGTCTACTCATGAAATAAAAAATTATGGAAAGTATTTAAAAAAATCCATATTGGTTCATAAAATAAAATATTATGAAAAGTAATTGCGTCGAGAGGTACTCTATGAGGGAGATCTTGTAACATGTGTCGAGTGTTTGTCAAGTAACAAAATAATACAAAATAAACAAAAAAGAATAATACAAAGTAAAAAGTAATAAATATTTTGTCGGCCATGAACAAAAAAGAATAATACAGAGTAAAAAGTAAATATGTGACTTAAACTAGAGACTTTAGAGCTTAGGATTAGGTGGCTCAGGTATTGCACTCAAGGAGCTATTCAAGGAGAGGTTTGCACCTCGAGAGATTTGATCCCTCTTGGCGCTTGATAGAGCCTAGGATTTGGGTCTATGTTGGTTAAAAAATAGATGTTCTTTTATAAAAATAAAAACTTAAAACTTAAACTTGGATCTATCAATCAAGAGACAGCAACTTTTTTGAATTTAAATTTAAAAAAAAAATATACCTCATAAATTGGATCTCTCTCGGTGCTTGATAGATATGGGTTTAAGATGGATCTATGTTGGTATTGTCATCAATGATATTAGAACCACTTGAACTTTCAACAAGAATTTGTTGGTTTCAAGGTGATTGATATCTTTCATGATTGAAGCAAGACTCATTTGTGATTGGTGTCTTGATTCTAAAGATTGGTAGTTTTGAAAATTAACCTTGTATTGAAGATGATGAAATATGTTGTTTTGAGAGGTATGCAAAATGATTTGTGTCCAAGATGAAGAATAAAATGGTTTTTGATAGTCAATGTTTAGGTTGAAATTGATAAGGGACATAAAGTTATATAAGCTGAAGAAATGAAAGCCTCGGTTATGAAGGTTACATAAGCAATTGTGACAATCAAATTTGCAAAAACAAAAACATCTATAGAAGGTGAGTCATTTATTGTAAACATTGCAACAAATTAGGCATAGAAGGAGCAAAATTGTATTAATGATGATGGTAGTAGAACATGATATGCTAAATTTAATGAAAACTTGTGATGATATAATTGCCAATGGTAAGTGAAGGAAAACCCTAGATATAGTGAGTTGGTTGAGGGTAACTAAAAAACATCCATTGAACGGGGTATGTATTTTTCAAAAGGAGCTTACCGGGGAATTGATTAATGGCCGAACCCTAGGAAGGTCGTCGACGGCCTGTTACTATCAAGGTTGGGGCATATTTAGCCTGACACACGAACCTGCGAGGTGGAGTCCATCATTGCATCGATCACTGTGCACTCATTACGGTTTTTTCTGGGCTAATATTGTGTTTTGTTTAAACCCTCGTCTTGTTACTGCTCCTATTTACTTTTTTACTATGGTTTTGCTATTACCTACAATGGCTACCTATGATGACAAGGTGGACTATACCTTCGACCCATCAGATGAAATACCCATCTGGACTCAACCATTGGGTGCCGGGTGGCAGGATGGGGCTCACTTGGTTGCTTGTGGTGTGGAAGGTTTACCTGCTCTTGAGAACAATCTGGATTTAGGGTTTTCACCATCCAACTTTCTTGCTATTTCTCCTGGTTTCGGGTCGTTAATTGTTTCATCAAGTCGTATCCCATTGACTTCACCATCGAAGGAAGCTGGGTCATCCCTCTGGTCTTTGGAACAGGTCATTAAAGGGTTCGACAGGCGAAAAGAAAGGGGCTTATTTCGGCAAACGACGGATTTCAGGGAATTGGAAGGGTGGGCTTCCCATCAACGGTCTCTTTTCCTGTTTTGAACACTGCTGAGGCAAGGGAAGGTTCGAGGCAGGGGTTACTGGAAATACATGAACATCGTGGGTTTGCTAGCCCATGTGTGGGCTTTGGTACCAGTTCTGAAGAATGGGGAGGTCCTTCCTCGGATGATACTTCACAGAAGGTGAAACGAGGCAGAAAACGATGGTTGAAGCTGAGCAGGACCAAGTATAACTATGCACTGGGGGAAGATATTGAGTGGAATCAATTGGTCAAGATGACCAGTATCACCTTGGTTGGTAAGGCATTGGGCAGATCTTTCTCTCTGCGTACCATTGAGGCATGGGTGGGAGATAATTGGGCTGCAACATTAGGTTATACCCCGGAAGTTGTAGAATTAACCTGCAACTGGTTTGCTTTCAATTTCCACAATGAGGAACATACAAAATGGGTCCTTAATTCCAACTGGAGCTGGGATCATTGCCCGGTCATGATTAAGCCTTGGCATCCGATGTTTGACGCTAGCCGGGAACGACTGGATCTAGTCCCATTGTGGGTTCGGCTCCCTGGTTTACCTTTCCATTACTGGTCAGAGCGGCATTTCAGAGGGATTGGTAACATGATTGGTACCTATTTAGATGGAGACTATAGTTTTCTACAATCCCGTCAGAGGAAGATTGCTCGTATTTTAGTTAATTTGAACATCAGAGATGGGTTAGCACCGGACGTTACCCTCAGCTGGGGACCCTATGTATATGTGCAGAAACTGGACTATGAAAATGTTCCCTTCAGATGCCGCCGCTGTCATGCTTATGGTCATCCGGTTGCTGAGTGTAAACTTCCTTTACAGAGGAAAAATGGAGGCACTCATAAATCTACAATTGCTGTGGAGTCTACCCCTCCGACTGATATACCATTTTCTGGACCTTCTCATAATGTGGCTTTGGATGCGGATGAGGGACATGGAATCCCCGGGATTTGGTAGACCCTCAAGGCCTTTCTCTATCGGAACACGGTGCTACTGCGGAAGGGGCCGACGACATACCTCAGGAGCTGGTTTTGGATGCGCCACTTATTGGACAGGCGGTACCTGGAACTACATCTATTGTGCCTTCTCAACTTGCTCCTGTCTCGGAACCAGGGACAACGTCTGCGGGTATTACTCACTCCATAAACCCCCTCTCCTTTCATTTTGTTTTAAAAAACATTACTTTCGATAATCCAGACTGGTTAGAGGCTTTAAAAAATTTGAATATCTCCTCGGCTATGGATTTAGTGGAACCTACATGTATCGCTCCTGCCCTCCCTTCCTCTTCACATACCCTCCCCTCCACTTCACATACTCAACCGTACCCCGGGGTGAGGCTACTTGACCTACCCCGTGAAGCTGATCCTGGCCCTACTGAAGGCCCTTCTTCCTCCTCCCCTACCACCTCATCGGACTCTGGTTATTTTCTACGATCCCTTACAAAAGTTTTCCCGGGAGGGTTGGGTGCCGGGGTGAATAAAATTGGAAAAGGCCGAGGCAGGAAATCACATCTTTCTAAAGCACAATCCAAGGCCAAGATGGATATGCTTGAAGGCAAACAAGTGACTATTGATCGGGCGCTTAGAGCGGTGCGTGCCCAGAAGCGGGGCCGTTAATGAAATTCATGTCCTTTAACTACCGGGGTCTTGCTGGTCCCCATAAAAGATCAGCACTTCGTAGAGTGGTATCTCTTGAACATCCGGATATCATTCTACTCCAGGAAACTTTGGGTGTTGGTGAGGTTATTAAAACATTACTTGAAAGTTGGTTTGGAGGCTAGACTTTTGCTACCTTGGATGCTCGTGGTCGGTCTGGTGGTCAGGCTATTGGTTGGAATTTTCGTACGGTGCAGTGCCATAACCTCTGGGGAGTGGAAGCTGCTTTGGGTATGACCTGCTCGTCTCTTGATTTTGGTGAACTCTTTACGGTGGTAAATGTTTATGGACCTTATTTGAACTGGGCTCCTTTCTGGGATTCTCTTCTCTCGCATCCTTTGTTACAGGAAGGAAACCTGATCCTCGGAGGGGATTTGAATTTTTGTCTAGGTCTGGCAGAAGTTTGGGGTAGCAGAGCTCGGCCATACCCATTGTCAAACTTTTTCACTCACAAGTTGGTCACAAATAATTTGCTGGATATTGAGCCAACTCTTCTAAAACCTACTTGGAGGAATAACAGAACAGGAGACAACAGAGTCGAGAAACGGTTGGATCGGTTTTTGGTGTCAGATCTTTTTGTGGATAGAAACTATCTACTGAGACAGTGGGTAGGTTCGGGGGGCTCGTCTGACCACTTCCCTTTATTTCTGGAGATTCGTGATGGACCTTCTAAACCAGCTGGGCCATTGAAGTTTAATAAGATCTGGTTAAAAGATGAGACTTTTTTTGACCTTGTTGGATCCCTTTGGGTACCCTACAACCCTGGGGGGGGGGCCTCTCTGCCTCTCATCAGTTCTCTGCCAACTTCAAAAGAGTTAAAAGGCCAGTGAAGGTTTGGGCCTATGAAAAGAACAGTAGAGCTGATAGAGATTTGAAGTCGATTGAATTGGAGCTGCAATCCATATATGATTCTGGCTCCGGGGGACTGGCAACTGCGGAAGAAAAAGCACATATGGTATCACTGGAAGGTAGGAGAAATTTGCTATTATTGGAAAAAGAGGAAACATGGCGTCTTAAAAGCAGGGCATTATGGCTATCGGCTAGGGATGAGAACACAAAATTTTTCCATGCATATGCAAAAGGAAGAAATGCGTCTAATACCATTTGGAGCGTGGAAGACTCTTTGGGGGATACCCAGACTTCTTTTGATAGTATGGCTGGGGTTGGGGTAAATCACTTCCAAACACTCTTTAAAGCCCCTGCACAGGCTAACATATTGGAAATAGTTAGAATGGCACAATTTTTTCCTCGGTTTGTGGACGAGGAAGACAATCACTCATTGATGGCAAATGTCACAGAAGAAGAGCTGAAGGGAGTGTTACAGAGTTTCCAAAAAGACAAAAGTTCGGGGCCTGATGGATGGACTGTTGAATTCCTCTTGGCACTATTTGAGCTTATTGGGAAAGATCTATTGCAGATGGTTGAAGACACTAGAATCTTTGGGCGGATCCCAGCTGCCCTAAACTCCACCTTTCTAGCCCTAATACCTAAAACTGACAATTCTTCCTCTTTAAGTGATTTCAGACCCATCTCTTTGTGTAATTGTGTATATAAGGTGGTGTCAAAAATTATCGCCAGGCGGTTAAAAATTATACTATCCAAGCATATCTCTGAGGAACAATTTGGATTCCTGGAAGGACGACAAATCCATGAGGCGATTGGAGTAGCACAAGAGGGCACCCATAGTATGAAAGCAAGGAAAATCAAAGGAGCTATAATCAAGATTGATCTATCAAAAGCATATGACAAGGTGAGTTGGATGTATATTTATTTACTCCTTACACATATGGGTTTTGCTGTGGCTTTTATTAGGTGGATTATGAGCTGTATTTCTACGGTATCTTTTGCGGTACTCATCAATGGTTCTCCCTTCTTTCGGTCTGAAAGAGGTCTACGACAGGGTTGCCCATTATCGCCTTTACTGTTCCTGTTGGTTGCTGAAGGGCTAAGTAAAGCACTGAAAAAGGCCTGTAGGGATGGCACTCTCCAGGGGATACAAGTGGCTCCAGATTTATTTATCACACATCTGCTTTTCGTGGATGATATACTCATCTTCTGTTCTGGTTCGGCTAGGGACATGGAAACTCTCTAGGACATCTTTCAACTCTTCTCTCAAGCTACGGGTATGGAGATCAATGACAGGAAATCTACTATAATGACTCACTTACTTAGGGAATGTGAGATTACGGCGATTCGAAGGATCTTTCCTTATACATTTTTACGTCTTGAAGATGGTTTCTGCTACTTTGGGTATCACTTAAAACCTAATGCATATACTAAACAGGATTGGCACTGGCTTATTGAAAAAATTCACAAGCGGCTGAAGGTTTGGAGTCACAGGTGGTTATTTAGAGCTGGTAGGCTGGTCCTGGTGAAATCTGTCTTAGAGGCCATCCCGGTATACTGGATGTCCCTCTCATGGATCCTCAAAGGGACGTTGGAAAAAGCTCGGAAATTATGCTTTCGTTTTCTTTGGAGCAGTAAAGGAGATTATGTTTCCCCATGGGTCCGATGGCAGAAAATTGCTATCCCTAAACCCTTAGGGGGATGGGGTCTAAAAAACATTCATCTCTTTTCAAAAGCCCTGGCGGCAAAAGGGGTTTGGAGACTGCTAAAATCTGAAAGCCTTTGGATAAGAGTTGTCATTCAGAAATACATTGCTCCCCTGTATCGGTAATGGATTGGGTTCGGGCTACGAATAAGTCACATAATGGCTGTTCTGTTATCTGGAAAGTGGTTATCAAATTTTTCTCTGTGATTGGAGATCTTCTAGCTTGGAATATTGGGAATGGACAGGCTCTTCGTGTCGGGGAAGATCCTTAGTATGGGAGTGCTGGTAGACACATCTTATCAGTTGGATTGATTACATCTCTTCGGGAAATTGGCATAACTTACTTATCCCAACTTGCAATTCATGATAGGATCCATCCATGGAATCAGTTGTGGATAGGTGCAGACACTTTGGCACTATCGGTGGAGGAACAGGGGGAATTGAGAAACTATTACCGAGCACTCATCTGCTCACATATTCACATTCGTGACAGGGAGGACTATTTGGTATGGGAAGGGGCTCCAAATGGAATGTTCACACCAAGGAATTGATACATCAGCTTAAGTCACTTCATTCATCCACGTGAGTTGGTGTGGTGGTGGAAATCCATATGGAGGATAAACTTCTCATTGAAACATCGTATCTTCATGTGGAATGTCCTCGAAAATACCATCCCTACCTGGGATTTTTTACAGCGAAAGAACAGGGCGGGGCCGGGGTGGTGCATTTTGTGCAAAGCAAACGAGGAAACTTGTCTTCACTTATTCCTTCAATGTCCATACTCGGTGCAGGTATGGGCGGAATGCTCCAGATTATCAAATACCTTGTTTAATTGGGATGGGGATACGATACTATTGGCTTGGTCACAGTGGTTTAGGGACCCGATTGGCATATCCTACAGAAATCTCCCCTTACTGGTGGCATGGGGCATCTGGTTGGCACGGAATGGCATGATCTTCAATGAAAAAACCAGTACACCAGTGGTCACAGCTGTACAGATCTGTGGATTCATAAAGGCCTACCCTCATCACATCAAAGTTGCGAAACAACGAGATGTCCTTGCTCTTGAAATCAATGATTCTATACCTTGGGGTTTCTACGATGGTTCTGCTTTGGAAAACAACTGTGGGGGTGGGGCTGTTCTACATCTATCTCTAACCCACTCATACCACCTTTTCTGGGGATTGGGGGAGGGTGGGAACAATTATGCTGAATTAATGAGTCTAAAGCTTCTTCTCATGTTTGCTAGGGAGATTGACTGTCAACAGATAAACGTGTATGGAGATTCAATGAATGTCACACACTGGACAATTGGCACTCAACAATGCAGGGACCTCAGACTTGCAAATATTCTACAGGACATCTGTCATTTTTACATTTTTCTTGCAGACATATATTCAGGGAGAACAACAAGGAGGCGGACCAGGCTTCTAAGATTGGCAGGGACTTGGCAATGGGGATGTGGAAAATAAAAGAACACCGAAATGGGACAGTCTATGAATACTATCATAGACCTTTTAATGACGAACTAGCTATACAGGATCAGTAACATGAACAGTAGTGAAGATACTATAAACTTTGAAACAGTTAATACTTTTTGGTTGTGATGACAGTTTGAGGACCTTTTATAATCTTATAAGAACTTTTTTGGAGAAATCAGGAGGCTCGGGGAGCCACCAGACATATTTATGTTTTTCCTTATAGTTTTGTTTTTACTGATTTGGCCATAACTTGGCGATGTTGAACATACTGGACTGATGTACCGAAGTCTTTTTGTACTGGTTTTTGTCCTTCAATGGATAACTGCATGCTTTATGCATATACAGAATGTAATTTTTTCACCTCTGCTGAAATAAAATTACGCTTTTTTTCTTGGAAAAAAAAAACTAAAAAACATCTATAGAAGGTGAGTCATTTATTGTAAACATTGCAACAAATCAGGCATAGAAGGAGCAAAATTGTATTTAATGATGATGGTAGTAGAACATGATATGCTAAATTTAATGAAAACTTGTGATGATATAATTGCCAATGGTAAGTGAAGGAAAACCCTAGATATAGTGAGTTGGTTGAGGGTAACTAAAAAATCCATGAGATGAGGGTAATTAAAAGAAACATTTGACGTGAGGATTGACTAATCATATGTCCAGCCTAGATCCAAATCCTAGGCTCTATCAAGTGTCGAGAGGGATCAAATCTCTCGAGGTGCAAATCTCTCCTCGAAAAGCTCCTTGAGTGCAATACTTGAGAAGAGGTTTGCACCTCGAGAGATTTGATCCCTCTTGGTTTTTGATAGAGCCTAATATTTGGATCTAGGCTGGTTCCAGTCGTGGGCGGTGACACAAAACTGGAGTTTGATCAGCATTGTAAGGAACATGTTAAGTTGAAAACAAAGATAGAATTACGAGGATTATCATAATGTAAGTAATAAGTATAAGTAAATTGTTAAACTGGAAAATAGAGACAATAATTTTGTAAGGATTAAATAAATGAAAATATGGTTCGCATCTTGATTATTCTCAATCTACATGTCATATACATGTTAAGCTGAAAACAGAGATAGAATTACGAGGATTATTATAATGTAAGTAATAAGTATGAGTAAATTGTTAAATTGGAAAATAGAGACAATACTTTTGTAAGGATTAAATAAATGAAAATATGGTTCACATCTTGATCATTCTCAATCTACATATCATATCGATTATATGAGAATCTACATTGGACTTGTATTTGTATTACGTATTTGTATTCCAGCATATGAATCCTGGCAAACATGACACATTTGAACTTCTGCTAATTGATCAGTTCGTTCACAAATTTTTTTATGTCTAGTATACATTTCTTCAGATGGTACCGATATATTATCGTCAATTTCAATCTCCTTATCTTGGACCATATTAGTAATTGGAGCTGCTTGAAATTGGACCATGTCATCAACACGTCGCTCTCTGATCGTTACACGTTGAACATCTTCCATAATTGGTTCTACGGGTATATTGGTTGAATATTGTCTTTGTTGTTCTACATTTTGATTTTTCTGTTGTTTTACAAATTGATTTCTTTGTTCTTTTACAAATTGATTTCTTTGTTCTTTCAATTGCTTCAACTTTCTTTCTCAATATGCTCTTTGTTGGTCAATGTTTCGTTTTATTTGTTCTTCTCGTTTTTCTGCTCTTAATTCGTTTAACTTTCTTTTTCGATATTCTTTTTATCGATCCGTGTTTCATTTTCTTTGTTTTTTTCGTTTTTGTTGTTGTCATTTCGTCCAACTTTATTTTTCGATAATCTTTTTGTTGTTCCACTTTTTGTTTCAAGTCTTCTTCTCGTTCTTTTGCTGTCATTTCGTTAGATTTTTTTCCTTGATATGTTTTTTGACGTTCGACGTTTTGTATTTTTTGTTCTTCTCCTATTTGTCTGAAAGCATCTTCCATTTCTAGTTCAAACTCTATATAAAAATATCAAACATTAACATATATATTGAAATTTATGCATATATGAAATCCACACTAAAATTTATGCATCCATGAAATTTACACTGAAATCTATGTGTTCATCGATTAACATCTACACTGAAAATTATGCAATGATAAAACACTTTACATTGAAATCTATGCAACTATAAAACCACTTTACATGATAATGAAATACAATATCCACATAACTTTTGGTTCTGTGGTATAAACCTTTCTCCTTTTCGTTTTTTTGCTATCATTTCGTTAGATTTTCTTCTTTGATATGCTTTTTGATGTTCGATGTTTTGTATTTTTTGTTGTTCTCATGTTTGTCTAATAGCATCTTCCACATGTACATCTTCCATTTCTAGTTCAGACTCTTTATAAAAAATGTCAAGTATTAACATATACACTGAAATTTATGCATCTATGAAATCCACACTAAAATTTATGCATTCGAAACTCACTTTACATGATAATGAAATTCAATATATTTTCAAAAACATTAGGTGATTTGGGAGGATCGAACTTTGGATTTCACGCCCATTATCTCAACACCCTTACCACTATATCGCAGATAGTTCTTGTTATACATAGTAAATAACTTATAAACTTGAAAAATATTACATTTGACAAAAATGGGAGGAGGGTGGATCAACAGGGTTTGACTCTGTGATCTACCTATGACCACCACAATGTGTTACCAATGGGATACATCTACTTATTTGGAAATTAAACGATTTAATATATTTAAATGTTTGAATTGAGAGTTAAATTTAAATTTAATATAAATATTAAATAATTAAAATTATTTAAAATGTTTAAAATTAATATAATTTAAAATTTAATATATTAGACAATTAAAATTGATTAAATTTAAAAGTAGTTTAAAATTATTAATTTTTTTTAATTAAATAGTTAAAAATGATTATAGTAATATTATATTCAAATTATCACCATTAAAACTATTATTTTTAAAAAATGAGTATATTAAACAAAATTTAGAATTCTATTTTTAGAAAAACTAAATTCAAATTTAAAGCACTATAATTAAAACTATTATTTTTAAAACGTGAGAATATTAAACAAAATTTACAATTATTTTTGTAAAAAAACTAAATTCAAATTCAATATTCTATTTGGAAAAACATAATTAGTATTTTATTTTTATATAGAATCAAATTTCCAGAGAAAACGAAACGTTGCTTCTATTTTTATTCACTTAAAGCACTGCCATTAAAACTCTTAAAGCACTGTTATTAAAACTATTATTTTAAAAAAATAAGTATATTAAACAAAATTTAGAATTCTATTTTTAGAAAAACTAAATTCAAATTTAAAGCACTACAATTAAAACTATTATTTTAGAAAGTGAGTATATTAAACAAAATTTTCAATTATTTTTGTATAAAAACTAAATTCAAATTCACTATTTTATTTGGAAAAACACAATTAGTATTCAATTTTTATATATAATCAAATTTCCAGAGAAAACGAAAAGAAACTTGGTTCTATTTTTATTCATTTGGATCTAGGCTAGGATGCTGTTAAAGCACTGTGATTAAAATTATTATTTTTAAAAAGTGAGTATATCAAACAAAATTTAGAATTCTATTTTTAGAAAAACTCAATTCAAATTTAGAGCAGTACAATAAAAACTATTATTTTAAAAAATGAGAATATATTAAACAAAATTTATAATTATTTTTGTAGAAAAACTAAATTCAAATTCAGTATTCTATTTGGAAAAAAATAATTAGTATTCTATTTTTATATAGAATCAAATTTGAAGATAAAACAAAATGAAACTAAATTTGCTTCAATTTTTGTTCACTTGGATCTACGTTAGGATAATGTTAAAGCATTGCCATTAAAACTATTATTTTTAAAAAGTGAGTATATTAAACAAAATTTACAATTATTTTTGTAGAAAAACTAAATTCAAATTCATTATTCTATTTTGAAAAACATAACTAGTATTCTATTTTTACATAGAATCAAATTTCTAGAGAAAATGAAACGAAATGAATAATATTTTATTAATGGCCGACATAATATTTTATTACTTTTGTACTTTGTATTTTTTTTTTGTTTATGGCTGACATGTTATGAATAAACATTACAACATTTCCATGATAATCGACAATATTATTTATGGCCGACATGTTAGGAACAAATGTTAAAACATCTCCCTCACACTCGACAAATGTTACAAGATCTCCCTCATATTGGGCTGTAAAGTGCCTTTTGGTGCAATAAACTAACAATAATTATAACAAATTAGGCATAGAAATATGAGCAACATTGTATTAATGGTGATGGCAGTAGAACATGATGTGCTAAGTTTAATGAAAACTTGTGATGATATAATTACCAATGGTAAGTGAAGGAAAGCCCTAGATATAATAAGTTAGTTGAGGGTAACTAAAAAATCCATGAGATGGAGGGTAATTAAAAGAAACCTTTGATGTGAGGATTGACTAATCATATAATAAACTAACAATAGTCAAAGATGTAGTGTTTACAATGAAATGATGTAGAGTGGAGGAGATTGAAGAGAAAGAATACTTAAACATCCAAATTGAATTGTTGAAGATGTAGAGTTTAGAGGACTACTTAGGTATCCAGATTGAATTACTAGTATTTGTCAAAAGGGATTAACAAATTGAATTACTAGTGTTTGTCACAGGGGATTAACAAATTGAATTGTTGAAGATGTAGAGTTTAGAAGACTACTTAGGTATACAAATTGAACTACTAGTGTTTGTAGGATTATGTAGGATTTTTATTTTATTTTAAATGTTTATTACAAAACTAAGGTGAAAACTAACATAAAGGGGATTAGCAAATTAAATTGTTGAAGGTGTAGAGTATAGAAGACTACTCAAGTATCCAAATTGAACTACTAATGTTTGTCAAAGGGGATTATGTGGGAATTTTTTTACTTTAAATGTCTAATACAAAACTAAGATGAAGACAAATGAGGAGTTAGGGATGATAATCTAAATGAGAAGTTAGGGATGATAATCTTTTGGGATCAATCCAGAGATTTGGGGAGATTTTATTTATACTTTAAATGTCTAATATAAAACTAAGAACTAAGATGAAGACAAATGAGAAGTTAGGGATGAGATTTTGGGAGATTTTTTTTATACTTTAAATGTCTAATATAAAACTAAGATGAAGACAAATGAAAAGTTAGGGAAACTTAGATGAAGACAAATGAGAAGTTAGTGATGAGATTTGGGGAGATTTTTTTTATAATTTAAATGTCTAATATAAAACTAAGATGAAGACAAATGAGAAGTTAGGGATGAAAAACTAGGAGAGATTTTTTTATACTTTAATGTCTAATATAAAACTAAGATGAAGACAAATGAAAAGTTAGGGATGAAAAACTAAGATGAAGAGAAATGAGAAGTTAGAGATGAAAATATTTGGGATCAATTAAGAGATTTGGGGAGATAGTTATGGAGATTGTTGTATCATATGTTTAACTCATTTAGGAGAAGTGCAAAGAAAAGAAAAAACCAACTCCAACTTAATCATATTAATCATAATCATTGTCCTTCAAAGTGTGTAAAAAAAGTACTAGTGAGGCCAATGAAACACTAACTTTTGAAAATTGTAAGTTTAGTTGCTCATGGCAAGCAAACTAATATCTAGATTCTTGTTTTGACACTGGAGTGCCACATTGTTTTCATAAAGTCTTTCTTATGACCTTTCCTAGGGAGTAGGGACAAGTAGTGGTGACCAACCTCCCCAATCTTGAGTATCATGCTTTGATTTGATTGAATCTTGAGTATCATGCTTTGATTTTATTGAATATGAGATTGTGCTTGTATCTACACAAGTGTATCATGTAACATACCAAGATAAAAATATAATGAGTGGAATTAGAAAGTTATAATATGACAAGTAAACAACAAATTAGAACCATCTTAACTAATTCCTTAAAAAAGTACAATCTTAACTTTATTAACTAATTCCTTAAAAAAGTATAGATATGGAAAGGAAAACAAATCCCACAAACTAATACTTACACTAAAATTTAGATTATCAATCACAAGTATAATAGTCAACAAGACGGAGAATATTTTTATCCTCGTATCATCAACTTTCACAACCACGAAATGTGTTAGTTGGGAAAATGATGTGAAGATGAATGACTAGGGTTTGTTTGTATTTGGTTCGAGCTTTGATAGCGATTGGATAGCAGCTAGGGTTCTCCTGGATGCAAGCTGACGGAGGTATGCCGCCACAGTCCCGCGGCTCCTCGGATCCGAAAGGCGATATATCGATAGGTGCGGGAGGGTCCAACGAGCTTGACGGTGGCAGCAGAAAGAGCACGGGTTTGGGGGGCTGCCTCCCGAAAACCCTCACCATCCCTGCCATCCAGGTTAGATCTGACAAGATCAAAGAAAGGGTGGAACTTTGGAAGGAAAAGACTTTGATAGGTAAATTTGTGGGGATATGGCCCCGGGGGAAAGACCTGGTTCAGTGGAGCAAGAACACCTGGAACCTTAAGGGTCATTATGACTTGCATCTGGGGGCCAAGGGGTTCTTTACCATAATATTTTTTAACTTGGAAGACAACGATAGGGTTTTAGAGGGAGGCCCATACTTCTTTAACTCTGCTGGGTTGTATCTCAGACCATGGAAAGAGTATGACCAACAACTGCCATTTCGATGCCGTTTATGTCATGAGTATGGACATTTTGAGAAGAATTGCCCTACAATGCCTCAAGTTTATCCTCCAGCTGGCTCCTCTTTGGAGCAGAACCTGATGGAGCAACTTGAAGCCAGAGAAAGACAGGAGGAGGTATATTGGAAGCAGAAATCTAGGAACCAATGGCTCCAAGACGGGAGAAAAATACCAATTTTTTCCACAACATTGTTGTTCAAAATCGCCATTGATCTAAGATTTTTAAAATCAGAAGTAATGATGGTCGACAGGTTGAAACCAGAGAAGAAATTGAGGATGAATTAGTTAACTATTTTGCATCGGTCTTACGGGAAGATAGGGTTGATCGGGGTAATGACATCTCTCAAATCACGCATCTCATCCCCAGACTGGTTACCAAGGAACATAATGAGTTGTTGAAAAAACTTGTATCTATGCTGGAGGTAGAGGAGGCAATGAATCAGACGGCTTTAGGGAAAGCCCTTGGCCCAGATGGGTTTACCTCCAACTTTTTCCATTGCTTTTGGAATCTGATCAAAGATGAAGTCCTAGTGATAGTGGAGGAATCTCGAAGATGTGGTGGGGTGTTAAGAGCTTTTAATGCTACCTTCCTATCCCTCATCTCGAAGGAGGAAGGCGCTGAATCTCCTGACAAGTTCCGGCCCATAGCCCTTTGCAATGTGATTTATAAGATCATAACCAAGGTGATTGCGAACAGGCTAAAACCTTTGCTTCTCATCCTTATCAGTCCGGAACAGTCATGTTTTTTCGAAGGAAGGCAGATTGTGGATGACATTATCCTAGTGCAAGAAACCATTCACTCCTTAAATCTCATTAAGAAACCGGGAATGCTAATCAAGTTGGACATAGCCAAAGCCTATGGTAAGCTTAGTTGGCAGTATATGCGAAGCATTTCAGAAGCTTTTGGGTTTGATAGGAATTGGGTGAACTGGATAATGAAGTTGGTCTCTACTCCATTCTTCTATATCCTTCTGAATGGCTCTCCTTCCAGGCTTCTACAGGTGTCTCGGGGTATTCGCAAGGGGGATCCTCTGTTTCCTTTCCTCTTTATCCTAATGGCAAAAGGGCTAAGTAGGCTTTTGAAACACCAGGCGGCAATAGGCAGGATCAGAGGTCTTCAACTCCACGCTGGGCTTGAGAAGCAAACCCACCAACAATTTTTTGATGATACCATGCTCATGGGGAACCCTTTAGTCCAAGAAGCTCGAACCCTTAAAAATTGCCTCAAGCTATTTGCAAAGGCATCAGGGCTAGAAGCTAATCCGAACAAATCTCAAGTATTCTTCTTTAATACTGCAGGAATCACCCAACGCAATATCCTAAGGATTCTTGGTTTTACCAAAGGCTCTTTCCTGTCCAAATACTTAGGGGTACCGCTCACAGAGGGCACCATTCGCAAGGTATCTTGGAAATACCTTCTCGATCGGGTCCGGAAAAGGTTGGCTAGCTGGACTCTTAGACCCTTAAATCTGCCTAGTCGCTTGATTCTGGTCAAATCTGTCCTCCAGGCAATGCCTGCTTACCTCTTTTCCATGCTGTCTGCCCCTAAATTTGTCCTAAAAGAAATAAGGAGTATTCAACACACTTTTCTTTGGGGAGGGAGGGAGGTGAAATCTAAGTTTGCTATGGTAAGCTGGGATAAGATATGTAAACCTAAAAATGACGAGGGTCTGGGACTCAGAGATCTTGAGATCCTCAGTGATATCTATGGTTCTAAGATATGGTGGAGATGGTGCAATTACAGCTCTAAATCGTGTGCACGCTTATGGCATATTAAATACGCAAGGGATCGGGAGGCAAGGCAACTATTTCGCTTCAATGAGGCAAGACTTGGTTCTCATATCTAGCTAAAGGCTTTTTCGGGTAGACAATTAGTCCAAAACCACAGCTTTTGGGAAATTTATAATGGCGATTCCGCTCATTTCTGGGATGACTCCTGGAATCAACTTCCCAAGCTGGGCATCGAACCAAGGTGGCAGAACATTAAAGTCCGTAGCTTGATGGTTGGCAGATTCACTGTCCACGATTATTGGGTAGAAGCCATGGCCGAGGGTCATAGGCAGTGGAAGGATCTTGGTTGGCTTGAGGGAGTTATAAATGAGGAGGATTTGCATGCTTTTAAATCTGTGCTACAGGAACATGTTATTCATAACATGAATGGTAACGACAAGCTTTGCTGGGGCTTCAATATGAGAGGTGATTTCAACATAAAGGAAGCATATGATCTTCGTATTCATACTGATGAAAGGGAAGAAGGTGTCTGGAAGAAGGTATGGGGGATGAATCTCTAGCCGAAAATTGCGACCTTTAGCCGGTTGGTTGTGTGGCAAAGGGTCTTAACTAGTGAAAATTTGAGGAGGAGAGGGATCTTTGGGCCCTCCAGATGCCCCCTGTGCCTCCTATCAGAGGAATCCATTGGGCATCTGCTTGATAGTTGCCCCTTCTCGAACCCAATCATCATGACCCTGTGGCAATTGTTCCCTGGTATGGTTATGTGGCATGTTTGGAAGGAGAGGAACAATCGCATTTTCAGGAACCAAAAACTCACACCCGATGAATTCTGGAGGAAGCTGGTTAGAAATATGCGTGAGACGATCAGAAGTATATCCTGGGGGAATAAAGACAGAGATTTGTCTAGGTGGAACTCCACATAACTACGGGTTGGAACCTTGATAGATCCAATTTGGAAGGTCTACACATAAAACCCAAAGTATGCTGCCCATCTAGTCCTAATGTTTGGTCTTTTCCTCCGTAGTAGGTTTTCAAAATAAAATTTGACGGAGCTTCCCGCGGTAATCTGGGGTTGGCGGGTTTTGGTGGAGTGTGCCGGAACACCAATGGCTCTATTTTGAAATTCTTTTATGGCTATTTAGGAATTGAATCCCATAACTCGGCCGAACTGGAGGGTCTTATCCAAGGCATCCACATGGTGATCCGCGAAGGATTGCTGCCAACCATTCTGGAAGGTGACTCACGGGTGATTATCCACATGGCAACCCGGCTGGCTAATGGCCAATCAACGACTAAATTTTCCAATAGATGGCACCTCTTACACAAACTAGAACATCTGCAGGCTATTCTCTCTGACAACGACACTAACATGTTCAGTCACGTCAGAAGGGACACCAACAAGGTGGCAGAACTACTGGCCAACTATGGCATTGCGGGTGATGAATCCCTATCCGTGGGCACTCTGGAGGATTTTCAGCATGACAACTGGGTTATGCGTTGCCGTCACCTCACTGGCGTAGATATTAATAATGGTAAGAAGTTGACGATTGGCTCTTCATCTACCCATATGATTAGCAGTCGACAGCTCGCTCGAGATAATGGTGTGTCAAATCGACATGGCCAACCCTACACTGATTAAACCCTTCCTGCATTTCTTATTTACGGGATGTGTATGTCTGAGTACAGTGCGAAGTTAAAACAAATTGACAGGACGAATCGGTATTGGATAACGGCTATTACCATCATACTCATTATAATGAGCATTTACTGGGTTTTTAATGCCATGATAGTGAGCTTGTACGAGATTGAGTATGAGAGTTGTAGTTATGATTTTTCATTAATGATGCTATGGGATATATATCACCACCCAGTGGGTCGCTATCTTGCTATCAGATTTCTCTGTTTCTGGCTAGCTTACTCCTATGTGTTGAGAGTGAAATTTCGTGGCAGTGGGAGGGTGATAGGATTTCTTTTGTTCGCTTGCCTGATAGTCATAGAGCTAGGGATATGGCCCCTCCTCGTTGGGCTAGTTCTAATAATGACCTGGGGTCTGGTTCGGGAAAGTCGAAAGGCAAAGGTCAATTGCCTGTCAATACTGGGAGGGGCAAAGGGAGGGCCACTCGTTCTCAATCGCGCGTCCATGAGGTGACTCTGTTCTTCCATGAGCGTATCCCCCCAATGATATAGGATGATTTGAACCTTATCGAAAAGAAGCTTTGGGAGACTGGTAAGCTCATTCCGGCCGAGGAGCTACACCAGGAGGTGGAAGACTGGGTGATTGACCCTGGGACCACTGTTGGCAGGGCATCCGCTTACGAGCGCATGGTTATGACATATTGGGTTATGAAAAACCTTATGGCCCATGTCACCATGGCTTGCTACAACAAGGAACGTGGTGACGAGGAGCCAATGCGCTCATGGAAAGCCCACAACGCGGACTCCCAGCTCATGGATCTAAAAATTGACGAAATAGCCAAGAAATTGGGTCTTTCCTTCACATACTTAGGCATGGAGAAGGGAGGTCCCAACAACAAGCATGCGGACCACATCGCAGACACAACAGAAGATCAAGACTGAGGCGGAGAAAGACAAAGGAAAGAAAGCCACGGTGGTTGAAAGAGTGACGGTGTTGTGAATTCAGGTTGACTGTCCCTGGTTTTTTCCTGTTTTCTGTATGTTCTGTCTAGCGGCTTGTAGTTCGGCTTTGGCTGTCATCCTTCTTTGTTGTAATTTTGGGACTTTGTATCTGGGTTATGGGGGCAACAAGAGGCTAGTTTGTTTATGGCGCTCTTTAGTTTTGGTGAACTAGTTGATGGTCTGTAACTGCTGCTAAAGCTTAGTTTGAGCGTTTTTGTAAATGGTTCCATTTCAGTAATATAGTCTTTTTATTTACAAAAAAATAAAAAATAATAGTCAACAAGACAAAAAACTTAATCTTAACTTTTAGTTTATTAAAAAAACTAAAATAATATTTACATTCATTAAATATATTAAATATATATAAGAGCGTTGAGGAGTTCCAAAAAATAAGTAATCACACATATTAATATCACCACTACCCCAGGTTGAGTCGTCAAGGAAAATCTGCAACTATATCTCTTATACAGCCTTATGAATCTCATTAGGTATGTTCATGGATGTCTGCCTACTCAAAAAAATGATTACCACATTATGAAAAGTATGTTAGCATGTCAATGTTCAAATAATACTTATAATCATATCTCAATTAAAGTTAATTCATATAATGTAGTGAAAGCAAATATTAAGAAAATGATAAAAACTACATTACAAAGTTGTTCTTCCATGAAAATAGACATTTATCATCAAACTTTACAAAACTAAAATTGTTTGATTTTGATCACACCCATTTGTTAACAACCCATTGAATTAAAAGGAAAAATCTAGTAAAATCATTGCATATTACGATAAATTGTCTAGAGAAGAATAAGACTAAGAACTTGTAATGATAATACATATCACCTTGTATGTCTAATGAATTAGGTAAGGATACATAAATCCAAACTCGAAACTTGTTATTGAGATTTTAATAATACAAGTAATGTTAAACTATCGAGCAAGAAAACAAGATACACAAAATGGTGGAAAATGCTTTAATCACTCTCAACATTGATCTTCATACCAATGATGGTATTATATAGTGCATGGATCATAGTCATCTCTAGATCTAGATCTCAATAACAAACCATTAATGGATAGGTATGGCAACTGATAATGTGATAAGAATAACAACTCATATGAGACGCGATGTAGGACTTTGTGATCATCTAGGGACATTAGAGAACATTCCCCCCTCAATAACAAGTATGAATAATTATATCGATAAAGTAACAAGAATTGGTATCAACTTCAATCTAAAACTTTTGAACTAAGCTTTGATGAAGATATGCCTAAAAAACCACCAACTTAAATGTTGAAATTTGAATGAGAGATGAAATTTTGGAAGTGAACAATTGTCATGTTTGAACATTCTCTGATTATGTTAGAAGAATTTGACATATTCTACTAATTAAGTGAAGAAATAGGATCACCACTCTATAATGAGTGAACAAATAGGAACATCGTGCAATCTTTGAATTTAGACACAATGGGGGTGTCGAACATCCCATGAATAGTTGAAATACTCTATTGATGAGACTAGTTTACATGATGGAATTCCCAAATGTTGATTTGATGATTTGACGAGGAGCTTAGATGGCATGCTGAACTTCTTTGATTTGATTTGTAGATTATCTATTGACCAATTATTTGATTGAATTGATAGCACTTTGAATTTTGAAGCCTAACTATGATCATTGATGCCCCCCTTGTGAGGTACACTATGAAAAATTTATGGAATGGATCTAAGCTTCAGATTTGGGTTCTTCAATAGTTGATTTTGATGCCATGCATTTGGTGGTTTTGGATGACCACTAACCATGTTCACTTTATCAATGTGGTGGTTTTGGTTTACCACTAACCATTTTCACTTGAGTTTGTTTTCAATGTACTCCCCCCCTTGATGTGCAAGAGAGCACCTTAGTTTTATTTATTTATTTTTGTACTCTCCCTTTAACGTAGAAGGGAGTACCAATTTAGAATGGGCCATAGTCATGCCCAAAATTATCATCTTCAACAATTAATTGGAATTTGTTTTCTTTTGTAAATTGACCATTCAAAGGTATCTTTGCTTGTGTTTGAACTAGACGATAGGACTTTTGCAACTTCATGACTTCTTGGTTCCATTGCCAAGAACTTATACATCCATAGTGAATTGTTTCTTTTTATCCTTTTTCCTCTTACGACATTTATCCGAGTGATAATTTTTCATCCCACAATGAAGACAAGGATGAAGATCAAAACATTGATCATCCATATGGCCAACTTTGTGACAAAGCCAACATTCAAGAATTTCTTCCATGTTTGTCATCTTTATTAATAAATTCCGCATTCACAAATTGAATTGGTTTGGAGTAACTTGGAATATAAAAAGTGTTGTGTTTTTCAAATACTAATCCATATCGATTTTTGTTGAATTGGTAATCTTCTTAAGGTCTAATGATCATCTTGGAAAAATTGCGTTGTACTTAATGATGTTTTTCATTAATGTTTTTTTGAAATTCAAATTCATTGCTACTTCTATCACTTTGAGCTTTTGCGCATGATTCATCTTCAACTCTTGTCAATTTGAATGATTCATTTTCATGGCTAGTTAAGGAATTCGTAATCATATCATGTTTGCATTTGCATTACCCAGTTGTATTAGACCATGTTTGTCACATGAAGCATCAATTGTTTGCATTAGATCAACTGTATCACAAGATGCATCAACCATATGTATTCTTACCATTTCCTTCTCCTTTTCAATTAACTTTAGTTGGAGTGCTTCAATCAACTTATCCTTAAGATCAATATGTTTGTGAAGATCAACAATCCAGTTATCCATTGCATGTAAAGAATCTCGGAGTTCTTTGATTTCATGGTAGCATTTTTCAAATGCTTTCCTTCCTTTACCATTTTAGGTTTTGAATACTACCATGCTTGCTTGCACTTGTTTGTTTTTGTGTGTTTTCAGGCTTGCTTGCACTTATGTCAAATTTAGGGTGTTGAGTACAACTAATCATGTAACCCAAAATTGTGATTACAATGATTGATTTTGATGACCTCCTTGTTCAGGCAGGTCCACTTTTACAACAAGTTTCCAATTCAATCGGACAATCTTTGACTTAATGACTCAACACATTATTGATCCAATTAGAATTGACATTGATAAGGATTTACAATTTACAATCAATGACTTGTAGCGACATTGCTCATAAAAAAATCACTTTCAAAAACTTGAAGTTATAGTGTCTTTCAAATATCTTCTTAGTACAATCATCATTAGCTTCATGTATTAGTTGTGTTCTTGTTTAGTTATATATGTGTCAAACACTAGACACCCGGAATCCACCATCAAATGTGCAAGAAAATTCACACATACAAGTATCCTTAGACCCCCTTATTAGATTTTAGGCCAGGTCAAATACATAATCATTGCTAAACAAATATTTTTATTAAATTTTTGGTACAATTTGCTTTTAAGAACAATTTTTTCTACAAATTTTAACAATTTCTTTTCTAGTGGTATAGAAAATACCATTAGCCCTCAAATATCAATTTCAAGCTTCGATGATACTTATCTTGCTAAAAAAATACCAATCCTTCATTTTACACGCCTTTCAATTTCAAGCCTCCATAATACTTGATCTTGCTAAAAAAAAATGCCAATCCTTTCAATTTCGTCTCCATAATACTTGATCTTGCTTAAAAAAGTGCCAGTCCTTCATTTTACATGCCTTATTTTAAGAAAAGAGATTTGGAATCTTTCCCCAAGGATCGTTTTAACATTTTGAAAACCACTAATGCACTAAAAACACGATGACATGTCCATGTGGGATAAATAACTACAAAATAGTCATACGGCGTTTCGACAGTGAGTCGATTGTCTGGATTGGATATCCTTGGACTTTTGCTTGTATGGTGGCTCTCTTGATATCGTAAATGGAATTGGAATACGAGTCTGTAAATATGGGGAGAGATGGCACCGTGTAAGGTTCAACAGAGTAAATCATTCATGAGAGATCATTGATGTGTAGATCAAAGCTCATTTTTACAGTCAACGCTTATATAGATGGGTTTCTTGGTACTGATTGCTGCAATATGAAGAGCAGATCTCTTTTCCATGAGTTTTCTATGGTTGTTGGGGGTGAACCTACAAAATGTGAAGCTTGTTACCTGCAGTATTTGAACTTGTTACCTCATGCATTATAGAGCCATGATGAATTCCTCTTCACTAGTAACGCCTATCTCGTTGGCTTTCTCCTCTGCCTCTAGAAATTTATGAGCAGGAACTACCAGATCTAACTCCACGGTCACAGATTGCGCCATCCTTTAAGTTGAATACTCACTCAAATGGATCATGCATGTATCTCCCTTTGGGTTGTTTCAATTGCTATGACAGATTGTTGATTGCAGACCCATTGAGGAGGTGCGATCAATTCCTCTTTTGTATTGAAAAAAATCACTGTTCGTGACCACCATCAAATTATAGGACTCTGATGTTTCGTCTTCATTTAGAACATAGATCACACATCATAGCTCACTAGTTTTTAAAATCTTCAATCTTTTGAGATTTGCTGCATACAATCAACATATCAACAATACACAAGTGCTGGTGATCAAACCCTTTATCAATGTGTTCAGTAAGACTCAGATCTCAGAATTTTGCTGGTGCAGATAGCTGAAACAGAGTTGGGCAGATTACAATGATTGGTTGAGGCCAATCAAGTTTGCAACAATATATAAGCAGAGCCCAACAAATCTTCAAAGTCTATCCATTTAGGATGTGAATCACACTTGGATTCCAAATCAAATTTGCAAATCAGCAAAGCCCAACAAATCTTCAAAGTCTATCCATTTAGGATGTGAATCACACTTGGATTCCCGATCAAATGTGCAAATCAGCAAAGCCCAACAAATCTTCAAAGTCTATCCATTTAGGATGTGAATCACACTTGGATTCCCGATCAAATTTGCAAATCAGCAAAGCCCAACAAATCTTCAAAGTCTATCCATTTAGGATGTGAATCACCCTTGAATTTTGCTGGTGCAGATAGCTGAAACAGAATTGGGCAGATTGCAATGATTGGTTGAGGCCGATTGCACCGAGGAGAGATCAAATTTGCAATAATAGATCAGTACAGCCCAACAAATCTTCAAAGTCTATCCATTTAGGATGTGAATCACACTTGGATTCCGGAGAAACATGCCTACAAAATTGTTAAATAGTGCATGGAAACACGTAGATCAATATCTCAACAGAACAATTCTAACATTGAATTTATAGATTGGATCAAGGCCACCCATATCGGTTAGCGAAGAAGAGCCCGAACAAATCTAGATTTCAGTTCTAGAAAGGAGATCTAAAATAAATAATCTTCATAATCAACCTTCATCAAATTGATACAATTACAGATATTTGCATCTGCCAAGATTGATCCCTTCATCTTGTTGATGTTCTCATTATCATTATAGGTTATCCTCTTAATTTCGAGATGTTATCTGGTTTGGGCCAGTCAGTTATTGCCTTGATCTTATTTGGATCGACTTTGACTCCTTCCTTTGATATTTTATGGCCAAGATAGTCTACTTCTTCTCCAAAAGTGCATTTAGACATTTTTGCATAAAATTGATGTTCTTCCAAGATGGTGAGTACTTGATCCAGGTGTTGGCGATGCTCTATCCAAGTTTTTCTATATATGAGGATATCATCAAAAAATACTAATACGAACTTTCTCAAATATGGTTGGAACAATTTGTTCGTTGTGGCTTGAAAAGTGGCTGGAGCATTAGTTAATCCGAAGGGCATTACTTTGAACTCATAATGGCCCTCATGAGTACATAAGCGATTTTTGCTACGTATTCTAATATAACCTTGATTTGATAATACTCTGATCTTAAGTCTAATTTTGAGAAATACTTAGCTCCATGAAGTTCATCCAACATCTCATCGATGAATGGAATAGGGAATTTATTCTTGATTGTTATCTTGTTCAACCCTCTGTAATCTATGCACAATCTGAAAGATCCATCCTTCTTTCGAACTAGCACTACTGGAGCTGCATATGGGCTTTTGCTCTTTGAAATGACACCAGATTTTAGCAGATCTTGGATTAATATTTCGATCTCTATTTTATGGTGATGTGGATATCTGTACGGTTTGATATTGACAGGTTTTGCCCCTAGTTCTACCTCAATTATGTGTTCAATCTTCTTGTTTGGAGGGAGCTCCATTGGAAGCTCTTGGAACACCTTGTGGTGTTTTTGAATTAGTTCTTGTATTCATGGTGGTTTGCAGTCATCTCCTTCACATGTTAGCAACTCCATCTCTTGACATTGAATTATGTACGTAGGTGCTCCTTTTTGAATTAGCCTTTCCATTTGATGTGATGTAACCAATTGTGTTTGAGGTGGTTGGAAACCGTACAATTTGTACTTTTTCCCTAGCCACTGGAACTCGATAAAATGCTCTTGATGGTTTGCGGAGTAAGTACCCAATGTTTGCAACCATTGGATTCCTAATACCGTGTCGATTCCTTCAAGTGGCACCGCAAAGAAGTCAGAATTGAGGTTATACTCTTGCATTTGTAATTGGACTTTGTGACACTTTCCCACATTTTCAATCTTCTTTCCATCTGCTATCTTAACTTTCATGTTAGGCACTGGGAATACGAATAGGTTGAATATCTTAGCAATATTAACATTAATAAAGTTACGGGTACTGCCAATATCTATGAGAATCGAGACATTTTTGTTTTTGATATGCCCCTTTAGCTTCAATGTTTGAGGTTGGGATATCCCTGTAATGGCTGCTAATGATATTTTGGTGTATTATCTTCTATTTTAGAGTGGTAGTCCTGTTGACTTCCTGTATCTTCCTCATTTGATTCCTCAACTTCGGGTTCTTCTTCTTCTTCCGCTTCGTAGGCATACAACTTTTGGGGATTGCTCTTTTGCAAACATAAATGCTTAGGATCCCATCTTTCTCCACACTATTTGCATTTTCCTTCCCTCATCCTCTGGGTATCCAAACTGGGTTTTTCTCCTTCCCTGAGATGTGGCAGCATATATTTTGAAGTTTCTGTATTTGCTGGGTGGAGAGGCTTCCTCTTGGAGTAGTTTTTGTCGAAACTTATCCGAACGGATCTTTTGAACTTGTTCTCGATGATCTTGGCCTTACGTCTTGCCTCCTCCATGGTAGAAATGTTATGTAATTCTAACTCTTCTCGAATGTGTGGTTTTAGTCCATGTATGTACGTTTGCAGTCGTTGGTCATCAGTTAACTCTGGAACTCGGGTTTCCAAAGCTTCCCATTCACAAGTGTACTCATCTATACTACCTTTTTGCTGCAACCTTGTGATCTTTACAAAGAAGTATTTCTCGGTTATGACTTGAAACCTTTTAAGAATATCGTTTTTGAAGTTATTCTAACTGTAGGAGCAGACCCTCGTTGTGGTCTTCCACCACATGTACCAATTGTATGCGTTACCCTCCAATTGCATGGCGGCATATTTAATCTTCTCACTATCGTATTGTATGTTATGGATGCCAAAGTATTCTTCAGCTTTATTGATCCATGCGATGCATTGTCTTTCGTCACCATCATATTTGGGTAATTCTAGTTTTACCCTTATCTTGTATTCGTGTGTTGGAATGGTTGATATTGATGCTATGTTAAGGAAGGGAACTCCATGGTGTGGCGTTAGGTCTTGATGTTTTGGCATTTTTGGGTGTGCTTGGAAGAAATGAGTGTGTAGAAGTGGGGGCGTGAACAAAGGTGAGGGGGAGGGTGCATGATGCAATGAGATGAGAGGGGGGAACACGACGAGAAGAAGGAATAATGGGGTAGGTGCGAGGTGGGGAGGAGATGAATGGAAGGTGTCGAGGAGCGGCACGCTTTGATACCAAATGGAACAGAGAAGAACAACTTGAAACAAAAATGCTGAGCAATAATTGTAATTTTGATATATATAATTTTTTGATGATTTTACATTTACAATGGCCCGACCATTTATAGGCTATTTTACGGGATACGGTGACTTTATAGAAAGTCACGACCATACATTATGATTTCTAATTATGCTAGTATTTGTTATATATATATTTATATAATTATCTATATAAATATAGTTTACATATCTTATTTAATAATTTATATATGTAACAATCTCTTTTTTCCTAAATCGTTGTGAGAAAGACACATTGGAGCCCACTTTGATAGAGAATGATCCAAGCTATTGTCTCTATTTGGATGAGTATTAAAAATGTTGAAGAAAGTTGGAGGAAAAACTAGATTGTAGAGCCAAATGCCATTGACATGATCATTGCTAACATCCAAATCGAGAACTACCAAAAATGAATACATGATCACAATTAACTAGGAGATGTCACACATATTATCCTCCATAGGAGTGTTCACTCCCATAATCATATATCTTACTTAATTTCCCATGATCACGTGTCCCTTAGAGAATTTGATCATCATCGATGATTCCAGAACAATGCAATCGATGATTCCAGAACAATGCAATTTGAGCTCGCAAATTTGATCCTTTAGGAATAGGATGACTAGTGGGACTTCACAGAGCTAGAACCAACATGATAGGCTACAATGATGAAAGCCTTAAGACCACTGCATTGTCAAAACTTAATCAACAAAGGGATCCAATATGGAGTGGTATGATTTGAGAACCTACTTTGTGATAAGCATCTCCCCTAGAGCTATATTAGTAAGCTCTTCTTCTCCTAACTATGAAATTAAATTCAAAATACTTAAATTTGCGGCCCTTTCATACTCCTTACAATTGTTGACTAGTATTTCCTTGAACATAACTCTAGATTGTTTATATGAATCTATAGGAGCTCCTATGCACCCTTATTGGAAAGAAGCATCATAGTCAAAGTCAATGTGATTGTTTCCTTGTAATATCTCCTCACTAAACCTTCAACTGATTTATAAGGTGTTGACAATGAGCACCCAAACCCATGATTCATTGTCACAATGTGCTCCACCCCCCACTAAGAACACCATGGATTCTTTGCCTTGGATTTGAGGACCTTGTTTATGGAATCCATATGAAGGACCAAAGCAAATACTATAGTGGAATCCATCATCAGATTTCTTCTATTAAAAGTAGTATCCTTAACATGAAATGCCTAAAAATGTAGTCATTTTGATGAAAGAAATAACATTAAAAAGAGACATTTTCATAATCCAAGAATTTAGTTAACTCCATATATGGAGATTCATTAAAATCAACATCTGAATAGTTTAAAACAACACATTCTTCATTCCATATATGGAGATTCATTAAAATCAACATCGACATTTAAATAGTTTAAAACAACACATTCTAAAAATATTATCTCCACAACTAATCAGAAAGAACCTAAATCATTCCTGATTTCTCAAAGACCTTAGTGTTTACCATGGAACTACCTTAGTGTTTACCATGGAACTATTGTTAATGCACCAAAATGACAATCACTCATTAAAAAAAATAGTGGCTACACATTAAATGATTGATTTTTAAATGTTTTATTATGTCTTGTGATAAAAGTAGATTTATATATAAATCTCTTCTTTGGCTTGTAATGAGAGTTAGTCTAGCCATTATTTAGAGACATGTATTATTAGTGGTAGAATATATCTCTTTGTTAAAATAATAGTATATAATGTTACCAAAGAGAAGACCACGTTGTCCGAATAATATCATTGCTATTTTATGTATTAAAATAAAGATAAACTAAAACGTAGGGTGATTTATTTAAGAAATTAAGAAGCCTACAAGAAAGCATATATCTCTATAGGAGGGTAACAAAGTAAAGAACCAGTATTACTCAACGGAAGTTTATGGATCGTTTCGTGGCCTACCTTTACATCAATCCTTGTAAATATTTGTCTCTATAGGAGGGTAACAAAGTAAAGAACTAGGATTATTCAACAAAAAGTTTAGGGATTGCCTCGTGGCCTACCTTTACACCAATACTTGTAAATATTTGAGATTGAATAATTGAAGCATTTCATTTAGACTATATTATCACAAATATCTTGGCTGTGGAAAAAATGCAGTTTGAGGCAATATTGCCATAATCCAAGCGAATGAGAAAAAATGTATCTCAAGATCATATGTAACACATGCCAAGTTTGGAGTTGGTGTTTCTTAAATCTTTGGAAGATTAGGGGATATTTATTTTTGATTGTACTGTTATTGTGTGTTTATAATAATAAATGTATCTATATTTTCTTTAATAAGTTAGGCGTTGAGAATTTGATTGACAAATGATTTTTGAAATTACATTTTAAAAAGTATAATGGGAATGAGAAGTGATATATGACCATTTATTTCACACGTATAAATATATGTTAATTTGAGATCGAGTTTTCAAGTGTTCAAGCAAATCTATCAAGGTAGTATATGAGAATTGTTTAAAGAACACTTCTTCAAATATGCTCCTAACGTAGAGATATTCTATTAGACTTGAATTCATGACCTCTCAATAATCTCTATCATAAAATTGGTCATTTAAAACAAATTGAGCTAGGCTACCAACAAATCTTAATCATACATACAAAATGATTAAGAAAGGAAAAGGTACTTCAATTCCTATATGTTTTTCTTTGCAAATGTGGCAATTATGATGCATATTATGCTTTCTTTGGAAGGGTGGCAATTATAGTTCAAATGATTCTTTCGGAGGGTCAATACAAAACTACCCTGTTTGTTTGGAAAATGGTTCTTTGGGCATTATATGGATTGTATATTAAAACTTCGGTTAATCATTGTTGGTGATGTTGATGGAGAGAACATATGCAAGATATTGCTTCTTAGAGAATTATGGAAGATACACATCCATTGCCAATTGTAGTGTCCTCTTTCTTGGAAACAAATTTTATGTGTCACCACGCAATGGTAGGGACTCGATGATGCCGCCTTCTAATGTGAATAATGATGTCCTTCCTCTTCAATTTAAGAGTGCAACAAGACACCTAACATCAATTGTGGTGTCTTTTTTCTTGAAGTTGGTGTCCATTTGGCTTCTTTGTGATTGTGTACAAATATGTTGGTTGAAAATTTGAAAAGTGATGCATTCACTTCTAGTTATATATCCAAACATGTATCCATGGGTTGGATGGGGTACTTGTAGTCCCACAAAGTGTGATGTCCTTCCACTATGCATTGGGTAATATCATTTAGTTATCATTTTTTTATTTCTCTTTTTAAACATTTGCTTCAAATTGTTTTTTTTTCTATCTTTCTTATTTTTCTTTGCTCTCATTGATAATTGTATTGTCAAACTAATGAACATAAACAACACACAAAACATACTAATGAGATTTGTGTTTTGAAAATGAATATTATCTAAAAAAAAAGGGATCTTTAGCTTATATTCTTATTAATAAAAATCAAGTATACGAAAGAGGGATATATGTTATGAATCCCTAAACACACATGTTAAGAATACGAATTAAGCTCCTAATTATTGCTTCTATTTTATTGTTATTCATTTTTTATTATTTTTTGTATTTATACATTGATGCACAAAAACATATATGTGAAAAATCTTGAATTATAAACTTAAATAAAACTAACACAATTGTTTTTATCTTTTTATTTTATATATATTTTTATATTTTGTATATATTTTACTTGTAATTAGAAAATGATAAACAATCATATAAAAAATAAAAAAATTAAAAACAAATATTAAAAAAAATTCAAACTTAAAAGATATAAATAAATTTTGTAATATATTTTATAGATGAAATAAAAGTTAAAAATAAATTGAAAAATACCTAATAATTTAACACTATGCTTTCACAAGGTGCAATAATCCACCTTTAATTCATACGACTCCTTTCAAAATACATAGGAGTCACATATAATGGCATGGATAAATATAAATGGAAACCGCACCTATTGAATGACTACATATATTGGTTAAGTTCCCACTCTTTATGGCCATGGGTAATTTTGTCTCCTTATTAAAGTATTGCATCAAGTTTTTACACCACTTGCTAAATATGTCAACATGCATGTACAAAATTCCATGTACATAATTTTTTTCATTTTTTTACATAAATTCCCCAATTCCACTTGAGACATCATTGTTTGAAGTATATTGGTAGCCACTCCACCTTGAACATGAATGGATCATTTGTTGAGCACAAAACTCTGCCTTCACTTACTTCACTATGAGTAGTAAAACGGAGACTCAACTTTGTACTCAGAAACAGCCAATTATTTAAAATTTTATTTAGTCTTTCTACTTTAGCTCCAAATTAGAGGGGGCTTGGTTGAATTAAATTAGATAAAATGAAAATTTACTAAGAGGATTTTAACTATCAAGTTATTTCTACATATATTGGAATCTCAACTATCAAGTTATTTTTACAAATTAAGTTGAAATTTTATAGTCCTTTTGATAAGATGACAAGATCTTAAAGAAAATTTACCAAACACAAATCCAATTTGTTAGCATAAAACCATTATTTAAACAATTAAAACATATTAATATAAACATAATTTTATCCCATAGGAGAAGAGAAAAATTCTAGTATATTTTAATCTTTAGAAATTTCTACAATGCTAGTTTAATAAATGTTGAAAATCTAACTTGGGTTGTGCTAGTCAGTTAAGTAATAATTGAACCCTCATGATTCTGGTGCCAACATTTCTAGTGGAGCACAAGCCATCAATAAACAATGCAACTACACCTTACCAATACCAAGAGATATTTTAAATGGAAATTGTCAACCTAGGATTTTTTAGGCTAATTTTGAATTGACAAACTTTCATTGACATGAACAATGATGATTGATATTATTGCGTTGATGTCAACATTCATTCCTATTTTCATGCAACTAACATTGACTTGCATGCCCATTAACTTATTTATGGCTAGTGTTGACCTATACTCCCATCGACCTACTTCTGGTTGATGTCAACTTGTGTCAAAATTGACCTTCTTTTGGATGACATAAAATTGTATGTATGTTGACTTTCTTATGGATGAAGTCAACTTGACATTGCGTAATCAATTTGTATTTTTTCTTTATTTGATCCTTCTTGGATCAAACCCTTTTCCTTAGGAATCTTTTCATTTTCTCGAGGTTGGTTTAACAAATGTTTGTCAACAAATTAGACCTCCCCATCGGTTGATGATCCCCATTCATTTCCATTATTTGCATGTTTATAAATATAAGATAAAATTGTTGTGCACTATGCCACTTCAATACACAAGGAAATTTGCCCTTATTACCAATATCGTAGAATTCCAAATCTCTTAATTGAGTCGTCTAAAGTATGTTGTCCAAAAGTTGATTTATTTCCAACATTGCTTGTTGGTATCAAATCAACTCATCCATGGTTGGTATAATTGAGTCAAAACCTTCATCAATTTATGGCATTGATGACTTAATAACCTCAACACATATGCATTTACCATGGAGCAAATACCCTTATAATTATTTGGTGGATCTAGTTAGAATTCATTGCTACCAACTTCTTCCAAAATTTTAAAAGGTATGTTTTTGATGGGTTTAATCTTCTCTCTTGTCCCCTTGAACCGTTATTTGGATAAGTATGACCATACCATGTCACTGAATTTGAGCACATGATATTTACTATGTTTATCATGTTGATCTCTATAGCTCAACTGGGACACCTTAAAAGCCTTATGCATGTGTTCAACAAAATAAATTGCATAAACTTGATCATTTTGTTAATATTTTTCTACTTGATCCAATGATTAAATAAACCAAATCAAAAGTGGTATGTGGTGGGAATTTAAGACAAAGCTTGAATTATTAAAGGTCAATTAATCTATGAACTTCCTTATTGTAAGTGTCTTGAATTTATGGGAGATTACAATCCTAGGTTTCTGGATGCTTGTTATTGTACAAACAAAATCACTATACTGTTGTGCAGTTGATCACTTTGGTCTATTCATTTGTTCATGGATGGAATTTAATATCCATTGCCAACTTGGTGTCCATGAGTAAACCAAAACTTCACCCACACATGTGAAAAGAATGATGTCAGTGCTTCTAGCTCCATATCCAAAGTCTTCCAGAGAGTAAACACATACATTATTTTAATCCATCAATGATCTAAAAAATATGTGATGTATTTTTTTCAAAGTTCTTGCACTGAGTCCATTGAGATACTCTCCCAAGTCTTGGATGCTAAAGGAAGAAAAATATATAGCCCCAATTTTATATTTTGAGACTTAAAAATGCCACTTAAAGCACATCCCCTCACTAGTATATAAATATTAACTTTCGTATGCCATCAAAAGAAATACCTTTGTAGGTTAGCCAAAAAACATTATACACCAAAATTCCCTACAACTCTTGAATTGCATAACAACAACATTTGTTTTTCTCCTCTCATAACACAAATCTATGCATAGTGATATAGTACATAATTGTCGACATAGAATCCTCATCCATAGTGCAATATATCATCTACATCAATACCCCCCTATGATTCCATGACTTGTCTAAATTCAAGATTAACAACATACAAAATATTGAGTGCCAAATCATGTCTTGACACCCATTAAGACTAACAAAGATGACATTGGAGGTATCAACAAAACTTGTTAACTATAATTCTAGCAATCCTTTGGGTATACAACTTATTTTCTTTATCTAATTCTTCAAGAAATTGATAACTCAACCCACACACCTAAACAATAGTTATTTTTCAAGTCCACAACAAAAAAAAACTAGTTCTTGGGTGTGTGTGTTGAGTTTGTAGTTTCTCAAATACTTAAGTAAATCACAAATGAAGAAAGAAATTTAACCAACAAATTTTCCAAATTCCGGGTAAACCCCAACAATTTGGAATATTCATTGAGTTTTTTGCTTCAATTTTGCAAAGAATTCTATAGGGTGTGTGTGTTGAGTTTTTAGTTTCTCAAATACTTAAGTAAATCACAAGTGAAGAAAGAAATTTAAATAACCAACACATTTTCCAAATTCTGGTTAAACCCCAACAATTTGGAATATTCATTGAGTTTGTTGCTTCAATTTTGCAAAGAATTCTATAGCCATGAGTAAATCCCCTGGAAATTTCCATGCATTTTTCGTCTCAGTCACATGTATTTGATAGACTTAAGAATTTTATCCTCATTTGTCCACTTCAATCTAGGACATGGTTCATAAGTGCCAATTGTTTGAGTTAGGATCCTGCAAGTATGAGACTTTTTGGGAATTAGACCTTTCTATTCAATGCCATTTTCTTTATGAATTCATAGGTTTCCCTTTATTCCATCATTAAATTTTATGAATACATAAGTAAGGAGGAGAATTAATCCACATGATGTGTTACCTAATTTACCCCTTGGACTAGTATGGTAGTGGGGCCCTGTGATATTGGGAAATTCTCATCTGGGCAGAGGTTGGGATGCATAATCATTATTTCCTTTTCATGCCCCCATACGAGTGGGATTATTCCATAAGGGATGGGGAAGGATGTGAGAAAGGATGGGTTACTAATACTAAAACCCACACTAGCATGATAATTCCTATCTAGGTAAGGGGGTTGATGTGAGGATCTCAAGCGAGAGATTCATTACCTAATCTTATCCTACACCTAGATGGTGAAATGACAAGAAGAAAGCATAACACTATAAATTACATTGAATCTAACATGGATTCATATTATAATTGGAGTTATGGTAGGGATAATGAAATATTTTTATAATTATTCGAGTTTAATGCAAGTATTTTCGATCCCAACCATCATTTATGTTAAAAGCAGGGGAAATAAATTCCTACTCTATGAAAAAAATCATACTTTTTTCCTGTGAATTCTAGAAAACATGGTACCAAAAACAAAAATTTTGTTGATTGGAGACAACATGAATTCTGTACATTTCTCTAGGAAGAATCAATAATCCCATGTCCACCACAATTACAAAACAATGTATAATGTCAACTACTCACAAGATTTTTTTTTGAGAGTAAGTTTGGGGCTACTGTCATGCATTCCAGAGGTTTTCAACCTTCAAAAAGTGTTTATGTGTTGCATTGGAAACTTTTACCACAAAACAAGTGCAATCCCTTTAATGCAACAAGGAAAGAACCCTACCTCACTTGAATTATAGGTCTTCTAGGGAGATGTATTTTCATGTGCCAATAAATAGTTTTACAGTAGTAAAACCTCGATAAATAACCATGTAGGTTTTCTCAATGTATTATTGGAGAGTCAACCTATTAAGGGAGGTAGTAGCTAGAAATGAAATGAGTTAGATATCCTAGCCCAACCTTACAATAACATAACATGGATGTTTACCCACATGATAATTTACCAATTCGCCTTCAAGTTCCTTACCCACATGGATTTTTTAATCATGAAATTTGTGAGAGAGGAGTTGTGTTCAATTGGACAAAGGTTATGTCTTTCCTTATTGCATAGTAAATTATTGAATTTAAAAATACCAAATCCATTTATGTTTCCTAGTACATTATCTTTTCATTATCTTACCATGATTAGGTCAATATTTTCCTTCAGGATACTATGAGGATAAAAATAAAAGGTACTATGAGGATACAATGAAAGAACTTGAATGCTTGGAACACATTATCGATACAAAGATAATTTGAATGATGGATGAGGTGCGCTAGGATTACATTGGTAACTTTGTGTAGTATCTTGATCAAACCAAGGTCTCAAACTTAAAGCACCAATGTCTTTTGATTTTTTTTTGTACAAATACATAACAACCAACCTAGTTAATAATTCCCTTAACTTAGAGAGTATAAGGAAATATCAATAAAGGTTGGTAAACAAGTGAACTACATTATCAAGAAGTTGAACAATGTCAAGGCAATTTTCTTCTTCATCTCATCACAATGGGTACGTTGCATGAATGCTTGGGTTGGAGGAGGCAAGAAGAACTTGATTGCATTGGTAGAGGTTCTCCCTGAGGAAATAGCCCGAGTTTAATAACCAATATTTTATTATTGCCAAACGATTCTTATAGTCTCTTTCTTTATTTCAACGTCTCTTTACTATTTGAAATTTATGTAATGATCAACATTATGTTGATATAGTCTATGTTTAACTCTTAAATATCTAACTCTTTCTATATATTGAGAAGTCATGGACACCTAATCTATATCATGTACTCAAAGTGTAAAATTAATCTTAGGTTCTGGATAGTCCTCTCTTTGTAAAGTTTTTTTTGTAACATTTTGTACTATTAATCGAAATTTGCACTTACCAAAAGAAATATATGTTTTTTTCCTATAGTGGAAAGATTCCTTCCAGGGAAGGAAGCCCCATGCCTTATTGAAGTGGCCTAAAATTTCCTATGTGGAAAGGGATATCACTTCATTGTGAAGACTTGGACCTACACTCTGATATGTGGTTTCAATGATTGACCTAACAAATTACCCCCAAGTTCATCTCTAATATATATTTGCTTACATAAGTAGCTCAACAATATTTGAGATGGAATTTATAGTTAAAAGAAAATGGGATATTTTTTTATTGGCCTACCAATCGAATTGTCTAGATAGACAATCAATCATTTCAAACACCTCTAATAAAGTTGTCAATGGATTGAAAGATTTCAATTTGGTACAATGGAGACATTAGATGGGTACAATGCATACCATTTTTTTAATTTTACAATTAACAAGGAATGCACAGTCCATCTTGTTCACTACTATAGATATGAGACAAAAATCTCATTAATGTTTTAAGATTTCTCTAGATTTCCAACCATCAAGAGAGGGGAGCTAGATATTGATTAGTTATAGTCAAAATACGATAGTTTTCAAATCCCCACCCATTCTAGGAATTTCGATCCTATTTGAGGGGGAGGAGGATGGAATAGAGGATGCTTAGTCTTATATGAGATATGCTCAAAACATAGATGAATATAGACTAGAGGTTTCCAAATCTAATACTTCAAATTCCACAACACTTGTATACCTTTTTTCATTGTGGAAAAATAATGTTGGTGGAGATACTAGTTTTGCTTTTGATATAGATTATTCTATTAATTAATTTTTCCAAATTTAAATTCTATGCATTCCTTACAATTTTTAAACATCATTGTTAGCATGTCTTTTTTATATGCTTCATACATGAATGTGTGTACATTGGAGACATCACCAACCAACTTATACAACCATAATTAAACACATGAAGCTAAAACCATGAAAAATGCCTCTTTATATATGGACAATCAAAGTCAAACTAAATAGATGACTACACAACACATTAGTTTATGTATCGTGTGAATCGTGATGGTAATACTTTGATACCTAGGTGTGGTTATAATATGTCATTAGTGTATTAAATCTCACTATATAGTGGATGCCACAATGGTTTTTTGGATTCCAGTTGTATTTATATAAGGAAATTGTGTGTGCTAGGCTTGGGAAACATGTCTAGTTTCCTTCCATTGCCTCCTCCATGAAATCTTATAAATACATACATCTTTCATGAAATTAAATAGTTCAATGAACGCAAGATTACATTGGAAGAATATAGATAGATGTTGTAGGTGTTGGAATATTCTCCAATACAGAGAGAGGGGTGAATTAATATTGAGCAATTTTTTCCATTTCAAACATTGATCACATCATATAACATTAACCATTAACAATGTCATTCATCATCACATAAAATCATACACAATGGAAAATATATTTTTAAGTGGAAACCCAAATGGGAGAAAACCACAGAATGCTTTTCTTATATAATAACAAGATTACCTTCATAGGAAACACCAACTTGTAACATTATCCAACACCAATTGGAAGGAGGCACTGACCCCACGATTTACAGGCTCCAACCTGAAGGAATCTCCAACTCCTTGATTTAATAGCACCAATTGGAAAGAGGCACCAACCCTAATTTCTCTAGCACCAACTAGAAGGAGGCACCAACCCCTGATCCACAGGCTCCAACCTGTAGAGAGGAAACCAATCCTCAATGATCTCCAACTCACACTTTTCGAGAACCAACCTAAAGGAGACTTTGATCTCCTATCCTTGCCCTGTCTTTCCACCCTGATATGAATAAGAATGTCAACCTATCTCCGTCATTGTCTATGTGTCCTTGTTTCTATCACTGTCTCTGTCAACATGTATCACTGTCTTTGTCAAACTATACCTGTATCATTGTCTATGTCAACATGTACCTATATCACTATATCTATCAACCTATACATGTATAACTATCTCTCTCAACCTGTACCTATATCACTATCGCTATTACTGTCACTATCACCGTGGAACTGCCATTATCACTGTCACAATCTCAACATGTACAAAACCTTCTTGAATAGAACCATAAATATGCCTCCAAAGAGTGTAATAAAATCCCAGGAACAATCACCCATAGACTTCATTTGTTTATTTCTTCAAAGAGAGTAACCCTAGACCACGCTAATAACATCACACTAATCCATGCCAATATCACCATAAACCATGCCAAGATAATCACCATGCTATATGCCAAGATCCCCACCATAATCACCATAATCACCATAACATATCAAGTTCACCAAAATCTATGCAATATCATCACAATAATATATGTCAATAACATCATCATGGTTTATGCCATCACCATGAACTATGCCAAGATAATCACCATGATCTATGCCAAGATTATCACCATAATCACCAAAACATATCACGTTCACCACAATGCATGCAAGATCATCACCATAATATATGCCAATAACATCATCATGATCTATGCCATCACCATGATCTATACCAATATAATCACCATAATATATGCCAATAACATCATCATGATCTATGCCATCACCATGATCTATACCGAGATCATCACCATAATATATTCCAATGACATCATCATGATCTATGCCATCACCATGATCTATACTAATATCATCGCCATAATCTATGCAAGTTCACAATACTCTATGCAAGGTCTTCAACAAGATTCACAAAGAGAGAATATCTAGTACATGTACAAGATTCATACTATTGTCAAGCTAACAAGATGGACCCTAGTCCATGAGAGACATGTATCATCACAAGAGAATCCCATAAACAAGAACCATACCTTTTCCAAAATGAAGAAACAAGAAAGGAACCCTTCACCAAAAGAAACCCTAGATCATGTCATCACATAGCCCCTACAACAATATTTTCAACGAGCTAAGAATTTTGTAATTCCAATACTGTATGAGAAAGTGATGTAAATTTGATCAATCTTCACCAAATAACAAAAGATGATGCCCAAGAATTTCAAACCAGCTCCTCCACAAAATTTCTCATTTTCTCCTTAGAGTTGCAAAATAGAGAGTGAGAGATGAATTTATGAGCAAATGAGAAGTCTCTTCTCCTATTTATACCCTCAAAGATTCCTTTTACTTGCTTTAGGGCCTACATTCCACTTATCCCTAAATTTAGGATCTCCATATTTTAAGGGGTACTTCAATGGGTCAATAAACCATTTCAAGGATTCATCGTGGGTCTTTAACTTTCCTTCTTGATCACTTCATATCTTCATCAAAGAGGATTTGGGGCTTCTCCTCCTCATCACTACATGGAGGACACATCCTTATTCCTTTTGGGGTTTCTTTCCTCTTTATGTGGACCCACCATTACTTTCAGGGTCTTGTGGACCCATAATCATTACTTTGAGGGACCACTTCATATCTTTATCAAAGGGGATTTTGTTTTTCTCCTCATCATCACTACAGGTGGACACATCCTCATTCCTTTCGGGGTTTTTCCCCTCTTTATGTGGACCCATCATTACTTTCGGGGTCATGTGGACCCATCATCATTACTTAGAGGGATTTTTCACACTTCACACCAATATTGCTTTGGAACACCTTTAGAGGCTTCTTTTTAGGCTTATTCAACATGGGTCAAGGGACCCATCATTATGGTAATGTGCAACGAACATGACTATTTAGGGAATCCTTCACACTTCTCTCCAACATTGTTTTGGGATGACTCTAGGAGATATTTAGGGCCTTCATCATCATGGGTCATGGGACCCATCGTCATGGTCATGTGAACCAATCATCATTCCTTTAGGTTTTTCTTCAACACTGCCTCGGGGCAACTTTAGGGACATATTTACACTTCATATCATCATGGTCATTAGGGGCTTCTTTAATGGATTTGGGGCCTTACACTATTTGTGTACAACTCAAAATGTCTTCCCATGAGGGCCATCCTTAATAGCTATTCCATAAGGAGACTGATTTATAGTTATATACATTTGTGTCAAGGCTTCTTCTCCAGTGGTTTCTTTAGGGGCTCCAAGCCTTCTTCAACATTATTCAATCTTCCTCTAACTTCTTTGGGGGCTTCAACACTTCTTCAACATCAATTAATCAATATTCCTCTACTATTTCCACATCATCATCATCACTTTGACATCAACGACCACATTATTCAATATCAATGACACAGATCACTTGACCCTGTTGACATCAATGACAACCGACTTTCCAACAATAGGCCCATGCTGCAATAATATTCATTATGGCTAAAAAATGTTGGTACATATCAATTGTAATCTTCATTTTCCATGGCATGAAGAGGAGAGATATTCCATTCACTACCATATCAAAGAGAGAATCTCAACAAGGAAAGAACCCCCCCCCCACTACAAAAAAAGAGAGATATTGGTGATCAATTACATATTTTACTCAAGGTGAAATTGTTTATTTTTTGAATCCTCTTTCCATTCATATTAATACAAATCATTTGGTCTCTTCCCCCCATTAAAAAAATGTTTAAATGGTTGAATATTTTTCACATACTGATCATTTGGACTAGAAATATTGTGAGAAAATTGTAGTGGTGGTTATTTTTTGTCATTATGTGCATGTCCATAAAGAAGTATTCTCCATTCGAGTTCAACATCAAAGGTCATCTTGTTAAGAATCTTAACCTAAGCTTCTTTTTTTTCTCCTTTCTCTTTTGATTTTTGTTGATTGCATATTTGAGAAAGCACCTTAATCTACTTTTATCACACTACAAGGAAAACACCATGTAGCGCAGGTTTTTGTGGAGGTTTTTAGTGTTACAAGATTCTATTTTTTTTTCAAAAACACCTTCGCTACATCCTCTACTATTCATAACGGCCATTTTAAGGGATTTTTTCTATAACTTATAAATTCTGGGAAGGCAAAAGTTTTTTCTTCGGTACTTCTTTGCATAATATGCACAAGTGCGTTCAAAACAAAAACACACCGATTTCAATTTTATTATTCTATAACACACTGGTGCTTTTATAAAAATATCGCACTAGCTCGATCTTTTTGTTTAACGGAATTTGGGTTCTCATAACTTTTTTTACGCCTCGATGTTTTTTATTTCAGATACAAACACATCGGTGTTGATATTAACATTTGCACCAGGGGACATGAAATTTTAAAAATTTCATGGTGAGATACCAACAAATATATAAATAAAACGCATAGGTGCATATAATATATATAAAATTTCATGGTGAGATACCAACAAATATATAAATAAAACGCATAGGTGCATATAATATATATTAATCCTGATGCATGTATTATATTTAACGAATCGATGCATTTATTATGTAGAAAGCACCATTGCGTGTACATGGATGCCTATATTACCATGTGCACCAAAGAGACATTAAATTTTAAACATTTTTTTGGGTGAAATGACAGTCCATATATTATATAAAGAACCAGTGCATTCGTTATATATAAAACACCGGTGCGTATTCTTGTCATGCACATCGTTATATTTTGAAATGATACTATGATTTTTCATTTAAAGTAACAATGAAATTTAAAAAATTACCACATTGATGCCATAATATATATAATAGGCATTGGTAAGTATTCTCTATAAAATGCACGAGCTTATATTTTTATGGCACACATTGTTTGATGAGTTCAAAAGAATACAATGCATCAATATGTGTATATTTTAATTAATTGTTGTTAAACAAAAAATTAATTAATCATTTCAAAATCAAGTATTTTATAATAATATTGATTTTTATATTTTAATTTTTGTGTTTTGATATAATGATTGCATTAATGCATTATCCAATGGATTACACTTCTGTTAATTGTAACAATGTTATTGTGGAATAAGTCAAGTCATTGATTATTTTATTGATGGTGAATAGCTTATTTATATAGTAGGTGTGATCCGAAATGGATCAATATATAATTTATAACCTACTTGTAGCTTTCGGGGTTGAAAGATTGGATGAATTGTCTTGTAGGGCCCATTTAAGGGGTAGGTCTCACTTTCAGATTTGGGGTAAAAAAGTGGTCTAAAACCTTTCGAGGCCATTTTGAGGTTTTAAATGTCAATTTTCACCCGCAAAACAATTGGAAGTTTTATTTTTCATTATACACACTGATACCTTTCCAAAGGTGCAAGAATCACATCAATCATAGTTCGTATGAAGAAGTTATGCCTCTCATAAGTTGACCTATCTAGTTGACCACCATGGTACCAAGTGAATTCCATGTCAACTCTCATTTCTTGGACATGTGGAGCTAGTCATGTGTGGAATTTCAAGAACATTCTAGAAGTACAAACCCTAATCGGGAGTTGGGGAATGTAAAAACCCTAAAATTAATCATATACGACTATTAGGATATGTTAAAAAATAGGCCGTCAGGAGAAGAAGGGGGCCATTCTTTTGATGTATTGATTGTTCCATAGTTGAGTGAACAACATTGGGGAGTGGATATTAGAGCAAAATGTAGGAGATAAGAGATTTTGTAGTAGCCATTATGGTTTCAGAGTCATAGGTAACTCCATAGAGAGTACCATTTTCTTTGTATTTGCATTATGATATGAAGAGAAAGGCATAGTCCTCATTTGTGGCTGGGTTTTTCCCCATAGTAGGTTTTCCCATGGGATATCTTCTATTTTTTGTGTGGATTGTGTACTTATTTTCTTTAGTTATTCTTGTTTTAGTTATATTTATTTGGAATTCAATACAAATAAGCTAATAAAAAAAACTAAATTGTAAGATCTGTTGTGATGAACTGCTTCAGTGGAATATCCACAATACTTTACGGATCAAGGTGAGGTGACCTTTGGCCTTTCATATGCCAAGGTGCGTGACTCCTCACATTTGTAATTGAAAATAAAAAACATATTTACAATATTAAAAAAAAACCTAACCCTATAGATTAGGTTTTCAACATTCCCCCCCATAATACGAAGGGGTGTTAGTGAATCCAAGCATCCTTCTGAACTTTTAAAGCTTCTCTTTTCCAAGTGATTTGGTGAAGATGTTCGCAATTTTCTAATTTGTGGAACAATGTCTCAAATGGATTGCCTTGGCCTCTACATAATATCGAATCATATTTACTTCATGTTGATGTGCTTAGTTCAATCATGGAATCTAGGTTCTTGGCCAACTTGATTGCAAAAGTTTTGTCAATCAGTAGAGGAGTAGAATTCACCTAATTTTGTTGCAAATATTCAAGTATTTTTTTGAGCCACGAAATCTCCTTTGTCACTTCTGCAACAACCACATATTTTGCCTCTATTGTGGAATCTTTTGGAATTAACTATTTTCTTGATCTCCAGGAGACAATTGTTGATCCAAGATTCACGAGGTAGCATGAAGTAGACACTCCAGTCTCTTTGTGGCCATCCGAATAAGAATAAGAATACCCAATTTGTTTGAATTCATACACCCTAGAATACTTGAGTCCCCTTTAATTAATTTAGAACTCTTTTGGCAGAAGACCAATGTCCTTCACAAGGATTTTGCATGAACCTTGAAAGGATCCCAAAAATGAATTAGATATCTGGTCTAGTGGTATTAAGGTAGACAAGGATTTCTACAACTTATCTGTACTTGGTTGCATCCTGAAATACATTCCCTTCTTTTGATATGAGTTTCATGTTTTGTTCCACTTGAGTGGAGAGAGGATTGCATTCTATCATGCTGAATTTGTTCAACAATTATCCAATATGGAATCTAAATTAATTAAACTCCCAAATAGTAGTGAAGATGTCCCAATCTATCATCTCAAAGCCTTTCTTCATCTCTTTCTCTATGGATGCAATATAACTTTAATTGTTCCCTGTCATCAAAAGATCATCTACATACAACACTAGATATACAACAGATCTTCCAACTTTATTTACAAATAATGTTGCATCATCGATATTAAAATGTTTGAAATTTAATTTCAAAAGATGCTCAATGTAGGAGAGGAGAGGGAGTGCGTCAACACTAGCATGAGCATAAATTTCAGCACGACATCCAATCTTACATCCAGAACAAGACCGATCAAGTAAAAGAAAATATTCTCATGAAGTTTCAGAACAACAATGGACCAACTATGATGTGAGAGGTAACAAAGGAATGGATCCATATTGGATCATGAAGCTCCTCCTCGGCAGGGTTCTGCAGGAGCGCAAAATGACAATGATAGCTTTTGGCTGGTGGTGTCGACAATAAGGGAGGATCTTAATAGTGTTCATTCTAAATTGGATATCCTTGTAGAAGATGTGAGCATGTCCCTGCAGATTCCTCACCTGGAGCTAGACAATGCCAACGATAGAACCCAAGTCAATCACTAATTCATTGGTGTTCTTTCTTAGTTTGAATTTTCCCTCCTTAGAAACACACTTGGTTTTGTTTTGGACAGTTAAGTTGTTTTAATCCTTAGTTTATGGGGATATCCTGGTTTCCCTTACAAGGAAATACCCCCAAAGCTATTTTATGTCTGTCATGATAATTAAGACCGCTATTTTGGCTGTCTTATGAGCCTTTTCATGTGCTTTATTGGTTTCCTTTTTGGTAGGAAACCATGAGAACTTTGGTTATGTACTCTATGATTCTTTTTTTTTTAGCTTTAATATAGATTTCTAACTTACAAAACAAATTACATATACTAAATATTTAAAACATAACTTAATATTTTTCAAATGAAAAATAATGTAAGTGATCTATAGTTACAACAATTAGGTTATAAGGCCTAATGGGGTTGGATCCATTGGTGAAGAGTGATGATTTTTTCACCAATGGGCAATGCTTAATTCTCGTGAAGGATTTCCTAGAGTCATGGGTCACCTTGAGGTAGTGGTCGAATGTGTGGTTGCACCCAAAGAGATTGTATTAAATGATCTCACAACCAATGCACACATAAGTGGATCAAAGTGCACCCCCATGTTCTTCATATTTGTCCCAAATGGGTTGGATTCATTCATGAAGAGCAAGGATTTTTTCACTAGTAGACAAGGTTCAATTCTTGTGAGGGATTTTATGGAGCCATAGGGTCACCTTGAGGTAGTGGTTATACCTAGATAGATTGTCTTAAATGAGTCATGCACACATAAGTGAATCAAATACCACTCCCATGTCCGTCAAATTTTAAATTCTAACACTTAGAGAAGGAATGTGTGAATATCAAATCCATAGTTTAAGCTCTTAGAAAATGGTCAGTTTCTTCAACATCCAACATGAATGCTTTAGTGGGATTGTCATGTCCCTTTTCGGATGACCACCATGGGGACTTATTAGCCTATCCAGTTCCCGTAGGCTATAGTCAGTGAAGCAGGGAATTAATTAATAATTTAATGTCACATAGGATAAAAGCACTTTATAAAGTGACATTAATAATTAATTCGTAAAGCGACTTTATAAAAGTTTAGATTAAAAAGTGATGGAAAAAGTGTAAACAGGTCTAAAATAAAATTAAAAGACAAAAATGGTCATTTTCTCACTAAGGTCACTATAATATTTAAAAGTGAGAAAAGGTCAAGGGAAGTCGAAAATTCACAAAGGGGAAAATGAGAAAATATAAAAAGGACATGAGAGCTCATTCTCACTTGTTCTTCATTGTCGTGATTTTGGATTACATCTTTGTCTTCAGATCTGAGTTGTTCAAGGAGTTTGCAAAGGTTTGAAGAAGGGTGTATTTGTTTGAGAAAGCATTCATTCCTTTCTAGATTTGAGGAGTCTCTTGGTAGTGGAGAAGGGGTGCACTTGTTGGAAGTTGTGGCAGGGTTCAAGAAGAGGTCGCCTCACTTCATTTTGCAGATTTAGAGGAGGGAACACTCCAATAGTCTGTTGGCCGCCACTGTGGGAGGGGGAACCATTGAAAATAATACTCATTTCTTGAACCATCAACTATGGACATCTTAGGAGGGTGTATTCATTTTCTACTGGTAAAATCGTAGAAAAATCATAACAGTATGTTGTCTCCATCCAACAGTGAGAAGGGAGACCTTCCTTTTGTAAAGGATGATTGTATGGTGTTGAAGGGAAACCTCATTCAGCTATATACCACTCGTCTTTTCTTTGCGAGATGCTACAATTATCATAATAATTTATAAACAATCCAAGGCCTGTATTTATTTACTGTTGGGCACTCTATGGGAAAGTAAAATTGAAAATAATAATTTAGACCATTATAAAATCAAAGTTCTGAGTTGGAAATATCCCACATTGTTTCCTTTACTGTTGCCACAAATATATATCACTTATTTGGTCTTCTACAACATTATGGAGATAAAGGTACCCCTGTCAATGATTTCTATGTTAATTTGCTCATTAACAAACTGTTATGGTTAGCTATAGGACTGCTTCTAAGTTGCAATTAGAACCGAGTACTTAAATCATTTCTATGTATCTGAGTATTATACATTGTGGCATCAGTTGAAGATTATATTTGTTTAATGTGTGGGCATCATATTTACTACCATAAGTCTTGTGGAATGAATCATGAAACTCACCATAAAAAATAAGAAATTAGACCCACAAATTTTTAGACACCTACAAGAAACATAAGGCAGAATAAGCAAAGTGTTTGACGAAATGCCAAAAACCATATATGGCCAAATATTGCACCCTAAATAGTGATTCAAACAGTGAGCTACACCATTTAATGAGTAATGTACTTGAAAAAAATAGTAATAGGTTACATGACAGTTTGGGAAAATTTTAGCTTGTTTGGGATAGGAACTTTATAGGGATCCTATCCAGTGGAATTCAAAGAAGGAGAAATGTTCCACCACTTCAAGAATCCATGAACATTAGCAAATGGGGATCTCTCCTCTCCAATCAATCCCACAATGATGGTCTAAGTAATTTTTTTTTTCCCTTAAAATCATGTAATATCTCATTTATTGTAGATGCTATCTTTTGGGTGGAGTCTTTCTCAGTATCTATTATACTAGTAGTCCTACTATAGTTTGTAAAGCCAATGAGGCATATAGGTTCTTTTTTGTAGTCATAATAAAGCATCATCTTTTTGAAGTCAAGTGTACTTTATATTCAGTACTAACTCGTTGTCCAACCATGATGCAACTCTTTTTAATACAATTTTAATCTTTTTTCTATTAAAAAAAATGAATCGTGTAACGTACCTAGCCACCCTTGTAACACTGCCTAGGTGATGGGTGCTCCATTTATCACCATTAAATTCATTTATGTTTTGATATCACTCTGTAATGTACCTGAAAACCTTTGATCACAATATCTAACAACATGGTACTCAATTCCACATATAATAATCTACCTCTAATGTCAATTTTGAATCTCCCATTGACTTTCTATACAATTAACTTTAATAGCAAAAGTAAATAAATAACATTTAATAAAGTAAAATATTGATTATAAAATATCCAAGCATTCCTACCATGAATGAATCCATTCCATGTCCATTATATCCATGCACATAGACATTTCCATAAACAGTAAATTAAAAAAATACATAACATGAGATATCAAGGATGACATTCATACAAATATTGAGAAACTTAGATTTTAAAGTCCTCCAAATTGTTGTAGATCAAGGATGTTCCTCTCAACCATAGGAACTTTGTCACACATGTTCCTTCTATGACATAGGTCACTCGCGAATTAGGGATATCATTCCACAAGGTTGAAGATACCTGATAATTATACTTAGCCACCCTCATGCAATCTCTTTGGTACAAAAACCCCATCCACAACTATCCCAATCCACTAGCACTCACCCCCCATCAACTTTCACAACATAAGGAATGGGACCCCCTTATCTGCACTGCGGTCCCTCAGGTTGTCCACATTCCCTTCTAGTGCTCCAGCATAGACCAGCCAAGGATTCTTCATGCTAGGACTTCAGGGACCTTAGTTGTAGACCATGTTTCTCTCACATGGGCACTCCCATTAGCACCAATTTTATAGGGTAATTGTCAAAAACAAGTATGAACTCTCATTTTCATCTCTTCGGTACCAACATGAAGAATCTATCCCCCAAAGGATAGAGTCTTGGAAGAATGATAGAAAGGATGAATATCTAAGCTTAATTTCCCACTTTTTATATGCATGCTTAGAAGTGACCATGTGGAACTCATGAGGATCACACTTTCCCTTCTTAACCAAGCTTAGGGTATTATAATAAATAAAGATTAATTAAGCTCCTCTCATAAACATGGCTATATGGACCCTTAGGATAAAATCAATATGTAATGATTTTAAGTAGGGATAATGACTTAAGTTAATAAGTCACTAGGGTCATCTCTCCCTTAGACCCTGACCCCCTTTCACTTTCCCCTCTTGTGGAATCATATCCCACCATCTCTTCTTTGTCCTTATTCATCTACAGTCACCATAGATTTTTATATTAAATATCATTGTACATATTTACAATACATTAGGTTATCCTAGACCATTTATATATGGATTCTAGCCTTTCTGTTATTGCATACATCATTACATTCTAGGGTAAAAATTGGGGTGTTATGTTCCCCTCTCCCTTAATTTATGCACCATCCTCGGTGCATATCAGTACTATGCACATTTACAAAATTTTACATCAAAATTTTCAAAATCATTGTAGGTATGCCTCAACATAGCATCCTCTAGTTCCCATGTTGCTTCTTCATCTGCATCAACCACACTATTGTTTCTTGCAATCTTTCATAAATTTTTCCTATCACACATACAATGCAACAACATAGATAATTTGTCCCCCTAGTTTCCTTCCAAGGGAAGACATATCAACATGCACTTATAAATCATCGAAAATAAATGTGCATGTTATAATAACTATTCTCATGCAAAAAATTTATGGTCATATCAATTCTCAATATCACAAAGAAAACATGTATATTTCATATCACCAAATAAGTACAAAATTTTGTTCGATACTTCTATGTATGAATATTTATTTTCTTCCACATGGCTGCCACGGGAAATAATTCAGCTCATCCCGCTTCTTGACACACCCTTTATAGTTGTCCCAATCCACTAGTAGTGGGCCTCCCCCATCATCTTGCAAAATACAAGGAATATGATCATGTAGCTCCTCAAGCTATTCCAATTCCTTTCCACTGCTCCAACACAATCCATCTAAGGAATCTTCATGCTAGGACACAAATAGACCCGTCACATGAATTTCTCACTATATATGCATTCAAGTAGCCTCTTATTTGAATTCAAACACCATCCAAGTTTAGGCATCCCCTTCTCTTCTAAACAATTCCTTAGGCGATCCATAATTTTCCAAGGCTTTCTTGCACAAGAAGAGCATAAAATTATAGGGTATTACGACGAAGCATCCCATCGACATCCTCTACTCAACCAATGACCTATGGAAATCATAGGGTTTCAATGTCATTGTAGTGTCCTCCTTCTTAGTCTTTCCAGCTCACAATAGCCATCCATTTTCTTTACTTGGTATATTCATAATTCACCTATGTCAAAAACATAATTATACAATATCGTGAGTCACCAATCTTGGAAATAATTATTACAATAATTAAATTTCATATAATACAACAAGTTCCACATAAAACTTAGCTTTCAATTTTGTGAGCAATAGTCCATGTCTTCATTATGGCTTACTATCACTCTCATATCCAAGATATCCTTTTTATGCAAATTTGTTCTCTCAATAGAGCATTCTTGTAGTCAATCATAATATGACTACCTTTTTCATGTGATTCTTTCACTACATTCACAACAACTCATGAAATGATCTCAAACTATGATTTATCAATAACTCAATCATTTTAGCTATTAACATATTAAATGCAATGAAACATGGAACAAACATGTACTCATATAATACATTCAAACACATGTGCCCACATATATACATGCATAACCATAATATTTACACAATCTATTATGCACATTCACTCAATGCATCCTTGCATTAATTCATGAATACATATTCTCATGGAATACATTCAACCATGAGGTCTAGAAAACACCTCAACACATCATCCAACCATCTCACCAATATTAATTGCACGAACATCTAGACACCTTCATTTTCAGCTCAACACAACACTAGGAATATACCTCATCTCTACTAAACGGCCCCTCAAGCGTACTAGAAGTCATTTCCCTTTTCTGCTTCACACTCCTTCATGAAACCCCTTCCCTATGATGGTGTCTCAGTGTTGGAAAGAGGTTACAGTCCAAGACATCAATACAAGTAGGAATATCATTGGGCATTTGTGTAGTGCTATAGCATTTCCATATCCAACAACACCATGGTCTCACCCATGACTATTTCAACGACATTCACTTCCATATCATGATCATAGTCTTATCTTTCCTTGGTTGTTTACTCATAGCCAACACATGTTGCATGCTATTCAATTTCATATGAATGCATTCTATATTCTAACAATCATATATATATGAGTCTTTCTATATTCACCATGCATACCATACCACAACATACCACAACATACCAGGCAAGGTATGATTCGATTAAACGCATTCAAATAACATAGACATACCAATTTATGATATTAAAATACAACTGAAGGGATTCTCACCCAATCCCTTTTCTAGCACTTATGTGATTAGCATAATTATATCCATACCTATATGGATTCCATCACTTATTTGATGCTACCTGATCAGTTGGTATGTTATGAAGGCTCACACAATCCCTTCACCAACCCAGGATCAATATCATATTGTCCTTAGCCTTTTTCCACAAGGCTGCATATCATATGCAATAGTATTATCAACATCTTCAACCATATCTGGTTACCTAGCTATCATCAACCACATTTAACCATCATAAGTCTTCATTGCATATATATATATCACTTTAGCAATATGCAATTTCATTTATATGCACAAACATATTTATGCACTATGCATTATCTCTTAGTATGCCCACTAGTGCATATGCATTCTAGCTATTGCATTATTTTGCATTTATATAATTCATATGCCAACTTATACATATAAAAGTAAAAAATCATAATTATAGTAGCAAGAGATGAATTGAAAAATTCCCCTTCAACTTCTCTTTGTAGCATGGAATTCCTCTTCCACATCATAGATGATCAAATTCACGGCCTTTCTTATTGGTAGTGTTCTCTAATTATTGCTAAAATAGTATTTTCATCCTTATGTAGCTTCCTTTATAATTGTAGTATCTTCTAGTGTTGTCTTGAGTTGTCCTCAACCCCCATTGGAACATGCAACAATATTTTTCTTAATTTGGGTTTCCTTTGCATTTTGTTCCCATTGCCTTATTGCTCCATTTACCTTGAGAAATTCTATCCAACCCCAATTTGACCATTATTGATTTCCAATCAATAGCAACATCCATATTCCCTTATTTTTTCCTTCCCTTAGTTAGCCTTGTCCCAAAAATAACTTTACATGGACCTCCTAACACTTCATAGTGCTGCCATGAATCCCAATCTAGCTCCACTTGGGGTTTTTTCAAATTCTATTCTCTTTTGCAAGCCATGCCAAGGTCAAATACGCTTTCCATTTGTATGACCTATTCATAGTTCCATTCTAGAAGTCATTGTTATATCTTATGTCCATCCTTGTTTTGTTGTATTTAGGCTTCATTCAATCATGAAGCTTTCTTTCCTTTTTCCATCAAACTCTTCACCACTATTCTGAACCACACAATATATCCACTCTCACTGGAATTCCTTATTCCCCAATTAGCTTCTTTTGTGTAAGTGGAATTTCAACACCTCTTCCCATTCTTTACACATAGGTTTTTGGTCCATATCCTACAACTCTTTCAGGCATGCATACACTTTTCCACGTGGATTATTCATTCATCTCTTGTATGAGCTACATTGCTCTTTACCTACTAATATGTTCCTTGTTCTTTATCTGTTGATCTATTCCATGTTTCCATTAGCTATCATTTTTTCTTGGTTGTACACAAAAACCAAATATAATGGTAACCAATCCCACTTATTTTTTCTACCTACTAGTATCTTCAATAACTTTTCTCAATATTCCATCAAGGCATACAACATCCACTCCAATAAGCAAAAGATCCCCTGGATCTACCTTGGAATTCAAATTGTACATACTAATAAAAATAATACCTTGGATGTATTGTTATCCAAGACACCAATGTCCATTATTGGTTCTCTGCTTCCTTCCTAATCAGACTTGATTGTCACTACTCATCAACATAATACCATATTACCAAGCACTCAACGATCCTTATTTTAGTTCATCACATTACTAGTTAACCAACAAGTTTTCCCTGCTTGTTTTCCAAACAGGGTATTTACTTCATTGCGAGAACACCATTACAGTGTTCATATAGTCATACTTATCCAATTTCACCTTTGGCACACTTCTATATTCTCATATAATTTTTTTCCAAAAGTCTTGGAAATTACCCATATTGGAAATTGTTTTGTCTAATCAATCCCAAAGGCTCTATTCTTCCCATTTTCTATAATAATTAGAAAAGTATTTCAAAAATCAGATCTATTTATTATATTCTCCTCTATATTACCTTTCAAACGAATATACTTGGTTTTAATTTTGGGTTATGAGTTAAAAGTTACAGCTCTCCAAAGTTATCACTTTTGCTCATTTTTGCATTGTTCATGTACTTGCACTTATTCTCGAGGACCAACTTCTGAGACATACACAAGAAAATATGGAAATAATGATAATTTTTTTGTTTGTATTAGGAATTGATATCCCATATGCTTCTAAGTGTTTATCAACTCTCAGATCCTTGATCTAATGCTTCAATTGATTTTTGTTTTTGCACTTATCCCCATACTTAGAATGAAAACAAGTATCTCACAAACACAACAAAACTTGGAAAACTGCACTTCACCAAAGTTGTTCAACTCGTTGAGAAGAGAAAATGTTTTTTTTTTTGGGGGGGGGGTTTGAGATCCTGGGTAGCTTTTTCCTGCTCCAATTTTTCCAAACTTTCCAAAGTGTTATCCCTAATAGTTGATTTTCCCTATTTCCACATCTCCACTCCACATCCGTTGGAATTTGGCCAAAATATTCTTCAGTTATCTTTGTGCCTAGTTAATGACCGCTCTATAAAAGTATCAACCCCAATATATCCCTTGTTAAATAATTTGGTATGGGTCTTCAAAATTCACTAATCTCCCCTTTCTGGAAAATAGGAGCCAAATAGGCTCACGCCTCTCTCTGGCATTTTTGTAGTCCTCACTGCAGACGGACATAAAAAATTTCAACAAATACGATTTAATCTTCTCCTATTATGGCCGAAACAAGATTTTGGCTCCATTTTTTTCTACTTCATTTGTTGATGTGGGGGGATGATGATGCAACATGGAACATGGGTGGGTGATGTGGCATGATACTCCACACAACATTGTTAAAGCCTAAATTTCGCACACATGTCACATTTATGCGATTCTTGCAGTAAGTCGTCATCAACATAAAGAATGCAGTTCACCAAAGGAATCCTCAACAAATTCAGAAGACAACATGAGTCCAAAATTTCCAACATCATTCAAAACAAGAGGTCACACAGTTGAACCATTTTTAACCCACGCTATAGCGTAGGTTATCATTTCAGTGCCCGTGCGATACTTGTGCGGATATTCCTTTGATAGTTGCACTACTGTCAAAATGGCGGGACCACCTACTTATAGTGGCGCATTAAAGGCTCCATCACCTCCAAGGATCTGCATTCGACTCCTCACACACTTGGGGGCATTAAATATCCCCCTTGGTGTACCTTGGAACTAGTTCATGGAGGATATGGCTTCACATTTGGATCTAGTTGTTTGTTGGCCACCTATTGGCCTCTATAAGGAAGCCATTGGCATGCATTTTGTAGAGAGAAATCAAGAGCAAGGTTATGTTGTTGGATTTGTGTTGGAGATTCCTCATAGCTTGCCTTTTCCTACATTTGTAAGCATTCCCAAGCTCCCTTGCCACCTTCCTTCAAGGCGCAAGAGTTCCTCTCCATTGTTCTACAATTTACTTATTATATAGTTTGGACAAAAAAGGCCTCCCTAAAGGATATTTTTGGCTTCCCTTGAATCCCATACCTCCTAGGTATTGTACAGATTGACCATTAGGAAATACAAAGTGGTTTGGCATACCTTGGATTACTGTTGGATTTTGCATTCTCCCCCCATCTATTTTATTTTTACATTTTATTCAAGTTTATTTATTTTATGTGAATTCCACTAACAATCTATTGCAGGATCACTTGGAGGACAACCAACCACACCCCACAGGGGCTCCAAGGACTGAGGCCTTGCTGCAACCTACAATACCTAGCTCCTTACCAAGTGAAAGAGTGCACACTTGTGCAATTTTTTCCACAACAGTTCTAATGGCGACTCCACTTATTTTTGTTCATTTTGTTTAAAATAGGTTGTTTTATGCTAAGTAATGAATTCTATGTGTTTATCATTTGCAGGCGATCAAGTCTACCACCTCTTGCCCCTATTGGCCACAATTAATTTTTACACAATAGCATGGATCTCGGCCTATCGGCCGCACTACGTGCATGGAAACGCCTTCGACAGTCGCGCTACCCATGTAGGTAATTAGTTCACGACCTACCGTTGTTTGACCCGCGCACCTTGTATGTGTTCTACCCACGCTATAGCGTGTTTGTTTTGTATTTTTCCGCGCTACCACACAGTAGAGTATTGTTTGGCCATGCTACAGTCTTTTGATTTTCTTTTTATCTGCATACTACAATATTGCAACCCCATTGCTGCTCATTAATGAACTTAAATTAAGTTAATTTGCAATAATTACTTACCTTTTTAGTAATTAGTTCACCTAGACCAAGATTAGGGATTAAAGAGTTCATATCTCTCGAAACTTACCTAGGTAACCAACCTTCAGGATTTCAACGGGCCTCATTGTTGTCACTAGTATTCAAGACCTCTCTTGTCTATGCAAAATTGACATGTTTTTAGGATTAAAGCTAGTGTAGAAACCAGTTTTTGCACACAAGCAAGGACCTAACGACTCTTGTCTCCCTTAGTATGCTCTTCACCTCACACTTCTTGTTATCTTGGTGAATTAAAAAAGGGTGAGAAGTGTGAAATACCTCCATTGCACACTTTTCAATTAGTTAGCATTTTGATTTGCAAAGCACCCTGAGCATCTTTTAGAGTTAAAAGTACATCTACTTTTGTATTTACTTTATATACTCTTCTAGTTAATTTTTCGACAATCGATTTGCTTTAATCGCATGTGTTTGCACCACTATCACACACTAAGATACCTAAAGAATATTCCAATCCAAGCATGCTCTTCACCCCACATTTCTTGTGTGCTTGGTGAATAAAAAAGGTAGGAATTGTGAAATACCTCTCTTACACTCCCTAAGTGAAATTCAAACCCCCTAAAATCAACTTTGTAATTTTCCAACCAACTAAAATCCTCCACAGGAGGTCACAAAATAACATTTTAGTTAGGTAGGATTGATTGGGCTAGGTATCCATTAATGCCCACCAATCTAGTTTCATTATCAATATTTTGAAACATAACATTGATGACTTATAGGGTACTTTCAAAATATTGCTATAAACAAGTGTTCAAAGAAAACCCAGATCAAAAGTGCGTCATGACCAAGGAGGTGAAAGCCGAGGTATAGCTTCCCTTCTCTCCCCTACGAGTCACTCAACTCATTGTAGGGAGATGACACTATACCATGCATGTTGAACCATTGATCCACACTTGACGCAAGGTATCTTAGTGGAAAAAATTAGTAAATCACCAAGGAGAAATTATGGGTGCAATTGAATCTTGAAGTTAGGTATTTCCATTGGGAGGTGTTGACAAGTCATATTTATTGGAACATTGGCCCCATTGCCGATAGAACTAGCTCTTTGTTACCTCCACTATTCAATTGGTGTGTGGATCCCATTATCACCATTAATTGCACTTTTGGGAGGCTCAGTTACATTTGAGAGGAAGGACGTTAGGTGTTTTTAGGGAATTTACATTTATTTTATTTTTAAATACAAGTTCACTAACTCATAATTAAAAAGAACCTACATGTGGGAACACTTGCACTAAAACCTACTTTTGCACATATCACTCACTTATTGCCCCATATTTTCATTTGTTGTGGTTGGCATATTTTTGCATTTGTTCAATTGTGTTTAATTCCACCATTACTCTCATTTGACAGAAATCCTTCACTATAGAGGAACAAAACAACCCCCTACGGCAGTCCTAAAGACAGCAAGGCCTCTCTCCTCTATGGAGGGGTTTTTTACACCTTCTCCCTGTGGTTCACGCGGATGGTACTCTAGCCGAGGCCACTCCCAATCCACTTTAACAAGATCATCTGGGCTAGTCCAATCTTTGCTTAGGACATTATCTCCTATAGAAAAAAGTGGGAATCCCTCCACCTCCTCCACCGCCAGTAGAGGCACCCATTTGGATTCTCCTCTCGAAGATCCTTTGGACCCCTTTGATCCCTCCTCTCTCGTAGAAGGTCACTTGTTGTTTTCAACACCACCTGTGTCTCCCCCTCACACAAACCACACCCAACAAAAAATGGCAGGACCAAATCCATCTACCCTACCTTTCATGGCTAGTTTGAATCTCCCTAATTTGGCCAAACTGATCATTGAACCCATTGCACATGATCCAACATCGCCAGCTATGCCAGATAAAATTCCCTCTGACATTCCCAAATTCTAAGGAAAGCAAGGGGATGATCCCGCCAACGATGTCATGTATTTCCATTTATGGTGTTCTTCTAACAGCATAGTTGATGACCCTATGAGGCTTCGCCTCTTTCTGCGTACCCTCACCAGAACGAAAACTAAATGGTATGTAAAGCTACCGAGAGTGACCCATGCCACCTTTGCGACATTGGCCACCACATTTCTCACTTACTTCCAACTTTTGATTTGACATGACCTTGGTCTCGAAATTGTCATAGAGTTTCAAAAAAATACATCCACCCACATCACCATAGCTAAAAATGTCACCACCTCCAACCCACAAAGCGAGGAAGAGGAAATTCTGAAAGCCCAAAATTTTGATCTCATATATGCAAAATATGGCTAGTTTTACACCATAATTCCTGATGCCCCTTGGAATCGGTCGTTGGATCCTACACCTGTGGACTCGTCACATTCGACGAATGGGCTTATTGGGTCCATTTTCCACTTAGGAAAGGTTCCTCCTACCACTTCGACACCATTTAACATGGCTCTACAATACCCATCCATAACACCTGCGTTAGTAACCCCTACATTGGTACCAACCCCATCAGTTGGTTAGTTACAGTATGGACCCTACAGTCCTATTTACCCAAATGTTAGCCAAACAATTGTTCCTACAACGCCAATGGCACAAGTTGTTCCTACGTCCACATATTATGGAGTGCAAACCACATTTATCCCACCCTTGGGATATAACCCTTATGACCCATTCCCATGCTCGACTGGTTAGAAACCCGCACCCCACATGGGGGTGAACTTGGTTCAACCTTCTTACATTTAACAAGCAAAACAATTTGAGCAATTGAACACCGCAAACCCCCATAATCCTTAGAATCAGGGGAAGAAGAAAGGGAAGAACAAGCAAAACCAGCAGCCAGGACGAGGGGGAAACCCCCCTCCTTAGCAAAACCAGAATGCAGGTAATCAAAACAAAGGGACTAATAATATCCCTAATGGAAGAACACTAGCATGAGGACCAATTACTACTGCTCCATTTGCAGTGAACATGGTCATTACACTCGTCATTGCCCTTTGATCCCTGAATTCCAGCAGTTAGTGGAAGCCAAGAAGAAGACGGTGACAAATCCCCCTCAGGATGCAAACCATCTACAACCCCAAACCATCGTATTACAACAACCCTTTGCAAACCAAGGGGTAATTACACAACAACAAGACCCTTTCCCCTCCGACGATGGCTCTTTTCAAACTATCTACACGTTGGATGTTAATCTTCATAATCGAGCCAAATTTTATGATAGGGCTGAAGCTACCCAAGTGGAAGACATCCCTATCCCCTCAGGGGCCCTCTACAAATACCACACCCAAGTGTCGAACAAATCTCATGGATTCCCAAGGTTCCACTTTGGCGCACCCCTAATAACCCTCACATGAAAGCCGCCCACAATTACAGTATTGTGGATGACTTGGCTCAATCACCTACAACCATGTCCACGATAGAAGTGCTACATTCATGCACAACCCAGGGAAAGTCATTACTCAATGCACTCAACACCATCGATCCTTCCGACTTGCTTCTCATGACCTTTGATCTTAACAAAGGAGAACTATGATTACCCTCATTAGTCACATTTAAAGTCCCATCCACTATAAATAAAATAATGATTCATTGTTGCATCATCGATGAAGGTGCATCTACTTGCGTAATGACCTTGAAAGTCTAGAAACAATTAGGGTCACTTGATCTGGTCCCCTCGTCTATCGCTCTTCACTCATATGATAGGAGACCATCCCAACCACGAGGATTGTACTAAAATGTCCCCATAGAGCTGGGGGGGAAAGGTGGTTATGATCGATATCGAGTTATTCGATGCAGAACTCAACTACAACATCCTCTTGGGGTGTAGTTACATGTATGCCATGAAAGTGGTCACCTCCTTAGTCTTTTGTATCATGATATTTCCATTAAATATGAAGGTCGTCACCCTCGACCAACTTAACTACTATGATCCCAACACCACAATCAATCCTGACAATGTTCTATCAATTGTCGTCGGCGTTGCTCAACCGTATGTTGACATCGCCCCCAACATTTATAAGGACTCCAATTTGTTATGATTATATTCAGGACCACCACCCAATATTCCCACATCAACTGATGGCCTAATGTGCACAATTTTTACCGTCGAAAATGGAGCCACCTCCACCTCAACACCATCATCAACACCACCGCCGAGTCATGGAATTGAACAAATGTTGAGTCCATCGGTACCACCAATCTTCTAGATCCCATTCTTGTACCCTCCCACATGCGTACAAGGGACGTCGGTTATGGCTCAATTAACTCTACCTGGGCTCACTTTGGGTATTCCAGTATGGTACCTTACACCACCTTACCCAGAAATGGATTCCAAACCAATTTCTCACTATGCGGTTATCCCTATTTTGGCTATTACGCCTACAAGGCTTGTAACACCCTCGGTTACGACAGCCCCACCCATGACATCCATGATTAAACCACAACTGATCATCACAAAGACCACCAATGGGGGCACCAAGAAACTAAAGGTGAAAGGTCCCCTCTTACCGAACCCCACATCCAACTCTCCATACATCTCTAAGCCTAAAGCAGGGGGCATCAACCAACAACAGTTAAAAGCCCCAATTATGACCATTACTCCCACTCAAAGAGTAACGCCACCATGTGCTCTTTGTGGGAAGTAAGGCCATGCGACTAACCTGTGTCCCACTTTGTTGGAGCTAAGAAATATGCTTAATAATCTAGGTAGAATAACCCATGCTACACCAACTGTAAAAGGGGGCACATACCCCTCGCCCACATCTAAGTCCAAATCACTGCATATGAATCATGCATGTGCCATGTGTTCTCAGTATGGGCACTACACACCATTGCCCCGATCTCTCTCGATTTCAGGATGCTTTGGAAACCATTCGCTTCACTCAAGTAACATTTGAGGACCCTCCCTCCTCAATCCAGGAAGCATCATCTATCAACATGGTTAATACATTAGCGATAATGCCAGCCACACCTCCCACACCCGCTACCTTAGTATAAATTCCCATTGTGAAGGCTACAATGCCACAAGATCTTCAACATCTTAATATTACGACAACACCACATGATGAATTCTCTTCCTGTGGTCATTCCACACATATACTTCCCTCTAGTTCCATCACTTGCTTTTTGGACCAAGTCAACTCACTGAAAGTACAAGCACACTTCCGTGCTAGAGTACCACGACCCTTGTTGGAATATTTTATAATCCTTGGAAGGTAATAATGTCTTTGTATTATGTTAGAAGATATCCACAATCTTATGTAAAAGAGTAATACATTATATCCCATATTCATTATGGTAAAATATACTCTTGATATTCATTATTATATAAAGAGATGTTTTTAGGGAGAATTATATTATCCCACATGTAATATGTGAGAATAATTCCTCCTCATATCTTGGTATATAATAGAGTCAAGGGAGTCTTTCACATTCATCCATTGTGGATCATATCATGATCTTTACTTATTCACACAAGTATTGCCATATTGTATTGGGGTTATTGGCATTGCTCTCTTGTAAGCTTGAGGGAGATATTTTGGAGATAATAGAAGACTACCTTCCCGTGGACGTATCTCAATTGGGTGAACCGCGTATATCTGGTGTACTCTTTTCTCTTGTTCTCTTTTTGTACTTATTGTTGATATATTATTTTTTTGCATAGATAGGTAAGCTAGTTTAGCTAGATCCATATCTCTGACATGGTATCAGAGCTTGTTGCTATGATCTAGAACCTTCTATTGCTTTCAAACAATATTTTATCATTTGGGAATTGTTTATTTCTTGTATATTTGCTTTCTATCTGGTAGCCATTAGGCTTCTCTTCAGATCTAAGAATGTTTCTGCAGTTTTTTACTTCTAACCCTAACCTTGTTATGTAGATTTTTGCAGAAATTTTTCAAGGGTTTCTTGATGTTATTTTTGGTAGATCTATCTTATGGTTGTCAAAACGGCATTTTTCATCCAAGTTTGGTAGAATTTGTGCAGGTTTCCGTGTTCGGCATAATCGACACTGTTTTCGGCCTTAAACTAAACACTCGTGACTTTTCTTCGCAGAACCTGCGGTTAACTGCGACTTGCCCTACTGCGAACCCGCGAGTATACTGCAGACCCGCGACTTCCAATGAACAGACCCGCGTATGCTACAGCATAATCGTGATTTTTCTCACTGCTAACTCATGTTTAGTTCAGTCTACTCGCTATCCTCCTGTGCAGAGACCCGTGAGTGCTTCGGCATAGCCGTGACTTTACTATAGAGAAACCTGCGAACACCTGATTAGAACCGCGACTTTCACCTTTACAGACCCGTGAACCTACGGCTGTCTCTACTGTAAACCCGTGAGTAACCGCGACCTTTTACATGCAGTTTCCACGAGTATCAGTGTTTATTCGCTAGTTTCCTGTTGGCAGATCCGCGAGTGAGTTTTCTTGGCACTTTTCAAAAGGGTTGTAAGTAAAATCTTATTTTCCTTTACTGGTTTTCTAACTGTCTTTCTGCAGATCAGTACGGTAAAGTATTTCAATTTCTGTTATTCATCTTTTTGCATTTAGGTTTTTCTTCTAATCATGTTTATTAAGAGATTATTTCTTGTTCTTGGTATATATTTGTCTCACATTCCTATATGGAAGCATTGGCATTTTTTAAGGGCATGGATCTCTAGTATTTTGTCATGATGATAGCTATAAACCATCTAATGCTTAATTTTTTAACAAGATACTTAATAACTAATTTGTTCTTTTTTTAGCATATTTAATCATGTTGATTTCTAATCATGTCATGTTTATATAAGCAATTTTATAAGAACAATATCATATTTGTAAATATTGGGCTCACTATTTATATGTTGTGGCTGACACTTAATGTGTAAAAGTAACTTCATTTTCCTTAATGAGCAAGTTAATATTTTATTTGATCATATCATGTTGCCATTTTTATATGATGTTTGCTAACCTTTGGTGTATAAGCATTTTCATTTATGTATGAACAACTTTATTTTATGATCTTTGTATGCTTTAATATTGGAAGTTCTTGTGTGCAGATAAGTTCTTTGTTTATGTGAAAAGTTGTGAGAAGCTGGTTTCTGTACTTCCTTCCTGAGCATATTAATCTTTGATCTTTATTCTAGAAATAATGAAGCACCATCTTCTACTATTAAAGTCATGATGTTCATCTGTATGATATCATTTTCGATGTATAGACCATTGGGATCTTGTTTCTTCGATATTTGAGGTCTTCTACAGATATTTATATTGCACCTTGATTGGAAGAATGTCTACTATCCGCATGTGTATTGGCCATCTGAGTATTTTGTACACTGTTGTGGTGTTCTTCGCCACATGTTCTGTTGTATCAGCCGTCATAAAGTATTTATACATTGGTGTGGATGTTATATCAGAGTTCTTCAGCTATCAGTTATGGTTGTGATGATTCTTGTGGTGATGTGGGAATCTCACTGTTGTTTTGCGTCACATGTTCTCGGCATTTTACTGTTGGGTATTTCATCGTACAACCTAGCTCGTGTGCAATTTCATGGTTCAGTGAGAAGCGGTTGTTCTTCATCAAATTCCATTCGCCGAAGTGTTCTTCTTATTTTGCAGCTTATGTATATACTGGAAGTTGTCATCAAGGGGGAGCAATAATGACTCCTTCCTTCCTTTGTTAGTGGGATTTTCTCCCATCCATTATTAAGGGGGAGTGTTGGAATATTTTATATTCCTTTGAAGGTAATAATGTCTTTGTATTATGCCGGAAGATATCCACAAGCTTATGTAAAAGAGTAATACATTATATCCCATATTCATTATGGTAAAATATACTCTTGATATTCATTATTATATAAAGAGATGTTATTATGGAGAATTATATTATCCCACATGTAATATGTGAGAGTAATTCCTCCTCATCTCTTGGTATATAATAGAGTCAAGGGAGTCTTTCACATTCATCCATTGTGGATCATATCATGATATTTACTTATTCACACAAGTATTGCCATATTGTATTAGGGTTATTGGCATTGCTCTCTTGTAAGCTTGAGGGAGATATTCTGGAGATAATAGAAGACTACCTTCCCGTGGACGTAGCTCAATTGGGTGAACCACGTATATCTGGTGTGCTATTTTCTCTTGTTCTCTTTTTGTACTTATTGTTGATATATTATTGTTTTTCATAGATAGGTAAGCTAGTTGATCTAGATCCATATCTTTGACAACCCTGTCGGTCTTGTGGCGAGACCTCTCACTTCTCCTTCCAATGCCCCATTTTGCGCATTGAAATATAATCTCACCTCGAATTAATGAGACTGAAAGGTCAACTTGCTCCCCTCCATGTGACCCTGCATGGTTCACAAGCCGAAGAGGTAATACCTACCTTGCTGGATACCATCGACATTGAATCTCCTTTGGCTCGTGTCCTCACTTGTAGCGATTCCTCGTCTTCTGATAAAGATGCAGGTCATCCGTGAGCATTCCCAAATAATTAAAAATTGTCTGGGGCTCACCATGTTAAAAGATCAAATAAACTCCCATGTAGGGTACTAACGACTAGTACCATAAGAGATTCTGACATTTAGCAGCCCCCAAAACACATAAGAAGGCACCTAGAATCCATTGTTGTCATTCTTATTTGTGTCAAAGTTTATTTTCTTCCTTTGTTTGAGTTTGAGAGTAAGTATATCTCCTCTTTGTGCAGACGACCTCTCAAAAAAACGTCTACATTACCTTCCTAGGTTATATAATCCCCCTCTCATGCACTCCACCACATCGACATAGACTGCTTGGGGGAACTTACGAATAACCAAGAAGAATATGATGTTGTCATAGGTATCTTAAGCGATGCCACCCACTTGGGTATTCATCATATGCAGATCCACCTAGACTCACAACTACTTGTATCGTAGCTAAACAACATATTTCATGTCCTCAATCCCCTCTTATTTCAAAATTTCACGCGCATGCAACTTCTCATCCGACAGTTTGAAACCATTACTTTCACACATATACTGAGAAACGCTAATGCATTCGCTAACTCCATCGCTAAGGAGGTTTTGAATTGGAACCTGATACATAACTCGATTCCATAGTCCTGCACACCCAACAAACAAATATATATATTTGGTGTCGAGCTCTTTGACATGAATCCAACCAAACCATATTTCCAAAAGTTTCGTTAAGACTCTATTTTACATGAGTACCCCTCAGGTATGATGTGATTTGGTTATGTTATTTCCACATTATCAATACCTTGGTTATGTTCTTTACTACACTTGGGTATGTGTGCCGTATGTGCAGGATCTCGACTGAAATAAGAAGGAGAATCACGTTTTTCCATTATAAGAAAAAGGCTCCATGCTACAACAATGGTTTCAGGTACCTTACCATAGGTATCATCCCGAAGCTGGAATATAGACACTATTTCCCCTTCATTTATAATGCATTTACCAATATTCCCTCTCATAACCATAAGGACCTCATTCCCAGTCTTGATGCACCATCAACATCATCATTGGGAATAACATGTTACCCCATGGGTGTGCACACCATTTCCATCTTAGTCATCAATTGACACCCATGATGTCGACCCTCTACAAGTCCGAGGAATCTAATACATCTTGAAAATATTACCCCTAGCTTATCATTTTATAGTTGTGCATTTACACCCCCGAGTAGACACCATCATATCCCTTTTCCCATGTTACGATTAAGATTCACAAATACCACTCATACCTCCATGAACTTCACCTTCTGTAATATTCTTCGCATTATTACCCCCACAAAGACACTTAAGGCCCCCCCACCCTCAACAACAACCAATTCGATTCAGTTATCTTGCAGGCTTACCCTGCATAACACTGGTTCATGGGGCACCCATCTTCGCGTCTGCAAGTCAACCCCCACTTCATCTTGGAAAGCATCCCTTGACTCACTCAAAATCGTGGGGAATCCACTCATCATCAAATTGACCCTCCGACACACCCAAAACTATGGGGACCCCATCATTATTCTTTGTGTACAAACCATTCCCCCATCACCACACCTTGTCGGGATCACCCTATTCTTTTGGAAACAACCGGCCATGATCGCCTTTGATAGATGTATTTGAGTCTCACATGTCCTCAACAATATCCATTTTTTATTGGTCACTATTACTCTTTGTATTGTGTCTCCATCAAATCACTTTCATCTGCAGTTTGTCTCCATTCGTCTCAATATGCAACGTTCCTAAAGGAAAGTTGTCGTCCCTACTCCCCATGTTTACATCGATCAAAGGAAGTTACAATCCCCACACTTATCAACCAGTCTTGTGTCAAGTCTTTCCATCCCTCATTTGGTTACAACATAATATTGGTTCTCAAGGTAAGACCCTTGTCTTATCAAGTACTTCAACTCTCGTCGACGTCAAAACCCTATATTACGAGAGTTGTAGTTGTACCTTGGTATGTATTTCAATCACTATAAGGGATCACCTCGAACTTGGTAGGGAGAGTCATTAGTGTTCCCTAACTGAGTGGTTTCCCCTATGCTCGACATAAACACACTTATCACATTAGGGGGGAACATACTTTTGAAGGTAGCAGTGTTCACATTTATAAACCATGATAGTAGTCCATCTGGCATAGTGAAGTTCTCAAGCAGCTTCACCACCACACTAGTCCCCCACCCCTGTGGGCTTATCATGATCATCAACAGTACCGCTTCTTCAATATTCCGTAGCAGTTCCTAGGTTATTTACTCTCACATGGATCAAATCCTCCTTCGTCCATGTCCCAACAATATAGTCGAGTGACCCCTTTGGTCCTCTATTATTGTAATCACATCAATAGTATTTCACAAGCATGGGTATGCCCGCCTCATTTGTATAAAAAACTATGCTTGACTATAGCCCCAATGGTCGTCATCGATAATATTCCCCCATGGGAGGTCCCTATTGTCCACATATGCTTTGTCCTACAAAATAGGAGAGAAACACAAGAAAGCATAATGCATTATCGACCCTACAGTACCTTCTGAACCTCATACATTAGGTGGCATCTGTTAATGCCTAAAGTTCGCACACATGCAACATTTCGACGATTCTTGCAGTAAGGCATGATCAACATAAATAATGTAGTTCACCAAAGGCATCCTCAATAAATCCAAAAGACAACATGAGTCCAAAGTTCCCAAGATTAGTCAAAACAAGAGGTCACATGGCTGAACCGTTGTTAACCCGTGCTATAGCCCAGGTTATTAGTTCAGTGCCCGCATGATACTCGTGCGGCTATTCCTTCTATTGTCACGCTATTCTCAAAAGTATGGGACCACTTACTTCCCACAGTGCATTGAAGTCTACATCACCTCCAAGGATCTGAATTCGTCTCCTCACACACTTGGGGGCATTAAATAGCCTCCTTGGTGTACCTTGGAACTAGTTCATGGAGGATATGGGTTCACATTTGGATCTAGTTGTTTGATGGCCTCCTCTTGGCCTATACAAGGAATCCATTGGCATGCATTTTGTAGAGATAAATCAAGATCACGGTTATGCTGTATGATTTGTGTTGGAGCTTCCTCATAGCCCACCTCTTCCTACAGTTGTAAGCATTCCCAAGTTCCCTTGCCACCTTCCTTCAAGGGGCAAGGGTTCCTCTCCATTGTTCTACCATTTACTTAACATATAGTTTGGACAAAAAGGCCTCCTTAAGGGAGATTGTTGGCTTCCCTTGAATCCCACACCTCCTAGGTGTTGTACATAGTAACCATTGGGAAATACAAAGTGGTTTGGCATACCTTTGATGCAGGAGCATCGACCTAAGTCTCGTTTTCTATTGTAACAACTTACGTTGCCTTGTAATAGTTCTAGAATGCTTAGGTTAGTTGTAATTTGTTGTTATTTGAGATTGTTTGTAATAATGGTGAATTGCCACACATATCCTCGAATTTTACATGAGGATGTCGTAGAATAGGGTTTGTTAATTCTTTCCAGATTTGGGAGCTCCGATCCTGTTTGTTCGGATATGGCAGGCTCGTAGGTGTTATTTAATCTTTGGTTGTATTAGATTGAGGCGTTGTTGATGAAACAAAGGATTTGTTTGATGCGTTGTTGATGTAATGGAGAACAGGGTTTCTGAACTCTGCATTTGATTCATGCGTCGTTTCCTTTCTTTCAATAACCAGAAATGTGTGATTGTTTGTCAATGCAATCAAGTAATTCAATTGTGTATCGATTTAGATATGTATTATGGAATCTGCATTCAAACCCGAGAGTGAAATCGATCGATCCCATGATCAATTTAAGAAGTTACAGATAGGAAAGTTCGTAGAATAGCGATCGGACGGTCAAGGAGTCAAGCCGGGGGAAGAAGATCAATGGTTCCGCAGTGTTTCCGAAACCTAAAGGTTGAAGCGGAGATCAGACGGTTAGGAGCAATCCCGAAACAGATCGACAGTTCCAAAGTGTTTACAAAATCCGAAAAGTGAAGCTTCGGAAAGCGGATTGCGGGAGAAATTTCTTGGACGCCAGAAGTTGAGGCCGAAATCCGAACCTCGAAAGCTTCGGAAAGACGACGTCGGGAGGACATTTGCGGAGCGATGTTGTAAAGATTGGCAAACTACACGATCGAAAGCCGAAAGCTGAAAGTGCGGGATCGGTGCGTCGGGAACAGAGCGTCGGGAACTCTATTTCGGAAAGGGAATTTTGGGTCTAGTCTTTTCGGGAGTAGTTTGGCGGAAAGCCTTCCCGAGATAGCAAAATTTGGTGGAATTGTCAAATTTAGAGGGCTATCATCCTTAGAACCCTACTAAGATCCTGGAGAGCGAATTTGGACTGGTTTTCTGGTTCAGATTTGCATCAATTGGTATCAGAGCCTAGAGAAGATGCTGCCAAGACAAGGTCGGGCACGAGGAATTCCAGTTGGAAGAGGTCGAGGAAGACATGTTGCAGATGCAGGCACCGGGGTCGACATGCAAGAAGAAGTACGACAACTCTGAGATAGAATGGAAGCTATGGAGAGAGGACATCCAGGGAATGAAGATGTCAGCGAAGAAGAATCTTCTGATGAAGAACCAGAAGAGATTGGCGACGAAGTGAAAATGATGAGGATGCTGGTAAAGGCTGGCAGCAGGACGAAAACATAAGTCCCCATGTACGAAGGCAGCTTGAATGCTGACGAGCTCATGGATTGGATAAATGTGCTGGAGAGGTACTTTGACTTTGAAGAAGTCGAAGTATGCAGCGACCAGACTGAAGGGGTACGCAGCCATTTGGTGGGACGAACTACAGATCCACAGAGAAAGGAGAGGTAAGTCTAGATTTAAGAATTGGGACAAGATGTTGTCTAAAATCAAACAACAATTTATGCCTAAAGATTATCAATTAAGACTCATAAAGCAGTTGCATAATCTTAGACAGAAAGGTATGACTGTTAAAGAATACACAGAAGAATTCTTCAGGCTGAGTATTAGAGCTGGACAAGCACACAGAGACATGGAGAGAGTGGCCAGATACCTAAATGGACTAAGGTATGATATATAAGATGAAATTAGTTTACTGAATCTCACAACTATGGAGTACGCTTACCAGGCAGCATTGAAAGTAGAAGAGAAGCTACTGAGAAAGAAAAATCAGAAGAATAGAGGGAGTTCTGTCAGAGGAAGAGGATTTCCAAACAGAGGAGGAAGATATCAGTCTTCTAAGAATGAAGCAGAGGGTTCCAGCAGTCATTCAGCTCAAAGAGGAGAATTCAGGGGAAATATGTTTGGTAATAGAGGAAGAGGCAGAAGTAACAGAGAAGTAAAGTGCTATACATGTGGTGAGGTTGGACACATGTCATGGGAATGCCCAAGGAATAAATCAACAAATAAGAGGAATGCAAATGTAGATGAGGCTAGAGAAGAATTCAATGAGAAGATAGAAGTAGGAAACCCTCCAGAGGAAGGAGAGTCTCTTATGTTGAACACTAAGAAAGAAGTCCATGAACCAGCACAAAGGAAGAGTCTATTTAGGACTAGGTGTAAGTCGCAAGGTAAGTGTTGCAAAGTGGTTATTGATAGTGGTAGTACAGATAATTTGGTCTCCACTGAGATGGTAGAGAAGTTGGGATTGAAAAGGATGAAACATCCCACTCCTTATAAAGTGTCCTGGTTGCAGAAAGGACATCGGCTCTTGGTAAATGAGCAGTGCAGGGTGGAGTTACAAATTGGAAACTACAAAGATGTAATACTGTGTGATGTGATGCCTATGGATGTGTGTCATATACTCTTAGGAAGGCCATGGCAGTATGACAGGAAAGCTGTTCATGATGGGAGAAAGAACACTTATACCTTAGAGAAAGATGGGGAGAAGCATGTGTTGCTACCTTTAAAGGATGAGACAGTCCGAGGAGATACATGACCTAGTATTTTGTTGATGACTAGGAAAGAGTTACTTCAAGAAGTCAAGAAGGATGATGGGTTATATTTTGCTGTCATTGGAAAACCCAAGGTAATTTTAACTTCTACAACCTTAGATGATTTTCCTACTGAAGTTAGAGTTCTACTTGATGATTTTGCTAACATTATTGTGGATGAGCTACCGAATGCTTTACTTCCTATGAGAAGTATTAGTCACCATATTGACTTAATACCTGGTGCAAGTCTACCAAACAAAGCTGCTTATAGATTGACACCTCAGGAGAATGAGGAGATCAACCAGCAGGTACAGGAGTTACTGGATAAAGGTTTGGTGAAAGAAAGTTTTAGCCCTTGTGCAATTCCTACAGTGCTGAGTCCAAAGAAAGATGGTGCGTGGCGAATGTGTACTGATTCGCGGGCTATTAACAAGATCACTATCAGGTACATATTTCCATTACCCCGTATTGATGATCTGATGGATTGTTTAAGTGGGTCTAAGTATTTTTCAAAGATAGATTTGAAGAGTGGTAATCATCAAATAAGGATTAGAGAAGGTGATGAATGGAAGACTGCATCCAAGACTAATGATGGGTTGTATGAGTGGTTAGTAATGCCTTTTGGGCTTACTAATGCACCTAGTACTTTTACGAGATTAATGAATGAAGTCTTAAAGGATTACACTGGGAAGTTTGTAATAGTGTATCTGGATGATATTCTGATCTTCAGTCAGAGTAAAGAAGAGCACTTGAGACATTTGAAATTAGTGTTGAATACCTTGCAGAAGGAGAAACTACTGATCAATTTGAAGAAGTGTAGTTTCATGAAGAATGAGCCGATCTATTTGGGTTTTATAGTCTCATAAGAGGGGTTGAAGATGGATCTAGACAAGGTACAAGCTATCCTTTATTGGCCAATTCCAAAGAATCCTTTTGAAGTCAGAAGCTTTCATGGTCTTGCAATTTTCTACAGAAAGTTCATCAGGAACTTTAGTCAAATTTGTGCGCCTATCATAGACACCTTCAGGATGAGTAGACAGCCATTCAAATGGACAGAAGCAGCAGACAGGAATTTTAATTTGTTGAAGAGGAAGATCACTGAGAAGCCTATTTTGGCTTTGCCCAGTTTTGAGAAAGTTTTTCAGGTTGAGACAGATGCCAGTGGGACAGCCATTGGAGCTGTTCTTAGTCAAGAACAGAGACCTATTGCATATTTTAGTGAGAAGTTAAATGAAGCTAAACAAAAATACTCTTCATATGATAAGGAATTATATGCTGTCGTGCAGGCTCTTAAGAAGTGGAGGCATTACTTGATTCCTAAAGAATTTATTTTATTCTTAGATAATCATGCTTTGCAGTTCATAAATAGTCAGCCAAAACTGAATCAGAAACATGTTAAGTGGGTAGAATTTTTGCAGAATTTTAATTTTGTGATTAAACATACCAGTGGGAAATCCAATAAAGTAGCTGATGCTTTGAGTAGAGTGAACTTAGTCATACAAGAGATTAAGGTCAGTACTCTGGGTTTCGAAAATTTGATTAACATGTATGAAGAGGATGTAGAGTTCAGGGATATCTATGCAGCCTGTGAAAATCCAGTTGCCCATAACAGGATTCAGTGGTTGGACTATATGTTGCAAGAGAGATTGTTGTTCAGGAACAATAAATTGTGCATTCCACAATGTTCTATGAGGGAGAATTTGATTAGAGAAAAGCATAGTGGAAGTTTGTCGAGTCACTTTGGCCAGGACAAAACATTTGCTCAGGTGAGTAGTTTTTATTTTTGGCCAGGGATGTAGCAAGATGTTAAGAAATTTGTTGAGACATGCAGGATATGTCAACATGCTAAAGGGAGAAGTCAGAACACAGGATTATATCAGCCCTTTCTTATTCCAACTAGGCCTTGGGATTGTATCAGTATGGATTTTGTTCTTGGGTTACCTAGAACTCAGAGGGGTAATGATTCTATCTATGTTGTGGTAGATAGGTTTTCAAAAATGGCTCATTTTATTGCTTGTAAGAAGACTCATGATGCAACGAGTATTGATAATTTGTTTTTCTCAGAAGTTGTTAAGTTGCATGGGTTACCTTTGAGTATTGTATCAGATAGGGACACTAAATTTGTTGGTCATTTTTGGAGGACCTTATGGAAGAAATTGGGAACCAATATTAATTTCAGTTCTGCTTATCACCCTTAGACTGATGGACAGACTGGAGTGGTAAATAGGAGTTTGGGAAATATCTTGAGGAGTCTTGTTTATGAGAATCCAAAACAGTGGGATTTAGCTCTTGCTCAAGCTGAGTTTGCTTATAATGATTCACCTAACAGAAGCATAGGTATGAGTTCGTTCCAGATTATGTATGGAATGCATCCAAGGGGGGTGTATGAACTCAGGAATCTGGGAAAGTTAGAAAAGAGGAGTGCAGATGGTGAAGACTTTGCTTATGCTATGCAGGAGTTACATGAAAGTGTTAAGAAGAAGTTGTTGGAGAGTACTAGTAGTTATAAACAGAGAGCAGACTTAAAGAAAAGGGAAGTTGACTTTCAAGTTGTATATTTGGTGATGGCATATCTCAGAAAGGAAAGGTTTCCCAGGGGAAATTATAATAAGCTGAAACTCAAGAAAATTGGACCTTGTAAAGTTTTAAGGAAGTTTTCTACAAATGCATATGAAATTGAACTTCCTTCTGATTATGAAATTTCTCCAATTTTTAATGTTTCAGATTTGTATCCTTTTAAAGGTTCAGGTGTTCAGGAAGAAGGGATAGTTGCAAGTGAAGATGGTCAAATGGTGGATTGCAAAGCACAATTACCTCTAAAGGAGCAGCAAAGGATTGAAGCCATACTTGACAAGAAGATTTTGAAGAAAACTAGAAACAAGGATTATTTTCAGTATTTGGTCAAGTGGAAGAATCAGCCATCTGAAGATGCCATGTGGATGACTGCATTGGAGATTTCTAAGTTCCGTGTGGATCCTGAAGCTTTACTGCAGAACTATTCTTTTTCTCCCCTGGAGTATGATGCAGGAGCATCGACCTAAGTCTCGTTTTCTGTTGTAACATCTTATGTTGCCTTGTAATAGTTCTAGAATGCTTAGGTTAGTTGTAATTTGTTGTTATTTGAGATTGTTTGTAATAATGGAGAATTGCCACACATATCCTCGAATTTTACATGAGGATGTCGTAGAATAGGGTTTGTTAATTCTTTCCAAATTTGGGAGCTCCGATCCTGTTTGTTCGGATCTGGCAGGCTCGTAGGTGTTATTTAATCTTTGGTTGTATTAGATTGAGGCGTTGTTGATGAAACAAAGGATTTGTTTGATGCGTTGTTGATGTAATGGAGAACAGGGTTTCTGAACTCTACATTTGATTCATGCGTCGTTTCCTTTCTTTCAATAACTAGAAATGTGTGATTGTTTGTCAATGCAATCAAGTAATTCAACTATGTATCGATTTAGATCTGTATTGTGGAATCCGCATTCAAACCTGAGAGTGAAATCGATCGATCCTCTGATCGATTTAAGAAGTTACAGACAGGAAAGTTCATAGAATAGCGATCGGACGGTCAAGTCGGGGGAAGAAGATCAATGGTTCCGTAGTGTTTCCAAAACCTAAAGGTTGAAGCAGAGATTGGACGGTTAGGAACGATCTCGAAACAGATCGACGGTTCCAAAGTGTTTCCAAAATCTGAAAAGTGAAGCTTCGGAAAGCGGATTGCGGGAGAAATTTCTTGGACGCTAGAAGTTGAGGCCGAAACCCGAACCCAGAAAGATTCGAAAAGACGACGTCGGGAGGACATTTGCGGAGCGATGTTGTAAATATTGGCAAACTACACGACTGAAAGCCGAAAGTGCGGGATCAGTGCATCGGGAACTCTGTTTCAGAAAGGGAATTTCAGGTCTAGTCTTTTCAGGAGTAGTTTGGCGGAAAGCCTTCCCGAGACAGCAGAATTTGGTGGAATTGTCAAATTTAGAGGGCTATCATCCTTAGAACCCTACTAAGATCCTGGAGAGCGAATTTGGACTGGTTTTCTGGTTCAGATTTGCATCAACCTTGGATTGTTGTTGGAGTTTGCATTCTTCCCCCATCTCTTTTATTATTACATTTTATTCAAGTTTCTTTGTTTTATGTGAATTCGACTAACAATCTATTGCATAATCACTTGGAGGACAACCAACCACACCCCATGGGGGCTCCAAGGACTGAGGCCTTGCTACAGCCTAGAAGGCCTATCCCCTTACCAAGTGGAAGACTGCACACTTGTGCAATTTTTTCCACAACAAACATCCCTTGGTTTTTCCATGTCATAAGCTCCTAAACTCATGTACATGTCATTGCGACACTTCAAAATGCCACAATCCATTGATTTGATTTCCTAGTCAATCCTAACCATTCACGACAGTTGATTCTATCTCCTTGAATATTTTTGGTTGGATCCCATGATAAAATTTTGGCCGTCAATCTAATCTCCAGTTGAATCTCCACCATTGCAACAATGCTACACATGCTAGATCCCAATCACCTTCCTTTGCACGAATGATCCAGATCTCAGGATCTTGCGGACTTGACTTAATCTAAGTCATTCATGACCTTTCTCCTTTTGTTAAAGATCTTTCACTTTTCCATGCGCAAATGGTATGTATCTCACAATCTGGTGGACCCAATTTAATCTCAGCCATTTGTGACCTTATCCTTTTGTTAAATCACCCTCATCTTCCCATGTGCATGGCCATGATTTTCCAATCTGACATGCATGCTTTAATCTCAACCATTCATAGAGGACACCCCTCGATTAATCTATGATCATGTTGATTTGCGCCAATGGCTCAGATGTGATGATATAACTTGCACAATTTAATATGGGTTGTTTGTGGAGGACACCCCTTGTTAATTTCTAATGATGTTGATTTGCATGAATGGTTGGAATGTAAAGATTTGATTTTCTCAATCAAATATTAGTCGTTCACATCAAGGGTCCTTGCGTTAAGGATCCATTATCTCCCATTGAGAAAAATCGTTTGGATTTGAAGGTCTCAGTGGTCAAATTTTATCTTGGCCATTCATGCTTAGGTCCCCTTCATTAAGGTATGAGCACTTATTTTTGCATTAATGACTCAGATCTACTGATCTGGATGACCCAATTTAATCTAGGTTGTATGTGGCATCAATTGGATTTATGTTTGTCCTGCGTGGATTTGAACCACACATCTAACCCTCTCCTGCACCACAACTAGCAATGCCACTTGTAAACTCAATCCACATGGCTCCTCCACATCATACCCCCATGTCCACATGGAATCGATGGTACCCACACCAATTTTTTTTCAATTTTTCATTTTTTTATAAATATACAATTTTTTAATTCTATAAAAGGTGGATAACAAAAAATTACACATGGCATTCCTCCATATTGCAAAATTTCTATCAACTAATAGAATTGAACATATTTACAAAATTTCAAAATTTACCCAATATTTATCAAATCTGAATTTCATAATCCATGAAATTATAACCAACTTCCATGCCATCCCCTATGTCAGATCTGAAAACACCATCTGGAATATTTCAAGCTATAATTTTTCCTCAACTATAGTTGGATACATTTCTTCACTAATATGGACATTTTAACAAACACATAGCTTGTAAACAAATTTTCTCCAATTTCCACAAAGTCAAACATTGAAACAATAGGGAATTACTTCAACTACCATTTCATATTTTTCCCTAACCCTTCAAAAAATTTATTTATTCCTTTAATTACATCCCTGAACTAAGAAACTAGAGGATTCAAAAAAAAAATTCCCAAAACTTTCTCTTACGATTTTTTTCAAACACTTTGTATGCAACCTCAATTCTACCTGTAGAATTCAATTGTGACCCATTCAACCCCAATGTTGAAACATGATGCTCTGTCAAAAACATTATCTAGCAATTTTAAACCATGAACTTTCTCCAATATAACCTTTACCCATTTTTTCTATAGAGACATTTAATTAAACAATTGACCAACAACTGTAGTTCCCCACAAATTTATAATGGAGTCATTTTTCCTAAAACTTGGCATTCAAGCTGTAACTTCTTTCTGTGCGTGTAAACTCTATCCCTTGCAATCCTAGTGTTGCAACCTATATCTCTAATACCACTCTATAACATATCCAACCACCCCTGTAACATTGTTGAGGTGGCGGGGTTACTGCAATTCTTACCATTAAATTAATTTTCTATTTTGATACGACTTTATAACATGCTCGAAATCCTATATTGACACTATCCATCCATGGGGTACTCAATTCCACATATACAAATCTACCTTTGATACCTATTTCAAATTTTCCATTTGTTGGCCCGGTTTTGCAACCAGGCTTAGTGCTATGGGCACCTGCTAACTAGTAGCAGCAGTTTCAATAGAATTAAATAACAATAAACTAAACTAAACTAAACTAATCATGGATCTATGCAAGAATATAAGCAAATAGTGTAAACATTTAAAAAACAAGAACAAGAAAATATTAAAGAATGAATTTGTATTGAAAAGTGGGGGGCAAGCAAGTGCTTGCGATAATACCTTCAATGGTGAAGGTTGATGTTGAGCAACTCCCAAGATGAGTAGCTCCAAGCTCCAAGAGGTCTCCTTCTCCAAGGTTGCTTACAATGGCCAAAAATGCTCAAGGGAGATTTCGGCAGCATGAGGATGAGATCATGGATGGATGTCAAATGAGGAGCCCCTACCACCTTTTTATAGGTTTTGGTGGTGGGGAATACCATTTGTGGTTTTGTGGAAACCAAATGGTATTGACCAACATGGTTTAGGTACTTTTCCCTCCTTTTTCCTTTTTTGAATAAAAATAATATTTTAATTCCCTTTTTAATATTTTGGGGAATTTGGACCCTTTTTTAGGGTTTTTTTATGCTTTTTAGGAAAAATAATCTTTTTTAATGGAAAAAGGGGTGTACTAAGGTCTTTTGGTGACCTTTTGTTGGTTTCAGAGGCTCAGATGGTGAAAAAGTGGACAAATGGGTCATGTGAATAAGGGAATGAGCTAGTGAGCACTTTTTAGGTGTTAACAGATTGCCCCCTGATGTGTGAGGGCAGGAGCTCATCGTATGGCCGATAGACATCATAGTTCTTTTGTCTTTTTTCAGGGGTTTGGGAAGGAGAAGAGACCGATTGGAGACTGGATCCACGGCCCTTGGAAGCTACAAGAAACAAAAAATATTACATGGCCTCAATATGAATGAGGTATAATCTCTGATAATGGACGAGGCGGGCATTCCCATGCTCGTATCAAGACATATACATAACAATTAGTCCCAAGAAGGGGGATCTAATACATAAAGAATCTACTGGTACACCATAATGGTCCAGGGGGGACATTATTTTGGGATGTACTCCTGATCATAACGGATCTCAATAACTGATACACTGGAATAACCGGAGGAACTGCTGAAACTGAAGGTGTCCAACATCTGTAGGGACTCAAAGACTATGAGTCATCTCTGAGAAATAATGCAACCGTATACTCAAGGGAGTATGAAACTGGGGTACATATGAATACTGTCGCCATGCGCAATCCGGATATCTATAGAAAAAGTGTAACTGGTTTTATCCATAGGAAGACTCTCAAATGTGGAGGAGTCAGGAGGTATCCGGGGTCTTCGACTAATAAGTGAAACGGACGAATACCCTGTGCGAGTCTCAACGATGCGATCAATGTGTTGAAGTCGAGCATGTGAGAAACAACCATTTGGAGAGGCACTGAAGATTCCTCTCGAAGTGATTCGTAGGTACTCATCATAAATGGTGATGAGTCCAAGACACAGGGGCCTCTAGGTCTATCCTCTGGAATCAATGTGGTTGTCGTCGACAGAGGGAGACCAGCAACTAATAAGGCAATGATGTTTCCTTGATAGGAGCACGAGGTGTAAAACTGAAGTGTTGTAGTACTAATGGTAGGACTGACATACTTGTGGGAATGGGAAATAACTGGGTCAAAAAATGGGTATACTCAAACTTCCTTTGTTCAGAGCATGATGACATGGTTGACCTGGCAGCGTAGGGAACTGACTTGTAGGTGTGGGGATCATTGCTTTGACTGAATGGTATATAATGACTCTGGGGGGGGGGGAGGACGAGCTGATAGGTACCGTCGAGGGATTATCAAGGTGACATACTGCAGAATACTCTGAACAAAGGCGACCAAAATGGGGAAGCTGCCTAATGAGTAGATGTGATCTGTTGTGGCGCCAAGAGGCCCCATGGATTCCTTCTTCGTAGTTTTAATGAGCTCCAACAAGGGATAAAAGTGTGCTCTGAAATGGTACGGTCCTGTGGATTTTGTGAGCCTAGGACGGCTCATGCTCATGGTTGCTTTCATGTTTAAAGAGTCTGAAAACGGTAAGTGGACTCTATTGGTGTTCTTTTTCGTAGTTTAGTCTCCAAGGCCCGAAAAAGCATAAAATGATGCAGATGGAGAACTCTTATAGCCGATGTGACTAGAGTATTCCTTTTTCGTAATTAGTCTACAGGGTTCAGAAAAGGGGTAAACTTATACCAGGTAGACGCCCTTTCAGATACGTTTAACGAGCATGAAAGGAAGCAAGGTTGCTCGGCAATCTTTTCATTGTTTTAGGAGTCAGAAAAGAGCTTAACAGAAACTCCCTAAGTGCCTTTTTCGTAAAAGGGGTTGCTCGGCCCGAAAAAGGGATAAAATTATACCGAACTAAAAGGGAGTGATAAGGGCGAGAAAAGGTCTCAAGCATCGTTATCAGTGCGGAAAACTGGATCCGGTGACATAAGGATTGTTGAACAAGGAAAACGGCCGATGTGGCACGCAAATCGCGGCTATGTGGGGGGCATGAAAAATGCCCTGAAAATCGGGACGTGACAGCGAGAAATGATCTCACGCATCATCACGAGCACAGAAAACTGAATCCGGCGATATAAGGCACGTCGAAAATGGAGAACGGCCGATGTGGCACGCAAACCGAGGTGACGAGGGGGCATGGAAAAAATGCCCGAAAAATGTAAAGGTGAGTTCGAGAAATGATCTCAAGCATCATCACGAGCACGGAAATATGAATCCGGCGGTGCAAATGGTGCAAAAAACGGAGGTCATAAGGACTCCGGAATGGTCAAAGGAAATAACTAGGTTAAAAAATGGCTACCAATAAAGGTGAGCCCACCAAGCCAATGATGCAGTGGTGGGGAGAAATGATGACCCGCGGGGGGGAACACTATGTGTATCAACTCAAATATACAAGTGACACGTGACCTCAAAAAAGGTTGAGATCACGAATATGAAAAAGTGAGCAGGGTTAATGACCTGCCCCCATGCTATGTGCATGGGGTTTGTGATTGTGGATCACATGTGTGTTGGTTTGAACGATGGGCTCATTGAGGTGTTGAGATAGAGATGATGGGGTAGGTTCAAAATGATTGATCATGCCCCCTATCCCGGGGTCGAGGTAATCTATTATGCCCCCTAACTCAGAGGTGTCAATGTGGTGCAGATGTTGTCTCAGAGAGAGATCAATAAGGCATTGAGCAACTGCTGGCGGGGTGTTATACCATGAGGCTGTGGGTCATGGTGGCATACTGAAGTGATGATATGATGATCGTGGATTCCCTTTGTGGGGTGGATGCCCCCAGTATCTCCGACGAGGATCACGATGATGACGAGTAAGCAAGGTTTTGGGCCTGCCCCCATGTTGTGGACATGTGGTTTCCTCATCGATTTGAAAGGGTTGAACATGTGTGTCTAAGGTATCAATTGAAGGGGCCGACCGGACAGAGGGGTATCCAGTGGAAACCGTGTAAATGGTGTGGTCAAGGCCAGGCATTTCGGTATCTGACCAAGTAAAGACATCAGTGAATTCTTGGAACAGTCATTGGTATTCTCCGATCTCATGCTCACTGTGGGAGGCTCCTAATGTAATGGTATGAAGGGCACCAAGTGGGTCAGAGATGTCAATGTGGATGACGGGAGAAATATCGGCTATCGGATCCTTTAACCAGTCGACTCTAGTAGGAAAGAACTCTTTGGACTCAACCGCGGATTGCGTAGCGGTGGTGGATGAAGTCTCTTCCGGGAGGAAGTATGGACGATGGTGCATGTCTTCCCAGGGATGGTTAAGGGCAGTAGGAGCCTCTAGAATTTCTTCATCATTGCGGGAGCTTTGAGTTGTCAAATCAAGTAATGAGGTAGTGGTAGTTGAAGAGATCATGTAGATGGTGTTAATATCTCCGGATGAGGATGATGGGGGAGGGTAGATCTCCTCGATAGTAGGGGGTTCCGTCTCAAGGTCCAAATTGTTCATCTCGTAGAGAGCTGCTCTGTAATCTGGGATGTCAGGACAGTGATGTGAGTAGTGGCCGTAAATACCACATATCGCACATGGGTGGTTGGTATGCAGTGATTTATTGCGAGGCATGGGGTTTGGATCGAGTTTGACAACCGGGATGTTGGGGTCGTCGTCCAGCATTTGCATGTGTTCCTGCAATGCAGGTAACTGTGGACACTGATGAGTTGGATGGCCTAAATCATCACACAATGAGAATTTTGGAGGAGCACGACATACGGGGGGAGGTCTAACTGCCTTGGGCCGTGGGGGTGCCGCAGTGTATGGCTACGGGCCTCTGCCCCCAGTGGGTCTAATGAGTGGAGGGGGATTCGTCGATGACGAAGGAGTAGTGATACCGGGAGGTGGTTGGGTAGAAGTAACAATGGGTTGCACCGGTTGCAGGATGACATTTGGTGTCGGCGGTGGAACGGGAGGCGAAATATACCACACAGGTAATCCCAATGTTAACCCGGGGAGACTAAGGGTAGCCATAACCGGAGCGCTTACTACGCCCGAAGGAGGGAATAGAAAGGGGATTGTGTGGATGGGTGTAACACCGATGTGACTAGGGACCAATGGTGGTTTAGGGAACAAAGGTGGTTGATTACCGAGTGGTTGTGTATTCTGTGAAAGAGTACAGAGGTTCGCGACGTGGGTCTCCGGTGACGGTGGTGGAATGGCCTGGAAAGTAGAGGTCATCGGCGCCTCGGAGTAAAGTCCAGGTCCTATTGAGGAAATGAATGAGGTAGTCGCACCACAAACAGGTTGTTCAACCATGGGGAGAACATTTTCAGGTGTGGCGGGGGCCTTGGGATCGTAATAGGTGAGCTGGTCGACCTTGACCACGCGTCCCTCATGGGGGAACTGCATGGTGCGAAATACGGATAAGGCAACAGCCCGCATGGCATACATGTAGCTGCGACCAAGTAAAAGGTTATAGTCTAGTTGGGCATTGATGCCCTCAATGTCAATGAGCACGGTTTTACCCGCCAGCTGGACAGGGACATTGGCTAAAAGACCTTGGGGTTGAGCCGAACGGCCGTCGTAGGCTCGTAATGCAGTGGTGGACTGCTGGAGAGTAGGGGATCCCAACTTCTGCCAAACGAATGTGGACATGACGCATGTGGAGGCCCCTTCATCGATAATGCACCGATGGATGACAAGATTCTGAACAGAAACGAAAACTTGGAATGCTAATGAGGAAGGCAGTCGTGGTTCAGACTGGTCTGAATCAAATGCGATCAGCTATGAATCATTGGGGTCAATGGCGCCAATGGCAGAGAGTAAAGTTTTGCGCTGTGAAGGACAGTTTTTCAAAACTTCTAAAGCAGACATGGCTGCAGGAGACTGGGCTAAGTCGTCTATGATGTTGTAATTCGACGCAGCCTGAGCATTGGGATTATTGTTGATACGACAAAGTGGGAAGCGAGGTGCTTTGGAAGCGCCATCAAGTGGAGCCGGAGGTATACGTAACGTTTGATCTGTGGGATTAATGTTAGTGTTCTTGTCGGTGGGAGGGGCTTAAGAGGTGGAGCCATATTGGTTCCAACGAGTTTGGAGGTTAGCATCGGCAGTCGACATCATCAACAAATGGTGAGTACCTGAATCGAACATGGGTTGATCAGGGGCTGCATAAGTGATCTGATGTGGTGGCACGTTTCCCTGAGGCGGGGATAACGGCTGAGTGTTCACTACACCCTGGTTTGGAAAGGGGTTTTGCAGCACCAAAGGTTGATGTTGAGGTGGTGGAGGGTTGGGTGGCGGCTGAGGAGCCGCTTGCCCTTGACGATGGGCATCGTTGGTCCAGAGTTGTCGAGCTCGCTCCAAATGTGGGCAAGAATGCATGTAATGACCATAGACCCCGCAGATAGAACAAGGGTGGTTTGTTCTGAGGTTATTATTTCTAGGCTGCTTAGGATTCCGATCTGGATTGCGGTTGGGAGGAGTAGCATTGTTATTCTGCGGAGGATTGGGAGGTGGAGGACCTTGCTGATGTTGTTGGTTATTACCGCGGTTATGACCTCTACCACGGTTCTGTTGCGCACCTTGGTTGCGCTGGTTGTTTTGGTTCTGGGGCTGGTTGTGCTGTGTGTACACTTGCCCTTGAGCAGTGGGAGGATTTTGGTTCGCCGCAGGTGCAGGAGCAGGTTGTGGTGGATAATAAGCCTGCGGTGCTGGAGGTGGTCCAGTTGCCTGCTGGGGTTGTTGGTAACCCTGAGCTATTGGATAGTACAATGGTTGAGGTGCAGCTGGGGGGGCGTATGTAGGTGGTGCATGACCAAAACATTGAGGTGGACATGAAGGTCCATGGGTATGGTGGTGATGTGCCATGGGAGCATACGAACTGGTTGCTCCAGACTGAGATGTAGCCCGCGAAAGGTTGGGACCATGGCTAGGATGTGTAATGGAAAAGGGTTGGGGATGTGCGGCCATACGACCAATGATGCCATCAGCGGCATGGGATGCCCCCGGCGCATCATGTTGGGATGACTCGCCCCGAGGGGCGTCTGGAATAATGGTATACAGATAACCCGATTGGGCGTAAATGAGATCAAACTGTTGGGATTTGAGGATGGCCTCTTCTTCAGACTGGGGTCTTTCGGATGCCACATCCTTCGCAATGAGAGGGAGAAGGGTTTTTAGAAACCAATCTAGGAAGATACGGTCGTCTAACTTGATTTTGCAGAGGCTTCGGCGTCGACGCCACTCATGAATGTGGTCAGTGATGTGGGTGTCCGTGTTCTGTCTGCAAGACAGTAGGATCTCGATGCCCGCATCATAGCGGACAGGTAACTGAAAGAACTGCAGGAAGGTCGAGGCAAGGGAGGTAAAGGTGGCATGCGTCCCATGGGGCTGCTCGATATACCACTTGGCTGCAGAGCCAGTGAAAGTGCGCTGTAACAGACGGAGGCGGACAGAGTCGTCCACTATGGAGTTGGAGGAACACCATAGATGGAAGGACATGATATGGTTCTGGGGGTCCTCACCTGCCTTACCCTCAAACTTAGGGATGTCGGAGGGGAGTTTGGTGGGCATGTGAGGCCACGCAGGATCATGTCTGATAGGGTCATTGGTGAGCCTGGCTAAATCTGGCAAGTTCAGACTCGCCATATACGGTAAGCTAGCAGATGTAGTGACTGGGACTGGGACATGCCTAGTCATGGTGGTATGATGTGGGGGTCCAGTATCACCTAAAGGTATGCTAGGTATTGAAGGTATATATTCTCCAATACCTGTGGTCTGGTAAGGGCCAGCACTTCCTAGTGCAACATGGGTTACACCAGGGTTAGGAATAGTAGTGGTGATTCCTGGGATAGGGTTTGTGGAAACCAGAGGCGGTGTGACCCCTATGTTGGGCATACCCATAACAGGTGGTGGACCTGTGTTGGGAATTCCTATAACAGGAGGTGGCCCTGTGTTGGGCATTCCTAAATGTGGAGTCTCCGCCATATTAGGCATACCTAGGGGGGTAGGTGTTGCGATGGATGGAACTGCAGTGGAAGGGTCAGTAGACGTCTCTCCTATGGTGCTGGTAAAAAGTGGATCAAATGGTGTTCCAGACATAATGTTGGTTGGGAATAACTCTGTGGGGTTTTCGGATTCTGCCTCTAAATCAAATGTGAAGTGAGGCGTGTCAGAATCGGATGACTGCCTAGTTGACCGACGATGTGTCGAGTCAAGGGATAAGGCTCGGCGTCGGTGACGTGGCGAGCCAAGTAGACTGAACTCTGGGAGTTCACCCTGTAGACGACAAGAGCGTCTAAAATTCTCAATGGTGAGAAAATAAGTTTTTGTGTCAAAATCTGTATGTGTAAAATGGTAATGTATAAAAAACTCAAAACCCTAATGCAACCAAGGGTGCAAGAAGGGGAGTGAAAATGAAGGCTCTCAGGCCAAAAAATCAACCTCAAAAAAGGCACTTATTCTAGCAGCTGTGCTACAATAAGTGGAGGGATGCAACAAATGGTCAGAATACCAACATGCAAACAGCACCTAGAAAAAATAGGTGTAACTAGACCAAAGGTGGGCTGAATCATGCAAACACCTAACTAAAAGTATTGTGACTCAACAAACGATATCCTCTGCAAGGTGATGAAATCCAAGTCAGACAATATGAGTGTTGAGACAATGGCTAGATATCCCCCTACCGGGAGGGACACCGGGTAATCAATCATAAAGAAAGGCTACTAGGATACTCCGTTCATGACGCGTCGAGAAAAGGTAAATCTGCCGTTTGGTCCTTTGATCGCAATATCCCAATACAGGGATATCCCGAGAACTGCGAATGGTAGCCCTTCGGTTACTGAATGGATTTCGGTATTCCACTTAGGCTTCCGGAACCATCCTCGCGACTTCAACCCTCCTAGGGGAGAGGCCTTCCCACAAACCGGTTGTGACCGCGCCAATAAATACTAAGAGATTTTAGCTCCCTAAAGGACAACAACTATGTCTCAGATGTAAGAATTGAGGGGTGTTATTGGAACACCTATCCCCTCAATACTACCTAGCTACAAAGTTCTTTTAGTGTTCCCCAAGTGGGGTTAAAAGTGGGTTGAAATTAGGGTAATTTTTTAGGGCTCAGTTTGAAATTAGTGTTTGATTGGGTGCACATGTGGTATTTTAAACTGAAAATTGAAAAAAGTAAATGCTAAGTATTCAAAAAACAGAGGATGTTTTGAAAACAAAAGCAAATTTTATGATTTTTTCAATAAATGGAAATTAAATGCTTTTCAAGGACTATTCGAAAAACAAAGGATCTTTCAAACAGGAAAGCAAATAATATAACTTCTTTTCGAAATAAATGGATTTCGTTTTCAATAATTGCTATGGGCAAAATATTAAAGAAGCAAACAACAAAAATTTTTAAATCTAGATAAAATGCAAAAATAGATCTTTCTTTCAATTGATGAAATTTTTTAAAAAGACTTCTTTCACATGTGCATTCTAAATAGTAAAATGTTCCTATGGTTGTAAACAATGTTGGAATCTTAGTACTGTAAAATATGAGCCAAAATGGGTGAACTGAAGTGATAAATAACACTAAAATACAATATTAGATAAATTTCTATGAAAAATTTCTTAAATCTAATAGCATATTTGGATTCCTTTATCGAAAACACCCAATTTGAAAAAAAAAATTGTTTCAAACGGAGTTCGGGAGAGGGAGATATGGTCGTTTGAAAATTGAGCCGCGCGGCCAAAAAATCACATCGCGGGTTTCGGGCCAAAAGTCGCGATGGACCGCGCGGGTTTTGGGCTAAAAGTTGCGATGGACCGCGCGGGTTTTGGGCCAAAAGTCGCGATGGACCGCGCGGGTTTCTGTCGCACAGTCGCGATGGGCAGCGCGGGTTTTGACCGTGAAGCCGCGATGTGCAACGCGGAAACAGGCCGCAAAGCCGCGGTGAACCGCGCGGAAAAAAGCCGAAAAGTCACGATGGACCGCGCGACTATCAGGCTAAAAACCGTGAGGCAAAAGCCGTGCACGGAAGCCGAAAAACGAACCCGAAAATTGAGAATTCCGGGCTGTTAATGGCAATAGATGGGGCCAAAAACTAGAACAGCAATGGATCTGCTGTCTAGAATGGCAGATCTATGGATCTAAAGGCTAAAAACTAATAAAAAAAACTAAAATTAAAAGCAAAATTTGAGATCTATTGTTCAAAGCCAGCGGAGTCGCCAAAAACTGTTGGCCTGGTTTTGCAACCAGGCTTAGTGCTATGGGCACCTGCTAACTAGTAGCAGCAGTTTCAATAGAATTAAATAACAATAAACTAAACTAAACTAAACTAATCATGGATCTATGCAAGAATATAAGCAAATAGTGTAAACATTTAAAAAACAAGAACAAGAAAATATTAAAGAATGAATTTGTATTGAAAAGTGGGGGGCAAGCAAGTGCTTGCGATAATACCTTCAATGGTGAAGGTTGATGTTGAGCAACTCCCAAGATGAGTAGCTCCAAGCTCCAAGAGGTCTCCTTCTCCAAGGTTGCTTACAATGGCCAAAAATGCTCAAGGGAGATTTCGGCAGCATGAGGATGAGATAATGGATGGATGTCAAATGAGGAGCCCCTACCACCTTTTTATAGGTTTTGGTGGTGGGGAATACCATTTGTGGTTTTGTGGAAACCAAATGGTATTGACCAACATGGTTTAGGTACTTTTCCCTCCTTTTTCCTTTTTTGAATAAAAATAATATTTTAATTCCCTTTTTAATATTTTGGGGAATTTGGACCCTTTTTTAGGGTTTTTTATGCTTTTCAAGAAAAATAATCTTTTTTAATGGAAAAAGGGGTGTACTAAGGTCTTTTGGTGACCTTTTGTTGGTTTCAGAGGCTCAGATGGTGAAAAAGTGGACAAATGGGTCATGTGAATAAGGGAATGAGCTAGTGAGCACTTTTTAGGTGTTAACACCATTGACTTGATATATAATTAATTTTAACAACTAAAGTAAATAAATAACAGTCAATTAACTATAATATTGATTCTAAATATGCAAGCATTCCTACTGTAACAAATATAAATAAACATGTAATAGTTACAATAATAATAATAAATAATATTAGCAACTAAATTAATTAATTAATTAATTAATTAAGAATTAATGAAGATTCAAGGCCTACAAAAGTATATCGTCATGAGAGCATTGTAATCATTATATTCATTCATCATCAATCATTCTTTATTTAATATTTTCTTATTGTACAATTTTATGTTTAACAAGGAACTTCTGCTACATTGGTATTAGAGCCAAATTCTTGGCCAATTCTAGGTTAAACCCATCAATTAAGATACTGCCATACAACTACAATTGCAACCAAAACTAGTCGTACATGTATACCATTGTTTCATACTCACCGTCTGTACTCATAATCCACACACTATAGTTGTTGACGCACAAACCACAAACACAAATCCATACATTGAACTGCAATTTTAGGTTCATACCGCGACCTGATCGTACGCTTCACAATTTCCGTACATTCGTTATTTTCCAACTCTCTGTTGTCATTCTTCCGAGTGCACTGCAATTACCATACATTCTATATGTTGTTATAGATTGATATGTATAGGCATCCGTACATATCCATCAACTATACATACGCATAGCTAACAGTATGTACACCACGTCATACTATTGGTTGTGGAGCTTGATTATCTTCCTAAGTCACAAGATTGTTTCAGCCATGTTTGGATTCCCGATCAGTGAACATAAGGGGGGAGGGAATTTTGGGGTCCATTTTTGGCTCGTTTTTGGCCATTTAAATGTGGCAAAAAATTTCCTTGTAAAACATTCTATTTTCATAGTCAATTTGAACTGTTTGTCATACGGTTGCAAATATGACGATAGAAGTTATGTTAGGAATTTCTTCCCTAGAAGGAAACCCTCTTTATGTATGAGAGAATTGTATTGCGGCTGTGTAGTATTGTGAAAGATCAGTGTGTCTGAGAGAGAGGTTGTTGAGAGTGAAGAGGAAGTTGCAGTGGATGTGTTGCGGGTTGTATCCCTTCATTTGTTGGACGAAATAATAAAAAGGACTGGTTGTTTCTCTATGAAACCAACCCATATTGGATGAACCACATATATTGGTGTCTCTCTTGTATTGTGTTTTTATATGTTTTATTTTCACATTTTATTTTATGTTATTTCTCTACTATCTTATTTTTCTATCACCTACAGCGCAATCATTCCACACGAACCATACAACGCAACCATTCTCATTGTTTATTATGTACCGTGTAGTCGTATCATGCCGTGATTAGCCACCTTTTGTACTCAACTGATTTTTTCGTATGCTCTACAATCACACGACCTATCCATATAGTCGCATCCCAATAATTTTATTTAATTATTTAAGTGGGGTTTTTTAAAAAGTGACTTCGGTTATAAAGTCAAGTTATTAAACAAAATAAAAAACTTAAATTTTTTCTTTTTCTTTTCTTTTTAAAAGTCAAAGTAAAAAGTGGGTTCTACAATGAAAAAATAAAAACCCAAGATGGTAATCACGGAAGAACTATATGACAAGGTTAACCATTGAAAGGACGAAGTTAATAGCACGAGGCATCGTCTTAAAATTGTTGAGAAAGGACAAAAAGAGTTGGGAGACAAACAAGGAGAATTAGGGGAAAAATTTGACAACCTTAACAAGACAACAAAAGACACATTTAAAACATTCAGAGATAGTATTAATAATATAACATAAACATTTACAGAGGATATTAACAAGATAATGGACGAGTATGATGCTCGATGGAAAACCCTATTACGACTAAGGAATGATGATAGGAATGAAACAACAAAGATATTTCACGATCATAACGAGAGGATTGATAAACTAACTGGAAGGGTAGATGCATTATTTTCACAAACCCTATCCTACCAAATATCTCCAACTAGCCAAGAACTGCCAAACTCAAATCATCAGAGATACCCAAAAAACACAAATGATTTAAATAGCACCAAAATTGAGATCCCTAAATACAATGGGTTGGATGACCAAAAGGCTATCATGTGGATTAATAAAATCAAAGGAATTTTTGCTATGAACCTACCTACTAGTGAATTAGAGAAGATATTGATGGCATCTTTAAATTTAGAAGGTGATGCTTATGATTGGTTCACCTGGTGGTCCAAAAAAACTAGTGATTTATCCATTAACTGGCAAATGTTCTTTGACAATTTCCTGAAGATATTTAATGACGATGAATAAATGACACCTTTACTAGGTCTACTCATTTAATACAAACAAGAACAATGAATGAGTATACACATGAATGGGAATTCTTGGGTATTATATTTCCAGATCTTATAGATGATCAATTATTAAAGTTGTATGTTTCAAGATGAAAACCCATGATCCATAGTGAGCTAATACTATGAAAATCTAAGAATTTGGTGGAAACCATAATCTTGGTGAAGATGATTGAAAGAAAGTTTAATACTTGATATGAGGTGGCTACTGAGGTCCATAAAAAGAAAACTAGTTATAGTGCATCAAATCACCAAAACAATATTCAAAGTCAATACTTGGGAAGAGAGAACGACAAAAGGAAGGAAAACAATTGTCGCCAATGTGGTAACAACTAGATTCCTGGTCATAAATGTGAAGATATGTCATTACACTATTATATAATAGTGGATGGGAAGTAAGTGGAAGCACCAAACCCAGAAAGTGAAATCATTGTAACTTACAACTCGGATTCAGACAATGACAAAACACCACAAAAAGTATTGTTGCCATTTATTTTATGCATACTACCAAATGGTAATGACGATGATGTGTCACAAGGGGGAAATATTAGTAAAAAAAAAAGAAAAAAAAAAGCATCCACAAAATATGTTCCACCTCATCTTAGGAATATTGATGAAATCAAGGTTCCAAGAAAAGAGGCACAAAAAATGAAAATTCTACCTGCAATTGAGATAAAAAAAAAATGTCATCCTTAGACATTGAAACTCAAGGGAATTGTAAAAAATAAGGAACTAACAATCCTCATAGATTCTGGAAGTACTCATAATTGTATAGACATCCATGTCACTAAATAGTTAAACCTTTTTGTGTACCCCATTAAGGACCTTGTTGTTAAGGTTGTTGATGGACATCGGGTCGAAAGCATAAGACGATGTTATAAATTACATGTTCAAATACAATAACTAGAACTACAATAAAGATTTTGTGCAGTACCACTCGATGGGATGGATATGGTACAAGGTGTAGAATGGTTTATTCAATTGGGCACTTATACCACTAACCTTGAGGAACAATTTATGGAGTTTAACTAGCAAGGCCAACATTATAAATTATATGGCATTGAAGGGATCACTCTCAAGAAGGGTGAATTACCATCAATGACAAAAGTACATACAACCCCTACGAACACACAACAACAGAAGCAAGGAAAGTATGTGTCTAAGATCCCTCAAGGTTTTACATTAAACAACCAATTCAAACAACTCAAAGGTATGATACATTATTACAAATGAGCGTCGCCAACACTCAGAAGAAGGACCAAGTCAAACCCCCAAAACCAAACAAGGACAAATATGATGCCGCCACTGGAACATGCCCATCTAGAGAGGGTGGCAATGTAACAAATATAAATAAACATGTCATATTTACAATAATAATAATAAATAATATTAGCAACTAAATTAATTAATTAATTAATTAACAATTAATGAAGAGTCATAGGTCACACCTATTCACTCTCGTGACAAATCAATGCTAATAAAATTATACCATCATGAGAGCACTATAATCATTATATTCATTCATCATCAATCATTATTTATTCAATGTTTTCTTATTGCAGAATTTTTGTTTAACAAGTTGCTTTCACTACACCTACCATGAATGCATCCATTCCATGACCATTAAATCCATGCTCACAGACATTCCATAAATAGTAAATTAAACAAATACATAACATGAAATATCAAACATGGCATTCATACCAAAATTGAGAATCTTATCTTTTAAAGTCCTCCATCAGGTCGCGGATGAAGGACATTTTCCCCAACCATAGGCAATCTATCACACTAGTTCTATCTATGGCAGAGGCCACCCCCAAGTTAGGGATATTTGTCAATAAGGGAGAAGATCCATAATCATTCTACTCATCCAGCCTCAGACAATACTTGTAGTGCAAAAACCCCCTCCACAAATGTCCCAATCCAGTGGCACTCATCCCTCATCAACCTGTACAACACAACAAATGAGATCCCTTCTCTACACTGCAATCCCTTAGGTTGTCCCCATCTCCTTCCAGAGCTCCAACACAAGTCAGCCATGTATTCCACATGTTGGGACTCTAGGGACCTCAATTGTAGGCTAGGTTTCTCTCACATGGGCACCAATCCCATTAGCACAATTTTCTAAGGGTAATTGGCATGAACATTAAGTACGAACTCTTGTTTTACTCCGTTTAGTACCGCCATGAAGGATTCTTCCCCTAAAGGCTAGAGTCCTAGAAGAATGATAACAAGACTAAAGCTCTAATTTTAATTTTCCACCTTGTATATGCATGCTCAGAATTAGCCATGTGACTAATTTAGGTGGACATCGAAGGCCACCCAACTAGTCCACAATTTTCCATGTTGACAGTTTTTTATGGTTGTTTTGGTTCTTGAACTTCTGGGGCTCTTTTGAGCCCCTATACGACATTTTTTTGGAACAATAGTTCCTAGTGGATAGCATTTGACTAAGCATTGGGATGTACAGAATGTGTACTTATTAGATATCCCTTTTCGATAAGCTACCAAGTGCCCAAAACAAAGATCAGATGCAAAAGTTACTCCCTCGGAAGTTGATGTATCAATTAACCACAACGAGGCCCACAAGCGTTTTGGTATTTCATCTTTTCGGGTTAGGGTTTTGGATGTTTAGGGTTTTCTCATTGATGCTTTACATTAAAAGGAATTTTTGGCCTCATTGTAGCTTACTTCCTGAGAATGTGAATAGCCATCACATCTCTTCTTAGAGATAAGCTGCCACCATTCTAGCGAATTCATTTCACTTCGCGTTTTTGTTATAGTTCCTGCATATTTCATTCATTAATAGAAATGGATTTTACTATATATTTGTGTTTTTGAAATATTTATGTGTTTCATTCCATTCCCTTATAAACCCATATCAACGATATTTGAGTGGTCTTCTTTTTATTTGTTTCTTTATGCATTCCCCAATGAGGTCGAGGTATAAGCGGTTAAGACTTGAGCTATTGAGGCTCTGAAAGATCGTCCTCACCAATACTAATGACCTCCCACGATGGAAGAAAAGAGAGATGAGGGAGTAGGAGATCCTATTAATTTTTTGCTCGAGAAATCCCTCGCGCGATAGAAGGATGAGTTGATAGATAAATTTTCCCAAATCCTTCGATGGATGTTGACAAAGACAAACATGTCTTCGTCAAGTGACCACTTCAGAGGCGATGCCCCCTTCAAGGTACAAGTTAATTTTGATATTCTCGTATTTTAAGGTTAGATAGATGCGAATGCTTTGGAAAAATAGTTAAATATGCCAGAAGAGTATTTCTCTGTCCAAAAAAATTTTGATAGGGAAAATATCACCTTTGCACTCCTTAAGGTTGTCCCCCATGTCAAAAGTTGGTGGGAAACTTACTATGAGAAAAAATCCACATAGGATTCTAAAATGTTTGGGGTCGATCCCACTTGGGCCTCTTTTATGGGTGTTTTTAAGGAAAATTATTACCCTACTGGAAACTATGACGAACTGTACATGAGATGGACCACATTGCACTAGGAGAGGGACCAAACAATTTCATAGTTCAAAAATACTTTCCATGCCTTGCGCACCAAGATGGATATCAGAGACTTCAAGTAGCATCTGGTTTTAAAATACCATGGGGGTATACATTGGTACATCAAAAAATAAATGGAGTTTTTGGATATCTCGTCACTGGGAGACGCTTATGGTTATGTTGTCAAAATCGAGCAAAAATTGAAGCAAAGGAAAGTGGGAGTTTATATCTGTGAATGCATCACAACAAAAGAAAATCTGGGAAACATAAATAGATTGCTTAGCAATCTTACCTTCAACTTCCACCACTGCTGATTGATGGTCTGCTTGGTGATCATCCAATGCTGCATAAATTCGAGGTGTTTCCCTTGCCATATCTTCCACTGTAGTTGCTTCTTCTAAGTTGTGCAAGCTCTGGGGATTCTCCCTCCGATGTAGGGAATCTCTAAGTATGTGGTTTCCTCCACATCCCCAACACTAAAGTGGTCCTTTTGATGCCTTTTCTACTGCTACTACTGGCTTGAATCCTCTTTGTGCTTGTTGTCCCTGTGGGAAATTTATGGGTTGATTTCTAAATGGTGGCTTCAATCCACTTTTCCTTTGTTCAAACCTCCCTATGGGATTTCCTTTCCATGCTGGCTGAACCTCTGATCTTCCCTTTCTCTGCTCATAGCAATGCATTTCCATCCTAATGGATTCATCCAAACTTAGTGGATTGACAAAATCAATCCTATCTCTGAAATTTTGAGGTAGATTACCAAGGAAACATTGGATCTTTACCCTTTCATCATTGATGTAATCCACATACCTCAACAGTTCCAAAAAATTGTGGACATGTTCTTCCATGGAATTCTATCCCAACCTGAGTTAAACCGCTCCCATCTGATCCTCTTTTCACTGATCCTCTTCACTCGTATGAGGTGCTCCCACCAAATTAAAGCTCTTCCCTTTAGATTGTAAATGGAAACTATGGCCTTTTCATTTTCTGAATAATCATGCATTATGAAATACTTCTTCATTCCAAGAAGCCATTCTCTGTCTCTTTTCCATTCTTACTTTCTCAATCAAATGTGGGAAGCCTTGCCTTCCTAAATTCTCCCTGTGGGATCCCTCTGGATTTCTTTCTTCCTTCAAACCTGCTGGAAGTATGCCTCAGACTTCTCTGAGAGTCTCTGGAGTCGCATGACCTGCTGGAAAGATATCTTGGAGAGGGTGTTCTGTGTTTTTTTCTCACAGAACTCCTACTAGGGCTTGGAGTCCTCTTCCTAGAACGACCTCTAGAGCGACTACCTGCATCTCTTCCTTCTCTGCCACATTGCTTGGGTTAGACCCAAGATTTATCCTCTGATGCATATAAGTGAGGCTCTGCAAGATGGAAGCATTGAATTGGTGCTACTCTTCCTAAGCCTTCATCAATCTCTCATTGAAGCTCACCATGGTTTCAACTAATTTTTGGGGAATTATTTGCTCCCTTCTCCCATTGGATTCTGTTTAAGTATGTGATTCTTGCACATTCTCTAACAGAACATCTTCCTCCTGCTCATAAGGATCCCGGGCATCGTTTATGGTCACCATTTCCTTGCTTTCCCGTATGCTGCCTCTGTTGTATGATTCAACTGTTAACAGCTACCAACACTGTACATTACAGAGACATTTATCAGACATCATAAGAATGCATATGCAACATAAAATATCCATACAAATCTGGAAACTACTCATTCAGACAACAACAATACTAATTAATGTTTATCAAAGCCGTGCCATGAGCATTCTTCTACCTATAAACGCATTCATGCCTCGGCCCAAGAATCCCCAGTGTTGTAACTTGGGCTCTGATACCATTTGTCACGTCCCCAATCGCCTTGGTTCCCTTCAGAGGCAAGGGGAGACAACCTGGTGCATTTTTTTTCTTCAAAACGTATCCGCAAATTTGATCTTTTTACACAGCCGCAATTATCTTTGGTCCGCAACTCTACAATCCGCAAGAATACATTCGCAGCCACAGTCGAAAGTCGAAAAGGTGGAATGCTCAATCACAGCGTTGAAGAAAATACAACTCCGACTTCTGCGTTCCACAGCGCGGGAGTCGGAAAGGAGGAGCGCACAATATACAACTTCGACGATTTATACCCCCGACTTTCACACTCCGCATCCGCGATGCGGGAGTCAGAAAGTCAGAACACCAATTTACCATTTTGATGAAAAATGCGCCCCCGACTTCCGCACTTGCATCCGTGATTCGAGAGTCGCAAAAGTCGGAGAGCCAACTCCACCGTTTCGACGAAAACGCGCCTCCGACTTCCACACTCCGCATCCGCGATGTGGAAGTTGGAAATTCGTAGCACCCACTCCACCATTTTGATGAAGAGGCACCGCTGAATTCTGCACTACGCATCCGCGATGCAGGAATCAAAAATTCGGAATGCCAACTCTGACCATTTGACAAAAATACACCTCCAACTTCTGCACTCCACATCCACGATGCTGGAGTCAGAAGTCGGAACACCACATTCACCATGCCTAAGAAAACGCGCCCCCAACTTCCGCACTCTGCATTCGAGATTCGGGAGTCGAAAAGTCGGGATGCCAAAATGCCCGGTGTTGTAGAAATGCAACCCCGACTTCCGCATTCTGCAGTGCGGATTCAAAAAGTCGGGAGTTGGACATATCCTTGTTTTGCCAACTTCCCAACCCGATAAATCCTTCATCCTTAGACCAAATTGGACAAGTATGGTACCATTGGAAATATCTTGGAGATATTTATACACTGGTGTGATCCCCTACCACATTTGAGTACTCTGACTTGGCCATATTTCCAACTGACTACTTTCCTAAACTCCCTCTATGTCCCTTTCCCCTTCTGCAAGGAGTTATGCCTTCCTTCTACCATTACTTCCCTTTCACCTCACCCACAAAGGGGTCATGGAACACAACAGGGCTATTTGATTCCTTCCCCAAGTCCAGGTGATGCCATGCAATCCATATAACTGTGCATGCAATGCATAACAACACACCTAATAAAACTAAAACTAATCAATCCATCTACAACCTGAAGGTTAGCAGCATATTAAGCTCAAGCAAATGTTGAAGTGTTCAAACATGAACTCAGCCTCATACTCAGGACTATAGATGGTATTCATACTGGTCAATTTCATGCAATAATTCATTCAAATAACTTGAACATAAAAAGTAGACATAACATAGGAAAACTAGCATCATTTAACACCATAGAAAGCACTTATCTTTAAATGGAACTGTCCAAGCAATTGGATAAGTGAGAGCAATGTTCCACCCAACCATAGGTCTCTATCCAACCTATACTCTTTCAGCTGAGATACCACACCCGAGTTGGGATGTGTATCCATTGAGGAGCGTTAAATAGGCTCTCTCACAGTCAAGGCTCCACCCTAATGCTAAACCAACATACAGTTGGGTTTATCAAGCATGTAAGGGAATAGGGAGGATGATGCTAAGCCAGTAAGCTCAAACACAGATCTATAGGCATCTCAACTACTCAGAAAACATGGTACCCACAATAGCTACCTCACCCAACACAAGGAAGGCCTCGTTCTCTGTTTCACATTCCCTCGAGGCCCCTTCCCTCCAGTTCTCTTCAGGGTGGGCATAGAAAGGTCCAAATTGTTTCTTTCATGAGACTTTAGCCTTCACTAGGTTTATCAAGCAAATCCAACCTCTGTCTAATCCTCTTCTCTATTATTCTAGCTGTAATCTTCTCAGGGTTGCGGCTGAAGCTCTGTCCCGCAACTCAGTCTTCTACTATCATATCCAAGTGTTCTCACTGGTTTTCTAAGATGATCCCACTCTGTAATTTATCCCCAGGGTCTGATCCATGGATATCCCAATTGATTTACTTCATACGCAGTGTTTCTATGTGCTTTTAGCTCTGCAAATTCGTGCTTACACATAATCACGATTTCTTTCTCCTACCTTCCTTATTGTTACTATGTAATGCATGATAACTCTCATTGTTGGTCGACAATGGGATAGGTATTAGGGTGAGAAAATTCCCAAGAGGTTGAGTGGATTAACATACAAGCAAAAAAAACAGATCCATACCCCGCTATATGGATTTTCAGGGCTACTCCATACTCCATCAACGTCAGGGACAGGTTTTCTCAACCACCTCCTTACAACAGAATAAAATGTCAGCAAGGGAGTCCAATGGGTTCACAAAATGACATGTGGCAACATGGGTTCTAATCCCACAACCCTCTCACCTCTCCCTAGTGGATACACATTTCCCCCTCTTATTGGTTGCCTCCATAGCCATTTTTCTTGGTATTTTATTAGGATATTTAATACTTACATCATTTACAATACCTATGTCTTAATAGCACATGGATAATCAGAATGTCAAATACTTTCCTTTTAAATAAAACCTAAGCATCCTCTAGTGGGGCCTTGGCCTTGATCTCCACACCAGGTAAAACACACATTGCATGTATACAATATTTACATTGAAGCCAATAAAACCTAAGGGTCCAAATGGGGATGTTACAATTCCCTCCCCTTTAGAATAACATTGTCCTCGGTGTTATCAAATCTGAACAAAAATGGGAATTCCTCTCTCATGGAATCCTCCAGCTCCTATGTATCCTTTTCGGGACTAAGGTGCTTCCATTACACCTTCACCTATCCGATGGCTTTGTTCTGGAGCAAAGTGACCTTCTTTTCGAGGATGTGCATAGGTTCCACTTGGAACTCTCCCTCGGGTTCCACCTATATCACATGCCAATCAATTATGTGATTAGGATCATGTACATATTTCTTAAGTAAAGAGACATGTAGCAGGAAATGCAATCCTATATGCAACTGGCCCTATCCTATCAAGGACTTCAAATGGCCCACAATATCTTGTTGCCAACTTGGCACAACTCTCCAACTGGAAAATTTTCCTTGCCTTCACTCTTAAGTAAACATGGTCTCCAATATGAAACTCCTTATGCACTCTTTTCAAATTGGCATAACTCCTTTGCCTGTCCTGAGTTGCCTTCAAATTTTGCCTGATTTTAACAATCTCTTGTTCCATCTCCCTGATCATCTCTAGTACAAGAACTACCATGTTCATTGGACTGTCCCAATTCACTGGAGTCTTGCATCCTTTTCCATACAATACCTCAAAAGGACTCATTCCCAAAGGTGCTTGATATCCATTGTTGTATGCAAATTCTACCAAGTGTAGGTAGTCTTCCCACTTGGATGGTTTATCCATCACATACATCCTCAGCATGTCTTCAAGAATATGATTCAACCTCTCACTCTGACCATCTTTTTGAGGATGATATGTTGTACTAAACTTTAGTTGAGTCCCCAATTTCTGGAATAATCCCTTCCAAAAATGGGATGTGAACTTTGTATCACGATCTAAAATTATTACCTTGGGAAATCCATGCAGTCTGAATATCTTCTTCATGAAGATATTTTCTATGTCATTGGTCTTATATTAAGTGGACTTCACTAGAATGAAGTGAGATACCTTTGATAGCTTTTACACCACTACCATGATTGAATCATGATTCCTCACTGTCATTGGCAGACCTATTATAAAATCCATAGAAATTACTTCTCACTTCCACTCTGGAATGGGAAAAGGGTGCAACAATCCTGCTGGATGTTGATGTTCTACCTTGACTTGTTGGCACTTTTGACACCTATCAATATACTCTAATATGTCCTTCTTCATCCCATGCTAAAAGTACTGCTTTCTTGCTGCTATTATAGTCTTCTGATATCTTGGATGTCCAGAGTATGGCATTTGATGTGTCTCATCCATCACTAGCCTCTTCAAATATGTACTATTCAGAATATACAGTATGGTACCCTGATAAATGAGAACATCATCTTCACCAAGCTGATACCCTGCACACTTTTCATCAACATTTCCCTGCTGCAATTTTTCTTTAATTTGAAGGTAAGCTTCATAATTGGTTTGAGCTTCGAGAACTCTTGCCTTCAAATATGATTTACATATACTTAATGTTGCAACATGAAATTTTCTGCTAAGAGCATCTGCAACCTTATTCTCCTTACCTTTGACATGTTTAATTTCAAAATCAAATTCACAAAGAAATTCCATCCATCTAGTTTTCCTAGCATTCAGATTTGGATGGTCAAACAAATATTTCAAGCTCATGTGGTATGTCCCGAGCTCAAATCTTCTCCCCAACAGATAATGTCTCCATCTCTTGAGAGCATGAACTATTGCTTCTAGCTCTAAATCATGTGTGGCATAGTTCTTTTCATGGTCTTTTAATTTACTTGACTCATAGCAAATCACAAATCCTTCTTGCATGAGCACTCCATTTAGCCCTTAAGTGAAAGCATATGTGCACACTACAAAATATTTTCTTGGATCTGCAATTTTCAAAATAGGAGCGTTGGTAAGCAATTTATTTAACTGTTGAAATCTCCTCTCACATTTTTCAGACCATCCAAATTTAATATTCTTCTCTGCAATGATGTAATTGGGTGAGCTATCTTGGAGAATCCTTCAATGAACCTTCTATAATAGCCTGCAAGACCCATAAAAGATCTAACATCTGAAACATTCCTTGGAGTAGTCCAATCCATTATGGATTCAACCTTTTATGTATCCACTGCAATTCTTTCTTCTGAGATGACATGACCCAAATACTGTACCTTCCTTTGATAGAAATCACACTTGCTCAGCTTTGCATACAATTGGTGTTCTCTGAGGACTTGCAACACCATTCTTAGATGTTCATTATGCTCTTCTTTGTTCTTTGAGTAAACAAGAATATCATCCAAGAAAACAATCACAACCTTATCCAAATTTTTGTTGAAGACATTGTTCATGAGACACATGAATGTAGCAGGTGCATTGGTAAGACCAAATGGCACCATTGTGAATTCATAATGGCCATATCTTGTCCTGAAAGATGTCTTGTGAATGTCTTCTTCTTTTATCCTTGCCTGATGATAGCCAGACCTTAAGTCAAATTTTGAAAACACTTTATCTTCCTTCATTTGATCAAACAAGTCATCAATTCTTGGCAATGGGTACTTATTCTTGATGTCACTTTATTGAGCTGCCTATAATTAATACATAGCCTTAATGTCCCATCCTTCTTCTTGAAAAATAACACTGGTGACCCCCAAGGAGATACACTAGGTCTGATATACTTCTTGTCCATTAATTCTTGTAGCTGCATCTTTAACTCTACCAATTCTGGTGTGCTCACTCTATAAGGAGATTTGGAAATCGGTGCCGCTCCTGGAACAAGATCAATGTTAAAATCAATATCTATCTTTGGTGGCAATCCTGTAAATTCATCTGGAAACACATCCTGTAACTCTTGCAACAACTAGAATTCTTCTATCCTTGGTACCTTGTCCTCTAATGAATATGATATGTGAACTGTATATAATTGGAAACCCTTCTTATAAAACTTTTTCAACTGCAAGGCTGAAATTTGCCTTACTGAAACTTGCTTGGGAATTCCTCTCACCAACATTGGTCTTCCCTATCCATCAATGCATTCAAGTACCTTCTCATAGAAATCTATCTTGGATCTGTTCCTTTCCAACCAATCCATTCCAATTAGGGCATCATAAGATCCTAATGGTAGGACATTCAAATTTACTTTTGCGAGGAGTCCATTCAATTCTATGGGGCACTCCATTACTACTTCACTCGGTTTTCTCTTGGTCCATGTACCTAATTGAACTAGACAAGAGAACAACCTTCAACCACCTTAGGAGACACATAACTATGAGTAGATCCTGGATCAATCAAAACAGAAATAGATTTCTTAGCAATCTTACCTTCAACTTCCACCACTGCTGATTGATGGTCTGCTTGGTGATCATCCAACGCTGCATAAATTTGAGGTGCTGCCCTTGCCATATCTTCTACTGTATTTTCTTCTTCTAAGTTGTGCAAGCTCTAGGGATTCTCCCTCCGATGTGGGAATTCTCTAAGCATGTGGTTTCCTCCACATCCCCAACACTGAAGTGGTCCTTTTGATGCCTTTTTTGCTGCTATTGCTGGCTTGAATCTTCTTTGTGCTTGTTGTCCCCGTGGAAAATTTATGGGTTGATTTCTAAATGGTGCCTTGAATCCACTTTTCCTTTGTTCAAGCCTCCCTCTGGGATTTCCTTTCCATGCTGGATGAACCTTTGATATTCCCTTGCTCTGCTCATAGCAATGCATTGCCATCCTAATGGCTTCATCCAGACTTGGTGGATTGACAAACTCAATCCTATCTCTAAAATTTGAGGTAGACTACCAAGGAAACATTGGATCTTTACCCTTTCATCCTTGATGTAATCCACATACCTCAGCAATTCCAAAAACTCATGGACATTTTCTTCCATGGAATTCTGTCCCAACTTTGCAATTCACAAGCAGCCATCCACAGTCGAAAGTCAGAAAGGCGGAACGCTCAATCAGAGCGTCTAAGAAAATACAACTCTGACTTCCTCATTCTGCAGCGTGGGAGTCGAAAAGGTGGAGCGCCCAATATACAACTTCAACGATTTATACCCCCAACTTCTACACTCTGTATTTGTGATGCGGCAGTCAGAAAGTTGGAACACCAATTTACCATTTCGACAAAAATGCGTCCCTGGATTCCGCACTCCGCATCCGCGATGCGGGAGTCGAAAATTCGGAGCGCCAACTCCACCATTTGGATGAAAATGCACCTCCGACTTCCACACTCTGCATCCGCGATGCAAAAGTCGGAAAGTCAGAGCGCCCACTCCATCGTTTCGACGAAGAGGTGCCCCTGACTTCCGCACTCCGCATCCTTGATGCGGGTGTTGGAAACTCGGAACGCCAACTCCACCATTTGACGAAAATCCACCTACGACTTCTGCACTCTGCATCCACGATGCGGGAGTCGGAAGTCGGAATACCACGTTCACCACTCCTAAGAAAATGTGCCCCCGACTTCCACACTCTACATCCGCGATGCAGGAGTCAAAAAGTCAGGATGCCAAAATTCCTGTTATTGCAGAAATGCGGCCCCGACTTCTGCATTCCATAGTGCGGATTCAGAAGGTAGGGAGCTGGCCATACCCCTGTTCTGCCAACTTCCCAGCCCAATAACTCCTTCATCCTTAGACCAAATTGGACAAGTTCGGTACCATTGGAAATCTCTTGGAGAGCTCTATACACTGGTGTGATCCCCTACCACATATGAGTACTCTGACTTGGCCATGTTTCCAATTGAATACTTTCCTAAACTCCCTCAATGTCCCTTTCCCCTTCTGCAAGGAGTTATGCCTGCCTTCTACCATGACTTCCCTTTCACCTGACCCATAGAGGGGTCATGGAACACAACAGGGCTATCTAATTCCTTCCCCAAGTCCAGGTGATTCCATGCAGTCCATCTAACAGTGTATGCAATGCATAACAACACACCTAATGAAACTAAAACTAATCAATGCATCTAAAACCTCCAAGGTTAGCAGCATATTAAGCTCAAGAAAATGGTGAAGTGTTCAAACATGAACTCAGCCTCATACTTAGGCCTATACATTCTATTCATACTGGTCAATTTCATGCAATCATTCATTAAAATAACTTGAACCTAACAAGTAGACATAACATAGGAAAACTAGCATCATTTAACACCATAGAAAGCACTTATCTTTAAATGGAACTATCCAAGCAACTAGCTAAGTGAGAGCAACGTTCCACCCAACCATAGGTCTCTATCTAGCCTATAATCTTTCAGCTGAGAGACCACCCCCGAGCCAGGATGTGTATCCAGTAAGGAGGGTTAAATAGGATCTCTCACAGTCAAGGTTCCTCCCTAATTATAAGCCAACATACAATTGGTTTTATCAAGCATGTAAGGGAATATGGAGGATGATGCTAAGCCAGTGAGCTCAACCATAGAGTTACATGCATCTCAACTACTCAGCAAACATGGCACCCACAATACCTACCTCACCCAACACAAGGAAGGCCTCCTTATCTACCGCGTAGTCCCTCAGGGCCCCTTCCCTCCAGTGCTCTTAAGGATGGGCATAGAAAGGTCCAAACTGCTACTTTCATGAGACTTTATCCATCACTGGGTTTATCAAGTAAATCCGACCTCTGTTGTAACAACAATAATAATACATTAAATATTAACTATTGATATGTAATACTAGGTTAAGGGACATGTCCCTTCATTCATGGCCGCCCACACAATATATAATGGCGGCTACCAATTGTAATCTATCATCTATCATGCATTCATTTTTACATTACTACTGATCCATTTATGGACCACTTACGTTACTTACATTGGGTTTTCTGGTAAAAACAGTATTTTACTGCTTTAGTGGTATCAGAGCCCCTTCTTGGGTAGATTCCAACCGTTGGCTAATATTGGGAGTTTCTTCCACAAATTGGTCTTTGACCATAGAGTGGCCTTTGGCCAAAAATCAAATCCTCATCTCCATCACTCCATTTCTATTTTCTCCCTCAACGTATCTCTTCCAAACCCTCATCAACGCCCACCTGCTATCTGCTCTCTTCATTCCTTCCTCACTCGGTCATTTTTTTCACCTCACGCGTTCCCCGCTTCCTCCCCCAGCTCCTATTCCACAGCGTCCACGCCCCTTTCTTCTCTCCTCTTCACCTGCGCACTTCCCCCATGCTCCATCACCCACCCCCTTCTTCAAACGCTGCTCCATCCTCTATGTTTCTCATTGATCCCGCATGCCCTACTCTATCCCTTCCTTCGCTCTACACCTCAGTGCTCTTCCCCACTCTCCCCGTCCCCATCTTTTGTGTCCCCTCCGTTCCCTTATCCCTCTCGGCTCCACCTTCCTTCCCTTACCACTCCAACCCTGTCATCCTTCAGGCCACGCAGCTGCACACCCGGCCTAGCCTGCGCATCCACCTTCCACCTCCACCTCTTCCTGTCTGCATCCACCGCGCTCTGCTCCATCATTCTACCTCCCCCACATCACTTCTCTCTCCTCGCGCGCCTGTAGCTCACCTTCGCAACTCTCTCCTGCTCGCTCCCTCCTTGCTCCCACCTTCCCACGACATTACATTTCCTGCCCACCCTCCACGCAGACCTATATTAGTTGCACCACCACGCCTGCACGCCCTCCTCTCTACTAACCTTCGTGCCCTCCTCCATGTGAAACCCTAGCCGTTCAAAACAAAAAATTCAAAAATATATATTAATAAAATATTAAAATTAATATTGATATTATTGAATAATATAATAATATTGATATTACATTAATATTAATAATATAATACTAACATAGTATTATAATTACTATTAATTAATAATTATAAATTATTAATTGGGATATATACAAAGTTATATATCCAAAAAGAAAAAAGGAAAAAGTGGAGGGTTTGAAACACATTAAGGGTTATTATATCTTTTGTATCTAACCCATTGTTGAAAAAGAAGAAGAATTTTTTTTTTTGAAGAACAAGTCAAACCAAGGAAGATCATCGATCAGCAAAGGAGTCAAAGAAGATATTAAGGATCTATTTGAAGAAATTATGGAAGACATATATAAATTCAAATTTTGGACTAAGTGTCCTTATTGCGAAATGGAATTCCAATATCCAATAGCCTTTAAAAATTACAATCGATCCTATCCAATATGTGATAAACGTTTTATTATGAGGGACGATCCAGGTCACTCACAATTGCAATCACAGTTACGAGCTGTTTCGAATGAGCTAAAACAATGCGAAGTCACCAATAATAATCTACTACTCAAAATCGACAAGCAGAAACTAAGGATTATTACCTCGGAAATGAATATTCAATTTTTGGAAGATAGTAAAGAAAGACTCATAGAAAGGTTAGCAGATAAAGATGAGAAAATATCACTTTTGGAAAGTATCATTCAAAAACTTGAAGACCAGATAAAAAAACAAAACAAAGTCGAAGAATATCCATATGGAAATAGTGTCGACTTAGAAGAGGAAATTAGTCGTCTAAACAAAGTCGTCATGGACAAGGAAGACGAATTGGCGCAAATACATGAAAAGTTAGAAAATCAAGAAACAGATTTATGCCATCATCAACAGCAAAAAGAAAAACTCCAGCAACAGTATGACGACAGTAAGAAGGCACATAAGTTGGAACTAACAAAAGTCAACAATGTGTTATCAAGCAATACCGAAGAGATTTTTCGTCTACGAAATCATAACAAAACATTGCTTACAAATATTAAAAAACTGAAAAACAGTAGAAAGAGGGAACACTCCGGTGAAGACCTCGAAGGAAGAATATTGGAAAAGCAAGAAGAAAACCAATGTCTAAATAATCGTAATCAGGAACTAGAGAATCAAATCAAGAAGTTAGAAATTGAAAAAAAGTCGCAAGATGAAAGAATTGAAAATATTCTGAATCATAACAATCTACTAGAAAACCAAGAAGCACAAATCTAGGAAAATGCATCCAAAAAACAAATTGAGGAAGTGAAGACAGTCCTCGCCGCAGTCCAAAAGAAATAAAAACAAACAACACATACGCCTTACAGACATCCTAATTATAATCGTTATTTTGACCAACGACAAGGTCAAAACGAATATTCACATAAGACTTATGTTGACATGCGAAAATATCGACATACTAAGCAACAATTGAGACGAATCGTCCCACAAAATGATCTCAGAGCTCCGATAAAAATAGATCTAGGATGGACCACAGCAAATACAATGTGACAATTCTCCTTGGGAATCTGTAACTCGTATCGTCTCATTTCATCAAATGTCGCAAATACAAAAAGGAAAGGATCCCGAGATGACAGTTCAAAGGAAATCAGACATTGCTGTCAATACAGCTTTGAGGACAAAGCTTCCCTTAAGGGGAAGGCAATGTAACAACAATAATAATACATTAAATATTAACTATTGATATGTAATACTAGGTTAAGGGACGTGTCCCTTCATTCATGGCTGCCCACACCATATATAATGGCGGCTACCAATTGTAATCTATCAGCTATCATGCATTCATTTTTACATTACTATTGATCCATTTATGGACCACTTACGTTACTTACATTGGGTTTTCTGGTAAAAATAGTATTTTATTGCCTTCATTTGTCTAATCCTCTTCTCTGTTATTATAGTTGGAATCTTCTCAGGGTTGCGGCCGAAGCTCTGTCCCGCAACTCAATCTTCTGCTATCAAATATAGGTGTTCTCACGGGTTTTCTAAGCTGCTCACGCTCTGTAATTTATCCCTAGGGTCTAATCCATGGATATCCCAATCGATTTACTTCCTACGCGGGGTTTCTATGTGCTTTCGGCTCTGCAAATTCGTGCTTAAACAGAATCGTGATTTCTTTCTCCAACCTTCCTTAGTGCTGCTCTATTGTGCGTGATAAATCTCATTGTTGGTCGACAATGGGATAGGGATTAGGGTGGGCGATTTCCTATTTGGTAGAGTGGCTTAAGGGACAAGCAAAAAAAACAGAGCCATACCATGCCATACGGATTTTCAGAGCTACACCATACTCCATCGACCTCATGGACAGGTTTTTTCAACCACCTCCTTACAACAGAATTAAATGTCAGCAAGGGAGTTGAATGGGTTCACAAAATGACATGTGGCAGCATGGGTTCCAATCCCATAACCCCCTCACCTCTGCCTATTGGATACACATGGCCCCCTCTTATTGGTTGCCTACATAGCCAGTTTTCTTGGTATTTAATTGGAATATTTAATACTTACATCATTTACAATACCTCATGGCTTAATAGCACATGGATAATCAGAATGTCAAATACTTTCCTTTTAAATAAAACCTGAGCATCCTCTAGTGGGACCTTGGCCTTGAGCTCCACACTAGGGAAAACACACATTTCATGTATACAATATTTAAATTGAAGCCAACAAACCCTAAGGGTCAAAATGGGGATGTTACACAAACTATCCCTATAGATAAATGAATAAATGCAACATGAAATTAAAAATAACTAAATGATACCCTTTGACTAATAATACTACCATTAAACTGAAACATAAACGAGCATGCATGCGGACATGAAATATGATCACAAGGTATGGTAAACAATTATGTTTTTAAAACCTTGAGTAAACATAAACAAATATTTATATGATGAGACTTATGCAAAGAATTGATTATCATGGAAATCTCAAAACTAGGTAAAACATCGATACATTGATAAACAAAGAAATACATACATACTTTTATATTGAAAATAATTCCAATTCAACCCATGAATCTAGTAATAAAAAGACCTATCCATTATAGCTTATACAAATTTGGGGATAAACCCTTAAAAAAAAATTGTTCTGTATTAGTAATCTATTTAACCCTAATAGCTACCCGAACTAAATAGGTGAAGAACCTTTCTTACTAAAGATGATTTGATTTGAAACCCTAGTAGCTACCTGAACTAAATAAGTGAAGAACCTTTCTTACTAAAGATGAATTGATTTGAAATGGATTCAAAATAAACATTGAATGGTTTGACTCAAATGAAGACAATGAAATTGAAAAATTAGGAGTTATAACAATTGCATGAAGCTAGTGTTATTTGGCTATCGAAGTAAAGTTCACGGTTATAGAATATGAGGTTGCACTTGACAATGTGAAAGGATCCACACTAGCTCAATTAACCACCACTCTCCCACAAGGTGCCACAATGCCAATGCAAATGTCAAAGTTAAAATAACACAAGAAAAAGTGAGCCTTGAAGGAAAACATTGCTAGTGAATAGATGAAATGGTAACGAAAGCATTGTAAAGGGGAACTAAATCCCAACACTACTTATAAAACCATGCACTGTGACTTATAATTAGTTATTTAGTAGAGTAGTAAAGGAATGTTGATTAAATCATTGTTGTATAAATTGTTAAATGTCCTAGAGAGCTAAAAATGTTGTGTATAATTCCTTCTAGACACCCCAACAAATGCTAGAACTACTTATAAATCCATCCACTATGACTTATAATTAGTTCTTTGTTAGAGTAGTAAAGGAATGTTGAATAAAACCTTGTTATGTAAATTGTTAAATGTTCCAGAGAGCTAGAAACATTCTTTATAATTCTACAATTGTTGAGAATAAAACACTGAGCATCACCATTCAATGTTGGATTTTTTCCTTCATGTTTCTCCAGGGTGAATTCTATTATTTATCATGATTAATTGTGTGTGAGATTAAAGTATTTGTATAATTGTTATATTTTTTGCATTTATGTGTGTGAGGAACATTCCCACACAAGATAGAGGGAAAACATTTCACTCAACAATCCCCTTGAGTCTTCACTATCATTGCTACCAAACCATCAATATAATTTTCAAATGAAATTGATAAACGAGGTGAGTGGAAACCATCACATAATATGCCACAAGTCAATGATTTAATTTTTGAGGAGCCTAATACATAACCCAATACATGCATACTACTTGGTTAAATATATGACAATAATTCACACACACACACATAAAGCTTCTCTTTTGGTCAATAACAACAACATTCTCAATCTAACTCAAATTGCTAGCTTACAAATATTTTTTAATTCCCAATAGTTTCAATACCAACAACTAAGTCATTACCTCGATGTTCTGTAGCTTGAAAAATACATAACGTTCCACTTATAATTAGCATATCCTTGTTCAATTGTTTTGCCTTGGCATTGTATTACAAATAAAACAAACTAAATCAAGAAAACCGAATACAAATAAAGCAAATAATTCCTATTAATGAATAACTCTTAAAGTATCATGTTTTCAGTCTAATAAATAATGATTGTAGTAGACATATAACTTAAGTCTGCAAGAAAGATCAATGTTGGCAAGATGAACATGACATATGGCTACCATTTACTGATCATATAAGTTTAAGAGCATATCAATTCATGCATTGGAAAAAAACACATAGTGGATGCTCACTTGATTGCATAATATATTAGAAGGCATATAAATTGGTTGTTATTGACCTAGATATTGGAAAAAGAAGAAGGGGAAAACAAAGTGAAAACCAAACCATGGATGATCCTCCAAAGACTAGTGATGTTGAGCTTTCGTTTTTTTTATTGGAGTCAAATGGTAAAGATGAAAAGTTTGTTTGCTAAGTGGTTATAGGAGTAGAAGAAAGAGAAACAAGAACATATGAAATATGGTACAAGATTTGGTGGAGAGGAACATTATAAGGAAAAGAATAGGGAACCTAAGAAAAATATCAAAGAATGTAACTACAATAGAATCGCAGTACCTTTCCATGTAGAGGTGAAAGTGGACATCAAATTGTATGCAGTGGAAATTGATTCCCTTAAATTGAACCAACAATTACAACAAATGGAGGTGTACTTTAGTGTACATGATATCAATGGAAAATAGATAATTCCATTTTCTTGCTTGATGCTTGAAGGCCATGCCTTGGGCTGGTGGGAAAGTAATGCAATCAAAATAAGTCTTGAAAATAAACCCATGGTGGTCGATTGGTAAATATTCAAGAACATGATTAAATCCCAATTTTAACCAATTGGGTCTAAGGAGGATCAACATATCACATGAAATTATTTTAGGCAAAGTTCGTGTTAGTCCATGTTCACCACTGAGTTTATGAAGAGAATCATTTAGTTGGGGATCTATGTCAAAAGCCTCAAAACCGTGATTAAATGCGTGGGGACCTCACACTTACCCATTCAGAGGAAAGTGATGCTTTTCAAGCACAAATCCATTGATGTAGTGATTGTCCAAGCACAATACATAGAAGGAGACAAATGGAAACTACAATTTTGAGTGCACAATCAAAAAGGGTAGGAAGAAAAACTAAAAGAGGGAATGAAAGAGAAGAAGTGTGATGCTAAGAAACCCACAATAGTCACCCAAGTATCAATAAATTATTTGAAATACTATAAGCCCGATGATATGGAAGGACACTCCAAAGAAGTATGCTAGAAATTGCCCCTTAATAAATGCCCTAAACAATCCTAGAAGAAATGGAAGAGAAGTAATTTGTTGGTTGTAGGTGTAGAACAAAATGTGGAAAAAAATCCAAATGTTGATGGGATAATTAGTTTCACTTCCAAATAGAAAGAGGTAGCATTCACTAGTTACATTCCTAAGAAAGAGAAAGAGTTAATTGAGTTGTTTCACATCAATATCCAAATGGGGCAAACTAATCTCAATTGTTTAATTGACATGGTTTAAGGTAAATTCATTTATGCACAATTAGTTGAAAAGATTGGTTTAGAAACTCATGATTATGTGTAGCCATATCCATTGGGTTGGATGGGAGAAGATGTGGAGTTGAGAGCGGTCAAACAATATTGACTAATAAAACATGGGAAGGCATTCACTATAAATGCACACAAGTGCAAGGCTAAACACTCTCTAATCAATGCTCCCCAAGCAAGGAGATCGATTCACAACATAAAGAAATTGTCTTATTATTTTTAAGAGAAGATATTATTGAGAATTATATCTCGGGATGTCCTTCATGTGCTTATGCCTAGCATGAAGGGACATTAAAAGAGTTGGAATTGATGTATTGTGTGAGAAACACTTTACCAGGATGCATGGATTTAGTGGTGGAAGCATGCAGAGATTTTTGAGACTTTTACCTTTTGCATGCGGGAGATTTTTTACTGTGCAAGTGTGATTTTTTAATGCAGAAGTGTGATTTTGCATGCAAAGGAAATTAGGGATTTGGAACCCTCATTAGACATTGAATCTTATAAAAGAGAGCACAGGGGAAAAGGTAAAGGAAAATTGGAAAATCTTCATATATTGAGGAGTCAAAGAGAGGGGGCGCACTTTTGAAAGAGAGAAGTGCACTTCTTGAGGTGGGGGCGCACTTATGAGAGGGAGGGCACACTTCTTGAAGCCAAGAGGGAAGACATAAGCAAGGGGCATTCCTTCTGATATCTCATCATAGATTGATTGATAGAGAGAGGGAGAGAGAGAGTGTGTGTGTGTGTGAGAGAGAGAGAGAGAGGCGCACTTCTAAGGATAGAGAGGGGGCACTCCAGAGCATGGGCACACTTTTGAGAGAGAGGGCATATTCTTAATCAGGAAGAGCATAGTAGAGAAGAGGGGTATAGAGGGGAGCACTTATTTAGGGAGAGAGAGGGAGTCACTTCTTCCTGGTATTGGCAGAGGAAATTCATTAGACATTCCAAAGAAGATAATAGTAGAGAGCGCATTCCTCAAAGCATCAATTGTAGTTATTGCAAAGTTTGAGTTTGTACCACAGATCTGGAACGCCTTTCAAGGCATCAGGTTTCTCTTCTTATGTAAATTTATGATTGTAAAACATCCTATATTTCTCTCTGGCCCATTGGGGTTACCAAGGTAAATCATTGTGTTAAATTGTGTGTGATTGGTTTCTTGTTCCACTGTGCGTGTTTGACAAGTTAATGACATTATGTGTTGTTTCTTATAAAATCAGATTTGAGATTTATTTCTGTGTATGCATCTGGGAATTTTATTGAAAGTAGTAATCCGAGTTAAAATTAGCATGGTATCAGAACCTTGTCTCTGAAAGAAACCAAGGGTCTACACAATGATATTGCAGAGAGTGCACATTGAACTATAGATCGGTTTGATTCATGAGGGTTTGAATCACAGTTTATCAAATCTACAGGGTCATGGTGACCAGACTAAGATTTGAATATAGTTTGGATGGGGAAATCAGCTTCAGTGCATGGAAGGAAAGAATCGCATTGTTGTTGGAAGAGCACAAGTTATGGGATATTGTCAAAGATCCTATTATTGTTCCTATAGGTACAACAAATTCAGTCGTGTACAATAAGAGGAAGGTGAAGGCCAAGTGGATCCTTCTAGATTTCATGAAGGATCGTATGATTTTGCATGTGAGCAGAAAGACACATGCCTATGAATTGTGGGTAGCATTGACAAAGTTTTCTAGAGTGGCAACGAGAACAGAAAAATGGTGCTACGGGAAAAACTTCAAGGTATGAAGATGCTCAAACATGAGCCAGTTACAACATATCTCACTAGAGTTACACAAGTTCAAGATGAACTTACTGCATTGGGTGTGAAGATTATAGATGCAGAGATTATACGGTCAGCCTTGAAAAGATTTTCCAAACCATGGGAGACCTTTGTTCGTTGCATCGTTGCTAGAGAGAATCTTCCCAATTGGGATAGATTGTGGGACAATTTCATTCAAAGGAGTTGAGATTGGGATCTAGTTAGTCAGACCACAAGCCTGGTGATGTTGAGGAGAACGTTGCACTTGTGAGCAGAGGCAAGGGAAAAGGGAAGAATAACTTTAGAGGTGGATCTACTTCGAAGGGTGAGATGGACTTGAGCAAGGTCCGGTATTACATATGTAACGAGTCTGACCATTATGTAGGTTAATATCCTAATAAAAATAAGGGAAAGAAGGAGAAGGAGGGACAAGTTGCAGCTTCTCCTGAGTTAAATGAGTTCACTGCAAGGTTCAAGAAAGAATTCTCTCTTGTTTCATTTGTTTCGAGTTGCAACAGTAGTGGACCTGAGGTTGATAGGAAGTGGATAGTTGATAGTGGGTATTCTAGCCACATGACATGGATGCGGGTTGTATTCCTCGATAGATTAGAGACAGGTCCAAGTCGTCTCGTACGGAGTGGAGAGGGCACAATGCATGTAGTAAGAGGAGTGGGATGTGTTAGGTTCCAGCTATAGTTTGGGGAAATTCTAGAGGTATCAAAGGTGCTCTATGTACTAGGGCTGAAAGAAAATAGACTCTTAGTTCCAGCCTCGGAGAATGTAGGGTATGCAGTGTTGTTCAGGAGTGGACACATATTTACCTATGTATTGGGAGTGGATCCAATTGAGCCAGTGTTGATGGGTCATCAGGTAGATAAGGAGTACATGGTGCGTGGACAACCTACGTCAGGAGGATATGGGTGGATATCAGATTCTATATCAGTATCTGAGATGGATGGAGAGCGAGATACTCCAAGGATTGAAGTGGTACCAAGTAGCCAGTCCTCAACTCAGGGAGAAGAGCAGGAAGCTCATTCTAGTACTAGAACTAGGATAAGTTGGTTCGAGATGACATAGTTGGATATAAAAAGTGATCAGGAGCAATATGAGATATCTTGAAGCACCAGAGACAGTCACAAGTCTTCGGGATCAGTAGCTAAGCGAGATTTAGAGTCAGAAGGAGATTTTACAATATACAGTGTAATGTGTCTGTAGAGGGATTTTGGCGGTGGACTTATTAGAAGGACAAGTCCACCACCAAATCATTCATGTGATTATGCCTAGCATGAAGGGACATTAACATATTTGGCATTGATGTATTGTGTGAGAAACACTTTATTAGGCTGCATGGCTTCAGTGGTGGAAGTACGCAGAGATTTCTGAGACTTTTATCTTTTGCATGCGGGAGATTTTAATGTGGAAGTGTGATTTTGCATGCAAAGGAAATTAGGGATTTGGAACCCTAATTAGGCACTGAAGCTTATAAAAGAGAGCATAAGGGCAAAGGCAAAGGTCACTTGACATATATGTATAGATTGAGGAGTCAAAGAGAAAGGGCACACTTCTGAGAGAGAGAGTCACACTTCTTGAGGTGGGGGCACAGTTCTGAGAGAGAGGGCACACTTCTTGAAGCTAGGATGGCAGAATGAAGCAAAGGGTCTTCCTTCTGATATTGAGGAGGGAATAATGATATCTCATCAAATATTTATTGAGAGAGAGAGATAGGGGCACACTTATGCGGATAAAGAGGGTGCACTTCATAGTAGGGGCACACTTCTAAGAGAGAGGGCACATTCTTCATCAGGAGGAGCAAAGCAGATAAGAGGGGCTCAAAGGGGCGCACTTCTTGAGGGAGAGAGAGGGAGTCACTTCTTCTAGATATTGGTAGAGGCGATTCATCATACATTTTAGAGAAGAGTAGAGCAGAGGAAACATTCCCCAGAGCATCAATTGCAGTTGTTGTAGAGTTTGATTTTGTATCAGAGATCTTGCACACCTTTCAAGGCATCATGTTTCTCTTCTTATGTAAAATTTCTGATTGTAAAACATTGTATATTTCTCTCTAGCCCAAGATTGAAGAAAGCCCTAGTTTGTTGGTTTTCCCCATTGGGATTTCTAGGGTAAATCATTGTGTGATTGGTTTCATGTTCCACTGTGCATGTTTGACAAGTTAATGAGCTTATGTGTTGTTGCTTATCAAATCATATCTGAGAATTATTTCTTTGTATACATCTGGGAATATTATTGAAAGTAGTGATTGAAGTATAAGTTCAAAGTTAAAATTAACAGAAATGTAACATGGGTAGGGTAGTAAAGTGGAGATGAAGGCATCCTTGGAAGGATGCGACAATAAGCAGCAACAACAACAACTCCAATAGCCAATCAAATCCTACAAAGAGGCATTCCAAGAACCTCAAGGGATGCCACATCATAAATTGGTTGATCATGAGATTGAACAGTTGTCGGAGTCTCCATTGTCAAACATCGAGTTGTATAGATAGTTTGTTTTAAAAATAGATGAAGTCAAGAAACAATTGCAACAATTGTTGGAGCAAGAAGTTATTATCCCTAGAATGTTAACTTGTAGTCCACCAATCATTATAGTGCCTGAGAAGGGTAGAAGTTTGAAAATGAAGATCGACTATTATGCCTTGAACAAAGTCACCATAAAGAATATATATCCATTTCCATGGATTGATGACTTGTTTGATCAAATACAAAATGGTAAATTCTTCACTAAGTTAGACCTTAAATTAGGTTATCAAAAAGAAAGTATCAAAGCATAAGATATGTGGAAGATGACATTCAAGATAAGGCAAGGTTTGTATGAATGGTTAGTTATGCCTTTCGATTTATGTAATGCACTTGCAACTTTATATTATTGATGAATGATGTGCTACATTCATATATTGATTATTTTGTGACATTGTATCTATATGAATAACTAATATTTAGTAATAGCTAGCAAAAACACATCTCACATGTGACACTGGTACTAGAGACACTTAAAAAATACTTTATTGGAAATTTGAAGAAATGTGAATTTGGAAAAGAGTCTTTGGTTTATCTTAGACACATGACTAGTGGGGGAGAGTTGAGAGTGGATCTTGACAAGATTGAAACATTCAGCCTATGGCTTATTCCTATTGGTTTGATTGAGGTAAGGATATTCATGGGGGTAGGTGCTCTAAATATTTTACGCATTTTAAAGCAAAATTTTAAAAACAATTGCACCTTTGCATGTCGTGACTACTAAAGGGAAGAGTTTCCGTTGGGGAAATCCACAAAAATAGTGCTTCCAAGAACTAAAGAAGAATGTCAACCATGTGTTGGTTATATTCATGCTTGATTTCCAACAACCATTTCAATTAGAAAAGTATGCAAGTAGGTATGCTTAGGGTTGGTGCTTATGCAAGGAGGGAGACTAGTATGTTACCATTCTAAATCATTCATGGAACAATTTTAGACTACCCTACCTATGACACCAAACTCTTTTCTTTGTGCAAGTTATGAAGAATTTGAATCACTATCTTTTGGGGAAAGAGACCATCATACACACCGGCCGTCAACCTTTATAGTACCTCAATAGCAAGATAAGATGTAGTAAGCAATACATTACAAATGGATAAGATTCCTACACCAACTTTTTTATCGATCAAGTTCAAGAAAGGGGCTACAAACAAGCTTGTTGATATGATTTCATGATCACTACTGAAGAAAACTACAACAACTGGTATGCAAATGCAACTTGAGAACTTCACTTATGATATGCTAAGTGAAGACTATAAGAAAGATGAGGAATTCAAAGGAACATGCCAATAACTAGAAGAAATACTGGTTTTTTACTTTGAAGGGAATGAATACCATCTCCAGAATGGGTTGTTATACAAGTTAGACAAGTTGTGCATTCCACATGATAGAATAATTCAGTTGATGAGAGAATCTCACACTTCCAAGATAGCTGCCATTTTGGCATGTCAAAGACAATGGAAAATATACAAAGGTTTGTTTAGTGGCCAAGGATGTAAGAGAAGGTGGCAACATTGGTTAGGGAGTGTGTTCTTTGCAACACTAGAAAGCCTAACAATAGAAAACTCATGTTATACATGCTGATCCCTATATCAAACAAACTTGGGAAAGTATGAAACCTTATAGCTTCCTTACTTTGATGAGTAATTTCCATGTAATGGTATTCTCTAGTTGACAATGAAACTACACCCTGCCTATTACTCATCCAACATATTACTCCACCAAATAAGTAAAAAACATAACCAATTGTAAATATTTTGTGGTCAATACCTACATCAACAAGGCCTTGTATATTTGTCTCCTTGTGAGATCCAAGCCTTCCTTGGAAGCATATTGCATAATACGAAGTGTCACACAAATATTTGAATACCGTCTTTACAGTTGTCCAATGTTCCTTCCTTGGCTTTAACATATACCTCCTCAAAATTCCCATTGCATGGGTAATGTATGGTCTAGTACATATTGTACCATACGTTAAACTTTGATATGAACAAAATTCATCTATGGAAATATGAACAAATTTCATTTACTAAATATCCAATGTAAAAAGGACAAATATGATAAAATCAATATAGGATAAGTAATAAATATAATTGAATAAGAATAGGTGATAGAATATGATAGATTGAAATGCCATGGGACAATATACTTATATACAAATTGGTTGGTCACCATGGATGATAGGTCATGTCCTTTATTCAAGATGTGTCTTCATTTGTAATATCCCGAGTTAATTCTGGCCTAATTTTGTTTTGAGTTAACCATGGACTATAATCTAGTTTAAACATTTTCTCAAACTCTTGGGCCCCACACTCTTCTTCATTGATCTAGTTGTCACTTTCACAAGAGAACTTGTTTGGGTGTTTTTCTTATTTGTGGGAATGGGAGTGAGTTTTTAGTTTATAAGCATGACACAATTTACCGTTTTGAAATCTATCAACTTGAATTTGATTTTGCATAACCCACAAAATAGCTCACAACATACAAGCATGTAACTGGCATCTCATAACATCTATTATTTAAATGAAATATGGTCAAAATACTCATACTTATAGGAAATATCAGATCTGTAAATAAATGGGGACATTGCTGCTCTTAATATGCAATGTATGCCTTTCTTTCATTTCCCCAAGGAGGTGGTAAATGATGTAGGTGACAACAGCCCTCAAACAGAGAACTTTCTCTTCTTTCTTGTACCTTCAAACTCCAATAACCACACAATTTGATAACAAATTATGACTATGTGTGAACTGATGTGTTTTATGCTTCCTTATTGCACTATACAGGCCTTCTTACAGGCCCACGAGTTGACTGGTTGACACTACTCACTCCCACCATATTGATTGCGCCCCCTTTTGTCAGCTTGGTGCACCCTATTTTATTCCCATAGGGATGCATCCTTCTCTTCGTCTCACAATTGTTTGGTTCTTGGTCCCCTATCACTCTTGAACTCAAGAAATGTGCTCAACACTCTAGGAAATCTACTCTTTTCTCCACAAGACCACATCATTGTAGGTGAAGAAGATAGTGTGCCCTCTAGTGATGCAACTGTTCATACAGTGATAAACTCCACTAGTAGAGTAATATGTAGCCTCCATAGAGAACTCGGCCTCAACAATAAGACACCGTCTTCAAGGTGACTTCAACTCATTCTCATACATTTCAATGGTGAATGCATCCTTCAAGAAATTGGGTGACTCGCTCCACAACAGAGAAATATAGAAACCCTTTCCTCCAAAAAGGCCCTTCCACAATAGTTGACAAAAACACCAATAAACCCTCAAATATGAAGATGAATAAGCAGTCCAAATCCATGGCAATGAAGTGCATATGAGAAACCTGGTTGATTTCACCTCATAAGGTAGCTAGGGTGGATGGTTTCTCCACTGAAACTATTTCACTCTCCCTTAGGGTTTCGTCCAAGACAAAGTAAGCTCAAGAGCTCTCCAAGTTTTTGAAAATGCAAAAATCATGAATGAATGAATGAATGAATGAAAGTGAGTCTCTCTCCCATTTTCAAACTCATCATGACCCTTTTTGGCCCTTTCTACCTTTTTAATAATAAAGTGACTTTATCAATAGTCACTTTATTAATTTATTACTCAATGTCACTTTATAAAAGTACTTTTTCTTTAGGTGACATTAAATAATAAATTAATTCCCTCTCTTAGCGACTATAGTCCATGGGAATTTGATGGACTAATTCGTTGTATCTTGGTGGTCAAGTTGAAAGGGACATTATAGTCATCCATTCTTGAGATTGCTTGTACCCAAGCAATTGCAAGTTGGGATGCTACATAATTTGTTCCCCTTCCCATCTGGCATCTTCCACTGGCATGTGTCTCCATCTGACAAGATACTCCCGAATCACCATGTTCCTCAGTTTCCTCTCTCGGATATCCAATACCTTCTCTAGATCTAATACTAAGTACCCCTCCTCGTCCAACGAAGGCAACTCTATTGAAGTCTTGACCTGTTGTCCCAATGCCTTTTTAAGGCATGACACATGGAACACATTGTGAATCTTTCTTCATCCTGGTAGCTCAAGCTCATATGCTACCTCTCCAAGCCTCCTGACAATCCTGTAAGGCCCATAAAAACGAGGCTTCAATTTTTCTGCATCACTTTTCTTTAATGTGGGCTGGCGAGATGGATACAATCTCAAGAAGACTAAGTCTCCCACCTCAAAGGTGCACTATGTCCTATGCTTGTCAGTGTACATCTTTTAAGGTTAACCTTGACTCGATGAATGAGTCATTGAGCTAATATTGGTTTGGGTCAAAGAAAATGGTATTTGGTGGACAATAGTATTTGGTGGCCAATGGTATTTGGTGTCCCATGGTATTAGGTGGCCCATTGTATTGTCCCAAGGTATTGCATGTAATGAAGCCTATAAAGGGCTTGGTATAATCTATTGTAATGTGGCCCAGAGGTGAGCGGGTGAGCTCACTTGGCCCAGTTGGCCGGTTTTGTCCATGTAATGAAGATCTTCATTGTGTTGGGTTTTCCAGGTAAATTTATGTGTCTATGTATGGTTGCTTGTGTGTAATATTTTTCTCTTGCAAATATATTTTGTGTATGCTCCTAATAATTGGTATTAGAGCTCTCACGTGAACTTGTGTGAAGGAAACCAATTGCTACAGGCTAGGGAACACCTATGAATTAATGGTCGAGCTATAAGGGGCCTAGGGGGTGGACCACCCCCTCGACCTGAAGGTTTGGCACGTTTTTTTGGCACCTGGTTGTGCCCGTTGAGAATGTTGGCGTAAGTGTCCCTGAATGGTGAAAGGTCGAAGATCCCTCAGACGCTCTGGTTTGGAGTAACCGTAGTGGAAAGATCCCCGGCCATGGTTCTGTTGACGAGATAGATGACCACATGAGCCAGGTTATCTTGTGTGAGAACAGGAGAGCACGCCCATCCAAGATGATAAACCCCGAGCTTGTTGTAGCAAAGTCCGATCTGGTGGGAAACACATGAAGGGAATCTACATACGTTTTTTTCATGAAACATTGGGGGCAGGGCGGAAGAGAAGATCCACACAAAGGAGCCTCCATCGCGTCATTCTAGTTGCTGGTGAGCCGTCGGGGTTAGAACACTAACGGTTTAAGGCAAGGATCTCCTCCTTGGGTAGTTGTGTGTCAGTCTCGTAATTGTTATGTGGAGGTTGCCACTGTTGTCGACTGTTTTGTTGAAGTGTTGTGCAAAGAGAAGATAGTTGCCCGTTGTTTGTGTGGAGAAGAGAGCCATTGCTACATAGAAGAGCCGACAGCCACTAAAATCAAGTAGCCTCTAATTGTGAAGAAAGTGAGAGAGCTACAAGAGCATGGGCGTGGAACTAAGACTTGTGATTGATTGGAAGATTGGAGATGAAGCTTATGAAGAGGAACATGCATATGCGTGGAATACAAGAAGTTCATTGATTTGTTGAAGAATTGTGAGCATGAAACTAGGTGTCCTAGAGGTAAGCATGTGAGCTCACTTGGCTTGATTGGCCGGTTCTGGCTAAGGTAATAAAGATATTCATTCGTTGGTTTTTCCCCTCATGGGGTTTTCCAGGGTAAATGTTTGTGTTCAATGTTGTTGTTATGGTTATGATTATGGTTTTTCTCTCATTATTATGTATGCTCTTTTAAATCCTAAGAACTGGTATCAGAGCGAGGTTGGTGATCGTTGAGGCCATATTTTGGTACTTGAGTTTTAATTAATATGTTGCGAGGTGCATGATCGGTGGCACCTGACACCCCGTCATTTGTTGGTTCCTATTAAAATTTGATTTCACCGGGTGCTTAGAAGCACTGAAAATAATTGTATCCCTCTTATGTGCAAAGAAGGGTTTGGCATCAAGTTGTGGAATGAACCACCGAGATAGGTACGAGGGTGGCAAGTGTACTTGTAGCCTGACTTGATGTGGAATCAGAGGGGTTGAGTCTTCGATTGCAGGAGGAATGTGAGATGATTTAATCTCGGTTTTGGGACCAAGATTGATGAACCATGTAGCTGAAAAAAATTCCTAGAGAACTGGCAGTTAAAAACGGTTGAGGACCCATGTAATATGGTAGATGGATTCTTCTTATATGGACGTCAATGACAAGTTTCTATGAAGGTACAAAAGGATACATGGAAGATGATGAACATGAAAACGTGAGAGGATGTAGCAAAGGATGGTGATGGTAAAGTCACCATGAGACACATGAAAAAAAATTATTACTATAATGGAGTTAAAAATTGTATTGCATGTAAATGGGCATACAACTATAGGACCTAGTTAGGCATGTGTACCCCTGGTAACTAACCAGTAAAGTCATGTAGACCTAGGTGATATGGGGAGCATGCAATATTCCTCGTTAAAAACTTTGAGGGGAGTTGGTCACTACTCCAAGTCAAGTTTGAATGGGGGATTGTTAGGTTAACCTTGACTCGGTGAATGATTCACTGAGATAATCTTGGTTTGGGTCAAAGAAAATGGTATTTGGTGGCCAATAGTATTTGGTGGCCAATGGTATTTGGTGTCCCATGGTATTGGCCCAAGGTATTGCATGTAATGAAGTCTATAAAGGGCTTGGCATACTCCATTGTAATGTGGCTTGGAGGTGAGAGGGTGAGCTCACTGTTGGTTGTGGAGCCAGATCTTCTAGTCTCATAGATGATATTGTATCAGCCGTGTTTGTACCCTAGTTCTATATGATATGTAGGTGGACTGTACACTCATCCCAGCGGGGGGGCATCGCCCCCCCATGGGGTTCCAGGGGGGACCATCCCCCCTGGCTGGGGGGTCCGGGGGCAGCGCCCCCGAAGAAAATTTTGGGGCTGTTTTTGCCAGCTGTTTTGCGGGCCCATGGTTTTGGGTATCCCGTGGTATTTTTCCATTGTATTTCCCTTATAAAAGAAAGACATTGTAATACGGCTAGGGTTGTTGATGTATTAGGTTTTATGCATTGTAAAGATCTTTGAGATCAGGAGAGAGACTGTGAAAACAGAGAAGAGGAAGTGCAGCGGTTATGCTGCAGGTTGTATCCCTTCGACTTGCTGGACGGTAATAATAATAAGGACTGGCAAATTCAGTGTGGACGTAGCCCAAGTTGGGTGAACCACGATATATCTGTGTCTCTCTTGTAATGTGTATGTGTGATTATATTTGCATTTCTATTTATTGTTATTGCTCTGCGATCCTGTTTTTCTAACACTCACTTGGCCTGGTTGGCCGGTTTTGGCCATGTAATGAAGATCTTTATTGTGTTGGCTTTTCCCCTCATAGGGGTTTTCCAGGGTAAATTTATGTGTTTATGTATGGTTGCTTGTGTGTAATATTTTTCTTTTCCAAATATATTTATGTATGCTCCTAATACATCTTCTGTTGATCCTGAGCCACCTGCAAGTTCTCCTTAAGATCTCTAAGGATATCCTGACACTCCTGTATCCAGTCCTTAGCTTTGGGTGCTCTGCAATCCCTGAATTCCATATCTATGAATGATGGAGTGTCATAACCATATAAGGATCAGAACGGGGTCATACCGATGGACATGTGATAAGTGGTGCTGTAACAGTGTTCTCCTAAATGCAACCACCTAATACATGCTCTTTGTTGCCTTGAGACATAATTGTGTAGGTACCCCTCAACCCACTTGTTCACAATATCGGTTTATTCATCTATCTGAGGATGGTAACTAGTGTTGGGAGTCAGCTCTGTGCCTATAAACCTAAAGACATCTTGATAAAATGCCCCGAGGAACCTGTTATCTCTGTAACTGACATTGTTTTTTGGAAACCCATGTAACCGAAACACTTGCTTGATGAACACTTCTGCTACCTGTGCTGCTGAATAATCTGAGGAGATTGCAAAAAAGTGTGCAAAATTTGTCGACCGATCCACCAAAACATAGATCAAATCTTGGACTTGTACATGTGCTAACCCTATGATGAATTCCATAGAGACACTCTCCCAATTCTGCTCTGGAATATGAAATGGTTGTAGAAGTCCCGCCGGATGGTTTAGTTTGGTCCTATTATGTTGAAAGACCATGCATTCCCTCACATGCCGCAACACATAATCCTTACGGTCCTTCCAAGTGAACCTCTCCCTGATCTAGAGGTACATTTTGAAGTACCCCTGGTGCCCCACTAGGGGTGTATCATGTGTAGCCCTTAGGATATTCTCCTTAAGCTTGGATTCTAGCACCAAGTATATCCTATCCTTGTAGAAAATGACATCATCAACTACCCAATACCTGTCATCTTGTATGAGACCATCCATTAGCTCACAAGAAAATTTGTTCTTGGAATATTCCACCAAGAGGTAGGATTTCCAATCAGCTGAAATATTCATCAGTGATCATGCAGATGAATTCCTAGAAAGTGCATATGCCACCACATTCTTCTTCCCCTTGACATACTTGATATCATGTAGGCTTGTATCTTGCTAACCCACTTATGTTGTCTTTTATTTAAGTCCTTCTACTCCAAGAAGTACCTCAGACTATTGTGATTTGTCCTTACCACAAACTTGTTTCCCACCAGACACTACTTGAACTTTGCTAATGCATGCATGATGGCCAACATCTCTTTGTCATAAATGGAGTAGAGCCTCTCTGAATCCTTCATTTTCCTACTCTTGAAGGCTATTGGATGTTTGTTCTACATCAAAACTACCTCGACACCTATACCTAAAGCGTCACACTCCAACACGAAAGGTTGGCTAGAGTTCGGAAGTGTGAACACTGGAAAAGTACTCATTATCTCTTTGAGCTTGTCGAAAGCTATCTAAGAGTCATAGGTCCATTTGAAAGCCCCCATATTCATGAGATCAGTGAGAGGTGCACCAAGTTGTGAAAATCCCTTCACAAATCATCTATACTATGTGCAGATTTCAAAGAATCCTCGCAACACTACGAGGGACCTCAGTGTGGGCCAATCCAAAATGGCCTGAATATTCTTCTAGTGAACCTCAATGCCCTGTGTGGTGATCACATGACCCAAATATAAGATCTTTGTAATCCAAAATTCACATTTGGAGGCCTTGGCATACAAGAACTACTCCTCCATAATGCCCAAAATCTCATCCAGATGTCTCATATTCTCCTCCCATGTCCTACTATAAATGAGGAGGTCATCGAAAAACATGAGCAAAAACTTCCTCAAATGTTTCTTGAAGATATGGTTCATGCATGAATGGAAAGTGGTTGGTGCATTGTTCAGCCCAAATGGCATGACCAAGAACTCATAATGTTCATAGAGACATATGAAAGCAGTCTTGTGCAAATCCTGCTCCCGGACTCTGATATGATGGTAGCTCGATCGGAGATCAATCTTGGAGAAGTGCATCACTTCGTGCAACTCATCAATCCAGGTGATAGGATACATGATGGTATTCTTATTCAATGCCCTATAATCAATGCACATTATCGTTGTCCCATCCTTCTTTTTGACCAACACCAAGGAAGATGCAAAAGGAACTAGAACTAGCCATGATGTGTCCCATGGCTAACCATTCTTTAATGGCCTTCTCAATTTCATCTTTACATTTCCTTAGGTTCCAATAAGGAGTGGTGAACATAGGTTTGGCCCTCTCCTCTAGCTCAATAGTGTGCTCAAATCCCATGTTAGGAGGTCTTCCCTGAGGAATCTCCCAAAAAACCCTATCATGCTTCCCCAATAAAGCATATATGTCTATATGGTATTGTTGGTTGTCATGGGAATTATTTTGAGTTGTGATTAGGCACTCTATTGCATAAGTTGTATCACCATGTTTGAATAGGGCCTCCATCTGTTTGGCTGAGACAACTCTTGGAACACCATTGGACATGCCCCGCATAACTACCCTCGTACCATCTAGTGCATTGAATCCCATCTCTAAGGTCTGGTAGTTCATCATGATTGGTCCCAAAATGTTGATCCACTGGACACCTAAAACGGTGTTGATCGTTGCTAGTTCGACCACATAGAAGTCATCATTCATGCTGTAGTTTCCCATCGTCACTATCATTTGTGGATCCTTCCGCAAACACGGCATCATGCGTCCACCGGCTACCTCCACCATGAATCCCTTAAACTCATATGTAGGGATACCTATCCTGGTCACTAAAGATGAGTATATGAAATTGTGGGTGGCCCCTGCACCATCTATTAAGATCGTGACTCATTTCCTTTGTATAACCCTTCTTACATGGAATGTGTTGAACTTGGGGGTACTTGATAAAGCAATAATGGTTCAACTCTGTGTCTGCACCTGTGGATATTGTACCTATGACAACTATACCTATGGCTACTCCTCATCATGAACTTACTCTTCCACCTTATTATCATCCTCCTCATCACTATCTGAGTGTACCTCAATGCAGTGAACCTTGCCTTTTCTCGTGCATCTATGTCCTGGTTCCCAAGGTTATTTACAACTGAAGCCTAGATTTTTCCTCCTCGTCTCATTCCAGGTCTCTTTGTCCATCTTTTTATTCCTGATACTTCCCTTTTGGAAGGGCTTCTTGTCCTTGCCTTTCTAAGGGACAAAAGGTTTGGACTGGAACTTGCTCTTTGGGACTGTATCCTCCATCCCGTGCTTGAATAATAACATCTTGTAATGTATTGGGCTTGAAGGCCTTCGCCCAACCATGTAGTGGCTTGGATAGTACCTCTATGATTAGCATAATGAGTTGGGATTTTAAAATATCTGTCACCATTATTGCTAACCTATAGAACTCTGAAATAAAGGTATCAATCGTGCCTATCTGCTTAGGTTGTGCCAGATCCCTAAAATGTAACTCTGGATCCTTCTTATTGAATCGATACATCAACCTTTAAGTGAAGTCTAGGTAGGAGTTAATACCAGCATGTCCTAAACTGCCAATCCCTGGTACCAACATTCGTGTACCTCCCCCTCCAGATGCAATGTAGCATACCTGATCGCCTTGGTTTCCTTCATGGGGTTGAGTTGGAAATACATATCCAACTTCAAAACCCATGCTCTCTCTATGCACTTGCTGGACCCATCGAAGGATGTAATAGTCAGCTTTCCAACCTTCCACTACAGATCAAAATTCGATTGGACCTTGTTGAAGTCCCAGGGTTTGTTCTTGTACTTGATGTTGCAAACTCCTGAAAGGACATCGTGGTATGAAACTCTCCACCTAGGTCATGATACTCCGCCAAATAGTCTGTAAAACTATCACCCGGTATAGGCTTCCCTAGAATGCCAACTGGCTGCTCTGTCACAAACTAGGGAAAAGTGGCCTTGATGTTCCCTTACTGGCTACTTGGGTGTGGATCTAAACTGGAATGTTTGTGTTTCTTCCCTCTGTGTGGTTTCCATTATGTCCATTCGTACCTCCTATGCCATTGTTTCCATTATGGTTCCAATTGGCTAGTGTAGTGGTGACCAACTATGCCATCATCTAAACCAACTACTCCTTCCCCCTCACCAAATCATTCAGGATACTCATGGTGCTACCATCACGTGGCTCCTCTTTGTTTATGTCACTCCTACTTTCCATGAAAAACTCATTCATGTTGCCTCCATGTGGATCATTTTTGTCCCCCATACCTTCTTCTCCCTTAGTATCTAGCTGCTCTTCTTCTTCTTCTTCCAATCAATCCTCTTCCTCTGACTCCACCCGTCCTTCCCTGAACTCTGATAGAAAAACTCGGGTAGGTTCCCCCCTTTGTCTTCTTCTCTAGGTGATTGTTTTATTGTTTTCCATATTCATAAAATGGCATGCACGCACTACTAGCAGAATCACTAGCTTTGATACCACTGTAATATCCTAAGGTAATTTTGGCCTAATTATTTTTTAGTTAATTGTGGACTGTAATCCAATTTAAACATTTTGTCAAACACTTGGGCTCCACACTCTTCTTAACTGTTGTAGTTGTCACTTTCACAAGAGATCTTATTTGGGTGTTTTTCTTATTTGTGGGAATGGGAATGATTTTTTAGTTTATAAGCATGGCTGAATTTACCATTTTGAAATATATCAACTTGAATTTTATTTTGCATAACCCACAAAATAGTTCACAACATACAAGCATATAACTGGCATCTCATAACAATTGTTATTTAAATGAAATATGGTCTAAATAATCAGACTTACAAGAAATCTTAGATCTGCAAATAAATGGTGAGATTGTTGCTCTCAATATGCAATGTATGCCTTTCTTTCGTTTCCCCAAGGAACTGGTAAATGTTGTAGGTGGCGGTGACCTTCAAACAAAGAAATTTCTCTTCTTTCTTGTACCTTCAGAATCCACAAACAACAAAATTCGATGGAAATTATGACTATGTGTGGACTGATGTGTTTTCTATTCCCTTCTTGCAATGTACATGCCTTCTTACAGACCCACGAGTTGATTGGTTAATGCTACTCACTCCCACTAGATTGATTGTTCCCCCTTTTGTTAGCTTGGTGCACCCTCTCTTATTCCCATGGGGATATGTCCTTCTCTTGGTCTCATTGTTGTTTGGTTCTTGGTCTCTTATCACTCTTGAACTCAAGAAATGCGCCCAACACTCCAGGAAATCTACTCTTTTCTCCATAGGACTAGAACATTGTATGCCAAGAAGATAGTGCGCCATGAAATGATGCAACTATTCATACAGTGATAAACTCCACTAGCAGATTAATATGCAACCTCCACATAGAACTTGACCTCAAAAATACGACATAATATTCAAGGTGACTTCAACTCATTCTCATTTCTTTCAATGGTGACTGCGTCCTTCAAGAAACTAGGTGACTCACTCCACAAGAGAGAAATGTAGCAACCCTTTCCTCCAAAAACGCCCTTCCACAATAGTTGACAAAAACACCAATAAACCATCATATCTGAAGATGAATAAGCAGTCCAAATCCACGACAGTGAAGTGCATATGAGAAACCTGACTGATTCCTCCTCATAAGATAGCTAGGGTGGATGGTGTTGGAAGAAATTGTCATTGATGTCAACATGGTGAAGAGACCCATGTAAGTTTACATCATGAGCTTATGATATTGTTGAGTGATGTTTTCATTGTTGTCAAAGTGGCAGTAATCATGATGATGTGGAAATGGTAATGATGATGTGGCAATGGCAGTAATAGAGGAAGATTGTTTGAAGAAGCCCCTAGAGCAGTAATGATGTGTCCTCTTGAAGAAGCCCTAAAGGGCCTTGAAGGAACCTTGACATAAGTGTATATAACTCCAAATTGGTCCCCTTAAGGTGTAGCTGTTAAGCATGAACCTCACGGGATGAGATAACATGTGGATGTCTCCACATGCCCAATTTGATTTGTACTTAAATGGATCAAGCCCCTAAACCCATTGAAGAATCCACTAAAGAGATGATGATGTGTCCACAAGGCCATGATGATGAGAAGTGTGAAGAAGCCCCTAAAGTGATCATGATGTGTCCACATGACCATGTGAAGTGTAAAGAAGTCCCTAAGGTTGCTCCAAAGTAATATTGGTGTAAATTCTGAAGAAACCCCTAAAATAATGGAGTTGGGTCCACATGACAGAGATGATCAATCCATATGACCATGATAAATAGACCCTAAAGTATTAAGGATTGGTCCACAAGACCGTGATGGTGTCAAATATGAATAAACCCCCAAAGTAATGGTGATTTTATCCACCTAACCCCAAAAATAATGGTGTTGGGTCCACATGACCCAAAAGGAATAAAGAGTTGTCCACTTAAGTATGATGATGAGGAATAAAGAGTGATCTAGAAGGAAAGATGAAGTTCCATGTTAAAACTCTAAAAATGGTCCATGAACTTGGGATTGATTCATTAAATCCCCCCTTAAAATATGGAGATCCTGGTTTTAAGAAGAAGTAAAATGTTTGCCCTAAAATAAGTTAAAGTCATCTTGGAGAGCATAAATAAGAGTTGAAACTTCTCATTTTATCATCATCCAAGTATCTCTTTCCTAATGCACAACTTCTAGGATAAAAGTGTGAAATCTTGAGGATAAGGATGAAAGTTCAAGAGAAGAAGAGCAATGTTTTGAGGAGGATCAAGTAATTTCACAAAAACTTGCATAATTTTCTCATACGGTATCGGAATTACAAACTTCTTGGCTCATTGGAAAGTTTGTTGTAAGGGATATGTGATGACATGAACTAGAGTTTCTTTTGGTGAAGGGATTCTTTCTTGTTTCTTCATCTTGGAAAAGGTATGGTTCTTGCTTATGGGATTCTCTTGTGATGATACATGTCTCTCATGGACTAGGGTCCATCTTGTTATCTTGGCTATGGTATGAATCTGGGAATGTATCTATTTGGTGAATATTGTTGAAGATATTGCATAGAGTATTGTGAACTTGCATAGATTATTAATCATACTTTCATAGATTATGGTTATGATCTTGGTATAGATCATGGTGATGTCATAGATCATGATGATGTTATTGGCATATATTATGGTGATGATCTTGGTATAGATGATGGTGATGGAATAGATCATGATGATATTATTGGCATATATTATGGTGATGATCATGCATAGATTGTGGTGATCTTGCATAGATTATAATGAACTTGATATGTTATTGTGATTATGGTGATGATGTTGGCATATATCATGGTGATTATCTTGACATAGTTTATGGTGATATTGGCATGGATTATTGTGATGTTATTGGAATTATCTAGGGTTCCTCTATTAGAATGACCTAGGGTTTGAAGGTGATAATGATGTTGAAGGTTTGAAGAAGAAAACAAATGAAGTCTATGGGTGATTGTTTATTGGATTTGATTACACTCTTTGGAGGCATCTTTCTGGTTCTATTCAAGAAGGTTTTGTACAGGTTGAGATAGTGACAGTGATAGTGGCAATGATAATGACAGTAACAATGATAGTGATTGTGACAGTGACAGTTACAGAGATAGTGATACAGGTACAGGTTGACAGAGATAGTGATACAAGTACGTGTTGACAGAGATAATGATACAAGTACATGTTGACAAAGACAATGATAGGAACAGGGACACAAAGACAATGATAGATACAGGTTGACATTCTTATTCATATCAGGGTGGCAAGATGGGGCAAGGACATGATATCATGGTCTCCTTCAAGGTGGTGCCTGAGAAGTGTGGGTTGGAGCTCACCGATACATATCAAGGTGGCAGGATAGGGAAAGGACAAAAGATCGAAGTCTCCTACAGGTTGGTGCTTGAAAGTGTGACTTGGTGCTCACAAAAGGAGTTGGTGCCTCCTTCTTAGTTGGTGCTAGAAAAACCAAGGGGTTGGTGCATCCATCTAGTTGGTGCTAGTAAAGCCAAGGGGTTGTAGCCTCCTTCTAGTGGGTGCTAGATAAATACGGGAGTGGGTGCTTCCTTCTAGTAGGTGTTGGTAAAACAATTGAATGTAATCTTTTTATTATATAAGAAAATCATTATGTGGTTATCTCCCGTTTGGGTTTCCACATAAAAATATATTGTGCACTGTGTATGACTAATGTGATGATGAATGAAATTGTTAATGGTTAATGTTACAAGATGTGATTAAGGTTAAAATTAGTAAAAAGTGCTAAATATTGATTCACCCCCCCTCAATATTGGTGAATATTCCAACAATTGGTATCAAAGCGGGTTCCTTCAGGAATAGTTTGACTGCTAGAAGGTAGATCCTAGTAAGAATAGTGGATAAACATGATGGATTTACTGAACTTGTATTACCATTGTTTGATGGGATGAACTATGCTTTTTGGAGCATAAAGATGAAACTATTTTTGTAGTCACAGGGACTTGATGTTTGGTAAGCCGTAGTAAATGGATACACTATACTAGATACTTTTCCCACAGCAGGTACAATTGAAAGAAGACTCGACCATGCATGCTATTCTGGGAGGTATAACAAGACCATAATTTGTGAAGGTTATGCATTATACCTCAACAAAAGAAATCTGGGACAAAATCAAGAATGTGTATGAAGTAGATGTTAAAGTCAAGGGGGGCAAGCTTCAAATCTACAAAAAACAGTTTGAACATCTGAAAAATGAAGGAAGATGAAGATATTGCAACTTATTTTATCTGAGTTGAGAAAATTACGAATACCATGAGAGGACTAGGAGAAAAGATTGAAAGTTCAGTAATTGTTCAAAAGACACTTAAATCTCTCCCAATGAGGTTTGATCCTAAAATATCACCTCTAGAGGAAATACAAGATCTAGATAAATTGAGAATGGAATTCTTACTACATACAAAATGAGAACATAATAGGAAAATCCATCCAGAAGGGAAGCAACTTTCAAGGCCTCCAAGAAGACAAGGAAGAACAAGCAAAAGTCAAAATCATGCTCGTGTTCTAACTACAGTGATAATTCAGACAATGAAGAAGAAGCCAACTTTGTGAGAAAATTAAAATGGGGAACCAATAAGTAGAAATATAAGCTTCCTTTCAAATGTTTTAATTGTGGTAAAAATGATCATTTTGCTTCCAAATGTCCTTATGCAAAGGGCTCAAATAATGATGATGAAGGAGTTCCCATGAAAGAAAATAAATATCAAAGAGATACAAGAGAATATTTTTGAAAAAGAAAAGTCTCTATTCAAAAGGAGATAGTTCCTCATTCGATGAAGATGATGATAGTGACAATGACTCAGGAAAAGTGCTCTTCATGGCATTAGAAGAAACTGCTAATGATAATAAGGAAGAATGTGAAGAAGGAGAAGTGAATCTTAAGGAAAAATTTCTCAGTGTTGTTATCACATAAATTGTAGCTACCACTAAAGGTATCCTATCCAGGATGATAGAGGTGGGGCAGCTAAACCAGTGACACTGCAAGGGCCTTGTTCACCACTTGATTGAGTGGTTGTCACACCGAACATGCTATTGTCGCTTTAGATCAAGCTGAGATCACGATCAAGGCGGAGACCCTAGCCAACCAATGAAGGCTAGCGAACCAACAAAAGACACACCAAAGGATATGAACTTGACTAAACAATGAATCCTTGAGTTTATTATTCTAGATCTATGAAATGATTGTGGGATATAGGAGTTATGGACCGGTTGAGAGGATTTAGAGATATAAGAAATGTTCAACCTTAAGGATTTACCACGACAGTGAGAATTACAAACTAGATCTAGATAGATCTAGTGCCGATAAAATATACCCAAATTGCTCTACCTAGGGTTTAAGCAATAACATGTAATATGGCTAAAAATGGGGGATTTGAAGGGTTAATGTCACTGAGATTGGTTTCTTGGGGTTAGATCTAAACTTTGAAAGAGAAACAAGAAACACCCAAATCATAAATCGAGGCAAATGATCAACTTCCCAAGGAAGATGAATTGCCCCAAAGAGGACTAGTACTAGATCAAGGGAAAATGGAGTCGGTTTATGTTCTAACTTGGTCTCTAAGGGTTTATGATGATTTCCAACTTGGTTTTTGAATTAGAAGCCCAAAATATTACTTGATCTACTACTTATAAGAAACGGGGGTTTTAAACTTTTAATTTTATATGACTAATGTAGTAGAAATTTTGAAATAAGAGAAAAACACGAAGGATCTTACTTGTAAATCTTGCAGCCACCAAATGCAATGATGATCCTTCCACCTAGTTAAATTTCGAGCTAGATTCGGCGAGTTCCAAGCTAGATCCATTTGTCCAAGTGGAGGAAGTGTGCCCCTCTTCCTTGCAAATGCAGACAACAAATTTTAGATTTGATCTACAAGAAAAAGGAAATATAAATGCAAGACATCTCAAGAAATAAATCAATGCTACGAAAGACAATTGGATAGTCCTTGAGATGAAGTGACTCGGAGAGAGAGAGAGATGGAGATCCCTCACAAAATCGCCCTCCACTAAATCACACCCCTGCAAAAAAAATCCGGCCTCCACAAATTTGTCTTGAAACCACCACAATTTTGCTCAAATTTCTAAGAAAGAGGCTTTACAATCATTCATAAGAACATTCATCAAAGATTTGGACGAATTTTCTCCAAAAATCTCTCTTTATTTCCAAATATCCAAGAGCCAAAATTCCTTTACAATAAGTGAAAGATCGAATAAATAGATCCTCACAATAACCTAAAACCAAAAAATAAAGGGCTAGGATCAAAAGACAATACATCAATATCAACAGTTAATGATGTGTTAGACAATATATATGAGATCACTCAAAGAGGGGGACGCACTTTCCTCAATGATGCCTAGGGGGGAATATTACATAATATATGATATGGTACAACATAATAACATAAGAGAGGAGGGATAAGAAATCCAAAATCTCTCCACTAGCACCCCCTAATACATCATCATAAGATACAACCTGTAATCATCAAGGTACAACTAGGAAGTGCGCCCCCTCCATGGAACATGACGTCCCCAAGGAAAAGAATAAAACCACGTGGACCCCAACAACTGATGTAGACCATGCCAAAAGGTGTCTAAATCATCAATAATATCCATCGAACAAAGTTCATGCCATTTTCTTGCCCCATTTAGCGAAATCGGTTTCCTTGCTAGCCATTTTCACTTTTTTATGCAATTTTTCATGGTACTCTGCTGCTGGAAAATAAACTGGCCATATCATCAAGTACCTATGCCCGGAACTGAGATCTGAGTGCACCAATGGACTCAAAATTTCCAAATCCACTAGGAATGAGTACTCATACGCCATATGTCCATCAAGAAATAGATTTGGAAGCTCATCCATGCTAGAATAATAAAAATATGGCTTGTAAATGCTAATAATAATAAAAATAATGCAAGCCACCATTAAAAATCACTGTCTGAAGCATGGAATTATCTAATGAACATCAAATGGCTATGAAAAAACAAAATCGAACTATGTCGGCCAAACTAATCCCGAAAGCTACTGTTGACTTGGTCAAACTGGTTTGACTAGGTCGCAAATGATCAAAATAATGACCCAGACTGAAAACCATTGATCCTGCATGTACACATGGATAAAATATGCCCACTTATATATATTAGTAGCAATACTAAAGCATTAAGTGGCATTTTAATGGTGATCATGAATAAAAATCATCAACAATAAGTCTAGATCAAAGCAATACATCACTCCAAGTAAACGCTTCAAGTGTATACACATTTACAGACTTGACCATTTTGCTAGCTATGGGTGAAGTGGATGAAACAAGGCTAGGCTAAGGGGATTTGAATTTACAACCTCAACACTATGATCTCTCAGACATGAGGGAAAGGGGAACCACTTATACATATGCCAGATAGAAGACACTAGGGAATAACGGTGCCTCACAAATGGGTAGAGTGCTTAGAAGGATTCCAATACACTCTATACAAGCATCCTTTATTTCATTTGATTTAATGCCATCTTTTTGCACATTTCAACTTTAATATTCAACATTTAATACTTTGATCAACTTTCACTAGCCAACTTCCAAGAGTAGGTGCCCTTAATATCCTTGCGGGCCTCAGATAATGAGTCGGTCTTACCACCATTGCCCGCCACCATCCATAGGTGCGATGTAGTTACCAGAATTTTTCCTTGTAGGGGAAAACGACCTTGCAAATGACATAAGTTATAATATATTTGGAGCTTTGAATTATGAAACTAGATGGTACAAATGCAACAATTTTGGACACATAACCAGAAATTGCAGAAGTGGTTTGACAATGTCTTCAAGGGAAACTAAACAAATTTTAGAACAACAAAGAATTTGGGAAAAGAAGCAAGAAGACTTGCAGGTTGAGGAATGTGGGTTTGCCTTACAAGTCCAAAATAGAAGAAGCCATTGGTATATTGATAGTTGATGCTCAAAGCATATGATCAAAGACAAGAAGGAAGTGATGTTACAGGACGAAAGTGTGAAAGAAAAACAAGAGGAACATGTCGATAGAGAATTCTCATAGGACATACCTACAACAATTGTTGAGTCAAGTAATAAAGATAAATCAACAAGTAAAAAGGAAGGCGTCAAGATTACAAATGATGATCCTGCAACTAAACAACATTATATATTATTCTAAACAATTTGGCATAGAGACTCACAGTATTATGGATAATATTTGGGGGGAGTCTAAGTGGCAGGAAAGGAATACCAACGAAAGGGAAACAAGTTAAGGATTGTACAGAGAAAAAGGCAATGGCTTGGTAAATCATACATGAACACAATGGGAATCAACACAATCAAAGGAGGAGCATTGTCAGCAAGGAAATATATTCTCATAAGGCATTCTCAATCATGTAAAGTTACGCTTTGCAAAGGGAGAGCAAATATTCAACAAAACATAGTCACAAAAAACAAGCATATTGACAGGGAGAGCCAACATAATCCCAGGGGAAGCAGGTGAACAAATTTGCTTCATCCCTTTCTCATTAATGTCAAATGGGGAGAGACATTTGTAGTTTTTTCCATCAATGTCAAATGGGGAGATATTTGGAAGAAGCTATAATTGATGTCAACAGGGTGAAGAGACCTGTGTCGTTTACATAATGAGCTTATGGGATTGTTGAGTGGTGTTGTCATTGTTGTCAAAGAATCAATTATGATGAAGATGTGGCAATGGTAATGATGATGTGGCAATGATGACGATGATATGGCAGTAATAGAGGAATATTGTTTGAAGAATCCCCTAGAGAAGTAATGATGTTTCCTCTTAAAGAATCCTTGAAGATCCTTGAAGGAACCTTGACATAAGTGTATATAACTCCAAAGTGGTCCCCTTATGGCGTAGCTGTTAAGCATGGCCATCACAAAGATGAGATAACATGTGGATGCTTCCACATTACCACTTTGAGTGGTACACAAATGGAGCAAGCCCCTAAAGCCATTGAAGAAGACCCTAAAGAGATGTTGATGTGTCCACAAGACCATGATGATGAGAAGTGTGAAGAAGCCCCTAAAGTGATGATGATGTGTCCACATGACCGTGTGAAGTGTAAAGAAGTCCCTAAGGTTGCTCCAAAGTAATATTGGTGTAAATTGTGAAGAAACCCCTAAAATAATGGTGTTGGATGATTGGTCCATGTGACCATGAGAAGTAGCCCCCAAAGTAATAAGGATTGGTCCGCAAGACCATAATAGTGTGAAATATGAAGAAACACCCAAAGTAATGGTGATTTGGTCCACATAACCCCAAAAATAGTGGTGTTGGATCCACATGACCCCGAAAGGAATAAATATTTGTCCACTTAAGTATGATGATGAGGAGATGGCCCAAAATCCCCTTGATGATGTTTTGGAGCGATTTAGAAGGCACAATGGAGTTCCATGTTAAAACTCTAAAAGTGGTCCAAGAAGTTGTGATTGGTTATTAAAGTCCCCCTTAAAATGTGGAGATCCTAATTTTAAGGAGAAGTAAAACGTTTTCCCTAAAATAAGTTAAAGACATCTTGGAGAGTATAAAGAAGAGTTGAAACTTCTCATTTTATCATCATCCATGTCTCTCTTTTCTAATGTGCAACTTCTAGGAGAAAAATGTGAAATATAGAGGAAAAGGATGAAAGTTCAAGAGAAGAAGAGCTAGGTTTTGAGGAGGATCAAGTAGTTTGACGAAAACTTGCATAAATTTCTCATACGGTATCAGAATTACAAACTTCCTGGCTCAATGGAAATATTGTTGTAAGGGTTACGTGATGACAAAGTGTTATCACCCAAAAAATGCTCACTAACTCATCTCCCTAGCTACATGACCCATTTGTCCACTTTTCCCACCATTTAAACCTCAAAAACCCTTCAAATGGTCACCAAAAAGACCAAAATTAATCTTTTTCTCCTCAAAATAATTAAATCTCCTCCAAAAATACCAAAAACCCTCCAAAAGGGCCCAAATTTCCCAAAAAATCAAATAAAAGGAAATGAAATTAAAAAATTAAGTCAAAAAAAGGAAAAAAAAAAGAGGGAAAATGAAGGAAAGAAACCCTAAACCAATAACCAAAACCATGTATAACCAAATACCATGGGTCAATACTCCACCACTCAAAAACCTATAAATAGGTGATGGAGGCCCCATGTTAACACTCAAAAAGTGCTCACTAGCTCATTCCCTTATTTACATGACCCATTTGTCCACTTTTTCCACCATTTGAGCCTCTAAAACCTTCAAAAGGTCACCAAAAAGACCAAAACCCATCTTTTTCCACTCAAAATATGTAAAAAACACACAAAAAAACCCCTAAAAAATGATCTAAAATTCCCAAAAATCAATTTAAAGGGAATAATATTCAAAAAAGGAAAAAGAGGGAAAAAGAAACCTAAACCATTTTGGTCAATACCATTGGTTTCCTCAAACCATAATGGTATTCCCCATCACCAAAAAACTATAAAAAGGTGATAGGGGCTCCTCACTTTTCATCCACATTTGATCCTATCCTTATGCTGCCAAATTCCCTTTGAGAGCCCTTGCCTCCCATTTCGAGTTTGAAGATTCCCATTGAAGCATTGGAGAAGAAGAGACCATTGGACATTGGAGCATCTCAACCTTGGAGCTGCTCAAACTTACCATCCTCACCATTTGAGGTAATACAAAAAGTCAAATTTTATATTTCTTGTTTTTACTATGGATCTCATTGTTTATTATTCTTAAATCTAGTTTTTATTTCTTTGCACATGTTAGACCAGTTTTAGTTATTTACATTTGTTTTTACTTTTACATTGAGACTGCTGCTACAAGTTAGTAGGTGCTCTTTAGCACATGCTTGGTTGAAAAACCAAGCAACAGTTTTTAGCGACTCCGCTGGTTTTCAAACTTTGAATCTTTGATTTAGATCTATATTTTAGTTGTTTTTTCCCTTTAAGGTTGTAGATCTGCCATACTAGTCAGCCTCTTCATTGCTGCCCTAGCCATCGACCCTTTCTGCAGCCCAAACAGCCTGAAATTTTAATTTTCGGGTTCATTTTTCGGCGACTGTTTTCTGCCCACACATCGCGGCTTTCGGCACCCACAGTCGCACTACACATCGCGCCCTTGCGCCTGTTTTCCGTGCGGCCCATCGCACCTATTCGCCTGTTTTCCGCGCTACCCATCGCGGCTGTTCGGCCTTTTCTCGCGCAGTCCATCGCGACTGTTTCATTTTTTTCCCGTGCTGCACATCACGGCTTCTCGCTTGTTTTCCGCGATGCGCATCGCGACTTTTTCCCATGTCGTCGTGATTCACATCGCGGCTTTTAGCTTGACAGATGCGATATCGCCTGTTTCGTACGGCCCATTTTTCTGAAATTTTGCTCATTTGGCCCATTTTTTCCAACGTCATTTTTTTGCAATTTTTTGACAACAAAGTGTTTTATTATTGCAACATTAAAAATTTATATTCTGTTATTTGCTTTACTAATCTTTTTGAAAATTTCCATTTAAGTGAAAGAAAGATTTGTTAAGTATTTTTCAAGTTGTAAGTTTCATACTTTGCAAAGTTAGAATCATAATTCTGAATTGCTCAATATTTTTCCCAAGAAAGGCTTTAGAAATCCACTTATTTTTGCATATGTTATTTGCTTTACCTTGAAAATTTTGAAAAATCCATATTTTTTGAAACAATTTTTTAAAAAAGCATTTACATTTTAAAGCGTCTTTCATTTTTTGCAAATTGAAATCGTCATTTTAGTTTGTGATTAAATCGCCCAAGCGACGCAAATTGTTTTGGTACACAACCACACCAGCACACAATCTGTCACAATTTAATTAAGTGAGCCTTAAAATTCTCTTAACTCAACCAACATTCTAACCCCATTTGGGGAACACAAAAAGAATATTGTAGTTAGGTAGGACTGAGGGGATAAGTATCAAAATAACACCCCTCACTCACTTACATGTTGAGACATAGTGGTTGACATTTAGGGTACCAAAATCCCTTATTATTTGTTGGCACGGTTTAAAACCAATTCATCAGGAAGCCCTCTCCCTTAGGAGGGTTGAAGTAGCCATACTGGTTCCGGAGGCCTGAGTGGAATACCGCAATCCATTCATTCACCGAAGGATACCTAATCGTTGTACCACCCTTGTGGGAGTACAACAGTGATAGAACAAGAGCTTCAAATTCACCCAACCGGACGTGTCATGAACGAGGTATCTTAGTGGCTCATTTTCTAGGATTGACTACCTGGTATCCCTCCCGGTAGGGGGATATCTATCCTTTGGTTCTACAATTTATATTGTCTGACTTGGATTTCATCACCTTGCAGAGAATATGTCTTGTTGAATCATAATACTTTTTAGTTAAGTGTTTGCATGCTCTATTACCTCCCCTTGGTCAGTGAGTACACCTTTTTCAATTTTTAGGAGCCATTTGCATGTTGGTTTTCTGACCACATTTTTTTATTACTCCACTTACTATAGCACAGTTGTTATAGTAAGTGTTTTTGAGGTTGGTTGTTGGCCTGAGTGCTATTATTTTTTACGCTCCCCTCCTGCATACATTGTTGCATTAGGGTTTTTCGAGCTTCACACTCACCACCACCAGTTAATTTTAATAGACAACCGTCACCATTGATTCCCCGAGACGTTCTCGGTGCTTCCAGGGAGACCCCCCTGTAGTACGGTTCCCTTGACTCCACATGTCATCGGCATAGAGCCTTGTTATCCGATTCTAATGCGCCTCATTTCACATCTGACTCTGATGTAGAGCCCGAAAATCCCGCATACACCGCACCCACTAGCCCCATGGATGGTTCGCATTATGACTCATTTTTCACAGTGACTGTTGGTGGAACATCATCCACCCCTTCCACCACAACGGCCACCACGGTAATCACAACTACCACACCTCCCTTAGGGATGCCCAACATGGGACCCACACCTACATTAGGTATGCCCAACATGGGACCTACACCTACCATCACCGCCACTACTCTGATCCTAGTAATTAATGGAACCATTCCAAACCCATCTATAACTCATGTTGCACTTGGAGGCGCTGGCCCCTCTCACACATCTTTAGGTGGAGGGCACATCCCTTTTACAACTAATCTCCCTCTTGGGGGCAGCGGCCCAATTCATAATGCTACCACTAGCACTTATGCCCCACCAACCATGTCACACCCCTCTGCCAGTCTGCCATTTATGGCTAGTCTTAACTTACCAGACCTAGCAAGGTTAACAAATGACCCAATTAGACATGACCCTACTTGGCCCCCCATGCCCACAAAACTCCCCTTAGACATCCCAAAGTTTGAAGGGAAGGCTAGAGAAGACCCACAAAACCATGTTATGTCTTTTCACCTATGGTGTTCCTCGAACTCCATCGTTGATGATTCTATTCGACTCTGACTTTTACAAAGAACTTTCACTGGCTCGGTAGCCAAATGGTATATTGAGCAGCCACATGGGACGCACCCCACGTTTACATCCCTTGCCTCAAATTTCCTACAGTTCTTTCAACTAACCATACGCTATGATGCAGGAGTAGAAATCCTATTGTCTTGTAGACAGAATACGGCCACCCATATCACAGATCATATCCATGAGTGGCGTAAACATCGTAGTCTCTGTACGATCAAGCTAGACGACCGTATCTTCCTGGATTGGTTCCTGAAATCACTCCTTCCTCTCATAGCCAAGGATGTAGCTTCTGAACGACCCCAGTCGGAAGAAGAAGCCATTTTAAAAGCCCAGCAGTTCGACCTGATATATGCCTAGTCTGGGTATTTATACACAATATTACTTGATGCCCCATGCGGCGATCCATCCCGGAATGACACGCTAGGGGCATCCCATGCTGCCGACGGTATCATTGGCCAGGTTGCGGCACAAAACAAACCTTTCACCATGATGAGTACCAACAATGCCCCAGACCTTTCTAGGGCCACATCTCATTCTGGAGCTACAACTTCGTATGCTCCAGCGATACACACCCACCACACCCATGGACCCTCATGTCCACCGCAGTGTTATGGGCAAGCACCATTAGCTTATGCACCACCTCCATATTATAACCAGTAGGCCAATCAGACTCCAGTTCACCCACAAGCCCAATCAACTTATTACCCTCAACAGGAAACACCTCCTACTCCAACACTTCCAATAGCTCAAGGTTACCCACAACCACAACAAGCACCAGGTCCACCTCAGAACCCTCCTGCTTACTATCCACCGTAGCCTACTCCAGCGCCTGCATGACCTCAAAACCCACCTACTTCCCAAGGGCATGTATACACACAGCAAAACCAACCTCAAAACCAGAACAACCAGCGTAATCAAGGAGGTCAACAGAATCGCGGAAGAGGACGCAACCACGGAAATAACCAACAACAAAACCAAGGAGGACAACCACCTAATCCTCCCAATAACAATAACGTTGCTCCTGCAAATCAAAACCCCGATCATCCACCAAAACAGGGCAAAAATCCTAACTTGAGAACAAACCACCCGTGTTCCATATGCGGTGTATATGGCCATTACACGCATAATTGCCCCCATTTGGACCGAGCACGTCAACTCTGGACCGATGACGCCCAACAACAAGGACACGTTGCACAGCCAACACCACCTTCTCAGCCGCAACCCATGATATTGCAAAATCCTCTACCCAACCAAGGAGTAGTAAACACCTGCCCAATGGATCCCCCACAAGGATCCGCTGCACCACAGCAGCAAATTACCTATGCGACAACCGATTACTAGCATACAGAGTCCAACACTCACCATTTGCTAATGATGTCATCAAATGATGTCAACCTTCAAACTCGTCGCAACCAATACGGCTCAGCCCCTGAAACCACGCCCACTGATCCATCTTCAAGTACCCTCCCAACTGATCATCCACTACGCATACCTAATATGCCCATGGACTGGGGTCCAAAAACCCCTCGCTTCCCTTTAAGACGGATCAACAACAATCCTAACGCTCATGCAACTTCGAACTACAATATTGTAGAAGACTTAGCCCAGTCCCCCACTGCTATGTCTACTCTAGAAATCCTAAAAACTTGTCCTACACGGAGAAAATTGTTGTTGTCCGCCATTGGTGCCATAGACCCTAACGACTCTAATATGATGGCTTTCGATTTAGACCAAGCCGAACCTTGTCTGCCTTCATCACTAGCTTTTCAGGTTTCTGTATCCATTCAAAACCTTGTCGTTCATCGATGCATCATCGATGAAGGTGCCTCCACCTGAGTTATGTTGACTTTTGTCTGGCAGAAACTTGGATCCCCAACACTACAACCATCCACTTCCGCATTGCGAGCTTACGATGGTCGTGCAGCTCAACCACAGAGTCTGTTAGTTAACGTACCCATACAGCTTGGGGGAAAACTAGTTCTCATAGATATAGAGGTCATCAACGCCCAACTTGATTACAATCTCCTTTTGGGATGAAGCTACATGTATAAAATGAAAGCTGTTGCTTCTTCAGTTTTCCGCCTCATGATGCTTCCCCACAAAGGACGCATAGTCAAAATCGACCAGATAACATACTATGACCCTAATGCCCCCGCAACACCTAAAAATGTTCTCCCTATGATCGAACAACCCGTTCAGAGTGCACCCACATCGTTCGTCTCCTCAGTCGGACCCGGGATATATTCAGATACTCCCATGACCTCCACTTTCCCATCTATCCCACCCCCTCTAAGGATAACTGAAATCTCTGATTTGTGCACCCTCTCGCACAACACACAGCATCATACTCAACAACCTCAACCACTGCCACAACCACCCTAGTGCCTAGTCATATCGGAGCAACACCAATTCACACTATCCCATTCTTGTTTCCATTTTCAGGAGTTGTCAGCACGCCAGTAATGGCTACACTTAACCTTCCTGGGTTAACGTTAGGATTACCTGTATGGCACCTACCTGCCCCAACCCCTCCCCCGACACCGACCATTGTTTTACAACCGGTACAACCCATCAACACTTCGAACCGTCCACCACCTGGCATACTGAACCCCCAAAACCGTCCACAACCTGGTGTACTGAACCCCCAAAACCGACCACCTCCAACAGGGGCCACTACATCAACATCTAGTTATGTCCCCCCTCAATCCTACTACATTGGGGGCAGAGGTCCACAGACCTACACCACTGGAACCACAACTCGCACCCCCCTAGTGACTCCCAAATTAGCAAAGAATCCCCCAACAATCCGCATACCCCCAAGTGCTCCTTGTGCGACGATATAGGCCATGCTACCCATCTATGTCCACAATTACCGGCACTTCAAGAACACATGAATATGTTGGATGACGACACGAACATTCCAGTTGTTAAACTTCAGCTACCCCCTCAGCCTCGCGATAAATCACTACGTACAAACCACCCTTGTGCGATCTGTGGCATCTATGGCCATTATTCACATCACTACCTCGATCTCCCAGATTATAGAGCAGCACTATACGAACTGAATAATGTCGACCTAGAGATATCCCCCCCACTCATTGAGGAAATATTCCCCCCAGAATATTCCCCTTCAGAAGAAATCAATGCCATTTATATGATTTCAACTACCTACAAACCTGAACCAATTGATTTTATGACACACTACTTCCGCAGCGATGAGGAAATCCTAGAAACGCTCACAGCACAGGACTACCCCTGGGATGATATGCACCATCGATCATACTTCATCCCTAAGGCATTTACCTCCACCACGACGAACCAACTGTCCGTTGAATCCAAAGACTTTTTACCAACAAAGGTCGATTGGTTCAAAGATCCAATCCCAGCACCAGATGCCTTTGAAGAAGGTAACATGGCCAACATTTCACCTATCATAAAAATCTACATCTCCACCACACCTGGAAAACCTGAACTTATCTCCTTAGGAGCATTATGCACTAAAGAGGAAGTTCAAGCCTATAAGAAACTCTTCCAAGAGTTTCCCGATGTCTTTTCCTGGTCTTACACTAAGATGCCTGGTCTCGATCCTACAATTGTAGAACATCACATAGACACTTGGCCTAACATACCTCCTGTCCGGCAGAAACAACGCCCCATTCACCCATCCAAACTTCTAGCCGTTAAGGCCGAGATTGAGAAGCTTCAAGTAGCAGGGTTCATATACCCTATTGCTTATACCAACTGGGTATCCAACCCAGTTCCAGTTAACAAGAAAGTGGGCACCATTCGTGTCTGTACTGATTTCCACGACTTCAATCTAGCTTGTCCCAAAGACAACTTCCCTACACCATTTAACGACTAGCTAATTGATGCATGTGCACGGCACGAGATACTGTCTTTCATGGATGGTTTCTTCGAGTATAACCAAATCCATATCCGCAAGGAAGATCAATACAAAACCGCTTTCACTACCCCATGGGGCACCTTCGCCTATCGCGTCATGCCTTTTGGTCTCAAGAACGCTGGGGCCACACTTCAGCGAGCCATGACTTATTGTTTCCATGGCCTGGTTAGCATCATATTGGTTTATCTAGATGACCTCACAACTCAATCTAAGAAATGATCTGACCATCTAGACGACCTTCGACAAGTCTTCCTACGTTGTCGCAAATACCAAATCCACTTGAACCCACTCAAGTGTGTCTTTTGCGTTCCAGCAGGCCATCTATTGGGTTTCATCATTTCAAAAAAAGGGATCACCGTAGACCCTTTAAAAGTCCAAACCATCGTGGACCTACCATCACCTCGTACACTAAGACAACTACAAAGCCTTCAGGGGAGGTCCAACTTCCTCCGCCACTTTGTCCCCGATTACCCCACGACAGTACATGGTTTCCTTTGTTTGCTTCGCCTTCATACCCTTTTTGTATGGGACGACCAAGCAGAAGGAGCTTTCACAGACCTAAAGAAAGCACTTACAAGTGCCCCCTTGATTTCTCCTCCAGACTTCACAAGAGACTTTATCCTTTACATTTAGGCATCCGATTACGTCGTTTCCGGAGTACTCATCCAGGAAGACTCCGCTCATCAAGACCATGTCATTTACTATGTGAGCCAAACCTTATCAGGCCCACCACTGCGCTACCCACATGAAGAGAAAATGGCCCTCGCCGTCGTCTTTTCAGTATAGAAGCTGCGCCATTATATTCTCCTAAGCCATACCACGGTTGTGGCAAATTCCAACCCAATGTCTATCTCTTGAATCGTCGCCTTCTGCAAGGCCGTGTTGCCAAATGGGTGATTATCCTACAAGAATATGACTTGACTTTTAAAACCCCGAAGAGCACAAAAGCCCTAGCACTCGCTCAGCTCATTACGGACCTACCATCCTCGTCGTCATCACCAGCTATCCATACTGATATAATTGACGAACATTTATTCATCATCTCGTCTGACGACCCTTAGTACGGTGACATTTTGGTATACCTCCGCACACAGAAGTTTCGACCCAATATCGACCGTGACGGACGTCGTCGCATTCGTCACCATGCCCCCCATTATCTCCTCTTAGGTGATGTCCTCTATCGACGTGGCGTTGACACAATCCTACGACAGTGCCTTTCCTAAGAGGAAGCATAAAAAGTCCTTAATGACTGTCATACTGGTGCCTGCGGCAGCCATTTCTCTGGAATAGCCACCGCCCAAAAGGTAATACGCGCAGGTTATTTTTGGCCGTCATTATTCACTGATTGTATCACAGCAGTCAAACATTGCCAAAATTTCCAGCTCTTTGCCCAAAGATCCAATCCCAGCACCAGATGCCTTTGAAGAAGGTAACATGGCCAACACGTTGCCTCGGTTTGCGTGCCACATCGGTCATTGTTTGTTTTTGACGTTCTTTATATCACCGGATTTCAGTTTTCCGCGTTCGTGATGATGCTTGAGATCATTTCTCTCTCTTACCACCAGGTTTTTTGAACATTTTTTCACATACTCGTCGCCTCGGTTTGCATGTCACATCGGCCGTTGTCCGTTTTTTACGTTCTTTATATCGCCGGATTCAGTTTTTCACGCTCGTGATGATGCTTGAGATCATTTCTCGCTCTCACCCCTATAATTTTTGGGCATTTTTTCAAAATGCCACTCATTGCCTTGGTTTGCGTGCCACATCGGCCGCTAACCTTTTTAAACATTTATCATATTGCCGGATTCAGTTTTCCACGCTCGTGACGATGCTCGAGATCATTTCTCGCTCTCACCAATACCTTTTTGTTCGGTATAATTTTATCCCTTTTTCGGGCCGAACAATTCATTTACGAAAAAGGCACTTAGGGAGTTTATGTTAAGCTCTTTTTTGACTCCTAAAACAATGAAAAGATCGCCGAGCAATCTAGCTTCCTTTCATTCTCGCTAAAAGTATCTGAAAAGGCGTCTACCTAGTATAAGTTTACCCCTTTTCCAGACCTTGTAGACTAATTACGAAAAAAGAATACTCTAGTCACATTGGCTAGAAGAGTTCTCCATTTGCATCATTTTATGCTTTTTCAGGCCTTGGAGACTAACATACGAAAAAGACCACCAATGGAGTCTACTTACTGCTTTCATACTCTCTAAAATTGAAAGCAACCACGAGTAATCACCGTCTTGGGCTCGTATAATCCACAGGACGGTATTCCTCCACCAATTCAGAGTCTTCTTATCATTTTCAGACTCCTTAAAAATGAAAGCACTCATGAGCATGAACACTCCTGGGCTCACATAAATCTACAGGACAATACCATTATAGAGCACACTTCTATCCTTTCTTGAAGCTCATTAAAACCACGAAGAAGGCCCCGACGGTGCCTGTGGGTGCCACAACAGATCATGTCTACTTATACGACAGCTTCCCCAGTATGGTCGCCTTTGTTCAGAGTATTTTGCAGTATGTCACCCTGAGAGTATCCCAATAGCATCCATCAGCTTGTCGCCCAAAGTCACTCCAGTCTACAATACATAACCCTGATCCCTTAAGCTATGATCCCCACACCTAAAAGTCAGTTTCATATGCTGCCATGTCAACCATGTCATCATACTCTGAACAAAGGAAGTTTGAGTCCATCCACTCTATGACCCCAGTTATACCCCATCCCCACAGTATGTCAGTCCTACCATCAGTACTATCACACTTCAGTTGTACACCTCACGCTCTTATCAAGGAAACATCATTGCCTTGGTAATTGTTGGTCTCCCTCTATCGATGCCAACCAAATCTATTCCAGAGGATAGACCTAGAGGTCCCTGTGCCTTGGACTCATCACCATTAGTGATGAGTGCCTACAAATCATTTTGAAAGGAGTCCTTAGTGCCTCTCCAAATGATTGTTTCTCACATGCTCGACGTCAAACACCTTGATCACATCGTTGAGACTTGTACAGGGTATCGCTCCTTTCAATTATTTGTTGAAGACCCCGGATATCAATTGACTCTACTACAATTGAGAGTCTAATTGAAGAAACAACCAGTTACATACTCCTATGGATATTCGGGTTGCGTTTGGCGGTAGTATTCATATTTACCCCAGTTTTATACTCCCTCGAGTATACAGTTACATATACTCCTCAGAAGTTGGCTCACAGTCATTAAGTCCCTACAGATGTTGTACACCTTCAGATTCAGCAGTTCATCAACCCTTCTGACACCTTATTCAGAATGGTTGTTTCCCTTTTCCAGTGTATCAGTCCTTCAAATCAGTCATGGTATGAACATGAGTATGTCCCAGCATTATGTCCCCTCTGGACCATTATGATGTACCAACAGATTTTTATGTATTATTCAGGTCCCCCTTCTTGGGCCTAATTGTTATGTATATATCTTGATACGAGCATGGGTATGCCCGCCTTGTCCATTATCAGAGATTATTCCTCATTCATTTTGAGGACATGTATTTTCAGTATGTGCAGTTTACCAGGGTCCGGTGTTCCAGTCTCCAATCGATCTCTTCTCTCCTCCAAACCCTAGGAAAAAGACAAAAGAAATATGATGTTTATCGGCCATACGATGAGCTCCTGCCCTCACACATCAGGGGGCAATCTGTTAACACCCAAAAAGTGCTCACTAACTCATTCCCTTATTCACATGACCCATTTGTCCACTTTTTCCACCATTTGAGCCTCTAAAACCTTCAAAAGGTCACCAAAAAGACTAAAACCCATCTTTTTCCACTCAAAATATGTATTTTTCCTCAAAACACCCTAAAAAATGGTCTAAAATTCCCAAAAAACAAAAGGGAATAATATTCAAAAAAAGAAAAAGAGGGAAAAAGAAACCTAAACCATTTTGGTCAATACCATTGGTTTCCTCAAACCATAATGGTATTCCCCATCACCAAAAAACTATAAAAAGGTGATAGGGGCTCCTCACTTTTCATCCACATTTCATCATATCCTTATGCTTCCAAATTCCCTTTGAGAGCCCTTGCCTCCCATTTCGAGTTTGAATATTCCCATTGAAGCATTAGAGAAGAAGAGACCATTGGAGATTGGAGCATCTCAACCTTGGAGCTGCTCAAACTTACCATCCTCACCATTTGAGGTAATACAAAAAGTCAAATTTTCTATTTCTTGTTTTTATTATGGATCTCATTTTTTATTGTTCTTAAATCTAGTTTTTATTTCTTTGCACATGTTAGATCAGATTTAGTTATTTACATTTGTTTTTACTTTTACATTGAGATTGCTGCTACAAGTTAGCAGGTGCTCTTTAGCACATGCTTGGCTGAAAAACCAAGCAACACCCCATATTATTCATCCACAATCCAATCTACCCTTATGCTGCCCAAATCACTCCCGAAACCCTAGCCATCCATTTGAGCTAGCTTTCACCATTTGAGTGCCCCTTTGGCCAACCATCTTAGCATTTGGAGAAGAGAAGGAGACCTTGGAGCATTGGAGCAACTCATTCCTACGGCTGCACAAGCTCCACCAACCTCACCTTTGAGGTGGCATTTTATGTGAAACTCCATTTTCAGGTTAATGAAAATATATGGTTCTCTCCTATATTTGTTTTGCATAAGAAATCAATGAATGTTTATTATTTACCATTTTTTACTGCAGATTTACTTGTTAAGCACCCATGCACATGTTAGATTAGTTTCTTACCATTTACACTAGGTTTTTATTGTTTTCTCGAACTGCTACTAAGGAGTCCCTTCTCCTTAGTAGGTGCTCATTTATACAAGCTAGGGTGAAAACCCTAGCTATAGTTTTGGCGACTCCACAAGCTTGAATCTTTGGTTAAATTTATTGAAGTTTTTATTTTAGTTGTTAGTTTGGTTTAATATTGCAGATCTGGTTTACCCTTAAGCCTGTCACTTGCAGCCCAAGCCCTTTGCTGTACCTGCAAAACCTGTAGTCCCCGTTTTTTTATGTTCGGCCACTATTTTTGGTAGTCATTTTTCACGCCGTAAACTGTTGTTTTTTACCCAACAGTCGCGTTCTAGAACGCGAATGTTCATCCCTAACTCGCAGCCTACAGCTCGGCTCCTTAGCCCATAGCCACGACCTACGACGCAGGATCTCGGCCTCTTCACACGGCCCCAACCGCGTCATTTGATCTCACTGTTGCGGCCCTAACTGCAGAACCCTGTCCCATTATCGCGGCACAGATCGCATCATTTGTCCTCTGTCTCGCAGCCCCCACCTCATAACTTTTCCCGCTTTCCAAACCCATCCCCCAACCGCACCCATCGTGCGGCCTCCCGGGGCCCCATTCGCAGCCCTAGCTTCCCTACCTGCGGCCCACTCCACAAACCTATCTCCCCTACCTGCAGTTCTGGCCGCGTCTCTTCGCCCCCCAACCGTGGCTCCCGCCGCGTGACCAGTCCCCATTCCTGCGGCCCAGATCGCAGAACCCAGAGCTGACCACGCGTTGCAGACTGCAGGTTCCAACCCCTAAGCCACGGCCCAGGATGCACGAACCGATATGAAACCCGAGCCCCAGGCCGTAGGTTTCGACCAGACAGCCGAGCCCTACACCGCCAGTTTCGACCCAAAAACCGCGCTTGGTTTTCTGAGTTTTTTACCCATTTTTGCCCAGATTTTTCTGCATTTTTTCTGCACCTTAACAACCCCCTGTTTTACCTGCAACCCAAGTTACTCATTGAGTTTTTATGTTATTTGCTTCCCTGTACCACTTTGCATATTTTCAGCATTTACATTGAAAATAAATTAACATTTATAGTTAAATTTTAGCATTTGCAGTTAAATTTCAGCATTTACATTTTTTAGATAGTTGTCCAAGCGTGGCATTTTGTTGGGTACATCATCTCACTTACACACACTATGTCACCTTAATTCAAGTGAGGCATAAAATTTACTCAACTAAACCAACCTTCTAACCCCACTTGGGGAACACAAAAGAACATTGTAGTTAGGTAGGATAGGGGGGATAGGCATCCAAATAACACCCCTTGGTCATTTACACTTGAGACATAGAAGTTGTCCATTAGAGTACCAAAATTTCTTATTACTTGTTGGTACGGTTATACACCAATTTGTCGAAAAATGCCTCTCCCTTAGGAGGGAAAGTCGTAAGACTGGTTCGAGAGGACTACATGGAATGCTGCACTCCACCTAGTTCCAAAGGACACCTACTCATTGTCCTCGTTGCATTCCCATATTTGGGGTGTAACGACCAAAAGACTGACACATCGAACGCTTTTTCTGGACATACCATGAACGGGGTAGCCTAGTTGCCATTCTCTAGGATTCCTTTACCCGGAGTCCCTCTCGGTAGGGGGATATCCTTAGCCATTTGGTTCTGCTTTTTGTATTGTCTGACTTGGATTTCATCACCTTGCAGAGGATACGTCTGGTTTGAGCCAACATACCTTTTAGTTAGGCATTTCCATGCTCCCTTACCTCCCCCTGGTTTAGCAAGTACACCATCTTTTCTATTTTAGGAGTCGTTTGCTTGTTGGTAATCTGACCACTTTTTCTTGTCGCTCTGCTTACCGTAGAACAACTATTACAATGAGCATTTTGAGCTAGTTGTTGGCCCGAGTGCCATATTTCTTGCGCTCCCCTTCTGCACACTCGGCTGTATTAGGGTTTTTTGAGCTTTTAACTCTCCACAACCCACTAGTTTTACTATCTGTCTGTCACCATTGAGTCCCCGAGACATTCTCAGCACCAACGAGGCGAGTCCCCGCAGTACGGTTCACTTGACACCACTCGTCACAGGCGTAGAGCCTTGTCACCAGACTCTAACGCCCCCCATTTCACATCTGATTCTGAGTCGAAAGTAGAAAACCCTATATACACAGCCCCGTCTAGCCCCATGGCTGGAATTAATCCCATCCCATTCCTTGGAGGGACTGTTGGTGGAGGGAACACCACCGCTCCGGCCACCACGATAGCACCTATCATGGGTATGCCTATGGTAGGACCCACACCTACCATCCCTGTCGCCACTCAAATTCCAACGACTACTGGATCCACTACCACACCATTAATGACTCATGGTACACTTGGAGGCGCAGGCCCTTCCCACACGACCCCACACCTATGTTTGGGGGTCCCAACATCCCTGTTATTGCTCATATTCTCGCTGCACACATTGGGGGCACATACCCTTCTTACACAGTACCCCCACTCATGGCTGGCGGCCCCACGACCCCCATCATGACTTATACCATTGATCCTTCCATTGGGGGCACTGGCCCCACCACAGGCGCTACTGCTAGCGCATACGCCCCCGCGATCATGTCACATCCTCCTGCCAGTTTTTCATTCATGGCTAGCCTCAACCTTCCTGACCTGGCTAGATTGACCAACGACCCCATCCGACATGACCCCACGTGGCCTCATATGCCTACCAAACTCCCATCGGACATCCACAAGTTTCAGGGCAAGGCAGGTGAGGATCCCCAGAATCCCATCATGTCTTTCCATTTATGGTGTTCCTCCAACTCCATAGTGGACGACTCCATCTGCCTCCGCTTGTTACAATGGACCCTTATTGGCTCTGTAGCTAAGTGGTACATCGAGCAACCTCACGGGACCCACTCCACTTTTACATGCCTCGCCTCGACCTTTCTACAGTTCTTTCAGTTATCTGTCCATTACAACGCGGGAGTAGATATCCTACCGTCTTGCAGACAGAACACGACCACCCACATCACTGATCACATTCATGAGTGGCGTAAACGCCGAAGCTTGTGCAAGATTAAGTTAGATGGTTGTATCTTCCTAGATTGGTTTTTGAAATCTCTCCTTCCCGTTATTGCCAAGGATGCGGCATCTGAACGACCCCAGTCTGAAGAAGAAGCTATTATGAAAGCCCAGCAGTTTGACCTCATCTACGCCCAGTCTTGCTACTTATATACCATTTTACTCGATGCTCCCCGCGTCGATTCCTCTTGGAACGACGTGCCAGGGGCATCCCACGCCGCTGATGGCATCATTGGACATGTTGCGTCACACAACCAACCTTTTGCCGTCACACGCAATAATACTGGCCCCGACCTTTCACGAGCCACGTCCCACTCCGGAGCTACAAATTCGTATGCTCCCATGGCACACACCCACCACACCCATGGACCCTCATGCCCACCACAGTGTTACGGTCACACAGCTACATCCTACATCCCTCCATTTGCACCTACTACATATTACCATCAACAGGCCGCACATGCTCTTGCCCACTCTCAAGCCCCATCGGCTTATTACCCACAACAGGCAGCGCCTGCAGCAACCCAACCTCCAGTCACTTAGACTTATCAACAACCACAATCGGTACCATCACCTGGACCACCTCAAGCCCCTCCCGCTTATTATCCACCGCAGCCTGCTCCAGCACCCACGCAACCTCAAAATCCCCCTGCCACCCAAGGGTAAGTGTACGCACAACCAAACCCGTCGCAGAACCAAAATACCCAACGCAATCAACAAGGCCAACAAAACTGCGGAAGAGGATGCAACCACGGAAACAACCAACCTCAGGACTAAGGCAGCCAGCCACCTAATCCTCCAAACAATAACAACGTTGCTCTGGTCAACCAAAACCCTGATCGACAACCGAAACAAGGTAAGAACCCCAATTTACGAACAAACCACCCTTATTCCATATGTGGGGTATACGGCCATTATACACACACTTTCCCCCATTTGGAACGAGAACACCAACTTTGGACCGATGACGCCCAACGTCAGGGGCACACAACATAGTCGACGCCACCCAACCCCCCACCACCTCAAACACAACCTATGGTGCTGTAGAATCCTTTACCCACGCAAGGAGTGGTGAACACTCAACCGTTGGTTCCCCCTCAAGGAACCACGACACCACAACAACAAATTACTTATGTTGCACCTGCTCATCAACCCATGGAATCAGGTATTCACCACCTATTAATGATGTCGTTAGCAAACGTCAACCTCCAAACACGCTGAAACCAATATGGCTCCACCTATGAAGCCAACCCAGCCGATAAAACCACCAATGATCAGCCGTTACGCATACCTACTGCATTATTAGACGGGGGCCCCAAAGCCCCTCATTTCCCACTTCATCGAATCAGTAATAATCCTAACGCTCGTGTCGCTTCTAATTATAACATTGTGCATGACTTAGCCCAATCTCCTGCTACTATGTCAGCCCTAGAGGTTCTAAATAACTATCCTTCCCAACGCAAGACTCTGTTATCCACCATTGACCCTTCTAACTCACGAATGATGGCATTCGACCTGGACCAATTCGAACCATGCATGCCTTCCACATTAGCATTTCAAGTCTTTGTATCCATTCAGAATCTCGTGATCCATCGATGCATCATTGATGAAGGTGCCTCCACATGCGTTATGTCGACTTTCGTCTGGCAGAAGCTCAGATCACCTACACTACAGCCATCCACCACTGTATTACGAGCTTATGATGGCCGATCAGCCCAACCATAAGGCCTTTTGGCCAATGTTCCAGTCCAGTTAGTAGGCAAAATGATCCTTATCGACATAGAGGTCATCAATGCCCAGCTCGATTATAACCTCTTTCTTGGATGCAGTTACATGTATGCCATGAAGGTTGTCACTTCGTCAGTCTTCCGCATCATGATGTTCCCCCATGAGGGACTTGTGGTCAAGATCGATCAACTTACGTACTACGATCCCAATGCCCCCGCCGCACCCGAAAATGTTCTCCCCGTGATTGAACAACCCATTCACAATGCACATACATCGTTGGTCTCCACAGTCAAACCCGGGATATACTCCGATACACCCATGACTTCCACGTTTCAATCCATTCCCCCACCTTTGCAGTCAGCCGATATATCTGATTTGTGCACCCTCTCACACAATACACAAACACCCACCCAGCAGCCCCCTTTACTGCCGCAACCACCATCAGTGCCCAGTGATGTCGGACCACACCTATCCACACTATCCCGTTCTTATTCACTCCTTTGGGAGCAGTCAACACCCCAGTAATGGCTACTTTAAATCTTCTCGGGTTAACGTTAGGACTACCTGTGTGGTACCTACCCTCCCCAACTCCTCCCCCAACACCAAACATCATTTTACAACCGGTTGAACCTATTACCGTGATGAACCGCCCACCTCTAGGGGTGGCAACCACATCAATATCGGGTAGTGCACAACCTCCACCCCGCCACACTGGGGGCAAGGGTCCACAAACTTACATTGCCCCACCTACACCAAAGCTAGCAAAGAATCCTCTGCCATTCCTTGCTCCCCTCAAATGCTCTTTGTGCGACGATTTGGGCCATGCTACCCATCAATGTCCACAACTACCGGCACTTCAGGAACACATGCAAACATTAGATGACGATCCCAACATCTCGGTCGTCAAAATTAACCCTACCCCTAAGCCCCATGATAAATCGTTGCGTACCAATCACCCTTGCGCAATATGCGATATTTACGGCCATTACTCGCATCACTGGCTCGATCTCCCGGAATACCGATTGGCTCTCTACGAACTATCTCATTCTGATCTAGAAATATCCACTCCTACCATTGAGAAAATTCATCCCCCAACATCTTCCTCCTCAGAAGAGATTAATACCATCTACATGATTTCCACCACTAGTGCACCCAAGTCAACCGATTTAACGACTCAATGCTTCCGCAGTGATGAGGAAATCCTCGAAGCACTTACTGCACCTGACTACCCCTGGGATGATATGCACCATCAATCATATTTCATCTTGGACGAGTCTACCACCTCCACGGAAACCCAATTCTTTGTCGAGTCCAAAGATTTCCCTTCGCCCAAGGTTGACTGGTTTAAGGATCCCATTCCAGCTCCCGATGCCTTCGAGGAGGGTAACATGGCCAACAATTCAACCACCATACAAGTCGACATTTCCACCAAACCTAGAGTACCCGAACTCATTTCATTAGGTGCATCATGCACTGAGGAGGAAGTTCAAGCATATAAGAAGCTCTTCCAAGAGTTTCATGACGTCTTTGCCTGGTCCTGCACAGAGATGCCTGGTCTTGACCCTGCTATAGTAGAGCACCACATTGACACTTGGCCAGACGTGCCACCCGTTCGCTAAAAACAATGCCCCATCCACCCATCTAAGCTTCCCGCCGTTAAAGCCGAAATTGAGAAGCTTTGTGCAGCTGGGTTCATTTACCCCATAGCCTATACCACCTGGGTTTCCAACCCAGTACCAGTCAATAAGAAGCAAGGCACCATTCGTGTCTGTACCGATTTTCGCGACTTAAACCAAGCTTGTCCCAAAGACAACTTCCCCATTCCATTCATCGACCAACTCATCGATGCATGTGCGGGTCACGAGACGCTATCTTTCATGGATGGTTTCTCTGGGTACAATCAAATTCAGATTCACAAAGAAGATCAGTACAAGACTGCCTTCACCACCCCATGGGGCACTTTTGCTTATCACGTTATGCCTTTCGGTCTTAAAAATGTTGGTGCCACCTTCCAGCGGGCCATGACCTATTGTTTTCACGACTTGGTTAATATCATCTTGGTCTATCTCGACAACCTCATGGCTCGATCCAAGAAACGGTCTGACCATCTGAACGACCTCCGGCAAGTCTTTATGCGTTGTTGCAACTATAAAATCTGCTTGAACCCACTCACGTGTGTATTCTGCGCTCCGACAGGCCGGTTGTTGGGTTTCATCGTTTCCAAGAAATGAATTGTTGTAGATCCATTAAAATTCCAAGCCATCCTAGACCTCCCATCACCACGTACACTACAACAGTTACAGAGCCTTCAGGGGAAAGCCAATTTTCTCCGCCGCTTCATCCCCGATTACACCAGGACAGTCCATGGTTTCCTTCACTTGCTCTGTACTCACATCCCTTTTGTTTGGGACGACTAAGCGCAAGGTGCTTTCGAGGACCTTAAGAAATCTCTCACACATGCCCCATTGATCTCCCCTCCGGATTTCTCAAAGGACTTCATCCTTTATGTTTCGGCATCTGATTATGTTGTTTCGGGGGTTCTTGTTCAAGAAGATTATGCTCGTCAAGAGCATGTCATTTATTATGTGAGCCAGACCTTATCAGGCCCACCACTACATTACCCGTATGAGGAGAAACTGGCCCTCGCCGTCATCTTTTCCGTGCAAAAGTTGTGACACTACATCCTTATGAGTCACACTACAGTTGTCGCAGACTCCAACCCCATGGTCTACCTCTTGAACCGTTTCCTTCTTCAAGGTCACGTCGCTAAATGGGTCATTCTCCTACAAGAGTACAACCTGACGTTCACAACCCCTAAGAGTACTAAAGCCCTTGCGCTTGCCCAACTCATGACGGATTTACCATCCCTATAACCATCACCCTCGATCACTACTAGTTTACCTGACGACCATTTGTTTATCATCTCGTCAGACGACCCCTGGTACGGTGACATCTTGGTCTACCTCCGCACACAAAAGTTTCGACCCGATATTGATCGCGATGGACTCCGTCGCATCCATCACCATGCCTCCCGGTATCTTCTCCTAGGTGATGTCCTATATCAACGCGATGTCGACACCATCTTACGACGTTGCCTCACACGAGACGAAGCAAAACAGGTTCTCAACGACTGTCATAGAGGAGCTTGCGGTGGCCATTTCTTTGGAATGGACACTGCCCAAAAGGTTATCCATGCAGGGTACTTTTGGCCCACACTATTTACTGACTGTATCACAGCGGTCAAACATTGCCACAATTGCCAGCTCTTTGCCCCTAAGGCAAGGATACCCCCCTGCCCCCTTCATTCGGTCGTCACTGTGGGTCCGTTTTGCAAATGGGCCATCGACTTCATGGAATGTAACCCTCCTTCCGCCGGTGGCCATAAATACATAATTGTGGCCGTCGACTACTTTACCAAATGGGCCGAAGCCATGCCTACCTTCAACTGCAAAGCCTACATTGTGGTCCGCTTCTTTTTTAACCATGTCATCACTTGTTTTGGAGTCCCTAAGAAACTCGTCTCTGACCACAGCTCACATTTCGAAGACTCCATCTGGCAAGAGTTGTCAACTCTCCTCAAATTCAAACATCAATATGCCTCCGCCTACTACCCCCAAGGGAACCGCCAAGTCGAGGCCATCAACAAAATATTAAAGACAATCCTTCAATGCATCGTTGACCGACATAAGTCCAATTGGCATCATATGCTTTTTCTCGCACTATGGGCTTACCGTACATCTACTAAGACCGCCACCAGTTTTACCCCTTTTCATTTGGTTCATGGAGTAGAATCTGTGCTCCCCATCGAGTGTCAGATCCCAGCATTGCACATCGCTATCGAGCTCCTTCCAGACACATCACCGCTCGAACAATGCTTAATTCTGTTCGAGCAAGCCGATGAAGACCACCACACAGCCCTTCAAACCATTGAGTCCGCGAAAAACCACTCCAAAGCTGGTTACGATAAACATGTCCAGCTATGCGCCTTCCGTGAAGGAGACCTTGTACTCGTTTATGACCAAGCCCACGATAAAACGGGTAAAGGAAAGTTTGAATCCATGTGGCAAGGCCCATACATTATACACACCTACCTTGGACACGGGGCATACATTCTGACCGATTCAAAAGGCAACCCCCTGCATAACCCCCGTAATGGGTTGTACCTTAAACAATTTTACCCTTAACACTTTTTGGACACAGCAGTCCATGTTGTACAGTTTTGATTCTTTTTTCACTTTCATCATCCAGGCCCTTACTTTTTGTTTTCCCTGCATGACCATCGATGGATCCTGTTCCGCTTTACTATGTTGGTGCAAGTCGCTGGTCTCCAAATCTCGCCTCCGCAGCTTGGGTACTCTATTCCTCCTCACATGAGTTGATTCATCTCGACTGAGTGTGCATAGGTGCTGCTACAAATAACCAGGCTGAGTACGATGTTGTGACCGGTCTCCTGACTGCTACCCTCCATATAGGTATAAGTCACCTTCATGTGTTCCTAGACTCCCAGCTTCTTGTCGCCCAACTCAAAAATTGTTACCAGGTACGAGATCCTTGCCTCTTTAGAAAATCCATGTGCACTAAACAAATGATCAGACAATTTGAATCCATTACATTCACTCATGTCCCAAGAAATCAAAACAGTGTGGCATATCAAATGGCTAACAACATTCTAGACTAGCACATCAACCAAACCATGTAGGACATTAACCATCATCATCACATCATATAGGCATCTAAAAACCATAAAAACAACAAAAAGAATCCATCATCATACTGCATCTATGTGCATATCATTACCATAACAAATGCATCCACGTGCATATAAACAACATAACAATTACATCCACGTGCAACAAAATACAAGCAACACCAAAATGTGCATCCACGTCCATACGAGACTCTATCATCAAAAAATGCATCCATGTGCATGTATATATACCATATTGTCATAAAAAGTCATGAGTGCCCTCAGCACCCAACTATACAAAAAATACATCGAGGAGCCCTAATGGCATCCTCTCCATATGATATCAGCCGTATATTAGCCGTATATACAAAAAACATCCCCATATGCTCATCAGCATTGGGGGAAACCCACGAACTGTCTAATCAGAGTCCCCCACTCGATCCGCGTCCTCATCGTCACCTGCAGCCTCTGCTTCTGCTGCTGACTCATCCTCCCCTCGCTTCTCCTCTGGCTCCTCTGGATCCTCCTCCTTTGGATCCTCGTCATCAAACTCAGGAGCATCCAACCGGTCCCAAGCCCTCCTCTCTGCCTCCAATATAACAACCCACCTCAGGATAGATCTCCACTCCCATGGAGCATCGTAACAAACATCCAGCAACTCTGGGTCTAAATCCCACCAACCCTCGTCCTCCACCTCGACCAGTAACCGATCAAAGTTGGCCTGTAAGGCCTCTAGTGTAACATTGTCATCATGTCGCCGAACCTTCCCTCGATCAGGTGGGGCTACCATCACTATGCAACCCCTACGGTCCCGATGCCCCTATGGTGGTTGTGGTCCCACATTTGCAAAAACCAACATCAGAAAGGTCAGCATCATCAAACATCCCTAGCTGTCATCATAGACTGTCAAGCAAAAATACAACTTGATATGATCAAAAGAAACCAAAATGCATACGTACCATTTGGCCCCCAAACCTGGCCAGGAGGCCGTGGTAGCTCAGGATCCCCTTAGTAGTCCATAGCTCGGTACGGGTAGTCATCGAACAGAACAGGCATCTGCAGCCACTGCCTAAACAACTCTGTCCTAAAATATCGGCCAACGACCCCACCACCACTGCGGCACATCATCTCCCCCCACCGCACCATCCGTGGCTTTGTCCGTCCTCCATCTCGGATCGACACGCGAGGCCGCAGTGTAGGAATCCGCTAAAAAAAGAAACAACACAAAAAAGAACCATAACAGAACTCCCCTCTGATCTGCCTCACCTTGCTCATCTCCCGCTGAACACAGGCAAGGAACATCTGAGCCCATGCATAGTAGGTCCCAGATAACACCCGCTCAATCAACTGCATTTGCCCTCCCGACACTCGATGGGGCGCCTGCGATCCCAACACACGCACTACGCATGCCGCGATCGCTCGGGTCTCCAGAGCCTGCAAATCACACACCAACAGTGCATTTTTATGCACATAAGACCCCAGAAAACAATGCCTCTCCAGCATATCCTCCATGTCCACGTCCCCCAACCTCCGAGGTTGAGTATCCACCATCCTACCCAAACAGGGAAATCCAGTCAAGAAGTACACATCCGCTAGGGTGAGATCCAGTCTCTCACCCTGGACCATGAACGCCTAAATGTTCGGGTCCCAAAACCCGACTAGACTGTTCAACAACAGAGATGATGAACGCATAAGGGGCACCTGTGAAAACTTCAGCAGCCCAGAAAGTGCCAAAGTCCCCTGCACACGACGATCCCGCCGGATGACAGTCATCAGGTCCTCCGACATCTCATGCTCTCTCCATGTCACCTTCGGCATCCTGCCAAACACACAATGAAATCTCGTCAAAACCACATAAAATACTCCATCAATCCCCTCTAGATCGGTGCACCGACCAAATGGCACCTTGGCATGCATTCCGAGGCATTTAGAGACCCCACATGTGCGCTTTGGAGCGCGCTTTTCTCCTCGAAAAATGCGCTTCCAGAGTGCACCTATAGGGCCCGTAGTCACGCTCCAGAGCGCAGCTGTGGGAGCCATAGTCACGTTCTGAGAATGCGACTGTGGGAGCCACAGTCGCGTTCTGAGAACGTGGCTGTGAGAGCCACAGTCGTGTTCCGAGAACGCAGCTGTGAGGGCCACAGTCGCGTTCTCGGAATGCGACTGTGAGAGCCACAGTCGCATTCCGAGAATGTGACTGTGAACGCCACAGTCGTGCTCCGACAACGCGGCTGTGAGAGCCACTACCTCAATCCGGAGCACACAACTCGCCTTGGAACCCGCGATATACCATCGTGGTCACCCAATGTGACCGGTACACCTCCCCCGAGGACTATTTCCCCATCGAAAACAGAATAATATTAAAGACAAGGGCCTAGAGGATTACCTATAACTCGCGAAACAAAGATCCACCGGTCCACCGGTCAGTTCTCCCGCAAATGCCAAATCTCGTCTCGTTCACTCAATTCTCCTATCAAACTCAACCATCCAAATGACACATATCACTATGGGTCCACTTACTATTTACAGACATTTGACCAATTCTTGTTTTAGCCATTCCGAAGCCATACGAAGTCCGTTTTCCAAACCGTTGATACCACTGTATTCAGCACGATGAGACCTTTGCGGTGGTCGAGACATTTTTCGATTTCACCAGACACTTTTTGGGCATTTTTTAGCGCCCCTCATTGCCCGATTTACGTGCCACATCGACCGTTATCAGTTTTTTACGTTCTTTATATCTCTGGATTCAGTTTTCCGTGCTCGTGATGATGCTTGAGATCATTTCTCGCTCTCACCTCCATATTTTTTGAGTCTTTTTCGCACACCCCTCGTTGCCTCGATTTACGTGCCACACCGGTCGTTATCAATTTTTGGTGATTTTTATACCATCGGATTTAGTTTTTCGAACACGTGATGATGCTTGAGATCAGTTCTTGCTCTCACCAAAAACATTTTTCACCATTTTGTCCATACACTTTGTCGCCTTGATTTGCGCACCACATCGGTCGCCATCATTTTTACCGATTTTGGCATCATTTCCCATCCATGAGCTCTCCACTCCATCCATACTGCAGTTATTGCGTTATTTTTCCACCATTCATCAACCCGCAAGGAGGCCCCATCAGTGTTCCCCCCCCACCGCTGTTTTTGGTTCCCATACTCGTCCCTTGATTGAACACTTCCTCCCTGTTTGGCCATTATTTTTGTTCGGTATAGTTTTATCCATTTTTCGGGCCAAACAATTCCTTTACGAAAACAACACTTAGGGAGTTTCTGTTAAGCTCTTTTATGAGTCCTAAAACAATGAAAAGATCGTCGAGCAATCTTGCTTCCTTTCATGCTTGCTAAAAGTATCTGAAAGGGCGTCTACCTGGTATAAGTTTAACCCTTTTCCGGACCCTGTAGACTAATTATGAAAAAGGAATACTCTAGTCACATCAGTTAGAAGAGTTCTTCATTGCATCCTTTTATACTTTTTCGGGCCTTGGAGACTGACACACGAAAAAGAACCCCCTTGGACTCTTCTTACTGCTTTCAGACTCTCTAAAAATGAAAGCAACCACGAGCACTCACCGTCCTGGGCTCACACAAATCCACACGACAGTACCTCTCTACCATTTAAGAGTCTTCTTATCACTTTCAGACTCCTTAAAATTGAAAGCACTCACGAGCATGAATTGTCCTAGGCTCATACAAATCCACACGATAGTACCATTTAGAGCATCCTTCTATCCCTTCTTTGAGCTCCTTAAACCACGAAGAAGGACCCAACGGTGCCTCTTGGCGCCATGACATATCATATCTAGTCACACTATTATGGCAGCTTCCCCAGTATGGTCACCTTTGTTCAGAGTATTCTGCGATGTGTCACCCTCAGAGTCTCCCGATATCATTCATCAGTTTGTCCCCTGAGTCTCTCTCGTTGCAGTCACAGTCCCTGGTCCCTTAAGTTATGATCCCCATACCCAAAGTCAATTTCATATGCCGTCAGTTCAGCCATGCCATCCTATTATGAACAAAGGAGGTTTGAGTCCCCCACCACCCTGCGACCTCAACTGTTCCCCACCCCCAAAATATGTCAGTCCCACCTTCAGTACTATCACCTTTTTGTTGTACACCTCGTACTCCTATCACAGAAACATCATTTCCTTGGTAGTGGCAGGTCTCCCTCTGTCGACGACAACCACTCTATTCCAGATGATCGACCCAAAGGTCCCTGTGCCTTGGACTCATCACCATCAGTGGTGAGTTCTTACGAACCATTTTGAAGAGGAGTCCTTAGTGCCTCTCCGAATGGTTGTTTCTCACATGCTTGACTTCAACACCTTGATCGCACCGTTGAGATTCGTGGAGGGTATTGGTCCCTTCAGTTGTTAGTCGAAGACCCCGGATGTCCCCTGACTCTAGCACATTGGTGAGTCTACTTCGGAACCCCCCAATTGTATGTTCCCATTATGTTTGGGCTGCGTTGGCGATAGTATTCGGAAGCCATCCAGTCATATGCTTCCTTGAGTACCCCATTCAGATACAGTCCAGTGTACCATTGAGATTCTGACTCTCAGTCATTGAGTCCACCCAGTTATTGGACACCTTCAGATCCATCAGCTCATCAGTCCTTCTAGTATCACATTCATAACAGCTGTTGTCATTCCAGTGTATCTATGCTTCAGATCAGTCATGGCAGGACCATGAATATATCCTAGTTTTGTGTCCCCTCTGGACCATTATGATGTACATAGCAGTTCTCCATGTATTTTTTAGGTCCCATTGGATCTCATTATTATTATTTTGTATATCTTGATACGAGCATGGGTATGCCCGCCTCGTCCATATATCAGAGATTATTCCTCATTCATTTTGAGGCCATGTATGTTCAGTTTTTGCAGTTTGTATGGGGACGTTGTTCTGGTCTCCAATCAGTCTTTTCTCTCCTTGACCACCCAGGAAAAAGACAAAGAAACTATGATGTCTATCGACCATACGATGAGCTCCCTCCCTCACACATCAGGGGGCAATCTGTTAACACCCAAAAAATGCTCACTGGCTCACCTCCCTAGCTACATGACCCATTTGTCCACTTTTCCCACCATTTAAACCTCAAAAACCCTTCAAATGGTCACCAAAAAGGCCAAAATTAATCTTTTTCTCCTCAAAATAATTAAATTTCCTCCCAAAATACCAAAAACCCTCCAAAAGGGCCCAAAATTCCAAAAAAATCAAATAAAAGGGAATAAAATTCAAAAATTAAGTCAAAAAAGGAAAAAAGAGGGGAAAAGAAGGAAAGAAACCCTAAACCAATAACCAAAACCATGTGTAACCAAATACCATGGGTCAATACTCCACCACTCAAAAACCTATAAATAGGTGATGGAGGCCCCCTATTATTCATCCAAAATCCAATCTACCCTTATGCTGCCCAAATCACTCCCGAAACCCTAGCCTTCCATTTGAGCTAGCTTTCACCATTTGAGTGCCCCTTTGGCCAACCATCTTAGCATTTGGAGAAGAGAAGGAGACCTTGGAGCATTGGAGCAACTCGTCCCTACGGCTGCACAAGCTCCACCAACCTCACCATTGAGATGACATTTTATGTAAAAATCCATTTTCAGGTTAATGAAAAGATATGGTTCTCTCCTATATTTGTTTTGCATAAGAAATCAATGAATGTTTATTATTTACCATTTTTTACTGCAGATTTACTTGTTAAGCACCCATGCACAAGTTAGATTAGTTTCTTACCATTTACACTAGGTTTTTACTGTTTTCTCGAACTGCTACTAAGGAGTGCCTTCTCCTTAGTAGGTGCTCATTTGCACAAGCTAGGGTGAAAACCCTAGCTACACAAGGTCTAGAGTTTCTTTTGGTGAAGGGATTCTTTCTTTTTTCTTCATCTTGGGAAAGGTATGGTTCTTGCTTATGGGCTTCTCTTGTGATGATACATGTCTCTCATGGGCTAGGGTCCATCTTGTTATCTTGGATATGGTATGAATCTTAGAGCTTCTCTCTTAGTGAATCTTATTGAATATCTTGCATAGAGTATTGTGAACTTGCATAGATTATGATAATACTTGCATAGATTATGGTGATGAGCTTGGTATAGATCATGGTGATGGCATAGATCATAATGATGTTATTGGCATATATTATGGAGATGATCTTGCATAGATTGTGGTGATCTTTAATAGATTACAGTGAGCTTGATATGTTATGGTGATTATGGTGATGATCTTGTCATAGGTCATGGTGATTATCTTGGCATAGTTTCAGTGATATTGGTATGGATCAGTGTGATGTTATTGGCATGATCTAGGGTTCCTCTCTTGGAATGACCTAGGGTTTGAAGGTGATAATGATGTTAAAGGTTTGAAGAAGAAAACAAATGAAGTCTATGGGTGATTGTTTGTGGGATTTGATTACACTCTTTGGAGGCATATTTCTGGTTCTATTCGAGCAAATTTTGTACAGGTTGAGATTGTGACAGTTATAGTGACAATGATAGTGGCAGTAATAGTGATATTGATTGTGATAGTGATAGTTACAGAGACAATGATAAAGGTAGAGGTTGACAGAGACAATGACACAAACAAGGACACAAAGATAGTGACATAGATAGGTTTACATTCTTATTCATATCAGGGTGGCAGGGCGGGGCATGGATAGGAGATCATAGTCTCCTTCAGGTTGGTACATGAGAAGTGTGAGTTGGATCTCATTAATACATATAAGGGTGGTAAGACGAGGCAAGGCAGGAGATCAACGTCTCCTTCAAGTTGGTTCCTGAAAAGTGTGAGTTGGTACTCACAAAGGGGGTTGATGCCTCCTTCTAGTTGGTGCTAGAAAAATCAGGGGATTGATGCCTCCTTCCAATTGGTGTTGGTAAAGCCAAGTGGTTGTAGCCTCCTTCTAGTGGGTGTTAGAGAAATCAGGGAGTGGTTGCTTCCTTCCAGTTGGTGCTAGTAAAACAATTGAATGTAATCTTGTTATTATATAAGAAAAACATTATGTGGTTTTCTCCCATTCAGGTTTCCACGTAAAAATCTCTTGTGCACTATGTATGATTTATGTGATAATTTTATTTGATGATGAATGACATTGTTAATGGTTAATGTTACATGATGTGATTAAGGTTAAAACTAGTAAAAAGTGCTCAATATTGATTCACCCCCCTCTCAGTATTGGTGAATATTCCAACAAATGATTTCACCACCGAAACTATTTCCCTCCCCCTTAGGGTTTCATCCTAGAGAAAGCAAGCTCAAGAGCTCTCCAAGTTTTCAAAAATGCAAAAATCAAGAATGAATGAAAATTGAGGCTCTCCCCACTTTTTAAACTCATCTTGACTCTTTTTGGCCATTTTTACCTTTTTCCCTTTTTAATAACAAAGCGACTTTGTCAACAATCACTTTATTATTAATTTATTACTCAATGTCACTTTATAAAAGTAATTTTTTCTATAGATGACATTAAATAATAAATTAATTCTCTCTCTTAGTGACTATAGTCCACGGGAATCAGATGGACTAATTTGTCGTCTCCTGGTGGTCAAGTGGAAAGAGACATTATATATATATATATATATATATGTATATATTAGAAGGCAATGTAACACACACACACACACACACATGTGTGTGTGTGTGTGTGTGTGTTACATTGCCTTACACATGTGTGTGTGTGTTCATTACATTGCCTTCCCCTTTAGAAATGCTTTGTCCTCAAAGCATAAAAAATGATGTCAGCGTTATGTATTGTAATTCCTTACTGGGAACCTTCATCCTTAAGTTGGTCACGGTTGAGGACATGAGATTATATGGATTACAAAGCATTGAGAACAATTGCCTAGCTGTGAATGGTTTATACCACCCTTGTTAATTTTTTGCAAAACTATGTAACAACTACTTCTGTGATTTGGAAAGTAATAAGATTCCACACTTGAACTTCTTGTCAATATACTATGATCTCTATTTATCTTTGCATATTGCTTTTGTCTATGGTTAGTTCGTTCATGACCTTTACAATTAGGATGATGATAAGGTATCCATGTATCTAGTGTCATATTTTCACAACCCTCATCTTTTGATACTTTGGTGATTTATTGGTTGTTAACATTTCGATTGGATTTGTGTTGATTCCTTTCTCCAACTTTGGCTAGGATTGCATTTTTTTTGCAAGGTTGAACCATCATTGATCACGAAGCACAAGAGCTAGACAATAGCTTTGCATATTGCAATGGATGAGGCTGGAATTTGACAACTTACAACCGACAAGGATTTTTAATGTTGTCTCCAATTGTAGCAATAACTAAAAGGGAGTCCTAAAAGATAACATGTTATTATGGTATGTGGGACAAATGGCATGTAAAAGATGACACCTTGTTCTAGTGTGTGGGACAAATGACACGTACATGATAACTCATTTCTATGTTTGGTTGAACTTGGATATATATTATAATTTTTTCCAAAGTTGAGTGAACTTTCCATCTCATATATAGACTCTATAAATGCCCTCCAACAAAATTTCTTTGCTCAGTGTTTGAACATTAGTTTTTTGTGAGATTTGAAAATGAGACTTGGCTTGACTCATGCACTATATTTATTCTTATATCCACAAGACTTTCTTTAGCTTCTTTGATAGGGGGATTTTAGTTTTCTTCTCCTATTTATGCTCCTCCAAATATTTTTCTTTATTCCCATGATAGTTTAATATTTTATATTGTAAAAAAATTATGGTTGATTAATTAAAAACTTCACATGACCTAACAAAAGCATATATTATGTTTGCATGTGAAAATACTCACTTGTTTTGATTCAGGTGCAACAATTGATAGTTATCATTATGAAGTCCCGAGGAAAAAATTCAATTATCAAGTATAAGGAAAAAGAATCGATCTATGAATATGCATGAACTTGTTCTACATTCTTAGTATTGTTATCATGAGGAGGAGTTGTGGTAAAATGAACTAGCGCTACAATATATTCAAACTATTTGTAAACCCAATATACAACTCCAATTACACAAAAGTTGTCATTAAATTTTTTTATGTAAGAAAGTGTTGTTAGTCAAATGGAAGTGAGTATTCAAGACCCTCGAAAGTTGTCATTGAAAGAATTCGATGTTAGAAATTGTTGTTAACAACATGGAAGCGAGTATTCAAGACCTTCTAGACATAACATAGATGTTTTACTATTGGTCACCTAAACCATATGAGTTTGTGGTAAACATGCTTAGTTCTATTGGCTATTCTCCAAGGCTGGGTATTTAATTAATCTTTTCAATATTACAAAGTCAAGAAATGCAGTTGCTTGGATTATTTTATTTTCAAATTAAAGCCACCTAGGATTGTGATGCAACAAAAACCATGTGCATGAGCTACACAAAAAGATTACATTGAAAGGAATTTGTCTTTCATTACCATTCTTAAAGTGCACAACAAAGTTACAAGTTTAACACTTCTATTATTGTTAACATTCATCAAGACAAATTTGGTGTAAATGTTGCCTGCTCCCGTGTAGCATGGTCTCTATTATGGCCTCATGTTTCAATCCTACTCACGTTCTTTAATCCCCCAATTTCTATAGGTGGAAATCCAATGACAAAGAATAGTTGTTCCCTCTACAAAGTCATAGTCTGTTCCATGCCCACATTTGAACCATTTACAAACTTCTGATAACAACAATCCATTTTATAATGACAATACAATTACCAATAGTGGCATCCACACTTACAATGGTGAATCGATCTTCAACATTAGCATCCAAGCAATTTTCCTTTTCATATCTTTAGTGATTAACCTCCTTGAATGGGTGCTTTTATGATGTGTTTGCATGTAAGGACATTATCATTGTTTTCTTAGATAAATAGTTCCAATTTAGAAGAATTAATTTTTTTGTTGCCAAAAGTTATCATAAAATTTATAATCAATTCAAGATTTCTTTTATTTCGGATAAATGAATTATTTGTCACTATAATTATTTATTTGACTATTTTCAAGAAGCTCAACGACTACCTGTTTTATTTTAGTGAAAGCCTATAGAGACCGTTGTCCAAGAAAACATCAAGAAAGAGCTTACTACCATTCAATACACTTACACTTCCTTCTGAAATGCCAAATTAAAAGGTTAATTTAAAGGTAAAGTTAAACCCTAATTTCACGCATATAATAATGATGATTATTTTATTTCATTAGGCTCCTAAATTCATGCACACTGATATGTAGTCAACATCAAAGCCAATGCTTTTAGTATGACATATTCCTTGTAACTATCAACATTACCCTCTTTAAAGTGACTGCATAGGTAACACCAAATCTTGTGTGCAAAGGGTACTAAAAAATGAAGGGAGTTGTCTTAAGAAAAAACTAGATGGAAGGCCACATGATGCAATGCTCATGAACATTGATCTACCCATTTTTCATAGATATTGTAGCATATAGTTAGGGATTTACAATTTTGTTGCTATTTATCTTGTTTATTATCCATGTTCAATCATAAAAATGCTAAACATGTTATTACAAATCGACTATGTCCATAGTTGGTGGCATTGTGTGAAAGAAATGTTCATCTATAATTTGTCAAAATGGGTCCATAGATTTAGTTGTTGTATCGATGGTGGAAATTAGCATAATAACATCAATGTAGGATGCCCATTGCAATGATCAACTTTTGCCGCGCACAAAATTCTTGGTTGTGCAGTCACATGAATAAGAGGTTTGATCATGCATATATTTGTTGCATAACCTTGGTGCACCCACTTCTTTATGGGAACATAGGCAAATAATGCGGTGCACTAGTATGGAGGGACATCTCAGTACCTCCCACATAGAACACTAACAATCATAACTGAGTGTCTTCCTTCTCTGTCTCCTTATCTCCTTCCAATATTCTAAGTTATGCTAAGTAAATAATATAAAGAGGGGTGAAATAAAATGTTTCATATTCCCTTGAGAATAGATATTCATCATGACATTATAGTTGGGGTTGGATGGATATAACATCTTCATGCTATAAAGGAATTTAAGTTAATGAATGTTTGGACTTGAATCCTTACTTTATATTTTCACGTTGATATTTAGGTGTGTTTGTGTTTAGTTTTCTCTATGAGTTAGTGAAGTAATATGTCACACCATGATTATATATATTAAGTTGAACTTATTACAATTTATGTAATTTTACTAAGGGCACTACCCATTAGATAATTAAGTTCAACTATAATCATATTTTCATTAACTCATCAATATATGAGTCACGATAAACATCATCTAACACAAATGTTATACTATGCTCCCTAAACTTTATCCATATGTACCACTTCACTTATACCATGTGTTAAGAAATGTGTTACTCCACATAAAAAAAAAGTAGTAAGACTAGTTTATGCATTGTATTCCTCACTGTACTAGGTGAGGAAAGCACAACCATATCCCCCATTGGTGGTTGACATACATAGGTTGTTCCACAACCTCTATCCTCTTTCCTAATTCACTATGCAAAGAGATAAATTGAAAATGCTAATATTAAAAAATTCTATATTTATATTTTTTAATTTTTTTATGTAAAACAATATAAAATATTTTTTTAAAATAATATAAAATATAAACAATAACAAAATATTGATATAAAAAAACTAATAATAATATAGTCATAACCATAAAAATTCACACCCACAAAAAACATGAAAAAACTCGACGGGGCAGTAACTAACAAAAACAAAAATAACAAAATAGTTCACTGCATTTATGTAAAACCCTAGGGATAAGCCTGGTGAGAACGGGTAAAACTCATCGCGATAATGTTGCAGATATTTATTCCAACGGGACCAGATGATATAATAATAATAATAATAATTACGACATCCTCGTGCTTGCTATTCACCAGAAATGGAAACCCTGCAGCTAAATACCTTCAGTCGTTCGGTTCACCACCCCAGCTTTGGCAGAAAGCAGCCATTACACTCAACTTACCGGAGATGGAGAATCCTTGCTGTCACTAAAACTACTCGCCCTGGTTTGTAATTTTAACATTTTCTTTTCCATTTAATGCCCATTTAATGCTTGTCAATGGAAATAATCCAGGATTTGAATTATATACTCCTGCCGTGTTAATTCAATGCCGGATAGAGAGGAATTCACATGCTGTTGCTTTTTTAATGTTTTTACACAAATTGGATTTACCTACTGAATGCTGATAATGAGGATCCCCTGTTACATTAATTTCAATGTTTATGTTTATATTTTAACTGATTCTGTTTAAAGATTTCTCGTGGTGTGAATACATGTTATTGCTTTCAATGCAATTCCTTGGGATAGCTGATGTTCTTCCTTTTACATGTTAGATTCTTACGAATTTCGGTCATAACCTAGTAATGCTGGGTAGGCTTGGCATTTGTTCTTGCCCTTTAATTGCGGGTCTGAAGAAAAAAACCTTATACTTGCAGGCCAAATTTCTTAACCAATTCACATGCAAAATGCAAAAGTATATAATTTTAAAATAACTTTCCACACAAATGGCATTTAAAAAACATCCATGGCAAATGTTGTTTTTAAAGTTATTGATGGTATTTTTTGTCTTGTCATAGCTGACATACTTGGGAATATGACTTGAGTACTTGCGAGCATGGTAAGTAACTTGCGAGTATGCTTAGTATGTTGATAACTTGGCTTGGTAATCGAGAAAGTGCCATTGGCTGAGTATTGGCTGATCACTACTTGTAATACTCGCGAGCATTGTCAAGTGTTACCACCCAGATTGCACGAGGATGATCACGAAGACTGAAGATGAAGATGATCATCTGAAGACTTGTAGGGCCAGGGCCTTGCCAAATATTACTCTACTCTTCTTTTGACTCTTCTTGTTTCTCTTGTTTCTCTGTATCTCTTTTGCTCATGGTCAAAAGATGATAATTGTAAAATGACATGACATCTATATTATATGTGTAAAAGGTCTAGCCTAACAATGATAGTTATAGTAAAAGGTGTTATGGAGTGTTTTTTTAACTGAGATAAATATAGATACTAGTGATTTATATTGTTAAAGTGTTTTCACTCAGTCATGCCTCCAAAGCCATTAGCATCCTTACTGCATTTGCCATAAGTTGGTGTCTTAGTTCTTGGTCTTTTGTCATGTATTAATAAGTTTGTCACCATGGTTTTGTATTTTTTGGTTAGTATTTGTCCCTTGAGGGTCAAAAATGTAATAATATGATATTTTATGGTCCAAGAGGGGTGTCAAACACCTTAATGTACATCATACACCCCTCTAGACCCCCTCATTTAGTCTAGGACACCCCTTAGAGACAGTCCCATGATTTTTGCATGTTTTAGACAAACTTGAGTGATTTTAGGAGTTAGGTGAAAGGGAATATTTCCTTTTCACTAATTTCCCCCCTTTGAGCTCCAAGTTGAATGAATTGTCACTTTTGATTGGATTTGGTCTCAATCAACTCCTTGTCCCCTCTTGTCTCCTCCTTGTCTCATAGGTGGTGTATGAGGGTTCTAGTTGACTCTAGTTGACTATTGAAGTGTCCTATTACACTCTAGTTAACTCTAGTTAACTGCAGAGATGTCCATTCACACTCTAGTTAACTGCAGAGATGTCCATTCACACTCCAGTTAACTGCAGAGGTGTCCATTTTCCATCTAGTTCACTCTAAGATCACTCCTTCTCATGAGATGTGCCCCCCTTGGTCTATTGAGCTACATAAGCAAGCTCTCCCCCCTCTATTTCTTGTTGGATGATACTTAGAGCATTGTTGTAATCACACTTTTGGAGAGCAGTATTGTTTAATAAAGAAAGACTTTGGAGGTCATCTCAGGATTGTCTTGTCAATGTGTGGATGTTATCTTATATTATGCTATTAAGGAGGTAATCTGTATCTTTGCATTTGTAAATTTTTTCTCTCTTTTGCTAGGCCATTGAAAGAATATTGCTACCTAGTTGGATAAGATTTATTTTAAGTGTATGCTTGTGATAGATCTTATTGTTAGTCTATTTGAAAGGTGATTAATTTTAACATCTTTACCATAATTGGACTGTGTTATACTAATGCTTTTCTTGTAGATTGCACCCTGAAGAGGAAGGGAGAAGAGATCCAATCTCCTTCACATCTGGCTTTTGATTGCAAGTTCTCCCGTTCATCGAGAAGATTGAGATTAGCCTAGAGCAACCTCCTTCTTTCAGTGACTTTTCAGACAAGGCTCTCTTAGGCTACACATGATGGTAATCAGTAGGGTTTTGGAGATGTCGATGTCTCCGAGCCTCTAGAATAGGGCCTCTCTAGGGACCGAGTCAAAATCTTTTCGAAAATCTACAAAGCAAAAATAGACTTTTGAAAAGTGATGTTGCGCCTCCTCAATGATGGCTCGACGGGTAATGATGTGATCAATGGTTTGATGAGTGGGTCAGAATCTAGCCTACCCTCTAGTTCTCAAGTGTCTCCTCTCAAGCTTGCTCAAACGATTCATATGGAGGATTGTAGTGTAGAGATTTGAGAATGTGTGCCCCACCATGATCGTCCTGTAGTTGTTGGGATCTGAACTGGGACCCGATTTGTGTATCGGGTTAATGGTGTGATGTGACGAAGTCGGTGGAAAACCTGTACGTACCACATGGTTGAAAAGACCAGCCAAGTGATTAATCATAGTGTGAAGATCGTGCTTGAAGAACTCTACCTGGAAACCTTCCTCACCCGCTGCTTTACAAGTTTTCATCACCCAAATGGCCTCTCTGATGTCTTGATAAGAGAATAAGTAGCATGAAGGTGGTAAGACGTGATGTGGATGTGTGGTTTCCCAGGGACATCATAGAGAGTGGAGGTATGAGAGAACATGGATTTGAGATTAAGATTAGATGGGAGTTGGGGTTGGGGGAAGATGGTGCGCCAGAAGTTTTTGGGAGAGTGGATGAGGGAGGCACACAAGTCTCGTCTCCTCTGAGAGATGCACACAAGTCTCGTCTCCTCTGAGAGATGAAGAGGATTTTTTCGTAGCAGAGGAGGCGAGGATAGGAAGTTTTAAGTTCGGGGTATGAGGGGTGAGCATGGGTGAATGTGTGTCAAAGTTGGCGGTGGAGGGATTTGCACTCCTCGTCGTACCATTGATTCATGGGGTAGGATCTAGATTTAGGGGCTAGGGGAGTGGACTAGGTGGAGTGGGGGTAGGACTTAAAGACTGCTTCCCAAATGGTGGATGACAAGGAAGCGTACTTGGTAGAGGCTGACTCAAGTGAGGAAGGACTAGGAAGGAAGCATCTGGTGGAGGTGGGAAGTGAATGTGTTTGGATCTCCCTTATAAAAAATGATAGTAGTGCGAGGTGGGCCCAAGGGGGGGTGCGGTTGGGGGGGGGGGTGTTAGTATGATGAGAGAAGGAGAGAAGAGCATGGTCAGCCGTGGGAATGGGGGGAATGGAGCGGTAGCGAATAAAGGGGAGTAAGTTCGGGCTAGAGAGGACCTACACTCACGCCTTCGCCATGAGGTTGGCAAGTGAAGAAATGAGAGTTTGGAAAATAGGGGAGCCCATTCAGGATCAAAAGCTCTTGGGATTCCCCCAGCTACAACAGGTGTCGATGATAGGTTGTAGTAGGCCCTAAAGCATTGCCAAACATTCGATGAAGTGCTACTGACTCTGGATCAATCCCCTGGGTGCAAAACACGTCCTTTGATCGATGGTGGAGAGGCTCTGCTGCGTGGGAGCGCCCCCCTTGTCGCTCCTGCCCCCGAAGCTTGCTCCCTTCTCACTCCCTTCGGAAGCTCGCTCCTAGAACGCTCCTGAGGCGCTCCCTACCTCTCCTATACTAAAAGCTCCTATACTAGGTTGATAATTTGATGACAATGTTATGGTACCTTCCTTCTTTTCCAAGCTCCTGTAAGAGCTGTTATGGTTGATCATTTGATGACAATGTTATAAGTTTTAACTACTAGATGATTGATGTTATATGGTTTAATCCATGTTTTTAATTACTATTTCAACATCCTACATGTTTTTTAGATATAAATCCATCAAAATATATTAAAATATATACTATTAAAAAAACGTTCTTGAAACGGGACCTTTATAAAATTTTGCTTTTTGCTTTGCTCTCGCTCCTTGCTCCTTGCTCCCCGCTCCCAACAACATAGTGGAGAGGAGTCTGGAGAGCTTTGGTATGGACGTTGAAGTCACTCAAGAGGATGACCTCCCCAACCGTTGAGTATTGGGTGATGCTGGTATACAAATCCATGTAGGGGTCCTCTTTGGGGTCATTATGGATAGCGAACATTTAAGAGGCTGGGGGGAAGTAACAAACTACAATGTAGATGTCCCGGGGGAGTGGGGCTTTGTCTCTAACCTGGACCCACAAAAATATGACAAACTCATCTATGGCCACCATTGAAACCTTGCTCCAGAGGGAGTTCCTAACCAAACAAGCAACTCCACCTAAACCTCGAGCTCCTCGTCTCCTACCTGTAAGCTGGAAACCAATGATAACCTATAATGTTCGGGAGAGGCCGAATAGGGCTCGCGTGAGTCTCAGTAACGAAGAGGATGTTTGACGACCCAAGAGTGTCGTACATGAGGCTAGGTTGATGACTAGAAAGATCCATTTCCATTCCAACAATTGATAGAGATGCATGCGCCCTGTTGCCTCTTGAAGCGAACCCATCATTTTGAAACCCCAGATCAGGGTTCCCAATCAGGTGGAGTGGAGTCCTGAATGACTGCTTTGAGGTTCCTAATCACTGCCCATTTCCCTACCTGTCGTGCCGCCATAACTAGCTCTCTGGATCATTTGAGCTCCACAGCATGTGATTTGGTGTGATCTTTGCTTGGAAAGATCTTGGTGGGAGGAGAGACCAACTTTTTCCTAGCTCCAAGGACACGAATTCGATCAGACGCAGTGTGTTTTGAACCGGAGGAAGAGAGTGGAGTCGTAGCCAAACCAAGCTCTATCACGAGAGACATCGGGGAGGTCAAGAGTATCCCAGAGGAACAAGGTCCCAACCTCCATAGGGTCTAGAGATGGAAGAGGGTGCAAGCATGGAGAGATCGGTGCCTAGGGGATCGGGTAAATGGAGTCCACAGAACTAGACGCCCTTGAGGACCCACTTAGGGATAGGCCTAAGGAAGAAAACCGAGAAATGGTTTGCCAGTAAACCAAGTAACTAACCCTAGATAATTTTTAGAATTTTTAGGAGTTAGGGTTTGAATGAAATTGGCAAATGGGTAAGCTAGAGAAACAAATATGTACCTTGTGAGTGTACCTGGATGATGACAATGAATGCCGATATGACGAGGATTATTCCCGCAAAGATCAAATGAAAGCTTGGCCACTTCTTTTGCTCCAATGAATTGCCCAAGTCCACAAGTGCACCCCTGTATCTCTGCAAAACCAAGGAGACAAATCTCAATCAGTAAACAAAAAGGAGGGTAGATGCAAGTAAGAAGTGAAAGATAGAGAATAATTGGTATAAAGACATAATTACTCCTTGTGTAACCAAGATTTGACAGAAAGAAGCAAGGTGGGTCCCCCCAACCAATGCGCCCCTCTTTCAAAATCGTATCCTTCACCTGCAAATCGAAATTGTGGCAGAAAATATGCAAGATAGCTACCAAGATCTTTCAGTGCAATGGAAAAGTAGTTTCAATCACCATAGCCAAGCATCCAATCCAAGATCACAAGAATTCTCACAAAATATTTTTTTATATTCCAATAGCTCAAAGCTAAAAGTCCCCTTTACAAATGAGACAACATCTCAATAGATAGATCTCTCTAATACAAAATACCTATATCCAATAATATCAATGGCTAGGATCATAAGATACAATCACTCTCATTAATGGCTACGATTGGCCGGATACATATCACATGGATCAACTCAAAAATAGAGGGGCCGCACTCACTAAATCGCCCAAGGGGGATGCACCACATGACAAATGACTAAGACACATGAAACTAGCACAAGGTGGGGCTAGGAGGTGTATCATATCCTTCACTAGCATGACCCCATGGCCCAATATCGAATAATATGTCAAGATAACATCATAATGTGACCAAATGACCAGATCGTGGCCCCTCAATAACACCATAAAAACTCCCAAAATGATAAATGCTAGGACATGTGGACCCCACTGATGTCAGAACAAGTGCTGGAAGGTGTGGAAGTCATCATCAAGATATCTTAGACCATTCTCATGCCAATTCCTTGCCCCACTAAGCCAAATCGATTTCCTCAATAAGCCATTCTACTACCGGAAAACCACCTTTGAAGATACAAAAATGCCTATAACTCACTGCCAAGTGTCCCGGACACAAGTCTGACTACATCAAAATGTCTGGGGATGGGGTAATATGGTAATAACGATTGGCTAGACCCCCATCTCCCTCTGTAGCCCCCTAGGAGAACGTGCATGCACATCAAAAGTGATGGACATGCCATTTTTGCATGGCAATCTGGAGAAAAATAGTAACCTGGCCACATCATCATCTGTAAATGCCCGGAACTGATATCTGAGTGCACCAATGAGCTCATAATGCTCAAATCCACTAGGAATGAGTAATCATACACCATGTGACCATCAAAAGATACCTCTGTAAGCTCATCCATGCTCAAAATAATAAAAACAATGGCCTGTAAATAATACTAATGATAAAATAATCCAACAAACCATCCACTGAAACTGCTGTCTAAGTCATGGAACCATCAAAAGGACATATATGGGGCATGAATAAAACATCTCGAACACTGCTGGCCCAAAATCATCTCGGACCCTGCGGTTGACTTGATCAAACTGGGTTGACCAGGTCAAGAATGTTCAAAATAATGATCCAGACGACAAAGAACTGTTACTGTAAGTACAAAAGGCTATCATATGCTCCTTCAATTATATCAGTAGCTAGACTAAAGCATAAAATGATGTTTAACTGGTGTAAGCATGTAAATAATATAAATAAGATAAGTCTAGATCAAACTAACTAGCTACTATAAACAAGAATCTCAACTGTATACTCGTTTACAGACTTGAAGAATTTGCTAACCATGGGTGAGGGTGGGAAGACAAAGGCTAGGCTAGGGGAAAGACTTGACAACCTCAACACTGCAATCTCTCGGATGAAGGAACCAGGGGAACAACCTATACATATGCTGGATAGACAATAACACAGGGTATGGTGGTGTCTCACAAATGGGTAGAGTGATGAGAATGCTTCCAATAGACTCTAGACAAGCAACCCTTTAGCAATTTATTTATTTGTTGTTAATGTAATTGTAACTTCGGAAGATATTCACTTGTATTTTATATTTTATTATTATTGTATTTTATTTGTACCTGCGCCGGAGATGTTTATTCCTCCGGTCGGAGAAGTCATTATTGTATTTGGGTCATGTAAAGTCACTGAGGTAAATCCTCCCATGTAAGTCGGGGCATTAGTTCCCCCTAGAGTCAAATGTAATGGGGTTTTTAAGTCCCCTAGAGGAGTTGGCCAAGTCAGATTTAGTTAGGGGCCGACCTATCAAGTGAAGGGGTTAAAGTGGAAGTGAATGTATAAATAGAGAGCTAGGCTCTCTCATTTATTCATTCACTCACTCACTCAAGTTCGCATTAGTGAGAAGAAGGACAAGTTCGCACAAGTGGAGAAGAGAGAAGCTGCTGAAGACCATTTCTATTTTTGGGTTTTACTTTGTGACATTGTATTGGTGATCATTCTATCTCTGAGGAAGTTGCGGGGTTTTCTCCTTTATGGTTTCCCCGAGGAAAATATTTGTCTCTTGTGTTTATGTTGTGCTTGTTATCCTCTCAGTAGGATCCTAGATAAGTATTGATTAAAAGTTGAAAAACTAACATTTGTCAGCTTTTCTCACTTGAGATTTATCATTCATTTCACTTTAAATATTTTCACTAGCCAACCTCCAAAAGCAGGTGCCCTGAAAGCCTTCTGGGCTTTAGATATGACTCGGTATGACCTCCATTGCCCGTCACCGTCCATAGGTGCGATGGAGTGACCACCCTGTTGCCCTGTGGGGACAAACGACCTTACATCAAACAAGGATGAGTGCTTGTCCTTTGGCCACTGACTAGTTAATATAGATATAAGCAATAGTGTTTAGAAACACTGTTTTTGCCGACTTAGCATTCCTTTAGATATAGCATTTAAGATCTGATGCTCTAGTGTTTAGCAACACTTTTTGTAGGATTACTTGGTTTCGAGGACTAGAGAAGAAGAATCACCATGACTAAAATCACATACTCCAGAGCCGAGACACAATTTAAACAAGGAATCTATCCAACACAGAGGTCTAGGTGGGGGAAGTCCTCAAGATCACTAGTTAAGGTGTAAGTCGAGATAAAACCAAATTGGAAGGTAATAGATGGACAAAGAAGTGACTGATGATGCCATGGATAGCAACGGCCCAAAAATAAGGGACTGAGCAAGTTTATACTTCGTAAAGTAAGGGTATGACCAACGAGTATATACAAGAACCTCCTACGCATAGTAACTAACCACTTCTACTCTAAACAACAATAAAACATCATAAGATAAGGCCAGTAAACAATCATCATATACCCAGTCATAACTACCTAGATAAAAGAAAGAGCACATCAGTAACCCAAATGCACCAATCATATACCTTCTGGATCATATACCTGAGTCCCTGATCTGAACAACCTGAATCACACTGAAGCACTGCATCTGAATATAATATGGGCACTATCATCAATCTGCTCTGGATGATAGAAGAATGGCTAACTTAGTCTTCGACCTGGTGTCATGGGGCTCAGTCCTGGCATGAGATTGTAAATGTACAAGCTCTGGATCCACTGAATGCATAGGAGTGATAATCAAAATGCTGCTCACCATCAACTGATCTCATCAAAATGTGTAAAGGATTCAATATGATCTAGGATCTTATCTGAGAGAATAACATGCACAGCAAATCAAACACAAGAGACAAGAGACACAAAACATTTCACCGGGGAAACCATAAAGGAGAAAACCCTGCAACTTCCTCAGAGATAGAATGAGCAATAATACAAAACCCCAAAACAAAGAGATGGTCTTCAGCAGCTTCCTCCTCCACTTGTGCGAACTTCTCTCTCTCTCACTAATGCGCAATGAGTGAGTGAGTGAATGATCAAATAGAGAGGTTGCTCCTCTCTATTTATACTTTACCTTCTCTTGACATTTTACCCTAACTGGGCCGACTTCTCCTAGGAGAGTCTAATAACCCATTACCACTTGACTCAGGGCCGACCCCTCTAGGGCAGTCTAATAACCCTATCAAATACAATAATAACTTTCCCGATCGGAGGAATAAAACCTCTCTGTCGGAAGTACATTGACATATGAATACAATATAAAATATACAAGTGAATATCATCCGAAGTTACAAATACATTAACACTCCCTCTTAACTAGGAAGGTATTCTCTTGACACAGTTCATCAGCAGAAGTCTTTGTCACTAGATCATCATCAAAGCTGGATCATCGTTACTGCTGCTGCTATCTCGATCATCAATCTCCAATCTACTCGTCATAGGAAGTTCTACAGAGCCAGCCCTTTTTCATGCTGGATGTAGGCCTAACCTCCATGTAGGTCTTCATCATCTCTGCGAGCAATCCATCAAGTAGGTACATCTCAGGACTTATTATATGCCTCTGCAAAACTTGCAAGATCTCCTAGGACTGATTATATGCCTCTAACCTGAAGGAGCATCTCAGGACTAATTATATGCCTCCGCAAAACCTGTGTACCCTACTGTCACCTCATCATCTTCAGATCATCTCATCTTCAACGGAGCACAGCCCAGATGCACATCACACAACACTTACATCCACCGGCATGGGAGGACCAACCTACCACCATCTGGGAAAGGCTCAGCAATTACATCAACGACCATGGGAGGACCAACCTACCACCATGTCGGAAAAGCTTTAGCAATTACATCAACCACCATGGGAGGACCAACCTACCACCATGTCGGAAAAGCTCGACAATTACATCAACGACCATGGGAGGACCAACCTACCACCATGTCGGAAAAGCTCGACAATTACATCAACGACCATGGGAGGACCAACCTACCACCATGTCGGAAAATCCCATGTGCATCTGCGTCTTCCGGACTCATCACTTCCCTTTGGAAGGAACCTCGATCTGAAGTACACCAAGCTTCTCTCTGAAGTATTCAAACTTCACTTTGGCCAGCAACTTGGTCAATACATCGGCTATTTGCTCGTCTGTCGCAACATACTGGAGCTTCACTGCTCCTCTCTGCACCATATCCCTGATATAGTGATACTTGATCTCGATGTGCTTCGACTTGTCATGGAACACTGGGTTCTCAGACAACTTCACACAACTCTGGTTGTCGCAATATATACAAGTAGCATCCAACTGGAGATCAAATAAATCAGACAGTGGCTTTCTTATCCATACTGCCTCACAACTAGTTGAACAAGCTGCGACATACTCTGCTTCGGCTGTACTCAGTGCCACGCAGGACTGCTTCCTGCTAAACCAAGAGATCACACCTGATCCCATACTGAAGCAGCACCCTGAAGTGCTCTTCCTATCAATGGCATTGCCTGCCCAATCAGAATCAACATAACCCTCCAGGTTAATCTTCTGATTCGCATTATACTTCAGCCCATAATCAACCGTACCCTTCAGGTACCTCAGAATATGCTTTGCAGCAATCAAGTGAACATGTCGTGGATCCATCAGGAAATGGCTCAATGTGTTCACATCAAAGCAAATATCTGGTCTCGTATTCGTCAGGTACATCAAGGACCCAATCATCTGACAATACATCGTGGCATCAACTGACTCTGATGAAGCATCACTCAATAGCTTCAGGTTCGATCCCATAGGTGTGGTCATGGCCTTGCAGTCCATCATCCTGAATCTCTTTAGGATCTCTACTGCATACTTCCCTTGCCCAAGGAAGATTCCATCCGCACTCTGCCACACCTCCATGCCTAGAAAATAGTGCATCATACCCAAGTCCTTCATCTCGAACTCGGTAGCAAGCTTCCTCTTCGTGTCAGCAATCAACCCATCCTCACCTGTCACAAACAGGTCGTCTACATAAAGTAGAAGTATCACTGGGTTGCCTTCCTCAACCTTGTAGTAAAGGTTGGAATCCACTTTACTCTTGGTAAAGCCCAAGCTAGTCAGGAAGCTGTCTATCCTGCCGTACCACGTCTTGGGTGCCTGTTTCAATCCATACAAGGCTTTCTTCAATTTGCACACATGAGTCTCCTTGTCCTGTGTCTCAAATCCGAGTGGCTGCTCCACATACACCTCCTCCTCTACTACACCATTCAAGAATGTTGTCTTGACATCCATCTGGTGTACCTTCCATTTCATCACTGCAGCCAGAGCAAGTACTGATCTGATAGAAGTGTATCTGGTTACAGGTGCAAATGTCTCTTCATAATCAATCCCTTCCTTCTGGGAGAAGCCATGTGCCACAAACCTCGCCTTGTGTTTCTCTATGCTGCCATCTGCAGCATGCTTGATCTTGTAGATCCACTTGGAAGTCACAACAGACTTCCCTGTTGGTCTTGGGACCACATCCTAGACATCATTCTTCATGATTGACTGGTACTCCTCGATCATGGAATCCTTCCATTCTTTCTTCTCAGCTGCTTCCTAATAGTTGGAAGGTTCTTTGTCAATTATGTCACACAGCAGGGCTACATAACTGGAGAATGGTCTCAGTCTTTTGGTTTCTCTATGCATTCCTTCTGGAGCACAATATCTCTCTGCATTTTGAATTGCTTCTCATACCCATGCTGGTTTTCTCTTGTGAGAATTCTTCTCACGTGGTTGATCTATAGGTTCCTGTGGGTCTTCCACCTCGCGTTCTCCATAATCTTCTGGATTTACTTCATTCATTGTTGTATCTTGGTTCCTGGGTGCTTCTGGTTCTTCAATGTTTTCAACAGGTATCTTTCTGGATTTATGATATGCTGAGTCTTCGTCGAATGTCACATCCCTGTTGATGTCGATCTTCTTGAATCCTGGGAAATATATTCTGTAAGCCTTCGAGCTTTCACTATATCCCATGAATATACCCTTCTTTCCGAAGGATCTAACTTCGTCCTCTTCTCTTTCGGAATATGTATGTACACCGAACAACCAAATATTCTGAGATGGTTGACCTCTGGTTTCTCGCCGGAGAAAGCTTCTTCTGGTGTCTTGTTGTCAAGTACTCTATGTGGAGTACGATTCTGTACATACATGGCTGTCTTAGCAGCTTCTGCCCATAGATGCATAGGAAGATCCTGGTCATGAAGCATCGCCCTGGCTGCTTCCATAATTGTTCTATTCTTCTTTTCTGCAACTCCATTCTATTGTGGATTATATGGAGTGGTCAACTCCCTCTTAATCCCTGAATCTCTGCATAATTTCTTGAAGTCTTCTGATGTGAACTCTCCGCCATTGTCTGACCGAAAAGTTTTGATTTTCTTCTTTGTGTGGTTCTCGATCAAGGCTTTGAATTCCTTGAACTTACTGAATACTTCATCCTTGCTCTTCAAAAAATATATCCATGTCTTCCTAGAAAAATCATCAATGAAAGAAACATAATATACATACCCACTCAATGAACTGGATGACATCGGACCGCATACATCAGAGTGGATGATTTCCAAGATTCCTTTTGCCTTGCTCTCGCTACTTGGAAATGTCTTCTTTATGTTCTTTCCCTTCGCACAACCTTTGTAAACGCCTTCGTGCTTTGCTTGGATTTCTAGAAGACCTTCAACAGCTTTGCTTGCAAGAGGTAGTGCTCTATAGTGCACATGTGCAAGCCTTCTATGCCAAAGTTCACTTGGCTCTACTGAGTCATGGACCAAGGCTTGTTCTGGTTGGCCCTTTAGTTTGTATAAGATTCCCTCTTGCTCTCCAATCACTACTGCATCATCTATGGTCTTTCCCTTTGTCCACATAAGAACTTGGCCATCTACAAATGCAACCCTCATACCTTTTGCATCCAATGCAGATATGGAGAGAAGATTCTTCTTTAGTCCTGGTACAAACAAGACATCTTTCATCTTCATAGACTTTCCAGAGTCTAGCTTATAGGAGGCTTCACCACTTCCTTTTATAGGATACTGGTAGTCATCCCCAAGTTTCACTTTGTGGGGTGACTCATGTTCGGATAGGTTCATGAAGTATTCCTTGAATCCTGTCATATGCTTGGAAGCCCCACTATCTATAAGCCAATCATTGCTTCCATGTGTAATAGTTCCTGTGAGGGCAGAGATCAAAACATACTCTTCATCGCTTGAAGAATCTTCACTTTCTTCTCTGGCTCTCTTCCTGGGAGGTTCATCATCCTCTGCAGTGTGAGCATGATGTCTTCTTTTGTTGTTCTTCTTGTGAGAGCCACTTTTATTTCTAGGACAATCCCTGGAGAAGTGTCCCTTCTCATCACATGTATAGCATCGAATGGTGGATACATCTCTTCGGGATTTAAAGTTACCCCTCTGATTTTGGTGGTGGTGTTTTTTCTTTTCTTACTGTGGTGGTGCACCCTCTTGTTATCATTCCTCTTGGAGTGTGCTGTGAGAGGTTGGTCTTCATTTCCCATCTTCTCTTCTCGAGCTATGAGTCAAGCTTCTTCTTGTGAGAATTCCTCCCACAACCTACTGAATGTGATGAGCTTCTTCCTAGCACATATTCCTTGAATGAAGGAATCCCATGACCTAGGGAGACCATTCAAGGTGGTCATCACTATTTCTCCATTCTCTATGTTTTCTTCCACGACTTCAAGTTGTTCTTTGATTTGAGAAACCCTTGTGAAATAAGACTCGATGGTTTCTGCATTTTGAATCTTCACATTCTTCAATTGGTTCCACAAAGTCATCTTCCGATTTATATTCTTTCCTTCAAACAACTTGGTCAAGGAATCAAACATCTCCTTGGGTGTCTTGAGAGATGACACATGTGGTATGAGATGGTCCTTGATAGAATTTGCAATAATCCTCTTGGCCTTGACCAAGTTCTTCCTATGTAAGGCCTTAGCCTCATCTCCCTCTGGATCTGTATTCTCTTCATTTATGTAGGTGTCCAATTCATTCTCTTTTAGGACTATCTCAATCCTATACTTCCATGCTCGGAAGTTATCAGCCCCTTCAAGCTTATCCTCAAGCTTGGTGTGGTGAGACATCTTTAATGAGAAACTCAAATGGAAATAGAAAAGCTTTAGGTCTTACCACTTGATTGCTAAAACTGGATCTGGAGATGGCTAGGGTTTGACAGAGAAACCCTAAAAATTCAAACTTCTGTTTGGATAGAAAGATGTAATTGACTGAGGCGAGCAAGCTGGTATACTTGGATTATGAAAATTCCAAAAATTAACCCCTCAAAAGTGACCTGTGAATTTCGGGTCTACAGTTTCTGTCAAATTCTGGTTTTCTGGTTTTTCTGGTCCAAAAGTCAAACTAGGGTTTGACATATCTCGGGGTTCTACCTAACCAAAAACTTCGATCTTGGTCTCAAAATTTCGATTTTGATGAGGAGAACAATCCTGTGCTGAGAGCACTCCAAAATTCCACTCTTGTCAAAAGCCCTAATTTCTCGCAGCAGTGATAGGCCAAAAAATGAAAATGCTCAGAATCCAATTCCGCTTCGACAGAAAGATGCGCCTTCCTTAGGCGAGTTAGCCGAGCCTCCTTTTGCTGATGATATGTGGAGAGAAACCCAAAAATTAAGAAGCCCTAGCTTCCGCAGCTGCATAGTGTCTTCTTCTCAGGTTAGCTTTGATACCATGTTAGTTTTTCATCATTTAATTCAATATGATCTAGGATCTTATCTGAGAGAATAACATGCACAACAAATCAAACACAAGAGACAAGAGACACAAAGCATTTCATTGGGGAAACCATAAAGGAGAAAACCCCGCAACTTCCTCAGAGATAGAATGAGCAATACTACAAAACCCCAAAACAAAGAGATGGTGTTCAGCAGCTTCCTCCTCCTCCACTTGTGCGAACTTCTCTCTCTCTCACTAATGCGCAATGAGTGAGTGAGTGAATGATCAAATAGAGAGGTTGCTCCTCTCTATTTATACTTTACCTTCACTTGACTTTTTACCCTAATTGGGCCGACTTCTCCTAGGAGAGCCTAATAACCCATTACCACTTGACTCAGGGCCAACCCCTCTAGGGGAGTCTAATAACCCTATCAAATACCATAATAACTTTCCCGATCGGAGGAATAAAACCTCTCCGTCGGAAGTATAATGACATATGAATACAATATAAATTATACAAGTGAATATCATCCGAAGTTACAAATACATTAACAATCTCCCATGTGGATGGAGATGCAGCTGTCGAAGTCCAATGATGAGAAAGAGTCTTTGCTTGCAACCATGTGATTCGAAGCTCTTGAATTCGAAACACTTGCCATGAGTGCATGACCTCTTTATGGATGATCATTCCAGTCTCCATTGTCCTTCTTCCTTGCGCCATCTGGAAGAGTAATATTGTTCTTCTCCAAGAGAAGGGCCATCTGATCAATAGTCTTCTTCATGCATGAGCTTTCAGGATGAAATCCCCTGCCACAATAAGAACACTTTGTCTTCTCCTTGCCCATTTGCTTGTCTTTTCTTGAGCTTGAGGGCTCATCTGATTGCTTGGTCTTCACCTTCTGCTTAGGATGATCAAACTTGGTCTTCTCCTTCTGCTTTTGCTTTCCTTTAGCATTCGTAGCCTTAGGTCCTCTAGCAAACAGGTCTTGATCTTTGGAGGATCTCATGGACCCCATCTGAACAAAGCTTGTTATGCTCTTTGGTTAAGGACTCAATGAATGCATTCAAGGATGACATCTTCCAATTCAGAATAGTGAGTTTTCCCGAATGAAAGGTAGAGACAAACACTGAATATTTTGCTCCTAGTTTTGAAAGGATTGAGAGAGTCAACTGATCCTCCTTCTCGACACCACATTGCTTCAACTGAAGCACCAAATGCTTGAACTTGGTGAAAAACTCATTGATGGTTTCAAAATTTTCAGGATTTAGGGAAATCAATTCATACTTTAACTGATAAGCCCTCATCTCATCCTTCTTGCCAAAGAGTTTGGCAAGTTGTACCCATACTTCTTTTGGAGTCTTCAATCTGCTGAGATGGAAAAGAAGATCTTTTGAAATATTGAGACATAAGAAACCATAAGCTTCATCAAGCTTATTCATAAACTTGGACTTCTCTATAGCTGCATTAGGCTCTAGTTCTGTTCCCATAGTAACTCTGTAGAGTCCCATGGAGTGCAATACTATCTCTATATCATCGTTCCACTGATGATAGTTGAAAGGAGTAAGAAGATGGTTTGAAGAAGAGTCCATCTTTTGCTATAGCGAATGCAATAGGAGGCTTTGAGAAACCTGCAGTAAAAAACAAACAAACAATTTTTAGGTCGAGAACCTGCACTTTTCAAGTTGCATCACACCTGGCTTACCCTATCAAGCGAGCTTGATAAATCAGATGCACAATTATCCAGGATTTATGTGGAAAACTTTCTGCTTCTGGTGCAGTGTTGGAATAATTTTGAGCAATCTTGCTCAAGCTTCATCTGTAAAACTCTGTAGAAGAGTTGCCTTGTTCTACCATGGCTCTGATACCATGTAAAATTCAAGCACAACAAATCTAGAACAACAGTTACTAGAGATGCATGCGACAAATTGTGTGTCAAAACACTGGTGCAAAAAGTTTGCAGCAGTTCATGCATTATCATTAACTCAGAAGATAAATTACAATGTGAAACAATGGCAATAATAGCCCAACAATTCGAATCCTAGAGAGGTCATTCGAATTGAAAGCATGAGAGGGGCTTACTGGTCAGTTGACACCACTCGGCACATCAGCTAACTACTTAACTGCAAAGTAATTGACTCTAACATACTCTGAAACTGTCAAACTGAGTCTAACTGAGTCTAGAACTCAACTGATTGCCCAAAATTAGGGGGGGGGCGCCGTTCTGACTTCAGTTAACTGATTTTTAGGTGAAATTACACCAAATTAGGTCAAATTGAGTAGGAGAGCGCCTTTCTAACTCCAGTTAGCTGATTGTTAGTTGAAATACACCTAGTTGGATTGAGTAGGGTGCTTTAATCATGCAAATCACCCCAGTTGGCTCCCTAAATGATGGAGGAGGCCCAGTTGACTGAAACTAATGATCTGCTGATGATGTAAGCACATATTTGAGTCAAAATACTTTGGATAAGTGGTAAATTAGGATGTTAAGCCCAAATAAATGATGTGTTGTTGGAAAATGACTCCAAAGGACAAAGTTAGAGCCCACTGCAGAGAAAGGCATCTTTGTTGGCTATGATGAGACTTCGAAGGCCTTCCGCATATACCTTCCTGCACAGAGGAAAGTTGTGGTGAGGAGGGAGGTGAGATTTGAGGAGGAGCGGGCCTTCAGGAATTCTTGTGAGTTAGAGATGGAGGAGAAGTAGGTTATTACTCCATAGGTGACAACATCTCAAAGTTCAACTAGTCAGGGTGTAGGGTCACAGACTTTATGGGTGACTGGTCCACAGGTTTCAAGATCTTTAGTTTCAGGGACTCAGTCTACAGAGACTTCTGGTACAGGGATAGGTTCTCGAGTCACAGGCTCACAGGTTTCACCTTCACGTGATTCAGGTTCACATGGTTTTGGTTCACTAGGCACAGGATCTCAGACCACAGGTACTTCTTCAGGTAGACAGTTGTCAGATGAGTATGTTCATGAGGAGGGCCTACCACAGGAAGCTACTTCTAGGAAGAGAAAGCCAAGTTGGCTTAAAGAGATTGTGAAGGAAGCTGAGGAGTCTGTGGGGCCACCCAAGAGGGAGGTCAGAGAGAGTAGAGCACTAGAGAGGTTTTCCAGTTACATGGCGATGGTGACCAACTTGCGTGAGTCAGAACCTTCTACTTTGAGGAGGCTACCACACATAAGGTTTGGAGGGATGCCATGATGGAAGAGTACAATTCCATCATGAAGAATGATATGTGGGAGATAGTTCCAAGACCGGAGGGGAAGTCAGTTGTGACTTCCAAGTGGCTCTACAAGATCAAACATGCTGTAGATGGCAGTATTGAGAAGTACAAGGCTTGTTTTGTGGCACAAGAGTTCTCACAGGTAGAGGGAGTAGACTATGACGAGACCTTTGCGTCGGTTGCTCGATATTCCTCGGTCAGAGCAGTGATCTCCATAGTAGCAGAGATGGGTTGGAAGATCCACCAGATGGATGTGAAGACCGCATTTCTCAACGGTTGTTTATAGGAGGAGGTGTACTTAGAGTAGCCACAGGGATTTGAGGTTCATGGGAGAGATTCTCATGTATGCAGGCTGAAAAAGGCCTTGTATGGACTAAAGCAAGCTCCTTGAGCTTGCTATTCGAGCATTTTTGCGGTTGATTGGATTTTCAGAAGAGTGAGGTTGATCCCAACCTGTACTTCATTGTGGTTGGAGGTGATCCGCTCGTTCTTTTGCTATATGTTGATGACTTGTTTATTATAGGAGAGGAGCATCTTATTACAGCTTGCAAGAAGATCTTGCTTCAGAGTTTGAGATGACTGATCTTGGGCTGATGCACTATTATTTGGGGATGGAGATTTGGCAAGAGGATGGACATGTTTTCCTGGGGCAAGGAAAATATGCAATTGATGTTCTGAAGAGATTTCTCATTTCAGATGGAGGGTTGCAGGCCTATGTCCACACCTATGATTACCAAGTGGAAGAAGCTTCATGCTTCCGAGGGAGAGTTGGTGGATCCTACCTTATATCGTCAGCTCATAGGATCGTTGATGTATTTGGTCAACACCAGACCATATTTGTGTTTTGCGGTGAACACACTCAGTTAGTTCATGATGGAGCCTAGGAGAGTGCATTGGATAGCCGCAAAACATGTGTTGAGATACCTTGCTGGGACAGTGGACTATGGTCTGGACTGTAGGAAGTCAGATGGAGTTGGTTTGATTGGCTTCACAGATTCAGATTGGGCAAGCAATGTGGCAGACCGGAAAATCACTTCCGGTTGTTGCTTCAGTTTGGGCTTGGCAGCAATGACATGGTTCAGTCAGAAGCAAAAGTTAGTTGCATTGAGTTCTGCAGAGGCCGAGGAAATGGAAACCAGTTAAGCTAGTTGCGAGGCATTGTGGCTTCGCAAGTTATTGGTGCACTTATTTGATCAGGAGCTGAGGCCTACAGTTATTTACTGTGATAATCAGAGTTGCATCAAGCTCTCTGAGAATCCAGTATTCCATGACAGGTCAAAGCATATAGAGATCGGATATCACTTCATCAAAGACTATGTTCAGAGAGGAGCTGTTGAGTTACAATACATTTCCATTGAGGAGAAGGTGGAAAACATCTTAACAAAATCTTTAGGGAGAGGAAAGCATATTCACTTCAGAGATAGTTAGGGGTTGTAAAGAATACCTTCCTTGGTAAGAGGGAGTGTTGAAAAAGTACCAAGGAAGTGTTTTCCGCCTTGTGATGCCTAGGGGTGGATAAAACTTTAAAAGTGGTCCTTAGTCACTTTATCAAAGTGAGAAACACTTTATAATTTTAAAGTCACTTTATAAAGTTTGCTCATGGTTCTAATTTTTTTAATTGAGTTTATGAGAAATAAAGTGGGTGAGAAGTTAAAAGGGTCTTTAATGTACTTAAGTGAAAAGTGCATTAAATTTCATTTTAATTTTATTTATTAATGAGCCTTTTATGTGAGCCTTAGATCTCATTGAGCCAAGATCTAATTTTGGCCATTGGATCTCAAGAAGAAATTACCATGGACAAAAAGGGGAGAACCTAGGGATTGAGGCATTCATTCATTCATCGTGATCTAAGAGATTTGGAGAGCAAGAGAGGAGAGAAGGAGACAAGGGTTTTGATAGAAGTCGACCTTGAGAGAAAGAAGACAAAAACTGGCTCGAATCCCAAGGAGTTTGGAGAGGCACAAATCCCAAGGCTAAGGCACAGTTTTTGAGAGACTGTACAACAACATTAAAAAGCACAGAAATCGAGGCAAACCGTATAGTACTAGACCGTACAGCTGCACATAATTCGAGGCTGAGAAGTAGCACGAATTTCAAGGTGAGGTACAGTCAGCAAGCCATATAGATTGCACAAATTTCGAGGCAGCAGACTTCTGTTTCATGCACAAGTTTCGAGGGATTTTGCACAGAAGTCAAGGCCACGCTTGTGAGGCCGTACAACAAACTTTTGGGCACAATATTTGAGGAAAAGACAGAAAATTGCAGCAGGTCGTACTTTCACAGTTTGGCACAAATTTCGAGAAGAAATTTGTTGAGATAAGTACTGTTGTTAATTTGTGTAATTTCTCTCTCTGAAAGAAATAAAATTCTCTTTAAACAGGTTTTCCCTTCGGGGTTTTTCTTGAGCCTATTTGGCTAAAATTTTGAGTCTTTAAATTTTGTGGTTTGGTTGTCATAAAATTTCTGAGTTGTTTAAAGTTGAAAAAATTCCATTTGTTTCAAGAAAAATCAAATTTTTATGCTTTGAATAATATGCAGTCATGGGATTTGGGCATTATACTCTATGTGAAAAATTAAACTTGAAACCCGGTTGGGGTTACAAATTTTTTTATGGCTAGGAATTGTTATCATATCCATATTAGTTGAGCTACCATGATTGCAGAGCAGTTTCCTGTATATTTTTGAGCCAAGCCTTTACACATTTTTTATGAGATTATCCTATGATGAGCAGTATTCTTTTGATGATCACTCATGTATCAGAGCAGCCCTAGAGTAGACATGACGAGCCTTATGCCATGACTGAGCCTCATGACCTCATATTTGATGACTGAGGTGACCATTCTTCTTCCATACAAAACAGTGTGACAGTGCCCAGAGTTACACAGCAGCAGTGTTCCAGTGACGATTGATGATCCAGATGATAGATACAGGTATATGTCCCAACAGGTATACGGTAGTGCATTGGATATGTTCACCTTGCTCTTTTGCTTATCTTAGTGGCTTGACTAGGTATTTTGTTGATGTATATGTAACTTCGGAATGTATTTCACATATATGTATATTGTATTCCTATAGAGATGTTTTTATTCCTCTATACAGAAGTGTCGTCATTTATATTGTAAGTGTCGTAACTTATACTTGATGGGTTATTAGACCACCTTGTTGGGGTCAACCCTGTATAAGTCATGTGGGTCAAAGGGTTATTAGACCACCCTATTGGGGGTTGGCCATGTGGGTCAAAGGGTTATTAGACCACCCTAGTGGGGGTCGGCCCAGTCAGAATTATGTTAAGTGGTTAAGTTGAGGCCGACCTAGTTGAGTAAAGGTCAAGTCAAGTTAGTGTATAAATAGAGAGTGTGTCTCTCTCATTTTACACATTCTATTCTCTCACTCACACTTGGGAGAGTGGCACACTTGTGGAGGAGGAGGCTCTATTGCTAGGAGAAGACTATCTCTTGTATTCTGGTTGTATCATTGCTCTATCTATCTCTGAGGAAGTTATTGGAGTTTTTCACCTTTATGGTTTTTCCCAAGTAAAATCTATGTCTCTTGTGTGCTTGAATTATTGTGTCCATGATTGATATGCTGTAGATATGCTGTACATGTTGTTCTCTCAGTTAAGATCCTAGATCAGATTGAAGTAAATTCTGAAAATTTAACATATTTAGTGGTCATGATCTGGCGATATATATATATATACATTTAGATGTATGGTCATGTAGATGTATACATATGTATACATCTACATATACATATACATATATGTAGATGTATACATATATGTATATGTATATGTAGATGTATACACACATATAGGTAGATGTGTATATGTATATGTATATGTAGATGTATACACACATATAGGTAGATGTGTATATGTATACATATATATATACATATATGTAGATGTATACATATATGTATATGTATATGTAGATGTATACATCTACATGACCATACATCTATATGTATATATATATATATATCGCCAGATCATGACCACTAAATATGTTAAATTTTCAGAATTTACTTCAATCTGACCATACATTTGTATATTATACATATAGGTAGATGTATTATACATCTACCTATATGTATAATATACATTAGATGTATACATCTACCTATAATATACATATACATATAGATATACATATACATATATATACATATATATATATGTGCTTATCGGTTGACTGTCTAAAATTAAAGTGATCTAATTACTTGGAACAAGAATTTCTTGTTTATACTCGTCGGTTTTACCCTCATAAGTAGTATGGACGTGGTCGTTCCCACCATTTATGGCATCACCTATCCCTTTCCCCATCCATTTGTTCTCTTCCATACTTGGTTTTACCCTGACTTACACCTCAGCCTGTGATATGGAGGACCTCCCCACTTTTACCTCTATGTTGGATAGATTCCCTTTTGTTTTGTGTCTCGGCTCTGAGTTGTGCAACAAAACTTGCCGAAGCCTTGATCCTTTTGGGCCAGGAGAACCTGCTGGTGTTGGTTCTTGAGCTTAGGTGAGTTGGATTTGAAGCCTTGACCTCTCTGGTCGGTTGCCCCCGATGTTTGGTCTTGATTGTGTATGATCCCCCTAGTTGCCAGAGTTGTGTCAGCTAGACTTGAAGCAAAATGTACTACCATCATTACATGCATATGTGAACTATTATTATATCTTATGTGCAAGCCCATGGAAATAAATTAAAACTGTGTTTTTCAGCACAATGAAAGAGGGCTATGAAATGAAATGTAAAGCACCCTGGATGAAAGCTGCGATTAGTTGTGCCTCTAAGCACATGCAAAATCCAAAAGGGTCATAAGGCCTAAAAAGCAGTGGTTAAATATATGCTAAATCTAAAGACTGCTGGCCACAATTAAAATGTAATGATTATTTCGTCACGGAGCCTACGGGTTGGGATGTGAGATGGAGTAAGGGACAGCTAATTCTAAGTGTCCCCTAGAACCTCAAGTCACGGTTAGCTGTGCACCTAGTGACAGTGGTTCTAGAAAAGATCCTCACGGAGTTGGTTCCAGCTTGGATGTGAGCTGTAGACATTTGCCAAAGGTTGAATAAACACCTCTCAAATCAATTCATTCCATTTGTGAGACACCGCCTTTTTTTGTGTGTTTTCTGTCCAACATATGCTTAAGTGAGTCTCCCTTTTCCCCTTTTATCTGAAATGTCACAGTGTTGAAGATTGTAAAGTCTTTCCCTTGTCCTAGCCTTGCATTTTTCACCTTCACCCATTCCTAGCAAAATGGTCACGTCTATGAAATGAGTAGACACTTGAGGGTCTTTTCTGAGTAATTGATTGTTTTGATTATTTGACTTATATTTGATGTACTAATCGCTTGAATCGCCAATGAAATGGTACTTTATACTGTAGTCTTGCTATTGAAATAATTAAAGAAGCATATCTTATCCATTTGCACTTGCAGCATCAGTCAATTTGAGCTTGGGTCATTATTTTGATCAATCTTGACTTGGTCAACCTAGTTTGACCAAGTCAACCACAAGATTTGAGATGAGTTGGATCGATGATGTTCAAGATTGATTATTTATGGTCCTATGATGTCCACTTGATGGTTCCATGTAGCAGACACAGGTTTCATATAATGGTTTGATGGATTATTATTATTATTATTTACAGCCCATTATTTTTATTTGTCCGGGCATGGATTGAGCTTGTAAATGATTATCCAGGTGGTCACATGGTGTATGAGTACTCATCTCTACTACATTTGGGCCTTCTGAGTCCATTGGCACACTCATATATCAGTTTGAGGCACTTTCAGATGAGGATATAGTTAGATTATCACTTTATTGCATAATTGCCATTATAAAATGGCCCGACAACACAGTTTGAGATTTATTTGGTTCTCCTAGGGCGCTATAGAGGGAGTATGGGGTCCAGCCACTTGTTATTACCATATTACCATACTCCCAAACATTTTGATGCAGTCAGATTTGTGCCCGGGGCACCAAGCAGGGAGCTACAAACATTTTGTTATTTTACAGATGATTTTCCGAGTATAAAAAATGGAATAAAATGGTCACTAAGGAAATCGATTTGGGCCATTGAGGGAAGGAATTGGCATGAGGTTTGTTCAGAGGAGTTTTGTGATGCATCCCACACCTTCCGGCACAGCTTGCAACATTCAGTGGGGTCCACACACACTCCAGGCTATTATTTGGATATTTATTTATGCTTTTGAGGGGGCCACGATTTGGTCACTTGGTCACTTTATGATGTCATAGGGTCATATTATTTATTATTGTGCCATGGGGCATGCTAGTGAAGGATATAATCACCTCCTAGCCCCACCATGTGCTTTATTCACTTGTCTTAGTCACTTGTCATGTGGTATGTCCCCCTAGGGCGTCTTAGTGAGTGCGCCCCCCTATTAGTGAGTTGATCCATGTATTGTATTTTCGGCTCATCTCAGCCGTTGATTATTATTGTTATATCTTTTGATCTCCACCACTCATTCAAAAAGTGGTTAGGGTTTTGGTCTCTCTCATTCCTATTTAAGGAAGAGACCCCATCATTGTAAAGGCACCTTTTGGGCTCTGGAACTCTTGGAATAAAATATTATTTTGTAGATCTACTTCTCATGCTTTGACGAATGTTCTCGTACGTGATTGGAATGCCTTTCTTTTAGACATCTCAGTGATTTACATGTGATTTCAACATATTTTTGTGGAGGCCGAATTCATCTTGTGCAGGGGTGCGACTAGCTTAGAGGGGCGATTGTGGGGCTCCCCCATCTCTTCTTGGGCAAGACGTTTTCATCTTGAAGGGAGTTTGTCAATTGTGATTCGTCCATTGATTTATTCTCTTTGATATGCCATGCATAGTTCTTCTTTTATTTGTGGATCAAATCTAACTTGGGTTGTTTGAATTTACAGGTGAAGAAGACATATTTTCTTCCTGGATCTACACGTTTTAGCTTGGAATCAATTGGATCTCGCTCGTAATTGTAACTAATTGAAATGATCATCAATGTACTTGGCAACCAAAAGCTTTGAGGTAAGATCTACAAAGTACGTATTGGTTTTCATGCATTTTACCCATTGGTCACTCAAAACCCTCATTTTATAGATCTGATAGATCTGACGATAATTTGGGCTTAACAACCAAAACCCACTTCTAAAATAATTAATGAAGCTTAGAGACCACATTTGGTGGAAATCCGACTTCATTTACTCTCATATCCAAGCACTGACCATCTCTAGGGGAGGATGCACTTGTGGGTTTTCAGTCATTTTTACAGATCTATCATTTGGTTAGTTGCTAATTTGTCCTTTAAACTCTAGATCTATCAGTTAGCCACCTTCCTAGTTCCTTTCCCATCCAAATTTCACTAAGTGGGCCCCACCTCACTCCATTTTGACCAAATCATAGGTGAATCTCACTTGGGTCTTTTAGATTGGCATTAGATCTATCTAGATCTACCCTTTTAACTCCAGTAGTGGCATATTCATTCCTTGATTGAACATTTACTCTTTGCATAAGCCTCCTCAATCAAGCCCTAACTCTATTTGCCACCTATATTCCCTAGATCTAGATCCACTTACTCTTTATCTCTCTTTCTCTTCCACTTCACATCTTCCTATCGTGTCTAGAGTAGGTTCGCTAGCCTTCAATAGCTAGCTAGGGTCTCCCCCTTGGTCTTGCATTAGCTTGATCTAAAGTGAAGAGTGCCTTGATTAGCATGACAACCATTTATCCTTGGGAATCGAAGCCCTCTTAGGTCACCTCTTTAGTTGCCCAACACCTCTACCATCTTGGATAGGATTACCTTTTGGGGCAACTACAAGTTGTGTGATAACATGAATCATACCAATCATCGTGCCCTTTAGCCATCTTTGGAGACTTGCACTTACCTTTATACCCTTTGAATCTCCTAATCCTTCAACTAGGTGTGCTTTACTTCAAACCTCTTTAATTTTCTAGGTCCATTTAGGCACCATATAAATCAACTATATTAGTACTTGAGAAAGCTAGGCCACTTTGTTGTGTCTTTAGACATTGCATGTGGAAACCCCTAGTTAGTACCCTAGAAAGTTTAGTTGGGGTCACCTCCTGTGGTTAGTCTAGATTTTCTTAGGGGATTTAGGTGACCCTATGTGATCCTTAGGGGTAGATCTTTGAGTTTTGTTGGTTCAAGCACCCGATTTTCCTTGCAATCACAAGACTGATAAATTTTGCAACAACAGTGCCCTTAGGAAAAGAATAGATGAACTTCACTTGAATGAGATGATGTTACAAATGAAAGTGTATTTATACTACTCCACTATGGTTAAGGTTCTAGCCCGAAGGAGGAAACTAGGTTGGCCTTAGCACAAAATAGAATAAAATGCAATAAAATACAATAGTGAGTTTAACTATCCAAAGGTTGGCCCATTATGGGCCTCAACTACCCACATAGTGGGCTGGCATGTGGCTAGAAGTGAAGATGAGCCACATATTCTTGACACCACTGTTGCTTTATGCTCCTTACTTTTAGCTGCCACCTGTTTGAAAAAATATATTTTACTCCACCTTGCATCTTGGGCTTTCTGTCACATATTGGCCATCCCTAATTTCCTCCTCTGTGGTCCCTGTCACCCCAGTGGATTAAATTTATTTTTTTGGCAGCTTCTTGAAAATTGTCAGGGGACAGCTTATTATTGGCCATAATATATCATATTTCCAAGTGGAAAGCAATAAACCGAATGCTTAATTCATACTCTGAAAACTCCCCTTGCACAATGACACAAGCAACTGTTGTTTGGATTCTGGAAAATATTTGATGAGACAGATCCTCCTTCTGAACACAGGAAAAGTGATCTACCTGATCTTCCCTTTTATTGTTTGTCTGACTAATCATAGATAGAAAAGTAGCACACCTTTTGTATGTTTAGTAGAAAGTCGAAACTGATGACTGTCAGGGAAGACAATCCTTTAGGGATTCACTCTAGAATTTGGCAGGTCAGATGAGGATCACTCAGCTGGTTGTGCCCATGGTCAGCTAATTGTGTCCATAAAATATGTGTTCTCAGCTTATGTATAGTCAAATTTAGAGTATATTTTCTTTGTTCATGGAATTTTCTTTTGAAATTATCTTATTCAAAAGAGTTTCTGACATGGCATATGGCAGCCAATGAGCTCTCGGGGCAAGATCTGTTTGAATTATTTTTGCAAGAAAGACGGATTACTGGAGATTTTGTCTCCAAAACTTCTGATATGCTTTGGAAAAAGGAAGTTTTGGAAGTGGAGGAGTCCAGAAGAGTGGATTTGAAAGAAAAACTTCAACAGCCTCAAAAGGTATGATATTATCGACTGAATTGACTGACACATAAAAAATTTTCTGATTGAGTTTGCCAGTACTTTTTGTAGCTCCCTTAAGAAGATTTATGGAATCTATAGTGCCTCTTTATTTCATATGGACCAGTTGGAAGCTAACTGTTCTTTTATGTGAGAAATTTTTCAGATAACTGATGGTGAAAGTGGAGGAGGCTTCTTGAAGCTAAGTGGTGCCAGAAAGTGGGTTTCTGGTGATGGTGAAGTTCCAGTAAATGAAACTGCTTCTACAGTTGTATGGTCTTCCCTTTCTCACCCTATCTTTTTCCTTTCCACCTGACATGAATTTTTATTTATTTTTTGTTCCATTTTTAGAGTGGAAGAAGAATTAAATTAAATGGAATTTTTGGAGTAATTGTATGCATGCTCGTCATTTCCAAGCATTGCTTATCAAATCCAGTTTTTCCTTTAATTACAGACTCTTTTGATTTTAATATCCAATTTGGGGCCTATTTATGCCTCATTGCCTATGCTAAACGAAAGAAAGCTATATTCTTGCACAAGTGTGTGAACTTCTTTGCATAAGTGTGTGAAAGAAAGCTATATTCTTGCATAAGGGTGTGATTTTGTTTTACCTTAGTTCTCTACTACAGCAGAGGACTCTTATGCCTGGGATACTTTCTCATCTCATGGGATTATGGTATGTTTTTGACCCATTTCTTCTGAAGAGGAAAGGTTCCTTTTCTCCCAAGGATTTTGAGAAAGTGATGAAATAGAGGTCTTATTGCTTAGATCTTAATTGAATGCTAAGCATCTCTTCAGTTACAAGTGGAATATATATTTTACCTAAATAAAATTATAAAATAAGATGATTTTTGTTATATCAGCCTAATATGGCCATGGAGACGATTTTTCAATCATTTCAAATTGCATTTCTGTTTTTCTTTTAGAAATGCTTTCCCCAATGGAACTACTCTATGAAGGCATTATGGAGGTACCATAGTATTGATAGGAAATGTCACTGCGTTAGAAATTGAGTGCTCTTTGGAATTCCAGAAAAATCTCGTCAAACCTCTATATTTTGGAAAGTATGCAATCTAGTTATATCATAGTAGATCAATTGCATAATTGATGTGGCATGATTTTGTGTGTTGTGCATTGCAGCAATGGAAAACAGATCGCGTAAATAGGAAGAGGATGGGGCTTCTGGAGTATGAAGCTGTAAGAAATACTGACATGCAAACTCATCACATGTACACAAAATTGGCATATTTCCACCAAGTTGAAAGGAATTGCTCTTGCATTATATCGAGATTCAATTGAAATCCTTAGATTGTAGTGTTGGATGTGAGTTAACCACAGTGTTTGAATATGGTTTGCATAAGCATGAAAAATGTTTTGCTCGCTTTGGCAGTAACTACTATGCTTTTCAATTGCACAGCTTCTAGGTTTATTTATACATGAGTTTTTTTTAGAACACTTGGCACCACTCTTTAGGAGTACTAGGAGTCTAGGACAATCTGTGGGACCTCAAGCTACCTTGTGCTTTGTTGGGTGATTATTATGTTTTGTATCTCCTTGTAGAGTCAGGTCACCAATGCCAATAAACTCATTTTTAATATTATTACTTTATTATGAGTGCACTCGTTTTATTGATAATTTTTGGTTACTTTTGGACTTATATTACTTCTGTTTTTATGTTTTGCATCTATGTCACTTGAAACAAGGAAATACATACAAGTGAAATAAAATGAATTTTTTGTGAACGCTGATTAGTAATCATTTACAATTAATGTGACTAAAAGTAATGCATATATCTCTAAAGACAAGGGAGTGGGTTGAGACTTGAGTACCTTCACTACATGATGGAAGTCAACAAGAAAAGAAATAAAGAAATTATATTAATGCTTACTAATGACCAGAATAGGTCAATGAGACTCGGAAATGCAACAAGTAATAATAAGAAGATAAAGTGACTAGGGTACCTCCTCAAGAAAAAAGAAAGAAACAAATAAAAGTGAAAGTTGAGTTAAACTTAGAATGGGTTAACCCTTGACAATATAGTGAAATATTGCCCTAGCGAGGAAGACAAAGGTAGCAAGTGATTCTGCAATTAAGAGAGCGAGTCAACAAAACCACAAGCAGAAGGTATTAAACTGTAAGCTAAAGACAAAGCCATCTAGATTCTAAAGTCATTGTTTGAACCAAAGCGGTGTTACCACTCAATCTGTACACGAGTGGGCAAATTCTCAACCCACTAGCACAACCTAGATGGCAAGAAAGGTTGGGTGTCACTGTCACCTCAACACTCACAACCTCTTTCCTTCCACAGACAACCTTTTGTTAGTTCTAAGATCTGTTTTTTTGAAGATTAGGAAGATTTTTTTCGCAGATCTGCTTTTGACATGACAGTATTTTTAGTAGAGTGTCTTTCTTTATAATTTATAAAACTCTCTTATCTTTTACAAAAGTCAGGAAGAAATAGTTTCTTCTAGAAAGTACTGACTTGAATCCAGAATATCATCCTTTAGACTATCTATGTGAAAGGAATTCATGCCATGCTGATTTGTTGTCACTTCAGTTAAAAAGGGAGCTTTTGCTTATTACAGCTGGTATTGCAGCAGCTTGCAGTGGTTACTGCTTCTTTATTTTCTCTCCCCAGGTGATAATGTGTCTGGGAATTGCTTTTATCAAATTTTGTTGACAGAGAATTGTATACCAGTATTGTTATATATGAAGTAGGCTTTTAGTTCGAGGAAGTGAAACCTTTGTTAACTGACACTATGTCATGAATATAAATGGGTCTACTTGTATGCTTGTATAAATTTCTTGGAACTCATTTCATGTATTCTTGATGTCCCCTGTGACAGGTTGCTTTGAGTTACACAGTGGGGGCTGTTGCCAGGTGAAAATCTGGAATGCTTTTCCTCACTTGTATGACCATAATGTGCAATGTTGGACAAATTGATGCTTTGATGTTTATAACTATCACTGAGAAAAATAACCTCTTTGTGAGATGAGTTTTCTTAATTATTTATCTAAACTCAGAAGGTGAAAACCAGCTCTTATAGAGTTTTCCACTCATATGACAAATGGTCAATGAGCATTTATCATGTCCCTTGGAAAATTATGTGAATATTAATTTTCATTTGTCTATCATTTAAAAGTTGTTAATAATTTATTTTTAGCTAAGTATTGTAGAACATTGTTGCTAATATGGGCCTACAGAAATGAAATGAGAATTCTTTGATGTTTATAACCATCACTCAGAAAAATAACCTCTTTGTGAGATGGGTTTTCTTAATTATTTATCCAAACTCAGAAGGTGAAAGCTAGCTCTTATAGAGTTTTCCACCCATATGACAACTGGTAAATGGGCATTTATCATGTTCCTTGGAAAATTATGTGAATATTAATTTTCATTTGTTTATCATTTAAACGTTAATTTGTTTTTAGCTAAGTATTGTAGAACCTTGTTGCTAATATAAATGAAATGAGGATGCTTCGATGTTTATAGCTATCACTGAGAAAAATAACCTCTTTGTGAGATGGGTTTTCTTAATTAGTTATCCAAACTCAAAAGGTGAAAGGTAGCTTTTATAGAGTTTTCCACCCATATGACAACTGGTCAATGGGCATTTATCACGTGAATATTAATTTTCATTTGTCTGTCATTTAAAAGTTGTTAATAATATATTTTTAGCTAAGTATTGTAGAACCTTGTTGCTAATATGGGCCAACATACATGAAATGAGTGAACATCACCAACTGACAAGTAGGTGAGTTAAACACATGAACACAAGCTAAACTCACAAACCTCCCAACTAACTTTCCATCATACAGTCATGGAATTTATAATACAAGTAAACACTAATCTACAACATGCAATTAGCATGTGCCGTGTGTTAGAATAAATGACACTCTATAATATAGGAGTCCTATATAATGTAATGACTTTAAAGTGACATTAAGTCATTGGTTAGTAGGATAGTTAGGTCATATGGATAATGTTACCCCAAAAACTAGCACACTTCCATGATCAAAGATATGTGGACCCAATGGACCCAGTGCTATGATTGACAACTCTTCAAGGAAGGACACCCACTGTCACCTCGATGTAACCCCCTTCCTCTTTAGACCTTGCTCCTGGGGCTACGAGAGGCTCCTCGAAACGATGATAAGGATAAACAGTAAGAGACACAATAGAAAGTACTTCTATCCCTACAAGACCTTTCCACTTGTTATCACACAACTTGTAGTTGTCCTTAATGGTATCCCATCCAGGATGGTAGAGGATATGGACAACTAAAGAGGTGACCCAAGAGATGCCATGGTTCCCAATGCAAGCTGGGAGTCATGACAACCGAGGCACTTTTTGCTTTAGATCTAGACAGGATAAGATCAAGGGGGAGACCCTATAGCTAATTGACAGAAGACTAGCCAAAACAATGGTTCCTAGGGAAGTGTGAAAGTTGAGTTACGGAAACCAATGCAAGCTTAGGTGGACCCAAGGGTTCAAGTATGTGGTTGAAAAGGCTTAAGGAGTGACAGGTGTTTCAACCAATGTATGAGTTGGGTCACCTAGGGGGAATAAAATGATAGATTTAGTACCATGAAATACACAAGTGGGACCCACTTCCTTAAAATAGGGAAAATGGTCCAAGATCGGTCCACTTGGTCAAAATTAATGGGAGATGGTACTATAGGGGCTCTATGACATGGATCTATGGATTGACCAAGAATTGAGAGCACCCAAGTGCGGGATCTAGGAGAAGACACAATCCCCAAGGGGTGCGAATTGCCCCAAGGAAGACTAGTGCCTTAGATCAAGGGCCAAATGGAGTCGGATGTCCACCAAAATGTAGATCGGGGTAGTCAAGGTGCAATACAAGGTGGGTTTTGAAAATCAAAGGCATCCAATGGCTAGATCTCAGTAGATTTGAGATTCAAAATGCATCAGCAAGTGACCCAAGTGGGGCACAACCCTCAAAATGAGGAATGGGGCCCACAAGGTGAAAATCAACAAGGTGAAGCACTAGGGGTAGGTTATCAAGGTAGATCTATGCAAATCAAGTAGGATCTCACCTACCCATGTGTTGGAACTAGCTTAACTCACCTACCCAAGGAGGGTGACCTCACTCAAGGAAGGCTAAGTGCTTTGGGGGAGGGGTCAAATGAAGTCCAAATGCCACCAAACTATAGATCCGAATTGTCGTGAATACTATAGAGGTGGGTTCCTTTTATTATACCCAAAGCCAAGCTAGATCTTAGTAGATCTAAGAAAAACAAAAAATGAGGGTTTTGATTTTAAGGGTTTGATGACCAATGAAGAAGAATGGATGGATCTAGGTACATACCTTGTAGAACTTACCTCAATTGCTTGTGGCCACTTTGCAAATTGATAGCATTCCCCTATGTGTATATTCAAGGGTGAGATCCAAGTGCTCCAAACCAAAACGTCCTCCTCCAATGAAGCCAAATCGTCCTCCTCCTACAAGACAAGATCAAGTGAAACAAGCCAAGTAAGAAAATTATGAAAATGGTGGAAAGATGTAATAGAAAGCATCAACTATGTCACAAAGATACAATAATGATATTCCCTGTCACCAAGATCAACCCAAGAGAGAATATGTGGATCCCTCCAACAATAACCCTCTTCAAATCGTCCTCCTCTCCACCAATTCGGCCTCCCTGCAAGAAAACAACGTGTAGCCCCAAGATCCACAATGATACATAAAAGAGATACTGTATATTCAAAGTGCAAAAGAATCCACAAGACAAGAGAAGTATGCTCCACAAAGAACTATTATATTCCAATATTCAAGAGCTCCAAAGGTGAGCTATACAATAGGGGGTCTCCTCCTTATGTAGGATAATAAAGACCAAAACCCTAGATCTCAAAACCACTTTACAATACATGAGATGAGTGGTTGAGATTAAAATATCTGAATACATAATCAATGGCTAAGATGAGCCTAACAATATAACACATGGATCACTCAATACAAAGATGACGTCATAGCTAGGAGATACAAAGTGAGGGTGATGTCATCCTCTAGAGGGGGCAAAAGTACATGGGCCCACATCATATGACTAGGACATGACTCATAAAGCTCATGGTGGGGCTAGGAGGCATCAATCCTTGCTAGCTCATCCCCATGGCACAATAATATAAAATAATATGTCCAAATAATACAAATGATCAAAATCTGTGAGAGACCTGCAGTAAAAGGCCTCCTGTGGCCTCTGTGGACCCCACCGACTGATGAAAACTTGCTGGAAGATGGGGGGTTCACCTTGGAAGACCTCTGTGAAGACCAAGTGCCAAAACCTTGCCTCAATTGCCCAAATCGAATTCCTCAGTGACCCTTTTATTCCATTTTTAACCTGCCTCAGTAACTGTGAAGCTGCTGAAATTGCCACCTAGGGCACCTGCGCTGTCAAACTGAGCCCACTAGGATCTCCAGAAGGGGGGTAAAATGGTAACATCAAGTGGCTGGACCACCCCCTCATACAACGCCCTAGGTGAACTGGCCTCTCATGGCCCCTGCTGGTCAGGCTGGGAAAACAACCCCAAATCTAGTCAACAAGTGCAAAACTGCATCTATCATTGTCAGAAGTGCCCAGAACTGAATGATAAGTGTCACATTGGATCCAAAAGACCCAAAACTACTAAGAATGTGTACTCATACACCATGGGTTTCCCTGATGGGCCAACTGTAAGGTCCACCATATCCGAAGAGTGCATAATCTAATGATATGAAATAATAATAAAACCTGCTGAACTGCATCAATCACCATCTGAATCATATGTCCATCATATAGTATCATCATCAAGAGTATGTGGGACCATCAATCATCATCAATAAGTATACATGGCCCACATCATCACGGAACCCAAGAATGACCATAGTCAAACTAGGTTTGACTAGGTCAATATACAACCAAGGATAAATCATATCAATAGACTAAGACATGTTCCTCGAATCATACTCACAGCTTAACTTAAAGTATAAACATCATTTAGTGGCATTAATCGTGTTTGCATATTCCATCGTTATTTATATCTACTTGCACAATAGCTTAAATGACAAACTCACCCATTGGACATGGTCTAACTGCTAGCTAAGGATGAAGGCTAGGAACAAGGCTGGGCAAAGGGGTGACTTGTCTAAACCTAACTAAAAGACACTTTGGACTGGGAGAGGGGGAAGCTACACTCTGTGCTGGACAAATAACACGGGGAAGGGCTGTGCCTCACAAATGGGTAAGTTGTTTAGAGAGTGCTTATTCAACTTAGGCATCATGTCAACATCAAGTTGATCCAGGTTCATTAGGATCATTCAATTTCATTTCTTGGCCTTTTTGGCCTACATAACCCTTTGGATCTCAGGTGCGCTAAGAAGCACAACTAATTGCAGTTTGCATCCAGGGCATGTTTAAATATATATATGGTCAGCAATCGTTTAGATATAGAGTTTAAGAACCATTGCTTTTTGGACCTTTCTTATACTCTTCGAGGAGTATTTTTAGCAGTTCATCGCTCTTGCCCTTTACTCACGTGTGTTCAGAAACACATTCTAGAGTTTATAGTTTCCATGGGCGAATTTACACAAGTTTCCATAAGTAGTACATGAGCTTTCAGTTTTAGCCAACATCTCAAGTGACTAGGAGGACTTTGTGCCAGTGCCAAACATCGAGTCAACTGACCAGAATGATTTAGGACTACAATCCAACTTGCCAAAGGCAAGTTCTGTCACCAACTCAGAGCCGAGACACTAAACAAACATGGATGCGATCCAAACACAGAGGTAGTAAAAAGAGAAGTCCTCAGTATCAAAAAGTCAAGCAAGACAAGTCAAGGGTAAAAGCCAAGTAAGGAAGGTCATGGATGAATGGAGACAAATGAAGGTGAAGGTCGTGCCTAAGCTAGCAGACAAGTAATGTTAGGAAAGACCATATCTATGCAAGGTAGTAAACTAGTGAGTTTTGTCAAGAAACCAAAATGTGCAAGTAATTGCTGTGAATATTTAATTAATATTATTATTTATATATTAAATAGATTATTAGGTTAATAAGTGAAAGGGTGTAACCCTTCACTATTCTTGCTCAAGCCCTATAAAGGCAAGCTTATTGTAACTTTATCATCATCAATCAATATATTATTATCATTTATCTCAAATATGGAAGACGGTCTCGCTTCTTAACCCTTAACCGGACACGGTTAACTGAGTGAACGGATACGTTCACTGCATTTGGTATCAGAGCTCGGTTTCGGCTCTCCCTTCAAATCCAACCGGATACGGTTGCGACAGTCTTGCTCCTCTGAGCTCGGTTTCGGCTCTCAGCACGTTTTCGCTCCAGTACTCATTGCGTGAAGTTCTCTCGGCGAAAATCTGTTCCAGGATTCTCCATTCCACACCAGTGATCTCCACCAACCATTTCCATCTCCACTCCACTCCTGCCGGCACTGCAACACTCCACCACCCAGCACCTTCCCCATCTCCCTTCCGCACTCGTCCATCTCTGCTCTCCTTTGTGCGCCCACGCTCTCGCCACCTCCACCATCGGCTTCTGCAGCTCCCACACCGCCTCTCTTCATCCACCTGCTTCCCATCTCCGCCTTCCATCTTCCTCCACGCGACCTGCAACCCATCTCTTCCCTCCCTCCTCCACTTCGCCTTCCCTCCCTCCATCACGACCTTCATGCGTAGCTCCCTGCGCAGGTCTCCCCCACGCTCTGTGTTCCCCTCTACCCCCAACTCCACCCCGCGCTCTGCATTCCCCTCGTCCCACACGCCACCCTCCTCCGTCCAACTCCATCTCCATCGCCACCCTCCTTCCTCCCTTCACCCATCTCTCGCAACATCCACCAGCCTCAATCCCTCGCGTCCTTCCTACCTGTGCTCTTCACTAGCACTCACTCTCCATTCCATACACTGCTACTATTCATACGCTTCACCACCACTCCACGCCAGGCCATCCCTTCGCTCCACCATTCTGTAACCCTAATTTTTAATAAAAAATTAAATACTATATTAATATTATTATATTAATATTTAATTTTATTAAAAATTAGATTTCCAAATTAAAAATATATATATTTAATATTTAAATATAATAATAATTATATTTATTTATTTTATCCATATAATAATTATTGTCTTTACAATAATTCTTATTAACTAATTTAGTCCTACCAAAATTGATTCCAAATATTCACCTCCCCACACCAGGTCAAGAACCATGGCCGAGTTACGAGACCGACTAGAAAAATTAGAAAAAGACCAAATTAGAGATTTAAAAATCGTCGAAGGTCTAAACTCCAGAATGGACGAACTTGAGAAAGTGTTTCGAGAAGATTTAAAGGAAGAGATGAAAAATAACAATGCCGTGCTTAAAAAAGAAATCAAAGATGAAGTTGTTCTGGTACTAGAAAAAAGGTTGAGTGAAAAGTTTGACACTCTGAACGAAAAACAAAAAAACTTGGATGACAAAATGAGTGCTATGACTCAAAACATAAACACCATAACCCAGAACTTGAGCACCATGACGCAGAACCATAATACATTAATGGAGGTGTTACAAAGACTAACGCTTAAGACAGACCAAGTCAATAGTCCAAACATGCTAGATGCCTCATTTCATATTTTCACATAGGAAGCACTTGCCAAGAATCAAGAAGAATTGCAAAAAGAAATAAAGATTAACAATGCGATGCTTAAGCAAGAGATAGAAACAAAAGTACTGCCAAATATGGAGGCACGATTAAACAGCCAAATAGAAGCTATCAGTAAGATAGTAGAGAATAAAAAAGATAAAAATCACCGCCAACAACGAAGCAGTTCAAATATGTCACTTACATCGTCCAGTAGTTCTGATACACCATCAAACCATAAAGCAAAAGGGAATCAATATCACCCTTACATAGTGTACCCACCTAAGGCAAAAATAGAGTTGTCGAAATACAATGGAAGTGAAGACCAATGTGTTGCTTGGCTAAACAAAGCGGAAGAATACTTCGACATTTACAATATTCAATCTGACGAGGAGAAGGTGAAATATGCGTCAATGCATATGGAAGGGTACGCCTATAATTGGTACTTATGGTGGAAGAGAGACAATTTTGCCTACACCTGGAACGTGTTCAAAAATGATTTTTTTAATAGGTTTCAAGGTATCAAAGAAGATGAATTTTTTAGTAAACTTACCAGATTACAACAGGTTGGAAGCGTTGAGGAATTCGCACATCAGTGGGAATCCTTATCGACACGAGTATTTGGGTTGTCGGACAAACAAAGACTCGAAACCTATTTAGGAGGTCTTAAACCGTACCTCCAAAAAGAGTTAAAGTTACATGACATACCTAACGTAGAGGTAGCAAGACATAAAGCAAAAGCCGCAGAACGCAAACTGGAAGGAATAAAAACAAGAGGTGATAACCATTATCGACAAGAAAAAGAGACACAATGTAGGTACTGTGCAGATACTTGGTCACTCTGCCATCAATGCCACAAACCTCAATCATATGCTTATGAAATGGAAAATAGATCAAAGTCATCTAACAGTTACACTCTGATAATAGAAAAAAGAAGAAAAACATATGTCGTCGATGCGGTGATGATTGGATCCCAGGCCATAAATGTAGGAACAATCAGACAATACAGTGCAAAATCATCAATGGAAAGGAAGTGCAAGTCTCTACACAAGAAATCACGTCCGATTCTAATACCGACACTGAATCTGAATGAAGGACGACATTAGGAAAATACTCAAGCTTTGAGGACAAAGCTTTCCAAAAGGGGAAGGCAATGCTGTGAATATTTAATTAATATTATTATTTATATATTAAATAGATTATTAGGTTAATAAGCGAAAGGGTGTAACCCTTCACTATTCTTGCTCAAGCCCTATAAAGGCGAGCTTATTGTAACTTTATCATCATCAATCAATATATTATTATCATTTATCTCAAATATGGAAGACGGTCTCTCTTCTTAACCCTTAACTGGACACGGTTAACTGAGTGACATGGAAGTTTGAGGTTGAGAGGGGTGGGATGGAGGATCTCGCGTAGAAGTGAAGGGCAGGTAACTGTGGCGGCTTGGGTGACGCTAAGAGGGATGTACGAGCGTGGGTGTAGGGAAGTGTAGGCCGATGTGGGTGTGGAGAGAGTTGGGAGGAGGTGGTGGAAGCTGTGGTGGGAGCTGTGGAGAGAAGTTGCGCAGAGGATGCAGTAGAGGTGGTGTATGTAGTGGGGAGTGTGAGAGATCGAGGAGGTAAATGAAGCAGAGGCAAAAAATATGGGGATATGGGGCAGCGGGGGAGATGGAGAGAGAGCCGCAAGCTAGAATGGAGTGCGTGTTGGTTGCGAGGGAGAAGAGGAGTGGGATCATTGAGCGGAAGTGAGAGGAAGGTGTAGGGTTGATAAGAGTGGAGCGAGGAGCCGAATCCGATCTCACTCGAGGAGTTGATGAGTCGAGTCTGAGCTCAGAGTGCAGGAGCGAATCCGCTCTGATTGTGAGCCGAATCCGAGCCAAGATGGAGGAACGTTCCGCTCTGATACCAAATGCAGTGAACGTATCTGTTCACTCAGTTAACCGTGTCCGATTAAGGGTTAAGAAGCGAGATCGTCTTCCATATTTGAGATAAATGATAATAATATATTGATTGATGATGATAAAGTTACAATAAGCTCGCCTTTATAGGGCTTGAGCAAGAATAGTGAAGGGTTACACCCTTTCGCTTATTAACCTAATAATCTATTTAATATATAAATAATAATATTAATTGAATATTCACAGCAGTAATAAGTCCATTTTATAAATTGTAACATCATCAAGATAGTTCATTTTAAGTTTATAAAGTTTGCCACATCATGAATTATACACCAAGCTAATGCTATGAACATGACTAAAGCAACAAGATAATAATCCATAATCAATGATCATAAATCCATAGGTCATATCACATCATCATAATAATCATCATAAATCATCTGAAACACTGCTGCAATAACACCTCTAGGCACTGAACTGAAACTGTATGGAATAAAGGGTCACATCGATCATCACATCTAAACTCTCAAGGCTCAGCCTTTGCACAAGGTCTAACATAAGTCTGATAAAATACACTGCTCTCTTTGATCATGAGTGATCTCAAAATATAAACTCATCATAGCCAAGCTCTGAATAATCCAAGCTCTGAAATGTGCAGATATCTGCTAAGCAAGAATAGTAGCCCTGCTACTATGGTGTGATAACACCACTATTAGTAGACCAATGTCAAATGGAGTCAATGATATATGTCTACAATAAACCCTTTAACTTGTAAGGTTAGTGTTATCACACAACTTGTAGTTGCCCCTTAATGATGATCCTATTCAAGATGGTAGAGGAGCTAGGAAACTAAAGAGGTGACCTAAGAGGGCCTCGATTCCCAAGATGGATTGGTTGTCACGTCAATCAAGGCACTCTTTGCTTTTTGCTATCCAAGCCCCAGATAGCAAAGGGGGAGACCCTGATCTACTCCTGAAAGGAGAGATCTAACCCAATCACCAGATCAAGCTATTCAATAGGGTACGTAAGGTGAGGGGTGAAGAACCCTAAATCTAAGGAACAAGGTCACCGTGGAGGCTTAAGATAGATGAAATTCAACCTTAGATGTATTAGATACAATGACTTGAATATTAAGAATGGATCTAGGATTTAAGTGCTAGGGTAAATGATCAAATATAACCGCCTTGGGAAACGTGAATTAAAAATGAGGAAAATGGTCCCAAGTAGTAGATCTGGAAGAGTTAAGGCTTTCTAGCACAGCTTGAAGGTAGATCTAACAGTATCACAACACACAAGCTCGAAAAACAAAGGTTTAACAACCCGAAAGATAAGCAAACCATGGAGGGCGCAAGGGTTAAAGGATCAGTGCCTAGGAAAAGGGGCAGATGGAGTCCTTAGAGGGTGACACCCTTGAGAACCCACCTGGGGATAGGCCTAGAGATAAAAACCCAGAAATGGTTCGCCGAAATTTTAAGTAGTTAAACCCAAAGAATTTTTAGAAGTTTTAACAGTGAGGGTTTGAATGTAAATGACAGATGGGTAAGTTAGAGAAATAAAATAGTCACCTTATGAGCGTACCTGGATGATGAAAATGGATGCTAGCATGATGAGGACTACTCCCGCAAAAATCAAATGAATATTTGGCTTGTTCTCTTGCTCCCGCGATTTACCCGAGTCCACAGGTGCGCCCCTCTCTTCTTGCAAAACCAAGGAGATCAACTTAATTAGCAAACAAGAATGAGGATAAATGCAAACGAAGAATAATATGCAGAGAATAACTGGTACAAAGACAAAACTACTCCCTGAATAAACCGGATTTAAGAGAGAGAGACAAGGTGAGTCTCCCCAGCCAGTGCGCCCCTCTACCAAATCGTCCTCTTCACCTGCAAGTAAAAATATGGATAGAAAATGTGCAAGATGAATACCAAGATCCTCAATGCAATGGAAAAATAGTTTCAGTCACCATACCCATACATCCAAACCAATATCCAAGACTTTCTCACAAGAATCAAATTTTATTCCAATAGCCAAGAGCCAAAAGTCAATTTACAATGAGGGGGTCTCTTCCTTAAATAGGAATGAGAGAGACCAAAACCCTAACCACCTTTTGAATGAGTGGTTGAGATTAAAAGATACATCAATGATAATCAATGGCTAAGATGAGCCCAATTACAATACACATGGATCAACTAAAAAATAGAGGGGGCACACTCACTAAGACGTCCAAGGGGGATGCACCACATGACAAGTGAGTAAGACACATGACATAAGCACATGGTGGGGATAGGAGGTGTAACATGTCCTCTTCTAGCATGACCCCATGCCACAATAACATATAATAACTCAAGATAATATCATACTGTGACCAAATCGTGGCCCCTCAATGACATAATAAAAATGCCCAAATAATAGCTCGGAGTGTGTGTGGACCCCACTGAATGATGCAAACTATGCCAGAAGGTGTGGGATGCATCACAAAAATCCTCTGAACAAACCTCATGCCAATTCTTTGCCTCAATTTCCCAAATCGATTTCCTCAGTAGCCATTTCTTCCATTTTTTATCCTTAGAAAACCACCCGTAAAATAATAAAATGCATGTATCTCTCTGCCTGGTGCCCCAGGCTCAAATCCGATTGCACCAAAATGTCTGGGAGCATGGTAATATGGTAATAACAAGTGGTTGGACCCCATACTCCCTCTGTATCTCCCTAGGTGAACCGAAATAATCTCAAATTGTGCTGACAAGCCATTTTATATGGCAAATACGCAATAAAGTGATAATCTGACCATAAACTCATTTGAAGTTGCCTGAAATTGATATCTGAGTGTTCCAATGAACTCAGAAGGCCCAAATGTAGTAGAGATGAGTACTCATACACCATGTGACCACCTGGATAATCATCTGTAAACTCAACCATGCCCATACAATAAAAAATAATGGTATGTAAATAATAATAATAATAAAAATCCATCAAACCATCACATAAAAGCTGTGTCGGATGCATGTAACGATCAAGTGGGCACCATAGGACCACAAATAATCAATCTCAAACATCATTGGTCCGACTCATCCCAGATCCTGTAGATGACTTGGTCATACCGGGTTGACTAGGTCAAAACTGATAATAATGACCCAGGCTCAAACTGACTGATGCTGCAAGTGCAAATGGATAAGATATGCTCCTTTTATTATTTCAATAGCAAGATTAAAGTACAAAGTAACATTTCACTGGCGAGTAAGCAGTGATACATCAAATATAAGTTTGGATAAAAAAATCAATTACTAAGAGAAAGACCCTCAAGTGTATACTCTTTAAGGACTTGACCATTTTGCTAGAAATGGGTGAAGGTGGAAAAGACAAGGTTAGGACAAGGGAATGACTTTACAAACTTCAACACTGTGACTCTTTAGATAAAGGGAAAAGGGGAATCACCTAAGCATATGTTGGACATAAAACACACAAGGAATGGCGATGTCTCGCAAATGGACTAAGTTGATTTGAGGAGTGCCTATTCACTTTAGCAAATGTCTACAACTCACATCCAAGCTTGAACCAGCTTTGTGAGGATCTTTTCTAGAACCACCGTGACTGGGTGCACAACTAACCGTAACTTGAGGTTCCAGGGGACACTTAGAATTAGCTGTCCCTTACTCCATCTCACATCCCAACCCGTAGGCTCCGTGAGGAATTAATCATTACATTTTATCATGGCCAATAGTTCTTTAGATTTAGCATACATTTAACCACTGCTTTTTAGGCCTTATGACCCTTTGGATTTTGCATGTGCTTAGAAGCACAACTAATCGCAGCTTTTATCCAGGGTGCTTTACACTTTATTTCATAGCCCTCTTTCATTGTGCTTAAAAGCACAGTTTTATTTTATAATCATGGGCTTGCATAGAAGATATAACAATTAGTCATATATGCATGTAATGATGGTAGTACAATTTGCTTCAAGTTTAGTTGACATAACTCAGGCAATTGGGGGGACTATCCACAATCAAGACCAAACATCGGGGGCAACCGACCAGAGAGGTCAAGGCTTCAAATCCAACTCACCTAAGCTCAGGAACCAACACCAACGGGTTCTCCTGGCCCAGAAGGATCAAGGCTTCGGTAAGTTCTGTTGCACAACTCAGAGCCGAGACACAAAACAACAGGGAGTCTATCCAACATAGAGGCATAAGTGGGGAAGTCCTCAGTATCACAAGCTCAAGTGTAAGTCAGGATAAAACCAAATACGGAAGAGAACGAATGGATGGGGAAAGGTGACAGGTGATGCCATAACTAGCAAGCCATAAATGGTGGGAATGACCAAGTCCATACTACTTGAGAGGGTAAGACCAACGAGTATACACAAGAAATTCTTAGTCCAAGTAACTAGATCACTTCAATTCCAGACAGTCAACCAATAACCAAATCTATATATAATATCACAAGATCATGACTACTAGATACCTAGTCAAGCTACCAAGATAAGTAAAAGAGAAAAATAAAGGTATCCAATGCACAACCATATACCTACTGGGTCATATACCTGTATCTACAATTTGAACCATCAACTATCATAACCACTAGATACCAAGTCAAGCTACCAAAATGAGCAAAAGAGTAATGCAATCATAACCAATGCACATCCATATACCTGCTGGGTCATATACCTGCACATACCATCTGCACCATCCATTGTCACTGGAACACTGCTGCTGTACACATATGGGCACTATCATACTGCTTTGCATGGAAGAAAATGGCAAAATCGGTCATCAAATCTGAGGTCATGAGGCTCAGTCATGGCATAAGGCTATACTATCTGCTCTGGGGCTGTATGAAAGTATGAGTGATCTTGCAATAAATGCTCATCAACTGTCGATTTCAAGCATCTCAATGTAAAGGACTGGCTGAGAAAAATACTAGAATCCGATCTGAAGATATGGTAGCCCCGACTACTATAAATGTGATAATAGGAACCATGTTCCTAAGATCCATTGATGCATCCTCGTATGTAAAGGATGCACATATGATTTTTTCATTGTTGGCCGATGTTGTGGAGGAAGATGGGGTGACAAATGTTGTCCAGGTAATCACCGACAACGCTGCAGATTATGTGGCAACTGGAAGGTTGCTTTCTACAAAATACCCCACCATTTTTTGGAATCCATGTGCTGCCCATTGCATAGACTTGATGCTGGAGGACATCAAGAAGATAGAATGGGTGCAAACAGTTGTGCAAGAGTGCAAACAAATAACGAAGTACATTTATAACCATGTTTGGGTGTTGAGCCTTATGAGGGAATGCAGAGAGAGTGAACTCAGTCGCCCTGCTATGACACGGTTTGCCACAACCTTTCTTTCCCTTCAAAGCTTTTTGAATGAGTACCAAGCTTTGGGATGGATGTTTTGTAGCCACGAATATATATTTTGCAAAGATAGCACAAAGGCAGATGCAGTGGCTGTGAAGCTTTAGCTCTTAGGAAATGGTTTTGTGGGAGACAGTCATTGAGATTGTCAGCTTCATTGAGCCACTTGTGAAAGTCTCGAGGATCATGGATGGAGAGAAACCTGCAATGGGATACATCTATGAGGGCATGGATAGGGCCAAAGAGGCCATCAAGACTTTCTACAAGGGGGATTCATTAAAATATCTCCCTATATGGCAAATTATTGATTCCGGGTGGGACAGGCAGCTACATTCACCATTGCATGCAGCGGGAGCATATCTCAATCCGAGCTTATTATTCTATCATCCAAATTCTAGCATTCAAAGAGATCAGGAGGTGATGAGAGGTGTCATGATATGCATTGAGAAGATGTTCCCGGATCCAAAAATTCAGGACAAAATCAACTTGCAGCGTGATATGTACAAAGAAGCATCTGACATGTTTGGATTCGGCTCAAGCCAGCATCTCAAGGACAAGAAAATGCCATGTAAGATTCAATTTGTAAAAAGTAATAACTAAATTGTTAGAACTTAGCTTGTAAATTTGCTAGTTCTCTTTTTCAATTTTTGCATTGCAAAACTTGTAATCTTTGTTGTTTTTAATTTTTACAACCCATTGGTGGATAGATTGTGGCATCGCAATTACAAGAATTCGCCATCAGAATTCTGAGTCAACCCTGCAACGCTTCAGGTTGTGAGCGCAATTGGTTGGTATTTGAGCACATCCACAATAAAAAGCGGAACAGGTTGGAGCATGAGAGGTTGGAGAAGTTGGTTTTCATCTTACTACAACGTTCAGATGCTCACAAAACAAATGCAACTAAAGGACCTAGATCCAATTTTATTGGATGATATTGATTTAGATTCTGAGTGGGTTGTGGAGGAGGAGTTCCCTGACGATTTGAGCTGGCTTGATGAAGAGACTTAGGATCCCTGTAGTCTTTCATCTCAAATGGAAACTCCAAATACACCTGCTTCACAATTGCTTCAGTCTGCCGATGTTGGCACTAGCTCCTCGAGATCTTATTGTAGGCGTACTCGTGGTTAGGCATGAGAGTCGAGTACATGGAGACATTGTCTATTTTGGTTTTCTATTTCTGTTATGAGATTGAATTTTGAACTTGCACCAATGTGATTTTTAAATTAGTATGTTTTTGACATTATGTTTATGGTTTATGAACACTATGGTTTATGATCACTATTTAATTATTTGCATACAAAAATTGATTGTCTTATGTTGTATTATCATAGTTTATGAGAAAATGTTATGAATTATTGCATAAAATGTAGTTTTATAGCTTACATGGATTGGAAATGATTTTAACCTCTTTTTTGTGCCCAAAATGTACAATATTTTAAGTTATTTTCCTTTTCGCCGAGTCTGTCCCGAGTTTTTCTCGAGTCTATGAGTCATATGCCAACCGAGTCTTTACCGAGTTCGAGTTGTGCAACATTGTTCTCTGCTCTTGTTTCTCTTGTTTCGTTTTCATAAGTCTTGATCCAGACACCTAGTGCCTATATCGTTCAAAACCCAAGCAGGAAATCATCTAAAACTCCTAGAGACCAAATTTCATTTGAATCTGATTCAATTTGCCCATCCTATAGCACTGGTTCTCCTAGGAGCAATTCACCCTCCTTAGGCATCCTCATGTTTTTTCAATTTCGGTGACTTGGGTGTTGGTTGAATTCTCTCTAATCGTCATATCTTGCATCAAGTAACAATTTAGAGTGCTAATAATCTATCAAAGTACCAATTTGTGTCCAGATCCAAGTTTAAGGTTAATATCTTAAGTGTAGTAAATTGGGAATCTTTCACTAGCACTCATTCTATCATGGATTAGGAGTTTTGTAATCATTTCTATCAAGATAATCATTGTATTGGTTGATAATCTTCTATTGTTAAACCTCTCAACCTATTCTTCAAGTTTTTATATCGGTAGTCATTTGACAAATCCAGGGTATTAAGTCAAGATACCATCATGTGTTAGCTATCAAATCATTCTTGTGTGTCTTGTCTTGTGTTAGCCCTCCTATGCTAGCTAGGGTCTTCCCCTTGGCCTCGCTTTTAGCTTGGCCTAAAGCAACAAGAGCCCATCCGATGTGACAACTACTCCATCAGTAGTGGAAGAGGCCCTTGCGGTTGTTAATTTTTGAGCAAATACGATAAGCTTTGAACTTTAAAACTTTAAGTGTAGAAATATTGAATACTTGAATCAATGAACCTGTTATCACATTTATAGTAGCCGGGCTACCATACATTATTTTTCTGATTCCAGTACACTTTTCAACCAGTTCCCTTGCATTGAGATGTTGAGATGAGCATCCAGTATGGATCATGTTATTATATGGACAACAGTTTTGTTCCCCATGCCATGATTGAGTTTCAGGACACTCAGAGAGATGACCGATGTAGCCATTTAGCCATTTATACAGAGCAGACAATATTGCCTAGAGTTACAGTAGCAGTTTCAGATGACAGATGATGGTTCAGATATTGTGCATTCAGGTATATGACTCAGCAGGTATATTTTGGTGTTATGGTTATATTGCTTTTATATTCGTTCTTGTAGCATGTCTTAGCATTTAGTATCATGATCTGGCAATCATATAGATATGTGGACCTGGTTGTACTTTTATATATATTATATTGTCCCCACTCAGACTTAGAAGTTCACTACCCATACTCATTGGTGTTACCCTCCCTAGGGAGAATAGAGGTGATCATTCCCACCATACTTTGGCTTGCTAGTGTTGGTCTCATTATTCACTATCTTCATCCATCCATTACCTACCAGTTTGTTCATTACCCTGACTTACTACTGGACTAGTGGCATGGAGGACCTCCCCCCACTTTAGCCTCTGTGTTGGATAAGCTTCCTTGTTTCTTGTGTCTCGGCTTTGAGTTGGTGACAGAACTTACCTATGGTGAGTTGGATTGTAGTCCTAAATCATTCTGGTCGGTTGTCCTGATGTTTGGCACTGGTACGAACTCCCCCTAGTCACTTAAGATGTGTTGGCTAAAACTGAAAGCTCATGTACTACTTATGGAAACTTATGTAAATTCGCCCAGGAAACTGTAAACTCTTGAATGTGTTTATCAACACACGTGAGTAAAGTGCAAGAGCAATGAAAAGCTAAAGATACTCCTTGAAGAGTATAATGAAAGGTCCAAAAAAGCAATGGTTCTTAAACTCTATATCTAAACGATTGCTGACCTTATATGTATATGTACAAACATGCCCTGGATGCAAGCTGCAATTAGTTGTGCTTATCAGCACACTTGAGATCCGAAGGGTTATGTAGGCCAAAAAGGCCATGAAATGAAATCAATGGATCCTAATGAAATTGGATCATCTTTTATAAAAGTAGACATGGTGCCTAAGTTGAATAAGCACTCTTTGAACAACTTACCCATCTGTGAGACACTGCCATCCCCCGTGTTATCTGCTTGTCCAGCATATGTTAGAGTGTGTATCCCCTTTCCATTTCCAAAGTGTCACAAAGTCAAGTCAGTAGTCAACCCTTAGCCTAGCCTTTTGATTTTTAGCCCTCACCCTCCACTAGCAAATTGATCACAACTGTGAAGTGAGTAATGGTCTTGAAAGTCTAGTCTGAGTAATAATAATAATTAATGACTTTATATATTTGGTTTTAGATCGCCAGTAATGATTACTTCTTGTTATAATTGCTACTTGAATGAATTGTAGAGCATGCTTTAACCTTTGACACCTTGCAGCAGTTTGATGATAGCCTGAGTTATATTTTGGGTCATGTTGACTTGGTCAAACCCAGTTTGACCAAAAGTCAACCACAGGACATGAGGTGGCAGACCTCAGATGATACAGAGATATGATATATGGTCTGGTACGGGTCACCATGGTGGTTCTATGCAGTGTTTTCAGACTTTTGATGATGATTTGTGCTTTTCAGCACTTTTACAGATTATTATTATTTGGTCTGTCGGATATGATGGACATTTATTTTGGATCATGCAGAGATCTATATGGTGTATGAGTACACATCTTAGATGGATTTGGGCTCTCTAAGTCCAATGAGATAGTCTGTTTTCAGTTCCGGGCAGTTACAATGATTTTTAGCCTCAGTTGGCTATCTTAGTGCAGTTTTGGCCTATCAGAGGCCCTGCCAGAGCAGTGATGAGATTTGATGGGTTCACCTAGGGCGCTGTACATAGAGGGGGTGGTCCAGCCACTTGTTATTACCATATTACCCCCCTCCCAGAAAGCCTGGTGGCCTTACCTTGACAGCGCAGGCACTCCAGGAGGTAGTTTGGGCATGTTCACATTTCCTGAGGCAGTTAAAAAATGGTAAAAATGGCTTTTGAGGGTTTCGATTTGGGCTACTGAGGCAAGGGATTGGCATGGGATGATGTTTGATGATGAGAGTGATGTCTTCCACACCTTCTCCAGCAGTTTCAGCTTTTAGTGGGGCCTACACTCTTCACTCCGACATTTTATATTGATTTCTGGAGCCTCCAAAGGCTCACGACTTTCCCAGAGAGGCACGATTTGGTGCTTAGAGCATTATTTTATTGATATTGTGCCATGGGGATTGACCTAGGGTGTTAGAAATTACCCCTTGGACCCACCATGAGCTAGATCTTATATTTGATCATTGAGATTTGGTGGGACACCCTCTCCTAGGGCGATTTGGTCCATTGATGTATTGTATTGTTATATTGATCCATGTACTTTATTGTTGAGCTCATCTCAACAATTGATTAGATCACTTTGATCTTATAATCTTAGCCATCCATTCAAAAGGTTGTTAGGGTTTTGGTCTCTCTCCATCCTATTTAAAGGAGAGAGCTTCTCATTGTAAAGTGTCTTTGGCTCTTGGAATCTTGATAATAGAAAAACTTCTTGTGGAAATTCTTGGGTCTTCTTTGCATCTGGTGTTCTTAGATGGTGGTTGGAAAGTCTATTGCATCCTAGCATTTGGAAATTTGTGGTAAGATCTATCTTTTTGGAAACTTTGTCTTGTCTACAGGAGGGCGACTTCAACTTGGGCGTTTTTGCAAGGCTTCTTCAACTTGCTCACTTGGCATTCGCTTGTATCAGGGGGTTATCATTAGTATCATTGCGATCTATGCTATCTTTTTGTTATTTCTCTTGTGGCATTAGTCTTATCTCTTGTTTGCATCAAATTTGATATTGTTGACGTTTGTTGTGCAGGAGAGAGGGTGCATTGGCTTCCTTAGACAAAATCGATCTCATAGAAAACTACCTCAAAGCTTCTCAAATTGATCGGGTTTGCATAGATCACCATCATCAAGGCATCTACAAGGTTATCCGAGTAAGATCCACAGGTTTGTTTACTATTTCTTGATCCCAATCCATTGGCACAAGCATATAACTGTTAAAACCCTCATTTTACACTTTTTCAGATCTACTTGGATCTAGTAGGATTTTGGGTAAGATATTGAAAACCCGCCTCTATAGCATCCACGGCAATTCAGATCTATAGTTTGGTGTGGATTGGCTTCCATTTGACCCCTTTCCCAAGGCACTTAAGCCTCTCCAAGTGAGGTCGCACTCCTTGGTTGGGTGAGTTTGCTAGGTTCCAAGATCTGGGTAGGTGAGATCCCACTTGATTGAACTATCCTCACTTGATAACCTACCCCTAGTGCTTCACTTTGTTGGTTTTCACCTTGTGGGCCCCATTCCTCATTTTGAGGGTTGTGCCCCACTTGGGTCACTTAGTGATGCATTTTGAATCTCAGATCTACTGAGATCTAGCCATTGGATGACCCTGATCTTCAAAACCCACCTTGCTTTACACCTTGACATCCCTGATCTACAGTTTGGTGGACATCCGACTCCATTTGGCCCATTTTCCAAGGCACTGATCCTTCTCCAAGCCCTCATGACTTTCCTAGGTTGTTAGATTTCCTTGGGGTTTGATCTTTGTCTGGTTGCTTGTACACTTAGATACTGTCATATGCATCTATCAAGCAAAGCTAGAAAGCCCTAACTGTCAGATCTTTGATTTGGGACACTTTCTCTGTTTTAAGTGTCACGTTACCCAAGGTAGTTGATTTTGATCATTTGATACTAGCTTTGAATCCTAGAATCATACTTAATCCTAGAATCACTGTGTATCATCTTTCATTATCATATCACACCTTTCCTAAGCCTCCACAGTGGTCCTATTTCTTTAATTCTAGGGTTCCATACCTGTCACCCTACGTACTTCATTAGATTGATTTGATCTGGTGATTGGGTTGATCTCTCCTATCGGGAGTAGATCTGGGTCTCCCCCTTGCTGTCTTGGCTTTGATAGCTAAAGCGAAGAGTGCCTTGGTTGGCGTGACAACCATCCTGTGGGAACTGAGGCTCTCTTGGTTCACCACTTTAGTTTCCTGTCCCCTCTACCATCCACCTTGGATCCATCTGTAGGGGCAACTACAAGATTGGTGATAACAGAACCATTCAATCACATGAAACATTCTGTTGGCATTTGCGTCCAGCGCTCCCTGTGAATTTTGTGACATGGGTTAACCCCCTCTCGTGGATCCTAACTTTGGCGATTGTAGCGGAGATTAACACCTACAGGTTTTGGTCTAACGACAATCGTGCTCCAACAAATGGTATTAGAGCGACATATCTCAAGTTCGAAACTCACCCGGGTAACGCTGGGGAGGAGATTGTTGGCATTTGCGTTCAGCGCCCCCCGTGAGTTTTGTGACATGGGTTAACCCCCTCTCGTGAATCCTAACTTTGGCGATTGTAGCGGAGATTAACACCTGCAGGTTTTGGTCTAACGGCAATCGTGCTCCAACACATTCAACCATAACACAAGATGTAACCTGGGGAAAATCCTCAAAACAACGAGGATGAAAAACCCCAGCAAATCTTCAGAGTATAATAATGATAGATAGCAGAGAATGTCTTTTACATCAAGCACCCCCGATGCAATTATAGAGCAAGAGAAAGATAAAGAAGAGAGACTCAGAATAATATCCTGCACAAAGAGAAGCGTCTTGCCCTCAAGGGAGAAGAGAATTCGCTTCACATTGGATTCATCAATCCTGTATAACATATCTATACATTCTTCACATGCATCGATTTCTATTTTTAACTTTTGACTTCATGATGAACTCGCCCTCCATCTGGATGCATCAATCTTGCATGGAGAAGTGCGTCCCACTTCTCATGCAGTGTGCATTAACTCACTGAATTGATTCTTAGGATGCACTCGCCCCTTCACTGAAAGCTTGCCCTTAGTTAGGTGGCTAACTTGCCCTTAGTTAGGTGGCTGACTTAAATGCCGTCATGCAAGTGTCACAACTCAAGTGTCGTCTTTTAGTTTAACATAAGTGTTGTCTTTTAGTTTAACATAAATGTTGTCATGCAATAACACTTAGTTAACTCGATCTTCTTTGTTATCACTTAGTTAACTCTCTAATTCTTTCATGTTAACATCACTGTAGTGATCAAATTGAGTTCTCCTTTGATTCACTGAAGTTTAACTATTCGAATTCTCTCTTAATTAACTCTTTTATGTGCAATTTGAATTCTTTCATATCTTATCACTGATGAATATGGTTGTCTATGATTGTCATTGATGACATACCATTAATGACAGGTCAAAGTACGGACAAGAAGGGCATGAAGCAACATGGTGACATGGCACAATGAAGCAAGCATGGATGGACAACATGGATGGAGAAGACATATGCCAAGCAAGCATGAGCTTGCGGGCATGCTTCATGAGGCATATGCGGGCATCTTTTTAAGGCAATAAAGGTAGCTGCGGGCACCAAAAGGGGGGCCTTGCGGGCATGTCTAAAAGACCTCCCTGCAGGCATATCAAATCAGCATTTGTGGGCATTCTTTGTTGATGAATTGAAGGTGCCGCGGGCATGCTTATGACTCCATGTGCGGGCATAAACTAAGGCAAGTACGGGCATCTGGAAGACATGCCAAAGACCTCATGCGGGCATGAGAAAAGCCTTGTGCGGGCTCTGTTTGAAGAAGATGACATGGCATAAGTTTGATGCCTCTTGCGGGCATCCCAAAGACTCCAGCGCGGGCATCTTTGATGGTTAATGTGGAAGCCATATGGGCATGAAGACCATGTCATGGCATGTAAAATAAACCCACAATGAGATGGCAAATATATATATATATATAATTTTTGAATATAACATGGAAATGAAATGAACAAGTCAGCTCAAAACAAATAAAATGATTGACATGTCAGCCTCCTTAAAATAATGAATGAACTTTGATATAATGTTATTTGATACATGTCGGCCTCCATAAATTGGACAAGTAAATGTATAAATAGAAGAGCAACTTGTTGTTTTGTGGAGTGATTTAAGAAGTGAATTTCGGTGGAGCAGAGAGGAAGAGTTTGGAGGAGGACAATTCGGTGGTTGTTGTGGAGCAGCAGGACCAGCATGATGATCAAGTTTTAATCTTTGATTTTCTGGGTCACACTGATCAACAACATGATGAAGACATGATTTATGGGCAACATCATGACATGGACAGTGGATATGTTTGTATTGTTTTACTGGGTAACAATTGAGACAGTCTGATGTGAAGAATGTGCCTATAATGACATGGATAATACCATGCTGGTCATGATCAGAATGATATGCTGAGTTTGTGAACATGCTGATAACATGGATAGAATTGTGATGGATAAAGTATGGACAAAGTTGAGATAGGGCTGCAGTATGACATGTTGAGTAATTTGCTGGGTACAGAATGAAGATGTGCTTATTGTTGATGTATGTAACTTACGGACTTTACAAAAGTTTGATTGATCTCTTGAACGATTGTATTATTGGGGGTGTTGTAGCTGACTAAACCATTCTGGTGGGTGGTGCCACCTTATGGGTTGTAGCCCATATTGGAGATTGAAGTCTCCACTTATATAAAGTTTACAAAGCTACATCTTGTGCAATGTGTTTAAGCTGATAGTTCAAAGATGAATGTGATATTGATTTGAATGAGAAATAATGTTTTAAGATTTAAAGTTTGAAGAAGTAGAAATTTGGATTAAGTGTAAGCTCACTGATTCACCCCCCCTCTCAGTGAGCCATTGTGTCTAACAATTGGTATCAGAGCAGGCCTTCAGCATAAGTCTAACAAGCTTGAAGGAAATAAGTAGACACAAGTGAAGACAAACCATGAAGGTTAATTCAGAAGAAAATATTCCATTTTTCGATGGATCAAGTTATGAATTCTGGAGCTTCAAAATGAAGTTTTACCTACAGGGACAAGGGGTTGACATCTGGAAATCAGTTGAAGGAACAACAACTAATAACCCACAGGAAAACAATGAAAAGGCACTGAAGTTGATCATGAGGAGCTTGCCTCAATCAAAGAAGGAACGGTTGAATTTTGGAAAGTACACTTCAACCAAAGATCTTTGGATCACACTAGAAAGTGAGCACAAAAGGAAAATTCAAGACATGGACAAAGAAAAGGAAGTCAAGACATCTGAAGATGAAGATCACGGAAGGAAGAAGGCTCAAGCATCAAGCTCTAGTGAAGGTAAGAATTCTCCTATTGAAATTAATAATGATGAAGTTGCACTTGTAAAGGATGAATATGATGAGTTATTGAAAATCAAAGAGGCATTTGCAAAAACTCTATTGGATAAGGATGTCAAATCCAATATAAGGCTTAAACAGAAGATTATGGCAGCATTTGAAAAATATCAAGAGGAGACAAAAGCATTGTTCATGAGTTTGAAGCTCAAGAACAAAGACTTGCAAGGTGAGTTAGAAGATAAAAATCTTGAGGTCAAAAGGTTGAAGAATGAACTAGGAAAAGGACAAGAAAAGATTGATGTGGATCTTAGAGAACTTGAAGAGACAAGATGGGCTAATCTTGATTTGAAAATTCAGCTGGAGGAAGCTAAAAGAAGAGAAGAAACTATGAAGATCCAGCTAGAAGAAAAAGAGAAGACTATGGACCTACTCAAGACGAGCTTGCAAGGTGAGCTAGAAGATCAAAATCTTGAGGTCAGAAGATTGAAGGCTGATCTAGCAAGAGTACAAGAGAAGATTGATAAAATCCCTAAAGAGCTTGAAGAGGCAAGGAGAAATAATATTGGCTTGAGGACTTAGCTCGAAGAAGCCATGAAGCTTCAACTGGATGAAAAGGAGGAGATTTGTGAGCACCTTGAAATGGAAGTGGTTGGACTCAAGAAGAAAAATGAAAAGTTTGATGCATATGGCAAGTTCAATCACAGCTCAGCCATCCTAGATGAAATATTAGATTGTCAAAGGTCCCCATTTGACAAATCTGGCCTTGGGTATAAAAAGGTAGAAGACAAATTGGAAGAAGGAAATGTTTCACCTAAGGCTCTTGAAGTTGGATCCACATCCTCCAAAGAAGAAAGCAAAGCTCATCATGTACTTGCACATGACAACAAAGAAGTTGGAAGAACAAGTATGCATCAAGAAGTTAGTTTTGCACCTCCAAGCAAACCAAGAGAAACAACTCCAAGATGGAATCAAAGTCCAAGGTATGAGAATAAGTTCAATGGTTATTGTTTTTCTTGTACTAAATTTGGTCACAAGGCCATGGATTGTAGATCCTATGGAAGACACAATATTAGATGCTGGACATGTGACCAAATTGGACACATAGCTGCCAACTGCCACACCTTAAGATGCTACAATTGCAGTGGATTTGGTCATAAGGCCCAAACTTGTACTAGTCCTAGAAGACAACAATTGAAGAGCTTATCATGTACATCAGCAAGGAGAACCAATGAATCATGGAAGAAGTATAATGAAGGAAAAATTGAAGATCAGAAGACAAACAATCTCAGCCAAGGGCACTCTAAGGTATGGATAAAAAAAAATATTTTGTTGGATCTAAATGAGGTTCAGGATCAATGCACAAAAGGAGATGATGGCTGCCATATGGCAAGCCATACTTGAAGTCTTTCAAAAGATTTTGAGTATACCTTGAGTCCATGAAATTGAAGGATGAACTCAAGGAATGATCATGACCACTCAAAGCAAATCAGGTCCAAGGATCGTGGTTTAAGTATAAATCAAGATATGCATGTGTAAGGGGGAGTTTGTAAATGATATCTTGAGGATGATGTAGCTGTGGTGGATACAATTCCATGTGGTATGAAGACACTACACTGAGATGAAGAAAATGATGACTGGGATGTATGCATGAACACCAATTCTAGGAGACCATTCAAACTCTGATTTCGGGGTTGTTTGCAAGTATTCTATCAGGATCTGAAAAGAAGATTACCTTGGACATCTACAACACTGAAATTTGTAAGTAGCTGAAGAGTTTTGATGAATTGAGGTAGCTGTAGCAGCAGCTGGAAGTTGTGGTTCTATTTCTTCTTTTAAATTTGGGTATGAAAAAGAAGTGCTGAAGCAGCTAGAGCTGGATCTACAGTTTGTAAGTGTCTGGGAATATGTGCAAGAGTGACACCATAATGCATGTTCAGACCTTAATATGATGATCTCACATACTGTGATTTGATGAACATGCAATGAAGTGATGATGCATTTCAGAGATCTCTTTACAGTCTGTGTATAAGTTCTTTGAGAAGTATGATCAAGAGGTTGATGATGGAACTATGACATACTTGGGTACTATGATAATTTTTGGTATCCTGAAAACTATACTCAGTTTGACAAACAATGGCAGTGACATTTTCATTAACATTTTCATGAGTAAGACTGAACAGCATTTTGACTTAATGTCCTTGACAATGGTTGGTTGACCGTGAATTGATAAGATAGTGACAATTAATATGGGGACAAATATCTTGGTGATGTTGACATAGCATGATAAACAACAGTATAAGCTCAGGGGGAGTTTGATAAGACTACAAAAGTATTTTTGAAATACTTTTCAGCATGGTACAACAAATTTGGAGAAGATCAGATTTGTTTGAATCAGCATATCACTAAGGAGGGAGCAATTTGGTAGCAAAAATTTGAGTTGAAGATGTATCAGATTTGAAGAAATCATATTAGGAGAAGAGCAACTGGCAACACATTCTTGATGGAAGATCAATCTCAGCATGAAAGGGGGAGTGTGTTTATGGAAAGCTAGAAGATGAGCAGACTTACATGAGCAGTAGGATGACAAGCTAGTGGCTTAAAGTATGATGATCATACATGCTTACCTTTTATGAATTTACTGGACATTAGCATATCAGTTAGGGGGAGCATGTATGTGAAATTTCAAGATGGCAAACTCCAAGAATGATTTCATAATAGCTTTCAAGGATTTTTTTTTTTGGAATATGTATACTTCACAAAACTTGAAGATGGCAAAATCTCAGCAAAGAAGGTGACAAGTGATAAATTCAAGAATTTTTTCTGTTTGACATTGTGAAGCTCTTGAAGGCTAATCAGCCCTTTGTCATTAATGTCAAAGGGGGAGAAATAAGTTGGTTGGTTGTCATCAATGACAAAGGGATGAATATGGTTGTCTATGATTGTCATTGATGACATACCATTAATGACAAAGGTCAAAGTACGGACAAGAAGGGCATGAAGCAGCATGGTGACATGGCACAAAGCAGCATGGTGACATGGCACAATGAAGCAAGCATGGATGGAGAAGACATATGCCAAGCAAGCATGAGCTTGTGGGTATGCTTCATGAGGCATATGCGGGCATCTTTTTAAGGCAATAAAGGTAGCCGCGGGCACCAAAAGGGGGGCCTTGCGGGCATGACTAAAAGCCCTCCCTGCAGGCATATCAAATCAGCATTTGTGGGCATTCTTTGTTGATGAATTGAAGGTGTTGCGGGCATGCTTATGACTCCATGTGCGGGCATAAACTAAGGCAAGTGCGGGCATCCAGAAGACATGCCAAAGACCTCATGCGAGCATGAGAAAAGCCTTGTGCGGGCATATGTTTGAAGAAGATGACATGGCATAAGTTTGATGCCTCTTGCGGGCATCCCAAAGACTCCAGCGTGGGCATCTTTGATGGTTAATGTGGAAGCCATATGGGCATGAAGACCATGTCATGGCATGTAAAATAAACCCAGAATGAGATGGCAAAAATATGAGGATTGCGAAATATATATATATATATATATATAATTTTTGAATATAACATGGAAATGAAATGAACAAGTCAGCTCAAAACAAAGAAAATGATTGACATGTCGGCCTCTTTAAAATAATGAATGAACTTTGATATAATGTTATTTGATACATGTCGGCCTCCATAAATTGAGGAAATAAATTGGACAAGTAAATGTATAAATAGAAGAGCAACTCGTTGTTTTGTGGAGTGATTTAAGAAGTGAATTTCGGTGGAGCAGAGAGGAAGAGTTCGGAGGAGGACAGTTCGGTGGTTGCTGTGGAGCAGCAGGACCAGCATGATGATCAAGTTTTAATCTTTGATTTTCTGGGTCACATTGATCAACAGCATGATGAAGACATGATTTCTGGGCAACAGCATGACATGGACAACGGATATGTTTGTATTGTTTTGCTGGGTAACAATTAAGACAGCCTGATGTGAAGAATGTGCTTGTAATGACATGGATAATACCATGCTGGTCATGATCAGAATGATATGCTGAGTTTGTGAACATGCTGATAACATGGACAGAATTGTGATGGATAAAGTATGGACAGAGTTGAGATAGGGCTGCAGTATGACATGTTGAGTATGTATGTTGAGTAATTTGCTGGGTACAAAATGAAGATGTGCTTATTGTTGATGTATGTAACTTACGGACTTGAGAAAAGTCTGATTGATCTCTTGAACGATTGTATTATTGGGGGTGTTGTAGCATCCCAATCAGTTGTAGCTGACTGAACGATTTTGGTAGGTGGTGCCACCTTATGGGTTGTAGCCCATACTGGAGATTGAAGTCTCCACTTATATAAAGTTTACAAAGCTACATCTTGTGCAATGTGTTTAAGTTGATAGTTCAAAGATGAATGTGATATTGATTTGAATGAGAAACAATGTTTTAAGATTTAAAGTTTGAAGAAGTAGAGATTTGGATTAAGTGTAGGCTCACTGATTCACCCCCCCTCTCAGTGAGCCATTGTGTCTAACAATCACATCTTATCTTTATCTCTTGTCTTATCTGCATGGTCAATATGTGTTAACTTTAATTATCTATCATATCAGATTATACTCAGAAGATTTGTCAGATGCCGTGATCATATTATATTACTCTGAGTACGAAATGATCATATGCTAAAGTAGTTCACTCTATAGGTGGCTAGTCTCTAAAGGAGACTTAATAGCAATCGGTGACCATGGTTAGTAATATATCACACAACATTAATGCTTCAACATGCAAAGCATCTACCTTTATAACTGGAGGTCCACCCCATGGGTACCTATTATAATTGGAGGTCCACATGAGAATCTGACTTGACACACAAGTCCTGAGCCTTGTCCAACAAGACTTTACAACATTATCACTTTGATACATCAAAGCATTCACCTCAACACATGAGGAATAACCTTTTACAACTGAAGGCTTAGTCATTCTTGAGTCCAACTCAAGAATCTACTCCAAGTTCCTAAGTCCAACTCAGGCTCCCTACCTCAACACATGAGGCCCAATCCTGGATGCATAAGATTGGCTTGGAGAATGACTCGAGATGTTGTACATTTAACACTCCCTCTCAGCGATGGAGGCATTCTTTGCCATACCAAGCTTGTCTCAGAAGTACCTGAACTTCGTCACTGACAAAGGCTTTTTTAACACATCTGCATTCTGCTCATCAGTAGCAATGTACTGAAGTTTCATTGTTCCTTTCTAGACCATGTCTTTGATGAAGTGATAGTTCATTTCAATGTGCTTCGACTTATCATGAAACAAAGGGTTTTCAGAAAGCTTGATGTAGCTTTGATTGTCACACCGAATGGCTATAGAATCAAGCTTCTCACCGAACAACCCAACAAGTAGCTTCCTAAGCCACACTGCTTCTCGGAAGACAGTACTAGCAGCAATATACTCTGCTTCTGTAGTACTTTGGGCTATAGAGCCTTGCTTCCTGCTAGACCAAGAGATCATAGTAGAACCCAAGCTAAAACAACAGCTGGATGTACTCTTTCGGTCCACAATGCTACCACCCCAATCAGAGTTAGTATAACCAAGTAACAACACCCCTCCACTGGAGGCATATTTGAGTCCATAAGCAATCGTACCTCGAAGGTACCTAAGCACATGCTTAATGTTACCAGACAAACTAGCAAGGCTAGTGTCCAATAGACAAATGTAAGGAGAGTGTGACCAGTGTCACCTCAGCCACACCTCCAACTTCTTAGGAGTGTCGTAACCTCCAAGGGGAGTGCCCTTTAGCTATTATGCAAAACACTTGGAGAAACCAACTATATCTTCTACACTATTATATTAGTGACCATTGCCTTTAATAAATCAACTTGAGAATGAAGAAGACATACTATATAAATAATAATGCTTGTAGATGTAAACAAGTATATCAAATCTCACTAGCAAAGCATAGTCTATTCCACATTCATTGTAAATATGTGATCATTCATTCAATGAAACAAGATACATATATTGCTGTAACAATGTAATGGAAGATATCAATGACAGTCTATTAGTGATTTTGTAGCAGATGTTCCTGGGTTGTATCCACTGGGTGGAAGATGCAGGTTGACTGAGAGAGAGACGTAATACATCTGGGCTGTATCCACTGGGTGGAAGACGCAGATGTTCCTGGGATGTATCCACTGGGTGGAAGACGCAGGTTGTCTGATGGACATGATGTATGCACCTGGGCTGTTCTCCACATGAGATGATGAGATGATTCGGATACGATGAGATGATAGTAGGAGATGCAGGTGATTGCTGTGGCAATGTAATATGTGGTCCTGGGATGTACCTACTTGATGGCTTGTTCATATAGATGATGAAGTCCTACATGAGAGCTAGGCCTACATCCAGCATGAAAAAGGGCTGGCTTTGTAGAACTTCTCATGACGAGTAGATTCGAGAGATGTCACTAGTCAATGATCAACAAGATGAGAATGCAACATCGATGATGATGATCCAGCGATAATGATGATCCAACAATGATGATGATCTAGCGATGATGATGTTGTCCAGAGATTGTGTCCAGCTATGATGATGACTGTGTCGAGAGAATACCTTCCTAGTTAAGACAGAGTGTTGTTGTAAATGTAACTTCGAAAGATATTCTTTTGTATATTATTTTATTGTACTTTTATTGTACCTTCGTCAGAGATGTTTTTTCTCCGTTCGGGGATGTCATTATTGTATTTGGTCATGTAAGAATATCGAGGTAAAACCTCCATTGAAGTCGGGGCAATAGTCCCCAAAAGGTCAAATGTAAAATGTATTTTTGAGTCTCCCTAGGAGAGGTCGGCCCAGTCAGTTAAGCAAGTCGGCCCCCATTGGGAAAATGGTCAGTCACACATAAAGTATAAATAGAGAGGCACCCTCTCTCATTTGCATATCACTCTCACCAAGCAAGTTCGCATCAAGGAGGAGAGAAGACAAGTTCCCTGGAGAAGAAAGAAGGAAGCTGTAGAAGTCATCTTATCTTTTGGTTTTCTATCTTGGTTTGATACTGTACTAGTGACGAATCTATTACTGAAGAAGTTTCAGGGTTTTCTCCTCTATAGTTTCCTCGAGGAAATTTCTTGTGTCTTTTGTGTTTTGTTGTGCTTGTCTATCCTTCAGTTTAAAGATCTAACATAATTGAATTAAAGTGCAAACACTAGCATATAACAACATTCAAAATGACCACTAATATCAGATGTTGCATTTAGCATTAGAACACCTTCAAAATCTGCACTGAAATAATAACAGGATTTGCACCATATACTTCAACAACATCATAATATTTGAGCAACAAGGTAAATCGGTAGTGCATACCAGCATTCTATCAATCAAATCATACATCTGTTTGGTCAATAGATAGGGTCTGAAAAATGACAACCAGCAGGTTGTAATTGTTAGATTATGGTAACTTTGGGATGCCCTCCATGGTTCAGATGCCTTACATGGAGGTGCATTAGCCGCATAGGGATCAAGATGTAGTAGAGGCACTCTACTCAGTGGCATGAGTCCAGTGGGGGCTACATGCGGAGCTTCAGGGGAGATTGACCCTTGCATGCATGAGTTTTGCATGACCTGTCAGCATTCAGTGACTGCATGCAAAAGTGACTTTTTGCATGCACCGGGAATTAGGGTTTTGGAAAACCTAATTCATCAGTGAGATTATTTATAGAGGCAGGAGGTCCCCAGATGAGGTTACTCAATTGCATTGTCGGAGAGAGATACTGCTAGAGTGAGGAGGGCATAGCTACACATGTGGGGTGACTTTCTGAGATAGAGAGGAGTTGCTGCAGGAGCTAGGAAGGTTAGATCTGAGCTAGATCAGTGACCTTCAGTTCCAGAGAGGCTAGACACCCAGTACTGTGAGCTGAGAGAGCTCAACAGTGTGATGACTGTGGAGATTGGAGGAGGCCGAGTTCTCTTGGAGGAGGACGTTTTTCCTGAGGGGGGAGAAGCTCGTTGTGAGCTGGATTGACCGATTCGGAGTCTGTGACTTCTAGGATAGCCTTGCCTCAGCATTCGAGGAAGGTTAGGGATGATTGGAGCTCAGATCTGTTGAGATCTGGACCAGTACGAGCATTTGACATCTAGAGGGGAGGGCGCACTTGTGCATGCAGAGGAGGCCGATTTCATTAGTGGGCAGTCTTCAGAGCAAGCAGATTAGAGCAGAGAGATCTAGAGAGGGCAGATCAGTCAGAGGCACCATCAGAGCACTCAGATCCAGTTTGGCAGTTAGGGCTTACTTCTTCAGTGCATGCATCAGCTGGATGCATGCAAATTTGTGGTCTGTCCTGTTTCAGAGGGATTGAGTTACCGGTTGAGGTAATCCTGTATTGTACTGTCATTTATACATCTATATGCTCTGGGCTCGAGAGAGAAGATAGCCCCCTAGTTAGCTGGTTTTTCCCGCAAGGGTTCCAGGGTACATTTGTTGTTTATGTGGTTGATTGCATTTATATTTCAGTTGGTAAATGCAGATCTAGTTGTTTGAGTTTATGTTTGTATGAGTATTTACTTACGGTCGAGGAAAAATGAGTATTTACTTACATTGAGACTCATACCGCTTGAGATCTCAGAGCGATCCAGAGGGAGTAGTGATCTCTGGATCTAATATTTACAGTAATTCAGTTCTGCCCTAATTCGCTGTCATAGTCTACAAAAAAAAAATCTTTGTTTTTGACAGTTGTTACCTTTCCCAATATAACAGGACCAGAAAGTGACACCCTCAAGTATTCATCAACAATGTGTGTAGGCCAAAATTGTAGGATCCTCAGAATATTGAAAATTTAAATATTTTTGAAATTTTGAATTTTTTTTTTGCAATTTAGGTTTTCGGGTTTTTTTTGAATTTTTTAAGTTTTAGGGCCTTTTGGAATTTCGTTTTAGGGTTTCTACAATTTAAAATAATCTAATACATGGGTAACTTGGAGTATTTTTCCCCTAGGTGACCAAAAAACTGACGAAAATAGATAAAATTGAGCAAATGACTCCAATCTGAAGGATGGAGTGAGCAAGGGGGTAACGTCATGCCCCATCTAACCCCAAATATGCTAAAAAACCCTCAACGCCCCCCCTCAAATCATGCATGAAGGCCTGGTGACTAGGGTGACATCATCATTGCTCTGGGCCCGAGGAGAGAGGGCGCTTTGCTGAAAAGGGGTCAGGAGGGGTCTCTAAGGTGACTGGAAGAGGAGGCAAGTTCCTTTCAGTAAAGTGCTATCACCAGTGAAGAGATCAAGCAGGGGGTCATGTGACTCAGTGACCTGCACCTAGGAGCCCCAGACACCAACCTCAGGGCTACAAGCCCTAGAATGAGGCAATCAAAATGCCATTAAGCCGTTGTACTCCTAGAGGGAGAATCAAGGGGTCCGACCATAACCAACCCTTAAAACTGCAGATAATACCCCCATCCTGGCCCTGAAGAAAAAAAACGACCCTTCCCTGGGCAGATATCTGAAAGTGAGCAGGTACTGTACCATGTAACATAGTGGAAATCCCCCATCATGTTGGGCATGTTATCACACAACTTGTTATTTCCCCAAAAGATGATCCTATCTAGGATGGTAGAGGTGTTGGGAAACTAAAGAGGTGACCTAAGAGAGCTTCGATTCCCAAGGATAAATGGTTCACGCTAATTGAGGCACTCTTCACTTTAGATCAAGCTAATGCAAGACCAAGGGGGAGACCCTAGCTAGCTAATTGAGGCTAGCGAACCTACTCTAGACACTCTAGAGAGATGTGAAGTTGAAGAGAGAGAGATCAAGAGTATGTAGATCTAGATCTAGGGAAGATGGGTGGCAAATAGACTTAGGGCTTGATTGAGGAGGCTTATGCTCAACCAAGAAATGATCATGCCACTAAAGGAGTTAAATGAGTAGATCTAGATAGATCTAATGCCAATCTAGAAAACCCAAGTGGGGTCCACCTTTGATTTAGTCAAAATGGAGTGAGGTGGGGCCCACTTAGTGAAATTAGGATAGGAAAGTCTCTAGAAAGTTTGCCAAAGGGTAGATCTGGAGTTTAGAAGACAAAATGGCAATACCCAAATGATAGATATGTGAAATTGACTAAGAACCCACAAGTGTGTCCTCCCCTAAAGATGGCCAGTGCTTGGATCGAAGGGCAAATGGAGTCGGATTTCCACCAAACTTGGTCTCTAAGGTTTATTAATTATTTAAGAAGTGGGTTTTAGTTATTAAGCCCAAATTATCACCAGATCAATCAAACGAGGGTTTTGAGTGACCAATGGGTAAAATGCATGAAAACCAATACGTACCTTGTAGATCTTACCTCAAATTCTTGCGGCCGCCAAGTATGTTGATGATCCTTTCGATTAATTACAGTTCCAAGCGAGATCTAGTTGATTCCAAGCCAAAACGTCCTAGTCCAAGGAGCAAGTATGTCTTCTTTACCTGCAAATTCAAACAACCCAAGTTAGATTTGATCCACAAATAAAAGAAGAACTATGAATGGCATATCTAAGAGAATAAATCAATGGACAAAATCACAATTGAAAAACTCCCTGAGAGATGAAAACGTCTTGCCCAAGAAGAGATGGGGAGCCCCCACAATCGCCTCTCCAAGCTAGTCGCACCCTGCAAAAAGATGAATTCAGCCTCCCCAAGAAGATGTTGAAATCACATGAAAATCACTTAGATGTCTAAAAGAAAGGCATTCCAATCACGTACGAGAACATTCATCAAAGCATGAGAAGTAGATCTGCAAAATAATATTTTATTCCAAGAATTCTAGAGCCCAAAGGTGCTTTACAATGAGGGGGCTCTCTTCCTTAAATAGGAATAGGAGAGACCAAAACCCTAACCACTTTTTAAATGAGTGGTGGAGATCAAAAGATATACAATAATAATTAACGGCTATGATGAGCCGGAAATACAATACAAGGATCAACTCATGAATAAAGGGGGTGCACACTCACTAAGTGGCCCTAGGGGGTCACACCACATGACAAGTGACTAGGACTAGTGAAATAAGCACATGGTGGGTCTAGGAGGTGTTTTCATCCTTCACTATCATGGCCCCATGGCACAATGATAAATAATATGACCCTATGGCATCATAAAGTGACCAAGTGACCAAATCATGGCCCCCTCAAAAGCATAAATACATATCCAAATAATAGCCCGGAGTGTGTGTGGACCCCACTGAATGCTGCAAGCTATGCTGGAAGGTGTCGGATGCATCACATAAGTCCTCTGAACAAACCTCATGCCAATTCTTTGCTTCAATTGCCCAAATCGATTTCTTTAGTGACCATTTCTTCCATTTTTATCCTCAGAAAAATCACCTGTAAAATGATAAAATGCTTGTAGCTCTCTTCCTAGTGCCCCGGGCACAAATCTGACTGCATCAAATTGTCTGGGGGTATGGTAATATGGGAATAACAAGTGGCTGGACTCCAGAGTCCATACTCCCTCTGTAGCGCCCTAGGAGAATCAAATAACTCTCCAACTATGCTGTTAGGCCATTTGATAATGGCAAATATGTGACAAAGTGATAATCTGACTGTAATCTCATCTAAGATTGCCTCAAACTGATATCTGAATGTGCCAATGGAATCAGAAGGTCCAAATGTAGTAGAGATGAGTACTCATACACCTTGTGACCACCTGGATAATCATCTGTAAGCTCAACCATGCCCAGACAAATAAAAATAATGGTCTGTAAATAATAATAATAAATAAAAATCCATCAAACCATCATAGGACCATAAATAATCAATCTTGAACATCATCGATCCAACTCATCTCAGATCTTGCGGTTGACTTGGTCAAACTGGGTTAAGCAGGTCAAGATTGATCAAAATAATGACCCAGGCTCAATCTGACTGATGCTGTAAGTGCAAATGGATAAGATATGCTCCTTTAATTATTCTAATAGCAAGTCTAAAGTATAAAGTAGCATTTCACTGGCAATTAAGCAATTAGCACATCAAATATAAGTCCAGAATTAAAACAATCAATTACTCATAACAAACCCTCAAGAATATACTCATTTCATGGACATGACCATTTTGCTAGGAATGGGTGATGGTGAAAAATGCAAGGCTAGGATAAGGGGATGACTTTACCTCAACATTGTGATACTTCAGATAGAAGGGGAAAAGGAAAACCACCTAAGCATATGTTGGACAAAAAACACACAAGGAATGGCGGTGTCTCACAAATGGAATGAGTTGATTTGAGGAGTGTTTATTCAACCTTTAGCAAATGTCTACAACTCACCTTTAGCAAATGTCTACAACTCACATCCAAGCTGGAACCAGCTCTGTGAGGATCTTTTCTAGAACCACCGTGACTGGGTGTACATCTAACCGTAACTTGAGGTTCTAGGGGACACTTAGAATTAGCTGTCCCTTACTCCATCTCACATCCCAACCCTTAGGCTCCGTGAGGAATTAATCATTACATTTTATCTTTGGCCAGCAGTTCTTTAGATTTAGCATACATTTAACCATTGCTTTTTAGGCCTTATGACCCTATGGATTTTGTATGTGCTTAGAAGCACAACTAATCGCAGCTTTCATCCAGGGTGCTTTTACATTTCATTTCATAGCCCTCTTTCATTGTGTTGAAAAGCACAGTTTTATTTTATTTTCATGGGCTTGCACATAAGATATAATAATAGTTCAAACATGCATGTAATGATGGTAGTACATTTTGCTTCAAGTCTAGCCAACACAACTTAGGCAAATAGGGGGATCATCCACAATCATGACCAAACATCGGGTCAACCGACCAAAGAGGTCAAGGCTTCAAATACAACTCACCTAAGCTCAGGAACCAACACCAGCAGGTTCTCCTGGCCCAAAAGGATCAAGGCTTTGGTAAGTTTTGTCGCACAACTCAAAGCAAAGACACAAAACAACAGGGAAACTATCCAACATAGAGGCAAAAGTGGGGAGGTCCTCCACATCACAGGCTGAGGTGTAAGTCAAGGTAAAACCAATATGGAAAAGAACGGATGGATGGGGAAAGGGATAGGTGATGCCATAACTAGCAAGCCATAAAAGGTGGGAATGACCATGTCCTTACTACTTGAGAGGGTGAAACCAACGAGTATAAGCAAGAATTTCTTATTCTGAGTAATTAGATCACTTAGACTCTAGATAGTCAACAAAACAACCATGTCCATATATATATATCGCCAGATCATGACCACTAAATACCTAGTCAAGCTACTAAGATAAGCAAAAGAGCAAGTCAAGCATATCCAATGCACAACCATATACCTGCTGGGTCATATACCTGTACCTGTCATCTGGATCATCAATCGTCACTGTCACATTGCTGCTGTACAACTCTGGGCACTGCACTATATGGAAGAAAATGGTCACCTCAATCTTCAAATCTGAGGTCATGAGGCTCAGTCATGGCATAAGGTTCATCATATCTGATCTGGGGCTGCTCTGATACATGAGTTATCATCAAAAGTAGTGCTCATCATAGGTTGATCTCATAAAAAATGTGTAAAGTTTTGGCTCAAAAATATATAGGAAATTGCTCTGCAATCATGGTAGCCTGGCTACTATGGATGTGATAACAGGGCATTTATGCCTTGGGTTGGTGTCCGGTTGATGCGAACTAAGGGTCCCTAATCCCCTTTAACTGTTATAGGACCCTCTTGTGCCTGGACCCATACTCCAAGTACTACAAGAATTCCTATTTCTTGCAATATTACCAAAATGCATTTGAATATTCTCAAATTTGAGTATGCTTCTGCTGCGCTCCTGGAACAAAAAACCCTGATTAATGTACTCGCTTCCCTATCATAGATTCTGTATACAACTATAATTTCTGCCTTTTAACATCAGCTCCAAACCCTTGCTACAGTACACCTTGGATTCTTGTGACCTCTAGCTACCGGATTTTCAAAACCTTCACTATTTGATTTTAGTACACCAGTACTTCAACGATCTTCTTTGGGTGGCATCTCTCCTTCAATGAGTAGTTCCAGATCTCCATTTCCAAAATCACTTGCAATAGGAATTTCAAATAGCGTTGCCGGATCTCCACATAGCTACCGGAACTGATCCTTTCAAGTTTCTATTGAACAAACCTTAGATTGGTCCTCAAAACCTAAGATCAGTCAAACCTCAGATCGGTCTTCAGCTATCGATCTTTATCTTGATTGCACCCACTTTCTTGAGTTCACGGTTATACTTACAACGGCTATGGCAACCACCCACACTATTTCATATAAATCAGAACTCTGACTAAAATCGTAACTGGTGTACTCTGCAAATATATTTTTTCCCTGGCAACTATCAAACCCCCAATCTAATGGATTGTTTCCTCCAATAGTTGGCGATGGGGTCGATTACCCTTTTTAGCCAACACAGGCTTCAATCTCAAGGATAATACAACAGAGATTTAATGTTATGGGACCTGTGCCCAAATTTGATAACAATATTGGGACCTCATTGCTGGAAGACGCCAAAGGATTTCATACTGAGTTCTCAGCCCATGAATGTGCCAACGATTCACCATCAGTCAATTCGATTCAACAATTTCTGTTCTTTACTGAAGCAATCCGACGGTTCATGTCTCCTCTTGATTACACTTACCATGATTTCAAACCCTGATCTCACTCTGGATTCTGGATCATCGACTTCATCTGATGATCAATATGAGGTTCTTCACACAATTTTAACCTGGAACCTGCATAAACACTCTGAAGGAGATTTCTACAGACAACAAAACCTGATCTGGACTACAAAATTCAATATATTGTTCAATGATACAGAAGAATGGCAATACAATGAAAAGATATCCCAATCTCACATTTACACAGAGAAGGCATAAACACACAGTTTCATTAAATCAACTCGTGCACACATTCTCCTACAAATCCACACTCTATTATGCAGTCGGGTTTACAAATCTAGGCCTGATTTTACCATTCATTGGCCTCTATTGGACTTTTGGCCACGCTTGGCCTCTTCACTTACACCTCTCTTCCTTCCTAACCTCTCCATCCTATTGCCCGTAGGATTACATCTTATATCTGGAATATAATACTTCCAACTCATAAACAAACTCCTACATCTTTGCAACTAACTACTAAGAATAGTATTTCGACCCTATCTCCAAATGAATCATTATTAAGATCTTTTTTTTGGATTCCTTCGAGTTTCTGCCAGACATGCAAATTCAGTTGCAATGACAAGCACCTTAATCTGATGACTCATCATTAAGTCCAAAGACTCACCTCTTATCTAAATCCTTCTAGATTTCTACTTGCAAATATAGAAAATTACAATAATTAACAAATAAAACCCTTCTCATTGGGCAGATATCAAGACCCTCCTAGGCTTGATCGACAATGTTGGCTTGGAGAGAATATGCTCCTACATCAGACTCCCACAGTAGAAAACTTTCTTGAACTCCTGTTCATAAGTCCTCAACCTACTTACTTTACGTGGATCCCAAACTTTAGTTTACTGTTGCTGTCCACATACTCTACTACACTGTCCCTTTACTGCTGCCTTCAATCTTCCAGGCTTCCAAACTTTACACTGTAATGCTCCACTTGCCTTGCTTTCATAATCTTTCTCAGTCAACTGTATGCTACTGCTGACTGTCTTTCTCACTTCACTATTCTTCTTCTTAATCATCCTCTTCATCAACATCCATATCTCATCAATTTCATCATCCAGCTCTGTCTTTGGCTGAAACTTGCTGCTGCTGCCCTTCACTTGCTGCTGCACTTCCTCATGCATAAGAGTTATAAAACTCTTATTCAATCCCAATTTACATACTTCCTTTACACCCTGCTGATCACACTTTGCAGCTTCATCCTCATTATTGTCTTTCAAGACAATCCTTTCTTCTTCAAGTTTCCCAATCATGCCACTGCTGTTTGGCATTCTCATATACTTTTCAGAATCAGTTTGGATTAGGTCTGCAAACTCTGTGCAGTACTTATCAACCCTGTCCTTTTCCAACCATCCTTCTAAGAATTTCATCTCTTCCTTCCTATGCTTCTTGTTTGCAGCTTTTTTAGATACATTAGATACTTGTATTATCTCTTCTCTCTCATACTGTTTGTCTGCAACTTCTGTGCAGTCCTCTTCACTCTTTGGATTGGCCAACCGATCTTCCAGAAATTTCAATTCTTCCTCAAGTTTAATTAGCATTGCATCAGAATGTTGTTCTGCATCCTTCATGTGGTTGTCCTCATGAATCAATCCATCGTCTTCCCTTATGACAGTTTTCAGTAACTGTTCATCATCTTCAGTAACTGCATAACTTGCAACCCTACACAATTTTTTATTTTTAAAAACATAAGACCCTATGGCCTCTTCTGATGCTTCTGGCATCACCTCTCTATGCTGATCTGAACTTTCTACACAGTACATGAAACTTCCAGTAAGTTTCTCATTAGCATTCTTCAACAATTTCATTTGCAAGTTGTATATAGTCTTCACCCTGACTTCTTTTATGAGATGACATTATCTCATCTTCCTTCATAACAAAATTCTGATTCTGTTCTTCTATGCCTTTGGAAAGCATACCTCCACCTTCATCAATCTTTATGACAATCTCAAGTGCCTGTTCTTCTTGCCCACTTGGATTCGTATATGCAGGCTTCAAGTTGGCTTGGGGACCACTGGGTTGCAACACTATTCATGCGGGGAGAGTGGACCTAGTGGAGTACGTGACTTAGGAGGAGTGATGGAGTCTACGTGGGCTTGTGATAGATGATTGTGAAGACATCTTATGTAGTTAATTAATTTCGGAGCCCTCATTGTGTATGACATCACCTTGTAGTTTGACATGTATACCCTTGAAGTGTAGTACTCCACTTGTGTGGGCCTACATGTGATTATTGTAGGTTGCTTGTAAGGGCATTGGCTCACACATGTATTGTTGGCTTCCATTACCTCTCATATATATAAAGAAGAGAGTCCTTTCATTCATCATCATCATCATACTTTTCTCTTTGTACTTGTCTTCTTGCAGTGATTCGTTAAGGTTCATGAGGAAACCCTAGGAGAAGTTAGATGGGAAGGACACCTTTTTTGGGAACTTTTGTGACTAAGTTTTACACTTGTGGAGGAGACGTTGGAGACGATGATAACTATTTTCATATCACTTGTGATTCTTATTCACTCTTGTGTAGAGACGTGACTAGGGGGAGCCAATTAGTCATCCTCTATCTTATATCTTCATTTGGAGTTGATCTCTCTCTCTCTCTCTCTCTTAGAGTTGCTAGGGTTTCTTGATCTTCTTGGATCATCTTGAACTTGCAGTGTAGGGTTAGGGTTTTGAGATGAAACCCTAGGTTGTATTTGGTGAAGAAGAAGAAGAAGAAGAGGGGACGTCTTTCCTTGGACGACTTGCTTGAGTGATTCATGCTTGTTGGAGCTCCTTGTTGAGCTAGGGTTTTTTTGCTTTTCCCTAGCTAGGGTTTTGGAGAGCTACTGAATTGTACTAACCTTGTGATAAGGCTATGGTATGTACGTGAACTTCATCTTATGCATATTAATGAAGTTTTCAGCTGTTCCATACTTGTGTAACTTGCGGATTTGATTTTCCGCCAGCTATGTTCTTCATGGTTTGTAATTTCCAGCTATATATGGTTGTTGATTTTAGATAAGTAAATTATAATTTTGTCAAGTGATTTAACATTATAATTGAAGAAGATAAGGACTGTTTTGCTGCTGTATTTACTTCTATAAGTAATAGTTTTCAGATCTGGTTTATGCATGATAAGATTGCCCTAGAGGGCCGAAACTTATTGGAACACTTTGGTATCTTTTCTCTTGGATTGTCTAGAAGCTTGGGGTTATTAAGAATTGAAATATGGTTTGTTTCTGCTGCTTTGTTTTGTATTTCATAACGGTCCTGAGGTTGAATTCACAGGGTTAGGATCTGGGAAACCTCTAGTGAATAGGTGAAATTTCTGAATTCTGAATTCCAAGAAATTTCCTAGTGAAGAGGTGAAATTTCTGAATTCCAAGAAATTTCCACACTCAGATTATTATTCTCGACACACCAGTGGACTGACTAGTCTGGTTTTGGCCATTACAGTCCTACACCATCATGGAGGTTACAACTTAAAACACAAAGGCAACAAATGATGTTCCCCTGTCACGACTTGTCCTTTACTATATATTGTTAAAAATGTGTGCTTTAATCTTGAATGGTTTTGATATCTAGGGAGAGGAGACGTGCTGCTCTTTGTTAGCTTTTAGGCCATGGTGGATGCTACTTAAATGCAAAAGCAGGGACAATGGTTGTCTCTAGACAAATGAAGTCGAAGAGTTAGATTATAGTTCCTTTGATATGTCCATGCTGTAGATCGTGTTAGTTCTAGTTATTTGTTAAAGAAAGAAAAGACAAAGGTTCATTTTTAAATTCTGATCAAAGCTTATATCTTGTGCAGCTTCTTGTATCTTCAACTTCTTTATCACCACACGGATAATATATCCAAGGAGAAGTTGGCAGAAGTCTTTACTCGCAAGAGAATCAAGAAGTAAGTGTAGAGTTCAAGAAATCAATGAACAGAGACGTTCTTTATGTATTCAACTATTGATTATGTAGAAGGCGCTTTAGTGCTCGTAATCTTGATGGTATCTGTTTGTCCTTTTTCCTTTTTCAGAATTGGCATCCACAGTGATGATATAAGGGATTCATTTGAGTAAACTGTGAGAATAAGTGCTTTAGTTCATTCCTTTCGTAGCTTGGTAATCCTAATCTTGATAGTATCTGTTGGTCCTTTTTTCAGGATTGGCATCCGCAGTGATGATCTAAGGGATGCATTTGAGAAAACTGTGAGAGGAAGTGCTTTAGCTCTTTCTTCTCCTCGATTGGTAATCCCAGCTGCAATATTTGGTTTTTGGGCTTTATCAAAACATTACTTTGGTGAATCCTTTGACTTCCAGGTAGTGTTTGCTTGAAAACCTATTATGTTATATTTTTACGGTTTTTGTCAGATGTCGGAGAAAATGATATTTTATATTACTTTTGTATACAGCTGTTTAGATGCGCTTGTATGGTGTTTTATTCGGAGTTCAAAGAATCATTGTTATGTTTTAATTTTTACCACTATCAGATAGTTCCTTTCCTTTTGCAATGTGCACAAGTTTCTTGAGTGTTCGCAGATGTAACTTGATGTCCTATACTGGCCTCTGAATTACTCTTTCATGTCATTCACAGTGAAGTTTGAAGTTTGACCTATCATTCATTTTCTTTGAAGTTTGACCTATCATCCATTTTTCTTGTGATCTTATGATTTACAATTGGCTCTTGCTAAAATTTGATTCCCGTTGATTTCTATCTGATTGTTTCCTTTCCAATATTCCTTAAGGAGATTTCTGGTTATAATTCTTGGAGGGTATCTTCCCAAGGAGAAGTATCTTTGTGTAATTGCATGTTTGCCGACATGCTTGATTTTTGTGTTTAGATCATAGTAGCATAATTCAAGTACAAATACAGATATGGATACGCTTCAACACAGAAAAAATATGTAATGAAAAATCTAGTACGAATAAAATATAAAAGTAGACTGCTTATATATAATACTTTTAATCAAATATTCACAAATATACCATAAATTTTATATAGGCATTTATATAATAAAATCAAACATATATTTAATAAACAAAAATATAAAATCTCAACACGCTGATGTATGGCGAGTGTGAGAGACAATAATCATTTTAATAAGAAAGTATGAAATTGAATGGTATTTCTGTTTTATAGTGTTTAAATAATTAAAGTTTTTTTTTTTAAATTGTTTTTCAAAATTTAATTGTTCACTAGTAAGAATCCGTATCCGTATTACACCTACATCGAATATTTGACGAATTCAAATTTGTTCCGAATTTCTGTACATGAAATACCAATATGGCCGAATTATGCTACTATGGTTTAGATTAGGTTGATGCTTTCTGTATCAAAGTCCACTTACGGAAAATAATTAAAAGCAATTTCTTTGTCTAAAGACTGATCATTTAATTACTTTTTACCGATTTCAGCTTGCGCCAGCAGTTCTTGGGTTATTTGCATACAAAGGTGCAGCACTGGTTCAAGCTTATCGGGACAATGAGGATTTGCTCATCATATTTCCCAAAGATGAAGAAATTTAGAGGGTGAAAAGCATTGGCAGAAATCTGTTAATCATAATGACAATAGGTATTTATACAACCACCAGTTCCAAGTAAAAGTAATAATTGATTAACAGGAAGTCAATCATTCTACTGGTATTGAAATTAGTCTGCCCATCAATTTATTTGTAGTGGCATTATGTTCCCTGCATTGGGAAATTGTACTTTTATGTCTTAACATGTGTTTGTGTATGCAGTCTTAGAAACTACAAGTTGCGTTCCTGTATGTAAGATGGATTGACCGCTTCCAGTTTATCTGTCAATTTTTTAGTAATGATATGTGTGTGCAAAAGAGGCAATGGACATATCTAACATGTTGCAACAAGAGGATTTATTGTTTTGAATCAATTTGTTTATTAACTACAAACTTTTCTACTACCTCAGCTTCTCAGTTTTCTTCATTTCAAACGATGGCAGTGGCATGCTCTTATGGTGGGATTTTGTTCCACATTATCTCCTCATTCAGATAAAGACTAGCAATTTTGCTCTCTGCATCAGACTGAAGAACAAATTTTACGAAGGTTGTGCAATTCAATATAAAGTCAACTATGTCTCCAAGAGATTTGCGATGTAATTTTTTATATGTAAACAGATGGAAAAGTTGTACAATCTCCTTTGGCTCCTTGCTAGTTCAGTTGCAACTACTAGGTAACCTCAGACATCTGTAGACAATTTATGAATGCGGGGTATGAGATGGAGCTTACTATTGAAGGCAAGATTTTAATTTATTGATTAACCCTTGTATTTATTCATGAAAGGTGAAAGAACCAGGAGTCGTCGTTTCTTAATCCAATAAATGATATTATCATCACTGTCGTGTTTGTTGGTTTGCGTCCAGTATTATGACCATTTTAACATTGGTGCTTGCTTTATTCCCGACCCTGTAATTTTTCATGTCACAAAAGAGCTTACGTTGTGACATGTGATGTCTGAATACCTATAAAGGGAAAATCTCATCCGTTCCAAAACATTTCTAGTAATGTACCACAATGCTCTATTGAGTTTTCAAATGGTTGTGTTCTCTCCCATCACATAAACACATGTTAAAACAATATTTACAACTGGCATGCAACTTATTTGCATTTTCTCCATTAAAATGCTTCTTATTTTATAATTTGTCATTGTGGCGACTTCAATCCTTGAAATGATATGTTACAGGTTTTTTTTTTGCGAAAGAGTGAGTTTAATGTTGATTCACATTATGAAGGGATGCATAATGAGCATGATGATGTTTACCACATATTAAGATCAACCTTGTTCTATCGAACTTAAAAACTTAAATTAGTTACTTTAATTTATCAAGATGTTTTTATGATTGAATAACTTAGAAACAAGACTTCCCAGTTTCTTTTGTTTTTTTATGTGTTAATAAGCTATGTAGTTCAGTTTTATAATAAATGTTTTCAAAATTGGATCTAACGTTCTTGTAGGTTGGGTATTCCAAGAAAGTGTTTTTCATCCTAGATCTATTTGTGTCACAAATTTAACAATGTGTCAAGGTATTTTAAGTTTCATCAGTCACATGTTTCGAAATGAAGCTTATGAGAATTTGTTCTTATCTATGCAATGTTAATTTTCTTTCTTGAGTAGGCAAATACACTAGCCATCTCATGGATTTTACAATTTTTTTCATACCAAGGTGGTTTAGGTCTTGTCCAAATTGTTTCACTATGAAGCTCATGGAAATTTGTGCTTATCCTTAAGATAATAATTTTATTTTTTAAACTCACAACAATGAAAAAATAATTTTGATTTTCTAAACTTTGAATTAATATTTTTTTAATAGTTTACATTGTTTACTTCTTAATGACCCTATTACTCCAAATTTTCATTTAAAACTTGACTACAACAATTTTTTTACAATATTAAGCAATAAAGCAACACTTCAGGGAAAAGTAGTTTTTGTTAAAAACTAGCACTACATCATTGTTTCCAAATAAGAGTTGCGAGCAACCAAAAATAATGGTTGAATTATTTAAAAGTTACTTTTGAAAGCATTGGATTTAATTTGGATTTTGTGCCAAGTATTTCCAAGGCCCATGTCCTATAAAAAAAATTCAGCACCTTTTTTAAATGCCACTCACACATTGCATTGGACAAGACAAAATTTAAATAAAGTTTAGTCATTGATGTTTATTGATGGCATAAAAAATTCAACACTTTTTTATAAATGCCACTCAAAAATTGCATATTATTTAAAAGTTCCTTTTGAAAGCATTGGATTTAATTTGGATTTTGTGCCAAGTATTTCCAAAGCCTATGTCCTATAAAAAAATTCAGCACCTTTTTAAAATGCCACTCACAAATTGCATTGGACAAGACAAAATTTGAATAAAGTTTAGTCATTGATGTTTATTGATGGCATACAAAATTCAACACTTTTTTATAAATGCCACTAAAAAATTGCATTGGACATGGTACAATTTTAATAGAGTCTAGTCATCGATCTTTAATGATGTCATGGACATCCTATTGCATGCTCTGCAGTCTTGTTTTAACGTTTAATGCATCAGAATTTGTATTCAATTACATTGTAAACTTGGGTGATTATTTTTGTGAAAAACTTACTACCATAATAAAGTCCTATGATATCTATTATCCAAGCCATTGTTGCCCTAAATATGTCGAACATGTCATTAAACATAATTAATGATTTGGAAGGTTGGTAATGAATTGTAGTGAAACTTTACTCCAAGTTTTTAGCCTTTTTCCTATTAACATAAACAAAACAATCATAAATTTTGACTTACGTGATTCTTAATACTTTCCTAAACATGTTAACATAATCCATTCTATGTCAATATAACATATTGATAATTTTTAAATTGAATAGTCCTACTTAAAAGTTTTTTCTTTTTTTTACATTGAAGGTTGGTTTTTATATAAATAAAATCATTGTGGCCAGACCTTTTTAGTGTGTGTACATTTCAAATGAGGGCAACTTGTGCCATTATCTGAATAGGAGAAATCACAAAAGCTAGAATACTAACCAACCTAAATACCTTGCCTAAAAACTGATAAGTATATACTGCTATAAACTGGTGCAACAAATAAAGTGTGACAAAACATCAATTAAAAACAAATTAATGATCCTAGATGGCAAAAACAATGTTATACACTTGGGTTGCTAGGTTACCATCAATTCCTCCAAGACGGTTAGAGGATCTAATGGTTTGGGAAACAATAGAGGAGTCTTCCATGAAGTCAGTGAGGCCATGAACATGAGTAGATTGATAATGAGTGATGAGTCACAAGTTCTCATGTCCCCCATTCATTGATTTAACCAATGGGGGAAGATTTACAAATTTTGGGCCTCTAAATTTCACCCCATGGGCATATTACAAAATTCATAACAATCAAATGCATGTGTAGATGCATACATAGAAACACAACGGAAATAGACTCTATCCACACACACCTCATTCATATACAACATATTCAACACAAGCATAAAATAAAATCATTGCACATTCAAATACAAAAATAACACTTATCTTTAAATAAAAATCCAAACAATTGGTTGTGTAAAAGCGATTTTCCACCCAATCGTAGGCACTCTATCCAATATATACTCTTTCTGATGAGAAGCCACCCCCAAGCTGGGTTGTGAAGCCACTAGAGCGAAAGGAACTCCTACATGTTTCTCTCTCTGTCAGCCCATTATGTTCTCAATGCTTAGCCAAATACTCATCCAGAGCTCTACAAGAATCTCAATAAGCCATCACAGCCTTGGCTCCAACAATACCTACCTCACACAACAACCGTCTAGGCTCAAGCATCCCTTTCACCAATCCACGGTTCCCTCGAGCGATCCATCTTGCCAGGTGCTTACTAGTGTGTGCATAGGAGTCCAACCTATTGTATGTTGTTGGAGAACCTTATGTATCATTAATTCATGGCTTCTCAAGCATCTTTGAGTAGCAAAACTCAAACGATAAAGGTCCCTAGCTTGCCCAACCTATATGTTCAACTATAGCCATCTCGTTTTCCCCAATTATGTAGCTTTGTCTCCAAATTCGAATTTCTGGGTATGCACAGTCTGATAATTGGTAATGAATAACAAAGGTAAGAATTTTGGTAGTGTAAAATTGTTGTCCCAAAATATTCATAATGAATAATGGATGGTAGACTCCAAAAAGCTGAGATAAAGGTGGAAAATACAACTGTCATAACTTCTAAAACATAAAAGAGAGGATTCTTACAATAGTCATAGAAGTATATTCATCCCATGCTTCCATAACTACATGAGAGGACTTTCCTTACCAACATCACACATGCATTTAGTGATTGGATAAAATAGTCGAAAGGAAATAATTGACTCATTTAAGGGAAATAAAAGCAATTGTGTGAGTTCTAAGGTTGACATTTGGCAATAGAGGATATAATCTCCCATAGACCCCCTTTCCTCTTCCCCTCTAGTGGAATCATAGTCTCTCTAATGCTCTTTACACAACCATCTTGGATCATTTTATTATTTTTCAACATATTATTTACTTAGCTTTTACGTCATCATGACAAGCCAACCACATGATCCATATAAAGATATTAATATCACATATGCCTGGCCATTCACTACTCAGACCTTGGCCTTGAGCTCCACACTAGGAATCCATACTAGCATATTTACATCATTTTACATAGTATAATTCAATACATTACAAGGGTCAAACTAAGGTTTTACAATCCCCCCCCCCTTGGAATAACACTGTCCTTAATGTTCTCTTTATTTTTAGCAAGGTTCCATGTCCTTCTTTTTAGCTTCATTTGCAATGCCTTTCTCTTCAAGGCCACTTTGTCTTGTTGCTATCTATCTTGGACAGCAATACTCAATTGTTCATTTGGGCTACCTTTGGACACCTCCAAGGCCTTTGGCATTTCTTCACATACCTATTATAGCCATCAAAGAAAAAACATGCTTGTCACATCATTTTAAGCAACAGTTGATCCATTAAAAAATATTCGAGTTTCACAACTGCAATATATATATATATATATATATATATAAAGTATGCAATAATCCCAATACTTATTTGTATGAACATATCTTTGCTCCAGATGGCTGCCATGGGCGAGATTCAACTTGTTATATTCTATGACACATCCAAAATATCTACATATACCTTTAATGCCTTCTTGATCCCAGCTAGTACATAACATGAATGTCTCACTTATATTCATTCAAGTTACCTCTTTCTTACAGTCACTCACCATTTAGGCTCATACATCCCCTTCATCGATCCACGGTTCCCTCGAGCGATCCATCATTTGCTAAGATTTTTTGCACAAGAAGAGCTCCAACTCATAGGCCTTACTGCTAGGGAATCCCACTAGAAACCCTTAATATAACATAGTTCATGGTGATTAAGGCATATCATAGGGTTCTAGTGTCATTATAGTAGCATTCTCCCCTAGATTTCAACAAACGTTATATGGCCTCACTAAACAGATCTATCTCACTTGTATTACACACATGCAATTACCATGTGATGTTATCATAATAAATGCAATCATAAATTCTCAAATATGTTTCATACAGAAACCAAATTTCCCAAACATGAGTTCTTCATAAATTTCAATCAGAAATTATTCTCAAACATGTCTCATATAGAAACCAGATTACCCAAACATGAGGTCCTTCTCATGATGTTTGACTCTTGTAGGCCATAACACATGGTCTTCCTGCAATGTGTTCTCCCGACACAATTCACACACAAAAAAAAATCAGTAACATTAAAATCAAATTCAAATCTTAATTTACAATTATGTCTGCCACATAAATTAGATTTATTTAACCACGAGGCCATCCTCATATTGATTGGCTCTTGTAAGTGGAAGTACTCTGTCCCTTATGGTTTTACACTTTCTTCCATAACATGGGCATCTACTTTTCTTCCATAACATGGACACTTTCTTGACACAATTCTAGATCATCCAAACAGTCATTAGCAAAAATTTCAAATTTCAAATTTACAAATATGTTTCCTACAGAAATTGATTTCGCAACCATGAGATCCTTCTCATAAATTTAAATTAGAAAATTTAAAATCCGTTTCATATAGAAACCAAATTTTACAACATGATATCCTTCTCAGAATGTTTGGATTTTGCACATGGTAGCTTCCAATCTTTATTATGGACTACACACATTGCCATACCGAAGACAATTCTACTTGCAATTTGAAATTTCCAATCAGCCAAACAATGAGTGGGCTTAACGGTTAAGAACGTGACCTAGGTGGTCATAGGTTCAAATTTGGAGGGGGGTAGGGTATGTACACCTTTGTATACTTTAGCAGTTAAATCATTGCATAGAGGGGGTCCCTTGTCCCACAAACAAGGGCCTCTCAATAAAGCAACAAATAATCTGAACTGATAAAAAATGAATATATATATATATTATTCAATGCCCCTTTTACAAAATGATGTCGCCTCTTATATACAACTTGGGCGTTGGCTTGAAAGGTCATGTCCTTTTAATATTATTTTTAATTTATCACTTATTAATGATTATTAATTGTATTTTAATTTATATTCGTAACATTGCCACCCCCTTTAAAGGAAGCTTTGTCCTCAAAGCAATGGTAGTGAAATGTGTAGTTGTTGAACATGTCCTAATTCCCAAGACCCGTCTTCTTCAAGAAGATTTTTCCATTTGATAAGATACTCTTTAATTAATCGAGTTCTCAATAGCTTTTCTCTGGTAGCAATAACAGATTCGAGCTCGAAAATATTTCGTCCCTCTTCATCTAACAAGGGAAGCATTGTTTGTGCTTTCTGGTGTTACCTATCACCTTCTTCCAACATGAAACATGAAAAACATTGTGGATGCAACTTGTATCCGGTAATTCCAATGCATATGCCACATGACTAATCTTACTCTTTATCTGATATGGACCATAGAACCTTGGAGCTAGTTTATTCTTTCCTCCTTGTTTAAGTGATAACTACTTACAAGGTCGTAGTCTTACAAATACCCAATCTCCAACTTCAAATTCTCTTTCTGTATGATGTCGATTGGATTGTTGTCTCATTCTATTTCTGGAAACATTAAGATTCTCCTTAAGTATTTGGACAACCTTTTGATTCTCCTCTAAATGGTCATTTATTGATACAACCCTTTCTTGGTTAGTAACGAGGTCCTTCCATTTTGGGGGTTCCGTATCCATAGAGAGCTTGGAATGGAGTCATTTTGGCAGATGTATGATAAGTAGAATTATACCACCATTAAGCTATATGCAACCATTGAAACCATTTATTTTGCTTGTCTGTTACGAAACAACATAGGAAGGTTTCTAAACATTTATTGACAATTTCAGTTTGACCATCTATTTGGGGATGGTAAGCTGAGCTCATGTTAAGTGATGTTCCTATTTGTTTTCATAATTCTCTCCAGAAATTTCCTTTAAACATGGCATCTCTGTCACTAACGATAATATTTGGAAACCCGTGCAACTTGTAGACATTCTTGCAAAAAGCTTTGGTTGTTTCTTTGGAAGAGTTGATTTTTCTTACTCCGATAAAATGTGCATATTTAGTCAACCTGTCTACTACTACCACTATTTTTTCCTTCCCATCTGACATGGGTAAACCTTCAATGAAATCCATTAAAATTTCTTCCCATTTCTTTTGGGGTATGTAACGGATGGAGTAGACTTGGGCTTGAGATATTCTCATTTTTATTTCTTTGACAAATGTCACATTCCGCGACGTACTTTTGAATGTCTTCATTCATTCCCTTCCAAAAAAATGATTGTTTTGCATTATAATAGGTTTTGAAAAACCCTATGTGTCCTGCAGTTGGATAGTCATGTGATTCTTTAAGCACTTTGGTTTTAAAACTTGAGTTGGAGCTTAAGTAAATTCATCCCTTGTACCATAAGAGGTCATTTTTCCATTCAAAATTTGGGTGCTGATTTATATAATTAATTATGGAGCAAACCTCTATATTTTTAGCATATTCAGTTCGAATTTCATCCAACCATTCAAGAACTACCATTGATATGGCACAAATTTGTACTTCTTTGTATTTTCTTGACAAAGCATCAACTACTACATTGTCCTTCCCCCTTTTATGTAATATCTCCATATTAAATGTAGAAATTTTCTCTATCCACTTCTGTTGTCCAATCATTAGCATCTTTTGTCGTAATAAGTGTTGCAAACTGTTATGATCTATACGGATCATGAACTTGCTACCCAAAAGGCATTGTCACCACTTTGTTAACGCATGCATGATGACAAGCATCTCCTACAGTTGTACGCAGACTGTAAGCATTCTCTTTTGTTTAAATTCCTGCTTTCAAAATCAATGGGGTGACCTTCTTGCATTAAGACTGCTCCTATCCCAAACCCTGAAGCATCACATTCAATCGCAAATGGTTTTGAAAAGTTGGGTGTTGCTAAGATTGGAGTTGTAGACATAATTTGTTTCAATGACTCAAAACATTTCCCTGCTTCATCATCCCATTGAAAGGAATTCTTTTTCAAGAGGTTGGTTAGTGGAGCAATTAAATGAGCATAATTTTTAACGTATCTACGATAGTAACCGATCAATCCTAAAAATCCTCTTAACTTGGTGATATTCTTTATTTGTGGCCATTCGTTTATAGATTTGATTTTCTTTAGATCCACTTTGACTCCTTCTTTTGAGATAATATGACCAAGATACTCTACCTCTTGCTTTCCAAATGTACATTTCGAACTCTTAGCATAGATTTGGTTTTCTTCTAGGAGAGATAATACCTATTCCAAATGCTTCAAATGTTCCTTCCACATCTTGTTGTATATCATGATGTCATCAAAGAAGACTAATACAATTTTCTTGAGGTATCACTGGAATAGTTCATTCATGGTTGCTTGGAATGTGGCAGAGACATTTGTTAAACCAAAAGGCATTACCTTGAATTCATAGTGCGCTTCATGAGTTTGAAAATAATTCTTTACAACATCTTCTAATCTAACCTTGATTTGATAGTAACCTGATCTTAAATCAAGTTTTGAAAAATATTTCGTGTCATGAAGTTCATCCAACATGTCTCCATGAAGGGGATTGGAAACTTGTTCTTGATTGTTATTTTGTTTAACCCTATATAATCGACGAATAATCTAAATGACCCATCCTTTTTTCGTACTAATACGACTAGAGCTGCATATGGGCTTATGATCTTTGTGATAACACCCCAGTTCAATAGGTCTTGAACTAATCTTTCAATTTCTGTTTTATGGTGGTGGGGATATCTTTAGGATTTAATGTTGACAGGATTTGACCCTGGTTTAACCTCGATTATGTTTTCAATATTTCTTTCTAGAGGTAACTGCATGGGAAGGTCTTGAAATATTTTTTCGTGTTTTCTGGAGAAACTCTTGGATTTATTCTTCTTTGGAATCGTCTTGTTCTGAATCTTGAATTTCCATCTGATGACATTGGATCACGTAAGCTGATGCTCCTTTTTGAATAATTTTTTCCATCTGTTGAGATGAAACCACTTATGTTTCAGGTGGGTGGAAACCATATAGCTTATACTTTTGTCCTTTTCATTTGAACTTGATGAAATGTTTCTGATGATTTGCTCAGTAGGTCCCTAATGTTTGCAGCCATTGGACTCCTAAGACAATGTCTACTCCTCCCAACGGTATGGTGTAGAGTTCAGATTCCAACTTAAATTCTTGTATTTGAATTTTCACCTTATGGCACTTCCCTACCTTTTCAATCTTTTTTCCATCTGTAACCATCACTTTCATGTCTGGAATTGGATGCACAAATAACTTGAGTTTCCTTGCGACTCTTATGTCGAAAAAGTTGTGGGTGCTTCCAGTATCTATTGGTACTGTGACATTCTCGTTCTTTATATGTCCTTTTAACTTAAGTGTCTATGGTTGGCTAATGCTAGTCATGGCTACCAGAGATATTTTGGGCATGTCGTCATCTTGAGTTACAATATTTTGGGTATCCTCTTCATTTTCTGATTCTTCTTCTTCTGATTCACTATTTTCCTCTGCCTCACATGTGTATAGTTTTTTTGAATTGTCCTCTAAGTGACACTTGTGTCTAGGATCCCACCTGTCTCTGCATCATCTACATTTTCCTTCTTTCATTTGTTGAGCTTCCAAACTCTTTTTTTCGTAACGTCTCGATGATGGAATGTATTTGTTTTTATTTGTATCTGTCGTTGGTAGTATGTTCTTGAATATGTCTTTCCATTATTTGATTAGAAACTGTCAAATTTGGCTTCAGTTGTTTTTTCCTCATGTCTTGCTACCTCAATGTTCAATATGTCATGCATCTTCATCTCCTTTTCTATATATGGTTTAAGGCCTTCGAAATAAGTTTCAAGTCGTTTCTTATCCGATAATCCAAGTACTCGTGTGGCAAGAGATTCCCACTGATGTGTGAATTCCTCGACGCTTCCTTTCTGTTGTAACCTGGTAAGCTTTGAAAAGAATTTGTCCTCAGTGGTTCCTTGAAACCTTTTATGAAAATCATTTTTGAACGATTTCCAAGTGTAGGAGAAAATGTCTCCTTTCCACCATATTTACCAATTGTAGGTGTACTCTTCAAGATGCATCGATGTATATTTCACTTTCTCTTCGCCTGTTGTAATGTTGTATATATCGAAGAATTCAGCGGCTTTATTTAACCAAGAGACACATTGGTCTTCACTTCCATTGTATTTCGGCAACTCAATTTTTGCTCTAGGTGTGTACGTTATGAAAGGCTGATATTGGGTGCCTTTTGATTTGTTGCGGGGTGGTGACTCGGAGTTGCGGGATGATGCGACCAACATGTATAAACTGCTTTGTCGTTTTCAGTGCTTATTGGGTTGTAGGTTTTTTAATATCTCCTTGATTTCATTCTGGCTTTTTGTCAAGGCATTCAATTTGTCGTCCATCTTTCTGTCTATCACTGCAATAACTTCATCTTTGATCTCCTTTTTAAGCGTTGCATGGCCATTTTCATTTCTGCTCTCAACTCTTCTAGGTTCTTGGCGATGATGGCATGGACATCCTTCTCTAGTTTGCTGAACTGATTTCTTAATTCGGTGGTCATGCTTTTGAGATGTGGAGGTGAATAATTAGACCCAATTTTGATTATATGGGTGAATGCCATGATTAATGTGATGGAAAAATAAAAATAAAATATATAATTATAATAATATAATATTATGATATCATATATTTATTTTTATTATAATATTGTTTTTCAAAACTTTAATAAAAATCAAATATTATTAATAATATTTAATTTTATTAAAAAATTTGGTTTGCGTAGGGTTAGGTGGAGGTGGTGGCCAAAATGAAGGGTGTCGATGGAGTGAGAGGAGGGAGAGAAGAGGGCGTCGAAGGGTGCAGGTCGTGTGGTCAACAATGGAGAAGTAGATAGAGGGAGGCGAGCAGTAGGGTGGGTGAGGCAACAGATGTAGAGGTGGAAAGGGAAGGGTATGAACACAGGCGTGGAGGAGCAAGCTGGGGTTGCAGTGAAAGATTAGGGAAAAAGGCGTGGAAGACTAGGGGAGAGGGTGATCGTGTGGCGTGAGGGATATGAAGATGGTGTGTAGGAAAATGGCGAAGCAAATGAAGTGCTAAGAGGGATCGTAGCACGGGTGGGAGAGCACAGAGTGGAGGTGTAGAGGTGAAGAGGGGGAGAGCGCATGCTGGAATGAAGAGAGTATGCAAAAGGGGGAGTGCAGGAGAAGGGAAAATGAAGGGATAGAGGATGGTTGGGCATGCGGAGGGTATACTAAATTAGTGCATGGCTTGGCTGTGACCTTAAAAATAAATTATTATTATTATAATATTTTCATTACAACATTTACAACCGTCACTAAAGTGATCTTAAAATTATAACACTCAATAATTCACACTATCATTTGTTAATATCTCAAAGGAAATGAAATACATTTACTTTATGTGCACCATTATCACAATAAAATTGCAAGATACAGTCACATTATCTATGTAATCAAATAAAACTTTCAATACTCATGATTAAACAGTCATATCTTTTGATGCAACTCTATCCTCCAAAAAGAGCATTCTGGTAGCCCATCAAACATGACTAGTCACCTTCTTCATGCAATTATTTCTCCTCAAGTCATGAAATTATCTCGGAATTGACAATAATAATATCATTTCATCTATTAGTGAATTGCCAAAAAAATATCACAACCATGCATTCAGACAATGAATCTTAACATATTTACCCACACATATGCATGCATAACCACAATATTTACAAAATATTTAATGTACATTCACTCAATGCACCCTTGCATTAATTCATGAATACCATAATGTCATGTCATCAAACTCACACTGGCATAATCACATGCCAAGATACTTCCTTCACTACTCAACCGTCTCTTAAGTGCACAGGGAAAGTCTTCATTTCAATGTACATAATTCACTTATGCTCATGCACCCAATGCACTCTTGCATTGCTCTAAAACATTTTTGTGCCTACACATGTGTCCTACCATAGTAAATTTGACATCCTAGTCAATGATTCAACACAACACCTAGTCATTGTTTAGAGGCATATTTGACCTGCTCGTCAACGCAGAGAAGCATCCCACACAAAGTGCTTAAAGCAACCCTTCGCGTGTTTGGAATAGCCACCTCTCATGGGAATAAAGGCCCCCCTACCTTTAAGAAGGTTTTGTTATCAAGAAGAGAGTCTCACAATCTAGTGATATGAATTCCTAATAGGCAATTAAAATCCTAAAGATGTAATATAACTAAGATGCAATGCAGTTTAAACCATGATGCAAATTTAAATGACTACAACAGACAATTTAGTAGCTACTAAAACCGAAAACAGTTTTAAGAGCTGTTAAAAAATTGTAGCTGTCAGTAAATTAATTTATGCAATTTAGATAATCTATCCCGAGAGCAAAATTTAGTATAATAATTTGTGATGCTTTTCCGTGAAGTTGGCATTTTCAATATTTATGCAATCTTTTCCGTAATCTACAAAACTGCTTTCTTTAATTGACTCAAATTAGTGGTATCCTGCAGATTTAGCATGCTAGTGGAATGCATAGTAGCATAATTCGAGTACGAATACGGATACGAATACGATTGGATACGGAAAAAATACGTAATGAAAATATCTAGTACAAATAAAATACGGAAGTAGCTTGCTTATATATAATATTTTTAATTAAATATTCACAAATATACCATAAATATACATAGACATTTATATAATAAAATTTAACATATATTTAAAAAGCAAAAATATAAAATCTCAACAACTTTGGATATGGAAGTGTGAGAGACGACAAGTACCTATTTATAGTTATTTTAATAAGTAAGCATGAAATTGAATGGTATTTTTGTTGTATAGTGTTTAAATAATTAATGTTTTTTTTTTTCTTTTTTTTTAAATTGGTTTTCAAAATTTAATTCTCCACTAATAATCCGTATCCGTATTACACCTACACCAAATATTCGACAAATTCGAATTTATTCCGAATTTCCGTACACAAAGTACCAATACGACCAAATTATGCTACTATGGTGGAATGAACTTTGCGGTGTTCTTTTCTGGCTAATGAAATAATCTCAATAACATTTAATTGAAATGCATGCAAGATGAACGGTCTCCTTTAGGGTTATCCTCCTTTTGCACAGGCTGCAAATTGGTAATGTGAATAAATGAATTATACTCTGTGCAAAAGAAGATAGTTAAACGTTGAAATCATTACACTATGATATAATTAATGGTTGAAAACTTTTAGAAACTTAAAATAATAAAAAGAACTTGTGAGAAGCATTTCAATTTAATATATAAAAAGAAATATTATATTTTAAAGTTATTTTCATTTAAAAAATTCAACTTTTCCCCATATAATGATATTCATATTGGAAAATGGTCCAAAATAATAAAACAAAGTTCATTAGAGTTTCCAAAAATATGTCTTTTGATTTTTTAGAATGGCAAAAATCTTTAGCTTATTACCTTTTAGATAAAGAAATAATTAATAAGAACAAAATTTTGATAATGCACTCTTATGCGTAGAGATAAGGTGTGGGATAACTGGCACTCAAATCGCCTTGCTTTTTCAGCGATTTGTTCCGTAGGTTTGGTTATAAAAACCGGCGGAATCGTAGTTCCACCCCATTTACTGTGGAACTATGCCATGGAACTGTGTTGCTGGGGGTTTTGGCCCATTTTAAGACGACCCAGATCATCGAAATTCCAAAAAAAAACCCGGAAGAGGTGGAACTGTGCCTCGCCGGAAACGTTTCCATCGCTAGTCGTCGGAATACCGGGGTGATTTAAGTGTCAGTTATCACATGCCTAGAGATAACGTCATATGAACTTTTTAGAGCATATCATTTGGCATATTCTTAAAATTGTTAACTATAAAACATCCTCAAAAATAAGTCAAAGCATGTATTTTAGTAAGAAGCTTTAATATAAATAGTGAGTCTTAGTTATCAAATCAAAGCTACTTATATTAAGAATATATTATCAACATTGTTTTCAAAATAAAATATATTGAATAAAATTAGACAATGATAATAATTAATAAGAGCATAATATTGCTATTATGATAAGGCTAAATATGACTTGAAAAAATTCTTTAGATAATCATATGGAAAAATAAAATTAGAAATATTTCATTATTTCCATATAAACACTAAATACACCACAAAACCCCATCTAATTGAAACGCAAGATTTATTCATTGAAGAACAAAGACAATTGTGCTTAGTGGGAGATGATGTCCTGTAATTATAGAATTTGACAAAATGACAAATTTTAAATAATTAAGGCAAATAAAATTCGAAAAACCATTCAAATTGAGAACTAAAAATATGGTCCCACTCTTTGATATGCATTGTTTTAAGACGTAAAAGAAAATATTGAGATTAATTTTTTTTGGTTAATTTTTCATGACCCACCAAATTACCCAAGAAATCATCCATAAAGTGAAAAGCGAATTTTTCATGAGGATATCGAAATATGAATTTAATCGAATTTAGCCAAACCAAAGCATGTGATAAACTTAAATAAGCTCAAATAAGGGCATGCAAACACGATTGAGAAATCCGGAAGCTAAGAGATTCAAACGACCAAAATCTTCAAAACATCATAAAATGAAAACCAAAGAACAAGCAGTGCAAAGAGTGAGAGATCAAGCAATGCAAGCCGTGAAATCACCTATCAAACCAAGGAATATAAGATGAAAGAAAACCAAAAGCTAAATATTTACAAAATTATAATGGGGGCCCCTTTATTTTGCAAAATCAATGGGAATTTGTTAGGGGCCAACAAATGGCGACATGCTGGACAAACCAATTATCTCTGTATGTTTACCTGAAGGTTATAGATATAGGAAAACTAGATAAAGGTTTATCGAAATATCAAATTTCACACCACATGACATTCTTGCATCACTAGCCTATATAGTAAAATTTGAACTTTAGGTGATGTCACAATCTAATGAATTATCCAAACCATTATTCAAAGACTTCATAAAAATAAATGACGTTTTAATATATGCACAAGTAAACCTCATAAAAAATGCTTTCTCAACAGCTAAAGATAATCAAATAAACATCAGCATAAAGATATGACCTCCACACCCTAAGAAGATATTCAGATAATGCCCATCCATCATATATAGATAGCTAAAAGATAAAATTTATTTTTCTCACTTTCTCTTTTCTCATCATTTTTTTTTAATGAAGACATTAACTAAGGACCACTGCCCTAGTGTGATAACTAGATGATGACAACGCCATTCAAAAGGCCTACTAGAAGTGGGCAGGATGGCATGTGATGAGACCCCCTATCCCTCGATTTTTCAACCAAGAGCCACTATCCTGGCTTGGTAACCAGATATTGATAATGTCAGTCTAATAGAACCCATGATCATGAGCAAATCGGCTCTTAATGAGACCTCATGTTCCTTAGTTAACCTCTTTAAATTATTGATGTTTATTTATAATGAAAAAATGATATTTATGAGACATTAGTTGAAGACTATTGTCCTAGCTTGGTGACTAGATATTGACATCATCATTCACAAGAACTATTAGAGATGAAAAGGCAGGCTCGTGATGAGACCTCTCCCCTAATCGTATGACCAAGAGCCATCACCCTGGCTTGGTGACCAAATGTGGTGATGTCATTTCGATAAAGCTCATGATCATGATAGATCGACTCATACGAGACCTCCTATTCTCCAACCAAGGCCTTAAATAATTAAATTTTAATTAAAATAAAAGTTTATCTAATGGATGGGAAGAATAACCAAGATAACACTCCTTGAAAAGCATGGAAGGCTTAATGATGGCTAATGAAACTGATTGAAAAATCTTATGAGAGAAAACCTCTTAGCAGGTTAACTTGTGCATGTATTAAAACACCATTTATTTTTATGAAGTCTTTGAATAATGGTTGGGATAATTCATCAAATTGTGACATCACTTAAAGTTCAAATTTTACTATATAGGCTAGTGATGCGAGAATGTCATGTGTGAAATTTGATATTTCGAGAAACCTTTATCTGGTTTTCCTATATCTATAACCTTCAGGTAAACATACATAGATAATTGGTTCGTCCAACATGTCGCCATTTGTCCATGTTTCGATCAAGTCTATCTAGAACTTTCGTGAGCGGTATCTTGAAATCGTTTCAGTCCTACTACTTCAGTGTTTGTGAATTTTATTTCATTATTATCAAACTCATTTTCACTTCTTTTATGCTTATTATGATGTGGCTATGATCTTTTGATTTATAGTATCGCATATTTGTCAACTCATTGAATACTTGTTATTTGAATTTGTGTTTAGCAGTTATATTCTTATATGATGATAGTTGTAATATTATTATAGTAAGCAATATAATTGTTCTATCAATATGGTGTGATTATAATTCAATTTTGTTTGATTTAACCATATCATATTTAATCTTGTACGCAGATTTATCTAACAATATTTAGCATCAATTCGCTCTCAGCTGAGATATGATGGATCAAGTAGATAGAATTAGTTTTAATTTTAGAATTATAGTTTCATTTCATAGCAGAAAACTTATAGGTTTTTAGCAGCTGCTAAACTATTTTCAGTTTAGCATCTACTAGGAATTGCTCGTTTCAACTATTGAAATCTGCATTATAGATTAGTTATGCATGAGTAGTTTTTACTTTCATTAAATTAGCCAATTCAACTATGAGACTCTCTTGTTGAGATCAAATCAAAAGGGTAGCAGGACCTATACCCCGCGAGAGTTAGCTATTTTAAACATATTGAGCGCTGCATTAAGTGCCTTGTGTGGGCAATCTCTCCATTTGTTGGCCCCAGGAAAAAAATTGGGCCAACAACCTTCTTCCCAATCACTTGGATAACTATCTGGGTGCCTTCCTTCTTCACCTGAACACAACATCGGAAGTTCATTCACTCCTTATTTATTGGAAAAGAGGTTTCAACCCATATTAACACCAATAGGGAGTTTGCAAGATACTTGTGTAGCACTGCACACTTCACAACCCAACACCCTCATGGTATCACACATGGAATTCTATTATTTCTTATGAATGCATTCTAAATTTTAAACAGTCACATGGTATAAGGTTCATTTCCATTACTACCCCATTCCTCACCATACCCGAGGGAATGTCATTCACATAAATGCATTCAATATTACATACATACCCTTTAATGATGATTAAACTATGGCTGAAGTGATTCTTACCCAATCCCATTTCTATACTTATGTAATTGACATAATTAACCCATTACTTGCATGTATACCATCAACATCTTTGATGTTACTTGATCAATTGATATTTTACAAAGGATTACACAATCCTTCCACCAACCTCTTGATCATAGATTCATTTCCCCGACCTTTCCTCACAAGGATGTTGGTCACATGCAACAACATCATCAACATATTAAACCATGTCTCTATTGTCTTTGGTTAGACAATCATTATCAACCACAATCATTGTCATTAATGGATTATTGCATATGAAAAATCATATTACTTTTAACAGTATGAGATATCATATGCATGCACAAGTATATCCACATGCATTATCTCTTAATATGCCCACTAGTGCTTGTGCATTCCGGGTATCTAATCTCTTGCATTTTCCAACATTCCTATGCCATAATTTCCTATGTGAAACTCATAAATTATAAATACAACAACAAGAGAAGAGTTAAGGAATTCTCCCTTACCAATTCCTCATCATAACATGGAATTCCTCTTTTACTTAATAGCTTATCCAATTTATGGCCTCTCTACCAAGCACACAAGGGATAATTAGCTATGATTTTATTACCTAGTAGCAATTCAATACATATACACATGTATTCATTTATACTTGCTACTTTTCAAGCTATGCTATAAACAAGAATAGTTTAAGGTGAGAAATTTGCATCTTTATCAATGTTGCCTTATGGAGATCATTCTCCAGTTTCTACTACAATCATCTATTAGCCTTTTGTATATTTCCTTGGTCATTACAACAACTTTCATTGCACTCTGTTCACATTGCCTTGTTGCTCCAATTGCTTTGAGAAATTTTGGCCAAGTCTACCTTCCCTTCCTTGGACTTCCTAACATTTAATAGTGTTGTAATTGATTCCATTCCAATTCCATCTGGAGTATTTTCAAGTTCCATTATATTTCCTTGTGCCTCATTCAACTATGAGACTTTCTTTCCTTTCCCGTGGATTTTTTTTTCCACAATTCTAAATCACACAATTAATTCATACACGGGAATGCTTCATTCCTTGATTGATAGTCTTTTCATGGCCACTCTATCATTATCATGGACCACATGACAAGTCCACATACCGGAATGTCTTATTCTATTAATGAAAATATTTTAGGTGAATGGAATTTCCTTACCCATTCTCATTACTTATTCATACGTTGTTGGTTCATATCCTGTAATATCCTGCAACTTCCCTTAGCACGCACGCACTTTCCCATAAGAATGATTCACCCATCACTTGTACAAGTTGCATGCCTTTACCTGTTGGGTTATTCCATTCATTGTTGAGCATTCTCTTCCATATCGAATAATCAAGAGCTCCCATGGATCATCCTTGCAATTCAAATTGCACACATTAATCAAAATAATACCTTGGATGCATTTTTATCCAATGCACAAATGTCCATTATCAATCTCTTTTATTCTTTCATGATTAGACATGGTTGTCACTCCTCAACAATACATATGACAACTAATTACTATGATTAATGGATTTCCAGTACCTCTCTATACAATTCACATTGCACATTATGAACTTCGAGAATGCATTGCATACATTCTAGCTAGGGAACCATCAATTCCTCTTAGTTCCTTTCTTCCATCATGGGTCTTTATAAAATACAATCTGCAAATTGTATTCTTATCTATTCAACATGTTTTCCCATATGTTAACATGAATTATCATAATAAAATAACTTGAATATCCCTGCTCATCAAGAAAAATTATCATGCATTTTGGGAACTACCCATATTAACATTTTTTGTCAAATCAAGGTTACAGTCACTTTTCTACTCAAATTTTAGAAACATATGAATCACCCCTTCAGAATATTATTATGCACCATTGTTCCCCTATGGATATATTTTCGATTCCTATATTCATTCTTCATTATGATCTCAGAGATAAAAGGTACATTCTTCCAAAACTACTAATTTTTGCCCAATTATGCACTTTTTCTGTAAGTACAAATAGCTTTCAGACCAACTTCAACCACTTGTAGAAGAAAATCTAGCTAGAAATGGTAAAAAAATTATGTCAGGAGATGATAATGAACATAACAAGGATCACTTAGCAACTTTCATATTTTTGATCTGATGCCCCAGTAAATTCTAGAAATGTTTGGAATTGACTACTTTTGACTTTTTCACTTTTTTCCCAGAGTTGAATTTTTTAGCAAAACTGGATATCTCCCAAACTTAGCATTTTTGGAAAAAAAATCCTCTAACCAAAGTTCTTTGTTTTGATGATTAGGTGAAATGTCAAGATCATAATTTTATTTGGTTTCGACATCTTGAGTCACTTTTACCTCCAAGCTTTATGAAATCCCCAAAAATTGCTCCAGAATAATGGATTTATGTCTTCTTTCGCAACCTAGCTTCACACCTTTTGGAATTTGATGATATGATTTCATATTTATCTGCATCCTTGGTCCACAATTTTACCATAGCAATTTTGGCCCAAGCAGGGCCCTCGTCGGGCCTCTAGACACTGATCTTCAAAATTCGTTATTTCCAATCTTTTGTCAAATCGGAGCAAAATGGGCTCGTGCCTCTCACTAAAAGTTATGAATTATTCATCAATGGCGTCCAAACGCCTCAGGTCTTATTGAATTCCGAGATAAATTGCTCCTGTTATGACCCAAACAAATTTTAGGCTCCAGACTTGTTTTCTTTTAGCTTTTCTAAAATACAGTCGTTGGATGGGACTTTCCCTATCGGCCTTGTCATATCGACCTTTCCCATGAATCCATCTATGCAAATACCGATATGGGACCCCCACTACATCAGTCCCGATACACTATTGGACTTGGTCCATTGGGACTTTCCACAATACCATCACGACAAACCCCGAAATGGAATATCCAATACAACATTGGGCCTGCCTTGTCAGGGTAACTCCTGATATACCTTTTTCCCATCCCTGATATATGTACTATAATAACAAAATCAAACCTCCTCTATCAGACATGTTCCTCAAGATACAATTTTCACACCTTGATAAATGTACTCCAATAACTACATCAGATGTACTATATCAAACCTACCTCAATGCGGTATCCTCTTAAGATAAAAATTTTGCACCTCCAACCCTAACAACACTTTATCGGGCATGATTTGATGAGGCATATCCGATAACACTAACCCGATACACCATTGGACCCACTCTATCAGCCTTCTACTGATGCCTATGTCGCGGACCTCTGATGCGACACTTCCGATACAATATCGGACTTGCTCCATCGGACCCTTGTTCCAGTCACCTTCAGAACGTCCTCCAATACATTGTTGAAAAACCGACCCAACAACAAACCACTAATAGAGCTCTTCCCATCGAACGGTTGTGATCGCATCCAATATCTCATCAAACGATTGTGATTCCTTCTCGCATTAAACTAGCAGATGAACTCTTGCATCCCTGATACATGTTATTTGATAGACTTCTCAAACCTTAGAAATTGATTTATCTACACATTCATCCAACATGGATGGTCCACGGCATACCCATGTCCACATGGCATGAGTGGGGTCCATCTCAAATTTCTCAAATTTTCACATTTTCATAAATAAACAAAGTTTCAGTTTCTGTAGTTTCAGAAATACCTCTGTCACATAACATAACTGAAAATTCCTTGTTGATAGCTCTATGAATTCCAAAATTTTCCCACAATTTAAGTTGAAGAATGTAACTTCGGAAGATATTCTTATTGTATTTTTATTGTACTTCCTTCGGGAAATATTCATATTGTATTTGATTATGTAAAAACCCTAAAAGAAATCATGTAAAATAGACAAGTCGACTTAGTGGGTAAATTGCCCCAAATAATGCGTAGTCTACCCCAAACAATGGGAAGAACTGTTCCAGTTAGGTCGGACCAGTTAGGGAAAGTCAAGTCATCCCAGTTAGGTAAAAAGGACAGTTTTGTGACCAGTATAAATAGGGTGGATCTAGCTCATTTGTGTATCATCTCACTCAAGCAAGTTTGCATGAGTAGTAGCAGAAAGGCAAGTTCGCTTGGGAGAAAGAGAGGGTTTTTCGAGGGTAAATCTTTGTGTTCTCTTGTTATGTTGTGCTTGTATATCTTTCAGTGATCCTATTGTGTATGGTTATTGTGATAATAATATAAATTGTTTGAAGAAATAACATAACCATACTGGAAGTATCAAAATTCTAACATGGGTTCAAAGTTATCCTGAAAGAAGACATTGAGCTATCCTAAAAGAAGACATTGTGCAGCTACAACTGTTGGAAGTGAAAACTAGGGTTTCTCTTTCCGGAGGCTTTTCACCATAGTTTGGATGAAAAAGGAGGTCAAGGAAACTCACCCTAGGAGGTCACGTTTTTCCGTGGAGGCATAATCCAGATCGGAGAAATTTCTTTTTTGGGCCTACCACTCTGAACCTTGACATGGGTTCAAAGCTAGCCAGAAAGAAGTCATTGTGCAGCTATAACTACTGGAAGTGAAAACTAGGGTTTATCTTTCTGGAGGATTTTCACCATAGTTTGTCTGAAAAAGGAGGTCAAGGCAACTCGCCCTAGGAGGGAACATTTTTTTGTGGAGGCAGAATTCATATCGAAGAAATTTATTTTTGGGCCTACCACTACTGCTCGAGAAAACTAGGGCATCAGGTTTTTGGAAGATCTGTCCAAAATTTTGGAAGAAAAGTACCTTTACTCAAATCGACTTAGGGAGGCGCATCTTTTACTCCATTTAGTTTTTCAAGACCTCGAAGTTGAAAATTAGGGTTTCTCTGACAAACCCTAGGTCATCCTGAAGTCAGATCTCATAAGACATTGAAGCAAGCACTTGATTGGAGCATCTCAATTGATAAGTCCTGCTATCTCTATTTCAATTTGAAGTTCTCATTTTATCAAAATGACAAACCATCCCAAGCTTGAGGATAAGATTGAAGGAGCAAATAACTTATATGCATGAAAGTATAGAGTGACGCTCATTCTTGAAGAGAATGAGTTGGACAATTATATCAAAGAAGAAGTTGTGGAGCCAGAGGGAGATGAAGACAAAGCCAAGCACAAGAAGAACTTGATTAAGTCCAAGAGGATCATTATTGTTTCCATCAAGAATAACTTGATACCCCACATCTCATCTCTGCAAACTTTGATAGAGATATTTGATGCAATGAAGAGATTGTTTGAAGGAAAGAACATTAATAGAAAGATGACCTTGAGAACTCAACTCAAGGGTGTGAAGATGCAAAGTTGTGAAAGCATTCAATCTTACTTCACAAAGGTATCCCATATCATAAATCAACTGGAAGCTATTGGAGATCATGTTGAGAATGCAAAACTTGTAATGACCACCTTGAATGATCTTCCAAGACCATGGGAGTCATTTATTCAAGGAACATGTTCCAGAAAGAAACTTATCAAATTCAGTGCACTTTGGGAAACTTGCACTCAGGAAGAAACATGGATTGAAGCCAGAGAAGAGAATTTAGGTGAAGAAGATAATCAAGCTCTGGAAGCGCATGCTAAGAGAAGCAAGAAATAAGATCATCATCACAAGACTAAAAGATTCCACAAGAATCAAAGAACTCCCAGAGACTACTCAAACTTCAAATGTTACAATTGCGATGAAATGGAACACATTGCAAGAAATTGCCCCAAGAAGAAAGGAAATAAGAAGAGGCATCATGTTCATGCTGCAGAAGATGACGAACCAGTTAATAAAAAAGCAAGGGAAGATTCCTGAAGTGATGAAGATTATGTCTTGAGCTTTTGATGATGCAGTAGTAATTGGAGAGCAAGACGGAGGCTTGCAAAAATTAAAAGGAAAATTAGATCAAGCATTGGTTCATGAAACTATGGAACCAAGTGAACTATGGCACATAAGGTTTACACATATACACTACAAGGATTTACCGACAGGTCTACCCGAGATCCAAAAAAAACATCAAGGCATATGCAAAGGATGTGCACAAGGTAAGAACATGAAGAGTTTGTTTTCAAGAAGTGATAACAAAACAAAGGACCAGTTCTCTTGTCACTACATGAAGAGTTCTCTTGTCACTACTATTTCGAGTTGCGACAGTAGCGGACCAGTTGATACTGGGAAGTGGATTGTGGATAGTTCCTATTGCAGTCACATGACTGAGAGGCGAGATTCCTTCCTCACTTTTGAGACTATTCCAGAGCAGCTTGTATAGGATAGAGATGGGACAGTGCATGCAGCCAGAGGTTTGGGACGAGTACGGTTCCAACTTGAGTTTGGAGAGATTCTGGAGATTACAAGAGTACGTTATATTCCAGGGCTACAGGACAACAGACTTTCAATTCTAGCCTTGGAGGGAGCAAGATATGTAGTATTGTTCAAGAGTGAACACATCATCATTTATGTATTGGTAGTGGAACCGGTTGACCCTGTGCTTATAGGTCATCGGAGAGATGGAGAGTATGTAGTGTGTGGTCAGCCTATAATTGGAGGATCTGGGTGGATAACAGATCCTAAGTCTGAGACAGACAGTGAGCAAGATGCTTCGAGGATTGAGGTGGCGCCGAGTAGTCAGTCCGTAGTTCAGAGGAGAGAGCGAGATGCTCCAGATATTATTGTGGTATCGAGTAGTTCATCTTCTATTCAGAGGAGTCAGCGGGAGGCTACTTCCTCCAGTGCTAGCAAGAGGGTCAGCTAGTATGACTTGTCATTGATGGATGAGCGAGATGAGATGTCCCGACATTAGGCATCAGTGCAGGATGCAGGACAGATTCCAGAGACAAGGGGAGCTTCTACTGATGATAGTATGAGACTGGAGAGAGGTTCTAGCAGAGGATATGCCAGAAGGTCTTCCTACGTGAAACGAAAGCACTGAGCTTTGTAGCTCAGTATGCTGTCCTTCATGTGATGATGTCTAACATGAAGGGACACTTGATTTGACCTTTCTAGAGCAGAGTTTAGAAAGGGTGGGCATCTTTGACATTGTGCGAGAAGCACATGAGCAATTTATCAGCTTTGGTGGGGAAGCAATTTATCTTCTTCAGGGATAAGTTGGGAAAGAGGGAGAACACCTTCCTTGGTAAGAGGGAGTGTTGAAATTTGTACCAAGTGTCCCCCTAGTGATTTTTGCCTAAGTCACTAGAATGGGGACAAAGTACATAACCCTTGCATTAATTGCTCGAGAAAAGTAATTAATGTCACTTTAGAGTTATAAAGTGACTTTTCAATTTATTTAAGTTGTGGTTGAGAGAGAAAATATTTAATGGAGAGAAAAGTGACTTTTCTCATCCATTGATAAGAAAACAATTGATTAAATGTGGGCCCTTGATCTAGTGTCCTTTCAGCTACCCCAGGAAGGTGAGTGAAAAGACCCTTAAACAATAAATAAGGCATCCCATTCCTTCATTTGCAAACATCCCAAGAGAGTTGGAGAAGTGGAGATATCCAAGAGAATTGAAAAGCAAGTTCCAGTTGGAGTTTGAGAGAGAGAAAGTGGTTGTCTGAGATAGCAGCTAGGTACAACACGGTTTCCAAGATCGTACAACAGTTCTAGGCACGTTTTTCGAGAAGAAAACATTTGCACATATTTTTAGGCAGAGGCACAAATTTTGAGACAAGTACAAAAAATTAATTTCGTACAATTCTGTATAGTTCTGTAATGTTCCGTATAGTGCACGAAAATTGAGGCAAAAAATTAATTTATGTGTTGTTTTGTTGGGCACGAATTTCTAGGCATAAAATTGAGTTTGGCACTAAAATCGAGGAGTTGTCCGTACAGCTCTATGTTGCTTAAGAAGAGCACGATTTCCAGAAATATATATGCACAGAATTCGAGGCAACCTGCTAATTTTGTTGGTTGAGATAAGTTGTGCTTGTTACTATTAAAATTCTGTTGTACATTTTATTGAAGAAGAAATTAAAAAAATATCTCTCACAGGTTTTCCCTTCGGGGTTTTTCCTGGGCCATTTTTGGCTAAAATATTTGAGTCTGAAATTTTAAGTGCATGGTTGTTATGTTCTTTTTGTTCTCCGTATTTTGGTAGTACTTCTTTTGTGCTTCCAGTTCAGATATGTTTCTGAGTGGAATTTCATTTTCAGCTATCTATGGTTGAATGAGATGGTTTATTCAACATTGTTAATCTGAGTTAACTTGAAAACCTGTTAAAGAAGTGAAATTTCTACATGCAGGGATGCAATAATTTAAATGACAAGCAAACATTCTTTAACAATAAACCATATACAAATGCAAGAGAGAAATATCAATTCATTGACCAAACCAGTGCCCATTTTACTTGGGTTATGGAATCACAGATATAATTGAAATGAGATTATCAAAGATATTTAAATTGCATTAAACCATTCACCAACCACTATTATCAAAATATCACATCTATCGTATGTGAAATACTTGAACGAGCAATAAATGGAAAATGCTTGTAATGAGATTGAATTGAATTTTAATGCTTCAAAGTAAAGTACTTAGAAATGAAATTACAATTGTAGTGTTTTGCAAATGGTCCTATAAATTTTAATTGGTTTTAAGTCTCTCTTTAGCTTAGGGGAACTAAGGTTCGTGCATGAAAAACAATGTTATTCTATGTGTCTACCTCAAGAAGTTATCTCTTTCGATTTGAGAGAGATTGTTGAGTGTTCAATAAGAGAACACAAAGTTCTCAACTAGCTCCACAGATTAACCCCAAAGCTTGTTGGGTGCTCAACAGGATGACACTAAGTGCCACAAGGCTCCCAACAACCTCTACCCCTATTACTCCACAGATCAAATTTTTTTTCTCAATGTCTAGTTAAGATTAACTTATGAGTACCTATTATTCTAGCCAACACTAATCTTTTTTTTTTCTTGTCCCCCAGGATCAGTCGAACCGGCAAGGGGAGTGAATACGAGGCAAAGATTGGGGCACGATTTATTTAACATTTAAAAGAATAAATAATTAAATACAATGCAAACCGACACGATATTGCAAGGGTGGCAAAATCAACTCACTTGCAAGGTGTGGACAAATAAACTAAAGCAATAAAAAACTTGAAAGCAAATCTACTAGCCAGCACGATTTTGCATGGATGGGCAGAGCCTCTTCTTATGCAAGGTGTGGGAAAACAATAATAACAAATGCAAATAAAAGCATAAACTAAATCATAACACTTTCAACAATTGCTATGCAAGAGTGGCAAAGCCAACTCACTAGCAAGCAATGAAATGGCCAAAATAACTTAGAGAAAGAAATGTTATTTAGCCACACGACTCTCTTCCTAGTGAAGAGGAGGGGCAAGCAAATTAACAAAACGAAAATAACATAAAATAAACTAACCCTAGCCCCTCTACACTTGCAATGCAAAAGTGGGTAAGCTCCAACTTCTAGTGCATGCAAGGGATGGCTGAAAACTTAAAGAGCTTATGCTAGAAATAAATGAAATAAAGAATCAAGCCAAAGAGACTCTCTTGGGCTTGTTACAACAAGGGAGAATTCAGCCTTATAATTACAAGAAAATAGAGGTCAAGAACAAGAAATTTGACCATTTTTTGCAAGGTACTTGAAGTGGCCACTCTTAGGTAATATTTGAGCTTGTTAGTGACCAAATTTGGACATTATCCCCCCCTGTAACATCAAAAACCTACACAAAACAACAAGCTAATATTGTGCAAATATAATGAAAATGAGTTTGAAATCAACTTGGAAAAAATGCACATAAATTTATTTAAATTATATAAATGGTAACACACTAGCTTCAAATGCAAAATGGGTGAAAAACCAAACAAAGACTTTGAGAAATCATATGTTCAAACTAGAAGTCCATGAACTTTTCAAAAACTAAGAAGATAACCCACATAACATGTAACCAATAATATCACAATGTCATTATCAAGCAAAACAATTTGTTTGAGATCCACAAATGCAAAAATGAAACTAGAAATGAAACAATGTTACCTCACACACAAAGCCAAGAACAATATTTCTTCAAAAGATTTTCTTCATTCACTTCACAAAGCTGGAAATTACAATGGCTTTCTTCTTTGGACAAGAATGTAAGCAAGAGAGCAAGAGCATGAGTGATTGTAACCCAAATGAGGAGGAGAAACCTCCTTAAATAGAAAAAGAGGGAGGGGAGAGTTCATTTGCATGAGTGGCATTTGTCACTTGGACAGAAAGGGGGGCCATGAAGGGGGGTGCACTTCCTTGGGTTAAAAATAATAAACAATGGGGGAGGAAAAACCCCCCACTCATGTTTTATATTTCATTGATAGGTCAAGGGGAAAGAATCATGAAAGTGGGACCCCCCATTTTGGCTTATTTCAATTTATCTCATTTCCCATGGTGAGAGAAAATTTCCCCCTTAGAGAGAAACTTCAAACTTGAAAAACGATTGCTTGGGGGGGGCTTTTGGCATTTAATTTTACCTTAGGGTCATAACATAACACTTGGAAACTTAATTTCCCCTCCCCAAGTGACTTTAGTCACTTTTCCAAAATTTGTCTTACTAATTATTTGTCAATTTTCTTGAATTCCTTGACTGACTTCGGTAAATGTGTCCAAAACCTTAGCAAGACTTGTCTAAATGACTTCAAACGTTGCCCAATGGTGTAGGGGGTCTCATGCCATTGATTTTGAGTACACATACCCCTATTTATGGACATTAAGTGCCACTTAACCCTTTTTTACATTATAGTTTTTTATGCTGAGAGACACTTTTTAATTACAAAAAATTAAAAAATCGTAAGTAAAACTTAGTGAAATTCCGCATGACTCTAGATAATGTTTAGCACGATAATATAGAACATTCATGGGCACCAATCACCCCATGGACTCAATCATTAGAACATCTTTCACCACTTTGAAGGTATTTTTGAGTGAAAAAATCAAATAATTAAAATCTCTAAAAATGAATTTTAATTATCCAAGGAAAAAAAAACTCAATGAAAGGACTTCCTTAATGATAAAGTCTTAGGCAACTAATTTATACAAAAATTGACCCTCATGTTGACATGTCATTACAAAATCCCCCAGAGGGGTGTGGAAATTTCATGGAGAGAAGATGAGAAGAAGAACTGCATCGCTTGAAAAACTTCATTAGGTACTTCTTTCTCATCTTCAAGACACATGGTACATGGTTGCCCACCTAGTTGGATAGGTGGTCAACAAGATTGTAAATTGGAAATAAGCAATCAAAGAATGTCAAAATAGGGGAAAAAGTCATCCCCTCCCAACTATGGCATGATAAATAAATTTGTGTATTGAACTTTTTGGAACCACTGTGTAATTGTTTAAATTTTTATTGCCTTTTATAATATTTTCTTTCCAATAATCATAACTTTTTACAACTATCAAATCCTTAAAAAATGAACAGAATTGTTTTATTCATAATCCACCAAAGGCAATACATACCCCAAAAAATATCGTACAAACACACAAGTATCATCATTCATAACATAAAAACCTTGGTGGTGGTAGTTACAATCCTGGGCTTCATCTCTCCAAGTCCCATCTAGAGAAATCAATGGCTAATCCACTTAAATACACAGCCAATCTAGGAATTATTGCACTTAATTACATCCGACCAGATGCAAAGAGTTATGATACAAGGAATTCAGAGAATTTCTAATCAGTATATCCCTCGGTCTAATCATCTACTACCAGTTCATCAATAGAAACAAAATTGTTGGAAACTTAATTACATCCGACCAGATGCAAAGAGTTATGATACAAGGAATTCAGAGAATTTCTAATCAGTATATCCCTCAGTCTAATCATCTACTACCAGTTCATCAATAGAAACTAAATTGCTGGAAATAGCACTTTCACTTTGTGCAGAGAAATGTTGGTCACAGGCAGAGGCACAAATAGGAGTAAACAAGCCCTTAGATGTTACCAATACCTGCCACTCATTAGGTTTATACAATTTGCATAAATTTATTTGTCAATCTGCAATCAATCATAAGTTTTGTCACTACATAAAATTCAATCAGCATGTGTTGGATGGGAGTAGCCTCAAATGGTAATTTGAAATTTCAGCTAACAAAACATTATAATAAAAGTAGTTTACATTATAGTATTCCCTGATGAAATGCGCAAAGGTATAAGTCAAAATACAAACCTTTATTAGATATCCAGCTGCAATTGGTACCATTAACCTTGAAACAGAACTACTTAGGAACACCATGGCCAGTGTCAGGGCCAATATCTCGTGATCCTGTGTTTATGTAAGGCCCTCTAAAGGTTGCCTGTGGTGATAAGGGCTTAGTAGGATCAATTACGGGATTGCTTCTTGATAACCTGCAGTATTTTATGGCATAACTAATCAGCATATATACAATAGAGTCATAGACAACCAATTTAAACAGGGAGAATTGTTAAAGCTTGAAAGGGATCGCTATCATACGCCAACATGAATGGAAAAGCCAAACCAGCAGCAGCAAAGACACCCAGTCCTGTGGCCAGCAAAACATTCCTAAGCTGCGGCATCTGCTCTTGATAATTTGATTAGAACCCAATAGTTATTAATTTCCATAATTCCAAAGTTAGAAAAACTTTAAAACAATTTATAAAACACACCATATGATTGACATCCCTGCAAATGTGAGATAAGGTTTCACTTTCTTGAAAGAGAATAGAATTTTTGCATTGGTGGTATCTTCCACTAGAATGTTCTGAAAAGTGTTCATGCAGCAATACTAATTCCCATAAATTACAAGGGCCCTTCTAGGATTGAAGTTAACTGGCTGATGATGCCTAAATATTGCTTCATAGTTTAAAAATAATAGCTTAGGAAAATGCAACATCACTTGGTGATCCCCTGAAAGGCAACTACAAACAAATATAATACCCTCCTTCAAGTCCACAGCCAAGCAATATCATAAAGACAAAAGAATGGGATTGTAATGTAATGGCCCTCAACATGAATATTTACTAATTTCTTGTCATTTTCAATCCTAAATTCTACCAAATACAGCTCTTTTAGGCTAAGTCAAAATTTTGACACAGAAATTTCCTTACAACTATTTATAATATTGGCCTGCTATTAAAATAAACTCAGTAAGGAATATGCTGTACCACAACAGTAAAATGCCTGTTGGTTGCACAGCTTATACAATAAGAATAAGACCAAGATGTTAAAGGGAAAAGCAAAAAGCTTTTTTGAACTTACAAAAAACAGAAAATGTTCTAGTTGTTTGAATGTGAGAATTGAGGCTTCATAGAGAAACTCAAAATGTAAATTTGAACATATACGTAGCAAAGCATATGACTAAAGTTTGACGTCTCTGTATGAAAATCCCAGACAGATTAGAAGGTTATTTTGATGGAACATATTATCAATTTATCACTTATGGATACATTCAGCCAATTTCATGTTATTCCCATCTTTTTAATGCATATTCAGAACTTCATAATCTCTGTAGTAGGATGATTTCATAATCAGTGTTGCAAGGAGATGCATGCCCTAGGGAGGGGTACCCCAAAATGGAGATGCCCCCATCTCAGATATGCATGCCCAAATGAGGATGGGACACCCCCCACAATGCATGGGATGTCTCCGCCCCCCACCCCCAATTATCCATGATCGAATGGGGGACATCTGGATAGTGGGGAAGACAACATGTTCCTTCAAATAACATTCAGAAAAGGGGTAAATTATTAAAAGAAAAATAAATAAATAAATAAAAGGCCTCTAAATCCTAACCTGCTGCCTAAGCAATTTTTTAAAAGTTATAAATATGCTCATTTTCTCTTTTCTTTTTCACATCCTGATTGTGTGCAAAGAGGGACTGCAATTTTCTAGCTCTGGGAACTTGTGAACAATAATTTTGATTTTCAGAGGGGAATTTTTATCGAGTGAGGAAGTCAATTCTTCAACTATGGTCAACTGTTTCGCACATTTGCAGAATTTTTCTCTGTGGAGCAAAAATTTGCAATTGAACTTTGAAGTATTCATAGCAGTTCTTCTCTTGTAGAAAAAAAAATTACTACACTGGATAATAGTTTACACTAATAGGCGCCTATTTTTTGCTGTGTCATGGTTTTTTTAATTGTAGGAAGATATTTTAAACTTTGGACAGCAATAATGACATCCAAAAAACATCCCAGTGGAAACTCCAAAACAGTGAAAACACTGCTCATTATTGGTGTAAAGAAGGAAGGAGGCATGGAGATGATTAACTGTAGTTTGTATGGTGCAAATGGAATGCAAGCTATTCAAGAGTCAAGACTCATTCACTGGGGCTCTCTAGTTATGGTGTGGCTATATGTGAAGCCATTGAACCTAACCCTGCATTGATGAAGAAAAATGGTAGATAACCAATTCTTCCTCTCAGTCTTCTGCCGCCAGAGTTGCTAGTACTGTTGAAGATATTTCTTTAACTTCTCATGCAGAGTCTTCTTTAAAAATGAAACATCCTCCTAGTACTCCACAAAAAAAGCAAGCTATTCCCTCCATTTCATCTTCATTCAAAAATGAAAATAAGGGAAATAAATTAATATTTGACCTTGCAATTACATGTTATTTTAATGCATGTGGGATTACCATTTAATCTAGCATGCTCTCCATTCTTTGAGATGGAATGTATCTTAATGAGGAGCCTAAAGGATAAAATCCCCAAGGATATGAAAAATTATGCACTACTGTCGCAAAAAAAGGAAAAAGTAGAGGTTCACAAACCCCTTGAGACAATCCAAAATGAACAGTCAAGGGAGGATTGCTCCATTGTCGTGAGAGGATGGACAGATCAGGGAATCATCCGCTTGTTAAACATAGTCCTTCAGGCCATATTTCTCAAGGTCAATAGATTGTACACCTATGGAAAAAAAATGCTATATTTCAATTAGAGGTTCTCTGCGAGGATATAGAAGATAAAGATATTGGTCCCTCTAACGTTGTGCAGATTATTGCAGATGCAGCTCCTGTAAATAAAGCCACAATATTGCTTCCACAAAATAAGTACAAATTCATGCTGTGAGCAATGTGCTCAAGGATATTCAGAATTTGATAAGGCAGCATGTTATATTTACCAAGGCCAGAAGATTCAAATGTTCAAAAACAACAGCCAACAAGCCCAAGCCATAAACAGGTTATATGCTAAGATACATCTCCTAAAACCTGCAAATATACATTTTGTAATTTGTTATATTCTACTTCAAAGGTTACATGAGGAGCATAGAACACTTGGCGCAATGGTCAATAGTGACGTGTGTGTTACCTGTTGCTCAGAAGGTGATTCTCCTTTAGCCTCGATTGTTTTGCAGGTACGCCAGGCAGTTTGTAGGTGATGGAAAGAGGACGCAATAGAGATTTCTTTAACAGCACAGCAGTTATGGATATCCAATGTTGAAGAGCATCATTGTTATACAAAGGGCAATTTTAAAAAGAAACCGTTGCAAAAAATTACTTGATGGGTAGGGGTGCTTGTCAAATTTATACCCTGGATGATAATGATCATACAACAATTGATTTCATGTCCTTGACACAACTTGCAATGGAGGGTAGATCTCATAAAAGGCCATGCAGTACAAGCCCCTTTCTAAGTATGTTTGATGTCAAAGGCAGAGAGGGTGTTGATCTTTTGCTAACTGACAGGAGTTTTCTTTGCTTATGTAATCCCTTTCAATGTTGCCCAATCACCATATTCTGGGCAGACGATATGTGCCATTAATACTTGATCAACTTAATATAAACAACCTAGATATGAGAAGCTCCAAACTGTCATGATTGACAAAGAGAAATCTTGTTTGGATAAGCTAATGTCACCAATCAAAGTGGCATCGGCTATTAATGGGTGTGGTATTGTGATGACTGATGGATAGTTGGACTAATACACATAATCATCCTCTTAAGAACATCATTGAATCTTCTACAATAGTCCTTTATTTCTCAATGGCAATTGATTGTTCAAGGCAAGAGAAGAACACCACATTTTTGAAGGAGCAATAATGTGATGCCATTGACGAGGAGGGCATCTAATGAACTTGTTCAAAGTATTACATATGCAAACCTGGTTTGCAAGGTTTCAGGGTTAATGGTTCAAAAGCAATACAAGCATGTATCTTGGACTCCATGCATTGTGCATGCATTGAATAATGCACTTAAGGACATCGGAAAATTTGATTGGATAACAAAGTTGACTGAAGGCAGGAGAAATATCCAGATCTTCATATGCAGGAGAAATTGATTGGATAACAACGTTGACTTAAAAGCAATTTATTGCAAATTTGCAAATAAGTACTTGGTCAAACTTGCAAATACACAGTTTGCTTCATTTGTCATCTTTCTTCATCATCTTTATGAAGTTAAAGGTGCATTATCTTCCACTATGGTTAGTTACAACTGAGCTTCATGGAGGCTATTCAAGTTTGATGTTGCAAAGGAAGTAAGACGTTTGAGTCTTGATTGATCATTTTTGGGCTAATGTCAAATTCATTGCTGATTTCATTGAACCCATTTGTGATATGATCCACTATGCAAATTCATATAGCCCATGTTTGGGGAAAATTTCTGGAAACAATGATTCAAGTGTGAGAGAATCAAAGGCAGGAATCCTTCTTTATATGAAGAAACGGGAAAAAAAATACATTGAGATAGAACAAGTTAACATACCTATCCATATGGCTTCTTACACCTTAAATCCTAAATGGTATGACACTGAAAGGACTAGGAAAATGCCTCTTGTTGTTGATAGAGAGGTGATGAAGCAATTCTTCACTACAATGGAGAAAATCCATCACACAAGAGAGGAGGAAGCTGCTATCAAGGCCCAATTTGCACAGATTTCATATGGATAAGCCCTATTTGAAACATTGAATTTTTTATAGTATAATTGATGAACGAAGGACCCAATAGATTGGCCACCTCTTCATGGACACAATGCACTTGAGTTATGCTCATTTTCCATGTAGTGACTTTCACAAGTAGCTAGTTTCTCTTCTTGTGCAAGGAATTGAAGCACTAACAATTTTACTCACTCCATAAAGAGGAACCAATTTGGGTCAAATAAGGCAAAGAACCTAGTATACATTCACAGCCCCCCTAAACTCTTGTCTCATGGAGATCCAAGGTAAAAGGAAGGTGTTTCTAAGATATGGGATCATTTTTAGTGATCATGCCACTTGTGTGGATAAAGAGATAGAACCAAATGGCCCCGTTGATCTACCCTCCATTACAAATAAGACTCAGCTAGAGTTGGAGAGCGATATGTTTTTGCAGAGTATGTTGATAGAGGACTTAGAAGATGCAGAGAGTGAGTCGAATTGGATGAAGTAGATATTGAGATGGAAACCTAAATTTTGGCTTGAAATATAAATGATGAACTTTAAACTTAAGTTTTGTAACTCAAATATTGTCTTTGTAATAAACTATAGTCTAGGATCATAATAGACATAAATATCTATCATCAATGTGAGATATTAGGATATAGACAATTGTTAAAAGTTCATTGTTCATCATTTTATGATTTTCAAATCTAAGTGTTGAAATTTTCATTTATATTTTTGAAAAAAATTCATTCATATCTCCTTTCACATACCCATACCCCCCCCCCCACATTTCCATGTACTTAGATGTCAAAAGTAATGTACCCATACCCATACCCACATCTCTTGGCAACTATCATTACAACCAACTTCTCTGAGTCCTTTCCACAACTAGATATAAAAAAATTAGATCCACGAAGTTATCTTAAGAATCTAATAACCTTGTCAACTCCACCTAAAATTAATCACATATTGCTCTTCAAGGATATTCTCAACCTTTTGTCCATAATTTGTTTTGTATGCTTTTTAACTTGTCTTCTTAGAGGCAATCAAATTTTATGTCTATCTTTACCTATCTAAATATTTATACCTAAGGCTAGAATGGCCAATTCCAACCCAAACACCCAATGGCATTGAGTTGGCCAATATCAATGCCAAGCTCCCACATACGCATTCTTCTGGACCTTTGTCGTTACCCACGTATATCCATTCTAGGCATTTCAATCTACCCACTTCTATTAGAGTGCCATAATTTGCATTTTCTTCCAAATCTACCCATGTATATTAGTTCTCTGCTAGACATTTTTCTCCACATGGGCTTGGCATTTTTGAATTTTTCCTTGAAACTAACAAAATAGAATTGCCCGGCGGCACTTCTTATCCGGCGGCAACACTAATCACATGAGTATCGTTACAAAGCAGGAGTGCAAAGGCCGCTCCTATAAAAGCAAGATAAAAGCAGATAAGACCAATGGGTAGAGAAGATAGGGGACAGAAGACATGGACCTCAAACATTTAGATGGAAGAGAAGAAACAAACAGGAATGGTAAGTGATTCCCCACTGGTTATAAAAAACATGTTTGTTTAGATGTGGCAGACCAAGGCATAAGACTCGGAATTGTGAAGGGTTCCTTTTCCTAAAACCACTAGGAAATACTCAAACACATTTGCTGATAGTAAAAGAAAAGAGAAATTAGAAGAGTTTTTATTTGTTGCATCACAAGGAGATGTTGGTGAGTCTAAGGATTGCTGATTGTACTATGGGATGTCAAAACATATGGCTCCCAAAAGAGTGGTTTATGATACTTTCAGCAAACAAGGGTAAAATGAAGTCGTTGCCCTCCGGCCTCAATGATGCACCATTCAAGGACTTTATAACCTTTTTCGAACAGTTCAAGGTCGAGGTCATGGCACCAAACGGATGCAACTGAAGAACTGTTAAGTGCAGAAAATATGAGATGCTATTTATGTCCCAGGTTTGGAGAAAATTCTCTTTTCATCCGTTAGATACATTTGCTATGGAACCAAAACAACAATAGCATGAAGACTGCAAAGATCACTGCACCAATTGCAGTCCAGTAAAGTTATAATTCAATAGTTACTCCAGATGCTCAACAAATCTTGAAAGAATCCAGAGGTTATTTGTATCCCTCAAAAACCCCCACTTAGATCACCATTCAATAACCCATGACCTACAATTGAGCAAACCACTTAACTACTGGGTTTGATGGAGCAGGATCGCATCTCTCCCTCACTCTCTCTATATATGTATATATAAAATTATTCGGTTTAGTAGTGGAAATATCATTTTGCAGGATATATATATATATAATTCTTCGGTTTAGTAGTGGAAATATCATTTGCCGGATTCTAAGCAACTGGAGCAGAGTTTAGGGCATACTACTGCCATATATTATTGCAGAAGGAAGATGCAAAACAAACCACAAGAAATGTGAAAAAAAAGGCAATCGGAGGACTGCGCGTGGTGCTCCAATTGAGCTCAAAACGCTTCCAGGAATTGCTAAAATGAACAAGATAAGAACACAAGTACATATACCCACAGAATTATATAATAATGAAACCTCTGATTCAGATACAAAGCAAAATCTTGAAATTTCTAATTCAAAGTGCTTTACCTCCGAAAAAGGAGAACAGAAACCCTATTCAAAGCCGTTAACTGGAACCGCTGGCGCGATTCTCCTTATCAATTACTCGTGAATGGCTGGCTCGCCGTCTATAATTGTCGGGCGGAGAAAAAGACGAAGCTCTGGCATTGGGGTTTATGGGTTTTGTTTCACATGAACTAATAATACTGTAAACTTGGTTGGGTTGCAGAAAGAAGTTATTACAATATGAGATTCTCTCCCACCGTAATCACCACGCCTTATAATAAAAAATATATGAGTACTTATGTTAGTTTCAATAGTAATTTAGTCTTTGGTCAAAATCATTTGTAGGCATAATTAACATAGATATATCTTAGAAATTATTAATCACTAGAAGTGTAAATTATTTTTTTAATATATAAAAAGTTTATACCTTGATGAATTTATTAGTAAATCATAATTTAAGATTAATTAATCTATATTGATTTTGATTTTAATTCACTGAAATCAATTAAACTTTTTAAGCCAACATTTAATTTTTTATTGTTTGCTACATTACGTTAAAACATATCTCTCACACTAGGATGTGAAGCATTTAGCTACACTAACTATAATAAATTCAAGAATTAATTAACCGACAGCATGTTTTGAACACATGTGTGCCTCGAGTAAAATCTCTAGTGCAAGAAGGCAATCAGAGTGGACCTAGCCTCACCACACCGCTCACCTAGACAATCAATGGACAATGTGCGAAGTCTCCATCACTCGAGATCATCACGGTGATCTATGATCTACGGTGCGATCGCTACAGCTCCACCCTGGATGATCTATCATGAGTTATGTCGGCATCTCATCTCATAATGGCACAGACCAATGGCGTGTGCGAAGGGCTCATGCTATTAATGGGGCTCAAAGGATGCACTTTGCTTTCAAACAGCCACCTCTCAGCTACATTGGCTACCATTCTCTCGACTCCCTCTCTGCGAACTACACATTCTCTGCGAGCCTGCCCGCTTGCAAACTGGTTCTTGGGCTTATTGGTACTATGGTCCACACCAAGGTTACCAAGTGACGCACTATGAACAGGCCTCACCGCTCTCACGCGCCCCATGCAGAGCACGGCATCGAAAAGCTTAAAGGATTCTTCGAGACCAAGCTTAGTCGCCAAGCCAGGGACAGCACTTAGCATTGGGAACGGTGTTCGAAGAGTGAAAATCCCTATCCTGGCCCTCAGGAACTCGAGCAGACCTTTAACAGCGTCATAGAGGATACAAGAGCATCATGCACAAGGGAAACTAGGCATACTCATACACTAGGTTTATTCTTGGGCATGAAATCAATGCTAAGCCTGGCTTTGAGGATTGTCTGGCTGACCACATCCAAATGGAGGGTTTCCCATTAACGGTTGACGGTCGCTTGGCGCGCCTGGAAGACACCATGCGGCGTCTAGGCTAGAATCAGGTGAACATGAATGACAATTTGAACAACAAAGTGGATGTGTTGGCCAAGGAGCTGGTCGGTAAGTGTTTTGTGGGAAAACAACTGGTTTTCAGACAAGACTTGGACACAGAGGCTCAAGCTTCAGCGACTGCTACTCCTGGCATTGGCAATGACATTGTTGAGATCCCGGAGTAGTCTCTCTCCTATGGTCTTTGTTATGAATTGTGCTTTATTTTGGGTCTATGTCACTGGTGTTGTAGTCCTTGGTCCCATTGTTCAGTCTAGTGTCGGTCTTTGGTATGGTTTCCTGCAAGTTTATAGTCTCTTTGTTTATGAGGTCATAACCCCCAGCCTGTGGGGGATCAGTTGGTTTTTTTAAGACAATAATGACACTCTCTCTAGTTCTAGGATGATTAGAAGTGAACTATGGTCAGAGTCTATATTTTGATCATTGAAGACCTACCTTGACTACTTATGTACTCTCTTTTGTTTTGTTAATACAAATTCAAATTTACAAAAAAAAATATTAAAGATTTGTAATTTTTCAATTGCAACATATATTTATGTTAAAATCATCCAAGATTTGCTCTCTATTGGATAATGATACGCTTCCTTAATTTAAGTTACCCACTTCCATGGGGGAGTGCCCTAAATCACAAGATAATGGCATATGGAGCCTTAAACCCATGTGAATGAGGTTGGAATTGATGATTGGGGCCTAAACCATCATAGAAAAATATCCTCTGCTTGACATAGGGATGGTCCTTGCCATAGGGATGGTCCTTGCCATTACTTAGAGTCGCTCACCTTTTATGTTTATGTTCATAATGATGATGATGGTAGTCCTTAGGGCTAAGAAAGATGCACTTATTTGATTAAAACAAGGTATTTCCATATAAGTCGAATACCTTAAGTAATTTCTCATATGAATAGATCACATATCAACACATTGATGTTTTATGCGGTTAAAACCCTTAGAGAGGGAAACAATGCAAGGCCTCAACCAAAGAGCTACATGTGGCAATACATTAATGCAAAGGAAAAATATTTACATATGAGTTTCTCACAACTAATTATCAACTAATGACCCTCCATGCTCTTTAAATAAAGATCATGACCAACTAGGTGTTAAGCCACGGATCATTGTGGTTGTTAAGATCGAGGAGAAGATGAACCGTCATATAATTTTATGTCTAGAATGTATCATGACCATCAAATTACATAAATACAAATGGATACTAATGCATACTAAAGAAACACACTTTACCTAAAAATGCATTAGTCCAAGTTGATTTTAACTAACTCCTAAATATCTAAATATTCTAACATATTTGTAACATTGTTATTAGTTTAAGTTTCCCCCAAATTTTCTTTTAATCCTTCTACTTAGTGTTGTATTAAATATTTTACTTTATTTAATATTCCTCATATATACCCATTATTATCACCCATTCATTTTAAATTATTTTATTTTCAATCGTTCCATCTATAATCCATTTTCCCCATCCTTTGTCTTTGACTTTTTTCTCCCATGGTTCATTATTCCCACCTAAGTCATAATGTCTACTTTTGGTTTACCCTATATATTCAACGGCACTCTTTTCTATATTTTACAACTTCATTTTGATTTCTTGATGATGGGTAGTATGTCCATTCAAAACATTTTTCAATTTATGTGATTTTTAAACTCAATACAATAAAATTAAATAGTGACACAATAATTTTACTTCTAAAATTTATAAATTTGGATATTTATAATTTTTTATTTTAACTTTTGATACACTATAAGTTCAACGTTTATGATGATCGTTTTATACAGTAATGTATAAAAATAATAATAATAATAACAAGAGTCACAATGTGGCAATGTCCTTGACATTGCTACTTGCTATTCACTTGAATTTGGAAAGTTTAAGAGTAGTATTCTCTAGTCTACACCAACACAAACAATTTGAGTAATGATATTTGTTCATAACAATTCATACTTTTGTTTTTTTACTAGATCAATATGTAATGAAAATAGCCTCATTTGGTACTATTAAAGCTAATGGTTGTTTTTATCATAGGTTTAAAATTAATACTCCAACACATACCATAAAATTCAACTCATCAATTTATGTCCCATACAATAAATTTTTGAGAGAAACCTATTTGATAGATATTTAATTTTAGAAGCTTTGCTATTTTTAACACATAATATTATCTTTTTGTTAAAAAATACTTATTATCTTTTTGTTAAAAAATACTTCTAAATTAAGTAATTTATGTATTAAAAAAATATGAAATCGTTATCTAAAAGTAAAGACTAAACTAGATGCAATTTTGATTGAACCATATGATATGAGATATTAAATACCCTACTCACGTGAACTTTAATATAGACTTGTCCATGGTTACTTTTCATTTTTTTTCTTTTAAAACATGTTTATCACAATAAAAAATATATATTGTATTTTTTATATTTAATGAAGTTAATAGTAATTAATCAATAAAAGCAACATTATTGCTAACCGCCAATTATGCTATGCTTGTTGCCTTAGTGTAACGAATTGGATCATATACACATGGAATATATTTGGACTGGCATCATTTCATCCTTGGGAACCCTCCCCATCATATTATAGATGCAAAATAGAAACTAATAATAACTTTCCTCACTCTCAATTTGATAATTGAGTTAATAATAAATGTTATCATCTTCAAACTTTAAAATTCTTGTTCCTATTGCAGTTTGCAAACAAATATTTTAACTTATTAAACTACTCGGTTTAAATTTTGAAATGTAAATTTCATGATTAAAAAACTATATAAGGAAAATGTATGATAAAAGTGTTTATAATCTAAACAATGTAACACAACAATTTGTAAGAAACTATGTTTGTAGACCATCTTGCCCAGATGTTTAAGCCGGTTGTGCTATAGAATTTTCATAGAATGCTCTTCCTAATTTACAGTTGTCTTCTGGTTGGGCTTCGGCAATCTGCGAACACAAATGGACAATGATGGTAGCCCATTTTAATTACCAAGTGCCAACTCCAAAGAAAATGGCAAGGATGCTGGAAGTAACAACAATAACATCCTAAACAACAACAATATATTTGTATTTTAACCGCAGAAAACCCTGTGTGAAAAACACGCAACATTCTCGAAACATAGGCAAGAGCAAGAGCAAATTACATAATTCAATATCGATTCTGACAAAATCCCCTAATTACATCAGGAAAGCATGAATATCCATCTGTCAAATAAAATCTCCTAATCACGACACGAAAGCAATAACGCAAAACGAAACCCAAAGGAAAATACCTAGAATATTAATCATCAAGGTTGAACCATATGCAGCCCTAAAATTCCGAGGTAGTAATACCCATTCCTGAAAATCAATGGGAATCAATGGAATCCCTTGCAACAAATGAATTTCAGTATACAAATGTACTATTACAGTTAATGCAAATGCTCCAGTATTGCTCCCCAAATTGGTAAAGCTAGAATGCACCATTCCTGCAAACAAATAGCCAATTATTACACAAATCATAACTCTTATCCTATTAATAATCATATGTTTTTCCACCAACCCTTTTATCAGTGACTGTGGTTCTTCAATGGATCTGAATTGTGCAGGCCACTCTACATGCACACTTAAATTCAATTTACTATCAATAAAAGAGATCAATTGGATAGTAGGAGCGCTGAGAACGAGAGCTTGTCCAGGATCTAGTAGACTCTCTTGTTGAAGGCATACTTCGCATCCAGTGAGAGATCTAGAGTGTAAGCAGTGAACAAAGCCTTATGTTCGGGTTCAATATCCATATTGAAGTAGTTAATGGTGTTCGTCCTTTCACTGCTATGACATCCAGATCCATTACAGGTAACACCTATTATTTTTTTATATGTAATTGAGAACAAACTTTCTCGTTGTAAGAAATTCTAAAGACGTTGACTTCCCATTGAAAAGGAAGGTTCAAAGTTTCCATAGAAATGACGACAAAATACATATACATATGCATTGTGAATCTTCTCAAATATTTTACCTTCACAAACCGAAAAACGTTGGCTTATTATATTATTTTATTTAAAATGATTGAGAAAAAATAATTTTCGTTGGGGTTGGGAGATCCTCAAAACAACTTGAGGCCCGAAGGAACCATATCTTTAAAGTTTTGACATTCAGAATTAGGCCAGACATCGAAAATTTTACCCCTAAAAATGTTTTATGTTATCATCATACTACGTGCCCCATAATAAAGCTAAAAATGTTTTATATTATCATCATATTGTGGGCCTTGGATTAAAGTGGAAACTATTGTTCTGCAATTCAAGAAGTGAGCAGCACCAACATAACAAATTCGAAGGTAGATCAACCAATGTAACAATAAAATAATAAAATAATATTAATATTAATTTATTATAATTAAAGACTATCTAAAGTCAATAGTCATGCCCTTTTATGAAAATGTGCATGATGGGCTTATATAAAGCCCAAACCTATGTAACTATTAATTATCTACCATACAATACATTTTTACATTACCATTGATCCATTTATGGACCATTTACGTTACTTACATTGGGTTTTCCCGTAAAAACAGTATTTTACTGCTCCAGTGGTATCAGAGCTTGTTGATTCCAGCTTGTGGCCAAATTGTCAAAGTTTCTTTGAGATTTAGGTTTTTAACCTTACATTAGGCTTTTAGCCATCCTTATTGGAAAAAAAAATATTAAAAGAGAGAAAAAAAAAAAAGAGAAGGGAATAAAAGAGAAGTTAAAAAAAAAAAGAGAGAACAAGAAAGAAGACTGCATAAAAAATGAGAAGAATAAAACCACACATTGCCTTAGTTTTATAAAACTAGCCTTGGTTTTATAAAACTAACCTTGGTTTTATAAAGAAACCATTATTTATAATAACTCATACCTTAATTAGGATGAGTTTAGTTATTATATGACTATAGTAATAATAATCCGTTTTTATTATAGTTATTATATAACTATAATAATAATAATACATATTATTATTATCTCAAAGGCTTTAACATAATCCAACAAAAAAAAAGTTTTTTTGAAAGAACAAAAAAAAAACTATATATATATAGTTTATAAAACATTAATATAATAATATTATTAATTAATAATTATTATTATATTAAAAGAAAAATTATTATTTTATTAAAATAATAATTACTTTTGGAAGAAAAAAAAAAGTTGTTTAACCATAACAAAAGAAGTTAATTGACCTAATAAAAAAGGGGTCAAGGAAAGTTCTTTCCAAGATAGACATATTGGAAATTATTACATCTTTTTAATCCACCCTTGTCGAAGAAATCGAAGACCAATTAAAGACCATCTATAGTCCAGAACAAGCATCTAACGTCAAAGAAATCAGAGACCATGGAAGTCGGTTTGCGACTACACATATTAGAAGCCAAGTTAAAGCGCTATCAAAAAGACAATGAAGATTTACACGACAGGAATACAAAATTTGAAGCGGTAATTGCAATACGTAAGCTACAAGAAAAATTCGATGAACAAAAAATCTTCGACTAGGAAAGTCATATAGAAAAGTGTATGTGCAAATTGATGAATTAAGAGCCGAAAATGAACTCAATCAGAGGCTAGAAGATCAAGATATAAAGAATGAAATAATTAAATACGAAGTAGAAATAAAACGCTTGAACAAGATCCTTAATGACAAGGATGAAGATTTGAAGAAGATACGGCATAAATTAGGAGATCAAGAATCAAAGGTTGACCAATGTCGACAACAGATACAAGATCTTCAAACAAAAAACGACGACTCTAAAAAGGCACACAAATCGGAGATCGCAAAGAATAATAAAGCTTTATCCAACAATGTTGAAGAAATTTTCAGACTAAGAAATCATAACAAGATACTAGTCACAAAAATTAAGAAATTGAAAAATAGTCGAAAGATAGAGCAATCTATGGAAGACATTGAAGGGAAACTTCTAGACAAGCAAGATTCAAGATTAGGTTGGGTGCACATCCTAGGAGGGAGATGCATGCTTGCATGCAAGATTAGAGACTCCATTTTCGAGGGTAGTTTTTTTTTCTTCACAAAAACGACTATGACTATATTAACAAAATTTTCTACAAAGTAGAGTCTTAGAGTTTTTACATTCAGAGAGTAATTTCCAATCTAGGCATAAGCTTAAATGAGGTCCAAAATTATTATAGTCATCCCTTGTTGTGCAAAAATAATAAGTTATATTGGTATAAAACTGATAAAAGAGACTTAAAATCAAAATGCATTTGCAAAACATGTAAAATTACATGTTAGTATGAATGTTGGTTGGATTTGGATGGTTTAGAGACTCTGTTTGTTTCCATATTTTCTTGAGACTGTTGCACTGTTTCTTCCTTCCTAAACTGGCCATGTTCTTCCTCCTTCACACTTCCCTGGTCTGAGGCTGATGAGGTGGAGTTATGATTCTAGTTGTTGACAGAGTTTCAGAGAATGTCTACCTCTTCTTCCAGGACTATCAAATGTTGTTGATGAGCATCCAAAGTTTTAGCATTGGAGGCATTTTACATTCCCATGTTTTGCATTTGTGAGGAGATAGAGTGGACAGTTGAGTTGTTTCCTTTGAGTTGATATGCATGCCTTCTTAGGGCCTTCTTCAGTTCCATAATCTCATTGTGCATATTCTTGTTGCAGGTTGGGCACTCCATTTTTGCATCCCAATAGGTGCTAGCCAAATTCCCCTTCAACTCTCCACTTTCACAATCATGATACCTCTAAATAGTGTTATCCCAAGTATAAGACACCAGAGGCTTTCCAAACATATCGTTGATGAGGCCCTTCCAAGATAACCACTTTAGACTATGAACAAAGAGAGGGAAAGGAGGCCCAAATGAACACATGATAGGTTGTAAGGACACATCGCCGGAGGCATTAGCTAAGCTAGAGGCACGCTTGCCTTCTCTGTGGAGAATTTTGAAACTATAGTGCCAAAAATTCACCACCCAAAAATTGTGATGAGACCTCATGATAACCAAAGAGACCTGTGATTTTGTTGTGCAATGAAGACTTTGAAGAAAGATCGAATTTATCCTGGAATACTTCAAGATATGAGAGCATGCCCGACTTCCTAAAGGTGGTGCTTTTCCAGTAGGAGACAAGGGGATGTATACCACATTCACTTCAAATGTTCTGGAGAAACATATTACCAAACAAGGCAGAGTTAATTCCCCTGAGATCATGCTTGTGTGAAGGGGATTGCGATCACTGCACATGGTCTGGATTGTACATGGAGAAGTGACGGGATTTGAATGTATTCACCTATGTGTTTCATGCATTGGAGGCTTTAGGGGATGTGGCTTAGAGATATTGCCCCATTTTTTAAAGAATTCCTTCATTGCTCCTAGTAGCATTATTCACCATTGCATCCGCCCTTTGATTGCGTTGATGAAGAACATGGAAGAAGTGTATTTTGTTGAAATTATTTGTCTATTTTTTTTTTATATCTTGGTTATCCATCCGGAAAGACCAATGTCCTTTGGAAAGGAGGTACTTTGCACCAACTTTATCATTATCTCAGAGTCTCCTATCACTGTGAGACAGTTTAATATGAGCGAGCAAGCTTAAAGAAGACCTTGGTATAGAGATGTCGCTTCCGCCTGGTTATTTGTTGTTGTTCCTAGTCCCTATTCAAAGTACAATTCTTCCTCTCCATTGGGATCGAGGATTATCCCCCTGTGCTTGTCACCCTTCCATGGGTAGTTATTTAACATAAAGAAGCACATTGATATTAGGTTTAAGGGTTTATTCCTAGCCTAGGATGTCCCAAAGGAATGGATTGTATTAATTATAAAAAATTCTCCTCCTAGTCTACAAAGGAGTTAGTATTCCACTAGGATGATGAGTGTATTCGTGATTTTAGTTATTGTTATGCAATTATTTGTTTTCATAGAACACATATGCAATATTAAGTGGTTCAGATTTGTGTGTATTTGATGTTCACATTTCCACTAGTATGTGTTTGTAGATTAGCATACTTAGATTTATTGTTTTGATTGGAGTTTTTGTTTTAACTGACCTAGTTGTTATGGTTTAAATTGTAAGTCCAAAATATACATACCATGGTTTGAAATTTTAACATGTTAGATGTGCTTATGGGATCCTCCAAGAATTTATGTATGGTTAGGTTAGTTGTTTGTGAAAGAGAGTTGCTAGAGAGTTTAAATTGACTTGATGCCCAAAGTCGTCAATGAATGTAAGAGGTTGAAGGGTATGATTCCGTAAGAGATCAACTGATTGGAGTGTTGGCAATACAATGAAAACACCATCTAATAAAGCTTTATAGTGCAGGTTATCAACAAGAAGTTTTAGTAAAGTTTTTATTTATTTATTAGCGCACTCAAATTATATTAGGCACCCTGGTGCGCTCATATATTGAGCGCACTAATGCATTTTCATTATAAGCCCCCTAAAGATCATTATTACTATTCCATTGTAAAATATCATTCAATTCTAAACATACTCTAACTCATGCACCTTAAAATAGTTAGCACATCGATGTATCACTATATAAAACACATTGAATGAGCTTTAGACACTTTGTTTTTTACAATATTGGTTTTTATTTAAAAAACTTACAAAAACTTATCGATATGCTCCCATAGAAGGAGCACTAGTTTTATCCCTCTATAGGTGTATTGAAGGTTAATTTGTGATAAAGCTATGGTCATTGTGTCTTCAAAGCATAAGTGCATTTGGATATAAGATGCACCGGATAAGGTTTGGACATTTTTATTATACAATATTAGTTTTATTTTTTAAAATTACAAACTTCACTGGCGCGCTCCTATATATGGTGCACCAATGCGTTCCCATTATCAATGCATTAAAAAAATATTATAATTAGTGTGTTTCTAAATTGTAAGAACCCCAATGTGTACTTATATAAAACACATTGAATAAGGTTTAGCCATTTTGTTAAACAATATTGGTTTATTTTAAAAATATAAAAAGTTCATTGAGTGCAATTTTAATTGTATAGATTTCCCTTGCTTTTCTGTGCTCTAGGAAATGTGAAAGGCATCGTTCTCGATGTCTCTGCACATACCAAGCACACCATAAAGTCAATTTTAAAATACACATTTTCTCATGCTTATTAGTGCACTTGGAAATGTATGTAATTAGTGCCCTTAGTGCCCATATACATATGGCACACAGATTGACAATAATAGTTTTAGAAAAGTTTATTGACTTTACTAGCGCAATAATATTTACCAGGAGCACTAATGATAGTGCATTAATAATAAAGTCATAAAATTGGTGGCATGTCCATTGCAGTAAGGCGTATGAGAGTTTTACAAAGTATGTTGTAAAAAAAATTAATTTCAACTTTTACTGATTATTATAAATGGTAATTTTGTATAGTTTGTTTATGTTATACATAGATGTGTGTGGGGCATGCATATGCACTTAGTGACATTTGTATGTGAATTAGAGACAACAATGGCAACATATTGACACAGACAACTTCGTACATAAGTGGGTGGCCAAAGAGAGGGAGAGGGATATGTATCATCATCCTATTATAGTGCAAAGTCGTGTCCTTTTATGGAATGTTGGCCTCCTCAAGTTTTATGAGGAGGCTATTGCTAACTCTCAAAATTATCAACACCCCAATGATTGTAGAGTGTTTCTGAATTCCTATATCAAAAAAATTCTCGCCTCATATCCTTAATAAATGTCAAGTACTGCACTGGCTTATGATCTTCATTACCCTACTAGGGGATGGTCACACAGATTATGAGTTTGAGTTTGTTACAACTTGTTTCTTTATGATGTTATGCTCTTAATGGTTTTGGGTATTTCCATTGTGATATGAAGATGATGATGTTCCAAGCTCATGATTTAGTGTTGATAAAAACTATGGTGGTTATCATGATTTCATGGGCCCCTTGCAAATACAAATTAGAATGTAAGTGCTTAAAGACTTTAAATGACAAATCAATGTTTATGATGTTTGGTTGTGGTAATGATTTTTTGTGACATCAAAATGTTTGAATACCCAAGGTATTACACTATAAGGAAAAAACCTTTTAGCATAGGCTTTCAGTGTTACAAGATTGGGCAAAATTTTCAAAAATACCTCTGCCATTGGTAACAAAGGTTTTTGTGGTGCATGTAATAGATGTTTATTATAACTTAAAAATAATGGGCGGGCATAAGGTTACAATGAAGGTTTATAACATGATGCACATATTTCCAAAACACGCATTGGTTTGCTCAGATTATGACACACAAGTGCATATCATTAAAATAAGACACATCGGTGCTTGAAACATATCAATGTCAACCTGATGTGTATATTAAATATTCGACACCCTAGTGTTGATAATCGCACCGAGAGGACCGAGGTGCTCTACAACCCAGTATGGGGGAGATGTTGTAACGTAATGTAACGTTACACTACCAAAACTAAAAAGAAATTACAAAATTCATGTCGGCTGTTGGAGCCTAGGTCGTAGCTGCGGTAAAGCTGCGAATTTTGGGGAAAAGACACAAGTATGAAAGGAAAGTGCTAATTTTGGAACAAGCACTAAGTTTTGGGCAAGAAGGAGATGGTGCGCAGTACGGTGCCAGATGGACAAGCTCAGTAAAGATTATGGACCGGAAATCGCGGAGCTCGCGCGCACGTCATCGAAGAAAGAAGGTGGCTCAGCTACCATAATAAATAAGGCGATGGAGTAGAGGGCTCAGCTACCCTCATTTAAAGGTTAAGTACAGAAGTTATGGTTGCTCGGATCAAGGAGGAGCAACAGACCAGAGCATTGAAGGCGAAGGACGATCGCCCATACCCACAATCTGCGCCGGAATTCATGGAGCCTGCAGGAAGCGGCGACATGACTGCAAGCGGCGCCTACAGTACACCTAGCCATGTGCGTGGTTAGGGTTTTTGGGAATCACTGTTGGGAAAGGCCCACAGTTTTGTAAAGGTGCGACCGCCATGGCCACCTATATATATGAACAATTGTAATGGATAAACGAGAGCTAGAGTAAGTTGGATGTTAGATAGAGAGAAAGTTAGCAAGTAAGAGTTAGACACTCTTGAGGATAGATCATGTGTTGATTGTCCTTTGGTATGTTTCTACTGTGTGTAGAACTAGAGTAGAATCGGATAGCCGAGGAGCTAATCCCTGAGTTGCCAGACAGTCTGTGTGACGTCTGTGCCTTTGTAATCTCTATAGAGAAGAGACTAGTGAAGAGAAGGGCTCCCAGCTGTGTGCGTGGAGTTTCCTGTAAAGATCTAAGGCTGCAGCTGTGTGCGCAGCATATTGTATAACTCTATGGTTTTCTGGTTAATATAAACTCCCGTGGACGTGGTTTTCCTTGAGGAGATGAGTTTCACATATATCTTCTTGTTATAATGTTTGCGTGAATGATAACTATTTAGAGTTCATTATCTGTGTATGCAAGACTCCTGTATTATCTTTGTGACTGTTTGAGCGAGTTGGAAAGGTCCCTTGATAGCTATAAGTGTTAAGTACCGAAGAAGTAGTAACGCGCGGTCGATGCTGCGAGAGAAGACTGCGTTACTGCGCTGGATGTGAAGGGCGAGGAAGTATTTAGCGCGTCGACGCAAGGAATAGTTGCCTTCTGCGCTAGAGAGGAGAAACTGCGCAGTAGGCCTGCCGAGGAAGGAATCCGCGCAGCTGCGCCGAGCGGCCTGCGGGAAAGTCCGACCGCCGATATCTGAGGAACCATTCAAGGAAGAGCAATCTCCGCGTCACCCAGGTTAAGGAAACCTGATTCCTTAACCCCCCCATAGCCACTTCGGGTGAGACCTCGAGCTGCTGCGCAGCTCGTTGCCGAGAGGGCCAGTGCGCCAAGGGGTTTTGTTGCTGCGCTTCATTAAAACCCGGGTCTGCCCAAGAAAGCAGCCAACAAATGGTTCCGTTGCCTTGTGACTTATTACTGTGAGTTGTTATTTCGGCGACGTGTGAGATACTGTAGTAGTCAACAAATGGTTCCGTTGCCTTGTGACTTATTACTGTGAGTTGTTATTTCGGCGACGTGTGAGATACTGTAGCAGCCAACAAATGGTTCCGTTGCCGCGCGAGCGAGACTTCTTATTTCAGTGATGTGCGAGATTGACGCGCAACCTAGAGAAAGAAAGGAGCCAACAAATGGTTCCGTTGCCTAGTGACCTTGTTATTGTGAGACTTGTTATTTAGCCGATGCGCGAGATCAAGGAGAACAAATGGTTCCGTTGCTTTGAACCCTGTTGTTGAGCCAACAAATGATTCCGTTGTCTTGCGACTTGCTGTTGTGAGACTTATTATTTCCAAGACATCTGAGATTGTTGCTGAAGCCAGCAAAAGGTTCTGTTACACTGAGACTTGCTCAGTTGACAAATGTGTTACTGGAATCCTACAGCTAAAGAAATTGGAGACTGGTTTGATTTAAAGGCTAAAGAGTTCGCTGAACAAGAAAATAGAAGTTCTACGCTCCAAACAGAAGACTGGTTACAGAAGTATATTTACACTAACCTTCACGAAATTTTCTTTGTTACCTTTGCACTGGAGTTACACACTTGGATAGCCAAGTTAGCAGATTCTAGGCCTACTGTGCATATTGATCGACCCGTCGCTTGGACGCTTGAGCTAGTCAGTATTGTGAAGCGGATAGACAATCCTGTGTCCCGCGCAGTAGACTTTTGGTTGAATAGTCTATTGAAAGGTTTCATCACCGAGTTTGCAGTAGATACAAGAAAAAGTTTCAGTGAAGCTGAGAGGAATTTCTTCCAAGTACACAGAGGTAAGTTCTTAAATTCTTTGAACTTATGGATTAAAATGCTTCTGTATGAAAAAGGAAAGCTATGTATTACTTCTGATGAATAGCATAGACAAGTAATGTCCGTAGATTCTGATAGCGATCCTGAACTTATTGGTTGCACTCGTAGTGGAAAACGGTATAAAGTAGGACTTGACCAACATTCTTCTGAGTCTAGCCCAGACAATAGTCAAGTCCCTGGACCAAGCTATATAGAAAGACAAGAGAGTGCTCATATCCCTTATTACCCTTTTACACCGCAAAATCCAGACAAAGCTCAGTATAACCCCGCAGTAACACCTTCTAGTAGCCCACACGGTACTTCCAGTACCTCTGTACCACCTTTATTTAACCAGCCCAGAAGCACTGCTACAGCAGGCTCACCTCAACCTAACACAAGAAGGATGGGTGATGACATGAAGCTACCAACTTTTAGAGGAACAGGGATAGAAGACCCTGAGCAGCACTGGTTCTTATGTGAAGCTATTTGGACAATGAAGCAAATTAATGATGATGCTGTTAAACTGGTTCAGTTAGCAACCACACTAAGAGAAAGAGCCTTGACTTGGTTCATGAAATACTCAGCAGCACAGAATAGAACGCTTGCTGAGGTGAGAAATTCTATGATTAGAGAATTTAAGAAACCTAAATCAGAATTACAGTGTATAACAGAGCTCAAAGACATCAAACAATTACCTACAGAATCAGTATGGGACTTTGACCAGAAGTTCAAAGCCTTGATAGATCAAGTAAGCTTCGAGTTTGCACCACAGCAGCACAAAGAATGGTTCATTGCTGCGCTGCTTCCACACATTAGACTTCCTCTTATGCAACAGAATCTCAATACTCAGGAACAAGCTCTAGAGATGGCTATGAAACTAGAAGCTTCGCCTATTGCGGGAACAAGCAACGATGTTGCGCATTTACAGAACCAATTAGCAAACTTAACCTTGCAAGTGCATGATATTAAGAAAGGCAAGGAGATTAAGGAAGAAATTTGGTGTACAAAATGTAAAGCCCAAGGTCATTCAAAGGATCATTGTCCCGTTTTTATAGACTATATTGCAACTGGAGCACCTAACCCTTTACCACAGGCACAAGGGCCTTGGTGTGAAATCTGTAGAACTAGAGGTCATAGACCACAAGAATGCCACTTACTTCAGAAATATGTACAAACTCCAAAGAATCTATATTGTAATTTCTGTAAATCAGTAGGTCATGATGAGAACAATTGTAGAGCATATGATCTTATGATAGAAAGGAAGCATGATGTTTATAGGGTACAAGCAGAGACACCAGGACCCACAGTAGGTCCACCTTATGACCAAACTCGGGCCGCCCGAACAAGAAATTACAGGGGACGCGGACGCACAACAAATTTTGGTCGTGGAAGAGGACAGATCACTTGTTATAATTGCGGAACACAAGGTCATTTTTCCAGGGATTGCCAAAATCCTACAACCCTCTGCAGGTATTGTAAATCTTCTGACCATATCATTGAAGAATGCCCTCAGTTACAGGATAAGATGCAACCAAAGACCCCACAGGTCAATCAAAATATTCAGTTGATTGCAGCAGAAAAAAGAGAACCAGACCCTACAGTTAATATAGTGACACACAGTGGAGCAACCACTGGTGCGCAAGAGATGGGAGCGGGAAAGCAAGCGACGCAATGGGTGCGCCGCGCTAATATTAAACCAGCCCCACTTAACCTGCAGAAGCAAAAAGAAGCATTCAAGCAAGCTCAAGAGTATTTCTCAGATCCGAGAACTTCAAGTTCTGCCGCAATCCCGCAGAACAATATTAGATCGCAAGTGCTAAGACAAGACAACCTGGTACAAGAACAGGCCACTACAGCTGGAAGGCCTGACGACGAGCATGCACTAGGCAGTGTTCATGCGTTCCTGCGACAATGTTTAAAATTGTTGCGCAATGAAAAGGCAACTCTAGAACTCCAACACCTGTTGGATCAGTGCCAACAGTCTGCTTCGATGAACACACCGCAGTGTGCTGTTCACCAGATTAGGAGTCACATTAGAACTGGAAAAGAGATGAGGCTTACAGCGCAGATTGGAGCATTTGAAATGGATGAAGTCATGTTAGATTTGGGCTCCGAAGCCAATGTTCTCACTATGCAGACATGGGAACAGATGGGAAGCCCTCAGCTTACGAGATCCCCTATCCAGTTAAGACTCGCAAATCAGCAACGAGTCTCTCCATTGGGCAGATTACCCAATGTACCTATTGATATTGAAGGAGTTAGAAGCTCTGCAGATTTTGAGGTAATCAAAATCATGGACGATAGTAGACCATACCCAGCACTTTTAGGAATAGACTGGGCATTTGACAATTTGGCTGTCATTAATTTGAAGAAAAGACAGATGACCTTTGAGGATGACCAGATTAGGGTCATCGCACCACTTGATCCTATTCAAGGACCAAGGTATATAGAACCCATTCGCGCAGAAGAGGAAGCGCGCCACATGGAAAGTTTGTACCAAATGACTACTAACCACAGTGACTATGTCAACCCCACAGCAGATGGCCATCTCAGCTGGCGATGCGATAGCTCGTGCACATCAGACTCAGATACAGGATTGGAAAACTGGCAGAATCGTTTACATGAGGTTTCTGCAAGACGTTGCGCAATGATGACTAAATCCATTCGATGGATTGGCACAGAATTAACTGACACTCCAATTTTTGATGGTCTAACCGAAGTAACTAAATTCCTACAAGAATATGAACAAAAGCTTCCAGAACCGCAGCGCATACAGGCACTAGATATAGCATTGCGCGCTACACCCGCAAGATGGTGGGCTGCGCATAAGGAGAATATTCACACATGGCAAGACTGTCGCAGATTGATACTGCGCAGATTCCAGGACACTACAGCAGAAGTGTCGCGCAAATATGAGGGACAGAGTGACCCTAGGTCACACATTGAAGCATGCATTCAGCAATGGTCAGATATTCCGCTAGATGAATGGGTTCACCTATTCATCCACACATTGGATACAGTTCCAAGGAACTGGTATACTGAAACATAATTGCGGAAAGGCACTTTCACGTGGCCTCTTATGATAGAAAGTTTTCAACTTACCTTCAGCTTTGAATCAGAGCATCCAAGTATTGATCAGGCTCTGAAGTGTATTAAAAAGAAGATATTTGAAGAATGCCCTTTATCATAATATTCCCAACCAGATTGGGCTGTCCAGATAGAACATGCCCTGGAATGCTATAACTTCACCGCTGAAGAGGAGGAGGACGATCCTCGCAACATCAACATCCCAGAATCAGAAGGGACGCGCAATATTAAAGGTCCTGAGCTTGACATCCCTGCCATCACAGAACACATCAAGCTCAAGAAGATTAACATTGGTACAGAAGCTGAACCAAAGTTTGCTTCTATAGGAGATTATTGGGATGATGAAACTGTTGGACATGTTTCAGAATTATTACGTGACTACCAGGATATCTTTCCCACCAAGTTCACAGAAATGAAAGGCATCCTAGGAGACTTAGGAGTGATGCGCATACCTCTGAAAGCAGACGCCAAGCCAGTAAAGCAGCGTCCATACAGGTTGAACCCGCGTTATAAAGAAAAAGTCAAAGAAGAAATTGATAAGATGCTTGCAGCAGGTATTATTGAGCCAGTAGAGGAAAGCGACTGGATTAGTCCTATGGTGGTCCAAGAAAAGAAAACGAAAGGTGAAATAAGAATCTGTGTCGACTTGCGCAAACTCAATGATGCATCAGCGCACGATCCATTTCCCACTCCTTTCACAGATGAAGTACTTGATAATGTTGGAGGACAAGAGGCTTACTCCTTCACTGATGGTTTCTCGGGATATCATTAGATCAGAATCCATCCGGACGACCGCCACAAGACTACTTTTGCAACTGAATGGGGCTCATTCCAGTATACGGTAATGCCCTTTGGTCTTAAAAACGCACCTGCTATCTTCTCTAGAGTTGTTGTTGCTGTTTTCAAAGAATTCATTCACAAGTTTCTAGAAGTCTATTTTGATGACTGGACTGTATTTGGCCTATTAAAGAACCATATTGCAAATCTGCGCATGATGTTAGAAAAATGTAGACAGCATCAGATTTCCCTTAACTTGAAAAAATGTATATTCTGTGCGCCCTTTGGTATTTTGTTGGGACATATTGTATGCAGACAAGGACTCCTGATGGATCCTGCGAAGGTTGCCATCATTGCTAATTTACCTGCGCCCAACTCAGTTAAACAATTGCGCACTACATTGGGACATACAGGTTACTACAGAAAATTCATCAAGGGTTATGCAAAGATCACAGCACCTATGGAGAGATTGCTGAAAAAGGATTCGAAGTTCCAATGGACAGAGGAATGCCAACAAAGCTTGGACACACTTAAAGAAAAGATGATCACAGCGCCTATTCTATTTTTCCCGGACTGGAGAAAACCTTTTCATGTTCATGTTGATGCTTCTTCTATAGCATTGGGGGTTGTGCTTACACAGTCTGGAGAAGGAAGTATTGATCACCCGATTGCTTACTCTAGCAGAAAGCTATCTACAGCTGAGAAGAACTACACCACTACAGAAAGGGAAGGATTAGCTATGGTGTATGCCCTACAGAAATTCAGACACTACCTGTTAGGAGCTCCCTTTAAAATGTATACTGACCATTCTGCTCTGAAATATTTGGTCAATAAACCAGTGTTAGGAGGAAGAATTTGCAGATGGCTACTGCTCTTTCAAGAGTATGATTTCGAGGTTATTGTAAAGCCAGGCAGATTGAATGCAGGGCTTGACCATCTATCCAGGATAGAGTCAGGAGAGGAACCTACGAGTCTGGAGGACAATCTGCCTGACGCACAGTTGTTTTCTATTCAAGCAGCAGACGAATATTATTCTGATATTCTTGAGTTTCTCACTACCGGGCAAGCACTGGCTGAGCTTACAATCCAGCAGAAAAAGCAACTTGTTGTTAGAGCCGCAGACTTCACTTTGATAGCAGGCCAGCTGTATAAGTTAGGCCCTGACGAAGTTTTGCGCAGATGTATCTTGCCACATGAAAAGAACTCTATCATCGCAGAAGCGCATTCAGGTACCGCAGGAGGCCATTTCGCAGGAAAGCCGACTGCGCAAAAGATATTAGCCGCAGGTCTGTGGTGGCCGACATTGCACAAGGATACTAAGGAATTCTGTAAATGTTGCGATGTGTGCCAGCGCACAGGAAAACCTTCAAGGAGAGATGAAATGCCGCTAAGACCCCAGATCACACTGCGCGCTTTTGATAAATGGGCCATTGACTTTGTAGGACCTATTAACCCACCAAGAAAAAGAACTGGCGCAAGATACATCATTACAGCTACTGAATACCTCACCAGATGGGCTGAGGCGAAGCCAGTTAAGAACTGCGACGCTGCTACGGCCGCACAGTTCATTTTTGAGAATGTTATCACTAGATTTGGATGTCCAGTGATTCTCATGAGCGATCAGGGTACACATTTCCTCAATGAGACTATAGAGGCCCTTACTGAAGAATTTCAAATTAATCACCATAAGAGTACACCCTACCATCCTCAAGCTAATGGTACGGTGGAAGCATTCAATAAAATTCTTGAGAATTCCCTGACGAAGATCTGTAATCAACAAAGAGATGATTGGGACCTTAGAGTCACAGCTGTATTATGGGCTTACAGAACCACTTGCAAGAAACTAACAGGTCACACACCTTTCAGCTTGGTGTATGGACAAGAAGCAGTTATGCCCATGGAATACATTATTCCTAGCCTTAGAATTGCGCAAATTACAGAAATGGCAGATCCTGATACTATGAATGAAAGACTTTCGCAACTGCTTGCCTTAGAAGAAGACAGACTCTTAGCCGGATTCCATCAACAGGTACAGAAGGCAAGACAGAAAGCTTGGCATGACAGGCATATTAAGAATAAAGTCTTTCAGGAACGAGACTTGGTACTCCTCTATGACAGTAAATTTACCAAGTTCCCAGGCAAGTTTCGTGTACACTGGTTAGGCCCTTTTCAGGTGATAAAAATAACAGATGGAGGCGCAGTTCAGCTTGCAAAGCTGGATGGAGAATTACTACCTACAATGATCAACGGGAGTCGGCTCAAGCTTTATCGCGACGACCACTCCGCTCTGTCGACCTAATATTTTGCTGAAAGAGATGCAGATGCCCAGTGTAGTTGAAAGAGGCACCGCATTCAGTCTACACGGAAGTTGCGAGACACCCAGTCTCCGACTTCCTGCGCAGTTCCTAGAAACATCCGCGCATGCCTAAAGTTTGGTTGGAGCGAACATAGTTGCGCTCTTGTGAAGCTTCTCCCCAGACCGTTGAACTATCGCTCTTGCGGAGTTCCCTTTGATAATTTGCCGCTTGAAAAAGTTTTGTTGTGGACCCCTAAAGGCACAGTTTCCTAAGTTGAAATGACCCGCCGAAAATTTGAATTACAGCAGTTATGAAGCCACGTCTGAATAAATGAAGGATAAGTCCGCTATTTAAGTCTAGCCGTTCTGACGGATTCGGCTTAATCTCCGAAAGATTTGCATTTAACTCTGGCGCCGAAAGCATTAGCTTCTCCCGGAAGGCTGTCAGAACCCGTCAATCACACTAAATGCACCGCTACGGCAAGGAGGATAGCGTGTTGTCAACTCATCTATAGCCGCCTATAGCTACGTTATCCCACTTGGTCGCATTTACTCACCTCTGGCTATAAATACTTCACACTTCTATAATTTTTGGGTTACTTTCCTCGAGTTGCTATCTTGTTTATGAATCCAAGTTATTGTTTTCAGAGCCGAGTTGTGCAGAATATTTTCCCTTGTTTTCAGCGTCCATATCCTACGAAGGTCCGCCATTTGCTGTCCAAAGTTTTTGTTCCCTACATAGATTCACGACGGAGAACCTGTCAACTGAAGAAGTTGTTCGTCAATTCCTGCGCCGAGGATTAGATTTCGGCATGACTACTCTAGTCACAGCTTCGACTTATGTACATCCTGGTTACCAGGATCCCCGACAATCTCCGGCTACAAGAGCGTCGCCATCACAGCCAGAAGAACCTGTTCCAGAGCCGTTGGCGACCATGGCAAACTATATTCCGCCGCGTCCAGATGATGCACCAGAAGTACAGATCCCGAAGAATGCAAAGTATCCTATTCCGCTACCGCCACTACCGGCTAGTGTGCGGGTAGAAGGGCAACTGTTGGGAAACATTCCACTGGTCAAGTTCTCTGACTTCAACCTCGGAGACTATAAGACATACCCTCAGTTCCAGCCAGACCGATATCTGGATATAGTGCATAATCCCACCAGGAAGGTTGACGAGTTCATCCCGAAGGGATTTGCAGCAAATCTTGAGCGCCCTGGACTCTTGAATTTGTTGAAGCTACCGCACTTTGGGCGTAGCAATGAAGCGAACGCAGTTGTTAAAACACTGCTATCATGCGTTCATGGAGGTTACCTTTGGCTCGGGAGGCCAATTGATCTAAATGTTGATTTAATTCACCGCATTACTGGTCTATCTAAGGCTGGTAAGGATCCCAATATTCATCTTGCGGGAAAGGACAAGGACAAAAAATTGACTGCACAGGTGGTGCAGAAGTACAACTTAACAAGAGGAGGTCGGGCTTATGACCTCACTGCAGTAGAAGATGAGGCACTCCGATTTACAGGAAGTCTGCTTCCAGGCAGGCTTCTCACAAAGTGCCGACCGAAGGAAGTTACTGGAGCTGTCGTGGAGCTCGCCATCGCAGCTGCGGAGGGAGAGCAGTACAACTGGTCTCTCTTTCTGCTGAATTCTTTTTTGGCTGATTGCCTGAATGTGCAGGACAATGCAGCCCAATCATTCCATTTTTCATGGCTTCTAGTTTTATGCGCTCTCGTTGGGTGGAAGGAGCCCCCGAATACTCAGTTCCTTCCGCGCCGCGCAGGAGAGGTTGCCGGCATGCACTACATCAACCTCTGGGATTCCCCTAATCCCGCGAAGCGCAAGATGAATCGCGCTGTCTTTTGTGAGTACTACTATCTCCTCCGAGATACTATTCAAGAAATGCCAAGGCTGAGCGAGGAGACAGCCACGTTATATGACGGGAAGTTGGCTTTTACAGCCGACTTACATCAACTTTACCTCCGCCCTTGCGGCATTTCAGATGAATGGGCGCTAGGCCTTTACAGAATGACCACCGAGGATGTTGAAGAAACCATCAAGTCTTGGTCGGATGAGTGGAGGGAGGCCGCCGATCTCGCATCCGCGCTGCCAACCGCCGCTACGAAAGAGAAGGATAAGGGCAAGGAAGCTCGTCAGCAGAGAAGTGACGAAGGATCCACAGAACCAGCCACCAAGAAGCAAAAAGTGTCGCATCCCGCTGAGGCTATTCCCTCGGGGATCCACCAGTACATACATGAGCAATTTCGCGAGCTGCGCAATGCGCACGCTCATATCAGAAGTGCTCTAGACCTACAGTTTGTGGAAATAAAAGGTCTCGCAGGAAGAGTTGCGCAGACCCATGCGCCAGCATCTACTTCGTAGGCGCCACAAGAAATTCCAAGTGCCGAGCGAGTTGAAGAACTCATTGAAAGGCATACTGTCGTGCATATTCCGCCTACCAGCATGACACTTCCAGATCCGCTAGCTGCACTACAGGTAAGCGCCGTTGGGCCCGTTGAAATTAATTTGTCTCTAATTCCTATAGAGACTCTACAGCTAGTGCAGGAGAAAGTTTCTCTTGAGTTGAGAGCTAGAGAGCTCTCTACATTCCAGGAAAATCAAAGACTGCAATCGCAGGAGTTAGAGTTGAAGGCAATCCATCAGGATACCTCTGAGAAGCTTGCACTTTATGAGGCGCAAGACATCGGTATCAGAAACGCAGTGGATGAGATTGCCCAGTTATTGCCGACTTGCGAGATTCAACCAGACCTCCCTCTGGTTGCAAAAGTTCAAATTATTGGCGAAAGGGCGAAAACCCTGGAGCAAGAAATAGTTGCTATGGCAGAAGGCCATAGAACCCAGATCGCTGAGCTAGAAGCTCGCGTTGCTGCGCATCTCACGGATGATGCGCAGGTACAATTTGAAGCACTGAGCAGAGCTTCCACTCAGATGAAAGATCGGGTACAGGAAGCCAAGAACCTGATGAACCAGGCTATGGAAGCTTGGACAGAGCTTGTGAACCTCCCTTTTAAAGTGGGACTGTCAGAACAGGTGCAAGCTGCAGAACAATCTCTCACTGTTCTCAATGAAGAAGCTAAGGCCCTAACAGGCCTACCAAAAATGAAGAAAATGGGCGAAGTGCGCAAAATGCAGCAGCAATTGCACAAGCTCAGAACTGAAGATGAGAGGCTCACCAACAGCATTCAGCCATTCATGGATGAGTATGCTGAAATCGTTGCCCAGGTTGAGACAAAAATTAAAGACATTGCTGAGTCTCAGGAGATCATTGATACCCTCACTAAAGACGAAGCGACCGCAGAAACGGTGCAAACAGCTGATGAGTGTATTGAGGAATTGGACTCCGCTATTGCGAAGTGGCAGAAAACATTCGCGGAGATTCAAGCAAAAGCAGATGCGCAAATCAAACGACCACGCGCTAGTGCGAGTGGCTCGAGGGCGAGCCACAAGTGAGTGTTAGGGGCCTGTTGGAGCCTAGGTCGTAGCTGCGGTAAAGCTGCGAATTTTGGGGAAAAGACACAAGTATGAAAGGAAAGTGCTAATTTTGGAACAAGCACTAAGTTTTGGGCAAGAAGGAGACGGTGCGCAGTACGGTGCCAGATGGACAAGCTCAGTAAAGATTATGGATCGGAAATCGCGGAGCTCGCGCGCATGTCATCGAAGAAAGAAGGTGGCTCAGCTACCATAATAAATAAGGCGATGGAGTAGAGGGCTCAGCTACCCTCATTTAAAGGCTAAGTACAGAAGTTATGGTTGCTCGGATCAAGGAGGAGCAACAGACCAGAGCATTGAAGGCGAAGGACGATCGCCCATACCCACAATCTGCGCCGGAATTCATGGAGCCTGCAGGAAGCGGCGACATGACTGCAAGCGGCGCCTACAGTACACCTAGCCATGTGCGTGGTTAGGGTTTTTGGGAATCACTGTTGGGAAAGGCCCACAGTTTTGTAAAGGTGCGACCGCCATGGCCACCTATATATATGAACAATTGTAATGGATAAACGAGAGCTAGAGTAAGTCGGATGTTAGATAGAGAGAAAGTTAGCAAGTAAGAGTTAGACACTCTTGAGGATAGATCATGTGTTGATTGTCCTTTGGTATGTTTCTACTGTGTGTAGAACTAGAGTAGAATCGGATAGCCGAGGAGCTAATCCCTGAGTTGCCAGACAGTCTGTGTGACGTCTGTGCCTTTGTAATCTCTATAGAGAAGAGACTAGTGAAGAGAAGGGCTCCCAGCTGTGTGCGTGGAGTTTCCTGTAAAGATCTAAGGCTGCAGCTGTGTGCGCAGCATATTGTATAACTCTATGGTTTTCTGGTTAATATAAACTCCCGTGGACGTGGTTTTCCTTGAGGAGATGAGTTTCACATATATCTTCTTGTTATAATGTTTGCGTGAATGATAACTATTTAGAGTTCATTATCTGTGTATGCAAGACTCCTGTATTATCTTTGTGACTGTTTGAGCGAGTTGGAAAGGTCCCTTGATAGCTATAAGTGTTAAGTACCGAAGAAGTAGTAACGCGCGGTCGCTGCTGCGAGAGAAGACTGCGTTACTGCGCTGGATGTGAAGGGCGAGGAAGTATTTAGCGCGTCGACGCAAGGAATAGTTGCCTTCTGCGCTAGAGAGGAGAAACTGCGCAGTAGGCCTGCCGAGGAAGGAATCCGCGCAGCTGCGCCGAGCGGCCTGCGGGAAAGTCCGACCGCCGATATCTGAGGAACCATTCAAGGAAGAGCAATCTCCGCGTCACCCAGGTTAAGGAAACCTGATTCCTTAACCCCCCCATAGCCACTTCGGGTGAGACCTCGAGCTGCTGCGCAGCTCGTTGCCGAGAGGGCCAGTGCGCCAAGGGGTTTTGTTGCTGCGCTTCATTAAAACCCGGGTCTGCCCAAGAAAGCAGCCAACATCGGCCCATAAAATAAAAAATTAAAACTAAATGAAAAGTAATTAAAAAATCCATGTTCGCTCATAATTGTTTTTTTCTTTATGTAAATTTAAGATAAAAAAATGTACACATAAACAAATTGGATCCCTCTCAGTGCTTGATAGATCCGAGTTTTAGATGGATCTATGTTGGTCCTAAAGAATTCATCGATGCACATATATCTCTTGTTTGCCCGAATGCACATAATTTAGCAAAACCTATTCAATGCGTATTGTATACTAGTATGCATCGGGGCCAATATAACCATACACATCAACATGTTATGTATCATTGACTATGTTGTTGACAACAACAATGTTGTGGTTATATGTATTAGTGCCAATGTGATTTATTTATAAATTTACTGGTGCTTATAGTTTTTCAAAAGCACAGATGCATGTATTTTCATATGCATTGAAATTGTTCTATACCATTTACGATATTGTTGATGACAATGATGTTGTTGTTATATGAATCAACATTGTTGCATTAATGTTTATACACACATTAGTGCTTAAAACTTGACGAAAGCGCGAGTGCATTTGCTACTTTATGCACAAAATTATATTGTAACGGTAACAATATCATTAATGGAAATGTTGTTGTCATAGTTAAAATAAATTGTGCATTATAACATGTATGCACACCAATTATAGTATACAATAAAAGAACACTGGTGTGTAATAGCAATTTGAAGGCATCATTTACAATTTTTGAATGCCCCATAATGTTTAACAAGTTCAAAAAATATTATGTACTGCTATGTCAATATTTTAATTCATTGTTTGTTTTTTTTTAAATTTCAATCAATCATAAAAAAACAAATAATTTTTTTATAATAATATTTTTTTTTGAATTTTAATTATTGCATTGGAACATAATGATTACAACAATGTGTTATTTGTCCATTGGTTGTAGCTTGGGTGGTTGGGAGGAATGATTGTTACCCTCCCCACCCAGGTTCAATTCTTGTAAGTGACATGATGGTCTTGTTGAGCCCCTATTGTAATGATTGTATTTCTGGCCATACCTTGATTCTCTAGCTGGAATAGTAGGTATTGGCATTCTATTGGTGGACTAGCTCTCTAACAAACGGTGAACCACCATTTGAAAAACAATGTGTTATGCCATTAGATTACACATTTATTCATTTTATCAATGTAAATCATCCATATATTTAATCAACAATTTAACATTGGACAATGCAATATAATAAGATACTTATATTATTATATAAATAAGGTCCCTTGCCATACAAAATGGAACAACATAAATGTTCACAATAATCAAAATGTCAATTTTTAAGTGTTATATTTATTGGTAACCTAAATTTCACAAATAAACATTTACATAGAATTCCACTCTTAATACATTCACAAAAATAATTTCTCTAATAACATTTAACAAAAATAACAATCATAAAACCCATTTAATAAAAATTGGATGGAAAAACTTTCATTACTCATCCAATAACATATAACATATAAGTAATAGTAAATAAAGTTTTTATTAACTAAGAAAATTTGATGAAGAAACATATATATTGCTCACTACACAATTGGTATAGATTGACCCCAAAAAAGTGAATACGAAAAACACCAATAACTATATGCATAAGGAATAATAGGAGAACTAAGAAGTGGAGGATTTTGAATGTATAATAGGAGAACTAAGAAGTGGAGGATTTTGAATGTAGAGAAAATTAGTGCGTAGAAAAATTGGGTGCATGTGAGATTGTTAGGGCAAGTCATATGATAAAACAACGATATACATAGAAGGTGAACTATGGTAAGAAATGTTGTTATTGACTTGTATAATGGAAAGGGTATTTTAACATAAGAGAAGTATATAAAAAAGTTCTTAGTTTTGAATTTCAAATTTAATTGCGGTGTACATGTATGATGTATTGGTCACTGTTTTCTTAATTAAAAAAAAATACTTCAGTTATTATACCTCGTTTTCCTTTGATATCATGTGCATTTTTTTTATAGGTTCTGCCATTTGGTTATAGTTGTTTTTTTTTTCAACTAGGGAAACTTATAAATGTCTCTAAGTGACATCTAAGTGATGTTAGAGTTGAAGTAAATTATTGAATTCAGTTTTTGATCGGTAGTAAATTTGGGTTAGGGTCAGTTTACGTATTGAGTGTAAGAACGATTTGTCCAGCAGCAAGTAGAACTGTCACCATGATCATAATTGCACGAAGCTTTTAATCTAAACTTCCATCGAATCAACCATAAACCCCAAATTAACCTAAACTTCCATCAAATCAACCATAAACTCCACCGTTGACTCACACCTTCCACCCCTCACCCTGAAGTTTAACCCACTCAAACCAAATGCCCCACACATCATGACTCATGACTTATTAAGAGAGGAAGAAGGGGGCCGGGGGGCCATTGCAAATCCCATGTAATAAGAAAAAGTAAAAATACCCTATGAACCCACCAAATGGCATGGAATAGTCATAGACAGTGAGAGGCAGAGGAGGAGAGTCGAGAAGAAACTGTGGGCGCCGCGGTTTGGCCTCAAACTAACAAACTCACCGCTCGTTCCGTGGAATCATTAAATACATTAATAACAAACCAGTTATGCGGCGCACAGGGTTGGAAACCGGGCATCTTGGCACCGTCATTGGATCTTATCCATACCCTTCATCCTATAAATAAGATTAAATTCAATCGCTATCTCACCAGAGCCACCATTAATCTGCATGGTATTCCAGGAAATTTTAAGCGATTCTTACTCTTCTCCTCTTCTCTCTGGTTTCGTGTATATTTTGTCTGGAGCTTTAACAATATATGTAATGGCGGATATTGCGTTGATCTTGGCTGAAGATCACCTCAGCAACCGTGCCTCTGATACAACGGGTACAGTTGACGTTAATGCACGGGAAGGAGAGAGGCATCCACGCTCTCAACTTATGGAAGGACTTCTAATGCAGATCAGACGGTTCAAGATAAGGAGTGATGCTATGCAAGGAGTAGTTGTCCCGCTGAGCACAACGCTTCTGGAAGGATGCTTCTCTGCTTAGAATTTAAGCGATGATGGCAAACCGGCCCTTCTTTGAATGTACAGTGCTGTTTTTTCACTGTTTGTTAATAATTACTAGGATTTGGTAACAAACATACATTATTATACTCCTCCTATTCAGTTTTGTACAGTTCTTCTTTCTCTTTCCACAGTTCTACTTTTGGGGTTTTATGTAACCCTTTCTACAGTTTGAACTTTTAGTCGTGGGGTTTTATGTAAGTCTTTGTACAGTCACTCTGATTTCCTATTCATACATGATTCACTGATTCTTCTGAACATATGGTTGATTGACAAATTTCAGGAATTTGCCATGGGTTAAATTGTTTAATTTGTATTAGATTTAAGTTCAAAGCTTTCATTCCTGAGTTTATTTGCATCTATGAAGATCCGATTTTAAGCACCATTCTTGAAGATGTATTTTATAGCTTCAAATCAGACATTGACATTTCTTAAAAAAAAAGAATTTGGAAATCTTTTCTTAAACCATGTCTTCTTTTCCCTATGTTCACTTCTTTCCGGTCACTGATTCTTCTTAACATATGGCCGATTGACAATTTTTTGGAATCTGCCATGGGTTAAATTGTTTCATTTTTAAATTTGAGCTCAAAGCTCTCTTACCTGAATTTATTTGCATCTATGAAAGTGTCGATTAAGAAATCTGGAGTTAATGGATTGTTCGGTACAATTAATTGGGGAATGGAGTAATAATAGAAAACTCCACACATCGAACCTAAGTTTAGTGGTGGAAAACTCTCATAGTGAATCATAGTTATGCGAACTTGTTCAGAATTCAGCGTAGAATCTTCAAAACGTATCAATTTCTAAAGAAATAAGAGAAGTCCATTTGAGGGAATTGGAATAACTCTGGTACAAGCTTGGGACTAAAGTTACTAAACTCGAGCTTGGGACTCTTAGTGCGAGTTGCTGTACCTGTTAAAGCCACTATCGCAGAATCTTCATAATCCATTTCCTGCTGGGCCTGTTCTCCACAAGCCTCAATTCGTTCGTGTAGTGTTTGGTGTCCCGAATAGGTCTCCGATCCTTGAAGAGCTCCCCGCTGCTGCAGGACGAAACACGGGGAAGAAAATGAGGGGGGCGAACCCAGAATTGTTGTTATAGAACTGAAGGATCCCTGTCACAGGAATTGTATATAAATATATGAACCCATTGCAAGGCTCATGGATGAATCCACCTTTGGATATTTTGTGTTTCTCCTTCACTGTTTGAACATTTATGTCAAGAACCACATCCATTTATGGGAAAGATGAACCCCACACCCTGTTTAAGCATCCCTATTTCCAAACAGATCGCAGTTTCTCTACACTGGGTTGCTACATGCTCCACTTATTCTACTACGGTTTTCCAGAGATATGGAATAGGAGAGGCACTTGCTCTCAAGTGTTATAGGGTGTTGTGTACAAATTACAAGCACAAGTTATATCCCTCTGGAAATGAGTTGGGGCAGACTCATTCATGGGTTTCAGAGCATTTCTAGTTTGCTAAACTATGCCGGTGGCAATGATTGTATTCATTTTGAAATTGAAAGGCCAAGAGCTGTAGATGGATGCGATTATCTGGACGAATCGAACATCTGTAGCGTCTCTACATAGCTTGTAGTTGATCATAATATGAGTATCTTTAATGTGTCCATTGGTTATGCTAAGATTTTTCGGATTCCTTTGTTCTCAAGCTCAGTGGGGTGTACACTGAGGTTTTTTGTAATGGATTGTTTGATGGACAGAGTTTTTATTGTATTGGAATTGAGGTATTGGTGACCTTAGGTATCCCCTTAAAAGATGGTTGCTAACTCCATATTATGCCCAAAATTTGTCATCTTTGAAGATAGCAAGTAGAAACATGGACAACTGCATTCTATTATTCGTATGGCCTTCCATGTTTTGAAAAGATGGGGGGTTCTTGCGCAAAAGATCCGGGTTACTATCAAAATGTATATCACAACTATAGGGCCCGTTGCGTTTATGATGGTTGATGGGAATGAAGGGCTAGAAATAGAAGACTATGGGTTACTCTACTCCACGAGCCAAAACAAGAAATTTTAGAAATTGATTACCCAATAGGTAGACGAATTCGGGATGCTCTTGCAATGTAGGTGTATAAGCAAATTTAATATTAAGAATTTGCCCTCAATAATGAGTGCATGTTTTATGTTACAGGATAATCACAGCAACCCACAGGGGTATGCAACCTGCCACAGCCACTATTTCCAACATCAATTTCATCAACTCCAATCAAGTTTGTAATCTAGGGTCTTGCCTCCAAAATGAACAACAGAACCTCTAGACTGGTGACTTAAGAGTCTTGAATATTGGTTTCCGTAATATAGTTAAGTTCTGGCCTCTAGCTATGGTCGACATTATTGTCTTAAAAGCCCATACATGCAAGGAAATGAGTTCCCTCCCTCTATTTGCTTTTGTCCAACCTAAAATTCCGAACGCTCAAATATACTAGGTGTTTTTTATTTATTAATATTATTGTTTTGTAACCTCAAGCAACTGAGCTGTAAACACCATGTCATGTTATTTGATAACTAACATGAGCCTTGGTTTTGTTATAATTATGAGGTTTAAGAGCAGGACAGTCCAGAAAATAAATCACGACTAACTCAATTTGATGCTTTAACCATTCCATTAGGAAGAACTTTGCAATAGGATATGTTCTCTGTTAAATAATAATGATGTTCAAAGTAGGAAATTGCTTCTCTAACAATTTATCTTATCACATATGAGGTTACAATGTTAAATGGATATCTTCACGAGTTACATCTGATTCAGTGCATTTGTTGTCATAGACTTGAATCAAATAATGTCTTGAAATACTACACTTCAAGTTGGGAACTCTCAAATATATATTTTTCTTATTTGTTCACTATGTAGGATTATAAGTCTGGCACAGATTCTGACTTTTTCTAACTTTTCTTTGTATCAAATCAAAATGTATTCTCTTTGTCTATGTTCATCTTTGAAACATTTTTTTAATATGTTGAGTGATTTCCTATTACTTGCCCCTGATTTTCTTATCAGCGTAAAGTTGGGTTCACAGAAATCACCTTTTGTAATTTGTGATGAATGGAAATGAACAATACTAAAGTTAGAAAAGATACATTGCAGGGAACTTTGGTTTCCACATCAAAATCAAGGTATTTTATCGTTTGTTATTATAGTAGTTGAAGTTGCTGCTAAATTTAAAAGAGTAATTAAAATTAAATCAACCAGTCTATGATGAAGTGAAGATTTACATAATTCAATGATGTTCATCACCTTCCAAGTAGGTCATATATCTTAAAATAGACCTTATCTACTAGTCAAGGAGATCCCAGTTCCCTACTCGAGTCTCTCCGAACAAACTAATGAGAACTTCAACCAAGCCTCTTAAAGTGTCTAATTGGTTACATCCCTTCCTAGTGTTACAATCATGGCATCCCACCATACCCTCTGGGAATTTGCCTTCTCAAAGATGGAAACCTCTGTATCAGTGATAGAAAACATCAATGCAACATAAATAGGAAACTTCTTAGGGGCATGCCCTTTGCTAGAAGAATATGCAATCCATGAATTGGTGGATCAACGTGGGGAGTGGTTATATAGAGTATGAAGTCTACTACATGCTTCATGATGCTTTTCTATGCATTAGAAGAAATCTTGACTAAACACTTGCACACAGTGTTCCACATATCTTAATAACTACCAAAAAAGATTTATTTGCTTGGCATTGATTGGTTATGGGAGTATAGCCTTTCAAATAATATCGGATTCGCTAAAATTGAAAAGGGGGCCTTTGGATAATAGAGGGCGATGTAGTGATTGACCCAAGCCTTGCTGCTACACCTTCTTTTGATACTTTGTCCTTGAGAAAAGGAAGTGGTAGATGTTCAATGAGACAAATTACTATATCTATAAATGGTGCTTCACTTGGTCACTATAATTTAAAGATCACTTCTTCCAATATACTCACAAGACTTTAACACTCTGTGGACTAAGTATTCTATTAGCAATGTAAACATTCTGTTCACTTTTTCTTATAGACTATGATCTCTAAGTATTCTATTAGCAATGTAAACCTTCTGTTCACTTTTTCTTATAGACTATGATCTCTATTGTCGGAAGGAAAAGGGCATGATTAAGTGAACACTATAATTTAAAGATCATTTCTTCCAATATACTCACAAGATTTTAACACTCTGTGCACTTAAGTATCCTATTAGCAATGTAAACATTCTGTTCACTTTTTCTTATAGACTATGATCTCTATTGTCTGAAGGAAAAGGGCATGATTTTCTACTATCTATTAGATATATGTTAGTACACATTTTGAAAACTAAAGCTTTTGCATATGCAAAATAAAATGTCCAGATAAATCACAGTGCAACAAACCATTTATCTGTTATATATTTCTCTGTGCTATGCAAATGTATATTCATTTCTTTCTATTTTCTACAATTTTTTGAAAAATACATAATTGTTCTGAGAAACTACCATGAAATAGTTTTGTTATACCATTTCCATTTCTTCACCATCATGATATCATGCTTTTGGTAACATAGATCCGAAACACTATTTCAATGAAAATTTCTTGAATTTTTGCTGGACAACTTTGCTTACTTGAAATTTCAAAATATTTGTTGTTGCCTTATGGAACCTTGGATAATAATGATATTTACTAGTGTGCGATTTTCATTTTTCTACCCGTATATCTTCTTTTCTATTGGCCAGTTATGATAGCAATACATTCTTCCTGGAAAGGTCTTGCTATATATTCTTCGTAGAAACGTCTTGCTATTGCATCATTGACTTACCTGAGTTTGTTACATTGTGGGAATTTAACAATTTAAGGATTTTATTCATCTATACTCAAAACAGGGGATACAGACAAGGATTTTAAATCTTAGTCTCCATTGGCTTGTGTTTACGCTTGTTGTTTTAAGTTGTCTTTATAGATGTATTTCATGGTACATTAATGATTCTTATTTTTTCTTTCTTCTTTTTACAAATCTACACTTTTATTGAGTATCTTTTAACTATTATTAAATTTACAGATTGCAAGATTCTCGAGTTGCCTTTCTTCCTTTCATCAACTACTTAGCTACGTTAATGCCCTTTCCAAAAAAAATTAATGACAGAGAATTTTTCATGAAAAAAAATGTTAAGAATAACTATTACGCCCATGGGTTTTCAAAATCCAAAACTTTCATTTTGACGAACAGCACGGGGCATTGTTACCTTATGTCCCTTGTTATTATCATTAATTAATTCACAATTAACATCTAGAAGAAGGTTCAAACATTGATGTAAAACAAAGTTTACAGAGACAAAGGTTGGGAACTTGTATCATCGTCTTAGGATATTAACTTTTTTTTAGTAAGTGTTGTTCTAAAAAATATTCTACATGGAAAATATTATATTTGGAATCTCAACTTCTTTTCAACGAATTGTTAAAATTATTTAAAATGAAAAAAATCACAAAAATAAAGAGGTTTTATGGTTTCTTTAGGAGGTTTACTTTGTTTTAAAAAAATCTCAAAAATAAATAGGTTTTTATGAACTCAGGTTTAAATTTAAGTTTTTATGAACTCAGGTTTAAATAAGAAGTCTTATGCCAAGTGATTACAAAGACAAAGATTTGAAAGCTGGATCATTGCCTCAAGCTATCAATTCTTTTTAAAGGAATTTTATTAGAAAATATTTAGCATGGAAAAGTGTTAAATTTGGAATTTCAAATTTCATTTATGGAAATGTTCAAAAAAATATTTTACATGAAAAAATAAGTGTTATGAGTTGTTTAAGTGCTTACTTTGTTTCTAAAACACAAACTATATATCATATTTTTCTCACATGTCCATATGCCAAGTGATATTGCATTAAGATTCAAATAAGAACGTGTTATTGCATTAAGATTCAAATAAGAACGGATAGGAATTAGATAATAATTTTTTTAATGCCAAAGTGATTATGGGCTCATATTCAAATAATAATGAGGAAAAACTAAATACCGTATTTTTTTTTCTCATGTCCTTATGCCAAGTAATTATGGGCTTTAGATTCAAATAAGAATGAGCATGTCACGTCCCCTTCCATTCTATCCGATGCCAGGAAGGAAATGTGAACCAAACTTACTGGACTTATTGGATAAGCTCAGCCCCATACTTTACTAAGAAATTCATAAATAAATAAAACTTCATATGTGTAGGTTCAAACTAAAATACACAGCGGAATGAAATCATATTTACACACACAAACAGTAATGTATCAAAATAGCTATCATAAATGGATAATGATTCGATGTACATAGAATCAATCCCCTTCTGATTTGATGCACAGGCTTCATATCAATCCCCTTAACATGAATATTTATCATTCAGAATTAACGCATTGTAAACCACATAATGCATATAAATTAAACCACAGAAAACACTTATCTTGAGATGAAGCGGCCCAAACAATTGGCTATGTGAGAGCAACGTTCCATCCAACCATAGATCTCTGTCCAGCCTATATTCTATCAGCTGAGAGATCACCCCCGAGCTGGGAGCTGGGTTGTGTATCCACTAAGGAGGAACTAGCTGGGCTCACTCACAGCCATGGTTTCACTCAACAACTATGCTAAGCCAACACACAGTTGGGTTTATCAAGCATATGAAAGACAAATGAGGGCAATGCTAAGCCAATGAGCTCAACCACAGAGCTATAGGCATCTCAAATGAACTCAACAATCATGGCACCCACAATACATACCTCACCCAACACAAGGAAGGTCCCCTTCTCCGCTGCACAGTCCCTCAGGCGTCCCTTCCCTCCAGTGCTATTCAGGGTGGGCATAGAAAGGTCCAGCTGCTAATTCCTTGAGATTCTAGTCTTCACTGGGTTTATCAAGCAAACCCAACCTCTGTTCAAACATTCACACTTGGATTTCTCACAATTCTGTCAACAAATAACTCAATCCCGTCACTGAGTTTCTGGGTTGTAAAAACTACATTTTTCAATGGATTTCAGGGTATCTAATACTCTCAATTTCGCCCCAAGGTTCATACCTATGGCTCTCCCATTGGATTTCACTGTCCAATACCAAATCTGGGCATTTTTGGCACTTCAAAATGTGGGTTCTTTCCAAATTGCGATTTCTGGTTTTTCTCACTGCTGGACATTCGTTTTTGGACGAAAATTGATGCTGGGTTCTTCCACACTGGAATGGGAATGAGAAAGAAGCCACTGAAGCAACTCCCATAAGGTAGAGTGACTTGTGGTACAAGAAAACAGAGCCCATACTTTGCCATATGAATTTCTGGGATGCCCATGCTCCATTGAAGCCATGGACTGAAATCCTCAACTACTTCCTTACAACAGAAATAAATGTCATCAAGGAAAGTCAAATGGGTTTTCATAATGACATTTGGCAGCATATAGTTCATCCCCACAACCCCCTCACCACTCCCTAGTGGATACACATGGCCCCTTCTCATTCGTTGCTCCCATAGCTAGTTTTTTTGGTATTTTATTGCAATATTAAATATTTACGTCAATTTACAATATCCCATGGCTTAATAGCACATGGATAACAAAATGTCAAATGCTTGTCCATTTAAAATAAAATATGAACATATACTAGCAGGGCCTTGGCCTTGAGCTCCACGCTAGGGAAACATACATCGCATATATACAATATTTACATTAAGAACCAATATTTCATAAGGGTCCAAATTGGGGTATTACAGAGCATATATTATTACATTTCCCTTTGAATGATCTATGAGATCTTTCAAAGCTATACTTTGGAACATAATCCCAAGATTCATCATGTGGAACATTTGGATAGAGTGAAATCAACATATATTTTCAAGTATAAATAAATAGTCGAAGAAATCCAAGCACAAATTGCAAATAGATAATTGAAACTATCTCATCTAAGACCTAGTTGATAGCCTTGATCAGGATACCAAAAGACAAATCGAAGCTAAAAATTTGGGGTATTTAGATTAGTGCTATTTTTCAAAGAATGCCCATTGGATAGATACTAGAACCTCCTTGTTGCATTGAGTCCCACCTTTATGAATTTGAATTTTTATGGAGACTCCAAGGGAAAGCCACAAAGAGATTGAATTGGAGGGGTTATAAGGAATTATGGGATATTCCAATACCTAGGTTGTAGTCTAAAACAACAAGGCAATCAAGGACAATTTTGTAGAAGCCCAAGCTTGCTTCAAGGAACCCTTATTGCTCAGAGCATGAACATCATAGAAGGGAATCCCAAATAAGCATTGACAAACTTTGACAAATATGATATGGGCGATTTGGAAGAAAAAATTCATCAAATTAGACATCGATTCTAGCCCTCAAACATCTAATTTATACCATTGCAACTTTGTTGCACCTAAAGATAATCCCTATTTGAAGATCAAGAAACAAGGTAGTAAATCTTCAAAGTAATTTGAAGATAATCCATATTTGAAGATCAAGAAATAAGGTTGTAAATCTTCTATATAATTTGAAGACAATCCATATTTGAAAAATAAAAAAACAAGGTAGTAAAACTTCCGAGTAATTGAAGAATTGGTTTGCACTAGGAAATACATGAAATATAACATTGAAATCAATCTGATACTTCCTTTTCCTTTTAAACATGCTAAATAATCTATTCACTAAGAATCAAAGGGCATTTTCATCCTTAAAAATGTTTAATCAAAACCTAGTTCCCTGCATTCTCCCCACCTTGATTTTTTCAATGAATTGAGATTAAGAAGAGAATAATATTAATTTTTTAGATTTTGAAAATGGAGTTAATATTTTTATTTAGTTATATTTCAAAACATCCAATTATACTTCATTTTATGATCTGCACATGCAAACTCATCATGGGTTCAAAGGAATAAAGGTGTCACAAGGATGGACATGATAAATTAACTCAATTAAAATCAAAATCAAACATATGAAATAAATCAATTAAAACAATGGGAAAATCTTCTTTGCAAACCACTAATTGTGCCATTTTTTGAGTGATCATGAAAGAAACTTATATATATATATATATATATATATATATACTGTTTTTTTTTTTAAATTTGTATTTATAATTTTAGTGGATATATTTGTATTTTTTTTTAAACTGGTTATTTTTGTAAAAAAATTGAGTTGAATTGTCTAATTTGTATATATAGTTTTTAGGATCATATTTATAAAAAAATTTAGATAACGGTTGAGTTGATTTGTGTCTAATTTTAATAAATTTTACAATTTTAAAATTTAATTTCGATATTTCATTTTTTTGTTAACTTATTATTGTTAGGAAACCGAGACTTAAGGAGAAAAGGGAATTCACTTCCCTATTCAATAGGCCTCTTCTCCAATCTCTTTCACTCATTTAAATAGACTCCTTATCCCAAGGTTTTGCAAATTAACAAAATTGGGATTAAGCAACAACTCCAATTGAATGGTAGCCCTTTTATTTTGACATCTTTCGACATAACCCCATATGCTCCTTACTTCAACCAAATAATGATCAATAGCCTCAACCAAAGGATACTATTCAGTGTACACTATGCAATGAGCCTTAGACTCATAGATGACACTAGTTATAGGAAAAAAATGTGTTGATGTTGCCATTTTATGAAAATTTGTAGAGTCGAATGCCTCAAAAGCTACAATGGAATTCCTACCACCTTCCTATAGTGTTTTTCTATCAATTTCTTGTAGTTTATTTGCTAATTTTCCCATTATTGACTTGCCAAATTATTTTCTTAGGTCAACTTTTCTTCATCAATTTTCCTCTATCAATTTCCATGACTTTTTATGAACAATTTTCTATAGTCGACTTAGCCAGTCATCATTGATATGCCTGATTGTCATTGTTTATGTTTGGGGTTTGATTATGTGAAAACAACCAAAATTCTAGTTATCATAACTCCATTGGAAATTGTCCAAAGCCAAACCTAATAAGTTGTTTGTGAACAATGTTGAAGCTAATTGATGTATCATACAAACAAGAACATACCAACTAAGAATTTTCTAATAATACCTGAATAGAAATAAGGTTGCAATGGTGACCAAATTACAATATGTATCTAATATCCAATCACAAATGGGGGTAATTTTGTTTATAGATGAAGATATGGATGATCAATTACAATCAAAAGAACTTTTCAACGAAGCAATTGCTAAGGTGATACATTCCTTTCACTAGTCTCCCAAACAACTCGCTAATAGATGAAGGGTGGGTTGAGAAATATATTTAGGCTTGGGAGGAAAGGATTGCTATTAAAAGGCATGGATATGAGAAGTCGTACATGATAGAACAAGATTACTTTGCTATACTTTAGCAAAAGCACTACAATATGCGAGCAACAAAAAATGGTCGATGAACTTAAGGAATAGGTTCACACATGTTGCGTTGAGTTTTTGAAGTGAAAATGCCATGCACCACAGTTAAACAAACAAAGGGGCCATGAGCAACAATTGCCACATGCCCAAACAAGATATTTTTGACTAGATAAGCCAACGTAGCTAAGAGGCTGCCAAACCATCTAGAGTTGGATAGTGTTCAATGTGAACAACCCTAAAGTTTTAATTAATGCTAATAAGTATCATGCTAATAATATATTGTAATCAATTTCAACTTGATCAACAAGTCGACTTAAGACTAGCATTTGATCAAAGTTAACCTTGTTAAATGACTCTTTTTTCTATAATAATATATGCCAACGAAGGTATTGGGTTAGATGTATTTTGCGTTTGTGTTATTGCCATTGTGCCTTGCTTCCCTACACTGATTTTGGTCTAAACATTTATGTGCTCTTTTGATAGTGGGATTTTCTCTTGATTTTCTAGGTTGTTTCACACTATTAGCTCTAGTGTCTTTTGGCATGGATGGTTATACTATGGGTGATTTGGTTATTGGTACAAGTTTCTTTATTATTAATTTATTGATTGATGAAGGTATTTTTGTCATATGCAGATGTATTTGGATATGTGTAGTATTTTATCTTATATCTTCAAAAAATGAAAAAAAAATATTATTATGGTATGTTAAGTTGCTTCTAGCTTTAAGTTGGCTTTCTTTGTCCCCCTCAAATATGAGACAATTAAATTTGTGGATGATTTGAATCATCATAAACGTTTTATCCATGTATTTTTACTCATTTCACATATGTATGTACCACATTTATTCTGTTTGTGGGTTCATTTTTGTCTTCATAGGCCGTGAATAATGCTCATTTTACAGATGCATATACCACATAAATTGTGGCAACATATATGATATATATTAGTTGCCTATCAACATAGATTTTAAATGAGCCCATGATGAACAATGAGTGGGATTATTTGCTTAAAAATCAAGACTTTCAAAGGCACAAAAAGTTCAAGGGTCTTGCAAAACTATATATGTATTGTTTTTAAAAATGTTCTCGTGTTTCCATTTAAAAAATAATTGGATGTTGATTAGAAAAACAATGGTTTTCAAAGTTAATTATATATATATATAGTATTGATGAAAGTGGATTTACCTTGTTTTTCATATAGGTTAGTTCATATGCCATGATTCCCACCATTCCTTCAATCCTCTCCTATATTAGTGTGTATGTCTTTTTTGAGTTGACCATAAAGGTTATGCTTATATTCGTGGACTAAATCAGAATGTTATAATGTAGTTTTTTGGTATATCAACCTACGTAGTAGGTGTTTTAATTTTTCCATCTCATATATATCATAACATTAGGGATTGCCCCTTATTGAAATGGCGATTCCCATGAAGGTTCCTATTACTACTCCCACAAACCATGCTTGAAAGGGTTTGACCTTTACTAATCGTGAATGCTGGATTCAAGTGGTCAAAAAGGATAACAAGGCTACCATAGTTCTAAATATCACGTAAGAGCTTGACCAATTATGATCCCACACTAGATAAACGTATAGAATCAACTGTAGGGAAATAACCCATTTTCTCCTCTCATGCCACCACCTCCTAAGGGATGAGACAAATGGATTAGTCTCTAACTCTAAGGTGCAACTTTCAGGCCAATGATGAGGCCGACATTCAATAACCTATATGCATCCAAGTTGACAAATTTTAAATTTGTTGCTAAGGCGAAAGAGGAAGGATTGTTAGATTGCATCCAAGTTGACAAATTTTAAATTTGTTGTTGAGGCGAAAGGGGAAGAATTGTTAGATTGATTGGTGGAAGGATGTTATTAGTTGGTTGTCCACATTCATGTAGAAATTTGGGTAACAACTTATGGTTTTTGGTGCATGGGAAACCTAAGAAAGAGTTTTAAGAAAATTTCCACTTTTTGTTTATGCCATAAGATAAAGTGGTTTAGGCAAGAGTTGAAAGTGGATTAGATCTATGGCAAGACCAAGCATTATATGTCTAATACCATTGACTCTTAATTGGGCATTGGCATACTAAAGCCTTCTTTAAATCCATGGTCATTAAATAAGTGATAGAACTACTAATTTCTTAAGAGTGTTTGGTGGATGAGTCACTAAAGAAAATGATATTGAGAGACAATTCATTAGTCAATATTGCTCTTGTTTTTAATTGCAAGACTTGATAAAGAAATGTAAGTTGGCCATGTAGAGATGTATTAACTAAGCTCATAGGTGGTCATCCTGAACACAAAAGATTGTATGACCAAGGGTTGAATTTGTAGGAATTAACATAAGCCTTGATTGCAATGGATGATGACAAATCCACCAAGCTTGATGGATTATAAATATATAAGGGAATGTTTTGGCTTTGAATTGCTTGACGTGGTTTGATTTAAAGGATGTGTACAAGGAAGTTGTCATGAATAATTCTTTTTCGATGCACTTATCCACATAGAATTGATTAATTTTATCACCAAAGTAGGAAATATTGATCTTAGCTGATAATCTTATTGAATATACCTTACAAGACCATGGAAAAATAAATTTCCTTGTGGATCTGATACATCATGTCACAAATTACGAGGCTTGAGAAAATAGGTAAAATGGTTAGAGGTCACTTAGGTTAGATGGCTAGGTCTAAAATCCCTTTTCATTAAAATTGTTTTTGAGAATGCCTATGCTAGTGTTAAATGGACTTTGATTCAAATCATGCTTCAAGACTTGGGGTTTGGTGAGTTCATCCTTCAGGTTGTCGAGACTTTGTTTTCAGACATTATTATTTGTCTCTCTATAAACTAGGTTAAGTCACAGGAGATTGACATGTTCAACAATCATGAAATGTTTCCCATTACTTATGGCAGTTTATATTATGGACATAACAACATTCAAATAGTTTCATCATCATTGATCCTTGCAAATTCTGATCAAGTGTGCCCCCTCCATAATCCTAACACTGTCTGTCTTATTAATGGCCACGTTGCAAACCTTACTAAACATTATGTGAGAAAAGGAGTATGTTGATAAACACTAAGGATTGTATCTAGATCTTTAATGTTTCTTTATGCTCTAATATTCAAATAGATAAAATGCAATGACTAACCATTCTAGGATGAACTCTCATATTATCTAGCCAAATTGGGATGGTTGTGGTTATAGTCTAGACACACCTTCAAGTTTTTGGGCATCCCCTTTCCTTATCATGCATCGTTGCAAGCACTTTGGGAATTCATTTTGCAAAGGATTATTGAGAAGGTCAATAAGTCTATCACTAAGCCAATGTTATTAGCAACTAGGTTTCATAAATATTCTGAGCCATTTTTCACCACACATTTATACTTTTCATCTAATCAAGTCCCATCTAAATGACCTTTAGCTCAACTAGCTATAAAACTTATTCTATAATAACTTTTATTTTTATTTTTTTATTAACATTATAAAGATTATTAACAAAAATACATTACATTCACCCTCCTATTCAATTTTGTACAATCCTTCTTTACTATCTCTTTTGTATGATTTGTAAATTTTCAAGTGTTTCTAATGACTTGAGCTAAATGCAAACAATGAAGCTATATCCTTTGCATCGAGCTGAGAAATGACATGAATTATTCGTATGAGTAGTAGATTGTTTTTTACATTTGTAATTTTGTATAATTATAACAATAATATATCTCTTATTTATATATCATTTACGAATTCTTCATGTTGGTTGCATTTGAGATTAGTTATTGATGTATCATTTATTAACCATTCGATATAACTGATCTATATCTATCTTAAATGATCAACAAAATTACAACTCAAATGATTCTGAAATAAAATTTAATAAAATTTTAAAAACAACTTCAATAAAATCTTAAAATTTTACTTCAATAAAACCCCATTTACTTAAAACATGCATATCACTTTTACTTCTATAGAAAAAACATTTCCAACTAATCCATAAAAACTTTATCAAATAAAATACTTATTCTAACATTGAAACATATAAATTATACCATATACATAAAAACAAATACTATATTTTTATTTATATATAAAAACAAACTTTAAATAATCTATATTTAAAAATTCAAAAATACAAAAACTACTCTTAGATATCATTATATATGTTTAAACTTGGAATAATCCACATTTAAGAGTTAAGAAACAAAGTGGCAACTTCTCTAAGATGCTCTAACTAACGGAAGAGCTCTAACTAATTATGCACAGTTGTAAATGAGTTTAGTGGCAACTTCTCTAAGATGCTCTAACTAACGGAAGAGCTCTAACTAATTATGCACAGTTGTAAATGAGTTTAGGTGTGATATCCAAATTCACTTAAAAATTAAACTAAGTAGGGAGTGTAATAACTTTTGCTTTCAACCATTCACATTAAACTCAATTGGAATTTTTTTTTTAGTTTTGACCAATCTCACCATCAATTTTTTTTAACTTATTTATATCTATAACATCCTAGTTATGACAAATCTCACCATAGAATAAGAATATCCCCAACTTTGATTTCTTTCATATTTTCATACTTACCCTATCCTACATATATGTACATATATGTTGTAATGATTTGAATCAATTTACCTTTTCAATTATTTAATCAAATTAAGACTATGTTTCCAATGTTGAACCTTATACATTGAAAAATAATAAATTTTTAATTTATTAGAGAACCATTTATTTAGCGTTCCATTGGTTTGAAATGTGATATAATTGTGATGTGACCAATTTTCACGTTATTATGGTATACCTTGTTTTTTATTATTATAAATATTAATTATAACGCATATTCATACATCTATATGATCATGCCTATCGATCACGATGTTTTGGCTCTTACTCATTTGTTCAACAAAATTGATGGCAATGTTGAATCTAAAGACAAATCGAGAATCCACATCATGACATGTCTTTAATCAATTTCTTTCATGTCTTTAATCAATTTCTTTGATATTGTGAGGATCTTGAATATAAATATTTCTTCCTCGTATGTATGAGGTTTTTATTGAGTGAAACTATGCCATAGCTTCTTTGTTCATGAGATATTAAAAAATACCCATAATTTTACTATATATATATTTTTTAATAGAAATAGGGGATTTTAAATATATATATAAAAGGTTGTGCACATTCATTACAAAATTTGAGCCATAAATCTGCTTCAAAAAGAGGTAAAATATAGATTTTACAAGGGATTTGTCTCTTAGATTCTTTGCTCCTAATTTTCCTGGAATTTCTATTCGTTCTACTGGGATATACCCTTACAAACTGGTTGCATAACAAAATACAAAAAAAATTTAGAAGTAGATGTTCTTTGAAAAACCCGCACAGAGGGCAAAATCCATAATTTCTGAGGAGAGAGTCTATCTGTAGTTCTGCTGCAAGAAAGAGGCGGCTTCCATCATTCCCTGGTTCACCGACGGCGCTTCCTGAACCTGGCTAAACTGGGTTTTACTAATGAAGACAGAGAGATCCTCCTTAATGCTGTCGACCTTCCCCAGTAATTCTATGGTGTTTCTTTCAATATCGTCCAGGCGGGACTCAACACAGGAGAGACGAGAATGTATATATTTAAACTCCATGTTCTGCTCTTTGTTCTGGTTTGCAATGGAGCAGACCGCCGAATATGTCCTGCTTAGGTAAACTTTAACTTCAGATGTAACCTGGCCGAGGGTGGCAATCGCTTGCCTAATCCCATCCATTATGCTGCGGTGAAATCTGCTATCACGAGGGTCCTCTTCAGGATGTTGAAGGTCGAAATCTGAGACGGTGAGGCTGAGATGCTGCAAACCAGGGCCGAGCGAGAAGAAATTGTGTTGCTCCATGTCGCGAAGGGACTTCCTATGTCCGCCCTGCAGCAATAAATGCTGGAGCGTGGGAGCTCTGGGCGTAGGTGAGAAGCCACATGGCTTGTAACGTGCCACTTGTTGGGAAGCGCGTGCATGCGGGACCGATTGCCTACTATGGGAGGAAAGCCTCCATTCCAAACAAATTAAAATTGAATTCCTTGCAATTTCGATGAGGTCTATGACTTGGTGCTTAGGGGATGAACTTATAACCCAATACATTGTTTTGTAGTAGCTGGCCTTTTCCCAATGTGGCTCCAATATTAGCGAGCCTATCTGCTATTGAGTTGAGGTTTCTAATAACATGAAAAAAGAGAGTGTCGATTGGGAGAGGAATAGTTTCAATCCTTTTTCGGAGATTTTGTCTCTTTGCTCCTTTCAAATTATTGTTTTTCATACTCTGGATTACATGTCTGGAATCTCCAATCACCTGTAACTTTGTTATGCTTAAGGAGGAGGCTAACTCGAGTGAATAATGTATCGCCAACCATTCTGCTTCATTGTTAGTTTTTGTGCCTAATCCCCAGGAAAAGTCAGCAACTTTTCTTCCTCCGGGATCGAAAATAATCTCCCCCGCACCTGCCTCCCCGGTTTTACTATATATTGAGAAATAGCTACAAGGTTTTTATTGAGTGAAACTATGCCATAGCTTCTTTGTTCGTGAGATATTAAAAAATACCCATAATTTTACTATACATTGATAAATAGCTACAAAAATCTTTTTGTTGAGCACCTCCTACCAATACATATTTCCAATTTAAAAAACCCTATTTTTATTCCATATTTTTACTAGATACCTTTTTTATACCCTTTTAATACCTATATACTCCTCATGCCCTACTCCTTCCCCCCAACACCTACAATATATTGACCCTATTTTTCACAATTTAAAACCCCCCTTTATGAATGAACGTGATAAGATATTGGTCAACAAGAAGAATCCCTTGTGCTCATTTGTTTCTTTGCCGTAGTCAATCCATCTGATTTAATGTGTAGGATCATGAGAGAGTTGGGATGTCAAACACCATCCTATGTGTACATGAGTAATAGGTGTGGAAGGCTATGTTTCTTGAATGTTTAGCAGTGCCAACATAGTTCTATAGAGCACCACTACTTGGATGAGTCCAACATATTAACATCAAGTGAGGCACACCCACACTTTGTAGTTGCAATTCATAACACTCAATCACTCTTTCTAACCTATTGGACTTGCTATGACTTATGTTAAATGATTAATAACTTTCTATGTTTTATTTTTTGTTGTTGTTGTTATGTATGTATGTTTAGATAGTGGGACTATATTCACTTTGCTACTCTCAATGCAATGACTAAAAATAACACTTCTTAAACATCTCCTCTTTACCTAATATTTAACTAACTTTTATCAAACAATTTTTAGGAAGTAGATACCAAACAACTATATTGTTAAAGACCAAACACCTACTTAGATATTACAAGGAGGTCATTAACTCTAATCTTGAAGCTCTAAATTAAGTCACTTTCAAATTTTTGGTACAATACAAATATGTCTAACTTTCTATGCCATCAAAATTATAGTAATTTAACAACACTTCTTTTTAAGCTTTTTTTTTTTCTTAAGGTGAGATAGATCAAAATTGATCTAAGTAAAAGGCCACCACCATCGAATACATTATTATTATTTAATCTAAAAATAAATAAAAATTAATAGTTATTGTTTCTCTACACAAGTACGAAACTATTAATACATAAGATTAAATAAAAAAATATTTAAAAGTATAGTATAAGATAATTTAATCTTATTAATAGAATTGAATTTTAATAATTAAGGAAAAAAAGTTATTACGATCTCCACTTAATTTTGAATTCCGACATATGTGACTTTTAATTTCTTTACATTATACACAATATGCACATGGAAAAGGGAAATGAAGAGAGATAAAACCGTGGGTGCCACGGTTTCAATCAAACAGTGTATCCATTAAAGGTTGCGTGCCATTAAAGGTTGTGTGCCATAATATAATGTTACGTTTAAAAGACTCTATTTAGAATATGGTTTATTTTAGAATATTATTATAGAAAATAAAATCATTTTTTATATGGATGATAATTATAAAAAAATCAATTTTATGTTGAGTATATAAGTTGATGAAGTAAAAGAAAGTTATTTGTAATATTAAAATATAATTGTTTACATAAAAACATTAGAATTAAAATATATAAAATTATTTACATTAATATAGACATTACTTAAAAATAATAATAATCTTTAAAAAAGGAGAGGCAGCCATAATATTTGAAATCACACCACACTTTTACAAAATTTTATATCAAATATTTTTAAATTTATTTCTAAAATAGAGCCATGGTTAAGTAATATAATTTTGAATTAAAAAAAGTACACTTCTTGGTTAAGTAAGTATTAATACTAAACAAGTTAAGCCATGGCCATTCTAATTTAGTATTAAGGATTACAATCAAGTTTTGGTGCCCATTCTCATTTAATATTAACAATAACAAGCAAAGTTACACGGTGCATTTAACTTGGCCTAAAACACCGGCACTAAAACGGCAAAAGATTTTCTATGATGCTTCTTCGAAACACGCTTTCCAAGGACTTTAGCAATAACCACGAGGGACTTTCGATGATGCTTCTTCGCGAGGGACTTTCTATGATGCTTCTTCGAAACCACGGAGTTGGCAGTTGGAAGCTTCATCCTCTCTTATACATGGATGCCCCTATAAATTCAACTCATTCTCGCCATATACACCATTATTCTCCACAATATTTCAGGCAACTTTAAGCTATTCTTATTCTTCTTCTCTTTTATCTGGTTTCATCTGAGTTTTGTCTGGTTGTTTGCTAATATTTCAGGAAACTTTAAGCTTTTCTTATACTTGTTCTCTTTTCTCTGGTTCCATCTGAGTTGTGTCTGCTTATTTGGCGAAGGATTAATAATATCTGCAATGGCATTGATCTTGGCTGAAGAATACCTCCGGAACCGCGACTCTGAAGATCATACAAGAAGTACTGTCAACGTTAATCCAAGAAAAGAAAAGGGACATCCTGCACGCTCTCAACTTACGGAAGGATTTCTCACGCAGATCACACGATTCAAGATAATTAGTAGCGATGCTGTGCCAGAAGTAGCCGTCCCGCTGAGCACAGCATTTCTGGAAGGATGCTTCTCCCCTTAGATTTCAAGCGATAATGGGGAAACCAGCCCCTGCTTTGAATGTACAGTCAAATTGATTACTTGTTTGTTAATAATTATGAGGATTTGATAGCAACCATACATTACACCATTCCTCCTCTTCCGATTCAGTTTTGTACAGTTCTTTACCATTGTAGTTCTGTGTTTGTCATGAGAAATGGTGCGTTATGAAACCTTGGCACCAGACTGTTTCTCGTTGTCTTGAGATTCACACATATTTGGAATTTTCCATTATTTTATCAGATTTGAGATTAAAACTTTCTTGTATGCGTCATGCAAAATTCTCTCAGGCAATCGTCTGACAATTTGTGAAAAAAATCTGGTCAAGCAATTGTCTCTTAAATTTGTGAAAACAATCTGGTGAAGCTATTGTCTCTTAAATTTGTGAAAAAAATCCGGTGAAGCAATGGTCTCTTAAATTTGTGGATGATTTACAGAGCATCACAACTATTTGATTCAGGTTAGAGAATCTTCAGAACATAGATACATTCAATTTCCAAAATATAAAAGAAAGCCCATTTTGGGGAATTGGAACAAGGACTTCTAAAATGCTGCATCATAATCATCCGAATTCCAACGACTCAATTCATTTCAAAGAGAAAACGACTGTCTCACTAAAATTTTGCGGTAAAACAGGAACGTATTTCCTGAAAAAAAATTATATTTAATTTCGGTGATCTAAGCCGTTTAAGTTTTGGATTTTTTTCTGGTGGTAAATTTGTTTTGATAAAATTTAAATTTGAAAGTGTTAAAATTGTGTTTGAATTTATAAATAGATTCAACATATTGAAATACTCCATAACAGCTTAGATTATACAATTTCCATAATTAATATATGTAATTCTATTTTTTTTAATCTATTTCCCAACATCTTAGATTATACAATTTCCATAACTAATATATGTAATTCCAATTTTTTTAATCTAATTTCCAATATAACAAAATAAGATTGAAATTATCCTTAAAAAAATTAAAAACTTAGAATATTTAGACTAATTGTTTTTTTAAAAGGTAACTTAGAACTTTTAAAGTCATACTCTGAATAATTGTTTTTTTTCAAGTTGAAAAAAAACACCTTTTATTAATAAGTAAAAAAGAACATAGACATCATTTAGCATGATCAGAGTATCAAAATACACAAACACATCCATACTCAAATAGAGTATAAGCACATCACTCATCCCTCCTGTGGACATTGGAAGCTTCGTTCTAGCTGAATAAAATACAGCAAACAAGATAATTGTGATCAAGGATCAAAAGATTGATAATAAACTAGGAACAACTGAAAGTGTAGCTCCAACCCAAAAAATAGACATATCACCAGTACTTGATCCTCTCAAATAGAGTAATAACACAACGCCAATGATAGACAACATAAGAACACCACGCTAGGTGCGGATCCAGCCTACATCCAACAACTAACCCCCACATAAGTTAGTAGATCTCAAGAGTGGAGTCACTGACTAGTATCCCCGCACGATATTCCTTATAGAAAATAAGCCCATCCATCAGACCCAGCGAGAGCTTTGAGAGTCGATCGGCCTCCGCATTGTGCCACCTAAAAATGTGGGAGAAAGATAGCTCCTCACACCGGTGAATTAGGTCCCGAGTCCTCCTAACCCAGTGCTGAAGAGGGAGAGGGCGCAGAAGAGACCTCTCACAAGCCCAATCAATGATACACTTTGAGTCACCAAAGATATGGGTCAAAGGGATGCTCCTCACCAGAGCAAAATAGACCAGACCCCAAAGTGCCACTAGCTCGGCCCTGGTATTCGAACCCTGACCAGCTCTCATGAAGAGATGGAAATGATGTTCCACATCAAGTCTTATAACCATACCAACACCATCGTCCCCAAATTGTGTGGCCTCATAGAAGAAACCGAAAGGAAAAGAGAAACTATCATCCAGGCACGGCGGTTCAAACCCAACAGCTTTGCAGGGAGCCTCGTCCATAGAAGACATCCATGCCATGATCCACCCCACAACAAAATCAATTCGTGGACTAAAACCACGAAAAAGCAGAGCATTACGCGCTCGCCAAATCTCCCAAAGGGTAAACAGGGCCACCAAAACTGCTCCACTCACACTCTTGAAACAAGAAACCAGGTTTGAGGTGAGGAGTTCGTTGTCCCAAATAGGGAGGCGAGACCAATTAACTCTTACCAGAACCCAAACAGGGAGGCGAGACCAATTAACTCTTACCAGAATCCAAACCTTCTGAAAAAAGAGACAACTCCCAAATAGGTGATCAACATCCTCAGAGGAGTCCATACAAAAGAGACATATACCAGGGCCCTGAAAACCCCGTCTTTGCAAATTCGTCCAGGTTAGGATCTTGTTTTCCAAACAGAGCCAAATAAAACAATCCATCTTAAGAGGTAACTTACTTCTCCACAACAAATTACGAATACCAGAAGTCGGATCACCACTCATCTCCTCCAGCATCATCTTGTAAGCCAACTCAGACGTAACAATGCCCAGAGTAGGATTATAATCCCACACCAGCCAATCCGGGTCCTCATTCAATGTAATGCTAGCCTCGAAAAGTCTTCCACTATAGTCATCCCACTCACACCCTAAAGATCCAAACAGAGCCAAATCAACCACCTTCATCCAACGAGGAGAGGAACCCTCAGTGCGTATCAACAGTTACTTAAGAACATGAAAACCGCGCCCATTTAGCTCCCGAACAAGCTCCAACGACAACCTAAAATTTCCATTGAGCCCGAGGATCGGATCAATGCCAACGAAGGTTTGTATGCCACGGCCCACTACCCAACAGAGAGAGCGCGAAATAATGGGCATCGTTTTCAAGAGGCTGTGCTAAATCATCGAGATATTAGAAGAAGGAATAGCCAGAGTACGAAACCAAATACCTGGCTCAAGGCCCATCATGTACTTGGCCTTAATGGTCGCACCCCAAAGACCTTTGTCAAAAATTTCCCTCCACAAGCTCTTGGCACATAGTGCCCTATTGAACTCCTTCAGTCTCTTAATACCCCAACTGCCTAGGGACTTAGGACGAGATAAACATTGCCAGCTAGCCAGATGGAATTTAGGTTCATTCCTCCCACCACCCCACAGAAAATCAAATGCCAGACGCCGCAACTTAACATGTACCACGACAGGAACCATAAATAGAGTAAACCAGCAAACCGGAATGCACACCAAAACTGATTGAACCAGGACGAGCCTGCCACCTAGAGTTAACCATCTCGAGGCCCAGGAATTAATTCTTCTAGAAACCTTTCGCAAGAGCCAATTCCAATCCGAAACACAGTAGGAATTGGGTTTAATGGAAAACCCAAGATACAAAAACTCCTCCTCAATATTTTTCTGAGCAAATGGGAAAAGTCCAGATATATGGTCCGAAATAGATAGATCCTCACAATTGCAAGAAAAGGAAGACTTAGCAGGATTTATACTTAAACCCGTGGCATCACAGAAATTATGCAGGATCTTATGAAACTGTAACCATTCCAGGTGGGCGCCCGTCCCAAAAAGAAGCACGTCGTTGACAAACAGTAAATGAGTAATATAAAGAGTTCGAGCCACCTGAATACCAGAAATAAGACCACTACCCTAGGCTTTATGGATCATAAGATTGAGGCCTTCCATCGCCACAATGAAGAGATACGGGGAGAGTGGGCATCCATGACGCAACCCCTTGTTGCCCGAGAAGAAAGGAGACAGAGACCCATTAACCAACACAACAAAACTAGCAGATGAGAAACACGCATAAATCCACTTCACTGTATCAGCCTGAAGCCCAATCTGAATGAGAACGAACCAAAGAAAATCCAGTCCACCCGGTCGAAATATTTCTGCAAGTCCAACTTCAAGATAAAGGCACACAACTTTTTCATCTTAATAGTATGTAAGCATTCTTGAGCCACTCCCACAACATCCGCAATTTGGCGATTCGGAAAAAATGCAAACTTTCCGCTGAGATGTGCCTTCCAAGGACATGCTTCAACCTTTCTGCAATAATTTTTGAAATAACTTTGTAATTCAAGTTGCACAGGGAAATGGGTTTGTATTCATCGAAACCCCCAAGTTTATCAACCTTAGTTATCAAAGTAATGTGAGTACGGTTCAAAGACTGCGGGATCCAAGCTTTCACCCTAGATTCTTCAATAGCTGTCGTAAGTTCCTCCCCCAACATATCAAAGAAATGGATATAGAACTCCACCGTCCACCCGTCAGGCCCTGGGATTTTGTCCCGACTAAACAACTTGAGTGTATTCAACACTTAAGCAGAGGTTACCAGTCTTTCCACAACCCTACAATCAGCTTCAGAGAAGAAACTGGGGAAGTTTCTTATAGAATCAAGCTGTTTAATAAGTGAGGGTTCCTTTTGCTTGGAATATACCCCTGTAAAATGCCTCACAGCAACATCCTCATAAACCGATAAGCCCCCATCCACCTGGACATCCCATATGGAATTCACCAACCGCCTGTGATCAGCATAGTGATGAAAAAACTTAGTGTTTCGTTCGCCCACTTTAAGCCAAACAACCCTGCTTTTCTGGCGCCATTTTCCCTCTATCCCTTCCAGGATTAGTTCTTTCATGCGAATCAACTCCGCCAAATGTGCACGCTGCTCCTCAGAAACCGATGCCACCTCCATAATTAAAGAAAAAGAGTGGATTTCTTCCTCAATGGCCACCAACCTTCTCTGATCCACCTCTTTCTTGGTTTTCACCCAATCACGAACCAAACCAGTAAGTAGCTGAAGTTTACGAGGCAAGCCCAACAATGGAGATGACCTCACCTACAACTTCAGATCCTCCCAAGATGAGCGGATCTAATTACAAAAATTGGAATCCAGTAAGAGTCCAGAATTAAATTTGAACGGAAAAACCTTCGGACGAGGCCCAAAGTCTAGTTGAAGCAAAACATCTTTATGATTTGAAATACCAATTGCATGGACCCATGAACGAAACTTTCCCACATAGACGTAGAGATCTTCCGCCATAAGAAACTGATCAAGATGTTTACCAATACGGGCCGATCCACAACGCCCATTAGACCAAGTCGGATACAGCATATGTGGTACAACATCCACCAGATTTGTCCCCTAAAACAAATCCTGGAAGAAACCGGCCAAAGGATCCACCACTTTTCGTGCCCTCCAAATCTCATCAATGCTCAGCGTTAGGTTGAGGTCACCTGCCAACATAAGAGAAGGATCATTTAGAATACCCGGAGCTGAAACCTTCTCCCAGAATTCTCTGTGCATATTGTATGGGCCATAAACATTCAGAATCTGAATACGTCTCCCAAAACCCCTGAGAGAACCCTCCAACAGAATACCAGCACAGGAAACAAAAGATTTGAAATCCGCCACCATCAGATCCCAAGCCACCAGAGTACCATCGGAAATCCCACAAGCATCGAGTGCACAGATATGCCACAAAGGTTTAATCTTCAAAAGTAACAACAAGCGTCATAAGCGCTCACCATAGTTTCTTGTAATAGGATCACAACAGGGCGAACTACCTCAACAAAACGTTTGAGAGCAGCACGCTTGGGGCCCCTGCCCAACCCACGAACATTAAAGGAAACAAGGTTCATTGGGGAACCCGACCATGTGCTTCTGCTCCTTTAAGAGCCCTAGGGGGGAGGACCGACACAGTCCTTGATCAAATAAAGATGACACAATAGGATTGAAAAGAAGCGGGCTCTGGGGTCCTGGCGAGGCCCCCCACCCCTATGGGAAAACTCCTTTTTTTTTCGAGCCTTATGGACAGTAACATTGCCCCGACCATTGGAGGAAATCAAACACACATCAGGATTATCACCGACATGGGTAGTGAAGGTTTGTAACGGGGATAGATCATGTGATTCAGGGATGGACTAGGGGGATAGAGAGATACCTAGGTTTTCGGTCTCCAAACCACTGCCTGACAGGCCTCAGACGGTCTCAAAAGTGGTGAACCAAGAGGACACACATCCAAGGGAGAAACACGCGTAGAATCAAAACCAGGGTAGGGCTCTTGAGACACCACATCCCTCCTAGGTTCACCACTAACAGACACAGGTGAATATATCTCCACAACAACAGTAGGTGTAGCAATATCCCCCGAAACCCCTACGTCGCCCAAAATGTCTGACCCCAAGGGTAGAGCTTCCCAAATTTCCTCTGTAGCAAGAAATTTAGACAGAACAAGTATGGAGCGAGCAAACTTACCCACAAGATTTAGAGTCGAGGAACGGTCAAGCGGGAGAGCAACCCAAACCCCATCATCCAGTTCTGCAGTTGCGTCCGTCCCTTCACCCACTGTGGCCACACAAATAGACCTCTGACCACAATTAGCTTTGGAATGACCCACGAACCAACAACTACGACATCAAAAAGGAACCCTCCAATAATCAAGTTGTTGAATGAATGTGCCTCCTTCCCATACCACCTCCAGTTCACCAGATAGCCCCTCAAAGCAGTCCAACTCAACCAGCAATCGCTGAGAGCATCGTTCGGGCCCCATCAATTTCTCTTCTTCCATTAAGATAAAACGCCCAAACGAATAAGCAACCGCCATGAACCCTCCAATGTTCCAACAGTGAAGGGGGAAAACCGGGGAGAATGGCCCAAAGATGACGCTTATTCATCTTCTCCGTCTGTGGGTCGAAGACATGTGCCATCTTCTCAAGACCAGCGAACTCGTACCATATACCCAGAATTGATTCTCAATGTTTGCACGGTTTCTCAAGACCAGCGAACTCGTACCATATACCCAGAATTGATTCTCAATGTTTGCACGGTCTTCTTCAGACAAAAACTAGAACATTAGCCAACCGTTAGACAACATCAACACCCGTGGCATGTTGGAGATGAAGGGTTTCCAACGGCTTCGAATCCAGGCTAAAATCATAGCCCTAGTCAGTCTAATATATTCAAACCGGCCGACTAACGCCCCCTGGCTTAGAGCCAGAACCATATCCATGGTTATGTCTCTACCCAGTACGCAGAGTGGACGTCCCTTTTTTTCCCGTTCAAACTGAAGAGTAGGATTAGTAGTACATCTGCCAGAAGCCCCAGAGCGTCAGGAGCCCTTCGACTTGTGAAACCCCCCAGTGTCCTTCCCCCCTGACTCCAGATAGAGACCCCTCGTAGAGTCCTTAGCAACCACTAAAGAGCCAGGATCAAAAGACACAAAAACCCCAGGGTTTGAAAGTATACCCTTAGACGTCGGGGTCCGTCCATCCGAAAGCCCCGCCATATCCGATAGACCACAGACCGAGGGATGGTATCACACCGACATGCTTAGATAGAATGACATGACCCCAACATACGGACAGAAGCCCGAGAAAAAACTCACCCCTAGAAGCAGAAACACCGGGGACTGAAGAAGGAAGAAGACAATAGACAACAAAGAAGAAAAACCCTTCACCAGGTTAAATCCTTAGACCGAAAAAACAACCTCAAACATAACAAAACCGGAAGAACAAACAATAAAATAATCTCAAAAACATTCGTAGGTCAAAACACCAAAACCACATATAACCACACAAAGATGCACAGGGTTCCCACTTTATTTACCTGGTTGGTACTAAGTCCAACTTGGGGAGTTGAACGGACTCTAGGGTCCTCCAAAGAGAACAGAACAAAAGGAGGGGTAGTTCCCAAAGTGACCACCCACTAGCCCACCAGCAGAGGGAACAGAACCCCCCTACCAAAACGAGGGAGCCAGGCCACACGAAAGGATCCAGGAGCCTACAACAGTGCACCAGACTGCCCAAACAGGAGACTGCCATCGAAGGCTAGGGTTTCGCTTGGCATCCTCAGAATGTCCACACCACGTGTCTTCTTGCTCACGAGCTCTAGATTTCACTTGCCATTTTTTCAAATTGTTATCATGTGCAAAAGTCAAAATATTCATTGTGGGAAGAAAAAAAAACATCTAAGAAAAAGGTCCAAGGAACTAACATGATCAGTGACTAGTAAGTACAACAATATTCTACAACTGAATTTTATGTTTTCTCCACATGCTAGAATTTTGATTGCACACAACTATGTAGTAGAAAGAAAGGAACACCATTTAAGACAAATATGTTAGGATATTTCATTACTCCATCCTTGTCCTACCTAGGATTATTTATTTTTCCTAGTTGTTGATGATGTCATTTTTCGCCCTAGTGGTGTGAATATGTCATCCAGGATCCATCTACCACCTTCTGAGCCATGCATGCATAATTTTAGAACCACTTCAGCCAGTTCCCTATTTTATAGGAACCTACTGAGTGTTCCAGTGCAGTCCACCTGAGTTATTTGACTCTTGCGGGGGGTTAGAGCTCCAGATACCACTGATTGTGGCCTCATGTGCCCTTTGTTGACTAGCATACATTCCAGACTCACTATTTCACCCTCCTTAGTCAGTTAACTGATTGTGACTTCAGTTAGCTGAGTTTAGGTTCAGTTCAGTTGACTTTGAGTCTTCCGAAGCACTCTAGTGGTGATAATCCCTATGCTAGACCAACCGAGGTTCGAATTCTCCTGCATGATTCAAATTCTCTCCATTGTAACATCATTGTTTATTATACTGATAATTGGAACATGTGACATTATTCTGCTCCTATCTGAGTTCTGATGCATTATTAATCTTCTCCTCTTTTTTACTGTAGTTTTCACTCTTATTCAAATTTTCTGCTCATTCTTTCTTTGTGAGGTATCCTCAACTCTTTAGGTCTACCGTGACATATAATTTCACATGGTATCAGAGCCATTTAAGCGAATAGGTTGAGAAGTTGCTTTCGGTAGTGCACCAGAAGCCTCTAGATGTCCACAACAAATCTTGGTGCCATTGCATTGAATTCATTAGAGAAATCCAATGAGGTCTATCCAGGTGTGAAGGATCTAAATAAAAGTGCCTACTATCTTAAAGCAGTGTTCAGTAGTAGTCTACCTCCTTATTGAGAGTTTTTTTAGGTTATTCAAAATTTTTGAGTACAGCAACAATTGCAGCAGTTACAACCGTTTTCTGCAGTTGCAACAGTTTTTTTTTTTTTTTTTTTTTTTTTTTTTTTTCCTGTGCAGTAGCAGCAGTTTCACCTTGTATTCGCTCCAGCAATTGCAATGGACAATTCAAACTCTTCTCTCTCTCCTAGGATCTTGACACCCTTCAATTATATTGATTGGAAGGCTAATATGCATATGGTATAGAGGTGACAATGTTGAAGGATCCAGAACCAACATCAACTCTGGAGAAAACCAAGTATCCAAATAGATTGGATGAAGCATTGGTTTCATGTGTATTCATATTTCCAAAGATATACTCTTCCACATCAAAGGATTGAAGACTCCAAGAGAGTTATGGTTGAATTTAGAGACCCTCTTCGGCAAACAAGATGAGATAAGAGGCCATATTCTGGAAAATGAGTTGATTGCTCTACAATCGAGTAGTTTTGAGACCATTCAATAGTTATTTTCAAAATTCAAGTCTCTAGTTATGCAATGCAAGCAGTGTGGCATTGAGAAGAAGGATGCGGAAGCTGGTGCTATCCATTCTGAGCAAGCTAGGTCTTGAGTTCTCTATCTTTGTCTCTACCTTCCATTTTGGGCGAATGTCAATCCCTGGTTGGAAGATGCCCTCCTTAGATGTTTTCACTGAATCTCTCATCCAAGAACAACATAAGCTGATACAGATGGGTGCCTTGCAGGCCTACAAATATCAAGCTCTTATGGCTGATGAAGCAAAAAGTGTGAATGGGAAGCACAAAAGCAAGGATAAGAGGCAATCTAAACCCAAGCAGAATACCAAGTCAAGTCCATCAGAAGGAGCCTCAAGCTCTAAGAAGGAAAAATAGAAGGGATTTGATAAACCCAAGTGTTCCTATTGCAAGAAAGGAAACCACCTAGAGAGATCTTGCATGCAGAATAAGATAGATCAGATGACCAAGATTCTTGAACAACACAACATTGCCCTCCCAAAAGGTGCAAGAGAGACTGATTCTGGAAGTGAGTCCGATGGTCATGAGAGTTTCCGTGCATTGAAGGTTAGATTTTCAAAATCACAAGACCTCCTCATAGATTCAGGAGCCTCCAATCACATGGTTGCCTCCAGAGAATCATTTTCTTCTCTAGATCTCAAAGATGGTCCGATTATTCACATGGGAGACTGTTACACCTAAATATCGTCATCATGAGACCCTTGTTAACTCGGTGCCTCAATCCTTGAATTTTTCCTTGATTAAGAAGTCATTTAGAGCAAGTTGATGCCCCTTTTCCACAACTTCTAGTTGGACCGACACATGTTGTCTTTGAGCAAGTAGCTCCCAACTAGAACCGGCGGTTCACTAGTGAATCAATATCATATCACGTCCATTCATATTGGGGGTTTGAATACTCTTAAAAACCTCAAAAATATATTGCCCCGTATTAAGGGGTCAAGGGGGGTTTTTAATTAGACATAGTAATATAAATATTGGGGGTTATTTTATTTGGGTGTGCCAAGAAATAACATCCAAATCGTGGGATGGACTCATACATCCAAATCATGGGATCAATTCATACCCACCTAAAATTTAAGGACCCTCCATTTTTATTTGATATTGCTTATGATCCTAAGTTTTGCATAAATATGATAATAGTGTACCAATGATAATATTGATGGAAGTCTCTTTGTAATATTGGCCTTGAGCAATCCTCATTTAATAGCTTATTTAGGCTTAGTTTGAATTGATGTTTGTTTTTCATCTTTAAGTTAAGAGATGTATCTAATCAGGAGTTCCGGACTTGAACAATTGTATTGTATTTTTTGTAGGCATTCAAGTAAAAGATCTAACTCTTCATTTTTTAGGTTGGGGTTTAGGTGGGTATTGAGATTCTGTTAGAATTCTGATAATTTCATTCAAATATTATCTAGAATCCCACTAAGAGAATAACATGCACAACATAACAATCATAGACACAAGAGACACAGAGTTTCCTCGAGGAAAACCAAGAAGGTGAAAAACCCCGAAACTTCCTCAGAGATAGAATGAGCACCAATACAAAGATCACAAAGATCAAACCCCAAAAGATAGATGTCTTCAACAACTCCTCCTCCTCCACTTGTGTGCACTCCTTTCTCTCAACTATGCGAGTTGGATGAGTGAGTGAATGGATAGAATGAGAGAGTCACACTCTCTATTTATATATTAACTTAACTTGCCTTTAACCCTAACTGGGCTGACTTCCTAAGGAAGCTTAATAACCCTTCCACATGAGTGATACAAGGCCAACCCTACTAAGGTGGTCTAATAACCCATCAAATATAAGTTACGACACTTACAATGAAACTTGCGACACTTGCAAATACAAATGACGACACTTCCAATCGAAGGAATAATATATATCCATTGGGGATACAATAAAGTACAAATGTAATGCATACAATATACATGTGAATATCTTCTGAAGTTACAAATACATCAACACTCTCTCTTAACTAGGAAGGTATTTTATTGACATAAGTCATCAATACGTATAGGCACATGTCTTCAATATTGGAGCTAGATCATCGTCACTGGATCATTGGAGCATCATCGTCACTGCTGCCGTACTCGTCATCTCGATCACTGGTGATATCTATCAATTATTCTCGTCATAGGAAGTTCTGCAGAGCCAACCCTTTTTCATGCTGGATGTAGGCCTAGCCTCCTGTAGGTCTTCATCATCTCTGTGAGCGACCATCTTGTGGAATCTCAGGGCTGATTATGTGCATCTGCAAAACCTCGAAAGAGTGTCCCAAGATTGATTACGAGCTTACTGCTCAACCTATAGGATCTCCCAGGGACACATTATATGCAGACTTCATAAAACCTCGAAAGAGCATCCTAGGACTAATTACTAGCTTACTGCTCAACCTATAGGATCTCCCAGGGACACATTATATGCGAACAAGCAAAACCTCGAAAGACCATCCCAGGACGGATTATGAGCTTACTGCTCAACCTGTAGGATCTCCCAGGGACACATTACATGCTATTTAGCAAAACCTTGAAAGAGCATCCCAAGACTGATTACGTGTTATCAGGAAAAACCTCGAAAGAACATCCCAGGACTGATTACGAGCTTACTGCTCAACCTATAGGATCTCCTAGGGACCTATTATATGCCAAGCACAACCTGAAAGATCTCCTAGGGACCTATTATATGCCACTGCACAACCTGTCCACGACCACGGAGTATCATCCTGATACTCATGATCACACTAATGATCTTCACATGGAGCATCATACTGATGCTCATGATCATACTGATCATCATCATACAGTGCATCATCCTGATGCACATCAATATCACATGATCATCCTGATCATCATCATACATAGCATCATGCTAATGCTCATCACACAACACTTACATCCACATCCATGGGAAGGATCCTCCTTCCACCATGCTTGGAAGGGCTCCTGCATCTGTGTCCTGTCACTTCCTCCTGGAAGTATCTTCCATCTGAAGAACACCAAGCCTCTCTCTGAAGTACTCGAACTTCACCTTGGCTAGTGGTTTGGTCAACACATCTTCTATCTGCTCGTCTGTCGCAACATACAGGAGCTTCACTGCTCCTCTCTGCACCATATCCCTGATATAATGATACTTGATCTCGATGAGCTTTGACTTGTCATGGAACACCGAGTTCTCAGACAAATTCACACAACTCTGGTTGTCACAGAAGATACAAGTAGTATCCAACTAGAGATCAAACAAATCATATAGTAGCTTCCTTAGCCATACTGCCTCACAACTAGCCGAACAAGCTGTGACATACTCTGCTTCGGCTGTACTCAGTGCTATGCATGATTTCTTCTTGCTAAACCAAGAGATCACACCTGATCCCATACAGAAGCAACACCCCAAAGCGCTCTTCCTATCTGCAACATTGCCTTCCCAATCTGAATCAACATAACCCTCAAGGTAACTTTTGATTCGCATCATACTTGAGCCCATAATCAACCGTACCCTTCAGGTACCTCAGAATATGCTTTACAACAATCAAGTGAACATGTCAGGAACTGGCTCAAAGTGTTCACAACAAAGCAAATATCTAGTCTCGTGTTCGTCAGGTACATCAAGGACCCAATCATCTGACGATAAATCGTGGCATCAACCGACTTTGATGAAGCATCACTCAATAGCTTCAAGTTCGATGCCATAGGTGTGGCCATGGCCTTGCAGTCCATCATCTCGAACTGCTTCAGGATCTCTACTGCATACTTCCCTTGTCCTAGGAATATTCCATTTGTACTCTTCCACACCTCCATACCTAGAAAGTAATGCATCATACCCAAGTCCTTCATCTCAAACTCGGCAGCAAGATTCCTCTTCGTGTCGGCAATCAACCCATCCTCACCTATCACAAACAGGTCATCTACATACAGTAGGAGTATAACTAGATTGCCTTCCTCAACCTTGTAGTAAAGGTTGGAATCCGCTTTCCTCTTGGTAAAGCCCAAACTAGTCAGGAAGCTGTCAATCCTGCCGTACCATGTCCTAGGTGCTTGTTTCAAACCGTACAAGGCTTTCTTCAATTTGCACACATGTGACTTCCTGTGATGTGACTCAAATCCGAGTGGCTGCTCCACATACACTTCCTCTCCGATTACACCATTCAAGAAAGCTGTCTTGACATCCATCTAGTGTATCTTCCATTTCATAACTACAGCTAGAGCAAGAACTGTTTTGATGGAAGTGTATCTGGATACAGGTGCAAAAGTCTCTTCATAATCTATCCCTTCTTTTTGGGAGAAGCCACAAGCCACAAACCTTGCCTTGTATTTCTCTATGCTGCCATCTACAGCATGCTTGATCTTGTAGATCCACTTGGAAGTTACAACAGACTTCCCTTTTGGTCTTGGGACCACATCCCAAATATCATTCTTCATGATCGACTAGTATTCCTCGACCATGGCCTCCTTCCATTCTTTCTTTTCTGCCGCTTCTTCATAGCTAGAAGGTTCTTTGTTCATTATGTTACATAGTAAGGCAACATAGCTGGTGTGTGACCTTGCCCTTTTTCTTTCTCTGTGTTCCTCTTCTGGAACACCATACCTTTCTGCATCTTGACTGAGCTCTCTTTCCCATGATGGTTTCCTCTTGTGAGAGTTCGTCTCATGAGGTGGATCTATAGGCTCTTGTGGATCTTCTATTTCACGATCTTCTTCTGAAATTGCTTCGTTCATGGTGGTGTCTTGAATTCGGGGTACTCTTGGTTCTTCATTGTCTTCAACAGGTGGCTTCCTTGATTTGATGTAAGTTGAGTCTTCGTCAAAAGTCACATCCCTGCTGATGTCAATCTTCTTGAACCCTGGAAAGTAGATTCTGTATGCTTTTGAATTCTCACTGTAACCCATGAATATACCTTTCTTTCCTGAAGGATCTAGATTTGTCCTCTTTTCTCTTGTAACATGTTTGTATACTGGACAACCAAATATCCTGAGATGGCTAAATTCTGGTTTCTCATCGGAGAAAGCTTCTTCTAGTGTCTTGTTGTCAAGTATCCTGTGTAGTGTTCTGTTTTGTACATATACAACTGTCCTTGCTGCTTCTGCCCATAGATGCATAGGTAGATCTTGGTCATGAAGCATTGCCCATGCTGCTTCCATGATAGTTCTATTCTTCCTTTCTGCAACTCCATTATGTTGTGGATTGTAAGGAGTGGTCAAGTCCCTCTTAATCCCTGAATCACTGCATAACTTCTTGAAGTCTCCTGAAGTGAATTCTCCACCATTGCTGGATCTAAAAGTCTTGATCTTCTTTTTCAGTGTGGTTTTCTATCAAGGCTTTGAATTCCTTGAATTTGCTGAAAAATTCATCTTTGTTCTTCAAGAAGTAAATCCAAGTCTTCTTAGAGAAATCATCAAGGAAAGAAACATAATATACATACCCACTTAGAGAATTGGATGACATCGGACCGCATACATCGGAGTGGATAATTTCCAAGATTCCTTTTGCCTTGCTTTCACTGCTTGGAAATGCCTTCTTTGTGTTTTTTCCATTTGCACATCCTTTGCAAACACCTTCATGCTTTGACTAGGTTTTAGGAAGACCTTCTACAACTTTGCTTGCAATTGGTAGTGCTCTATCGTGTACATGTGCAAACCTTCTATGCCAAAGTTCATTTGGATCCATGGATTCATGTACCATGGCATGTTCAGGTTGCCCCTTCAATTTGTACAATCCTCCCTCTTGCTCTCCAATCACTAATGCATCATCTATGGTCTTACCTTTTGGCCACGTAAGTACTTGGCCATCCACAAATGCAACTCTCATCCCTTTTGCATCCAAAGATTATATGGAGAGAAGATTCTTCTTGAGTCCAGGTACATATAGAACATCTTGCATTTTTAAAGACTTCCCAGAGTCTAACTTGTAGGAGGCTTCACCACTTCCTTTTATTGGGTATTGATAGTCATCCCCAAGTTTCACCTTATGAGATGACTCATGTTCAAATAGGTCCATAAGAGATTCTTTAAATCCCGTCATATGTTTGGAAGCCCCACTATCAATAAGCCAATCATTACACCCATGTGTAACAGTACCTGTGAGAGCAGAGATTAGAACATATTCTTCTTCACTTGAAGAGTCTTCACTTTCTACCTTAGTCTTCTTCCTGGGAGATTCATCATTCTCAACAGCATGATCATGATATCTCTTCTTGATGTTCTTCTTCTTGTTTTGTTGGAGCCTTTTCTGTTCCTGGGACAATCTGAGGCATAGTGTCCCTTCTCATCACATGTGTAGCATCTAATGTGAGAGAGATATTTCTTCATGTTCTCCCTTTGATGATGGTGAGAAGACCTTTTGTAATGAGAGTTCTCCCTCTTGAACTTACTTCTCTTGGTGTGTGTTGTGAGGGATTGGTCTTCACTTCCCATCTTTCTTTTCGGGCCACAAGTCTAGCTTCTTCTTGTGAGCATTCCTCCCACATTCTACTGAAGGAAATCAATTTCCTTCTTGCATAGATTCCTTAGATGAAGGAGTCCTGTGGCCTAGGTAGGCCATTCAAGGTGGTCATCACAATTTCTCCATTATCCACCACTTCATACACAGCTTCAAGTTGTTCTTTGATTTGAGAGACCTTAATAAAGTAGGATTGGATGGTGTCTCCATTCTGTATCTTTACACTCTTCAATTGGTTCCGCAATGTCATCTTCCGATTTATATTCTTTCCTTCAAACAGCTTGGTCAAGGAATCAAACATCTCCTTGGGTGTCTTTAGTGAAGACACATGTAGTATGAGATGCTCTTTGATGGAATTTACAATGATTCTCCTGGCCTTGACCAAGTTCTTCTTATGTAAGGCCTTAGCCTCATCTCCCTCTGGAATTGGAACTTCTTCACTTATGTAGGTGTCCAATTCATTCTCTTATAGGATTAACCCAATCCTAATACTTCCATGCTCGAAAGTTATCAACCCCTTCAAGCTTATCCTCAATCATGGTGTGGTGAGACATCTTAATAAGAAACTCAAATGGAAATAAAATATTTAGGTCTTACCACTTGATTTGCAGAAACTGGATCTGGAGCTGGCTAGGGTTTATCAGAGAAACCCTAAAAATCCAAACTTGGAATTTCAAACTTCTGTCTGGACAGGGAGATGCAATTGACTGAGGCGAGCAACCTAGTGTGCTCAGATTTTGAAAACTCCAAAAATTGACCCCTCAAAATTGACCTGCAAAATTCGGATTTGCAATTTCTTTCAAAATCTGGTTTTCTAGTTTTCTGGTCAAAATCCCAAACTAGGGTTAGATAGAGCTCGGGGTTCTGCCCAACCAAAAAGTTCAATCTTGGTCTCTAAACTTCGATTTTTCTGAGGAGCTTCCAGTCGTGGTCTCAGATTCAAAAAATTCCAACTTTTGCAGAAACCCTAATTTCCCGCAGTAGTGATAGGCCAAAAACTGAAAGTGCTCAGAATTGAATTTTGTTTCAACAAAAAGATGCGCCTTCCTTAGGAGAGTCATCCTAGCCTCCTTCCTTTGATGATCTGTGGAGAGAAACCAAAAAATTAAGAAACCCTAGCCTCCGCAGCTACATAGTGTCTTCTTCTTAGTCCCGCTCTGATACCATGTTAGAATTTTGATAATTTCATTCAAATATTATCTAAGATCCTACCAAGAGAATAACATGTACAACATAACAATCATAGACACAAGAGACAAAGAGTTTCCTCGGGGAAAACCAAGAAGGTGAAAAACCCCACAACTTCCTCAGAGATAGAATGAGCACCAATACAAAGATCACAAAGATCAAACCCCAAAAGATAGATGTCTTCAGCAACTACTTCTCCTCCACTTGTGCACACTCCTCTCTCTCAACTATGCAAGTTGGATGAGTGAGTGAATGAATAGAATGAGAGAGTCACACTCTCTATTTATACATTAACTTAACCTTCCTTTAACCCTAACTAGGCCGACTTCCTAAGGAAGCCTAATAACCCTTCCACATGAGTCATACAGGACCGACCCCACCAAGGTGGTCTAATAACCCATCAAATATAAGTTATGACACTTACAATGTAACTTGCGACACTTGCAAATACAAATGACGACACTTTCAATCGGAGGAATAATACATCTCCGTTGGGGATACAATAAAGTACAAATGTAATGCATACAATATACAAGTGAATATCTTCCGAAGTTACAAATACATCAACAAATTCAATTAAACCTTGCTCCACGGCAACCAAGAAAAGTGACATCAATATTTCTTGGTTCATTGGAACGAAGAAAAGTTAGAGCAATGTTTCTTGACTAATTATTTCTTTCAACTTTTTGTATTCTTCTTTAATATTTTCACATTGCCAGTTAGGAATAGTTGTTAGATTGAGTTATACGTGGCGCATTCATAATTGTAATTTCAATTCTTATATGCAAGGAATCCATCTTAATATTGTATTGGAACTGGTATGAACATAGGTGAAAATCTAAATCCTTATTTACGTACCCTATGCGTTATCGTTACCATGAAATGGCATTATATAAGTTTGACCATCTATGTATCTTTATAACTATTGCATGTTTGAAACTGAACAATGCATATTTTTACCTCTCCTATAAAGATAAAATATATATATATAACCCAAGAAAAAGGTAACTAAATGTTGTTAATTCCTCTGATTGCGAGAATAAATGTAGAGGAAGTGGAGGAAATTCATTGGATCTTATGAATTACCCAAATCCAAGCTATGCACATGATCATATCATGTTATTGAAAAGTAAGAGGAATTTTTCTATTTTCATTTGGGTTCAAACATCAATGATGTTTATTTTGATAGGAAGGTAAAGGATTCCATCCACTAAAGGGTTTCAATTTTGCATTTTTATGGAGTTTAATTTATTAAGCTTATAGAAAACATGAGCTCCCTATGGCTATACTTGTATTTACATGATATAAAATTGGTAGATTGGCAGTTTGTGGTGTGAAACATCTGCAATTCTCATATTTTCTAAGCATTCCACTAACTATTGGACTATTAGTCTTTTAAATTCTTTTTTATGTTGATCTCTTGACTAGGTTTACTTTTATGCATTTTTCCTTCCCCAATACTATTTTGTTGGGTCTTCCATTGTCCACTGCTACAAATTGATTCTTCACCCCTGCAATCCTAGTGGGATCATTATTAGCATTATGCTATTATTTTATTTAGCATCTTGTTTGCTTATATTAAGATGTGTTAGGGATCTTATTTGTTATAACTTGATAATATGATATAAAGGGGTGTTAAAAATGGGTTGATAAAAATGGATACATACAATATTTGGTGAAACTAGGGGTTTTATTAATTGGAAAGGAATATTGGGAGGGGGGTTCAACAATATAATTTTAGGACACATTTTCCAATATTTAGTGAAATTAGGGATATTTTTTAATATCATGCGAACGATCGTGCTATGTAACAAGTTCACTTAGTGAACCCCCCATGGCGCAGAGTGTATTCTGCCAGACTGTGTCGGTGGCGCAGATTGTCTCTGTGCATCCCGCGTTTCCCCTCTCAAGCGCAGGTTTCCTCCATGCAGCTTGCACCGGAGTTGGTTAATTTGGATAAAGGTGGCTTTCAAGCGATTTCTAGAACTTGGATGAGGTGGATCTCTATCCCTAACTCCTAGGTGAGTTGTCCTACAGTTCCCTAAACTTAAGGGAGGATACCTTAGTCCTCTCCCCATGATCCTCAACCTACTCTATCCACTTGGTCCTATAAATACAAAGCTCCTCTCCATTCCAAAGGGAGGAAGTCTATAACACTTACACATTGGTGGAATTAGCCTAGGTGATCCCTATCCATCACTTGGGAGGCTTACATTTCCTTTGGAGGCTTTGTCTTGGCTTGTTGGAGGAAGATTGCAGCGTTAAGGCTTGGGTTGTAATCGTCTCTCTACTTTGTATTTCCCACTCTTTAAATAGTAATATAAACTCTTTTCATAAATGTTGTTGTGTTGATGATGTTTATAGTTTAATTCCTTAACTGTTTACTTAGATCAGTTAGTGTTTAGACACGCTTTACTGCTTGTATTGTTTCCACATGTTTTGGCAGGTCTTGCAGCTACGGATTTGACGACTGCGGAGCTTGGAGCAACAACGAGGAGAAAGATCTATAAATCTGAAGGTAAGACGTCTAATTGCTCGATCTCTAATTCGATCTAGGAAAGTAGCTTTATGTTCTGTCTTTATTTGTTTTAGATTCACATTGAACTAGGGAGATCTGGCTCGCGTCCTCTCGAGTAGATTGTCCAATAACAAATACAACTCTCAGATCTATGCTGAAGGGAAGGGCGCAATACATATGGAGCATGGCAAGTTCAAGAATGTTCTATTTGTGCCTTCTTTGTTAGAAAATTTGTTGTTTGTATATCAGATGACTCACACAGGTTAACCGAAGAAAGTGGTCTTTGGTCCTGACATAGTTGAGATTGCATAGATCTCCACTGGGAAGATTATAGCGAAAGGGTTTGCAAACCATGCCTTGAAGGCATATGAATTCTCACATTTTTTCCATACTCTCTGCCTACCCCATCGGAATCTGATGAAGATCAGAGTACTACCTCTTCTAATGAAGATGAGGATCAAGATCTGGATGTTGAGAATAAAGTTCAAGGAGATTGAGAATCAAATCCAGATCCAACACATGCTCCCAATCCATGGACAAGGCCAATATGGGCTCACAATGTCCTTGTAGCTGCTGGGAACACAATTGGGGATCCATTTGACCATAGAACCACCAGATCTCAGTATGATGCAAAACTTGCACTATGTCATGCAGACCCACTTCTCTCAGAGAGGTGTTGCATGATGGTGGGGTTTGATCCACAATCTCTTGGAGAGACTTGCCATGGGGAATATTCAACCAGGAAACGATCTTGGTTCTCTGAAAAAAGGTACTCAAAGGTTCGTGATTTGGAGCACAATGAGCCATTCGCTCTAGTAGCAAGAAGGGTTCCTAAAAGAATTGTTTTGGAAAATACAACTTCTACACAAAGGGAGGCACATCAGAGGAGCATATCCAGATCTATCACCTGCATTGCTATCCTACAAAGGAGCAATTTGCTAATATTTTTGCAAGGCTTTCACAGAGGAAATTTTTTTCCTTCTTTGCTTAGCATGAAGGTTCTTTGAGTTCCCTACTCCTGTTCTTTTTGAGGGGGGGTATTTTCCCCATGAGGTTTTTCCCCATTTCCTTGATTCATGGATAATTCTTTATTTTTTATCATTTATTTAATTGTATGGGTGACCTTTGGTCTTAGTAACCAGGGCCCAGGATTCAAAGTATGGATTAAGGGGGGGTTTTAGGATATTTCAATACTCCATCTTTGTCCTACCTAGCATTATTTATTTTTCCTAGTTGTGTATGATGCCATTTTCCCCCTAGTAGTGTGCAGATTTCATCCAGGATCCATCTACCACATTCTGAGCCCTGCATGCATCATTTTAGGACCACTTTAGTCAGTTCCTTATTTTATAGGAACCTACTGAGTGTTCCAGTGCAGTCCACTTGAGTTATTTGACTCTTGTGGGGGGTTAGAGCTCCGGATGCCACTGATTGTGGCCTCATGCGCCTTTTTCTGACTGGCATGCATGACAAAATCACTATTAATTCATCGTCTCCGACTCCATCGTTTCGACTCCGACTTGCCAATTCTGATGTCGAACTCGACTCTGCAGTTTCGACTATGAATTGCCAATTCTGATGTCGAACTCCAACTCTGAATTTCCGACTGCGATTCCGACTTATGTCTCCGATTATGACTGACAATTATGATTCTAAATCCAACTTGCCAACTACATCTCTGACTCCAACTCGACTGACAATGGTCGACAAGAGGTCGACTATTTATTTACTTTACAAGGGCTCGACCACTCGACCATTATATAATAGGTCAGCACCGATCGACAATAGGTCGAATCTCGACTTAATTTACAAGGAATCGACAATAATACAAGAGGTCGTCACTGACTAACTTTGTATGACTATTGACCGCCGTTTTGTTTAGACATTTTCGACTAGTTTTTAAGAGCCAACCAGAATTAAGCATCAAATAAATATGGCATCGACCATTTAAACCGAATTACTATACTTTTTCTTTGTCATTAATGAACTTCTTTGACATCAATAACAATCATACTCAACACTGACTAACAAAATGGAAATAACAATCACGCGAAGTGTTGCTCATAATGGACCATAATCAGACAAAAGATTAACTGCAGTGTTCATCAAACATGACATAAATTTAGCTAGCCATCGAAGATAAGCTAAGTGATGACTGCGGTCAACCACTAAAAAAAAACAAGGTTGCAATAAAATCCAACCAGAGTGATAAATGAACCGATCCTAACTCACCAGCAAGGCGCCGATGCCATTCGACACAACCATTCATCTTACATGGAAGAATTCCGAGGATAGTTCATGTGAGACAAAACTATTTGAAAACAAACAGTCAACCCCAAAAGAACTGAAAATCTAAGAGGTTCTGCATAAAATGTTGGTTTGGCATAACGCTGAGTGACCCAAAAACAAAAGTGAAAAGTGGTTGAGTAGCACAGATTGACATTCCAATCTAGCCAATTAACAGAAGTGAACTCCTACCTAACTTAACCATAAAAGGATTTTTTTTTCAAACTTAGAAGCTATAACATTTTATGACAGGTTGGGTAGATCTAATCTAAGGTGAAGGCAAGTCATTGTATCACCGCTAATCATGAAATGCTAATTGAGAGAAGTCATCTTAAGTAGGACCTTGGACCAATAGAAATTGGAGGGAGTACATTGAATGAGAGTTCCGACATTGAGCGATTGTGACAGGACTCGAGGGACATTTCTTCATTCAATTGACCAAAAGAGAAGGAGGTAGCTTACTTCCACGCTAGCCGCAGCTTTGCTTTGTTTCATGCAGACAGACAATAATATAGAACCCCCCAAATAAAAAAAATGATTGGAGGGTAGTTAAAAAAATAGAAACAAGGTACTCAGTTATTCACAAGAATTGGAATGCACTATGTCAAGAAAAGAGGAAGATTGATATGGGCTAAATGTGCCAAAATTAAAGGAGAAAGGGCGTTTCCAATCCGACTGCTAATTTTTCTAGCTGGAAAATCCTTAAACTCCAAAAGTGTACATCAATAACTTTGATTTACTTCCAGCTAGATTATCCATAGCCACTTCCAGAAGTAAAAACAAATCAACCTAAACATAGACATGAATTATCCAAATGTATTGCGCTCAAGCTTCATATTCTCCAGGTGAAGAGCCGGATGTTTCGATACTGCCCATACTACAACACGTACTATCCATTCTAAGGAACCCATACCCTTCTCTACTAGCTCCATCTAGGTCCATAGGATAACTCGCATAGTGCGGGGTTTACCGTGGTCAACAATTAAGTTAGGTATCCATAAACAAGGGCAGGTGCACCATCAGTTGAAGAAGTAGTTGAAGCACACATTGAAGGACCAGTTTCTCTTTGCTCAGTTCCATCTTCCTAACCTGTGGCATACCTTCGTGATTGAGAGTCTGATGCTCTGGTTCAGATGCTCGAGATCCAGTCCTAGGTTAAGTTGAAGCGCCTAGGGCAAAGACTATAAAGGCAGCTATATATAACAGAGGCAAAGACAGTGGTTGTTATCTTACTAGCTGTGATCTGGAGATAGTTTATAAATATAATTAATACATTATCTTTCAAGTGATTAACATCGTTGAGCTTATAAAAAAAAGGGTTTTGTTACATAATGCTTAATGCATGGCAAACATCAACAACAAGAAATGAATGGAAATGATATATATCTATATGCTATAAATGACTAGTGAGACCTCACCATATAGTTGTAAATCATCCAACAACAAAGAGACTTGTATGATACATATACCAAACAATCACAACCCTCACACAAATCACAACTGCACTAAAACTAAACATACCATTAAGAATATTTTTGTTTTTAAAGAGCAGAATCATGATATTTGAAATCTTAATAAAAACAAACAAGTTACTTGATGATCAAACTGACCCTGCCAAAGAATAAACTTAAATGAAATAAATACCAATGAAAGTACCGATCTAATAGTCAACAACATGTCGATCTTTATTAAAAATGTATAATAGAGGTTTGATCCAAAGTATAATGCTTAATGAAAACAAATCTTTTGGAAAAATAACCTTCCGGAACCAGAAAATATGAGAGAGCGGACAAAGATCCATGCTTTTTCACAAGCTGCATCTCATTCACACGAATCTAAAGGATCGCTGCTTAATACGAGTATGCCCCAGTATATACAATTTTTCTAAAATTACAAACAATAAAAGATCCAAACCTCTTTAAGAGTGCAGATTTTTTCTCAAAATATACCAAATTCAGGCTTATAACCTTTTATAATTTACACAGAGCAAAATAAATTGTTTTAACCGGGCCCAATCCAATGCATATAAATTTTTTAAAAATTTAAAATCAGATTTCCAAACTCTTTAAAAATGCAGAGTTGTCGCGAAAATATACGGAGTTCGATTTCAAATACTGCGACTTTTTGATAAGGAAATATGCCCCACTTTGGTTAAGAGATTATAACACTCGATAAAAGATTAATATGCCCATTAGATCCTGTAAATTGCCATATATGTAGTTAAAATTTCCGAATGAAACAAAACAACAAAAGAAGGAAAAACAATAAAATCTTTATAATAGCAGAAGGTGATGTCATTTAAAAATCCATAGTAAACATATCTAACAAAAATACTCTATCTGAGGCGATAGCAGAAAGTAAACCATGAGCCCTTAGATCCCAACGTTTGAACCATGCTCTCATACCATACTATAATATACCCATTTTTTTTTATAAACCAACTAGGCCATGGTAATTTTAAGCAATCATTAAGACGATTGAGCAATAAGAAAACTTACTTGAAATAAAGGAAACTGGCTGCTTGGAGATTCAACTCCTCCCAACCATAGGAGAGAACAACTCGATTGCTTGCTCAACTCCACCCCGAGCTTGATCACCACCATGCACTGAAACACAAGCAATAGCTTCCCCGTGGCACTCTCTTTTAGAGTCTGTAACAAGTAGATGGACTTATGAAAAGAGAGAACACTCAACTCGTTCCTCTATGCACAACATGGTGTCCCATGCTATCTCAGTGCATCTTTATTTATAGTTTTGCCCAGGTCTTTTGCCATTCCAATCAAATCTCCAATAAATCCATAAATCCCTATGATTTAGGATCTTTTCTGGTTGTTGAGTTTTAGATTGGATTTGATTGGTAAAGATCTCTCTAGCTTGCTTCCACATGTTCCCTCGTGCCATGGTGGTGTCCCCTCATTTAGCTGAACTCTCCAAGTGCCCTTTTATTTTATTAAAATAAAAGAATAATTTATTGTGCAAAGTGTCACTTTGAGTTTTTAATAATTCTTACATAAAAAAAATTGTCAAAATATTAAATCAAAATAATAATGTTTTTGAGGGTATCACAATGAGAGAGTTGGGATGTCAAACGTATGTCCTATGTGTACAATGAGTAATAGGTGTGGAAGGCTATGTTTCCTCAATGTTTAGCAGTGCCAACATAGTTCTATAGAGCAAGACTACTTGGATGAGTCCAACATATTAACAGCAAGTGAGGCACACCCACACTTTGTACTTGTAATTCATAACACTCAATCAGTCTAGCTAACCCATTGGACTTGCTATGACTTATGTTAAATGATGAATAACTTTTTATTTTTTTTATTTTGTGTTGTTGTTTTCATGTATGTATGTTTCGATAGTGGGACTATATTCACTTTACTACTCTCAATGCAATGACTAAAAATAACACTTCATAAACATCTTCTCTTTACCTAATACTTAGCTAACTTTTATCAAACATTTTTTAGGAAGTAGATACCAAACACCTACTTAGAAATTACAAGGAGGTCATTAACCCTAATCTTGAAGATCTAAATGATCTCATTTTCAAATTTTTTGGTACAATACAAACTTTTCTAAGCTTCTATGTCATCAAAATTATAATAATTTATGAACACTCATTTCCAAGCTTTTTCTTTCAAAATTGACTTAAATAAACGTTCACCATCACCACCACCACTAAACACATTATTATAATCTAAAAATAAAAAATAAAAAATTATTATTGTTTTTTTTCCACAAGTACAAAATTATCAATATATAAAATTAAATATGAAAGAAAAAATATTTAAAAATATAGTATAAGATAATTTAATCTTATTAATTGAACTGAATTTTAATGATAAAAAAGAATAGTTATTACGATCTCCACTTAATTTTGAATTCCAATATATGTGACTTTTAAGAGATATACATTTTACAAAATATGCACATGGAAAAGGAGAGATTTTCATTTTACAATAATAGATTTAAGAAAACTTTTAAGAGATATACATTTTACAAAATATGCACATGGAAAAAGAGAGATTCACATTTTACAACAAGAGAAATCGCTGTAATGCAGCGAGTCTCTGCTTTTGTAATAGTAAATAAAAAAGTCAAAGTAAAAAATGTCATTAATAATAAATTTGATAACAACCAAAAAACTTAATGAATAAGCAAAACACGAGTCCAAAATTGTATGGCCCTCTTGTAGCTTTTTTGTCTGATTGGATACTTTAATCAAACGTGGCAACATCTCTCCCATAAAGCACCTCTCGATAGGAAGGAGGTGCTCTATAGTCCAGTATGGGGGAGATGTTGTAACTTAACGTAATATTACCAAAAATAAAAAGTAATTAAAAAAATCCATGTCGACTCCTAAAATAAAAAATTATGAAAAGTAATTAAAAAATCCATGTGTGCTTATAAAATAAAAAATTAAAACTTAAAATTGGATCTATCAAGCAAGAGAGAGATCAAATTTCTTGATTTAAGATTAAAAACAAAATTACACCTAAAAAAATTGGATCCCTCTAACAAAATTACACCTAAAAAAATTGAACCCCTCTCGGCACTTGATAGATCCGGATATACTCATTACAATATATGGAAAATGCTATCAACATTACACATAGTTAATTGAAGTCTCATTATTCTTTGTTTTGTCTTGCCTTCCACTTTGAAAAGAAAAAGTATATACACATTAGTGTATGAAGACTATGATATAGTATAATTATGAAAATCAAATCCATGCCTTCGTAATGATCTATGAAGTGTTTAATAACTAAGGAAAATTAATAAACATAAAGATAATTTTTTTTATATTTACCATATAGACTTATATTCAAATACTATGATCATTTATTAAGATTTTTACATAAAATCAAGCCAAAATATATAAATTTGATATTAAAATAATTCTATCAAAAGAAATATGGACAATCTTCTATCTCTACGAAATTATAAAGATTCAAGCTAGAGATTAAGCTAACAAACTACACTTTTTGTTTAGGATATAATAATTCTCCCATGGCAACTAAAAAAAGTATGGATTTTTTTATTTCTTCAAACGATGACACTTTGTATGTGCCATCGCTGCTGAAGAAACTGATTGAGCAACAAAGGTAGAAATGCAAAACCCCTTTAACCGCGAGAGTAGGTGTAAGGTATTTTTGGAAGCAACAAATAACCTTTAATGATGATGTCCATTTCAAATTTGTTCCTCACGCCCTTTCACTTTCATCGGAATATGTTCACCCACTCAACCCGGCAATTATCTCTTCTTAAATCTGCAATCTGAATCCATGCCTACTCATCACATTCAATACAATTCCTGCCACATTTCCCGTCAAAGGAATCCTTCTAGAATTCCAATCAACAGCTTCACTTCTGTTTGAAAGGTCTATGTCATCCAAATATCAATCAATCACTCATTCCCTCACATGCCATGTGATGACAAATGATAGAACGTTCCATTGCATATTTATACAAATCAAATGTATAAAGTCATCTCATGTATCATTTTTTTTTAATCTTCTTCGGTTCTGTGTTAAAAGAAATCATATTTATGAGAAATCTTTGTTTAACGTACTTTCAGAGTAGATTTCCATCCAACTTTACGCTATTTCTTATCTCTTTTATGCTTGTTAGATTCGAAATTGGATATCTATCAGCATAGATCCATCTTAAACTTATATTTATCAAGCATTGAGAGGGATCTAATTTCTTGAGGTGTATTTCTTTTTTTAAATTTAAACTCAAGAAATTTGATCTTTCTTGATTGATAGATTCGGGTTTAAGTTTTAAGTTTTTATTTTATAAACGAACATCTATTTTTTGATTACTTTTCATAATATTTTATTTTATGAACCAATATGGATTTTTTTAAAAAATATTTTCCATAATTTTTTTTTTATTTTATGAGCCGACATGAATTTTTTAATTATTTTGTTACTAACTTTATAACGTTATATCACGTTAGAGGATCTCTCCCATACTGAACTGTATAGCACCTCGTTTCACTCGATACAACCATATAAAATATTAAAAAGATGACACTTTGTATGTGCCATCGTTACTGAAGAAACTGACACAAGCAAACAAGACAGAGAATGCAGGTCCTGAAACAAACACTATACCAACAAGGGGGTGACCGTGTGTTGATAAGTGGAGAGGTGCTCCAAGTAGGTAATCAGCAGCAGCAAGGCCAAAAGTACAGAATGCTGATGTCACCGCCATATTAATAGAAAACAATCATTTTTCTTGCTGGCCCCATTGATTTTCGGCTTTTGTTCGACCATATAAAAACAACTGAAAAATAGCCAATCCCGATCGACAATTATGCCATATAGTTTTGAGAATGCTTGCCATCTGGTTTTAGGAATGCTAAGCATTCAATATTGCTGTAAACGTTGGTTGCTTATGAGGAATTTTAAGATTGTGAGTGAAATTATTTTAAATTTGCATATTTGTAAATTCGTGTAATTTACCGTTTTTGTTATGTATCTATGATTATATTGTACTTATGTGGTTCACGATTTTTTGCCATATTTGACGTTCACCATACTAAATTTGTCACTATGCACTACTCACCACCATGGGGAGGAAATCTTAGAGATGAGTCTGGGTGGGGTCTGAATACAAGGAGGTGACATGGTGGGGCAATGATCCACCCAATGTACAAATCTTCTACTCCCAAATAATTAATCTTTCTCTCAATGGGCTTAATTTGGTTTTATGACACAGGATTTGTGAACACTGGACTATGGTCCCAATTTGGTTTGACCCTTAGCAGGTAGTTTAGGATTTTCAGATTAAATTAAATTAACAAAAAACGGTAATGGATTTTGAAGTTAATTGAGTACACCTTCCAACATGCATATATTCACTTTTTTTGTACACGTTGTGTAGCTTACTGCCATCGGTCGATCTTACTGCCACCGGTCCAGCTTACAGCCACTTGCACATGCATACAACGTTACGGGCTTTTTCATATTGGACACTACTTGTTGTTAGCAAAAAATAATAGAACAAACGATAAAAAAGATCAAAACCACCCCTGAGAGCTCTGTAACAACGTTCGCACCGTAACAGGTGCAATTCTTTCAATGTTACATGTTTCTTGTTCTTGGAAATATCAATCCAAAGACTTTTAATGCAGAAACCTCCTTCATGGATGATTTTGAATAGTGCAGGGGTAAGTATTGGTCACAAATTGCAGTTTGCTTGTGTTTGCATTTGAAATATTATATGAAGAAGCACTGATAGCAAAACCCTTATACAGGAAATATTGTGGGGCAGCGGCCGAAGGCGGGTAGAGAAGCATAGCACAACAAATATTGGGACTCGTCCACCTACTTGCTTGGGTGAGTGGATTTGGTCATCATCCATGTTGTTTGGTAAAACCCAGGAAGTTCTGATGCTATTTGATTTACTAGGTAATAGGAATAGTTATGCCATAAGCCATTGCAACTATTAGAACCTTATTGCAATAAGAAAAAATATGTTTGTCAATTTTATCTCCTACTTTCTGTCAAGGAATAACACATTAAATTTTGGTTGCCAATGAAGGACAAAAGTGGTGGATAATGGCACTAACCCATTCTGAACAATATTGAAGGCTTGAGGCCAAGCTGTTTCCTTGACAATAGTAGACCCGTTGTCGAGGATGGCCAAAGGCATCGTCTCCTTGAAGGTGGATGAATTGCTCAGAGACTTAGAAATCGATGGAGCCTGCATTACTCAGAGACTTAGAAAGTGACGGATCCGAAGAAAGCTTATTGTCTTTCTGCAAACTCTTCCAATTTTCCAAGCATCTGCGTGAACTCAATTGTTAGGTGAGTATTGCAAATATTTTATATATGATATCTATAGATTAGGATTGTTTACATGCCTTCTAAATGTTTAAGCATTTGCAAACTAAGTTAACTAACTAACTGTATGCTTCTCCGTCGATGATTTCAGCTGAGCTGCCTGTGATTTTTGCAAAAGATTGTGAAATGTGAAGATGTGAGGATGATTTCAGCTGAGTCACCTGTGATTTTTGCAAAATATTGTGAAATGTGAAGATGTGAGGATGATTTCAGCTGAGCCGCCTGTAAAATAAGGGATTTTACTGATTACCCTAATGTGAAGGGACTTGCATTCTTCGGCATTGCAGATAAGGGATTTTACTGATTACCCTAATGTGAAGGGACTTGCATTCTTCGGCCTTGTTCAATTTAGTTCTTTGGCCATGCGGGTCTCATGGTGTTCATTAGCGCTGTGCCAAATCATCAGAGGCCTGTGAAGGGACTTGCATTCTTCGGCCTTGTTCAATTAAGTTTTTTGGCCGTGTGGGTCTCATGGCGTTCATTAGCGTTGTGCCAGATCATCAGAGGCATGGTATGTTCGAATTCGAAGATTTAAGTGATCAATTTCTCGAATATAATGCTCTTAGTGCTTGAGCGTTACTTTTGTATTTGTCTAAATTAACAATAATTCCAAATATCCATGCAAATTCTATTCATTTTTTATATGATGGCTTAGAAAACCTAGATTTTTTCTTACAGAGTTTGAACTTCAGGTTCCAGAACAACAACGAGCCTTAGCCTTAGATGTAGCCCTGAAGGCCACTCCTGCGACGTGATGGGCTGCTCATAAGGATAACATTGGAGGATGGATGCAATGTAAGAAGTTCTTACAGATCAGATTTCGGAAAGAATTGAATACGTTTATATGTTAAGCATGAATGAATTGATTTCGCTTAATCAAAATGAAAGTTTGATACCCGGTAGATGGATTATGTATCTTACCCCAACAAACAAAGATTCGCCTTAGGAAAAACCACCGCGCCTGATAAGTTGATAAGCTTTTTCAGATCGATCGGAAACACCAAGACGTGGCGAAGCCTGGCAAGGTGCTGGAGCGAGACACAACACTAATGGTAGTTGTCAAATCTTTCGTATATCACACCAAATGTATTAAATGAAGGGCTGCACGTGGCAAGTTTTTGTTTTATTTTCAACTGCACATGGCAAGTTTTTGTTTTTTTCTTCAGTTTTATATATTTAATTATTTTTATAATTCCATAATTATTTTGCATAGCAAGGGTAATTTGTCTATAATCCCTTCGGAGCAAGAACTAATAATAGAGTTCAAAAAAAGCATATGTAAGATGCATGAGTGCAAACTTTATGTTATTGGCAGGATTATGTATTTGTCTTTTATATTGTACTAATGGTTTTAATGCAAACTTTATGTTATTAGCAGGATTATGTATTTGTCTTTTATATTGTACTAACGGTTTTGTGTTATAATATAATGCTATGTTTAAAAGATTTTATTTAGAATATGGTTTAGGTTAGAATATTATTATAAAAAGTAAAATCATTTTTTGTTTTTATGTTGAAGGTAATTATAAAAAAATAATTTTATGTTGAGCATATAAATTGATGAAGTAAAAGAAAAGTTATAAACTAAAATTTGTTATATTAAAAAATAATTGTTCCTATAAAAAAATATTTAAATTAAAATATATAGAATTATTCACATTAATATAAAACATTACTTCAAAATAATATAGAAAACAAAAGTCAATAATAATATTATAATAATATATGAAATTGCACTGCACTTTTACAAAATTTCATATCAAATATTTTTAAATTTATTTTTCTATTTTAAAAACAGAGCCTTGCTTAACTAATATAATTTTGAATTACAAACCCAAAAAAATACACTTTTTGTTCAAACAAGTATTAATAATAAACAATCTGGCTGAAAAAAAAAAATAATACTAAACAAGTTAAGCCATGACCAAAGTTAAGCCATGACCATTCTAATTGGCGATCAATATTTAGCTTGTTGTAGGCTATTTAATTAAAATATTTGCATAAAATTTTTCTCAATTCTAAATATGCAGTAAGCAAATTCTAAAATCATAAAAAAAACTTCATAAATTCAAATATTTGCATAAAAATTTACTCAATTCTAAATATGCAGTAAGCAAATTCTAAAATCATAAAAAAAAATCTTCATAAATTTAGAAGGGAAAAATATGAAGGAGAGTCAAGGGGTAATCTAGCTGGAAAACATACATCAAGCAAAAGCTAGTATTTTTTAGTTACATCAAGGTTAAATGGTATTTGCTGGTCATGACACAGAATGTTAAAAATAAAAATTCAAAAAAAAAAGACTAAAAACATGTTAAAGATAAGAACCAGTGACCTGTAACTTCAGTCATTTCTTGTAAGAATGCTCCTGTAACACCCACTGATTCGTAAAAATGCACGTTGAATTACCTTTAGAACCTTCTTCAATGTTCGAACAGTTCGAGATTGAAAATGAATGACTCTGCTTCTGAAGGGTGTCCAATCTTGAAATGCCTGAAGATTTTTCTCGTGGCTCCCATTATTCCAGCAATCAAACAACCCCAACACAAAAAAACAGCCTGAAATAATGTCTTTGCGGATCTATGCTGATTCATGTAAAGTAAAAAGCATAAATACCACCGCCAACTAGCACCTCTGGAGCCCAACTGCCCAAGACCACTAGATTTTCAGGGGAAAATCCGTTCAAGACTTATCAAAAGGTCTACCTTACAAATCCTCGAACAAATATTAAAGTGAGCTATCCAGAAGTTGAGCTTTGCCCCCAAATCCTCGATTTGGAACGACAAAATGGATGTCGCCATGAAGTCATTTGCCAAAAAGCAAAGAGTGTGAAGTTTTTATTGGAGTTTTTTTCTTGAACTATGAGTATGTGGCAAAGCTTTACTGATTATGTTCAGAAAATGGCACCTGACAGGCCCTGTTAAGCTTTGACAGAAGGAAAATTTACTATTTTCGCCTAGAAATTTAGTTCGTCATCGCCTACTGAAACATCAAATGCAACACTACAATCAGGGGGTCACAACCAGAGAGCAATCAAAATGGCGTAAATCCAGCGAAATTTCAATATTGCCACAGGTAATAGGAGTTAAGATAGCAGTCTTTAGAACCAGAATGACCATCTGCAAGGTTTCCCACTGGGGGTTAACATTCCCCATCGATTGACAAGGCGAGGCATGCATTGAATGAGATTGGCATTGCGTGGTACGCGGGACCCTGACTAATATTAAGTATTACAAAACATAACATGTGGATTAGAAACTAAATTTTATGGACGAGCAACGCAAGCAATCCAGCACAATGAAGGGAAAGTACAAGCAATGCAGAAGCGAACACAGTAAAATGGCCAAGGGTATGTACAGGCTACGGTCTAGGATCACAGGTATTAAAATTTATGACGGGACATCTAAATTCATAGAAGTCATATAGACGTTTCAAATATTTTATTACGTGTCATTCTTGACGTGCCAGTTTCAAACCTATGTGTCAAATACATCTTAGAATGAATAAAACGTTCTGTGGCCCGTCAAATTCCACGCCCGGAACCAACAACCAACCAACCTATTGCCACTGCATTAAATGGCCTACTACCTCTACATTAACATGCTGAATAATATTAGCCATTCTAATTTAGTATTAAGGATTACAATCAAGTTAAAAAAGTTTTGATTCCCATTTTCGTTTAATATTAACCAGCAAAGTTACACGGTGCATTGAACTTGGCCTCAAACAACGGCACTAGAACCGTAAAAGATTTTCTATGATGCTTCTTGGAAACACGCTTTCCAAGGACCACTGACTATTTCATTCTCAGTAAATAAATTACTTTAGCAACAAGCAAGTTATGATATGGCCATTCTCATTTCATAATAGCTGCCGTCAAACAGAAGCAGCACTAGAGTCGTGAGGGACTTTCTAGGATGCTTCTTCGAAACCACAGAGTTGGCACTTGGAAGCTTCATCCTCTCTTATACATGGATGCCCCTATAAATTTAACTCATTCTCGCCATACACACCATTATTCTCCACAATATTTCAGGTAACTTTAAGCTATTCTTATTCTTCTTCTCTTTTCTCTGGTTTCATCTGAGTTTTCTCTGGTTGTTTGCTAATATTTCAGGAAACTTTAAGCTTTTCTTATACTTGTTCTCTTTTCTCTGGTTCCATCTTGAGTTGTGTCTGCTTATTTGACGAAGGATTAATAATATCTGCAATGGCATTGATCTTGGCTGAAGAATACCTCCGGAACCGCGACTCTGAAGATCATGCAAGAAGTACTGTCAACGTTAATCCAAGAAAAGAAAAGGGCCATCCTGCACGCTCTCAACTTACGGAAGGATTTCTGATGCAGATCACACGATTCAAGATAATTAGTAGCGATGCTGTGCCAGGAGTAGCCGTCCCGCTCAACACGGCGCTTCTGGAAGGATGCTTCTCCCCTTAGATTTCAAGTGATAATGGGGAAACCAGCCCCTTCTTTGAATGTACAGTCAAATTGATTAATTGTTTGTTAATAATTATGAGGATTTGATAGCAACCATACATTACACTATTCCTCCTCTTCCGATTCAGTTTTGTACAGTTCTTTACGGTTGTAGTTCTGTGTTTGTCATGAGAAATGGTGCGTTATGAAACCTTGGCACCAGACTGTTTCTCATTGTCTTGAGATTCACATATATTTGGAATTTTCCATTATTTTATCAGATTTGAGATTAAAACTTTCTTGTGAAAAATATCTGGTGAAGCAATTGTCTCTTAAATTTGTGAAAAAAATCCTGTGAAGCAATTGTCTCTTAAATTTGTGGATGATTTACACAGCATCACAACTATTTGATTTAGGTTAGAGAATCTTCAGAACAGGAGCTGTATAAACGCTAACTAAAACGCCCTCGAGTCGTGGGAATTAGGCAGACTAATTCTGATCAAAAGAGCAATTTCTAGTGTTTATATAGCAATTTCGGTGTGCTCATATTGCAATTTCTGTAATCTAAATAGTTTTAAAATTAGGTAATTAATTTAGAGAAATCTAAATACTAAAATTAAAAAATAGCTATTTCCAACAAAAAATTTAATCCTTTTTTCTTCCAAAACCACCGAAAAAGCAGGCCTTATAATTGTTTTTTATCCTACTCGTTTGAGTTCAGAACATAGATACATTCAATTTCCAAAATATAAAAGAAAGCCCATTTTGGGGAATTGGAACAAGGACTTCTACAATGCTGCATCATATTCTTCCGAATTCCAACGGCTCAATTCAATTTAAAGAGAAAACGATTTTCTCACTTAAAAAATAAATATTCATTTTATGTGATCTCTGTTTTTTAAGAAGCCATCCTAAGTTTTGGATTTTTTTTAGGTAAATTTGTTTTGGTAAAATTTAAATTTGGAAGTGTTAGAATTGTGTTTTTGAATTTATAAATAGATTCAGCATGTTGAAATGCTCCATAACAGCCTAGATTATACAATTTCCATAATTAATATATGTAATTCCAATATTTTTAATCTATTTCCCAACATCTTATATTATGCAATTTCCATAATTAATATATGTAATTCCAATTTCTTTTATCTATTTTCCAATACAACAAAACAAGATTAAAATTATACTTAAAAAAATTAAAAACTTAGAATATTTAGACTAATTGTTTTTTTAAAATGTAACTTAAACTTTTAAAGTCATACTCTAACTATATATTACCCATGCACCATCTATTCTACCCCTTGAGCATATTCTAAATGTCTGGATAAAAAGAAAAATAATATATATATATATATGTATATGTTGAGTAGCTTTGATTATATATAAAAAACGGAAATTACATAGCAAAGAGGACAGATTGCTCCCATAACAAGGTGGCATCCATTACTCCAAGTTCATCTTCTTCAAGCTTATAGCTAACATGATATTTTCCAATTCTATGAAAACTATAACACCTTACAAACTGTCCGAAAAGGATAATATAGAAATAAAACATAGCTACAGTGCTACCTTATACAAAAAGCTGAAGAATGGAGCCTTCTAAAAGTTTGCCAAGCCTATGGAGTGCTCCCATCCTGTAAATTTCAAAAGAATTGTGCGAAAAACATGAAAACAAAAGAAGCATATCAAAACCAAAATAAAGAAGGGCCATCCATCGAACTTCTAATGGAGACCGGTGTCCATGATTGCGCCTTTAGATTCAGATGTCCCATTCTTATCATAGCTGAGGTCAACATATGTAACATCCCAAAATTTCACAAAAAAATTAAATTTTCCAAGTAGCATTAAATGCTTGTTTTTGTTATGTGGAAGTATCATTAATGTTATTTTAATGCTGTTACATAACATTATTAATTATATGATCGTCATTCATTTGTTTAAAAGCACCATTATTGCAATGTTTACATGATACGCCAAAGTCCGAAAACTTGAATTATTTAATTGTTCTAAGTGCACTTCATTATTTATATCGTCCATACTTATACTATACTTTTAACTATGGTGACTAACTGTTTGTTTTCTTTTGCAATGAAGGGGTCCTATGGTACCCCGAGGCTTACTTAGCTATTTATAGCTAACGCTCTTCAACTTCTGTTACAGATCACAGGTAAGAGTTGCAACTTCATACTGACGCATAAACAAAGTATGTCAAATGACTTGTTGTACTTCACTTTACCATCAATGTTATGTACTATTGTATAGAGAACTTAAATTTGTATAAGGGTAAGACTTACCCTAGCTACGATCACAAAAATGTGAACTTTAATCGTTACGATGTTATAATTATATGAATTTGCGAGCTGCATACATTTTTCATAGCTTAATATTGTCCTACATATTTACTAGGATTCACATGGAGTTTAGCTTTATATTCCCATATCATAATTAAACCATAATGTTTTATTTGTATACATGTCAAAGTTTCGATTATCAAACTATAGTTTTTATATCTATATGTTTATCATGGCAAAGACCCGACCATGGTCTTGCTAACTTATAAAGTGCAATACAATATACATTAGTTAACCATATAATATAGATTATATGGCATATATTGTAACCTATGTATTTTAAGCTATGATCCTATATACTAACTGCTAAAACCCTTAACTATGCATATCATATATTACGCATAGTGCAACTATAAAAGAATGTAATGAAATGGGACTATGCATTGGCAGGACTACCAAGAGTAGTAACTGTGATAATTTAATGTTAATTAAATGAGGTCTCGGTGGAAAGGCTTGTTGGCAGCCTTGATTCTTGTAATCAATTGATTTTTCTTGATAATTGTGTTAAACCCTATCTAGGTTTTGGTTGACTTCATCGAGGCTTAACGTGAACATTCATTTGGCACCTGAAGGTGGTTAGGAGAGGCCAACAAGCCTTTGGGAAACTAGGGTTTTGTAACCCGACTGTTGCAAGCTCGTCTCGAGTTTCGATAGTGAGACCTGCAACCTGCAACTGAGCATCTACATGCTATTTGAACCGGGGTTGGTGTTAACCTGTTGTAGGTTTGATGGCTAAGCTTGGCATTACAGAGCTTTGAATCGAAAAGTCCGGAGTTTAAGCTTCAAGCAAGAAGGTAATTATTTTGTCAACAATTTACAGTTTTTAACATCTTTTGTTATGAACGCTTACTGTACAATAAGCTAACTCAAAATCGTTTGTTGTTTGGTTGAAGAGGGACATGTTGTCTCCTGTCATGGCTTTCTTGGGAGATAAAAGCTTGCGGTTAGGCTATGATGTGTAGAAAAACTCAGGTAAGCCTCAGTGGTTCCTTTGGCATTCCAAGTCGTGACTTTGCGTAGTGAAGGAGTGGTGAAATCAAAGGCATTGCTGCCAGTATGTGTTCCTTCGTCAAGTTACAGTTTGAAAATACTTTTGATAGTGTTTTGGTCTTTATTGTTGGCATTTTGCACAGTTTGTAAGCCATAAGGCAATGTTTAGACTGAGAGAGTTTAACTCTCGTGCCTTAGAGCTCACGTTGGTTTCTCAACGTTTTCCCTTCGCTACTGTTTGTGTATAAAATATTTATGGATTAATATGAATGATTTTTCCAGAATTCAAGTATGGTTTGAAATACTACATTCAAAGAGTTTCCCTTCGCATTTTGTTATTTTATTAAAATATATATTAAAAATATTAAAATGCAGGTTGTGTGTGTTTAGGGTTTCGCCGATCCTTTTAATTCTATTGGCAATTATAGTTGGTATTGTTTGTTGGTAGTAACTCGTTCCAAAGTGAACGGGATGCAGAGCTGAACCATTTCATAAATTTTATAATGCTGATGAATTATTCCAGTTTGGTATTACGGGTTTTGAACCCCAACCCTATAAACGTATTCAGGTAAATCTTTAAAGTTTAAGCTTTAAGGGTGAGCCAAGCTCGAACCCCATACCTTTTGTACTTTAAAATTCCTGTACCATTCAAATGTAAATTTTATATATAAATAACGACCATTAGGGTGAGCATTTATGGTCTAGAACCTTGGTCTGGTGTTGTTTCTTTTAGAGTTTAAGTATCGCATTTCTTACCAGAGTAACCTCTTAAAAAACTGGGCAATGCCTTTTATAGGGCTCGGCCTGTGCTGTGATTACTACTGTGTTGGAAATTTGAAATTATATTTCAATTTATATTTTATCAGTTGAGACCAATGTGAAAAGAATACTTCCTTTGATCGTATTTTGATTTAGCATGTATGTTTGGTTTTATTAAGAGATCTATGTATAAGATGAATAATGCAAAAATAGAATGGTAAGATTTTTATTATTCAATTAGAGGTATAATCATGGCTACCCTATTAAATGGATATAAGGTTTTGTAGAGAGAAACTTTACAGTTTGTTGAAAATGGATTATTTATAAATGATCTTCGTGTAACAGGGATTTTGGTACTGCTAGGCTTTCACGATATATAAATATATATTGTCTATCAAGTATTATAGGTTATTTCGATTATAGATACTTATGAAGTAATAATACTATGTTTTAGCTTAGGTTTCGTTATGAGTATGAAGTTGATTCAAGGATTGATAATTCTGTAACAAGGGATAAGATGCTATGTACAGTGCTTACTATTTAAACTTTCTGTTTATTAAATATATACAATGTTACTACATCAAGAAGGTTACTAAATCAAAGCTTTTATATTTATATTCAGAAATACATTAATAGATTTGATAGTATGCATTTCTGGAAATAATTAAAGCTAAAAGTAAATCGAAATTAGTTTTCAAACTGTCTATCTGAGATATTTTAATCATTCTAATCTATTCATAACTTGACTTCTCTATACTAGAGTACGACACTTGCCTGTTCCACCCAACCTTCTCCTGAAGACAACCAAGTCACTTGCCTTAGGACCCCCGAGCCTGTTCACTGAACCACCAGGACAAAGATGCCGTGTGGAGAATGGAATAAATTCATCTGCAACTTAGTAGTAGTACTTGACAGTAATACTTCTTCCTTTAGCAATATTGAACTCAACATAAAGCTATACTAGTTCAGAATGTAGTCTTATTTCACTCAATCACTTCCTAGCTTTCCCTTCATCGAATTTCTTGTGCTCTCTTCTTTCTATTTCTCAGAAATTATCACAAGGTAAAATTGAACAGCCTCCTATTGAATTCGATGGGTAGATAAAGCATGCCTAAGTCTTTTGGTCAGTTTCTTAGTTAAGGAGCCACCTGCTTAGTTCCACTTTCTTAGGGAACATGACCATAAAAATAGGGAAGTTACCCCCTACAACAACTAGAAGTGAGTTGAGGATGCTGCCAAGTGTCAGTTTTCTCTCACCCCAGTCCATTCCTCCTAATGGGTCAGTGAACACTCATTCAACAACCTCCTTTGGATGTTTGTCTCCTCTTTTATTTATAAATAATAAAATATTCAAAGTAATTAATTATAGTCATCCTTGACCCCAAGTGGTCAATAGTCATAAAAATTTACAATAAAATGAAACATAATGTTTTTTCTCATAACATAAAATGTTTAGAATTTGGGTATGTGACAACGTAATTTCTAGCATGAACTATGAACTGTTTCAGCTTGTCCATCTTCCTGCCGAGGTATGCCATTTCACTGCTCGTAGCATTAGTTTTATGAGTTTTTTGGGGATAACAGAGACCCAGAGTCTCTTCCAGATGTTCCACCTTCTCATTCACCTTGCTGTTCTGAAACTTAACCTTAGAATGTGTTGCTTGTGCCAGGGAGAAGAGATGGGTCAAAACCCTTTTAAATTTCAGATTCTCATTACGAACCAGGCGAACTTGAATCTCAAGTACCTGCATGCATTTCATCATTTCCCCTTCGTTCTTTGAAACACCATGCCTCACTTCGTGCCCTTGAAATCTTCCAGACCCGGCTTGCCTGCGATAGGGGCCAAGCACAGGTATGCTGCTATGTTCTTTATCCACCGGGTCACCCATTGTTTCGTCCACCATCAGGATAGCCCAACTGCAGGAGCCATGAGAACCAAAATATGACATAGTATTAAAGTATGATACAAACAAAAGAAATTTAAGCATCTAGGTAGCCAGGTGGGCTAGCTCAAATGGTTGAGTGTTGTAAGTTGTGAGCAAAAGGTCTTGGGGTCAAATCCTCGGGTGGCTATACATCCCTATATAACGGCCTCACTTGATGTCCTCATCGGGATAGCTTCGTAATCACAACGAACCTAAGTCTATCTAGAGTAGTGATACATGAAGATTGGTCAAAATGTTTGGCATTAGATTAGTAGAGATTTGTGTATATCCATAAAATTAAATAGTTATAGAATAATAATAATTATAGCATTATCACAAAGATGAGGGAGATCCTAAACCTTGATCAGCAAAGGTCCTATCACCCACCATCTCATCACTATCAGGATTGACGTTCACAAAGGACAAACGTTTCTACAAATCGCCAGGTGGACAACTACGTGGCCGAGACGGTTCCAAAAGTGAACGATTCTCCGTCATTGCAAAAGTGATACCATGAATAATAAAAAAACAAATAAATAGACTTCACACTTCTCCTACCTCACACTTCTTCTGTAGTAGAGGACTCATGCATGATTGTCCTTTATCTACATTGTTGTTCCTTCTGATTATTGAAGGGCTTAACAGACTTATTGATTATGTTGAGCATGGCCAGAAGATCAAAGGTATTAGAGTTTCCAATTCCCTTTTTTATCACACATTTATTGTTTGTTGATGATGTGTTAATATTTGGGTGTGGATCAGTGGTGGAATGGGAGATGTACAGATCCACAATTGAGACCTTATGTGCAACTACATGGATGGCTATCAACCCTCATAAGTCTATGCTTTTGCATAATTGTTCTGATGATGGGGTCCATGATCAGATCTCTTTTCTTTTTCCATATAAAATGGAGAAGCTGGATTATGGTATCAAATACCTATGATACTTTATGAAACCAAATTGTTACATGAAAGAGGATTGGAATTGGCTTATTCAAAAGGTGGACAAGAGGATTAGTAACTAGATTTTTAGGTGGCTATCTATTGGAGGAAGACTCATTTTAGCCAAATCAGTACTTGAAATTATTCCAGTTTATTGGTTCTTCCTTGGTACGGTTCCTGCCTCTGTTATCAATTCTATTAGATAGAGGATTTTCCACTTTTTAGGGGCAGGTAATTTAGAAGTTAAAAAATTTCATCTAACATCTTGGGAAAGTATCTCTTTGCCTAAATCTTTGGGAAGATGTGGCCTTAAAAATTTGGATTGGTTTAGTTAGGCATTGAGTGCCAAAAGTTTGTGGAGAGGGTTGTTTGGGGATCGTGTGTGAAGTAAAAAAATTAAAACTAAATACCTAAAAACTTTCTTAGTTTCACAATGGATTCAGAATCCACAAAAGGCACCTGTTAAAGCATCTATAATTTGGAGAGGCTTATCTCGAACTTTTCCAGTATTGGGAGGATGGCTGAGTTGGAAAGTTGGCATAGGCACTCAAGTTTTCATTGGCATTGATCCCTTTATTGGATTTGCAGGTAATTACAAACTATTTGTCCCATTTTTGGTTCAACTTCATAAGGACAATATTCAAGTCCTATCACAGGTGAGGCATACATATGATTATGAAGTTTCTTCTTATTGGTACTCAGCCAATGATTTAAGTTTATTTGTTGAGGTCGTTGATGAATGGAATGATTATGTTATGATTCTTAATGGAGCTGGTGTTAAATTAGCAGACCAAGAGGATGGGCTGGTTTGGGATTGGGTTGGTGCTAATGGATTTCTTTTTGCGAAAAATGCATATGATATGATTGCTATTAATTAGTCTACTTACAATTTGAAGTGGTGGGAAAAGTCGATCTGGAAATGGAGAATTCCACTTAAAGTTAGATGTTTTCCGTGTCTTTGTCTTGAGAATAAATTTCTCACTCGGGACAATCTCCTTAAGCAAGGTTTTAACAGTCCTGAAATATGTCAGTTATGCATGATTGAAGCTAAATCAATCTCACATATTTTTATTCACTGCCATTTCTTTAGATCATTTTGGTCAGACCTTCGAGGTCCCCTTCATATTCATGATGAGTGGGCTTTATTAGATTTTCAGGACTATTTTTTCAAGTTGTTTCATACTCCTCTCAAGTACAATGAGCTTCCTCTCTTTGCCATATGGGAGGTTTGGAAAGCAAGGAATATGTATATTTTTGAAGATATCAAGCCTTTAATCTTATATGGGTTGGGGTAGACCACAACAGACAACTGACTACCAGAAATCAACTCAATTCCCAATGCTATGCTATATAAATGACAATGCTAAGATAATGAAGAATATAACCAACCTCGATCCAAAAATTTGATGTAGATCCCCGTTGGAGCTTTTCAGTCCGTGCACTTGAATCTGCAAATTAGTCTTGACAGCCAATATATAACAAGTACATATAATATATAAACGACATTAACATCATCAATAGCAATGGCCCATGATATAACAAGTAATGCAACCCAATGTAGTATAAATAACATTTACAACATTAATGGATGAGAATATGAGTATTTCTATTAATAAACAAGAAGAAGTAAAATGTGATACGACCTCTTGCCGACAACCAATCTGAACCAAGATCTAGGTCAATCCACTTGTGCCTCCACCACTTCAATCCTCCATGGAATGGAAAACTCAAACTATGGTAGGAGTTTGGAAGGTGAACATAAAGGGTTCACAACTACAAGGATCAATGACTGTAGACTCAAGATAGGGCAAAAATCCACTAGAGTTCTCTTGCTCTTCTTTCTCCTCCCATCCATAAGCCATATATGTTCAATATATAGTCCTCTCAAAGGTAAGTGAAAGGACACATTGAAGAATTTCGGGCAAATGGAGAGTCAAAGGTCACCCAATGACCGCTTTTTGGGGGTAAAAAGTAATAAACTAGTGATTTTTACCATTTTACATGCTACCTGCGGGCTATAGTGATGCAACTCGCGGGTACACCCACTGTAATGATGCAGTGAGCGTACAAGGGAAAAAATAGGGAAGAATAGTGTTTGAAGGATATAAAATGGTTCTAAGTCAGTGGAATGGATCCTCTAGGCCAAAGAGTGTTGATTCTCACAAGGTGGAAGATTACGTTGTAACAGATGCCCCCTAATGTGTGAGGTCAGAGACTGATGCTACGATGGCCAAAATACATTATAAATCTCAGAAGTGGAGTGATGGAGACACAAGTGGAAAGAGCAGCTTACTCGTCATAATACAATGGTATCCCTGAATGCATGTCGGTAGTACAACAATCTGATACAATGGCCATGAATAGGCGATACATAGTGAATACATGTCATAAGTGATCATAGCCATGATCCCTCCATAGTAAGATATGGTCTCCTACTGAAAAGGAAACAACTAGTGCAAACTGCTGATATCTGAGAGGTGATATCTCAAATGTAAAGTCATCATCATAAGTAGCATACTGAATGCCACTATTGCTCGAGGTCTTCTGCACAAGTCTTCGATGGTGCAAGTCCCATCGAATAAAGGAGTTGAGGTTGAACCTGATGTGACATCGTTTGATTTTCGGTCAATGATGTATACCGTTAACAGACACGAGATAACCCACCAATAATGAAAATGGGCATCAAGGAACAGAGCACAATCATCGGAGTGTGAATAGATGAGTTGAAGCTAACACTAGGATGAATCCATCAATCATGGGAAATTGATGTATTCCCAAAACTATCGATGGCGAGAGAACCTACCACTAATGACTGCAAGCCTCAAAATACTCAACCGAACTCTAAGCCTCAAGTTTCGGAATAAATGGGTTGAAGTCAATGGAATGAGACTCGTTGGAAGGAGGGCATTAAGGCATTCCCCATCAACCAGCATGAGGTACTATCTACGCTGAAAGATTTTGAAGAACTCAGGTGAAACAGACTGAATCAATAAGGATGGACGACATGCAATAGTCAAGAGATCTGAGGAGTGGCCGACTCTGGGTTCAGGACTTCCTTTGAACAAGAGCATGAGCATATGGATAGAATCAGGCAGCATAGACTTGACATAAACTGTGCAATGCAGGAAGCATTACAAAGGGCTCCATAATGACTGGAAGCTTAACCAATTGATGGAGTAAACTGAGAAACAAGTATAGCTCTGAAGGTCCAACTATAGTCCCGACTCATAATGTATAGAGTGGAATGAATGCTTTGTTTAAAGGTGACACAGCTGCTGCCAACAAGAAGTAGTAACCATAATCCCGTCCGACTTTTTGGAATATTTGATTTTTTTGGGTCTTTTTCATATTTGGTGAAAGCTTGAAAAAGAATAAAATTGCTTATAGTACAAGAAGTGAGGGAACGAGTGTCAAATAGCGAGCAGACTATTTCTAAGCAGTGGAACATACCTATGATCAATGCAAGGAAGCATGGGAAGGATGTGGATACTCGGGGGAATGTTCCCTCAGGGTAAAGGGTCATCAAGTTGCGAAAGATAAATTAAGTCTCTTCTTGGATTGGAAGGTACAGTGCTCAGGCACATGGCTAATAAATGAGTAAGTGGGAGCCGACACAAGGCTCAAGCGACAAGCAGGATAATGCAATGCAATCACAACTCGACATAAAAGGAGAGTCATTTTTCGTAAAGTTAGTCTCCTCACCCGAAAAAGTGTAAAATAATGAGAGAAGAACTCTTCTAATCACGTATGACTAGAGTATACCTTTTTCGTAATTAATCCACAAAGGTCCGGAAAAGGGGTAAACTTATACCTCAGTGGATGTCGCTTCAAATCCTTTAACGAGTCTGAAATGACAAGCATACTCGGCAATCTTGTTTGATTTGAAAAAATCTAACAAGGGCTTAAAGACTTTATAAAAATATTTTCCGTAAAGGTTTAACGAGCCCGAAAAAGTAAACTCGTGACCTCCTTACTGTTTTTAACGAGCTCAAAGGAGAGATGGAAAAATGCTCGTAATGGGGGCAGACGAGTGTCAGGGACATGCGAGACTAGTTCCAAGCGCATGGCACCAAGCTATGCATAATGCAAGGAACATGAGCAAGATGAGGACACTCAGGGGGTGTCTGCGAATTCAGATGGAAAAAGGTTCAAATGCATCATAACAATGGGGAGGCCTAAACCTATATGCAAGGTTCCCAATATGCCTGCCATGACCGAAGCAAATGTCGAAAAGGACTGGTAAACAAGTATAAGTCCAGCTAAGAATCTTGTCTCCAAGAAACATAAGTACCAAGATCATCTCTAAAATGTACGTAAAGAAAAATTTGATACAAGTCACTGCGGTAGAAACATTTTCAACTTCACTATTGTTAACCTCAGACATAATGCAGGTAGAGCTAACCACTGAAGGTGCCATAGTACCAATACCTGAGGGATCAAAATGATCATCTTCAAAATGAAGAGCAAAGCTGAAGGATGTGAAGGAATCTGCAGTGGAAAATTCATCATCACAGGAGCTGGAAATTTTAGAAGTAGAATTGGACTCATTAGGATCACTGATTTGCAGATCTATAGGAGAGTCTAAAGACTCATCACTAGGGAAATAAGACTTTAATGTCAAACTGGGGCTAGACAAAACTATGCCTGGATCAAAATGTATGGCAGTCTGTATTCTAGAATCATCTTGTTCAATAAGATCAAGGGTAGGAGGGGAATGAGATCTATGATAAAGATCCCCCCACGATTTGTCATCACCACTCATGGCCTCAATAAAAACTTCATCTGAAGGTAAAATACCGTCAAGGCAACCATGTGAACAAGATAGGTCGACTGCACACGCGGGCATCATAACAGGATCTTCCTCTACTGTCCATGAAGAAGAGAGATCCGAATCTGTAATGGTTGGTTGAACATGATGAGCAATCTTAACTACAGACAAGGGCATATCCATCCCAATGTGCAAAATGTCTCTAGATGGGGAACTCGTGGAAGGTGGATCCCATAGATCACTAAAGTATGAGGTCCAGAAAAGTACATGATTCAACGAGGAAGGAGCATCATCGGAGATGGTTCCTATGAAGGAGATTGGTGTAGGGAGTTCGAAAGATCCCATCAATGAAGGATACATTCCAACACCCATGTTCCTAGTTGTCGACTGAGAATGAGTAACCTGCGGGACTATGGATCCTGTGGATGCTGTGGAAGGGGAAGTAACGAAATCCAGTTGATCGATGGTCACAATCTTGCCTTCGTGAGGAAAGCAGATAACTCTGAATACAATAGACGCGACAGTCTTCATAACGTACATCCAATTCTGACCCAGTAAAAGGTTATAGTCAATGGGCGCATCAACCACCTCAACTTCAATAGTCACAGATTTACCTCCCAAGCAGACAAAAAGGGAAGGGATAATTCCATGCAGCTTAAATGACCGACCGTCGAATGCAGTGAGCATGGTTCTAGACGCGAGTAGAGGAGGAGAGCCTAGAGATTTCCAACAAGTTAATGACATTACTGACGCAGAGGCACCTTCGTTAACCATTGTACGTTTGAAAAAATTTTGAAGGCACGCCACCTGGATTTGAAAAGCCACATGGTAAGGTAAGCGAGGTTGAACATTAGTAGTGTCAAACTTGATAACACTAGGACTTCCCCCATCCTGAACCCCTAATGCACTCAAAAGGGCATGCTTTTGAGAAGGACAGGCTTGCAAAACTTCAAGAGCCGACATGGCACACGAAGTTTGGCCCAAGTCTTCCATGATGGAGTAGTTATGGGAGGCTCGAGCATTAGGATTATGCGTAGAGCGCTTAAGAAAACCTTTCGGTATCCATGGCATATTAGAGGGATTCTCGATATGCAAGGAATTGTCAGGAGGAGGGGGCGGCTCACTCCCCATATTAGCTTGCGGTGCACCATAATCGCATTGACGAGTGGTAACACTAACCTACGATTGAACCATATTCACACATCCATACCCACCAGTATTGGAAGAAGACGTTGCCGTCTCAGTAGGTCCATAACCAGTGGTGGGAGCATGCGAAGCCATGTTTTGATGATGAGGAAGGGGATCCTTTAACACAGTTGGGCTCTGTGCCAAATGCTTCGATGCTTCTTCAATTCGAGGACATAAGTGAGTAAGATGATCTTCCCCACAAATCTTACAAGGAAACTTCACCTTATGCCTAGGTTTACGGTCCTCACTAGCATCTCCGCCTTCCCGAGGAGGGTTGGCATTATTTTTGCGAGGGGTATTTCGATTGATATTATTGTTCCCATTGTTTCCACCCTTATGATTGTTTCTCCCCTTTTTCTTACCACCAGGTTGCTGGTTACCTAATTGGTTTGTCGTTTGCACACTGTGTACATCGGACGACGGGGTGAAAGTGGACAAGGTGTGAACCTGTCTGGGAGTAGACTGGTTTAGTGATAAATTTTGCATTTGATTAGCTACCAAATCTACAGGGTGAGTGCTTGTGGATCCTATGATGCCATCGACATGCGGTCCAAGAACTAACTGAGGCTCATGGCATGTTCGCGGTGCATCAGGAATAATGTCATACAAAATTCTAGACTGAGAGTATAATAAGTCTAACTGCTGGACTTTCAAGATGGCTTGTTCCTCAGTAGCAATGCTGGACATCGAAACATCCTTAGCAATGTGTGGGAGTAGAGACCTGAGGAACCATTCCAACAGGAAATCTGGAGGAATGTTGGCTTTCACTAACCTCTTCCGCCGACGCCACTCTTGAATGTGGTCAAAAATATGTGTGGCTTTATTTTGACAGAAGGTAGACAAAAGTTCAATACTAGTATCATAGCGAACTAGAAGCTGGAAATGATCCAAGAAAACCAAAGCAATCTCGTTAAAACCCCTATAAGTGTTTCCAGGAAACTCAACATACCACTTCACGGTTTCCCCCGTGAGGGTGCGTTGAAATAGTCGTAACCTAACGGAATCGTGATTCAACGAGTTGGAGGAACACCAAAGGTGAAATGTTGTGACATGATCACCCGGGTCCTCACCACCTTTCCCTTCAAACTTAGGAATGTCTGAAGGGAGATTGGTAGGCACCGAAGGCCAATTAGGGTCATGACACACCGAATCATTCATGAGCTTCGAAAGATCCGGAAGGTTCAAACATGCAAGGAATGGGAGCTACGGCTGGAAAGCTTGATTATAAGCTCCCATAAAAGGTTGGTTGAATGGAACTGAATTATAAGATGGACCAAAACCTTGACCATGAGGATTAAACAGCTGATAATGAGGACCTGACGGACCATAAGCTTAACCATGGCCATAGGGTTGATAACCTCCTCCGGCCTGACCCATATGAGAGTAAGAAGGTATATACGTGTTTTGGGCACCATATTGGGGTGGGTTGTACTGGTGGCCAGCACCGACTGTGTTGTAGTAAGGATTGCCACCATAAGTATGGGGCATATACATACTATTTGTAGTGGGAACCGAGTTGTAATGACCATAGTGGTATGGTATGTTCCCACCCCCAGCATTTGTATTAGCTTGAGCAGTCGTGTGGTGACCATAAGCATGAGATGTATTCCCAGCCCCAACATTGGTGTTACTAGTAGCAGAGATAGTGGCGTTATGTCCATGTGGATAGAATATATTCCCACCTCCTACATTAGCATTACTAGTGGCGGCAGTGGACGCAAAAGTATGTGGTATATGTCCACCCCTGTGGTTAGGAGGAGCATTAACATTTGCAAAAGTAGTCCTAGGTTGACGAGTAGCGGCATTTGTATTAGGTGGTGGATGACGAGTCATATTGCGCACAGTGTTCCTATTAGGTTGGGCAATCCCAAGAGGTAGTCTTCTTCCAACATTAGCATTGTTAGGAGGATTATGACCAGTCCACATATTATGTGTGTGAGTGGACAACGTGGTGCCCCCAGTGAGGGTATTTCCCCTAGTGGGTGCAGTGTTGCTAACACCATGACTACTACCAGCATGACTACCAAAAGTAGTGGGAGGATCAACTATGTTGAAACCAGGCATACTATATGAGAACGGATTAACGTTGGTTGCATGATCTTCATCGCCGGGCAAGGTTGGCATCCCATAAAGATAATTATTTGATTTCGAAGGATCGAACGGATCGTGTTCAAGTGGATTCGACCAAATCGAACCAGGCCTCTCGAGGTGTAGGGGTGTCAGAAGTGGGGTCAACTCTACCCGATGGACTCGTGGGGATTTCTCCCATGTCAGAGTGTGCAGTAGTCATGACGTCTAGGACGTATGTCTCGTAAGAATCTGAAGACTCAGAGGGAGCCCGCCGGTGTCCCCTAGCAACGTGGTGTGAAAGCTCGACTGGTTCTAAACCAGCCAACGGACGGGATCGACGAAGAGTAGGACTCCGTGCCACGATATCTCCGGAGAGAATATAGAATCAAAACATCCCCTAAAGGCCAACTATTGATCACAAAACAGTAAATCTGAAGAACACACCTATAGAAACTACAGCCAAGAGCAGACAAACAGAGTGGCTGAATGAGATCCCGACACCAGAGCCAATATGTCTCGCCTAGGAGAGACTTGAGACTCCCAAACTATAGCTGGAGGTAACAAAATCAGTTATAATGGCCCCTAGACTTCACTGCATGCACAAGGTCAAGTCCCTATACAACGACAACTGTGCTGTCTGACCCCTATCTGACTCAGGACACAAACAACATAACCACTGCAAGTACCCTATGCGATACCTAAGTAAGGAAACTATGGTCACTACAATATAACCAATGCTCAGGGGGATAGTCGCAGGTGGGATCCGTTGTATGGGCAGGGTAGCTAAGCCCAAAGCATAAGAGGACAAACCTTCAGTACCCCCAGATACGAACAAACCCTGGAAATATCTCCCACGTTCAGCCGGTATCATAGGGATATCTCTTCAGCCAACTTCCCGTGACCTAGTACTTAACTCTGGCTTGAGTAGAGCTTCCTGATACCACCGATATATACCATGGATTCCTCCACTCCTTGGTTAGACACCTAATGTTTCGTCTAGTAGTCTTGGATTGTTAACTCACAAGTATCTATTCCAAGACTCTAAACCTATGCTAGTTGGTGTACCCTACAAATAAAATCGGTCTAATCAATTTTAAGATTAAGCATTATTTTTAATGGCTGTGGTTACTCAAGGGACATGACCGTGAAACTAGTGATGTGTATGACTCAATAGTATGCAAAATCGTCAAATCATAGACTCATCTATCCAATGAAAACAATGCCACTAACATGCAAAATCAATCCAACGGTTTCGAAATAAATATGCAATCCTTTTATATTTTTCGATGCACAATCAGAATCTAAATGAAGGTAGAAAGCACTCAATGCAAGATGCAGTACATAAAAGCAAAATTTTTGTATTTTCTCTTATAAACAAAAGGAAAATGCAAAACTATATGTATATTTTTTGTATTTTTCAATATAAAGAAATGAAAAATGCAAGCAAAATCCTATTATCTAGTCACTGATATGCCAAGAAGATCACTAAGACAACCCAGCAGCTACCAAATAGTAAGAATCAGCCAACAGAATGAGCTTAAAAGGAAAAATCCAACAAGGCTAAATCCAAAGATGGGTAAAAAATCTAACAAGGCTCAACCAAGAGAAAAGAAGAGTTTTGGTCACAACCACGGCATGGAACAGTCAAGAAACATGCCAACAAAGACTCAGGATCATCCAAAGCTAACCCAACAACAACCAAAAGTCATAAATCAACCAAAGCCGGAGTTGTACGCTACTGTCGAAGGAAAACCTGCGGGTACCCACGAGCAGTAGAGTAAACAGAGGTGGGTGTATGCGAGCAAAGCTAAGCTATCCCGCGGGTAAGGAAAGGAAAATGGGAAAACAAAGAGTCCAATGGCTCAGAAAAAGCAAGTTTTCTACAGTGTATCTCAATGGCAAATAAGTGACACAGAGCTTCGACAAACAACAACTCCAATTAAGGACTAATGCTAAAAAATCACTAAAAATGGATGTTATCCCCAGTATGGTCTCCATTTCTATATTGGAGAAAACCTCACTATGGCTTGGGGTAGACCACAATAGACAACTGACTACTAGAAATCAACTCAATTCCCAAAGCTATGCTATATAAATGACAATGCTAAGATAATGAAGAATATAACCAACTTCGATCCAAATGTTTGATGTAGATCCCCATTGGAGCTTTTCAATCCGTGCACTTGAATATGCAAATTAGTCTTGACAACCAATATACAACAAGTACATATAATATATAAACGACATTAACATCATCAATAGCAATGGCCCATGATATAACAAGTGAATGCAACCCAATGTAGTATAAACAACATTTACAACATTAATGGACAAGAATATGAGTATTTCTATTAATAAACAAAAAGAAGTACAATGTGATACGACCTCTTGCCGGCAACCAATCTGAACCAAGATCTAGGTCAATCCATTTGCGCCTCCACCACTTCAATCCTCCATGGAATGACAAACTCAAACTATGGTAGGAGTTTGGAAGGTGAACATAAAGGGTTCACAACTACAAGGATCAATGAGTGTAGACTGAAGATAGGGCAAAAATCCACTAGAGTTCTCTTGCTCTTCTTTCTCCTCCTGTCCATAAGCCATATATGTTCAATATATAGTCCTCTCAAAGGTAAGTGAAAGGACATATCGAGGCGTTTCTTGGGCAGATGGAGAGTTAAAGGTCACCCAATGACCGCTTTTTGGGAGTAAAAAGTAATAAATTAGTGATTTTTACCATTTTACATGCTACTCGCGGACTATAGTGATGCAACTCGCGGGTACGCCCACTGTAATGATGCAACAAGCGTACAAGGGAAAAAATAGGGAAGAATAGTGTCTGAAGGATATAAAATGGTTCTAAGTCAGTGGAATGGATCCTCTAGGCCAAAGAGTGTTGATTCTCACAAGGTGGAAGATTACGTTGTAACAGTTTGTTCTAAAGTTATTTGTTATATCAACGAGTACATTAAAGAGAGGATCAGAATTAAGATTAGAATTCCAAAGATTCCTTTCATGGTGGATGATATATCTACTATGTTTTTTGATGGCATTGAGAAGGAGGGAATATGTGCGGCCAGAATGGTCCTAAAGGTAAAAAGAGATCATCAGGTGAATATGTGGATGGATGTTGGAAATGGATCCAACACAAGGGCTAAACTTCTTTCCCTTTGGGGATCATTATGGTTCTCTTAGAAAAGAGGCATACTAAATATAAAGATATTTGGAGATTCACATGTGGTGATTGATTGGGCTTCTGGATGTTCTTGTCTACAGGGCATCAATCTTGAACATTGGGTTGATAGAATCTGTGAGTTGATCAACTGTTTCTCCTATATTATTTTTGATCATATATATCGGGAGTCAAATGGAAGGTATGGCAATCTTTCCAAAAGGTCCATTGGGGCTATGGATGGATTTTTGCATTTTGAATAACTTTTTGATGATATGATTGTGGATCCTGGATCTATTTATATCTTCTAGAATTGCAATGTTTTTCCTAGGTTGTTTATTTTTGGGTTCTTTACCTGATAGTCTTAGTACCGATCCCTATTTGCCGAGTTAGCTATCAAAAATCTATTTTTTTGTAAGAATGTTTTTTAAAGAATTTTCAGCCCTATTGTATTTTCATTGCATGATGCTATGCTGAAGTACATTATGTAACTTTGATTCCTCTTATGAATAGCAAGTTACAAATTTTTAGTTTGGAAAAACAATTTATGGTATTAGAGACATGAGTATAATTTTTTTTGCTACTTATGCATTTATCAATGGTAGTGTAGTGTTTTTAACTATTTAGTTTTAAATCAATTTGGTTTATGTATAGGTGAAACCTTGTAATTTTCAGTTTCTGAAAATGATGATATGGAGTCTTGCTATTAAGATTGTGGAATGAGTCCCAACGGGTTTTAATTAATTAGTTCTGTCTCTTTATGTGGGTGGGTGTTTGCATGAGTTTTGTAAATGTTGGAAATAATGAAGAAATGAGCTGGTCGTAAGCTCATTCTTGGAACCACAATAAATTATTCTTGGAATAAGTTTCTTGGTTTGTGCTGGGGTGTAGTAGCTATTATTAGTAAACTAGATCCATTAATCAACCACTCAGATAGGTACAAGTGGAATCGTATCTAAACTTGATGGTAAATCAGATAAGTTGAATATTTGATTAAGGGGGTGGATGTGAGATGGATTAATCTCAGAGTGTGAGATGTTGTGAGGGACCAAGGTATGATAAATGAGAGTTTAAAATGTTGATGAACCGTGTATGTGAAAAACATTCCTAAAGAACTTGCAAGTACTATGGATGTCACTATGTATCTCAGTAGATGGATTGGATTTTATATGGACATCAATAATCAGATTTATGCAGGTACAAAAGGAAGGAGTGAAAAGAAGAAAGAAGCAAAAAGTTCAAGCTTATTTTATTTTATTTTATTTTGACCTACATCAAGTTTAGGCTACATGTACAGTTGTCACCCTTGTACCTCTCACAATGGTCTATTCAACACATTCAAATCCAATCATATGAAGATACAAGTTGAAGATGAGGACATGAATTTGATGAAGACTTGGCATGATGAATTGATATAGATTGATTGAGAATTCATTTCTCGATTAAGGGGGGTGTTGTAAATAATGAAGAAATGAGTTGGTCATGAGCTCATTCTTGGAACCATAATAAAATATTTTTGGAATAAGTTTCTTGGTTTGTGTTAGGGTGTAGTAGCTATTGTTAGTAAACTAAATTCATTATTTACGGATCTAGAAGGTTAGGCTAGCCCTATATATGTATTGTGATTTCATGCTAATGGAATATATTCTGGTGTATGGTGTGAGTGAGACATTGATCTCACAGTTTGGTAAATTTATTTGTTCTTCTATTTTTCTAATTATAAACACACAAAAATGTCACTCATAAAAAATAAATGTCGAAAGGCAAGAAAAAGAGGTCAAAAGTGACTTTTGACCAATGCTATTACACATAGGGTGGCTCTTTGAAAGATGACCTCATTTTTTAAATGTGTGCTTGTGAACAATATTGGCCAATTATAAATTATTTTTGGGTTTTGTCTTTGTTTTAAAAGAAATAGTACTTATGTTAATAGAAAAAATAATACAAAGATAATATATAAATCAATGCAAGCAGGGTTGAAATTTGATATCATATCTTACAAGTTAAGAATTTTTTATATAATGTTTTAATTTTAACATTGTTTTTCATTTCACATTTAAAATCTTAATTTTACCCTAATAATAGTTGATTTTTTTTAGATAACATTTATAATAACTATATTAAATATTTAATTCTCATATCTCGCCTCATATAATAAAACATAAAAAGTTTACAAAATTATAATAAACAAAAAAATAATAATAAACATAATGATTAAACCAAACACACACATAATGATAAAGAAGGTTTATCCTTGAAACCTTTAAATAGGCTTCTTCACAAGCAATACAATGGGCCATTGACATGGGCCACCAAATACCATGAGCCCAAAAAACCATGTCCCAATTTACCTAACAAAGGGAGACAATGAAACCATGACAAAAATCAAAATTTCTATATTAAAAATAGAAATATAAAGAGAATATATATATATATATATATATATATATATATACACAGACATTTAATTACTAATAACTAATTAGTAATAGTAATGGACAACACTTATATATCTATATCTATATCTATATCTATATAATTATATGATTGGTATATAGATATTAATGACATGTAAAAATAAATATGCACTTCAAAATGACAATAAAATTAAAATTCAATCTTCATTAATAATGTTGGCGAATATGACTATTTACTCATCAAATTTCAACCTTGAATGAAGTCCACTTAAAAACCAATAGAAATAAACAACCTCTTACATCTCTCCGAAGGAGGGAGGGAGAGCATTTTTAGCTTTATAATATACATTTAATTCCAAAAGACAATCTAAAAAGAAAGAGGGTTTACATTAAAGCTTCCACATATTGTCACATCTTTTGGATGATGAGTTGATATATAAAAGGTATTTTATATATTAAATATTATTTACAGCAAAAGGTCTCCTTTTCATAATCATGTATATAGGGTTGAGGCTTTGTGGACAGTTACATTTTCTTCCCGTGTATGAAATTGTATGTGTATGGTAGAGTGGTATTAAAACGCCAAGATACAACTAATTGCATGGTCAGGTTGGATGACTGGCACACACACAAAGGCTTAGTCCTAAATGCAATTACTTGTACTCTCCACGTGTTAAAAATATCTTTTCTCCAACCTAACTAAGTATACTCTCAATATAATTTTTATGTATCAACTAAATTTTAACATATTGTGATACAATTCTATTTGGAAATGGTAATTGACCTTATTGCCAATCCAGGAAAGGTATATCCTTTAACAATGTTCAATGTAAAAGGAGTAAAAACCTTAATATCTTGTGCAACATTATTGCAAAAGTTCTAAAGTGCGGTAGGAAATTATAAGAAGCCATATATACAAAGTATTTGTAATATTAATGACTTGATTAGGATATAAGTTCTTTGAGGTAGTTAGACACAACAGTATAGTTACAATTATCGGTAAGATTTATAAAAGTCATGATAAAGAGATAAAGAAGTTATTGTTTGAAATGCATAAATGGAGGAGATCATTAATAAACCATTAATTAACTAAAATAATAAAATATAGAATCATGGAAAAAAGTCTTTCGTTTTGGAGAATAAATATGTTATTTAGAATAAGCTAAGTTTATGTACAAAACAATTATATATATTAAAAATATAGCATATAGCTTATTTGTACTTCCATCTACCTCGGAGAAGAATATAAAGTCCATGCCTGATTACTTAATAAAACCAGAAAAAATCTATGATGGCACACATGGTATTATAGGAATGATAATAACGTTGGTCTATCATTAGGAACAACTCAGTTTGTAACTACATCCTATATGTACAAGTATCTTCTAAATAAACTACAATCCTTCTTAACAAAAAAGTATCGATATTTCAAGGCTGCAATTCCCCTTCAAGTTAAATTCATGCATTTTCTCCTCTTTAAAGCGGAATCCCTGATATGAAAAGTAGACCACAATATATAAGTGTTAGGCACCACCGAAAAAAGGTACACTTTTTTTGATGAAACCTAAAAGGAATCCAAAATGACCACCTGTTTGTTGGCAAAGTATTTCCCTATATGTTCATTCTACAACACATGAAATTTCATTTAGAACTAGTTGCTTCTTAAGTTGTGCAAATAAAGAGGGTAAGTTAAATGTATACATGAAATTAACACTAATTGTACCCATTCATCTATGATCCCTTATGTAGGAGCTTCTACTTTCATTGCCCTGTTATTATAAGTTTTTTTTGGGCTTCTTTATTAACTTCTGCTTCATCTAATTGCTTCTTCAACTTCTCCACCTCATACTAAAGACAAATTTTATCATCCACAAGTTAGGGAGAAGAATTTTAGGAAATAGTGGTAAAATTAAATGATGGATAGTATTAGACAAGGTTAAAGCTATGGTAACTACTACATATAACCAACATACTTTGCAATATATGGGTATGTTTGATTTAATAAATAAAATTTTGCATTTCTAACTATGGTAGATCAATCCTAGGAAGTCATGGAAAAAATCAGGGCCTGTACAAGGTAATGGGGAACTGAACCCCTAATAAAAATATGTTGGGCCCTACTTATCATGGTTCCTTGACATCATTATTTTTTTCTTTCTAAACATAAGGTAGGTGTATTCTTAGTGTGTGTGCCAATATAGTTATCCATTGAGAGCACTTAATATGGATGACTTGCACATGCCTATCTATTTGTGGAATTTGATATACACATTTCGGTTTTGAATCTCAATGATGGATATCTAAAATTCACACACATTCATGCATCTTTATTCTAGAGTTCACACAAGGATATAGAAGAAAGATGCAAGTAGGTGTGTTCCATCATGGTTAGAAATCATTATTTTTGAAAATATCCAATGATCCCTTCATAGTCCAAAATGACCTAATTATAACATACCATTTCCAGTGAGAATTTGGTATAGTGTTCCATCATGGTTAGAAATCATTATTTTTAAAAATATCCACTGATCCCTTCATAGTCCAAAATGACCTAATTATAACATACCATTTCCAGTGAGAATTTGGTACATATTATAGGTAGGTGAATTTATGTTGACTTTAAATTGAACATGAAACATTTGGTAGCATCGTAGGAAAGGTCAACAATATCTTTCTCCAATAAATTTCCAACTACCACTACACTCTTCACATTATTTTTTGCAACAATAGTATATGCAAGTATCTGCAACAATCATAGAACATCCTGAATCAAATTCAGTCAAAATAAAGGTAAGATACAAAATTATTACAATAATTGAGATCAACATAATATAAATTTCCACCTTCAACACATCTGAATTATCTACACTCTAATCTTTTGGTCAAAGTTAGAAGTTAGAATTTTTTATATCTCCTTTATCACATACAAAAGAGCAACACCACCGCTTATAGAAACATATGCTTCAAGGCATCCCAATTGACAAAAACAACCGAGATAAGGGAGCTTACTCTAAGTTATCACATTCCCACCAGGGTAATTTTTAGGGGCGAAATTTTGCCAATTGGTTATTTTTTGAGCATTTTTTCAAAAAATAAATTCATTATTTAGTCATGTTTAGTCTCTAATATCGCCTATATTTACATAAAATATGTTTTTTGATCATAATATTCGCCAAAATTTACAACTTTTAGTGATACATTGTAGTTTTCATATTTAATATTCGTCTATCTATCTATATATATGTTTTTTGCAATCCAAAATAATCACCTAGAATACTATACTTAAGTATAATAATAGAATCCTTAAAAAATACCCTGATTCCCATAATAAAATAAAATATTGTAAGCAGTGGTATACATAGCACAACACTCTCCTCTAATGTTGTGTTAGTGGCATTGAAGGCATATGTACCTTTGTATTTCTTCTCCTCTCCCCTCATTATGTCCCACTAGCTATGCCAATATACAAAAGGAAAGTTAAAAGTTAAAATGTTGATGGAGAAACAATAAATTCCCATTTATTATATACAATTAGCTAACACCAATAGACCCAACAAACTAATAAACAATAATTCCATCCTTCGAGACAATTACCTATCGCCAACAAAATCAATAAACCTTTAGTTAAGAATATCAATAAATTAAATTGTATCCATTCTCGCTTCAACCAAACAAAACAAAATTTTGGGTGCTCATGGAACTAAATAAATTTGCAGGTTGCAATCTGACTTCCACTGAAAAAAAATTGAAATTTTTTTCCAAAACTATATCATAAGATTATACTATCAACATTTCATAAAGAAAGATACTAAAAATAGTCAAATAGATTGGATTTCACACTAACCTTCTTTGTTGTTCCAAACATATCAACTTCAACCTTTTCAAGCTTCATTCCAATTTTTCTTATAATCACTTTTGAGAGCCTCCCCAAATCTGAACATAATCACATATAGAAAATAAATCTAAATAATGGAAACTTCCTTCTCCCCCTCCTAAACCCTAAAAAATAAAATAGTAAGACAAAATTCCCTTGATAGTAAGCAAAAGTATAAAAATGCTATGATGAACTTAAATAAAACTAATTGTTATCATTTGCACAGGTCAAAATATTCATTGTGGGAAGAAAACAAACATCTAAGAAAAAGGTCCAAGGAACTAACATGATCAGTGACGAGTAAGTACAACAAGATTCTACAATTGAATTTTATGTTTTCTCCACATGCTAGAATTTTGATTGCACACATCTATGTAGTATAAAGAAAGGAACACCATTTAAGACAAATACATCTAAGATCTAAGATTCACACCAAAAAAACTGTCACAGTCTACTATTTTCCAGTGAAAAAATGTTGTGTAAAAATCTACGAAATTCTAGGGAAGTATAAAACATGAATAAGGATGGTAGCACACATTGTGCTTACATAGAACATGTTTATTTTCAATAAGAAAAATCTAATTCATAGCAACTTCTAGGCCAAACAAAACATAAATTAGTAATCGATGTAGTATTAATGGGCATATCAAGGATAAATTATAACATCTCAATAAAATAAATGAAATTTTGCTCACCACTGTAAGTTGTTCCAAGAATATACATGATAAGCCATCAATTTCTTATCTCCCAAATAATAACTACAAAAGGTCTATGCCCCCAAATATACAATTACCATCTGCAAACCAGAACCAACAAGCGAAGTACATAAGGTAGGATAAAACCAACTTGTAGACAACATGACATTTAAATACATTCACGCGTAGTGCTAAAAGGAAAAACATTAAATGTTACAAAACTATTATTCTGCTAGGAAATACGAAGGTAGAATCCATGGTAGTAATGAACCCTTTGGTGAACCTTTATACAAAAGTGCATGGGGTAAAAGGGTGGTATAATTTTTTAAGTTAAAACAGGTCCTTTGAGAGAGAAGGACAAATATGAAAGGTCCTTGTTCTATAATATGATTACACTTCTTGAAATGAAAATAAGTAGATATTCCATAGATTAATCATATAAAGTTGACATTATGTACAAGCTAATAGTACAAGGAAATCATATAGTACAAGTTAAACATTTAGTAAAAGCCAATCATATATACAAGATGATGTATGGTACTGGTATCACCATTTAAGGGAAGAAAATGCTTCTTTTTCAACCATGAAAAAATAGCATATTATTAATAAGAGTAGACAGTATAGAAAGTTACATGACCAAAGGCTCTTAACAACCTTTACAGAAAAGTGACCAAAATTAGGAAACAAGCCTAGTCCATAATTATCCAAAAATTACAAGCTCCCCTGGAGCATAAAAAAACCATGGCAAAGCACAACACCATATGAAAATGACAAATGGGCACAAAGCCAACCCACCGAGGCCACAATCCAAAACTCCTCAGAAAAACAAGGAACCAGGAACATGACAAAATCCCAATTAACTAGAACTCAGCGATAACCAACGTTGAATCAACAACAAAGGAGCAACAACCACAAAAACCCAACAAGTTGTTGGCCACCAGGAGAGCTACTCACTTGCAGAGAAGTATAATAACCGCTAATGAAAACTGCATATATGTGAAAGCCACAAAATACTAAAGCTAAAGATGATCCAAAGTACCATCGGCCACCAACTGATTTGAAAACCATTCTTCCCAAAATAGAATCTCCACAGGAGAAGAAAGAGCCCTCTTGGATAGTTCATCCACACATATATTATGAACCTGGAGCAAATGATGAAAGGAGACGAACTCAAAACTCTCAATAAATGATCGGGTCTCCAAAAGCCAGTGAGTGAGATGGAGCACATTGAGAGCGGATGAACCCTTTTCCCAAGAGATGGTAACCTACGAGTCCCCCCAAACCTGAAGGCGAGAAATATCTTTGGATTTGGAAAAACAGAGGAGCAGCCGTAGAGAAAGAAGTTCACTGCGAGAATTCGTTCCCATCCCCGAATTCATCTAACACTTGCCAAAATCTGTTGCAACTAATGAAGAGAACCACACCGATCCCATTTATAGTTCCACTCAGTTGAGAAGCCCCATCAAAGTATCCATAGGGATAGATGCACTGATCCTGAGAGATGTTTGAAGTATGGCCACACCCCATGCACAAACGAGGAAGCCCAGGGGAATTAAAATCCATAAAATCCAACAACGCCTGACATCTATAAAACATGAAATTTGACTGCATATCATCAAATGTAGTAGAGTTATGGGCACGCCATACCTCCTAAAAAATAAAACATGGAAGAGCTCTCCAGTTTAGATATAGATGCCCCCAACTCATCAACCCATCCTCCAATTGAAGAGTTCCCCATTGAAACCAACGACCACTTACACTGCTGATCGCTGACCATAAATCCTTGACAAAGGAACATCTAACAAATAGATAATCAACAGTTTCCACCTGTGAAAAAAATAACTGACATATTCCAGGACCAAAAAAACCTCGCCGACAAATATTATCCCAGGTAAGGGCACTATTATTTAGTGCCAGCCAGTTGAAGCATTTCAATTTAAGCGGCATTAAAAATTTCCAAATCTTAGAGAACCACCATCTCGATTGAGAGGGCTCAAGCGATAACATTGAGTCATAAGCTAGCTTTGCTGTGGAAACACTGCTGGAATTATTCCAAGACCAAACCAGCTTGTCCAGTGACTCCTGGAAAGTGATGTTTAAATTGTTCAGACCTTTAACATAGGTATTCCATTCCAGCTCCAAAAGGTCCGAAAGACCCAAATGTTATGCTTGTATCCAGGAGGGACGACTCACCCCATCTACTAACAGATACACAACATGACACAATGATTTATATCCCTTTGATCTTAGCAAATTGAGTAATTCTTGAGAAAGTTGATAATTCAGAGGGCCCCTCATTATGGGATCCTCACCAAGACGGATTTCATGACCATGCTCGGGAATCCATGACATCCAATTGGATAGGGTGGAGAAGAACCCTAATAAACAACACCAAATATTTGAGATCCCCCTATCACATGGAGGTCCATTTATAAACCAATCCGCCACCATGAGAGATTTAAGGTATTTTCCTTTGATTAGAGTACTCCAAGCAGAATTGGAAAATAATGCCCTCCACAGACTCTTGGTTTTTAGAGCCACAACAAATTTTCCAATGTTTTTAATAGCCCAATTACCCATTTTCACAGGTCGAGCTAGCAAATGCCAACTAACCAAATGAAACTTCTGCTTTAACCCCCCACCAGACCAGATAAAAGAGAAAATCCTTCTACGGATTTCTTTTAGTATTGACTTTGGATTTTTGCACAGCGAAAGCTAGTAGATAGCCGAATTTTGAAGAACACATTTTTCCAAAGTAAGTATCCCCCCTATGGAAAGCCAACGCCAACACCAATGATTGATACATTTGTCAAAATGTTTAAGTAGCCACAACCAGTCACGAATAAGATAATTAGTTGGTTTAAGAAAGAACCCAAGGTATTTGGCGCCCTCAGTCAGAGCCTTGAAATTGAAAGGGAAAAGCTGGCTGACCAGAGATTTGATAGCAATATCCACATTATTTTTCAAAAACCAAGACTTTCCAGCACTAATCAACATCCCAGAAGCATGACAGAATAGATCCAGGATTTTTTGTAATTTTTCCACTCCACTAGAGTCCTAGGACCAAAAATCATAACATCATCGACAAAGAGTGTATGTGTCACTAATACCTGTTCAGAAACCTTAATACCAATGATGTTCCCCTCCCTTTTTGCTCCGAGGATGAGTCTGCTCAAACCTTCAATGATCAACATGAAAAGTAAAGGAGATAGGGGACAACCCTGCCTTAGACCCCAGGAACTTTTGAAAAAATCAGATGTCAACCCATTTATAATTACAACAAAATTCACCGAAGAAATACAAGCCATAATCTATTTAACCACCACCCAGGGCAAGCCAATTTGAACCAGGACTAGCCGAAGAAAGGTCCAATCCACCCGATCATATGCCTTAACAAGATCCAGTTTCAGGAAGAGGGTATTTTGTTGTCTGGTCTTCACACTATGAAACACTTCCTGAGTGACCCCCATGACATCCAAAATCTGCCTATCCGCTAGAAACCCAAACTGATTGTTAGATATATATTTTGATAAACCAAGTTTAATTCTGTTTGCTATAATTTTGGATATAACCTTATATATCAGATTACATTGCAAATAGGCCTGAAATCACTGAAATCTTCCGGATGATATATTATTTTTGGAATGAGAGCCAAAAATGTTGAGTTAAGAGCACCGATCACCATGCTAGAAATGTGTGATTCCTCCACTGCCGCCCATATGTCCGGCCCCATAATATCAAAAAAGCAAATGAAAATCTTAGCAATTCACCCACCTGGCCCCAGGCTCTTATCTTTGGAAAAACCCTTCAGAACCTTTTCAATCTCCAACAACGTTACTTCATTAAAATTAACATCCCCTTTCTCATCCGAGAACAATCTCGGGTATTCTCCAATCACCTTGAATTGCTCAATCATTGAGGAATTTTTGGGGTCATGGTATAAATCTTGAAAATAATTCCTGGCCTCCTTGTGTAGATCACCCAAACCAAAAATACGACGAACAACACTATAATTTAAGACCCATATGGTATTATGCACCCTTCGGGCATCAGAAAATTTATGGAAAAATTTGGAATTCTGGTCCCCCGCTTTGATCCATATAGCACGAATCTTTAGTCTCCAAGATTACTCTTGGAACTTGAGATGTTTTAACTTCCTCCATTCCAAATCTAATAAGGAGGCCTATTCACCATCATTGAGCATCCCAGTATCAGCTTTTATCAACAAGTCACTTAGATCGTGTTCAATCAGTTCTAAGTCCTTAGCCATTGCTTTTTTGTTTTTCCCACTGCAAAATCAAAGTTTTTAAGCTATTTTTCAACCAATTTGTCCATCGCCGAGAGCTCCCAGAAACATCCCTACTTTCCCAATGATCAACCATCGCTTTCCTGAAATTTGGATTTGATAACCATGTTGAATGGAAAACTCTGGTAGGCCACCTTAGTTTCAAACTGAAGACAAATAGGTCGATGGTCACTAATTCGAGTCGACTGCACCCACGATCTGAACTTGAAAAATTTCCCCAATAAATGTTAAGAGATGAGGAATCGATCCAATCGTTTGGATATAAGGGCCTCATTTCTCCTTCCATTTTTCCACGTAGGAGCCAAAGGGAAAGGTTCCACATCCACCAACCATTTCGAAGCAAAAATATCTCTAAAATAGTCACTCAAAGGGTCCAGATTGGCATGATGACCCCCTATCTCTAAGGCCCCTCAAGTAAAGTTGAAATCCCCTGCCAATATCAAGTTATCTAAATAAAGTAGGTGATTAGAACATGCCTTTTCCCAAAATTGCTTCCTATCAGAATAAGGACAATAATAGTTCACAATGTTAATGTCGCTTGCGAATCCTTTCAACTTGCCTGGCAGGAGAATCCCAACTGAAACAAAAAATGAATTTAAATCCAGGACCAGAGGGCTCCATGCATCCAATAGACCCCTCGACAAACCATTTGCACTAACCAAATATACCATCCAATTAGGCTTGATTTTAGCAAAGAAGGACCTGGCTTTATCCCCACAAACCATGGTTTCCTAAAGAAGAACGACATCCAGATTCTTAATATTAAATAGATGCTTGAGGGCTAGCAGCTTGGGAAGGCTCCCCACTCCTCAGAAATTCAGTGAGAGACAGATTATTTATGACCACGAGCAAGGGATTTAATGCCTCTAAGTGCCCTTTTAATGTCCTTTTTTTGAAATTTATTAAAATGGTGAAATTTTCAATTATTCCACTAGTTTGACCCTTGACTAGGATTGGTTTCTTGATCTCCAAATGGATCCAAATGCTCCCAACTTGTCATAGAAGGTATATGGATGGTATTGGAAATTATTATGAGTTTCATGGATGCTTTATAGTCTTCAAAAGGCTTCTGCAACTCTCCTTAGGATTCTAGCCAAGGTAGGGGATTTGACTAGCAATTTATCTTAACTAGTATTGGTTTCTTGACCTCCAAATTGTTACAGAAGGTATATTGATGGAATTAGGACATTATTATGAGGTTCATGGATTCCTTATAGTCTTCAAAAGGCTTCTTCAACTCTCCTTTGAATTTTGGCCAATGTAGGGAATTTGACTAGCAATTAGGGGTTCAATTCGCCATGGGGTAGATGCTGGAAATGGCTCTCCAAATGCTATTGGAACCTCTCGAATGTCTGAAAAGAGGAAGGGGATATATAGGGGACATAAATATAGTCTCGTATGCATCACCATTCAGTTTATTAAGTCTTCTACAGCCCTCTTAAATCAGATACAAAAATACTAGTTTCGACATAGGGGGGAAATGATAGTAAATATTCACAAATGGTTATGAAACTTAAGAATATTGCTCCAAATGCTTGTATAATGAATATGAAAATTCTTCAGCATATTAATGACACTCCATACAACATTAATAAATCAAGAATTGACTGAAACATTCGAATTTGATACCACTTCAAGTGCAAATAACAAGGTATTGGGGAAATGACACCATTTGTTCATAGTTTAGCATTTTTACATAAAATATCTTTGAGTTTTGACCTGAAAGTCTTCTGAGCAGTAGAAAAAAAGTATATATATATCATATTACAAAGATATGGTGCCCCAAGAGCTATCCCAAACAGTTCATCACCTCAACAAGTGAGCCTCTCCTCAAGGAACAAGAATATGCCAAGAAATAGAAGAATGGTTGTAGAAGCAAGCTGAAAGAGATATGACCATGAGCTACCTTGTAGCTTCAAATTGTAACAAAAGAATCCATTGTATCTCCAAATGAAAGGTTTGAATGGCCTCTCCAATTTCCAATTAGGATGGGAATCTTTCACCCTTGAAATTGGTGCTAAGGCAAGTAGAGTAACACTTCACTAGCTCGCCTCTCCAAATGAAAAATGTAACTTGATAAAAAGTTGGTATTATTATTTGTTACTGATTTTTATAAACTTCCTAAGGCCTCCCTAACTCGAATTCCATCCTTGAGCCTCATGCCAACTCAATTTGGGAAGAGATTCCCAAGTATGCCACTTGTCCCTCCAAATCTAGCCTCCTCCTCCACTCAATTCGGGTAGGTGTCTCTTTGGATTCTCTAAATCCTTTGTGTGCCCTGACATGTCATATATGTAGATGTTAGCATTCAGGTCTGATTTTTGTCATAGGTTTCATAGTATCTTCATCATTGTTGTCATAGAGCTAGGGAATCTAGCCCAAGTGTCACAATTCTTCTAAGATGCCTCTTCCTCTTCCATGGGAGTTATTCTTCCACTCAATTCGACCTTACATTACTCATGCCATGAATAATACCTCTTAGAATCCCCCAAGTATGTTACCCTTCATCTTGAATTCGAATTGCGGAGAGAATCATGCCAAGTGTAGTGGGGAATCTTGCCACATGGGGGTCCCACAACCTCTTATGTGCCTTCATGATCCAATGCCAACTTATTTTCTTTTCATTATTATTTATTCAACCTGTTTAATGTAAATTTGTAAGTCTAAGGTCACTTTGGGTATTGTAGCTCCCTTATCCCAACTTTTAATGCTTCCACCCCCAACCTAGGGAACTAGTAATATTCGTTCATGACAATTCATTTGGATGGGTATATTACAACTTTGAATTGGGAATTTCTCTTAATGTGAACCACCTTGTACATTTGGATCTAATTTCACATTATTAATAACTTGGACATCATTCTTGGCAATTATTTGACCCTTAGCATCAATTTGACAAACTATCATGAGTATGGCCAAGGGGCTTAGGCCATTGCGACCCAATTCAAAATTTTGGGACATGACAGCCCTGGAGTTTGGAGAGAGTGAGTTGGAGGGGGAACCAATAGGAGTCTCTTCCCCCAAGTTGTCATTTGAAATAGCAGCCTTCAACTTCCTTGCACTATGTGTTTTCAGTGGAGATAATTCCGGGTTAAGTCCACCAAAACGGCCCCCCTTTATATTTTTTAAGGAATCAATGGCCATGTTTAAGGGAAGGGATGACTTCTCAGTGGCCTTCGAGGCCACCTTCCGGTTCTTGAAAAAAGTAGGAATGACCTCCTTTTTAACCATTTCATAATAGGAAGGGATCACTAGGAGGTGTGTGATTTCCACGAAACCCGTCGATGATGACGACGTCGATGAATTTGGTACCACCAATGTCGTCGGTGATTCCAGCGCCACCAAAGTCATTGATGATTCTAGCTCCACTGTTTCGTGGATGGGAAGGGCCTTCGACGAGATGGAAAATGACGGAGATGACATAGGCGAAGGAAAAGGAGAGTGGTCTGAGGAGACAAGTATAGTATTGGATGAGGAGGGGATCGAGACCAGTGAGGCTGACCCAATCAGAGAGGGGTTGTTAATGTCATCAACGAGGCAAAGAGGAGAGTGAGCATCATTGTCCATGTCGACATTTAGAGAGGATACTTGGGAAGTAGGAGATGGATCAAAATAGGTCCCATTAATTGATTTTTTCTTGAAGTCCAAATCTCTGATAAATGATTTTTCCAATTCATTGAGCGAATGAAAAAATGAGGGATCATAGTGAGCAATCTTACCCATTATATCCATCTCATCCGACCCTGTGGGGGAATTCTATTGGAGAAACCATCCATATCACTCGACACGTCCATATCCAACTCACTGCCATCCTCAGAGGACCATAAGGGATCCACATCCACATTTCGAGGAGGGCACACAGAAATCTGATACTGGTGCCATAGATGGCCAACCTCCTTATAGTGAGAGAATCTAAAGGGAATTCCCCAGTAATCATTAACTTGGGCAAAATTCCTCCCATGCCAACTAATGTGGAGGGTATCAATAAGCCCAATGGAAATTTCAACCTCCACCAGCATGCGACCCACCCCCTTGTCAACACCATTCGGAACTTCCTCCTCCAAATGCAAAAAATGCCCAAGATTATTTCCGACTGCCTCAAATGCTCCTTGATTCCACATAGCCAGCGGGAAACTAGGAAGGAGAACCCACAAGTGCCTGAATGTGATCGTGGCACTATCAAGATCAAAATCAGTGTGCCACCATTGTAACACAAGGCTTCCCTCCCCTTTAAGCCAAAGTTTCTCAAGGATAAGTGACACATGCTCCTCCTCCTGAAATTTGAATCCATACCAACCTCGAGCGAGAATAGATACTTTAGGAACATAGGTTAGGATAGGTCCCCACGAATTGGCCACCCACCGAACAATGTATTTCCTGTTCATATCCATATAGGAAAAATGTCCAACTAGAGCAGTCATGTTGAATTCAACCAACTCCCTCAAACCCACATCCTGCCCCATCATGAGCCAATGTTCACCTGACTGACTCCACCACTTCTCAAGTCTTCTTTTAGATCCGCGAGAGGAGAAATGTCCCCGACCAGTGGCTTTGGAAGAGTTAACCCCCCCTAACACCAACAGAATGAGGATGAGCTCCCCCACCCAGATATTTTCCTCGCCCGGCCGATAGATGCCCTTTTTTGGATACGTGGAAGTCAACAAAAGAGGAAGGATCACCACCTGGCGCTAAGGGCCTCTTGCCTTTCAACATTTGCTTATAGAACTCGTCCGGATTCAAAAGGTCATTTTCTTCAATCCATAAGTCCATGAGATACATGGGATGAACGATTGTGATAGGGTTTGTGTGATCACCCATATGTCCAGATTTCGTGAGGAATCACCGCCACCTTACCCCCAAATAAATCCCAAGTGGTGACCAACCTCCTCCAACCCATGATCAATTAACACAAACCCCCAATGATGCCTCACCAAAGATGCTGACAGTCAGAGGCAGGCACAAATAAACCCATAAAAGGGTCCCTATAGAAGGACTATTTTAGTTTCCTAGTAGAAAAAAACGGCCCCGAAATGTGCCTGAAAATGGACGCTGATGGGTCCTCGGGAAATAATCCACTAGATTTTCCAAAATCCTCACTGGATAGGTTAAATGGCCCAGTAAAACCTGATAAAGCGACAACTCACATGCCGAAGACCCAAAAAAATTCCTTTTTTGGTAGCAACACAAAGGTCAAAATACCCCAAATCACCCCAAAAACACAACCCTTCACCGGCACCGGCCAAAAAGCCACCAGGACAACTCCCAACACAGGGAAAAATGACACCCCACAACACCTAATTCCGATACCGACAACTAAAGAGAACACCACACAACTACCGACAAACTAGGATCAAGTTGAAGAATACAAAATATACTAAGTTGAAATCACGAGTCCCATGGGGTGCTACTGACAACCCATCATATAAACCCCCCCCCCACTCGCACAAGCACCAAACAGTGAAGAGAAAAATGCACTAAATATACCTTCTAGACCACAAACAACTAAAAAAAGGTGACTACTTCATCAATTGAGTGATAATTGTAAGCAGACAAACCCATGATCGCTGTAGAAACCGGACCTGCAAACCCTAGAAACCCTCTGTGCTGCCTCCGCCAGTTAAGATCTATTGCTTGATGACATAAGAAAATGCTTATGGCAACAAATAAAATCTTCTCATATTGATCTAATCGTGTGACTTTTTAAAGAATATGAATAATGCGCTCGAGAAGAGTTTTTAATGTTGAGAGCGATTTAATAGTTGGGTACATGTGATAAAGAAGAAGAATGGAATTGTGAAGTTGCTTGATGTTTTTGTATTTGGCGATAATATTCATATAATGTGGCAAGGTATTGCGTATCCATCACTATTGTTCAAAATAAATATATGAAGAAGGAAATTATTACAGTCTTTCCATATCAAAATTAGGGATGAAATAAAGTACGTCTAAAAGCTACTTCCACGAGACGAGAATGCATAGTGATGTTGTATAAGGCAATTATTTATGTACTGCTAATGTTATGGTGACATGCATACATATATATCATGTAATTAGAACAATTGGTGAAACTACAAATGTAATTAGAATGCAAGTAGATTATATAAATGAATATCTAAAAAAAACTAGTTGGTTGCAGCCAAAAAAGAACCAACAATGTGACATACAATGTTGTTGAACTGTTTTTACATTGTACAACCTTAGTGGGCCTAATGGTTAAGAACATGGGTTTCCTCCTAGGAGGTCATAGGTTCAAATCTAGAGGGGATAGGGTATGTACACCTATGTAGACATTATCAGTTATATTGTTGCGCATAGGAGGGTTCCTTGTCCTACAAACAAGGGGGTTTCCTACACCAAATTGGTGCCTAGCTTGGATGTGACCTTAAAAATAGATTATTATTATTATAATTATAAGACATGACTTGTTGTTTTTTTTATAAACTATGAAAATTGGTAACAAGAATAGAAATGCGATTAAAACAATTGGTGAAACTGCAAACATAAGTAGAAAGCAAGTACATGATATAAATGACTATAAAAAAAACCATATTGGTTGTAACAAAAAACGAACCAACAACATGATGTGCAATGCTATGGAGTTTTACAAGTATAAAACATTACTTGTTTTTTATTTATTTATAAACCATGAGAACTTAGTCATAAGAAGAGAAAGATGCCTCTTAAAATGTATGCAATTGATAGTAAGTAGAATGAATAAGAGAGGAAGTATTATTGGTCTTAGTAAGATATGTAAAAATATAAGTAGATGGGCTAAAGGAGTTGTGATGGAAAATATTTGAAGCAAGCAATGCCTCCTCTTATTTTATGTTGGACATAAACATTGTTCTACATTCATGAATATTGGATGAAGGAAAATGCCGAGGATATGCATAGGTCAAACAAAGGCCAAAATATTGATATGTTAGTTAATGTAAGGAAATGCAGTTGATGTTGTTAATATTTATTGTTTCCTTTTGTAAGGTCATACCTTGTGATTTATGAATAGTCTAGCCCCATGCCATTCAAAGGGGTAGTTTCTTATGAGACCCCATTGTTATGGGGGGGATTGTCACATAGTTTGGATTGGAAACATTCCATGGTGGGCCTTTGTGGTGAACACAATCAACAACAACAAATGATGGAAATATAGGTGGAAGAGTCTCGGGGATATAGAAAATGGTAACAACTTTTCAAAGTTCTCCATTAACATGACTTGCTTCAACCCAAAAGTTGCTAGCCAATATAACTTGTTTCCCATTGTAAAGTAACACTTTCAAATCCAATTGTTCATTTTCAATGGTTGCAAGAATATGTTGCTTTCTTTGTTCAACACAACAATGTGCAATTGTTTAGTTTTTTCCACATTTTTTTATTGTTCAATATGACACAATTTTCAGTTGCACATAAGTGCATGGAATGTTCAAGTGTTTGGCTATGTTCATGTGTAAGGAATGAATATGTATTGGACATGCAAAGATTCCACTGCTTGAGTGCAGGCATGACATTTATGAGGTTGGAAGGAGTTCATGGAAACCAACTTGATAAGGGCTAGAACCTTCTTGACAGAAGAAAGTGGAAATTGTGATGCATGCGTCAAAGATACACGAGAGTGTTTTGCATTGTAATAAACTTGCATACATAGGGAATTTTTTCAAGGTCACCTACAAGGATGATCATAGAATGCCTTCCAAATGGGAATTTGCGATGGTTTGGGAATGCTTCACATAAATGATCATCAATGTGGGTTAATATTTTTTGGGTCAATGAAGCTCATACAATCAATGAGAATGTAATGAATATGTTGAAGTTTTTCTTGAAAATTTGCAATAGATTGTCCCTCTAGAGGATTCATCATGGATATGGGTATGCAAAGCCCAAAATGTATTGTAAGTGGATTGAATTTAAATGTTGTGATGAAAATTGGAGAAAGTAGAAGCAAGGGGTTTATTTTGTTGGCATAGATGGGTAGGAGCGCAGATTTAAAGCGACCAATCAAGTAAGAATTTCCTATCCCTATCGTACCTTGGCTGATCATTTTTAGTGGAGGGTTGGTTGCGTTGTTTTCATATTGGGAAATAACAATGTTAAAATCTATGCATTGAGTGGGAGACACAGAGTTAAGGGAAATGTGATTTGTGAAGGGGATATTCATATGTTGTACTTGGGTGGATGAACATTTTAAATATATGAATTGTATGGCTGTCTCTTGCAAGTGTAAAGGGATATGAGTATGGGTCAAGTTGTGATTTGCGTCAAGATTTTGATGGGTCAACATGTCCACATCATTAAGTTGAATGTTGTTTCCATTATAGAGTTGAGAGAGGAGTTTGTATTCGTTTATGTCCATGGATTAAGTGGGGGGGAGGTGGATATCATCAAATGAATTATCTTTAGAATCAATTTTTGGAGGGTCTTCAGGGATGCTGTCAACATGTCATGCAACATATTCGTTTTGCATTTGTTTTGAATGTGAAACAATATCCGAATTGGTTGAACTAATGCCGTTAGAAATTGTACAAAAATGTTTGTACAAAAGGAGCTTGCTCCAAGAGAAAGTGACATAGCAATCTGCATTGATGGGAGGAATGCCAATGTAACATGGAAAGACATGCACAATCATAGAGGGGTTTATTTGTTTCCATTTCTCATGCTTTACACTAGAAGAAAAGGACCAAGAATGTGTAGTTTCGATAAGTGGTAAAGCCTCTAGTGAAATATATCTTTTCATGTATGAATCAATGAAGGTTGTTGTTAGAAGAGAGTTGGAAGCACCATTGAAACAAACTTGAGTACACTTTGGCTGACATTCAAGGGAGAAAAAAATGGTTACAAATTGTAAGGGGAATCTTTTGCAACGTATGGCATGTTTCTTGTTCACGTATGTCCTTGTAAGCAATTGTTTATGTTAGGAGTTTTTAAATGGAAAAAACAACAATTTATTTTGTATGTTTAGTGTGCGGGATTCTTTTTGGCATCTTGTGATAGCTTTTCAAATTTGTATCTACTTTCGCCACATCTTAGCTTTATAATTCGCCACATATTAGCTTTAGAATTCATCTCTACTTTCGCTACATATTTTCTTTTAGACTTCGTCTCTACTTTCGCTACATATTTTAAAATTTATTTGAGGACAACATGCTAAGAGAGAACATTCTGACAGCCAATATTAGCTCTCCATATTGAAAGCATGATATAGTTATGGATGTTTAATTTTTCATCATTTTGAGTAGGGATGTATGTTTTTTGAGCATGATCATTAATGAACATAGATGATGATCGTTAATGCATCTCTCTGGGGAATCCATAATGATAGTTTAATGTGGACCCTTTCTTGCATATTCATCCAGATTCATGGCATTTTGTGTGTTGTTGAAAGTAATTAACAAGTTCTTCATAGTCCTCAAGGTGATTAGCGAGAAGGATGGTTGATGTTTCTAGGAGGCACAAATCATTTAGAGTGGAGCAATGGACTTAGTGGTTGCATAGTTGGATTTCTTGTGGGTTCCAAGCTGTAACATATCTATCAAAGTAAGACTTGGTAGCATCAATATCAAGCCAGCTCTCCCACTTGAGTGTGTCCATATTAGGTGCGTTTTCTAACCATAGGAAACCATATTATATATATGTGCAGTCACTCTATGTTACCATTCGTACTTGCAAGGAAAAGGAGATAGCTCAGTAATCCAAAGAATGGGAGTGGTGAATATAAATCTAACATTAATAAGCATGGCTAGTAGTAGAGCTGTATCGATTGTCTTTTGTATGGAGGCCTTTATGTAGGACCTCTTGAAGAAATATCTTGAATCTATGGTGCATGTATTGTGATGAAAGATATGGATTGGTTATAATGTTTTCAATTCTCCAAAATTGTTTCTTAGCTAAAGTGGGTGGAGGCTTAATAGGCATGACCATGTGGATATCATGCCATTTCATGTCTGCTGTACCGAGCATAAAAAAAAATTGGGCTTCCTATCTGTTTGACCATGACAAGAGATCATGCCATTTGGTGTCTACTGTGATGAGCTTCCTATTTGCATGATCATATTGATGAGCTAAAATTTAATTTTGTTCCAAAAAGAGCATGTCCCATGGAGGGTAGAGCCAAAGTGTATAACTTGCTCAGGAATTCAGGCATTAGGAAAATGATAAAGTTGTTGGTAGAGGGATAAGATAATTTATAGTAAGGCATCTTTAATGTTCCTTTTAAAAAAGACAACAATTGTTTCCTGGATGTGGTGGCACATCATGAGGTTATACAAGTAATAATGGAAGCAAGGATGTTGCTGGAACCTATTGTCATGGTATTGCATTAGGTGTAAAGCATAATATTTCATGCCAAATATTATAATTTGTGGTTGTTTGAGCATGGAAGCCCATTTGGGAAAGAGGGTGGGAAAGGCCATTGAAAATAACCCCTTTATGTTCTACTCATTGATAGGGGGAAGGAAGTGGAAGGCCAACAAGGGGCCATTTTATAGAATATGTTGAGGTTGTATGTGTAGCTTTCAAGTGGTGCCATATTTCTTCAACCTTTCTATGAAAATTTGGGAGTGTTTCTATGAAAGAAGATGTTTGCAATTTTGTAGGGGTGGTGAAGGAAATGTATTTATTATTTGACATCACAATTTCTTGTTGTAGGTTGGGAGCAAAGGTGGTGACATGGTGAAGCAAGGGAAATACATCCATAAGATGAAGAGTCAAAGTGATTATTGTGGTTGTACTAAGATGAAAATCCTTGTCGTATTAATTGTTCATCATTTTGTACTCGAAGGCCTCCATAATATTTGTTATACTAACAAAGAATTCATATATATTGTGGCTAGAGTTGCACTTCCAGAAAACTAAGATGTTTAAGTTTTCCAACAAGTGGGGAAGGCAGTTGGAAATGGTGTAGATGTCATGGGGGACATCAATTATATGTCCATAGTATTTTTATTGGCCTCCACATGCATGGGTAACTTGTAGGATTGGATTGACACATGCAATGAGAATTTATTCAACATGATTTAGAACAACAAGGATGGATGGGCATCCACCAGGGTCCATTTTGTTTGAAACAAGGAAGCAATGGACACTTCTCTTTGAGTTGCATGATAAAATGAATAAAAACCATGCAAGAACTTTGTTTTGATTCCTAGATATGATTCCTTGCATATGGAGCATATTTTCATGGCTGAGAGTGTAAAATTAGTCACAGTAGATCTAATGAACAAGTAAATCAATCACAATAGATGAAACTCAGAAAAATGGTGTAAAACTGTACAAAGCATGCATCAGTGCTCAATATCCCAATGAGGGTGAATAATTACAATACAATGCAGTCACAATGAGTGAGCAATTCGAATTGACTAAGTAGGACATTCGAATTACTAAATGGTGTAGCTTGGCTCCAACTAGGAGTCCTCATCATCAATTAGTGGTGGTCATCAATGCACAAGAACCAGTCATCTAGGTGTCAATTTGAGTCTAACTGAGTGTAACAAGTGTAACTGAAGTGTGTAACACTGATGTAGGGAAATAGGCTTAGTGGAGGGCGCATGGGAGGCTTAACTGAAGTTAGAACAAGTCATCTAGTCAATCTAGTGGTCCAATGGAGTGAAACAGTCAGTCGAGAGTGAAACTAGCCTCAAATCAAGGAGAATCGGAGCTAATTGAGTGTAACTGAAGTGGAACTGCAGTGGTAGGTGAAGAAGTGCGCCCTTCTCTGGCAGTAGGTTAGAAGTGGGTGCCTTCCTGACTAGGATGGATAAAAATATGATGGAAGGAGCTCCCGGGTACTAGAATGAAGTGGATAAGGTGCTGGAGGCATCAACCTGGTGACTAGGATGCATGCAAAATGCATGCAAACCCTAATTGCATGCAAGGTCCTGAAAATGATGATGTGGATATCCGAACACCCCCCTCAAGCTAGACTATGATGTGCAAAACAAATAATGTGGGGCCCTGGTTACTGAGACCAAAGGTCACCCTAATACAATAATAATCCAAATAAAGAACAATCCATGAACCGAGGAAATGGAGAAAACCTTATGGGAAAACCCCCCCCTCAAAATGGATTGTAACACACCAAAAGATTTAACTGCCCCAAACTCAAGTAGATATGTCTGGAGGTATCTTACTCTTGGAAGTAAATGGATCATGCTCCACAAACATGTGCTTGAATTCTCCATTAGTGGATGCAAGCGAATGTGGAGACTTTATGAACTTGCTCTTCATACTGAAAATGGTGAGAACAAATCTGAAAATATGAGGATGATCTTGGAACCTGTGATTCGAACCAAGTGAGGTAGGAATAGCTCTAATCGGATCAAATAGATCTTGAAACTTGAACTTCTTATCAGTGGAAGTTAAATCAGCTCCAAGAATAGATGAATGGTTTCTTGAGATCTCCTTTGAACCAACAAGGGTGAGATCAAAACCAAAATCAGCAAAAAGTACATGAGAATTGAACTCAAGCGAATGGTAGTGCTCTTCATCTTCATTAAAACTCTGAGAAACTTTGCAAATGATAGAACATAAGTCTATAGGAGGCATGCAATCAAGGAGGACGAATGCTTCACCTCCAAAGTCATATTTTACCTCCAAAACATCAAGTATATCATTATTCTGCATGCCGGCAAACTCATGTGAAAGAGAGGATTCAAGAACCTCTTCAGAATCTAGAGTATGAGCTGGTTTATCTTGCTCAGAATTCGAAATAGAAGACTTTGAGAGAATGAGTGTTGAATCTACATTTTCTTCTTCATCTTGAACAATGGATGATGCCAAGACATGATCGGAAAGAACACATAAGGAGATCTCACTGGGCTTGTTCTCCAAAAGGCTAGCATGATCCTCTTCTTCCTTCTTTCCAAATTCTCTATTGAGTTGGGCCCATAGATCTCTTGGATTTTCAGCAGTAGTACTGAGGTAGCGCATACAAGGAGACATAGCAAGACACATTGTCCCAAAAGCTCTGTCACAATCATTAAGCCAATCATTCTCCTCTTCAAAGGAATAAAAAATTCCTGTAATACCAATGCACACATCAAAAAGACATTGTCTCTTCAAACATGCAATCATCTTTGGTTTCCATTCATCATAGTTGAAGGGAGTAAGAATATTTTGTGAAGAAGAAGTTTCCATCTCTGCATTAACGAATGCAAATGGAGGAAGTAAGAAACCTACAAATCACACACAAACAAACACTATGTTTTCAGCCTTGCATACACATGAGCGAATGCACATGAGATTTTGCATGCCACTGCTGAAATATCTTGGTGAGAAATTAACTCAATATTCATGTAGAACACCTGCAGAAAATAAATCTTGTCCCTGCCATGGCTCTGATACCATGTAAAATTAGTCACAACATATCTAATGAACAAGTAAATCAATCACAATAGATGAAACTTAGAAAAATGGTGTAAAACTATGCAAAGCATGCATCAGTGCTCAATATCCCAATGAGGGTGAATAATTACAATACAATACAGTCACAATGAGTGAGCAATTCGAATTGACTAAGTAGGCCATTTGAATTACTAAATGGTGTAGCTTGGCTCCAACTAGGAGTCCTCATCATCAATTAGTGGTGGTCATCAATGCACAAGAACCAATCATCTAGGTGTCAATCTGAGTCTAACTGAGTGTAACAAGTGTAACTGAAGTGTGTAACACTGATATAGGGAAAGAGGCTTAGTGGAGGGCGCATGGGAGGCTTAACTGAAGTTAGAACAAGTCATCTAGTCAATCTGGTGGTCCAATGGAGTGAAACAGTCAGTCGGGTGTGAAACTAGCCTCAAATCAAGGAGAATCGGAGCTAGCTGAGTGTAACTGAAGTGGAACTGTAGTGGTAGGTGAAGAAGTGCACCCTTCTCTGGCAATAGGTGAGAAGTGGGTGCCTTCTTGACTAGGAGGGCTAAAACTCTGATGGAAGGAGCTCTCGGGTGCTAGAATGAAGTGGATAAGGTGCTGGAGGCAGCAATTTGGTGACTGGGATGCATGCAAACCCTAATTGCATGCAAGGTCCTGAAAATGATGATGTGGATATATGAACAGAGAGGTGATCCAATGTTGTATGAAAATGACGATGAGCATTCTATGGGGGTGGTTGTATGGATTACTTGGAAGGGAAGTTGAAGCGAGGTGGGATGATAGGTGCATATCCAAGTTGTGAGAGTAGGTAGATGCAATGGAGATGGCATGAGGTGGATCTAATGCAACGTAAGGGCCAGTCATTGAAGGAGGGTGGGATGGAATGGAAGGTGACACATGTTGAAATACTACGTGATGGAGCTAAGTTGACTAGTGAGGCCATTTCCATGAATTTTATAAAGAAGACACCTTTGTGTGTTTATTTGATATTTTCTTTCTGAGTATACCGACATGCCAAAGAATTGTATTCATAAACATTGAATCCCTTGGTTCATTACTTAAATTATCAACCTCAGATTTCGTATAGACTTAAGAGGTACCATGCACTGCATATGCAATTGCAAAAGGAATAACTATTAGGTAAGAAATGTTTCCATTACCTTGCATACACATTAAGAGTATGTTGACAAAAGAGAAGCATATAACTAAAAAAGTCACTAAAAGAGATTGGATTAGTTGGGTTCCCAAGTTCATTAGTAAGTTCAACGAGGAAGAGAACAAGAGGAAGTTGAGAAAAGGTAGTGGTCAAAGGAAAAATAAAAACTTTGGTATGAAGGCGGGAACATAGATAAATTGTTGAGTGTTAGAGGCCAAGAGTTTACAATATTATTGTGGTGCACATTTGATGTATTTGTAGTTGTTCCCTTAAATAATAAGAATGGTCAGGGCAATTATTTCAACTCTATTTTCTTAGATGTCATGTGCATGTTTTCTTCTACATTTTGTCATTTGGATATAGCTTGTTAATGCTTCCATTGATTACTTATTAGGTTTTGTAGAGAATTGATAAAAAACTAAACCCTGTAACAAGAACCAAAGAAAACATTCACCAAATATCATCTAGAAATTGATCCAAATCGAAAGAAAAACACAAGAAAGTTGTGATGATATAAGACCATCCTAGATCCAAATCTTAGGCTCTATCAAGCACCGAGAGGGATCAAATCTCCTGAGGTGCAAACCTCGGTTCAGGTATTGCACTCAAGGAGCTATTCAAGGAGAGCTAGTAAAAAGAAATTACTATAGAGGACATAAGAAATAGAAATTACACGATCTCCCTCATATTTACTTTTTACTTTGTATTATTCTTTTTTGTTTATGGTCGAAATAATATTTATTACTTTTTACTTTGTATTATTCTTTTTTGTTTACTTTGTATTATTTTGTTACTTGACAAACACTCTACAAACGTTACAAGATCTTCCTCATATTTACTTTTTACTTTGTATTATTCTTTTTTGTTTATGGCCGACATAATATTTATTACCTTTTTTACTTTGTATTATTCTTTTTTGTTTACTTTGTATTATAATGTTACTCGACAAACACTCGACTAAGAAGATCTCCCTCATACTAGGCTGTAGAGCACCTCTCGGCGCAATAAAATATAATTCAGTAGAACTGTAGAATTTGGAAAATATTAGCTCAAAACTCTCTTGTTCAATAATGAATCCAAGATGCCTCTTTATAGGCTTCCAAAGTGTTTATGTTCAAAACCCTAGTTTATATATACACATTGCTCAAGACTAGAAACTAATTTAATATGATAATACAACTAAATTATTAATGATAGATTGCTCAAAAGTTGGGCTTTAACTAACTACCTAGAAATAATAATGAACAATGCATCGAATCCGGGCATTATATGACTAAATTCTCATAAATATTAATAAACAATGAATCAAATATTTGATTAAATTCCCATAAATATTAATAAAATGAATCAACTAGCTACAAGGGTGTGCCCTTCTCTCCTGGGTTGCTAGTTGAGTTAGTAACATCTTCAACATGGGTGCATTATTCTCATGGTCACTAACTAAGATGGAAATGGGTTCCTTCTCTTCCTAGGGCACTATACCCATCCTTGTTCCCCATCCATTCCTCCCACTTTAAGTGGAAAGTTTCCCCATTGTCCTCTTAGATTAGGAGTGGAACTAGGGTGGAGGAATAAAATTACATAATCTAAGCATACTGTTGGTGTGGGAAGTGTCATTGGTGTGAAAAAAATACTTGATTTGCTGAAAAATACTGGACATAGACCATGAATAATCCAATGAGATGATGTATTCCTATGTGTCATAAAAGCATATATTGCTCAATTGCAATGAAAGAGATGTCAACAAACCCATTCTATGTATGGAGTTATGAGGAAGCCTCTATGCTATATACCTATGGAGTGGATGATGTTGAGATGAGTTTTTTGGATTGGTTCTCTTAAGTAGAAATACAAATGAGTGTGTACCATGCTATGGAGAGGCTAATCCAAGTAGGATAGATCATCAAAGAAGGGATACATTGTTGTGTAACTGGATACGAAGTGTGAATATATTGGAGTAACCATAGAAGGAAAGTATCATATGCATATAATAACAAATTGTGATCCACAACAAGATGCAAGGGCCATACATTTAGAGCATCTGGAACACAATAAAGTTGCAGATAGATGGAAGAGAGTCCCATTGATAGTGTGGCTTCTACATTGTGCATAGATGAAAAGTAAGAGGCATACTAGGGTTGTGCTAGATTCGAGATGCCATGAGATATTTTAGAAGATCCAAAATGAATGTCTGTGATGTCATTATGGTGAAGTGTCATGTTCCTTCCTTAGTGGCCACTTGGTTAAGTATTGGACCCTTCAATCCCTAAGGCTCTAGGAAGAAAATTAAAGATTGGAGATTTTAATTACTTGGGATAAATTTTGATACAAGGCCTATATTGTTAAATTTTGATAATTTTTAATATTTAAATTATTTTTTTAATAGTTTAATTTTCATTATTGATTAATTTTTGGCAAAGTGATAATGTTCCCATGGATAGGTGGGCGCATGAGGATAAGGTGGACCTCACCCACTCATTTGAAAAAGATGGAAACAACAAGAAGGGAACTAAAAGCAAGGTGACAACAAAAAAAGAAGGAAACTGGAAAAAGCAGAGAAAAGCAGGAAAGAACATAAAGCAAGAAAGTGAATAGAGCAGTTGGCTAGAAAAGCAAGAAACATCCAGAAATCAAAGGAGGGCGCAGTTGCTAAAAGAAGAAAAAAATCACAAAACAAGGAAGGTTGGAAAAGCAGAAAGATTGCACAAAGCAAGAGAAGTTTCTAATTCTCCTAAGGAAGGTGCACTCATCCACTCACACATGATAGAGGCTTACTCAGGAAGCTACTCAGTCTATTAAAGAAGGCCAGTGCGCTCCTATTACATATTTTGGCCAACTTCCTTAGTGTCTGAGAGAATTTTCTTATGAAGGTTGAGTGATGTGCCTCAACCAAGCTTGGGAGAAGAACCCCAATGCAGCGTATGGTCCAATTTGTCCATGATATGATCCATAGCTATTGAATTATGATCTACATGACAGTATCAACCCACCATTGAATAATCCAAGTCATCCAGAGATATCATCAGTGTTAGTGTAATTGGAGAGAGTCCTTGAGAAAGATTCATCCAAAGGAGGATATTTAATCTAGTGAATGCATCCATGAACAAACCCTGAATCTTGGTGTGCCTTCCATGAGAATCCACCTGCTCTGTATTCATCATATTTGCAGATCCAATGAAGAACTCCTATTTTCTTCTCTTCATAGCAGGCTTATGCTCTCAGTTTTGTAAGAATTCTATGTATTGGAGACCTTCTGAAAGTCTGAAGATTAAAATAATCATAATTGTTGCTAAGAGTTTTTTTTTGGTTGTTGTTCTTGAACTCATGTCTGAGTCATTTTGTACTTCAAAAGTGAAATTTGAAAGCCATAGAGGCTGTTTGAATTAATTTTTTATCAATGGTAGCTGTCGTCGAAGCATAAATATCCCCAGTACATTGTGCTTAAGATTCTAAAGATGGACTTGGCTCTGATCTCTTTGCTGCTGCACACTCACCTTCATATTTTGTAGATTCTATAGACCTCAAGTTCCTAACCCTAGGAGGGATATAGTAGTGTCAAAGACTAGTTTTTCTGCAACTAGTTTGTTGACTAGTTTTTTGTATGAGTCAATTTATGTTCTAAACTTAACATGTGAGATAATATCCTTGGAATCTGATTCAGGGATATTACAGTGGTATCAGAGCATGGTCCTATGAACCTGCTCTTACTTTTTTTATTAATGATTCTAATAAGAAAGTCAGCTTCTAAGAACAAATGCATCGAAGAAGATAGTCTAGTAGAAGAAGAGGTAGATTCTACACAAGCCAAGGTTAAAGGAGGTTAATTCAGTATGGGAGAAGGTGAAATGAATTGAGAAGAGAAGGATGACATGTTTTTATAGAACATGTTAGAGGTGATGAATAAATTCACCCAAGTGCAAAAAGAAACCAGAGACATGTTGTCTAGGTTGGTGGACAAGAAATATGGTGAAGGCAGTAGTAATGGTTCTCATGTTGAGGAGAATAAGGTGTTCAAGTATAAAATTTTCTCAAATATTGGGCCACCTAATAGGCCACAAGAATTCAAAGATGTGATGAAGCCTACTATTCCAAAGTTTCTTGAGCAGAGGATTGAAGAGCCAGAATTGCAATTTGATATAGTTGCAGCATTGGAGGTTCGACTTGCTGAATACATTTCCTTCAGTGAGGAGTTCAAAAGGCATATGACCTTCTGAGATTATTGTGATTATCTAGATGAGATTATATCTAGAACTCATAAGAGAGAGCCAAATCATAATTTTAAATTGCAGAGAACTATTGGTAAATATATCACTGCCATTTTTTTATGGATATTCCAAAGAAACTGCTAGCTCTTGGGCGTAGAAGCGAGACACTTATTTTCAATTGAATCCCATGGCTGAAAGGGATGCCATCATAATGGAAAATTTGCATTTGGAAGGAGAGTTCAATGATTGGTGGTTCCATGGAATGAGGACATTGGGCCATGATCAAGTAACCTCCTATGAATATTTCACTTTAAAGTTGGTAGAAAGGTTTGATCAGAGAGATCCTGAGATCTCTTTCCACGAGCTAGTGCATGTGAAACAAACCAGAACTACTGAAGCATACATATATGAGTTTAAAAATATAGCACTAATGGTCACTGACATCTCTAAATATCGATTGATCCTCTTGTTCACAGAAGGATTAGCAGAGCCTTTGCAAGGATTGGTGAAAGCATACAGACCATGCACTTTGTAGGAGGTAGTGAGCAGAACAAGAGATCTACAAGATGCCCTCCCACGAACAAGGTATCCTCCAAAGACTAATGTGCCTTCAAAGTTTTAGAATTAAAGACATCCTTTTAGGAATGTGGCTTCCCAAACCAAGAAATAATACTCCTACAAAGACCGGGATGAATTAAGGAGGAAGAAGCTATGCTTCTCTTGTTAGGAACCTTGGGTTCTGGGTCACAAATGTGCTAAAGGGAAAGCAAACTACATTGAGGTTTTTCAGAGAGTGAGGATGAAGAGATTGATGAAGTAGAACCAACTGAAGGGGACTATGAAACAAGAGGTGAAGAGAAATCACCACAAACAGACAATACAATTGTAGTATTGAGCGGAGTTCGTCATTTCCACACCTTGAGATTTAAAGGGGTAGTGCAAGGACAAAGAGTATCGGTTTTGGTTGATGGGGGTACCACCCATAATTTCATTGATGAAACCCTAGTGGAGAGTATAAATATGCCAACAAAATCCTTTGAGGGCTTCACTGTCATCATCCCTGGCAATAAATCCATGGAGTGTAATCAATGGATTCCCAGGTTGCAAGTGAGCATTGGAGACTATACTGTGACTAACAACTTCTATGTTGTCAATGTGGTTGATATGAAAATGGTGTTGGGAGTGCAATGGTTGTACTCCATTGGGGGAAATTTAATTAATTAACAAATTCCCCAAATGAGCTTCAAAGATGTAGATGGAAAGCAAGTGGTTTTGAAGGGTGTTAACACTTACTCAAACCAAGTAGTTTCTGCTCACAATATGAGATATATCTTGAGGCATGGTGATGTTGAGTGGGATGATGAATGCCTAATCACCACTAAAGGAACTACCATAGATGTCTCACATCATCTGAAAGAAATCAAAAGGATCCTACACAAGAACAAGAAAGTATTTGAAGACCTTCCACATGGCAGGCCCCCTGACAGAGTCATTGAACATAGAATTGAGCTGGAAGTTAAAACACTTCCTATCAAGATCCATCCTTATAAGAACAACAAAAGTTTCAAGGATGATATTGAGAATACCATAAAGGAGCTAATTGAGTTGGGATTCATCAAACCAAGTTCAAGTCCTTTTGCATCATCAATGGTCCTAGTGAAGAAGAAAGACAAAACAATGCACATGTACATTGATTACAGGGCCCTAAATAAGAAGACCATGAAGAACATATATCATATTCCAAGGATTGATGAATTGATGGATGAGATGCATGGAGAAAGGTATTTATCCAAGATAGACCTTCGCTCTGGATATCATCAAATCAGGATGAGGGAGGAAGACATGTAGAAAACAACTTTCCGATGCCATTATGGGAATTTTGAATTTCTTGTCATGCCTTTTGGCTTGACCAATGCATTGACCACTTTCCAAAATTGCATGAAAATATTTTTCATTAAGAAGTTGTGTAAAGATGTCCTTGTATTCTTTGATGATATTCTGATTTATAGTAGGACATGGGAAGAGCATCTGCACCACTTAGACAATGTTGTAACAATTTTGGTAGAACAATCTTTTTATGCCAAATTGTCTAAGTGCGAGTTTGGATTGAATGAGATCCTCTATCTCAGTCATATAATTGGGAAAGAAGGACTCAAGGTGCATATGGATAAGATCAAGTCCATTCTGGAATCAATCCCAAAGAACATCACATAATTGAGGGATTCATTGGTTTATGCACCTACTACAAAAATTTTGTTAAGGGGTTTTCTAAGCTGTCATCTCCTTTGACAGATATCACCAAGAAGGGAGATTTCTGTTGGTCCAAGGAGACTGAACAAGCCTTCAACAAAATTAAGGAAGTAATGAGTAGCTTCCTAGTACTTGCACTTCCTGATTTCACTCAGCCCTTCATACTTGAATGCGATGCCTTCGGGGAAGGCATTGGAGTAGTTTTGATGCAGAACAAGCATCCCATTTCCTATGAGAGCATAAAGTTGCAGCTACATGAGAGGCCTTATTCCATATATGAAAAAGATATGTTGGCCACGATGCATGCTTTGGCCAAATTCTGACAGTACCTGGTGGGAGGCAAGTTCATAGTGAGGACTGATCACAATGGTTTGAGACACTTTCTGACCCAAAAGGAGTTGAATGATTGGAATATCCTGATCCGTATATTCTCATGTTGTGATCGTGTCCAAATCACAATAAGACTATTCAAGGGAATAGTCAACCAATAGAAAATAACTCCATGTGCAAAGAATAAATAATATTGAATATATATTGATGAGAGATAATTACATTACAATTTGATGGACCATTTAAATATGGTTTTATGTGCCTTTTCAATGGAAAGGTATGTCTCTATCTATTCGATTAATTACATATCAATTTTATTTAATATTTGTTTAATTACTTTTCTGTTATTATTTAATTATTTGTTACATGGCTTTCATCTTTAGAATGCTTTGTCGTCAAATCATTAGTGATGAAGGTCTCATATTTCTTTCTATATAACTTATAAAATTCATTTATAATTTTAATATATTAAGTAAAAACCATGTGTGGTTTCATAAAACCATGTGCGGTTTCATGAATGCTATTCTTTAAGTTTTTATTTTTTTCCACTTTTTCTTTGTAATATATTTTTTTTACTTCTTGTTCTCTTCTTCGTATATGCAACGGAAATAATTACTTCTTCTTCTCTCTCTCTCTCTCTCTCTTTTTAAATTTCCCTTCTTGTATTCTTGATATTTATTGTTGTCTTTGAATGAATTCCATGTGGATCAAAGATCCTTTAATCAAAGAAGCTCTGAGAATGGTTTGTGGCCAAAGACCAGAATCAAAAGGGGTTCTAATACCAATGTAATATTCGTATCTGAATATTGTCATGTTGAGTGGGAGTGTATTGCATACCAACATAACAAAGTTGAGCACACTCATTCGGTTGGCCTCCTTCAACCCCTGTCAATACTAAAATAGAAGTGGGAAAGTGTTTCAATGGATTTCATCACAGGGTTGCCCAAAGCCCAAGGTAAGGATAGTATTTTTGTAGTGGTTGATAGATTGATTAAGTTTGATCACTTTTTTGCTGTTACATCAACCATTGCATCCAGTCAAGTACTTGTTGCACTTTTCTTTAAGGAAGTGTTCCAATAGCATGGTATACCTAAGAATATAATACGTGACTGTGACAACAAATTCACCAGTGCTTTCTGGAAAACTTTGTTTGAGTTGGTGGGAACTAGTTTGAACTTGAGCATAAGTTATCACCCTCAGACAGATGGTCAAACTGAGAGGGTAAACCAATGGCTTGATGGGTACCTCAGAAATTATGTCACAGGGAAACATAAAGCATGGGTTACATGGCTACACTTAGGAGAATTATGCTATAACACTACCTTCCACCTCTCCCTTGGAATGACACCATTTAGAGATCTGTATGGGTATGAAGCCCCCACATTTGCATACCTGATTTTTGGGGATTGTAGAGCCCCAAAAACAAAGGATTGTCTACAGGAAAGCCAATACATACTCATGACACTTAACAAAAATTTGCAGGTTGCACAGAACCAACAACAAGTGAATGTAGGTAAGCACAGAACATATCGAACCTTCCAAGAAGGTGATCTAGTATATTTGAGGTTGCATCCATATAGGAAATATTCTTTGAAATCAAAAGGGGTTGAAAAATTGCAGCCAAGATTCTATGGACCATACAAGATCATAGGGAAAATTGGTGAAGTTGCATATGAATTGGAACTGCCTCCAGAAAGTAAAATACACAATGCTTTCCATGTGTCATGTTTGAAAAAAGCAGTAGGCCAACAAGTAAAAATTTCAAGAGAGTTGCATCCTCTTCATGATGAAGGACATTGGGTCCTAGAACCATAAAATATTATGCAGGTTAGAGAAATGAAGTTAAGGAGAAGAATTATTAAAGAATATCTAGTGCAGTGGAAAGCGTTTCCCAACAAAGATGCAACATGGGAAAGTGAACAAATTTTGCAACATTCCGGATTGCACCTGCTTGAGGACAAGAAACCTTGGGAGAGGATGACTGTCATGTTCCTTCCTTTGTAGACACTTGGTCAAGTCTTGGACTCTTCAATCCCTAAGTGTCTAGGAAGAAGATTAAAGATTGGAGATTTTAATTACTTGGGATAAATTTAGATACAAGGCCTATAGTATTAAAATTTGATAATTTTTAATGTTTGAAGTATTTTTGTAATAGTTTAATTATCATTATTAATTAATTTTTGGCAAAGTGATAATGTTCTCATGGATAGGTGGGTGCATGAGGATAAGGTGGATCTCACTCACTCATTTGAAAAATATGGAAACAACAAGAAGACAGCTAAAAGAAAGGTTACAACAGAAAAAGAAGAAAACCGAAAAAAGCATAGAAAAGCAAGAAAGAACATAAAGAAGGAAAGTGAACAAAGCAGGAAAGTGCATAAAAGAAGTCAGTTGGAAAAGCATGAAACATCCATAAATAAAACGATGGTGCAATTGCTAAAAGCAAAAGAAAATCACAAAGCAAGGAAGGTTGGAAAAATAGAAAGCTTGCACAAAGTAAGAGATGTTGCTAATTCTCTTAAGGAAGGCACACTCATCCACTCACACGTTCCATAGGATTACTCAAGAATCTACTCATTCTATTAAATAATGTTGGTGCGGTCCTCTCACATATTTTGTCCAATTTGCTTAGTCTCTAAGGGCATTTACTTCTCAAGGTTGAGTGATGTGCCTCAACCAAGCTTGGGAGATGAGCCCCAATGCAATGTATGTTCCAGGTTTTTCATGATCTGATACAGAGATATTGAATTCTGATATACATTCTAGTATCATCCTACCATTGAAGAATCCAAGTCATCCAAAGAGATCATCAGTGTTAGTGCAATTGGAGAGAGTCCTTGAGAACAATTCATCTAGAGGAGGAGATTCAATACAGTGAATGCATCCATGAACAAACCATGAAGCTTGGTGCACCTTCCATGAGAAGCCTCCTGCTTTGTACTCATCAGATCCAGTGAATAAATCCTCTTTTCTTCTCTTCATAGCAGTCTTATGCTCCTAGTTTTGTAAGAATTCTATGTATTGTAGACCTTCTGAAAGTTTGAAGATTAAAATACTCATAATTGTCGCTCAAATATTTTAATTTTGGTTTGATGCTATTCTTTAACTCATGTATGAGTCATTTTTTACTTCAAAAGTGAAATTCAAAATCTATAGAGGCTGTTTGAATTAAGCTTTAGAAAGACTAGCTCTTTATGCTTTATTTCTTGACTAGTTTTACAATATTTACAATTAAAAGTTTCCTGTGAGTCAAATTTATGTTCTGATGGTCATATCCGATTCTTAAGACTCTTTTGAAGACTCTCCAACCATTTTTCTGAGAATTCGTAGGCCTCTCATCCTTTTTGGGAGAGCCAAGAAGTAGATTAGTTGAGTTGTCCATCCTAGAGCACTTCTCCCTTTTGCTTCCAAACTCTGCCAATTCTTCCCTAAATATCAGAAACACCTATCCATAATCAAATTTGGGACTTAAATACTGATATCCACTCTCTGATTACTGTCAAGAGTGAGTGAAGGAGTCTAGCAGGCATATGCTGGTGTGCCCAGGAATCCTTGTGTAGACTTCAGCGGTAGCTATTGTCGAAGCATAAATGGCCCCAATACATTGTGCTTAGGATTCTGAAGTTGGACTTGGATCTGATTTATTTTCTACTGCACACTCACCTTCAAATTTTGTAGATCCTAAAGACCTCAAGTTCCTAACCCTGGGAGGGATCTACCAGTGTCAAAGACTAGTTTTTTTGCAACTAGTTTGTTGACTAGTTTTTTGTATGAGTCAATTTATGTTTTGAACTTTAAATGTGAGATAATATCCTTGAAATATGATTTAGGGATATTACATGGAGTCCTCAATGAAATGAACTGCGATTTATTCAAAATATGTGCAATAAAAAATATCTATGTGCAACACTATTGGATGAAGCACTAATGTGTGTCCACTTGATTGTTGTGCAAGAGTATCTTAGAGGAAAAAAATATTCTGGAACCTATTGGATAGAGTGCCTGGAGATGTAGTGTAATTGTGATATGGAGAGTGCAATGAAGGTGATTTGACGCTGAGGAGATGAGGAATTTGTTGTGGAAAGGGTTCCCATGATGCGAACCCGACAAAGTGTTGATGAATTGAATTTGGAACTGTACCTAAGAAGAAATCCATGTGAATTGTTTTTTGTAAATGTGGAGGTATAAATCTCTAGTGCTATGACTTCTAAGGATGGTTGGAAAAATCTATCCATATAAGTGTGCTTTGGTGGTTATAATGGGGGACTTGTGTTACCCGTTGTTTTATTTTTCGAGAGGAGTGGGGGATTACGGGTGCTAGGGAGTGTGAGAGTGTGGCGTCCCCTCCCATCAGCCCAAGCAAGGGAGAGAACACGACTTTGATTTCGAGCATCTAGCCTCATATCCCATAAGGCAAAATTCATTCATTGATAGCAAAAGACATGTGCATATGCATATGGTATATTGTAATTGAACACGGCAAAATTAAAATCATGTTAAATATCTAACATACATTTAACATTTTTATGACAGCCATTGAATAAATACATTGCAGAATTTAAACACATGAGGGTACTTATCTTCAACAAAGTAGTCCTGAGCAACCAGCTATGCAACTGCAACGTTCCACCCAACCATAGGCCAGCTGTGCTTATCAATCTCTTGATACAATTGCCACCCCCGAGCTGGGCATGATTTCTACAAGGAACAAGGGAACAACAGACTCACACGTAGCCAAACATGCACCAAAATGAGCCAAGCCAATCTACAATTGGGTTTATCAGGCTGCTAGGAAATGGAAAGGAAGAATTGCTAAGCTAGTGAGCTCAAGCACAGAGCCATGGATACCTCTACAAGATCTATCTAACTTGGCACCCACAATACCTACACACCCAACACAAGGAAGTATTCTCTTCACTGCTACACAGTCCCTCAAGCCATACCTTCCTTTCTAGTGCTCTCAGGGTGTGCATAGAAAAGTAGCCAAAGCCCTCTTGATCTTTCTGAGAGGTTACTCCCTTTACTAGGATTATTAAGCCAATTCTGTCCATTACCACTCTAAATTTCTTGCTCACAGGTTCAAACCAAAACAGGGATGCACATAACAACAAAAGTATCATTGTTGGGCATGAAGAAATGTTTTTACAGTGAGATGCCCAAAGATGGGGTTTTCATTAGCTTCAAAAAAACGTGGGAAACCCAAAAATGAAAATGGAAGATGGGGAACAACCTTGGAAATCCAAATTCATTTTCAGAAAAATGTCCAGGGACATTTTGGGGCAAAAACAACCTCCATAACAGCCCCAAATCGTGGTCCTCCTCTCCCAACCATTGTGCAAAATAGAAATCAGTTCCCAAGCATGGAAAATGCAGGAAAAATGGTGAAAAACGTGACAGGGAAAGCCCAACTAGCTCATACTGCGTGAGAGGGCAAAGACCATGGGTGAAATATGGCTTTGGGCACCATTTTATGGGTGTTTTCTTGCCCAAGAAGAAAAACTATGAATTTCTAGGTTGATGGCTTATCCATGCACGAAATTGGCTGCCATACCTTTCCACTCCCAAGGCATTAATTGCCTCAACCAACTCTTGGAAGAATTTAATGATTGGGTGCATAAGCCAAAATGGGTAGTTGAGGGTTTATGGGTTTTCTCATTGACACATGGGTTAGCACCATTGGCTCAAGAGTTTGAATAATTTCCCTCCCTATTCCTTATAAAAATCATGCCCCCATCTCTTTGTTGCATTGCATAGCTGGTTGTGGGTATTTCATTAAAATTTGTATTTACATGATGTATTAATTTATATTGTGCATGCCCAGCACAAGAACCATATACACCGATTTTAATTGTTGATACATAAAATGATAAATCAATGGCGGGGCATTGGCCTTGAGCTCCTCACCATGATTTAATAACGATATTTACATCATTTACAATTTTAATGCAATAGGGTCAAAATTGGGATATTACAGAGAGGGTTATAAGGTAGGATTGGATGACTGTGTTCAAGGTTTAGTGGTAGAGGGAGTGCATAGGAATTAGAGGATATGGAGAGAGATATATAAGTAGAAGGGTAAAGAGTGAGGGAGAGACACCTATTCAAACTGACATGGTAAGATGTTTAGGGCCCAAGCAAGGGAATGGCCACATAGATGAGTTGATAAGTTTGGAAAATTTTCATGATATAGTAAGTCTTGGTGCTAATATTGTGTAGGGATTTATGTTGTTATTGGTATGGAATACCTAGGAGTAAGTATGAACACTCTAGAAGAGACATGTCACAATCTATCATGTCTTGGAAATGGTGAATGGAAAAAGTAATTAAACAATGTTTGTTGATCAATAGACGATGTCCATGTTCTGATACCTAACCAAGGTGATAAGGTGAATGTTGATGAGTGATAGGTAGGCGGGGATAGTTGAGGAATGCTCAAGAGGACATGTTATTTTGGCTTCCATTTTCCATAATTATAGTGACGAGATGGACTTTTATTTGGAAATTGTGAGAGGGTGAGTGCGATTGGGTTGTCGAGAGTAAGGATGGATCTAGTGTAGTTCTATTGGGTAGGGATATTACCTCAAAAGAGGAGGAAGAAATGGTAGCTGAGGAAGGAGTTGTGATGAATTCATTGTCATGTTCATCATAAAATAAGTCATTGGATTGAGCTTGGTATTGTAAGAAGTAAAATTTTGCAACATCATGGGTTGGGGTTTTGTGGCAGTAACACCAACATCAATGATGTGAAATGTTGGGACGAGGAGTGGCGCTAGAGGGTATACGAGCTTGTGATCGATAAGGGTTGGGGGGATTGAAGGAATTAGTATTGTACATAGGATTTTGAGACGAGTTTTTATTAGGGTTTGAGTTAGGGTTAGGAGTTCAAAAAGGCTAGGAATTTGATAATATTTTTATTCAATGGAAAGGGAACAAATGAAGGATTTTTTAAGGGTGATAGTCTCAAACATAGCTACTTCATTATGGAAAACATTAAGCAAACCATAATTGAATTGAAGCACAAGTACTTGTTTTAGATCTTTGATTTGAAGTTAAAGGAAAAGCTTGGTTAAGAGTTCAATGAATTGCTAGATTGATTTCCTTGGAGCTTGATGCAACTGCAACGATTTGCACATGAGGTTAAAGACAAGTAACGTAATGGGTAAAATCATTGTCTCAAGGTATGGCATAGGGCATCCCATGTATTAATGGGGTTGGATTTGCTGCTATTGACCTTTTCATCATTGAGTTCCTTGTAAACCTCGACATAATCTCAGTGATATTTCCACCAAGTTCGTACAAGGCCTTACAAGTGATTGCTTGCAAGTAGAAGGCATTGTTCCTTAGTCATTGTTGGATAGGTTTGGAAATATGTTGTAAGATTATGAATGCAATATTTGAGGACATCTTCATGCATTTTTCCTCCATACTTAGGTAAGGATATTTTGGTTTCAAGATGGAAATGTGGAATAGGAATCCCTAGGGTGCAACTTGAGGAATTTGACGAGAGGAGTTGTTAATTCTTACACAACACTTTGTAGATTGCGTTGTGTGTCTTCATAGTATTTGAGTGTTAGGAGGATCCATTGGGAGAGAAATAAAATATGCACCAAAAAACCCGAGGTTCTGGTTTTGGTTGAGTAGGATGCTTGCAAAAGATTGAATTACGACTGAGGGGAAGTAGCATAGCCCAATGAAGATGATGAAAACTAGGTACTAGAAATGATAAACAAAGGGGAGTTTCCATAGAACCCAACAAGGCTGACATACACCCCATCAGAGGAGTTGGGTGGAGGTGTGGTTCCCAAAAACCTAATTAAGGGTGATTAGGTGAAAAATCCTAAAACTTAATCAAGGGTGACGTTGACGTAGGCTAGGTATTCCAAACCAAGGGTGTTTGTTGTTGGAACCTAATTAAGGGTGTGATGGAACAAAGTAAAATCATGGGGTGGGAGGGCAACCTCAAAAATCTCTAGGAGTGATAGATCTAAGAACCACAAATGAGGTGTGAAGCAATGAAATGTTGATAAAGGTCATTGGGGTGGAGGATGGCCTTAGAAAACCTATAACCTGATAGATCTAAAAAAATAAGAGCTAATAGAGGTCTCTAGGGTGGATGGTGACTTCAAAAGAACCTAAAAGTGGAGATATCGCATGCTGATGAGGAGAGAAGGTTGGGAGGGTGACCTCTAGATAACCTAAATCAAGTCAAGACCTTGCTTTGATACTAATGATAAAAAATGAACCTTGTAACAAGAACCATAGAAAACATACACGGAATTTCAACAAAAAAATTAATCCAAATAGAAAGAAAAACATGAGAAAACTATATCTAATCTAACAAAAAAGATAATTCATTAGAACCTTGGAATTTGAAAAAGATTAGCTCAAAACTCTTCTATTAAATAATGAATCCAAATGTCTCTTTATTGGTTTCCAAAGTATTTACATTCAAAACTCTAGTCCATGTATGCATGTCACTCAAGTGTGCATGTCACTCAAGGTTATAAAGTAATTTAATATGATAATGCAACTAAATTGTTAATGCGAGATCACTCAAAATATGAGCTTAACTAACTACCCAAAAATAATAATAAGCAATGCATTGAATATGGACAATATCTAATGAAGTGCCCACAAATATTACTAAATTACATCAACTGGCTAGAAGGGTGTGCCCTTCTCTCATGGATTGCTAGTTGAGACAATAACATCCTCAATGGGGGGCACATTATTCTCTTGGGTCGTTGGTTGAGCTTACGGTGGGTTCCTTCTCTTCCTAAGACACAGTTCTCTACCGAAAGTGTTGTATCCATTCTTGTTCCTTATCAAGCATGTTGGCTTGACCATGGGATAACATAGAGAAGGGGTCTATTGCAAATCCCTTGCACTAGGAAAATAATGAATATCCTTATGAACCCACAGGTGGCATGGAATAGTCATACTTTTAATTTTTAGATGAAAATCTGCTTTTAACCTTTAGATGAAAATCCCTCTCAATGTTTTGGTAGAGAAACGAAAGTGAATACATGGCTAAGAAAGATTAAACTAACAACACATGCACAACTAAAAATATAAGTTAAGTAAATGGAATTTTGACAAATTTGTAAATGGATTAAAAGAGTAAAACATATTGAAAAATCTTCATGATTGCACTTAATCTAGATATTATGTGGGACTTTGGACTTCCTTGAGTGGATCAATAAGATTAACTTGAGTGTAACAAGTGTACACTGGGGATTCATTTCATGGTCGTCGTATCTTGTTATGCTCAAATGCATCTTGATTACGATTTAAATAAGCTAGGTTAAGAGGTGGTTAAGAAAATGGGTATGTTTATTAAATAGTATTTGTTTTATGTTTATACTAATTAGTTTAATGTTTAGTCTTTGTTTAACAACCAATTATCTCCACAAAATTAAGTCGTTGGCTATGCCTAGATCAATATTCACCGACTACTCTTCTTGTAGATGTGCTAATATATATATAAATGAAAATAACTCTCTTGTAAATTCTCAAATTCTTCAAGTTTGTATTGGACATATCATCGCTCCAATTAAGTGGGACTTATTCACAATAGATATTTGCAATAATGAAAAATACAACATTAAAGAATAAAATAGTGGAGTTATCGATGGCCCAAAAGATTTTAAGTATTTGTAGGTGGGTTGGTAAAAATAGTGGTTAAGTTTTATAAGTCACTTATTCAAATTTGGCAGGTCAGAAATTGAAAATAAAAACTATCAAAATTATAAACCAACCGGTGAGGAAGAGATGAAAGTGTGGGCGCCGCGGTTTCATGTTCCGAGAACTATGAGCGCTCGGCGGGGCCGCGGAGTGACTCGCATTCGGTAAATTTAATGGGCGCCACTGTTTCGTCTCAAGCTTTCCAAGAACTATGGGCGCTTTGCCGGGTTCTCATTAAATAAATTTAATAATAAAAAACCAGTTATGCGGTGCACAGGGCCGGAAATGATGCTTGGACCCCTTCATCCTCCTATAAATTCAATCTACTCTTACCGTACCCAGCGATAATCTGCATAATATTTCAGAAAAATTGTGTCTGGAGGATCAACGATATCTGTAATGGCGGATATTGCATTGATCGTTGCTGAAGATTATCTCATCAACTGCGAGTCTGCTACAATAAATCGAGCGACTGTTAATACAAGAGAGGGAAAGCCCGGGCATCCGCGCTATCAACTCACGGAAGGAATTTTCATGCAGATCCGACAATTAAAGATAAAAATTGATGGTGTGAAAGGAGTAGCTGTACCTCTGAGCACGGCGATTCTGGAAGGATGCTTCTCTGCTTAGAATTCAAGCGATGAGGGGAAACCGGCCCCTTCTTTGAATGCACAGTCAAATTATTTCACTGTTTGTTAATGGTTCTGAGGATTTGGTAACAAACACACATTATAATTCTGTACAGTTCTTTTTCTTTCTACAGTTCTATTTCTGGGGTTTTATGTAACCCTCTCTACAGTCAGTATTGATCTCCTATTTATACATTATTCAGTGATTCTTCTTAAGATATCACCGATGAACAAATATCTGGAATTTGCCATGGGTTGTTCTTTAATTAATCACATTTGAGTTCAAAGCTCTCTTAACTGATTCTTCTGCAGAAGTAGTTGATTGACAGATGTATGGAATTTGGCATGGATTGTTGTTAAATTTATCAGATTTGTGTTCAAAGTTCTCTTATATTTGGAGATTTAAAACTAGTGGATTGTAATTCTTGTATATGTTATTCAGATAACCCTCTAATAAAATGTTTTGATTCATAGTAGCATAATTCGATTGTATTGGTATTTCATGTATTAAAATTAGGAACTAATTTGAATTCATCCAATATTCTTTGTGTAGGTGTAATACGGATAGTGAATAATTAAATTTTGAAAACTAATTTAAAAAGACAAATTTTAATTATTTAAACAAGTTATAAAACAGAAATATCATTCAATTTCATATTTTCTTATTAAAATAATGATTAATAACTAGTTGTCTTTATATTTTCTTATTAAAATAATGATTAATACCATTGTTGAGATTATATATATATATATATATATATATATATATATTTCTAATTTTTGTTTGGTTTCATTATTTAAATGTCTAGGTACATTTATGGCATATTTGTGAATATTTTATTAAAATATATAAGCAATCTACTTCTGAATTTTATTCGTACTAGATTTTTTCATTACATGTTTTTTCTGTATAGAATTGTATTCGTATCGGTATTTGTACTCAAATTATGCTACTATGCACTATGCTTTGATCATCATCAATGGGGGAATTGAAATTGGGTTATGGTGAACATATCTCACACATTTAATTTGTCAACTATGAACTTTCATAATTCAATTGACACAGAATAAGCTAAACAAATAGATACTCTTCAAAACATATCATTTTCCAAAGAATAATAAATATGTTGTTTGTTTTGTGGGTCCATTTCATAGACACATTCAAAAGTATGGGCTTGATCTCCCACCCATTTATACAATCTCTGCTTTACGAGAAACTGACCTTAGAACTTCTTGTAGCAATGACAATGAATCCTTCATTTTGAATTTGTTAGTAGAAGAAGATCAATTTACGATGACACAATGTAGTTATTACATGTGGAGGTAGCAGTTTCCCATGGAAGACGAGTGTAGGGTTGAGTAGAGTAAATATGTCGAAAAATGGGCTATTACATTATCTTTTCCATTGGGCGAATGACTTACAGGAGGAAATATGGCATATGAGAGGATTCTATGATTTTCTTTCCATAGAAATGGTATTCTCCCTGTATTTGGTCTTCTGGTTGGTTGAAAGGCCTACCTAAAAATCTGTACATTGAACTTTTTTATTTCTTTGTTGAAAATTGAAAGGGACTTTCAAGTCACCTGCAAAATATTCATTTTTTGAAGTATGTAAGTTCTTCCAACAACACATATTTGGAAAGTGTATCAAATGTCGCCATCTAAACCGGAATTTATTCTCCTCGCAGCTGAATGTGGGAATATCAGTAGGGAATGAGGCTCTCCAAAAAAAATTTCTTTCTGCATCCACAAGTAACTGGGCCAAGTTAATGGAAATGAATCCCTAGACTACTATGGGATTTTAAACCCTTTCTAAAGATCACCTTACATTACAACCTTGTGTAGGAGGTTTGATGCATTCAGTTAATTATTTGGTTCCATTCTTTTAAAGACACCTTGATGTAGTGGATATTCTAGAGCTATTCCCCCCCAAAAGCCAATATTCGTGTTGTTTCCAATGCTTTGAAAGATTGTATTTTTTCTAATTTGATGCACACAATCCAATGGAAAATGGCTGCGGAATTTATCACTTGAAGGGCAAGATAACTCCCTCCAAACAGTGTCGTCGACAGAAATCCAAGAAAATGGATAACGGTGGGAAACAAATTTTAAAATACAACCTAACTCCCACCCCCCACCCCATATCTCTCTCCGCCTCCTCTCTGTAAACCTTACCAACCCCTAACCTCTAACCCCTCTCTCTAACTCTTACTAACACCTCTATGTCTCTACCTCTAACCCTTTAACACCCCCCTTCTCGTTCTACCTCTAAGCCCTTACCACCCCCCAATTCCTTTGAATATCTTTTTCACTAAACCAAACAATATAGTTGTAAGGTTAATTATAGTGATAAAAGTGTAATGTTAAATATTACGACAAAATTTTAATGTTCAATATCGTGGAAGAATTGTGATGTTTCATATCATGTATACGTTTTGGTGAACATAATCATGTGCACGCTTTGATAAGAAAAAACACATGCATGTTTCTGTTAACAGAAACGTGTATGCATTATGTTTACGTACACTCTTAACCCCCCAACCCCCAAAACCCACTAATACACCCCCTACAACTCCTCAAGACCCCCACATTAATTTATACACACCCCCCAACCCACTAGAACCCCCTTCTCTCTCTCTATCACACACACACATGCATACATATGCCTCCCCCTACCACTGACCCCCCCTCCTCTCTCTCTCTCTCCCCTCCACTCCCTAAACCTTACTAACTCCTCCTCTCACTCTTTTTCCCTTGCTCCACGTACCCCCAATTTTCTAACACCCCCCTCTGTCTCTACCTTTAACCCCTTAACAATCCCCCTCCATCACTATCTCTAACCCCTTAACGATCCCCAAACCCCCCTATTTCTCTCTCTCCCCTCCTTTCCCTAACCCTTATTAACCCCTTCTCTCACAGTCTTTCTCCCCTGTAGGGAGAGGAGGGGGAAAGCAAAACGTCTCTACATCTAACCCATTACTACTCCCTAAGTCTATCCCTTTGCCTCTCTCTCTCTCTCTCTCTAACCAAAACGCTCATGCTCGTCACCTATACTCCCCTTTCTCCCTAATCACCCTTCTCATCCCCAAACTCATAACCATCTCTCTCTCTCTCTCTACCCCTTTCCACCCCCCAATCTCTCTCTCTCTCTAACTCTTACTAACCCCCTATCTCTCTCTCTTCCCCTAACTCTTACTTACCCCCAATCTCCTGACACCCCCCTCTGTCTCTACCTCTAACCCCTCACCACCCCCTAAAGTCTCTCCCTTTACCTCTCTCTCTCTCTCGCTAACCCAAACACTCATGCTCCTCACCTATATCCCCCTTCTCATCCCCAAACCACTAGATTTCTCTCTCTCTCTCTCTCTCTACCCCTTTCCACCCCCCAATCTCTCTCTCTCTCTCTCTCTCTCTCTCTCTCTCCATAACTCTTACTAACCCCCTATATCTCTCTCCCCCCCAACTCTTACTTACCCCCAATCTCCTAACACCCCCCTCTATCTCTACCTATAACCCCTTAACAATCCCCCTTCTTCTGTACCTCTAACCCATTACCACCCCCTAAAGTATTTTTCTTTACCTCTCTCTTTCTCTCTAAACCAAAAAATCATACTCCTTACCTATATCCCCCCTCTCACCCTAATCCCCCTTCTCATCCCCAAACCCCTAACCTTCTCTCTCTCTCTCTCTCTCTACCCCTTGTCACCCGCCAATCTCTCTCTCTCTCTCTCTCTCTCTCTCTCTCTCTCTCTCTCTAACCCCCTATATCTATGCCCCCCCTAAATCTTATTTACCCCCAACCTCCTAACACCCAGCTTTGTCTTTACCTCTAACCCCTTAACAATCCCCCTTGGTCTCTACCTCTAACCCCTTACCACCCCCTAAATTCTCTCCCTTTACCTCTCTCTCTCTCTCTCTCTAATCCAAACACTCATGCTCCTCACCTATATCACTCTTTATCCCTAATACCCCTTATCATACTCAAACCCCTATCCTTGTAATGTCCATTTTTAAGAAATTTATTAAAATGACAAATTTTTCACTTTTTTCCCTAGTTCGACCTTCGACTAGTTTTGATGTCTAGGTCTCCAAATTGATCCAAATGATCCCAAATATTCAGAGAAGGTGTATGAATGATATTAGGACTTGATTATGATTTTCAAGGATGAATTAGGACCATAAAAATACTTCTGCAAACCCCTTTAAGATTCTGGCCAATGTATGGAATTTTATTAGCAATTTGGGGTTCAAATCCCCCCAGGGTAAATGCTGAATATGGCTCTCCAAATGATTCCAAAACCACTCAAATTTATGAAAAGAGGAAGAGGATTTCTAAGGGAAAATATTAATTTCTCATGTGCATCATTATTCGGTTTGTGAAGTCTGTTATAACGCTCTCCCAATAGCTACAAAATCACTAGTTTCGACCTTGGGGGAAATGGCATTAAATCTTCTTCAAATAGTATAAACTGAGCAATATGACTCCAAATTATTAAGTAATGAACATGAAACTTGTGTATCTCATTAATTACAATCCATTAATCATAAATACATTAGATAAATTTTCTTCCATTCGAATACATCACTATTTCATTGCTATACATCAAGATAGTGGTAAAATGGCACCACTTGTTCATTAAAAATCAAATTTATACATTTCCACTTGGAATATTGACCTGAGTTTTTTTTGAAGATGAATAAAATAGAATTTAATTCATATTAAAAAATAAATGGGGCATTATATGCTCCCCCAAAGAGTACAATAGCTCACCAAAAGCACCTCTCCTCAAGGATCAAGAATATGCAATGAAAAATGGAAATGGTTGAGGGAGTGAGATGCATTAGAAGAAACCACGAGCTACCCTATAGCTTACACCTACAAATAAAGACTCCATTAAATCTCCCATGAAAGGTCTGAGTGGCCTTTCCACACACCAACTAGGATGGGAATCTTTCACCCTCGAAATTGGCTAAGGCAAGTACACTAGTTTTCCACTAGCTCTCTCCACAAATGCAAATTCTCAAAATGATCAAAATGCCCTCTCTTACTTCATTTCTGTATTTTATAAACATCCTTATTATTCTAAGGTCCTCTATGGGTCTAATTCCTCCCAATAGATTCATGCCAACTCAAGTTGGGAAGAGACTCCCAAGTATGCCACTTGTCTTCCAATTCTAGCCCTCTCCTTCTCCAAATTCGAATTGGTGTCTCTTTGGTTTCCCTAACTCACTTGAGTACCCCTTGGAGGCTATTTTTAGCCCTGACATGTCATATATGTCATATGTCATCCTTCAGGTCCGATTTGTGTCATAGGTGTCATAGCATCTTCATCATTGTTGTCATACAGGTTAGGGAATCTAGTCCAAGTGTCCAATAACTCCTCATTTGACTCTTCCTCTTCTATGTGAGTTACAATTCCATCCAAATTCAACCTATGATGCATATGAACAAGTGTATGAGCCTTCTAACTCATCCCAAGAACATTAGGCTTCCCATGGATTCAAAATTGCAAGAGGAGGATGTCATGTGGCACATAAATTCTAGCTTGTGTGGGTCCCACAACCTCCATGTGTCTTCATGATCAATTGCCACTTTGATTTTATCCTGAATTTATTTATTTAGACGATTTATTAAATATTTATTTCATTCTAATGTCCAAACACCATTTATTAGCTCCCTTATTTCAAATCCTCATGTCTCCATCCAACCTAGGGAACTAGTAGGATTGATGGAATTTCCCTGTTATGAATTTATTTGAATGGGGACATTACAGTCCTCTCCACCCAAGATTGCTTTCCCTCAAGCAATCTCAATTTATCATGCTGCAACTTGTTCCTCCTCTATTAGGTGGCCTTCCATGAGGAATTTCTCCCAAAACCTCTCCATTCTTGTGTTTCATGTTGTGGGAGGAAACTACCTGATTCTGATAGGTGCGCTGCCCTCTTACAACCCTTAGAATTCCTTCCGAATCTTGGAATTTCATTTCAGGAATTTGATAGTTCACTATATGCTCCCCTATAGAGTACAACCATTTCACTCCCAAAATGACATTAGTATCAGCAACATCAACCACATAAAAGCTATCAGAAAAAGTATAGTTACCTATGGCGTTTTGTAGCTTTGGAACCCATGTTTTGCACTCCATTGTGTTGTGACCTGGAATGACAACTGTGAAGCCATCAAATGGTTCAGTAGGTATCTTCCTTCTCTCCACCATGTCTACATCAATGAACTTATGAGTGGCTCCTCCATCTACCAAAATTGAGGTCCTTTGTCCTAGTACCACACCCTTGCATCGAAAAGTGTGATAACGAGGCACTGCTGAAAGTACTGCCATTCTTACTTTGGTAGGTGAGGGATGATTTCCCTCTTGTTTCCCTTCTTCTGCTATAGTATATCCCTCTTCTTGGGTTGAAGTATGTCCTTCTTCCTCCATGCCCCCTTCATACCCATCATCACAAAATACTTCAATGAATTGGGACTTTCCCTTAGCACATTTATGTCCCGGTGCCCATGGTTGGAAGCATGAGTAACACAATTTATTCCTTCTGATCTCTTCCCTGCTGAGTTCCTCTTTCTTATCCTTTCCACATTCATCTTCTTGCCATGGCTTCTTTTCAGATTTGAATTGGGGAGGTAAGTTGGGCTTGGGAGGAAACCTTGTCCTAGGTAGTACATTTTGTAGATCTCTTGTCAAACTCATAGCATCCTTCAATGACTTGGGTTTGTGGGAATTAACTAAACCTTTTAAGGGTTCATCCAAACCTTCGGTGAACAACAATACTAATATTTCCATAGATATATCAGCCACCTTGACTGATAATTTTTGAAATTCCATCACATACTCAACAGGGGTTCCACTTGCTTCAGTTGGGCTAGTTCTTTGAAAGGCAATTCTGGATCTTTTTGTTCAAATCTCTCTAATACCCTGTCAACAAATTCTCCATAGGTAGAAACCTGATCATGTCCCAAATTTTTCAGACCATGGAACCACCATTCATTTGCATCTCCTTCTAGATGCAAAATAACCATTTTTAAGGCATCCTCTTCCACCATTGGATTGAGCTGAAAATACACATCTAGTTTTTGCACCCAATTGTTAGCAGAACTTTGAGAGGAACCATCAAAAGTAGGAAGTGACATTTTACCAATAGCACAATTTAATTCTTTGTTTTGGAATAGATCCCTATTATCCTCCCTCTTCTTGAGTTTGTTTGAGACAGTAAAGTATTGGTCAAATGGTAGAGTCCTTCTACAATCCTCACTCAACTTTTCCCATTCTTTTACCTAATCATCCATGTCAAATGGGGTGTTAGGCTCTTCTTTGGGAACAAGAAATTTAGGTGTAGTAGGCCTTGGTGTGCTCTGAAATTCATTAGGTATATTATGGGGTCCCGTGCTTGAGAAAATATGCCCACCCATTGTCTTCTTTTCTTCTGAATGCGAACTGCTGCTGCCTCCTATTACTCCTTTGCTCCCAAGTTGGCTAGCCATCAATTCGAATCCTTTCATCATCTGTTTGTTCATGTATCTGATGCCACTTGAAAGGTATTCAAAAAAATGTTTTATGATTGTAATAAATTCCTCCTCATGTTCTGAGGTTTCCTTTCCATTCTTAGACATGGTTTCAACAATATACTCTTCTTCTCCTACTACTTCCTCTTCAACAAAAACCTCTTCAACTTCAGGTTCTAAGGGTGTTGGATTATTTTTTTGGATCCTTGTTAATACCATTAGGTTACAAGATCATGCTCTGATACCACTTGTAATGTCCCTTTTTAAGAAATGTATTAAAATGACAATTTTTTCACTTTTTTCCTTAGTTCGACCTTTGACTAGTTTTGATGTCCAGGTCTCCAAATTGCACCAAATGATCCCAAAATATTCAGAGAAGGTGTATGAATGATATTAGGAATTGATTATGATTTTCAGGGATGATTTCAGACCATCAAAATACTTCTGAAAACCTCTTTAAGATTCTAGCCAATGTATGGAATTTTACTAGCAATTTGGGGTTCAAATCCCCTTAGGGTAAATGTTGAATATGGCTCTCCAAATGCTTCCAAACCCACTTGAATTTATGAACAAAGGTAGAGGATTTATAAGGTAAACTATTAAGGTCTCATGTGCATCATTATTCAGTTTGTGAAGTTTTTTATAACCCTCTCCCAACAGCTACAAAATCATTAGTTTCGACCTTGGGGGAAATGACATTAAATCTTCTTCAAATAGTATAAAACTGAGCAAGATGAATCCAAATTCTTAAGTAATGAATATGAAACTTGTGTGTATCATTAATGATAGTCCATTAATCATAAATACATCATAGAAATGTTCTTCCATTCGAATACATCACTATTTCATTGCTATACATCAAGATAGTGGGGAAATGGCACCATTTGTTCATTAAAAATACGATTTATACATTTCCACTTGGAATATCGACCTGAAAAATTTCTGAAGATGAATAAAAAATAATTTAATTCATATTACAAAATAAATGGGGCATTAGAATCTCCCCCAAAGAGTACAATAGCTCACCAAAAGTGCCTCTCCTAAAGGACAAAGAATATGCAATGAAAATTGGAAATGGTTGAGGGAGTGAGCTGAATTAGAAGAAACCAAGAGATACCTTGTATCTTACACTTGCAAATAAAGACTCCATTAAAGTTCCCATGAAAGGTCTGAGTGTCCTTTCCACACACCAACTAGGATGGGAATCTTTCACCCTCGAAATTAGCTAAGGCAAGTAGACTAGTTTTCCACTAGCTCTCTTCACAAATGCAAATTCTCAAAATGATCAAAATCCCCTCTCTTACTTCATTTCTGTATTTTATAAACATCCTTAGTCTTCTAAGGTCCTCCATGGGTCGAATTCCTCCCAAGAGATTCATGCCAACTCAAGTTGGGAAGAGATTCCCAAGTATGCCACTTGTCCTTCCAATTCTAGCCCTCTCATTTTCCAAATTCGAATTGGTGTCTCTTTGGTTGCCCTAACTCTCTTGAGCACCCTCTTGGAGGATAGGTTTAGCCCTGACATGTCATATATGTCATATTTCATCCTTCAGGTCCGATTTGTGTCATAGGTGTCATAGCATCTTCATCATTGTTGTCATATAGGTTATGGAATCTAGTCCAAGTGTCCAATAACTCCTCATTTGACTCTTCCTCTTCTATGGGAGTTACACTTCCATCCAAATTTGACCTATGATGCATATGGCCAAGTGTATGAGCCTTCTAACTCATCCCAAGAACATTAGGCTTCCCATGGATTCGAAATTGCAAGAGGAGGATTCCATGTGGCGTAGAAATTCTAGCTTGTGTGGGTCCCACAACCTCCATGTGTCTTCATGATCAATTGCCACTTTGATTTTCTATTGAATTCATTTATTTAGATACTGTATTAAATATTTATTCCATTATAATGTCCAAACACCATTTATTATCTCCCTTATTGCAAATCCTCATGTCTCCATCCAACCTAGGGAACTAGTAGGATTGATGGAATTTCCCTTCATGTTATGAATTTATTTGAATGGGGACATTACAATCCTTCTCTCTCTCTCTCTCTCTCTCTCTCTCTCCCTCTCTCCCCCTAACTCTTACTAAACCACTATCTCTCTCTCTCCTCCTAAATATTACTTAGCCCCAATATCCTAACAACCCCCTCTGTCTCTACCTCTAATCCCTTATCAATTCCCCTCCGTATCTACGTCTAAACCCTTACCACCCGTAAAGTATTTCCCTTTATCTCTCTCTCTCTCTCTAACCCAAACACTCATGCTCCTCACTTATATCCCCCTTTCTCGCTAATCCCCCTTCTCATCTCCCGAAACCCCTAGCCTTCTCTCTCTCTCTCTACCCCTTTCCACGCCCCAATATCTCTCTCTCCCTAACTCTTACTAAACCCATATATATCTCTCTTCCCCTAACTCTTACTTACCCCCAATCTCCTAACACCCCCCTCTGTCTATACCTCTAACCCCTTAACAATCCCCCTCCGTCTCTACCTCTAACCCCTTATCACCCCTAAACTCTCTCCCTTTACCTATCTCTCTCTCTCTAACCTAAACACTTATTCTCCTCACCTATATCCCCCTTTCTCCCTAATCCCCCTTCTCATCCCCAAACCCCTAGCCTTCTCTCTCTCTCTCTACCCCTTTCCACCCTCCAATATATATATATATATATATATCCCTAACTCTTACTAACACCCTATCTCTCTCTCTCTTCCCTCCTAACTCTTACTTAATCCCACTATCCTAACACCCCCTTTGTCTCTACCTCTAACCGCTTAACAATCCCCCTCCGTCTCTACCTCTAACCCCTTACCACCCCCTAAAGTATCTCCCTTTACCTCTCTCTCTCTCTAACCCAAACACTCATGCTCCTCACCTATATCCCCCTTTCTCCCTAATCCCCCTTCTCATCCCCAAACTTTTAGCCTTCTCTCTCTCTCTCTCCCCCTACCCCTTAAAAACCCCCCTTCGTCTCTATTTATAACCCCTTAACAATTCCACTCTCTCTCACTCCCCTACTCACCCACCTACACCTAACCCCGACCTGGACTCTCTCTCTACCCCCTATCTCCCTAACCATTACTAACCCCTTCTCTCACTCTCATTCTCCCCCGTAGGGAGAGGAGGGGGTAAGCTTGTAGGGTAGAAAGAGAGATAGAGAAGGTGTTAGTAAGGTTTAGGGAGTGGAGGGGAGAGAGAGAGGAGGGGGGTTCAGGGTTAGGTGTAGGAGGAGGAGTAGGGGAGTGGGAGAGGGGGTTAGTATGATTTAGGGGGGGGGGGTGTTAGTGGTATGGGGAGGCACATGGATGTGTGTGTGTGTTTGTAGAGGGATGGGGGTTAGGAAAGATGTTGAATGTAAAGTGAGAGAGGGGGGACTAATTTAAGAGTTGGGGGTGTTATGGGTGTTAGGGGGTTAAGACATTGGGGGGTGTTATGGGGTTAATACATGAGGGGAGTAGGCAATGTTCAATTAAATGTTAGCCGTGGAACTACCTTCTTAAATGATGTTGATCGTTAGTAGAAAAAAACGTGTACACGTTATATAACTACAAAACACACACGTGTTTTGTACAAGCACAACGTGTGTCCGTTTTATGCCTGTATAGATAACGCGCATCGCTGTCCGAGAGACACTCTAACAGGATCACGAAAAAACAACATAGAACATGCAAATTCAGATTGTATACACATCATACAACTCATCATAGCAAGAAAGTTTGAACACAAGTTGAGTATTTCATTGAGACCATATCCATCACAAGTGCTACAAGGATTGCTTGGAGAGGAAAAAGACATTGGTCAAGTTTCAAGAGTCCAATAGAAAAACCATCTCCAATTCTCCACCATTAAATTTCTTACAATTTATGAACATCAAATGCAGTATGTCATTGAAAATTGTGGTGGAGAATAGATTCAATTGAGAAACAAAAACACCAAGGTTGGAGAATATCATATTGAGGAGTACCATAGACCATCCCCACCATTGATGGTATTACAATTGAGGAGCATCACAGGCATCATCTCATTGATCATTGAGGTGGAGTGTAGAAACTATCGAGCAAGGAGAATACTTAACTTGAAGAATATCCAATTGAGAAGCACCATAAACCATCTCCACTATTGATTTGTATTAAAGGCAATTTTTCTCATTGATCATTATGGTGGAATGATAACACAATTGGGTAATAAAAAAACTAAGCTTGGAGAATCTCCAATTGAAGAGCACCATAGATCACTGATCATTATGGTCATGGGAAATATACACAATTGAAAAAGAAAATCCGCAAGGAAGAAGCTACATGAAGAGATCATTGAAGAAATTAGAGAAAAGAGAAGAAATGACATGACCAATCAAATACATTATGTGGACACTCAACCAATTTCGGTTGCAGAGGATGTCATGATTCTTCCTACCAATCCACAATAAGAAAGACAACCAGAGCATTCACTTGAGGGGCCTTCTATTTCCACAAAAATTGAAGAACAAGCACCCCATGGCCCTAATTAAGGAGTAAAACATATGTGCACAACAAGACCACTTGAAACAATGGGAAATTTGGTAGGTTGTGGTTATACAAGTGATAGAGTTAGAGAGGCATTGCATGGAAAATATATGTTCGAATAAAAAAATCTCATTGAGACCATCCAAGAGGATGTCATATTTCTATCATCCAGCTGCCAGCAAGAGAAAGAAGGACACAAAGCTACTGTTGAAACACCAAACCGACCAGAGGATGAAGCTCCAACCTCCGTACCTCCATTAGCAAGTTCACGACGAAGAACTCCAAAGCACATACAGATTGATGAAAGTCTCACTGGTTCGTTTAAAGGTACGCTATCTAAACGTAACATTGCATATAAAACTCAACACATATTGTTAACTATTTTGAATCTAAATGTGATGGAGATAAATGTAAATTATTTTTATCATTATTAAAATATAGGAGTATGATTGTTGTTAGGAGAAAGTTAAATGTAAATATTGTAAACAGTTTTGAACCAAGTTCTCATATTGTTAAAAGTTTACTATATGCATTTGGTACAATTGGAAAGAAATCTCATTCAAAGGATCGCAATGTGGCTTGCCGTGTGTTTTCACAATCAATTGTGAAAAAAATCACTAGGGCCCTTCGTCTTCTTAAGCCTACATCCAAACTTATTACTTTGAATGCCAAAACACTCTGTATGTATTGTGTTAGAAGGGAGCAACTTGAAACTGGTCAAATAGATGTCTGGGCCTTCATTGGTCGGTTGCCACAGTCTGATATGAAGCTCATTGATGCGGTAAAGGGACTAGTGCAATATTTTTGGAATGAGAACACTAAACCTTCTTCCAACCAAAAGGATGTACTAAAATTGAGAAGGGCTTCAAGGGATTGTGAACCCCAAATTAAACATTTTCTTGAGATGACACAAACATAACTATATGATATATTTAGGCATGAACATAATGAACATGTCCTGGGCCAAAGATACTTTAGAAATGAAAACCATGGTATGTTAAAATAGACACAACTCATAACACATGCTGTTGTTGATACCACATTGAGTACTGTTATTATTATGACACACATATATATATTTTGCGTGTATTGCATAACGCTCTTGTGCAGGAATGCTCAACTACATTTCCACTAATGTCATCTAGAGATTTTATTCATAGCATATTATGCAGTAGGCCAGAAGGTTGCACATTTTATAAAATAATCTTGTGTAGATGGGACATGCCAAGTGTGCGGTGGAATGAAATTATTGGAAAAATGCATACATGTGACCTGTGAGCATGGACTTGGGAGGAAGGAGGTGAACTTGCAGTTATTCAAATATGTCACGTATGATATTGACAGAGGGAATGAAAGAAAAAAAATACAGTTAGTCACTTCTCAGGTTAGTAATGAGTTCTTGGATACTATTTTTTTCTTCGGATTGCAAGTTTATATGTACAACAATCTACTGATATATGTCTTTATTGTTGATCTACAAGGTAAGAGTTTGCGACTTCATGGATGGATTCTTAGAAAAGACACAACAGTATGTAAAGCATGTATATGTGGCTCGTTGGAAAGATGAGCAGTTTAGAACATGCAAGGATACATTTCTCATTGGGACTATCTTATCAGTGGTCGATTTTGCAGAAAACTACACCCTTCAACCGCAAAACGATATTTAGAGTCAATACTATCACTCATACCAGGTCAGCATAATTGTCCATATCACCTATAGACATGGGGAAAATAGTATTGAAGACAACATAATTATATTGAAGGAGTATCACTTCTACATAAGTGATGACATGTGTCATGACTTGGATTTTGTACAACACAGTTTTCAAATGTTCTACAATCACTTGAAGGATAACACTATATATATGGAATAACATTGGGTTTGGTCTGACAGTTGTGCAGGGCAATTAAAAAATGCACATGTCTTCCAATGATTGTGTATGCTCCACAAAAGGCACAAGGTGCCACATATTTGGAACTATTTTGAGAACGGACACAAAAAAGGTGAACATGATGGAGCAGGTGCATGCATCAAGACTGCATTACGTAGGCAAGAAATGAAGTTCACAAATGTATCGATCATCCAAGATGCAAATACCATTGTTGAATGGTGTTCTTTAGTCATGGGGGATGGAGCAATAAGGCATGAATATCAGTAAACCAAGAAATAACATGTACATAGATATTTTTGGGAGGTGGTGGATGTAGATCGATCACAGTTATATGAGTGCAATACTGTCCAGGGAACTCGTTCATTTAATTCAATTAGAACAATGGACAATTCTATACTTGAAATGTGGACAAGGAAATGCTCTTTCTTTTGTTCTTCATGAAGTGGTGGTGAATGGGACTCATGTGAATTCACGGTCTGGGTTGATAGTTGGGAGTGTGTATCACTCCCAATTGGTCGATGTATAGCTACAAAATTATCCCAGTTGGAGGAGGACCAATCAAGCATTTCAATAGTCTATGACCACATATCAGATCTCGTACAACTAGGTTCGATTAATATTTTGAAAATTTTGACAACTTGTTGTGTCTAGTTAGTTGACTCAAATGTTGGCACTATTTTTTCTGTAGGGAACATATATGCAGTGGTTTCCTCGAGAGGCAATGCATGGCACACTGATTATTGGCTGGCATGTTGCTTGGAGGGGAAGCAGACCCTCAATGTCCCATTAAGGGACTGCGAGGACAATGATTTTCCGATTGGGTCGATGGTTATCAAAGGAGAGTATTTGAACTAGGTTTCCCACTCATATGCTAGAAAAGGGTATGTATTTGAAGATTATAGATCAAGTTAGATTATATACCATTACACACACTTAGTTATTGGCACAAACCTCCAGCTGGAAACAATGCCAAGGAAGAACTCATCAAAGGCACGATACTTATTGCTTGACTCCGAGCACAATAGGTTAAAGGAGACCATTGGTATTATATATGATCCCGATGGTCTAGTCGAATGACCATAGGAAGGTAATCTAGTATGTGGTTTGCATGTTATATTGTGTTTTAATTATTTTTTACATGTATATTATGATTTTTTTTATGGTATCATTGATTATTGACATTAATATTTTGACTATTGCAATTGGACATTGACAACTTTCAATAGATTGATAAATTACACAAGATTCATCATGGAAAACTAATCACAAACATAGAAACGTAATCTATCCTTATAAACGTAAACTACCCTAGGAGCAAAAATATAACCCTAGCAACCTTATCTATATGAATGTAAGCCCAATCTATCCCCAGAAACTTCCATCACCATTTGAATCCAAACCATTATGCTATAAATATGCCCAAGAGTCCAAAAAACCCTAGTTTGTATTTTAAACCCATAGCACATAAACCCTGGCCTATAAACCCTATCCTATAAACTAATTTGAATTCCAATCCCTAGAAACCCTAGTTTGTAGCCTAGAGCCTAGTTTGTGTTCAAAATCCTTAGAAACTTCCATCACCATTTGAATCCAAACCATTGTGCTACAAATATGCACAAGAGTCCAAAAAACCCTAGTTTGTGCATTCATGTGCATCCATTTGAATCCACACCATTGTGCTACAAAGATGCACAATAGTTCAAAAAACCCTAGTCTGTGCATTCATGTGCATCCATTTAAATCCACACCATTGTGCACCATTATGCACAAGAGTAAACAATTCTTCATGATGCAACTATACATGTATGCAAAAAAATATTGTTGTATTCATGTGCATCCATTTGAATCCATACCATTGTGCTACAAATATGCACAAAAGTCCAAAAAAACCTAGTCTGTGCATTTATGTGCATCCACTTGAATCCACACCATTGTGCACAATTATGCACAAGAATCCAAAAAACCCTAGTTTGTGCATTCATGTGCATCCGTAAGAATCCAAACCATTATGCACAAGTATACACAACAGTATAAAAAACTTCATGCTACAACTATATATGCATGCCAAAAATATTCCTATATTCATGTGCATCCATTTGTATCTAAGCCATTGTGCTACAGACATGTACAAGAGTCCAAGAAACCCTATTTTGTACTCTAAACCCCTATCCTATAAATCCTATTCTATAAACCCTAGTTTGTAGCCTAAACATATATATTTTGAATCTCGAACGTCTCAAACATCTATAGTTAAATATCGAATGTCTCAAACATCTGTATTTGACATCTACCTAGAATATATAACCTTGAATTAGATTATTTATATTATTATTAAAAAACCTAAGAGCAATGGGAACATACAAGTTTGGTGTTCCTCAAACATTGAACATCAATTTTAGTTTCCCTTTGAACTTAATGGGATCTACCAAACTTGGAGATATTCAAAACACCAAGTTGTCCCTTAAAGCCTTTAGGGTGCAAGTTGTAATGGGCCATAGAATGGTGACCGTGGTTCGGATCAAGAAACTGTCAAATCCATTGGATTTAGGGCATCGAGATAGTGCTAGGGGTGCCTCTCTCCTCCGGGTCCATGGCCCATTGATAATCTTTTAGGTCAATTTTGGAAACTAGGGTTTTGCTTAGTAAGGGTCTATGAATGTTTGCACATAGGGAAAAATTTGCAAAATCCTTGACTGAGAGCTTATGGATAGTGTTCACATGTGGATCCTTCCTAGACACACTTGCAGGACCTCCCGAAACCTAGTTTTGTTGCACAGTTGGAATTCTATGCCCCCGGTTGGTATTCAACAAGTGTCTCTGAAAGCCTTTTGGGTGAGAGTTATTATGGGCTATAGAATGGTGACCGTTGCTCAGATCGAGAAACCATTGAATCTGTTGGATTCAAGACATCGGGATAGTGCTAGGCGTATCCCTCTTCTCCAGGTCCACGACCCATTGATAATCTTTTAGGTCAATTTTGGAAACTAGGGTTTTGCTTAGTAAGGGTCTATGCAATTTTTTCACATAGGGGTAAAATTTGCAAAATACTTGACCGAGATATTATGGCTAGAGTTCTCATGTGGAACCTTCATAGACACACTTGTAGGACCTCCCTAAACTCAGTTTTGTTGCACGGTTGGAATTCTATGCCCCTGGTTGGTATTCAACAAGTATCCCTGAAAGCCTTTTGGGTGCGAGTTGTAACGAGCCATAGAATGGTGACCATTGCTCGGATCAAGAAACCATTGAATCTGTTGGATTCGGGACATTGAGATAGTGCTAGGGGTTCCCCTCTCCTCTGGGTCCATGGCCCATTGATCATCTTTTAGGTCAATTTTGGAAACTAGGGTTTTGCTCAGTAAGGGACTATGCAATTTTTGCACATAGGCGGCAAATTTGAAAAATACTTGACCGAGAGGTTATGGCTAGAATTCCCATGTGGAACCTTCCTAGACATGCATGAAGGACCTCCTGGAACCCGGTTTTGTTGCACAGTTGGAATTCTATGCCCCCGGTCGATATTCAACAGGTGTCCCTGGAAGCCTTTGGGGTGTGAGTTGGAACGAGCCATAGAATGATGACCATTTATCGGATTGATGAACCGTTGAATCCGTTGGATTCAGGACATCGAGATAGTGCTATGGGTGCTACTCTCCTTTAGGTCCATGTCCCATTGATAATATTCTAGGTCGATTTTTGAAACTATGGTTTTGCTCAATAAGGGTCTATGCAATTTTTGTACATAGGGGTCAAATTTGAAAAATACTCGACCGAGAACTTGTGGCTAGCGTTACCACATGGAAAATTCTTAAACACACTTGCAGGACCTTTCGAAACCCAGTTTTGTTGTAGGGTTGGAATTATATGCCCCCAATAGGGATTGAACAATTGTCTGTAAAATCCTTTTGGGTGCGAGTTGTAACAGGCCATAGAATGGTGACTGTGGCTTGGATCGACGGACCGTCGACTCCATTGGATTCATGAAATTGGGATAGTTCTAGGGGTTCCCCTCTCCTCCGGGTCCATGGCCCATTGATCATCTTGTAGGTCTATTTTGGAAATTAGGGTTTTGCTCAATAAGGGACTATGCAATTTTTGCACATAGGGGTCAACTTTGCAAAATCCTAGACCGAGAGCTTATGGATAACATTCCCATGTGGAAACTTCCTAGACACACTTGCAGGACCTCTCGGAACTTGATTTTATTGCACAGTTGGAATTCTATGCCCTCAGTCGGTATTCAATAGGTGTCCGTGAAAGCCTTTGGGGTGCGAGTTTGAATAAGACATAGAATGATGATCATTACTCGAATCGACGAACCATCGACTCTGTTGGATTCAAGACATCAGGATAGTACTAGGGGTTCCCCTCTCCTTCATGTCCATGTCCCATTGATCATTGTCTAGGTCAATTTTGGAAACTAGGGTTTCACTCAGTAAGGGGCTTTGCAATTATTGCACATAGGGGTAAACTCTGCAAATTCCTCGACCGAGAACTTGTGGCTAGAGTTACCACATGGAACCTTCCTAGAAACACTTGCAAGACCTACCAGAACCCAATTTTGTTACAGTCTTGGAATTCTATGCCCCCAGTAGGGATTGAACATGTGTCCCTGAAAGGATTTAGGGTGCGAGTTGTAACAGAACATATAATGGTGACTGTGGCTTGGATCGATGAATCGTCGACTCCGTTGGATTCAGGACATTGAATTGATACTAGGGTTACACCTCTCGTCTAGGTCCAAGTCCTAGAGATTTCCTTATATAACATTTTTGGAAACTAGGGTTTCGCTCAGTAAGGGTCTATGCATTTTTTTGCACAAAGGGGTCAAATTTGCAATATTTTGATTTTGATTTTATAAATAGACATTCAAAGAGTGGCACTCAAACTCACGACCGTGCACTCTTAATATATTGCCATGTCTTCAGTGTGCCACTTCATTTGACATGTCCTTAGTGTTCCACTATATTTTCATTTTGAGCAATTAATGTCATTTTTAAGAATTCAAAGTTCCAAAGAAAAAAAGGGAGCTGGTGTTTCATCGATGATACCTCTATGATCCTTTCTAGATTTATCACTTTCTTTGACTTGTCCTTGTGGTTTCTTAGGAACCACTTGCAAAAAATATTTTGTCAGGCTTGCTAATCTCTTTCATTTGAATTGGACAAGTATTCAAGTCATTTGTAAATTTTTGTGGGGCAAACAATTATTCATTTATGTGGGCCACACAGGTGCATCACTTGGGTGTGTCAACTATGTGCATCCTTTACATTTGTTAGGTTCTTATGTGGGTAAGGTGCTTTTGTGATCGGCCCGGTTGGGTCAGTTGCTTGGGTGTGTTGGGTGCTTATGTGTTTTAGGTATGTTTCAAAGTCACTTAGGTAGTTAGGGTTAGGATCATTAGTAGGTTGTGTGTTGGGGGTTTTGGGGCTAGTGGGTTAGCCATAAATGGTATTGTGGTATATGGATGAATGAAGATGGAAAAAATAAAAATGTTGAAGCAATATTACAGCCGCAACTTAAGGTCAAGCTCAGTAGCTGGCTGGTTCGAAAGATGAAGCTCCAAATCCACCGGAACTAGTTATGAACTTTCAGAAGAAGAGTGTAGAGGAAGAAGTTGCATAGTTGCAGACGGTGATGGTTCAGCATGTTGTGATCGAAGTAAGGACAACTCATCCATAATTCATTATTGCTGGCATTCCATATTATTGACTTGATGGGCCAGGAGGATTAGTTGTTTGGAATGTCTATGATACACTTGTGACTACGCGTATTGATGACAAAAATCTGTTTCATCCATCTGTTGTTGCCAACTTCCCATATCAACTCTCAAGCGTGTAAACTCATATTGCTGAGTTTGAACGGTAAGATGCAAATTATCAAGGGAATTGCTTATTCTATGATAGAAGGAGGCCATTGGAAGGAATAATAAGAACCAAGTAGCAGCGCGGCACGAGAATGCAAGAATGCAAGAGGTGATGAACCATGCATTGTTCATGGAAATTTTATAGAGTCGAATGGAATACATTCACATGTATGAAATTAATTTGATGATATATGCATTCAATGATGCACAAGATAAAGAAGGTGGTGGAGTTTCCAAAAATAAATGCTGGAGTTAATGAATTTTGGAAACAATACAAAAAGATGAAAATTCAATTCATTACACCATCCAATAGATGATGTTTCCCCAAAAAGGTTCAAGTAAGGAAGCAAAACATCATTGTTGCCACTCGAATTGAATTTCATATTCGCTTTTGTTGAGTTGGTCGATGAATGAAAAATGTGCCAAATATTTATTTGTCATTGCAAGGGATGCGGCAATAATAAATGTGACAAGGCCCCGTGACAACGCAGTAAATACGATAGATGAAACAATCAGGCACATAAAGGGTAATGGAAAACCAGTAAAGGATTGATTTCGTCACTACACAGTTAGCACGAAAGAATGTCTATATGGATTACTGCGCAAAGAATGATGAAGTGTTGTGACAGGAACATGAGATTAAGATCAAGAAGGAAATTAAAGATAATTATGAAGAGATATCAGTATAGATCTCAACAAGAAGAATGAAGCATGAAGTTAGGGGGAGTAATCTCTGAAGTCAGTTGAGGTAGATGCCAGCGCAAAACACAAAAGAAGAATCTACATTGCGCAAGTAATTGGAACCTCTTTTCCATTGATGTCAAAGGGGGAAAAATGCATGAAGCTGATAGGACAACATGATAGCAAGAAGAAATGCATGAAGTAGGAACAACTAGACAGAAAAAGAAATGCATGAAGCAAGAAAAAATGAAGTGTAATACATGAATTTGGATTTACGTGTGAAAGAGCATGAAGCAAATCATCAAAGATACAACAGACGTAAAAGAGCATGAAGAAGATCACTTGGAGAAATGGCATGAATATGACTAAACATATGCTCTACGCAGAAGTAAACGAAAGCAATAGAATTCCACACACAAGTAGCAGAAGAAAAACAAAAAGCGCAGTAGCCAAAATCCCAAAGAACTTAGGGGGAGAATATACACAGCAGGAGCACTGTGACGAAGTACACATGAAGCATACAGTTCAAAGAATATCATACATGAATTCATAAGGTGTTGACATCAATGCCAAAGGGGGATATTTTTGAACTTTGGTTGTCATTGATGTCAACTAATGTCAATGAGGATTTCAACTGATTCAGTATGAGTCATTGATGTCAACTGATGTCAAATTGGATACAACATTCCTACAGTAGTTTGAAGAAGTATATGGAAACCACTTTGAAGAAGTATATGCATAAGTTGGTGAAGATGACAGACATGGATTCCAGTCTGAAAAATTATATAGATGTGTGTCCAAGGATACATCATGCATGATGAGTTTCAAGAAGTACATAAGGAAGCTACATCATGCAAATACAGTTCAAAGAAGAACACAAGCAATGCATCCTACTACATGTGGTTCTTGCGGAGATATCAATTCCACCAAGTCATACTCTTTCATGGTAGCAGTCAAAGAACTGGTTGGACAATGGTACATGTGCACAAGTAGACAAGGATTTGATGAAGCAAAGGAACATATGCACAATCATGTTGAAAGAATACTCTGGAATGCACAAGCATTGATTGGTCAAATATCGGGAGTGCACAAACAATAAATGGTTGGACACTCCTAAAAGCGTGTAAGTCTTTCCAATCAGAAGATGCTTTTAGTTAGTAAAGTGCGCACAAGTTCCTAGAAGGGTACATCGATTGACGTTAGTCTATGATAAAATTCCACTGCCGATGGTACAATAGGTGGACAAGTATCATAAGTGATGACACGACAAGGGTCAAAGTCCCACAAAGTAGAAGTTGGAGTATGTGCAGATTCCGCAAAGCATCAACACATCAAGTGTGAAACACCCACAATTATGATGCTGCGAGGGTTAAAGTCCCACCAAGTATAAGTTGGAGTATGCGAAGATTCCGAAAAGCATCAACACATCAAGTGCGCAACACCTACAAGTGATGATGCTATGAGGGTCAAAGTCCCACCAAGTAGAAGTTGGAGTATGGGCAGATTCCACAAACCATGAACACATCAAGTGCACATTACCCACAAGGGATGGTACAACAAGGGTCGTAGACTCATCAAGTTGAAAAGTAAGGATGTGCACATACCTCAAAGCAATGGTACATCAAGAGAGTAAGGGTACATCACGAAGGTGTAAAGTCCCACTAAGTCAAGGACCATGAAGGCGCAAGACACACAAAGGATGACACATCAACAACGTAGAAGATGACGTTTGGAAAATGAATAATCCATGAAATATGGAATGAGGGATGCTACAACCAACTTGTGGACATGCAATCCATGTAGAACATGTATAAACAGAGATGCAAGTTGGAGATTTGAAGTAAGCTTAATGGTGAGAGCATAAGGGCTTCAAGTGGAAGTTTCAGTTTGATATTCGGGGCATCAAGGGCTTGAGGATAGAACAATATGATCTAGAGAGTAGCCAAGTGTGCAAATGCAACAAAATGAAGAACTGATGGTGTGTAGTATGATGTTGTAGATCTGTGACAGATGCAAAATTACTGAAAGGCAGAGATACATAAGTATGTGTAAGTGCGTGATGTTTTGAATGACGATATTGTAGTCAGCACGCCGATAGTCACAGAATTTGTAAGATAGAAGTGTATAAATAGAACCAAAGTATATCATATGATGCATATATTTTTAATTGATGCATGTAAGCTAAAGTGAAGTGTGCAAAGACCATCTGGTGCACGACAATAGAATAGCATCAAGATTCAATAAGCGCATCATAATGAGGATGATCTGAGACAAGTGTGTTAAACTGAAAGGATGAATCAATTGATGCATGACAAGTAAAATACTGTGTCACTTAAACATAATGGACACATTAGTAAGTGCGGAGTTCCATTTGTTACTTGTGCATTATTTCAAAACAACAAACTATCAATTGAAAGCACAATATCAGTTGGTGAGAGAACTAGTGCAGAATCAGATCGACAGAGCATACCTTAGTGCAGACTACAGATCAACAAGCACACAGTCTATGAAGTAAGACATCAGTAGAAGTGTGAATTGGAATTCAAGTTATATATGCAGCAAAGTGACAGTGAATCGTCTGCATATGAAGGTAGCGCATGGAAGAACTGACATTAGCAGATTAGAAGTGTACGTGAGCTGGAATTTAAATCGGTCAGAATCACACATTGGATATATGGGTAGCGGGACGGGGCATGGAATAGGGGGTTTTTGCCTCCTTCCAATTGGCGTTGGAGAAAACAGGGAGTTGGTTCTTCCTTTAGGTTAGTTCCTGTAAAACCAGGGGGTCGGTGCCTCCTTCTAGTTTGTGTTGGTAAACATAGGTTGGTGCTTCCTTGAATGTAATATTTTTCCACTCTAAAAGAAGCATTCTGTGGTTTTCTCCTATTTGTGTTTCCACGTTAAAATCCCGTGTGTTATGTGTTCTTTGTCTTGGTGCATGTATGGATGAATGTTTTATTTATTGGATGCATAACTAAGATAAAGATTAAGTGAAGGCTAATCTGTTAAAGAAGAAAAAAAACTGTTGATAATTGCGCTAATACTGATTCACCCCACCTCTTAGTATTAAATCGATCCCAACAGATGGAATACTTGTAGGTAATGGTTTATTTATGTTGATTGCATAAATACTAGAAAAGGGGATTGGGTAAGAATCCCTTAATCATTATAAATTGGTATGCATGTGATATTGAATGAATTCATGTGAATTTAAATAACATGCCATGTGTGTGATGTTTATGAGTTAATAACCAAGGAAAGTAAGGACTTATGGTCCTATTGTGGTAGTAAATTCCATGTGAGATAATCGTGGGTAAGGTCATAGTGTTGTTGGATACGGAAAGGATATAGTGCTACATGAGTGTCTAATGGTATTCTTACTTGTTTTGGTGTTTTGGACTATAACCTTCTTGCTAACACATAGATACCATTAGAGGGGGAGAATTTCCTGACGAAATCATGGCATGGTGAAGGGAAATGCTTCTAGTACAGTTGAGAGATTGTTTAGCAGAGAAAGGGTATATCCTTGGTGTGAGTTGTGCTAAAGAAGAGGGTGTCTAGATGGTCATGCAAGTATTGTTGACATAATTGGATGATGTGTCGAGCCATTGGCTGTGTTGGGCCCATGATTTGTACTCTTTTTTCCATCCACTTATCCTATTTTGAAGATACTTTGAGTCATCCTTTACCCTTTTTGACAATGTGCTGCTTATAACTCCATGGTTTAAACCAAGGTATAACCTTTCTATGTATTGTATTGTTTTAAGTGATAATATGGGTTGTTAAGCAGTTACATGCTTGATTTTGGAGTTATTGATGAGATAGCTTGAAGGTATGTACTTGCAGGTCTATAATAGGGTATTTTTTTCTCAAAGGATTGGATGTTGTTACTCCTGCACTAGCTTGGATGATGTCTCTTTTTGGTACGTTGTTACTTCTAGAATTATGTCATTTTTACCTCTTCTACGACATCTTTGATACTTGAGCATTTGGTCTTTGAATTATGCTCAAGTATAGTAGTAGCTAAGTGCCACCATGGAAATTCCAAGACATCAAGAGGATACAAGAAGTGTCAGTTTTTGCAACTACGTATAGTTGTGACTATGCAATGGAATGTGTTATTTTGTAAATTAGTTGTAATAGCATGAATGTGCAACATATTTCATGCTATGTATTCTTGAGAACATCCTTGAGAATGTTTGATTCTCAAGGAATTTTGAAATTGCGTTCAAAGGGATTTCCATCCACAAATGTATAAATAAGTGAATCCTCTCATGTTAGGGGGGTTAGATAGAGAGAGATAAAATCCAGAACAAAGGACTGTTGAATCCTATTGTACCTTTAATTTTTTTAATATAAATTATGTTAGTTCATGTGATCTAAGTATTAATTTGAGATGTACTAGTGGCCTTGATTAGATAAGGAATCCCCCCCTTCGCTAAGCAAGTACTGCCATTTCATTTATTTTGTTAGATATATTTATCATAGACTCTTTGCATAATATTTAGTGTAGTAGTAGTTGTTGTTACTTGTGAATTGCTATTCAATTACTGATACTTATCAATTGCATATGCTATTACTCACATAACTTGTATTAATTGTTGTAAATAGATTATAATCCCAATTGTTAATGTTATTACTTCTATAGGGCAGAGTTTCATTGTTGTTTCTGCGTTCTGATTTATTCCTCTTTAAAGGATAATCACTTTCTTCAATATTATAGTAGGTGCATTATCTTTAATACTTGTTGTAGATCTGTAACTGATAGAGTGTTGTTACTTGTTGCATAGATTTAATTCTCCAGGTGTGATTTCCTTTTCAAAAGAATTGCGTGGATTGAGTGTGATTTTGTTTTTAGCAGAATTGTGTGGATTGAGTGTGATTTCCTTTTCAACAGAATTAACTGGATCAAGTGTGATTTATTTCTTAGCAGAAGAACTGTTAACTTAATCTCTTTTTACAGGACTATGCGAAACATAATTAGAAGTGTGTTCCCTTTTTAAGAAAGAATGGGTTTGGTTGAGTTTTCCATTTATTAGCTACATGGTCATTTAGTGTCACTAGCACTATAGATGAAATTGTAGCCTGCATAGACTTTGCACAACATTGAAATAAAAGATGCACCTTAGAATGATAATTAATTTGAGTGCTATTTAGTTTTCCTAGAAAGACAATTAGAAAGCCCAAACATTTTGGTGTCCTTTCCAGGGAGTTTATAAGGGTGCAAAAGTACAAAGTAGTGTTGGTTTTAGTTACATCATCTCTGGTTCTACTAAGGACCGAGTAATAAATACAGGAGGTAAGAACCTATGAATCTATCACCAATTCCTAAAATTGTGGATTATTTGTGGTAGAATCCAGTGTCATCTGCACTAGATCATATAGATTGCATGGCTAAAATAACATATATGATGCATGAATAGAGGTAGAGGAATACCCCCAAAAATTAATAACATTGCATGTAGAGGAGTTTGAGGTAAAAAGGATCAAGGTAGAAAGACACACACACACATATAGGATATCATTTCAAAAGTAGAATTAGAAGAAGCATCTCATAACGTTGTTAGGGTGGCATCTCATATAGGAACCAGTCTCCAACCCATTTAAAAAGGTAATTATGCTACAATAGTAGAATCCAAGCTACAATTTCCTTTAGAAGGAAGGAGGGATACAAAGGAATCAACACATCAAGGAGAAATCAACCCATCTTATACATCATTAAAACCTAGATTTCAAATCTTAGTAGAAGGAAAAGGGGAAACATGGGAACCTACACCGAGGAATCGAAGTCCGGTTCCTAGATGAGAAGCAGTCCTTGAAGTGCCTATTCTAGACCAAAGCATTGTTGCTAAACCTTCTGCACCAGAATCAAGTGAACATGTTTCATTTCAACGAGTGCCTGTTGATTTTGGGATTCCAGAAGAATATTGGAGGCTATGGGAAAACATAGCTACTCCAACCTCCATGATCAAATTCCCTATTGCTAACAATCAAGGAGGAGGACCTATGAAGCCTATTTGATTATCATCTCTCCCAAATTTCCATGGAACAAATACTGAAGATCTAGATGCTTTCTTGTTCAAATTTGATGTGTTATGCGAGAGCTAGAATTATACCACATATTTGTGGAAGCTAAAACTGTTTCCTGCTACATTAAAAGGGGCATCTTTGAAACGGTCCATGGGTCTTGGTGGTGGTACCATATATAATTGGGATGAAATGAAGTAGGTCTTTCTTGATAAATACCAGGAGTATTGTAGATCCTGATAGCTAAGAGAGGAGATCTTCAACATAACACATAAGGAAGAACATGATTTGGAGGACTATGTAGAGTGCTTTTAACACAATTTGCAGAGGTATCCACACACCACTCTAGGTAGTGACATCTTGAAGATAATTTTAATCTGAGAAATGTGGGATGAATGGATATACATGCCGAACTTAATGGGAAAAAAGGATATATCTTGAAGGAAATTTATGATACAATCTGTGATTGGTGCATAAAATGCTCATGGGGGGCCTCCAAAAGCAAACAAGGACCAGATACTTTTCCAATAAAGTTACAAAGTTGGCCAATGGGGGAGTAATCCACGTCGATATTGGAACCTTTTTATAAGATTTTAAGACCAATATTCTCAGCACACTATCTTCAAAACTAGACGTGTTTCAAGCTAAAAAAAGATAAATTGAAGCTGTGAAGGCTCTTTACATTTTCTTCCCATGTTGTAGATAGAAACACTCATCGAAGGAATTTCCACTAAAAAATATTTAAGTGTGTGGGAATTGTGATCAAGATCATCCTACAAATTCATTCCCGTCACTTCCACGATTAAAATCAATATACAAGGGGACTGGTGAAGAATTTGAGCCAACATAATTTTTAGCCTCAAAGAAGCCATGGAAAGCATGCCATCCAGGTATGAATTAGGAATATTTTGCACATTTAAATAATTGGAATAATCAATATGGTCCTCAACAACCACAATTTCACACTCCACACTAATAAAAACCCCAACAATTTTAGTACCTTTCACCAGGGGCACAGTGGTCGGCTCAATTAGTCCAAAACTCCCCTTGGCCTCAAAATTGGCGGAATCTCTCCTTCTCTGCATAACAATTTCCGGTACCAAAACCATAGTTACCACCACAATTTATTGTAAAATTACCTTTGCAACCATAGTTGCAACTTCCTATGAATGCACCAATGAAGACTCCAATAAATTCTCATGTAATTCGACCTCAGTTACCTATACAAGCCAGTCCAAATACAAATAATAACGTGGTTCAACACAATGAAATGTCAATCTTCCTAGCTTGTAGTATTAGTTCCCTTGAGTGTAATGATGCAAACCTTTGGTTTGGGAGGATAATACGCTCAGAGAACTCACCAATAATCACTAAACAGATGGAGGAAGAACCCTTACCTCCTGAAACATATCAACATCATGAATAAAGTGAAAATTCCACCCATGCTGCAACTTCTAGAGTGACAACAACAATGAAACATGTAGTTGCTACTAGCTCGAGTCACACTCAAGCTATTAATCCTCCATAACCCTAAAGGATGAAAATAACTAAGGTTCCCTCACAAACTGAGTTTTACCTCTTGGGAGAGCTCCAAAACTTGTGCATCAAAAGCCCGATGTTACAAACAATAAGGGATGTACCAATTTATGCCAAGACCGTCTGAGAGTTGTGCCTTAGAAAACCAGGGATCCACCCACCATTCATGTCTTGGGTAAATTATCTAGCCTAATCATGAGAAGAGATACGCCCATCAAATATGATGACCCTAGGAATCCAATGGTCAATGTTCAGATTTAAGGAAAATATTTTTCAAATGCATTAGTGGACCCGGGGGAAACTAATAATATCATGAATAAGGAAGATTGGGAAATGTTATACCTTACAAACCATAGACCAACCCCCACAGTCCTTGAACTGGATGATTGGTCCACCATTAGACCAAAGGAAATCCTAGAGGATATAAATATTTATGTGGATTCCTAGGAATATCGAATAGATTCTCTATTCCTCCAAACAAAATCTCTCATTGAGGGTCACCCTCTAATATTGGGGAGGCAATGGTTAGCCACAATTGAAGCTTATATCATATGCAGGTCAGGGAATATGAAATTTTCCTATGGGGACTCCATGGAAATTTTGATTCTTTACCCACTAGAAAATCACAACATGGCATGTAAAAATCCATTGTGGGATGATTTTGAGCTTGAAAATGAAAATTTTCAGCCCATCTTGACATTTGAAAAAAATTTGTTCTTTAAAAATGAAACAGAGGGCGATGCTATCGATAGTTTTATCAACAATCCTTCCTCTTTTTCTCAGCCAGTGTTTCAACTATTAGAAGTTGTAGTGAATAATGATATCCCCAACAATATTGAGCTAGATTAGAAAGAAAGAGAAAAATGCATAGAAAGAATGGTAATTCATGAAAGAATCCCAATTGAAATTGAGCTAGGAAAAACACTCACACAAATCTAAATCTCAATCCCTCTTAGACTAATAAGCTAGTAGAGCTTCTGAGGCTAGAAAAAGAATCCTTCGCATGGGATTACAAGGACATGAAATGAATCGACACTAATCTTTGTATCCATCACATCTACATAAAGAAGGAATGTATCCCCACATGGCATCCTCAATGGAGGATGAACCCTTCCCTGAAGGGAATCATTAAACAAGAAATCTAGAAACTGTTGGATGCTAATTTCATTTTTCCAATATCTAACAGTGAATGGACTTCACCACTTGTCATTGTCCCAAACAAAAATAGGAAATGGCAGATTTGTGTTGAATACTGAGAATTGAACAAATATATGCAAGAAGACCACTTCCCCTTGTGAAATTTGAGAAAGTATACCATGAAGAATCATGTTATGAGGAACGAGAAAAGGAGAAGGAACATCAAAAAGAATCCTGATAAGAAGGAAAATAAAAAGAAGTAAACCATGAGGAACAACAAGGTGAAATAGAAAAATGGGAGACAATACAGAAACAAAAATTCTAGGGTAAGTTGACCAAGAAGGTGACCTTGAGGAGGATAGAGGGGAACTAGGATATGACCATCCCATGTTTTCACTTGTATACAATGATGTGGAAATTATTGAAAATAACCCTTCAAAGGAAGAATGGAGACCATGTGTAGTTGAGGAAGAACAAACTTCAACACCTCCCACGCAAAAAAGAAGAAAAAGGTTAAATGCGGAGTTTATGGAAGTCCTGCCCAAGAGAAGAACAAGTTTAAAGGGTTTTGAAACAATGCAAGTGGAATCTATTGGAAGATTTAAAAAACCCACTATGTCATTCTATACTTAGGATAAAATTAATTAATCATTTATGATTAATTTCCTGAGTTTTGACTAGGTAGAATAGGCCAGTTTTGTCTTTTAGTGGACCACATGCTATCCTCATTCACAAAAATGAATTTGGATAGATTTTGGATAATATTTCCTTGGATTCTGTCTGATTTTATTCCATTCTCGAATTAGAAAGACACTATCCTGATTTAGTTAGCTTTGTTGTGTTTTTTTTCTACTTTCTAGTGGAAAAGATAAAGCTAGTTGACTTGGAATATTTTGCCACTTGACCAATTCTACCTCTACATCATATCTAACCTTCTAAAGACACAATTACATTCCATTTACCTCACTCATGAGCTTCCATACCATACTTTCCAAATTCGTGAGCCTCTAGCATAGTTTTGGAAACTGCTTTTGCCACCTAGGGGTTTTTTATGTTTTTAGTAAGCCTTTTTTTTGCTCTTTCCAAATTGCCTCGAAGGAATTCGATTTTCTCCATGGAGGATGTATTATATATTGTTATCATATCAATGAATAAGATACAAAGTGATTTCCATAATTTATTCTCTCTATTCTTCTTCTCTCATTGTCTAAAATATTCCATGTGAAATTGTCGTATGAATCTAGTTCCTAGAAATTGAAAATCACAGAACCTCCCATTATCACCCTTTGGATACTACACAAGAACTAACTATAGGGAAAAATGGTAATGTTGAAGTTGTTACAAAGGGTATGAGTAGGGAAACCCTACTGTTGCTATTTCTGAACCAATTGCAAAAAGTCATATGACTATCACACAAGAATCAGTCGTCGAAGGAGAAAACAATGTTGAGACTGTACCTAGATCAAAGGAAGTTCTTGTTGCTACTTCTCTATAGGTAATTGTGGAAGACTCCATGCCACTACATAAGAACTAGACATGGACAAAATGATTAATGATAAGACTGCTACACAAGAGCTAGCCACTAAATAACTAGTCAACATTGAGCCTTTTACATAGAAACCAGTCAAAGTGAATATGGAAGAAGGAGAAACAAGTACGATGGGTGTCATGAAAGGTAAGAGGAAACCCCTCCCTTTGGATAAACAAGTTGTTATATTGAAGAAGAAAATATAAATTTGAGGCAGAAAATTAATGAGTTGAAAAATAGATAAGAGAATTGTCTAAGACTTTGGTATTAAACACCCTTGCTGATGCAACTAAAACTTGTAGCAAGGTGGCCTCTCTAAAGAGAATGGTGACTAGGAAGGTGAAAGAAGAGCCTTATTATTTTTGGGAGGATATTTTTGGACTGGATGGATATGCCCTTCCATACATAAAGCATAGAATGGTATCTACACAAATGACAGTGGAAACAATGGAGTTTGGATTATATACCTCTGAATTCCCTTCTCCCATGCTTTTACATGATGAACTTTTAAATGGAAAGCATTGGTGTTTTCCTACCAGGAGGGTTTGGTCCCTCTCAAGGAACATCGACAGATTGTTAAGAACATGAAAGAGAAGAGGGAAAGAGAAATAACCCTTTACATGATAGAAAAGGAACAAGAGGGGTAGGATCAGGAGAAGCTAAAGGAAGTGCAGGGCCATATCAAGAGGTAAGAAGAAGAGAAGCCCAAGGTATGTTCACTAGTCAAGGAACAAAATGCAGAGCTCATGGAAGTCATTAATATTGAAGAGTTAAGATATGTAGTTCATTCAATGTAGGTGGACAAAATCCCAAGGGTATATGGTTGATCAGTGGATATTTTCAAAGGATTCATGAAGGTATTTGAGACCAACCTGCTTGCAGTCAATCAAGAATCTATAGACACAACGAGGATTCTTGCAACTTATAACTCTACATTCACCATCCTCATTCCAAAAGTCGACAATGCGACTTGTTGGGAGGAATTTAGACCAATTTTGCTTTGCAATTGTATTTATAAATTGATATCCAAATTGGTGGTTAACAAAATGAAGATCATATTGTCTAATGTTGTCTCCATGGAACAATTTTATTTCTTGAAGGAGCTCCAAATTCACAATGCAATAGGGACTGCACAAGAGGTTATTCACTCAGTGATGATCAAGAAGCTTCAGCAAAATGGTATGTTAAAAGGTGTTATAATTGAAGGGACCATTACTATTACCCACTTGTTATTTGTTGACGACATTCTTTTGTTTTTAGATGGAACCAGAAGGGATCTCACAAAATTGAAAGAGATTTTGGACTCTTTTTTCAAAGCTTCAGGGATGATTATAAATGCTAGGAAATCAATCATATCCTTGGTGGAATTCCATAATTTGGATGATAAACTTTCCCCTAAAGGTTAAATTGTTTCTTTGGTTGGCTCTTCATAACAAGGTCCTAGTTTGGGACATTTTGAATAAGATATTTTTGATAGGACCTGGATGGTGTCTTCTGTGCAAATCTATAAGTGAAACTATTGAACATCTCTTTATCCTCTGTCTTTATATGAAGAGGATGTGGGAGCACATTTCACAGGTTAAAGGTATGGTCTTCATTTGGAAGGGGTTTGATCTTCAAGATGCTCTTAGAACTTGGACAAACAATGTGATAGCCAAGGAACTCCTAGATCTTCTTGATGTTGATTTGGATCTCTTGGATAGCAAGGAACACATATACCATTTTCCAAGAGACAGTTATAGAGACATCTATTTATGCATCTAAAAGCTTCGCAATTCTTGGTCTTTTTAGAGGATCATGTTGTACAAAGGTTGCGAAGACTGGAAATGGAGGCCATTGATAAATATTGGTGTTCGACCTATTTTGATGGGGCTTCATAGATTTCTCTGACAATAGGAGGGGCTGGTGGCATCTCATATTTTCATGATCATCATTGGATCCAATTCTATGCTAGTGTGGACATGTGTTCTAACAACCATGCGAGGTTGATGGCCTCAAAGTTGTTGTTATTGCTTGCTCATTCTAAAGGTGTACAAAATCTTTATATTTTTTAGGACTCCAAACTAGTGGTAGAATGGATGATACTTAAGAAACCACCCAAAAATATTATGCTTCAACCTATTTTTGAGGAGGTATCCATAATTTTAGGTTTGTTTTTTAATACCTCCTTCCAACACATTTTTAGGGAAAGAAATGGTCAGGAAAAACGTTTATCATACAAAGGACTTATGAAAAGAGAAGATTTCAGGTACCTTAAGGAAATGGACAAAATCTTAATGAAACACAATCTAGGACCCCATCTTGGATGACATAACTAATTCATCTCTTTTAACAATTTTTCAGAACACTTTATTGGTTCTATAGAACAATGGATTGATATTGTAATACCCCCTTTGCAACCTTATGCAAAGGAAAATACAGTGATAAATGTACAACATATAACTTCTTAGCGTAAAGCTAAGTGTTATTAATAGAGGATCATAATTAAAAATAAAAGACATCTTAACTAATATTATTATCGTTATTATACTTATATATTAATTTCGACAAGGATGTGGAAGACTGTTATTAATATCCCTAAATGGAATCCAAGAAAAAACCTAATATCTGATGGAGGACGATGTCATTATGATGCCGCGAGCACTAGAAGGAAGCTGAACCATAGATGTTCACTTGTTGTCCTAAAGTCTTTTAGATGCCATCCTAAGTTGGGGAATAGTGGCTTTTCGTCAGGAGCTTTAGCAAGCTTTTTATGACCAACATATTAACCTAAAGATAGAAATTATGAGACGATCCTAGGAAAGTTTAAAGGATCATCCTAAATATCAATACTACCGTAATTCTAATTCTAACTAAAGATGCCAAAGAAACTAAGATAAGGGAAAGGATGAAGGGAAATCATATTTTCATGGTATTAAATACTCAAATGGTATCCATGATCATTGGATATAAGTAAAATTTATTTATGCCTATTTATATATGTAAGATTGAAAAAATGATAATAAATGGAATAAGTTGAAGAGTAGATAATCACAACTTTTTTGAATTTAAATTATTTTTGAAAATTGATAAGAATATTTTTATCATAAAATTTTATTTTCAAAAATCCAATAAATTTAAAAATTCAAACTACTTAAAATATCTCAACTTCAAAATTTTAAATTAATTTTTTTTTAATAATTTTTCTTATTACTCCTTTTCAAATTCAATTTCCTTTTTAAATCCAATTTCCTTAAATTAAAGGATCATTCAAACAAAAGGAGAAAAAAAATTAAAAACAAAATAATAAACTCAATAAAAGTTGAAAAAGAATCCCATGAACCGCCGCACATGGAAAAAGAAAAAGCATGGGCGCCGCGGTTTATGTTATATGCTCGTTCTCCAAAGTCAAGGGCATGTATGCGCCCAAGGGCATGCACATGGACCTTCTAAACTCAATAAAAAAAATCACCACGGTTGTGACCCATTTCATTTGTAAATGGTCGAAAGGAAGATTGGTCATCAACCCGATGTGTACGGGAACCAAGGGAACACCCCACTCAACAAATCCATTCACGAATTCCACCAATCCATCCATTGAGTGATCATCCATTGCATTGGATAGGTAAGGTCATGTTTTTTTTTGTGATTTTATAGATTTTTTTAATGTTTATTAAATTTTTAATAGTTCCCAAATTAGTAAAAAACTGGATTTTTTTTCAATTGCAGAGTATAAACCTATACAATGAATGAAGAAAATGTTAACATGGATTCTGATGGAATATAATAAAATATAAATCTTGGACCCAATCAAAATCCCCAACAAAATTTGGAGCATGATGACTTGAACCATTACCTAAACGAAATGAGAGTGCACACATGAGAATTAAGAAACACATGGGAACCATCTCGATTTTTTCTTGCCATCTCAAATGAGAGCTCAATTGGATCCCTTAACCATGCACATCACTAGTTGACATACATTATTGAATATATATCTAGGATGCAAGAGTATTATTCCACTAGCATTTTCAAGGAAGAGATAAAATAATTAAATATTACGAAGGCCCAATTATATAGTATGTTCACCGATCCAAGAACACAAGAACCATTGGATATTAGAAATCCACGTGTCTACATGGATTGGTGTCATTTCCAAACATGGAGGGACAACTGGATGTAGAGGTGGTTTATGGTTTACGATAAACCTCCCTGCAATAATAGGGAGGTTCCACAATACTTCCTTAGAAAAAATTGGGCTCAGTTTGTGCTTGGTTTACATGTCAACTGTTTTGACATTACCAAGTTCCAGGGTGATGGTCTTGACTCTACCCAAGATCGACCTGCTTCCAGGAGGAGTCCACTGAGAGGTCCACCAGCTCCTAGGAATGATCCTAACCCCCTTCCACAACCCCCTTAGTTATCCCACATACTTGATCAGGTCGAAGGGGCGATGAGGAGCATTGCACATGAACTCCTTAAACACATTATGTTTGTAGCAACAACTACAGTGGAGAGATAGGTTGACCCTCATAGAGACTCAAGTGAAAGGCCTTCATGACAGATTCAGGATAGACTGATGAATGGTGGTATCCACGATGGGCCTTCCATTTCGACGGGGACAGTGCCACATATTTATCCCCATTGCGGGCACACTTGCCTTGACCTAATCGAAAGATGTTATATGGAGTAGGTTAGCACTTTTTTTAAGAATTTTCAATCATCACTTGAGACTTTGTAAACTAATTTTAAAGTATTTGTGTATGAATTAAACTGTTATTTTAATGTATAATTGTTTAGAGTTGAGATGCCCACATGGGAGAACGTAGGATCTTCCAAACTGGATGTAGCAATGGCAGTTGCAACTGAAGTTGTAGCACCTCACATGGAGGTATTTTCAGTAACTCACACAATATTGTGACTGGCATTTTTAAGTTTACTTTCACATTATTTGTATTACTTTCTTACATCATTTCTATTATTTGTTTATTTGTATTTATGACATACATGATGATAGTTCCTACAATAGTTTTTAATATTTTGATTGCCTAAATAATTACATGTTTAATATGTTCATAACCTGCATACACTTTGGTGTCCACAGGTATGTACAGACTATGATGACCATCCATCTCCACCAGGGGTCAGCAGTTCACGGTACACATAGGTATGATGTGTAGTTAAAAGAACACTTTTAATTTGAATTGTAATGACTTACTATGGTTTATTTTGATTTTTGTCTACTAAACTATGATATTACAAATGTATATGCAGGTGCAACCACCATCAACTGTACGTTCTGCCATTCCACCTTCCAAATTCAGTCCCATTTTTCTACCCTCTCACATGAGTCTCCCCCCCTTCCATATAGACCCCTCTCTCCATTCACCCCCGCCCTGCCATCCAACCTCCCCCCTTCGTCCATACTCCCCCTTCCGTCCATCCTCCCTCCTCATCCAGTCCCCCCCATTCATCCACGCCCTCCCTTCCATCCATCCTACCATCGTCCACCCCTCCCCTTAAATCCATCCTCCTCCTTTCGTCCACAACCCTCCTTGGATCCATCCTCCTCCCTCTATTAAAGACAACCCTCCCATCCACCATCCCTCGACATCCCCTTTATCCCTTCTAGGTCGATCCCATCTATCTTACAGCCAGTAGGGGTTCATCGTCCACAACATCTGCATATACCCCATACCACCATGCCCTCTTCCACCCTACCTTCTTTAGTTCCCGCCACTATTGTGGCAACTAATCTTGCAGGTTTCGTTCATACATCTACAGTGGTTGCACCTGTAGTTGTTGGAACTACATACCCCCCCACGACTGCATCGGAGTAGGTTGTCAAGCCAACTACTCCACCTATTATCCTTGAAGCCCAATCATCCCCATTTCTTAAGGTGTTCACGGTGAGAATTAAATTAATTTATGAAAATATTGTGAAGCATTAATGACAATTATTTTAAGAAGCTGTTTTTTTCAATGAAATGATTGTTGTACATTTTATACGGTGGCATTGCTGAGAGGCTCATTAGATCAAGGACACCTACCTCATGTCTCCCATTCCCATCAGTTGTGAGTTATTTAAGATTTGAATTTTACATTCATTTTATAAATGTGTTAACTGTTACAAATGCTTGAAAATGATGATATCATATATCATTTGTTTTAGAGCCCGATGAGATGGTCTACCTCTGGACGGAAGAAGACCTGAGATTCCACTAGCTCCAAGAAGAGGAAGATTGATTTCGGAAATGCACCTGGGAGTGCCGGTGGTGGGCATGATGCTTGACATACCATGTTATGCACATTAGCCATCATGTGGAATTTTTGGGCACCATTTTCCATATAATTGGTATCTAGGGCACGATTTGCCATGTATTTTGGATCTAGGACACGGGTTTCTAGACTTTTTATAGGGCACAAGTTGCCATTATGTGTACATTGGGAACCATGTTCCACTATTTTCCAGTAAATTTATATATTTGGAGATGTTTTGTAGCTTGGATGTACATGGATTTTCATTTATGTGATTTATATGCATGTTGTCTCTATTTGCATCTTGTTGTCTTTTGTTGTCCCTTGTTGTGTCTAGTTTCCTAATAAACAACATTATGCTTTTAATACAAATGGTTGAGTTTGGATGGATTTTGATATGATTTCCTTCGTTTAGATGAAATAGATAAATTTTTATCTCTAGTGGCCTCATATATTCATTGTTGGATGGTCGATTGAAAAAATAATGTTTTTTAACTCTAACAAAACATACTCACTTGAGCATGTTCGTAGCATTTGGAACCAATGTCAAAACTGTAAAAATAATTATTTCCACCAGTGTTTAATATTTGATGATATACTAAACAACTTGTCGATCGTACTTAGGTGTGCAAAACCTATTCTATCATTATTCTGGTAAAAAGTATGAAAAATATATCCCCATCCCCTTCACTTGGAATGTTCCTTGTGAAGGGACCAACATCCCTCTACCACTGTGTTTTTCTTACCATGGATGTTTTGGTAGGTATAAGTGTCACTCTAGATTTAGAATTGACATAATGAATATTATTTTAATTATTTTTTATTATCAAATGTATTTTGATCGTAAAATGTCATTCTAATAAGATCCAACTAGTTTGTATACATCACAATGCAAGGATGAAAGTTTCATGGTAAAATTCAACACCTTAAGTAGTTATTGGGGAGATTTTATGGGGTCCTTGATATGACAGCTGACTACCAGAAATCAACTCAATTCCCAATGCTATGCTATATAAATGACAATGCTAAGATAATGAAGAATATAACCAACCTCGATCCAAACGTTTGATGTAGATCCCCGTTGGATCTTTTCAATCCATGCACTCGAATTTGCAAATTTGTCTTGATAGCCAATATACAACAAGTACATATAATATATAAATGGCATTAACATCATCAATAGCAATGGTCCATGATATAACAAGTAAATGCAACCCAATGTAAGATAAACAACATTTACAACATTAATGGACGAGAATATGAGTATTTCTATTAATAAACAAGAAGAAGTACAATGTAATACGACCTCTTGCTGGCAACCAATCTGAACCAAGATCTGGATCAATCCACTTGTACCTCCACACCCTTCAATCCTCCATGAATGGAAAACTCAAACTATGATAGGAGTTTGGAAGGTGAACACAAAGGGTTCACAACTATAAGGATCAATGAGTGTAGACTCAAGATAGGGCAAAAATCCAATAGAGTTCTCTTGCTCTTCTTTTTCCTCTCGTCCATAAGCGATATGTGCTCAATATATAGTCCTCTCAAAGGTAAGTGAAAGGACACATCGAGGCGTTTCTTGGGCAGATGGAGAGCCAAAGGTCACCCAATGACCGTTTTTTTGGGAGTAAAAAGTAATAAACTAGTGATTTTTACTTTTTTACATGCTACCCGCGGGCTATAGCGATGCAATTCGCGGGTATGTTGGCTATAGTGATGCAGCTAGAGTACAAGGGAAAAAATAGGGAAACATAGTGTCTGAAGGATATAAAGTGGTTCTGAGTCAGTGGAATGGATCCTCTAGGCCAAAGAGTGTTGATTCTCACAAGGTGGAAGATTACGTTGTAACAGATGCCCCCTAATGTGTGAGGTCAGAGAATGATTCTACGATGGCCAAAATACATTATAAATTTGAGAAGTGGAGTGATGGAGACACAAGTGGAAAGAGCAGCTCACTCGTCATAATACAATAGTATCCCTAAATACATGTCGGTAGTACAACAATTTGATACAATGGCCATGAATAGGCAGTACATAGTGAATATATGTCATAAGTGATCATAGCCATCATCCCTCTATAGTAAGATATGGTCTCCTACTGAAAAGGAAACAACTGGTGCAAACTGGAGGTACAAACTGTTGATATCTGAGAGGTGATATCTCAGATGTAAATTCATCGTCATAAGTAGCATACTGAATGCCACTATCACCTTGGGTCTTCTACAGAAGTCTTCGACGGTGCAAGTCCCATAAAGTGAATAAAGGAGTTGAGGTCGAGCCTGATGTGACATCGTTTGATTACCGGTCAATGATGTATGCCGTTAACATACGTGAGATAACCCACCAATAATGAAAATGGGCATCAAGGCACATGGCACAATCATCAGAGTGTGAATAGTTGAGTTGAAGTTGAACACTAGGATGAATCCATTGATCAGGGGACACTGATGTATTCCCAAAGCTGTCGATGGCAAGAGAACCTACCACTAATGAATGCAAGCCTCAAGGTACTCAACCAAACTCTAAGCCTCAAGTTCCGAAATAAATGGGTTGAAGTCAACGGAACAAGACTCGCTGGAAGGAGGGCATTAAGGCATCCACCATCAACCAGCACGAGGTACTAGCTACGCTAAAATATTTGGAAGAACTCAGGTGAAATGGACTGACTTAATAAAGATGTCCGACATGCAATAGTCAAGAGATCTGAGGAGTGGCTGACTCTGGGTTCAGAACTTCCTTTGAACAAGAGCATGAGCAGATGGATAGAATCATGTAGCATAGACTTGACATAAACTATGCAATGTAGGAGGCATTACAAAGGGCTCCATAATGAATCGAAGCTTAACCAATCGGTGGAGAAAACTGAGAAACAAGTACAGCTCCTAAGGTCCAACTATAGTACCGACTCATAATGTATGGAGTGGAATGAATGCTCTGTTCAAAGGAGACACAACAACTGCCAACAAGAAGTAGTAACCATAATCCCGTCCGGATTTTTGGAATATTTGATTTTTTGGTCTTTTTCATATTTGGTGAAAGCTTGAAAAAATAATAAAATTGCTTATAGTACAACAAGTGAGGGAACGAGTGTCAAATAGCGAGCAGACTAGTTCCAAGTAGTGGAACATACCTATGATCAATGCAAGGAAGTGCATGCAGGATGTGGACACTCGGAGGAATGTTCCCTTAGGGTAAAGGGTCATCAAGCTGTGAAAGATAAATTAAGGCTTTGATTGGCTCGGAAGGTAAAGTGCTTAGGCACATGGCTAATGAGTGAGTAAGCGGGAGCTGGCACAAGGCTTGAGCGACAAGCAGGATAATGCAATGCAATCACAGCTCGACATAAAATGGGAGTCCTTTTTCGTAAAGTTGGTCTCCTCACCCAAAAAAAGTGTAAAACAATGAGAGAAGAACTCTTCTAGTCACGTGTGACTAGAGTATACCTTTTTCATAATTAATCCACAAAAGTACGGAAAAGGGGTAAACTTATACCTAAGTGGATGTCGCTTCAAATCCTTTAACGAGTCTGAAATGACAAGTATACTTGGCAATCTTGTTTGATTTGGAAAAGTCTAACAAGGGCTTAAAAAAGACTTTATAAAATTATTTTCCGTAAAGGTTTAATGAGTCCGAAAAAGTAAACTCGTGACCTCCTTACTGTTTTTAACGAGCTCAAAGGAGATATGGAAGAATGCTTGTAATGGGAGCAGACGAGTGTCAGGGGCATGCGAGACTAGTTCCAAGCGCATGGAACAAAGCTATGCATAATGCAAGGAACATGAGCAAGATAAGGACACTCAGGGGGTGTCTGCGAATTCGGATGGCACAAGGCTCAAATGCATCATAAAAATGGGGAGGCCTAAACCTATATGCAAGGTTCCGAATATGCCTGCCATGAACGAAGCAAATGTCCAAAAGGACCAGTAAACAAGTATAAGTCCAACTAAAAATCCTATCTCCAAGAAACATAAGTACCAAGATCATCTCTAAAATGTACGTAAAGAAAAATCTGATACAAGTCACTGTGGTAGAAACATTTTCAACTTCACTACTGTTAACCTCAAACATAACGCAGGTAGAGCTAACCACTAAAGGTTCCATACTACCAATACCTGAGGGATCAAAAAGATCATCTTCAAAATGAAGAGCAAAGATGAAGGATGTGAAGGAATCTGCAAGAGCAAATTCATCATCACGGGAGTTGGAAATTCTAGAAATAGAATCAAACTCTTCAGGAGCATCGATTTGCGGATCTATAAGAGAGCTCAAACACTCATCAAACTCAAACGTCAAATCAGGGCTGGATGAGACTGTGAATGGATCCAAATTCAAATGGATGGCAGGTTGTATTATAGGCTCATCTTGTTCAATAATATCAAGGGGAGGAGGGGAAAGAGATCTATGATAAAGATCCCCCCATGGCATATCATCACAACCCATGGCGTCAATAAAAACTTCATCTGAAGGTAAAATACCATCGAGGAAACCATGTGAACAAGATAGGTCGACTGCACGCACGGGCAGCATAATGGGATCTTCCTCTACTGTCCATGAAGAAGAGAGATCTGAATATGCAATGGCTTGTTGAACATCTTGAAAAGCAAGCTTGATTGCAGACAAGGGCATATCCATTCCGATGTGCGAAACGTCTCCAGACGGGGAACTCGTGGAAGGTGGATCCCACGTATCACTAAAATATGAGGTCCGGAAAGGTACATTATTCAACGAGGAAGGAGCATCATCGGAGATGGTTCCTATGAAGGAGATTGGTGTAGGGAGGTCAAAAGATCCCATCAATGAAGGATACATTCCAACACCCATGTTCCCAGTTGCCGACTGAGAATGAGTAACCTGTGGGACTATGGATCCCGTGGATGCTGTGGAAGAGGAGTTAACGAAATCCAACTGATTGATAGTCACAATCTTGCCTTCGTGAGGAAAGCAGATAACTATGAATATAGTGGATGCGACAGATTTCATGGCATACATCCAATTCCGACCTAATAAAAGGTTGTAGTCGGTGGGCGCATCAACCACCTCGACTTCAATAGGCACAAATTTACCTTCCAAGCAGACAACAAGGGAAGGGATAATTTCATGTGGCTTAAATGACCGACCGTCGAATGCAGTGAGTGTGGTTCTAGACGCGAGTAGGGGGGGAGAGCCAAGAGTTTTCCAACAAGATAACGACATTACTGATGCGGAATCACCTTCGTCAACCATTGTACGTTTGACAAAATTCTAAAGGCACGCCACCTAGATTTGAAAAGCCACGTGGTAGGGTAAGTGAGGTTGGACATCAGTAGTGTCGAACTTGATAATAGTGGGGCTTCCCCCATCCTGAACTCCTAATGCACTCAAAAGGGCATGCTTCTGAGAAGGATAGGCTTGCAAGACTTCAAGAGCCGACATGGCACACGGAGTTTGGCCCAAATCTTCCACAATGGAGTAGTTATGGGCGACTTGAGCATTAGGATTATGCATAGAGCGCTTAAGAACACCTTTCGGTATCCGTGGCATAATAGAGGGATTCTCGATATGCAAGGAATTTTCAGGAGGAGGGGGAGGCTCACTCCCCAAATTGGGTTGTGGTGCATCATAATTGCGTTAACAAGTGGCAACACTAACCTCTGACTAAACCATGTTCACACATCCATAACCACCAGTATTGGAAGAAGACGTTTCCGTCTCAGTAGGTCCATAACTAGTGGTGGGAGCATGCGAAGCCATGTTTTGGTGATGAGGTAGGGGATCCTTCAACACAGCTGGGCTTTGTTCGAAATGCTTTGATGCTTCCTCAATTCAAGGACATAAGTGAGTAAGATGGTCTTCCCCACAGAGCTTGCAAGGAAACTTCACCTTACGCTTAGGTTTATGGTCCTCACCAACATTCCCACCTTCCTGAGGATGGTTGGCATTATCCTTATGGGGGGTATTGTGATTTCTATTGTTATTCCCATTATTTCCACCCTCACGATTGTTTCTCCCCTTTTTCTTACCACCAGGTTGCTGGTTACTTGATTGGTTCGTTGTTTGCACACTATGTACATCGGACGACGGGGTGGAAGTGGACAAGGTGTGAACCTGTCCCGGAGTAGACTGGTTTAGCAACAAATTTTGCATTTGATTAGCTACCAAATCTACAGGGCGAGTGCTTGCAGATCCTACGATGCCATCGACATGCGGTCCAGGAACTGACTAAGGATCATGACATGTGCGTGGTGTGTCAGGAATAATGTCATACAAAATGCTAGACTGAGAGTATAATAAGTCTAACTACTGGACTTTCAAGATGGCTTGTTCCTCAGTCATAATGCCGGACATCGAAACATCCTTAGAAATGTATGAGAGTAGAGACTTGAGGAACCATTCCAATAGGAACTCTGGAGGAATGTTGTCTTTCACTAACCTCTTCCGCCGACGCCACTCTTGAACGTGGTCAGAAATATGTGTGGCCTTGTTCTAAAGGAAGGTAGATAAAAGTTCAGTACTAGTATCATAGCGAACCGACAATTGGAAATGATCCAAGAAAACCAAAGTGATCTCGTTAAAACCCCTATAAGTGTTTCCAGTAAACTTGACGTACCACTTCACGGCTGCCCCCGTGAGGGTGCATTGAAATAGTCACAATCTAATGGAATCACGATTCAATGAGTTGGAGGAGCACCAAAGGTGAAATTTCGTGACATGATCACCCGGGTCCTCACCACCTTTCCCCTCAAACTTAGGAATGTCCGAAGGGATCTTGGTAGGGACCGGGGGCCAAGTAAGGTCGTGACACACCGGATCATTCGTGAGCTTCGAAAGATCTGAAAGATTTAAGAATGCAAGGAACGGGAGCTGAGGCTAGAAAGCTTGATTATAAGCCCCCATAAAAGGTTGGTTGAACGGAACCGAATTATAAGATGGACCAAAAGCTAGACCATGAGGATTAAACTGCTGATAATGAGGACCTAACGGACCATAAGCTTGACCATGGCCATATGATTGATAACCTCCTCCTTCCTGACCCATATGAGAGTAAGTAGGTATATAAGTGTTTTGGGCACCATATTGGGGTGGTGGGTTGTATTGGTGGCCAGCACCGACTGTATTGTAGTAAGGGTTGCCACCATGAGTATGGGGCATATACGTACTATTTGTAGTGGGAACCATGTTGTAATAACCATAATGGTATGGTATGTTCCCACCCCCAACATTAGGATTAGCTTGAGCAGTCGTGTGGTGACCAGAAGCATGAGATGTATTCCCAGCCCCAACATTGGTGTTACTAGTAGCAAGGATTTTGGCGTTATGTCCACGTGGATAGGATGCATTCCCACCACCTATATTGGAATTACTAGTGGCAGAAATGGACGCAAAAGTATGCAGTATATGTCCACCCTTGTGGTTAGGACGAGCATTAACATTCGCAAAAGTAGTCTTGGGTTGACGAGTAGAGGCATGTGTATTAGGTGGTGGATGGCGAGTCGTGTTTCGAACAACGTTCCTATTAGGTTGGTCAATCCTAGGAGGTGGTCTTCTTTCAACATTAGCATTGTTAGGAGGAACATGACCAGTCCCCATACTATGTGTGTGAGTGGACAACGTAGTGCCCCCAGTGGGTATAGTATGGCTAACACCATGACTAGTGCCAGCGTGACTACCAAACGTAGTGGAAGGCTCAATTGTATTATAATTAGGCATACCAAAAGAGAGTGTGGTTGGGTTGATCGTAGGACCAGTTTCGTCATGTCACTCTAGCATCTCGTGTCTATAATTGCGTGGAAAGAAAGGAACAAACGTGTCGTCCTGATATTCGTCCTTGGGTAAGGTTGGCATCCCATAAAGATAATGATCTGGATTTGAAGGATCGAATGGATCGTGTTCAAGTGGATTCAGCCAAATCGAACCAGGTTGAGTCTCAGGTGGATCACCCCCCCACACCTCACGAGGAGTAGGAGAGTCCTAAGTGCGTTCAACTCTACCCAATGGAGTCGAAGGTATTTATTTAGTATCAGAATGTGCAGCAGTCATGACGTCTTGGATGTATGTCTCGTAAGAATCCAAAGACTCAGAGGGAGTCCGCCGTCGTCCCCTAGCAACATAGCGTGAAAGTTCGGTAGGTTCTAAACCAACTAACAGACGGGATCGGGGGAGAGTAGGGCTCTGCGCCACGATATCTCCAGAGAGAATATATAATCAAAACATCCCCTAAAGGCCAACTATCGATCAAAACCAATAAATCAAAAGCACACACCTAGAGAAACTACAGCCAAGAGCAGACAAACAGAGTGGCTAAATGAGCTCCCGACACTAGTGCTAGTATGTCTCACCTAGGAGAGGCTTGAAACTCCCAAATTATAGCCGAAGGTAACAGAATCAGTTATAACGGCCCCCAAACTTCACTGCGTGCATAGGGTCAAGTCCCTATACAACGACAATTGTGCTGTCTGACCCCTATCTGACTCAAGACACAAACAACATAACCACTGCAAGTACCCTATGCAATACCTAGGTAAGGAAACTATGGTCACCGCAATATAACCAATGCTCAGGGGGACAGTCGTAGGTGGGATCCATCATATGGGCAGGGTAGCTAAGCCCGAAGCACAAGAGGACGAACCTCCAGTACCCCCAGATACGTATAAACCCTGGAAATATCTCCCACGTTCAGCCGGTATCAGAGGGATATCTCTTCAACCAACCTCCCATGACCTCGTGCTTAACTCTGGCTTGAGTAGAGCTTCCTGAAAACACCGATATATACCATGGATTCCTCCACTCCCTATTCAGACACTTAATGTTTCGTCTAGTAGTCTTGGATTGTTAACTCACAATGATCTATTCTAAGACTCTAAACCTATGCTAGTTGGTGTACCCTATAAATAAAATCGGTCTAATCAATTTTAAGATTAAGTGTTAATTTTAATGGCTGTGATTACTCAAGGGTTATGATCGTGAAACTAGTGATGTGTAAGACTCAATAGTATGCAAAATCATCAAATCCTAGACTAATCTAGCTAATGAAAACAATGCCACTAACATGCAAAATCAAACCAACAGTTTCGAAATAAATATGCAATTCTTTTATATTTTTTGATGCACAATCAGAATCTAAATGAAGGAAGAAAGCACTCCATGCAAGATGCAATACATAAAAGCAAATTTGTTTTTGTATTTTCTCTTATAAACAAAAGGAAAATGCAAAACTATGTGTATTTTTGTATTTTTCAATATATGGAAATGAAAAATGCAAGAAAAATCCTACTATCTAGTCACTGATATGCCAAGGAGATCACTAAGACAACCAGGAAAATACCAAACAGTAAGACTCAGCCAACAGAATGAGCTCAAAAGGAAAAAACCAACAAGGCTAAATCCAAAGATGGGTAAAAAAATCAACAAGGCTCAACCAAGAGAAAAGAAGAGTTCCAGTCACAACCAAGGCATGGAACAATCAAGAAACGGGCCAACAAAGACTCAAGATCAACCAAAACCAACCCAGCAACAACCAAAGGTCATAAATCAACCAAATCCGGAGTTGTACGCTACTGTTGAAGGAATACCTACGGGTACCCGTGACCAGCAGAGAAAACAGAAGTGGGTATACGTAGGCATAGCTAAGCTAGCCCATGGGTGAGGAAAGGAAAATGGGAAAACCAAGAGTCCAATGGCTCAGAAAAAGCGAGTTTTCTATAGTGTATCTCAATGACAAATAAGTGACACAGAGCTTCGACAAACAACAACTCTAATTAAGGACTAATGCTCAAAAAATCCCCAAAAATGGATGTTTTCCCCAGCGGAGTCACCATTTCTGTGTTGGAGAAAACTCACTATGGTTTGGGGTAGACTACAACAGACAGCTGACTACCAGAAATCAACTGAATTCCCAATGCTATGCTATATAAATGAAAATGCTAAGATAATGAAGAATATAACGAACCTCGATCCAAACGTTTGATGTAGATCCCTGTTGGAGCTTTTCAATCCATGCACTCGAATCTGCAAATTAGTCTTGACAGCCAATATACAACAAGTACATATAATATATAAACAACATTAACATCATCAATAGCAATGGTCCATGATATAACAAGTAAATGCAACCCAATGTAAGATAAACAACATTTACAACATTAATGGACGAGAATATGAGTATTTCTATTAATAAACAAGAAAAAGTACAATGTGATACAACCTCTTGCCGACAACCAATCTGAACCAAGATCTGGATCAATCCACTTGTGCCTCCACCACTTCAATCCTCCATGAATGGCAAACTCAAACTATGATAGGAGTTTGGAAGGTGAACACAAAGGGTTCACAACTACAAGGATCAATGAGTGTAGACTCAAGATAGGGCAAAAATCCACTAGAGTTCTATTGCTCTTTTTTTTCCTCCCGTCCATAAGCCAGATGTGCTCAATATATAGTCCTCTCAAAGGTAAGTGAAAGGACACATCGAGGTGTTTCTTGGGCAGATGGAGAGCCAAAGGTCACCCAATGACCGCTTTTTGGGAGTAAAAAGTAATAAACTAGTGATTTTTACCATTTTACATGCTACTCGTGAGTTATAGTGATGCAACTTGCGGGTACGCTGGCTATAGTGATGCAGGTAGCATACAAGGGAAAACATAGGGAAAAATAGTGTCTGAAGGAGATAAAGTGGTTTTGAGTTAGTGGAATGGATCCTCTAGGCCAAAGAGTGCTGATTCTCACAAGGTGGAAGATTACGTTGTAACATAGGGACATACTTGACCTTCAGAGGTTTAAGCAATGGAGACTACATGTCCCAACATAGTATTGGGAAATAGGTGTTGCTATTGTGATTGTGAGTGGAGTTAACTAGCGACATCCTAGTAATTGGATGAAAAACAATGCTCATCATTGTCCTTAGATAGATCATAGGGATGCAAGTCCCAATATATGCCTATTGATGGTTGGGAACTTATGTAGCTTATCAATGTGTACCTATCTTGTATATAAGCCCTAGCTTTCACAAACCCTATCTTGTATATAAAACCTAGATAGACTATAGATCACATGAACTAGGGCATGTGCATGGAGGGGGTGTGCCTTAATGCATCATCCCTCCTTCCCTTGTGTCATTTAATGCTCATGAGACATGTGTTATTCATCATTGAGAATACATGCATAAGAACTTAATGAATTAAGGGATGTGGAGGATTGAGTCGAACCCATTTCCTATAGCCCCCTTCACCTAACATTGTGGAAAGGTTTACCAATTGATCCTTTTCAATGTTCAAGGAGTATTTAAGGAGGGTAAGATGTGAACAAAATGAAATTCTTTGAAATAGTGGCTTTTGATCCTTATTATTTTGAATTTTTTTTTTTAAATAGTTGTCATTGGATATGGAATTGTTGTGTAAGTGATGAATGATAATGGAGAATTTCCCAAATACCAAAATGTTCCTTATGTTTGATGAAAAGGTGATCTCGATATCTTGACAGAGAGAATTTACGTCTATACTTTATTGTTTGAGGCATTCCCTAGATCCCATGATATTTTGAGTTATTGAGTTCTCTCATGATCAATGAGGATTCCCCCCTGTGCACCTACCACCCCTAGATATATACATCATTTACACACAAACTCACACAAGTGATATGCACATAATTATATTTAGACACATATTAAATATATACACATACATATGGATTTACACTACAAAAGGGTACACACATAAAAAGATTTATACATAAACATACAAAAAATACGTGCAAATATGCAAAGATTTGCACACACACTTGCACAAAGAAAACCACACAAAATCATTATAATCTAACAAACAACATCATCTTTTCAAACACAATTACACACCAAAATATTACTTTCAAATATTTTGAATTATTACAAACAATTCACATTATTTAATTTGGAAAAATTATTTGCACACACCAAATATATCCACATTTCCAACTTTTCATGGTGCAAACAAAAATGCATGCACATTTCCACAAAAAATTACAAACAAAAAAATTACATGGAAAAAGGACATGCTCATATACAAATATCTACACATACATACACACATAAGGCCATGCACATACACAATAAATAAACGCTAGCTTGCAAAAGGCCAAGCCAATTTTGCACAAGGGCTTCAATTTTGAACTGAATGCTCCCAGGCGACCATGGCCATCGTGAACACATCCACAATGGACATATGCAGGTGTGGGAGTTGACAGAACCCCATTCTTCTCGCCGTTTGGGATTCCATGCCCCTGGAGCAAATTCTCAAAGTGTCCTTGAATGACCATGGGGTGGTAGGGAAAAATGGCCATAGAACCAAAATCATGACTCCAGTTGTGAAGCCGCCAATTCAGATGGATTCAAGATGACGAGTTTCAGCTGGGGGTCCCCTCCATCGCGACTCAATCTCCCATAAATGGTGCTATTGTGCCATCTCTGGAACTAGGGTTTTGCTTAGTGAAGGCCTCGATAATTTTGCAAAAGAGGGTGAATTTTGAACTGAAGGAAACTGGGTGACCATGGCCATCGTGAACACATCCACAATGGCCATAAGCATGTGTGTGATCTTATGGAACCCCATTTCACTTGTTGGTTTGGGTTCCATGCCCCGAGAGTAAATTTTCAAAGTGTCCTTGACTGGCCACATGGTGCAAGGAAAAAATGTTCATAGAATCGAAATTGTGACTTTGATCGCAAAGCCATTGATTCCGATGGATTCAAAACCCCTTGTTTAAGCTAGGGTACCCCCACCCCATAGTGAGTCAATCGCCCATAAACGATGCTATTGTGCCATATCCGAAACCAGGGTTTTAGTAAGTGGAGGCCATGCCAATTTTGCACAAGGGGGTCAATTTTGAACTAAAGGCTCCCGGGAAACCGTGGCCATCGTGAACAAATCCACAATGGCAATATGAGGATGTGGGAGTTGACATAACCTTGTTCCGCTCACCGGTTTGAGTTCCGTGCACTCGTAGAAAATTCTCAAAGTGTCCCTAAATGGCCACGAGGTGCTAGGAAAAAATGGCCATAGAACCAAAATCATAACTCCGGTCAGGAATCCATTGATTCCGATGGATTTGGGATGCCTAGTTTCAGCTAGGGGATTTCCCCCCACCATGACTCAATCGCCCGAAAATGATGCTATTGTGACATATCCGAAACTAGGGTTTTGGTTAGTTAAGGCCATGCCAATTTTGCACAAGGGGGGCAATTTTGAACCGAAGGCTCCCTCGCGACCGTGGCCATCATGAACAAATACACAATGGGCATATGCACGTGTGAGATTTGATAGAACCCAATTCTGCTTGCTGGTTTGAGTTCCGTGCCCCTGGAACAAATTCTCAAAGTGTCCCTACATGGCCATGGGGTGCTAAGAAAAAATGGCCATAGAACCAAAACCATGACGCCGGTTGCGAAGCCATCGATTTCAATGGATTTGGGATGCTAGGTTTCAACTGGGGGACTCCCCCTATCATGACTCAATCACCCGAAAATGATGCTATTGTTCCATCTCCAGAACTAGGGTTTTGCTTAATGAAGGCCTTGAGAATTTTGCACAATGGGTCAATTTTGAAACGAAGGCTCTTGGGAAATCATGGCCATCGTGAACACATCCACAATGGCCATATGAACATGAGGGTGTTGACAGAACCCCATTCTGCTCACCGATTTGGGTTTTGTTGACCCAGAGCAAATTCTCAAAGTGTGCTTGAGTGGGCATGGGGTGCTAGGAAAAAATGGCCATAGAAACAAAACCATGACTCTGGTCACAAAACCATTGATTTTGATGGATTCAAGACGCCGAGTTTCAACTAGGAGACCCCCAAACCTTTACTCAATCTCCCGGAAACGGTGCTATTGTGCCATATCTAGAATTAGGGTTTTTATCAGTGAAGGCCATGCAAATATTGCACAAGGGGGTCAATTTTGAACCGAAGGATCCCAGGCGATCATGTCCATCATGAACACATCTATAATGGCCATATGTGCATGTGGGAGCTGACAGAACCCCATTCCACTCACCGGTTTGGGTTCTGTGCCCCTAGAGCAAATTCTTAAAGTTCCCCTGAATGGCCATAGGGTGCCATGCAAAAATGGCCATATAACCAAAACTGTGACTCTGGTCGTGAAGCCGCCAATTCCGATGGATTCAAGATATATGGTTTCATCTCCCCCGCCCCCCACCATGACTCAATTGCCCGGAAATGATGCTATTGTGCCATATCTGAAACTAGGGTTTTGTTGAGTGAAGTCCTTGAGAATTTTACACAAGGGGGTAAATTTTGAATTGAAGGCTCCTGAGCGACCATGGCCATCATGAACAAATCCATAATGGATCTATGCATGTGTGGGAGCTGACAGAATCCCATTTTGCTCACAGGTTTGGGTTTTGTGCCCCCAAAGCAAATTCTCAAATTGTCCTTGAATGACCATGAGGTGCCAGGAAAAAATGGCCATAGAACCAAAACCATGACTTGGTCGTGAATCCATCTATTCTGATAGTTTTAGGATTTCAAGTTTTAGCTAGGGGACCCCTCCATTGCGACTCAATCACCTGGAAATGGTGCTATTGTGACATATCCAAAACTAGGGTTTTTCTTAGAGAAGGCCTTGAGAATTTTGGACAAGGGGGTCAATTTTGAACCGAAGGCTCCTAGGCGACCATGGCCATCATGAACATATCCACAATGGAAATATGCATGTGTGGGAGATGACAGAACCCCATTCTGGTCATTGGTTTGGGTTCTGTGCCCTTAGAGAAAATTCTTAAAGTGTCCTTGAATGGCCACGGGGTGCCAGGAAAAAATTGCCATAGAACCAAAACCGTCACTGTGGTCATGAAGCCATCGATTCCGATGGATTTAGGACACCGGGTTTCAGCTGGGGGACCCCCCCATCATGACTCAATTGCCCGAAAAGGGTGGTATTGTGCCATCTCCAGAACTAGGGTTTTGCTGAGTTAAGTCGATGCCAATTTTGCATAAGGGGGTCAATTTTGAACTGAAGGCTCCTGGGCGACTATGGCCATCAAGAATACATACACAATGGCTATATGCACATGTGGGAGTTGACAGAACCCTGTTCTACTCACCGGTTTGAGTTTCGTGCCCCCAAACCAAATTCTCAAAGTGTCCTTGAATGGCCACGGGGTGATAGGAAAAAAGTTGCCATAGAACCAAAACCATAATTCCGGTTGGGAAGCCGTCAATTTTGATGGAATTGACACACTATATTTAAACTAGTGGACCCCCCCATCATGACTCAATCACTTAGAAATGGTGCTATTGTGCCATCTCCGGAAATAGGGTTTTGCTCAATGAAGGCCAAGCCAATTTTCACAAGGGGGTCAATTTTGAACCGAAGGCTCCCGAGCGACCATGCCCATCGTGAACACATCCATAATGGCCATATGCACGCGTGGGAGATGACAACACCTATTTCTACTCACCAGTTAGGGTTTTGTGCCCCTAGAACAAATTCTCAAAGTGTCCATGAATGACCATGGGGTGCCAAGCAAAAATGGCCATAGTACCAAAACTGTGACTCTGGTCATGAAGTCGTCGATTCCAATGGATTCAAGACGCTGGGTTCTAAATGGGGACCCCCTTTACCATGACTCAATCACCTAGAAATGGTGTTATTGTGCAATCTCCGAAACTAGGTTTTTGCTCAGTGAAGGCCTTGAGAATTTTGCACAAGGGGGTTAATTTTGAACCAAAGGGTCCCAAGAGACTGTGCCATATGCACCTATGGGAGCTGACAGAACCCCGTTCCGCTTGTTGGTTCTAGTTCCCTGCCCTGGGAGAAAAATGTCAAAGTGTCCTTGAACAACCATGGGCTGCCAAGTGTCTCTAGGGTTCTAGGTCCACATTAGGCTTTTGAGGGCTAGATGTTTCTTTATCTGGTTTCTAGGAATATATGAGGGTCTATAAGCTAAATTAGGTTCTATATGTCTCGATTAGGTCTTAATGGCTAGATTAGGTCTCTAGGGCTAGAAAGGATTCTAGATCATGTCTCTAGGGTTCTAGGTCCACATTAGGATTTCCAAGGCTAGATTTTTGTTTTGTTTGGTTTCTAGGGTAGACCAGGGTCTATAAACTAGATTATGTTCTATATGGTTAGATTAGGTCTCCAGGTCTAGATTAGGTCTCTAGGGATAGATAAGGATTCTAGATCAAGTCTCAAGGGTTCCAGGTCCAAATTAGGCTTTCCAGGGCTAGATTGTTTTTGTTTTGTTTCTAGGGATAGATCAGGGTCTATAAACTAGATTAGGTTCTATATGGCTAGATTAGGTCTCTAGGGCTAGATTAGGTATCTAGGGTTAGATAAGGATTCTAGATTGGGTCTCTAGGGTTCTAGGTCCACATGAGGCTTTCCAGGGCTAGATTTGTTTTTGTCCGGTTTCTAGGGATAGATCAAGGTCTATAAGTTAGATTAGGTTCTATATGTCTAGAGTAGGTCTGAAGGGCTAGATTAGGTCTCTAGGGCTAGATAAGAATTCTAGATTAGGTCTCTAGGGTTCTAGGTCCACATTAGGCTTTCCAGGGCTATATTTGTTTATGTCTGGTTTCTAGGGGTAGATCAGGGTCTATAAGATAGATTAGGTTCTATATGGATAGATTATGTCTCCACGGATAGATCAGATTAGGTTCTATATGGATAGATTATGTCTCCACGGATAGATCAGGTCTCTAGGGATAGATAAGGATTCTAGATCAAGTCTCTAGGGTTCTAGGTTCACATTAGGCTTTCTAGGGCTAGATTTGTTTTTGTCTAGTTTCTAGGGCTAGATCAGGGTCTATAAGCTAGATTAGGCTCTATATGTCTAGATTAGGTCTCTTGGGATAGATTAAGTCTCTAGTGCTAGATAATGATTCTAGATTAGGTCTCTAGGGTTCATAACATTCTACCCAACACTAAAATGTATCCTATTTAAGAAATATTCTAGGAATATTTCATATTTTGGGCATATCTTTTATCTCGTAACTTGGAATTGGGAGAAATTTGGACCGTTGGAAAGCTCTTGAAATTCGCTACAACGTTGATGTTTTGAGTTTTCTTTGATTCCTTACCATTTGTGAGATGCAAGCATTTTAGTAAAAAAAACATCTTTCAAAAGATGCTTTTAAATATTCCGGAATCTTTCATATTTTGGGCATAACATTTTGCTCGTAACTTAGAATTGGGAGGACTTTGGACCATTGGATAGATCTTGAAATTATATATAGCTTTGATGTTTTTATTTTTCTCTTATTCCTTACTGTTTGGAAGATGCAAGCATTTGAGTAAAAAAAAATCTTTCGAAAGATGCTTTTAGAAAAGCATCTTTTGAAAGATGTTTTTTTTACTAAAATGTCCGGAGATAAAAAATAGTAAGGAATCAGATAAAACTCAAAACATCAAAGTTGTAGATAATTTCAAGAGCTTTCCAACGGTTCAAAGTCCTCCCAATTCCAAGTTACGAGCTAAAAGTTATTCCCAAAAATACGAAAAATTTCTTGGAATATTTACGTTTTTTCTTATTTAGGATACATTTTGGCCTGGGTAATTCCTCATTTTCTAGGTCCACATTAGGATTTCTAGGGCTAGATTTGTTTTTGTATGGTTTCTAGGGCTAGATCAAGGTCTATAAGCTATATTAGGTTTTATATGTCTAGATTAAGTCTCTAGGGCTGGATTAGGTCTCTAAGGCTAGATCAAGATTTTAGATCAGTTCTCTAGGGTCTGGGTCCACATTAGGCTTTTTGCAGGGCTATATTTTGTTTTGTCTGGTTTCTAGGGCTAGATTAGGGTTTATAAGCTATATTAGGTTCTATATGACTAGATTATGTCTCCAAGGCTATATTAGGTCTCTAGGGTTAGATAATGATTCTAGATAAGGTCTTTAGGGTTCTATGTTCACATTAGGCTTCTTAGGGATAGATTTTCTTTTTGTTTGGTTTCGAGGGCTAGATCAGGGTCTATAAGCTAGATTAGGTTCTATATGGCTAGATTAGGTCTCCAAGGCTAGATTAGGTCTCTTGGGCTAGATAAGGATTCTGGATCAGGTCTCTAGGGTTTTAGGTCCATATTAGGCTTTCCAGGGCTAGATATGTTTTTTTCTAGTTTTTAGGGATAGATTAAGGTATATAAGCTAGATTAGGTTCTATATGTCTAGATTAGGTCTCCAGGGATAGATTAGATCTCTAGGGATAGATAAGGGTTCCAGATCAGGTCTCTAGGGTTCTAGGTCCACATTAGGATTTCCAGGGATAGATTTGTGTTTGTCTAGTTTCTAGGGCTAGATCAGAGTCTATAAGCTAGATTAGTTTCTATATGGATAGATTAGGTCTCCAGGGCTATATTAGGTCTCCAAGGCTACATTAGGTCTCTAGGGATAGATAAGGATTCTAGATCAGGTCTCTAGGGTTCTAGGTCCACATTAGGCTTTCCAAGGCTAGATTTGTTTTTGTTTGGTTTCTAGTGCTAGATCAGGGTCTATAAGCTATATTATGTTCTATATGTCTATATTAGGTCTCCAGGGATAGATTAGGTCTATGGGGATAGATAAGGATTCTAGATCAGGTCTCTAGGGTTCTAGGTCCACATTAGACTTTCCAAGGCTAGGTCTCCTCTCATGATCAGGGAGAATGTCAACATTATTGATCTAGTGGATTAGGAGCATGTAGGGGTGATTTTACCACCCAAGATATTTATATCATTTGTTTCTTCCATCCATGAGACTTCCAATTATACAGTAGAGGAAAGGTGTGATGATGAGATTGAATTCATCCATGCACCTTCTATTTATTCATTAGAGAGGTGTGATGCCTTAACGGAGGATGTTGTTGAGGGTGATTCAAGAGTTGTAAATAATGTGACTATTACAAAGCATAGAGCCATGGATTATGGCTTCTCTCAGACATAGGGGGTTTTCTTTGATCATACTCTTACTTCAAGATTCTCTACCGATAAGGGAGTTTGATCCAGATAAATATACATTAGAGAAATTTTGAGGTAAAAAATGGGTCTCAAAACAAAAGAAATGTACTATTAAAATCAACCAATAGGATTCAAGGTGATGATGTCAACCATGGGGGATGAATCACCATTTTTGGGGTAAAAGGGTAAAAAGGTAAAATGGTAAAAGTAAAAAAACTACTTCTTCAACTCGTATTTTCAACTTATCTCCCTGTATATTCACTCAAATTTTGATCCGGAGCAGTCGTTGGATGGGGAATTCAATTCCACATCCAAGGAGTACCCACTCGACATACTTTTGATGGACACTACTGCCCCAGTGTCGAGGGTTTCCTGCTCAGATGCTTTGGTTGAAGAACTACATTTCGTAAGGAGAGATCCCGCCTAGGGACCTATTATGGTGCGAGACGCAGCTAGGGTTTTTTGTTTCAGGGTTTGAATATATATATATATATATATATATATATATATATATATGTCAAAGCTTATCATGTTAGGTGCTATTGGATATATGCAATGAGTGACTTCAAACTTAACAACAAGGTTTAGTAAGTATGGCATAGTTCAATTGATGGTAGTTACTGGTTCAGGGAATGTAACGAAAGGTTGAACAATCAAACTTAAAATTTGTACAAGAAGTGTATGGTTAATTGTAATACCTCCAGTTTTGACTTGGAATGCCGTAAATATGCTAGTTATATGGATTCCTAGTATAGAGCTCAAACCCAAATCCATACTAGTTAATGGCTAGGCATGTATAACATAAATATTTATGTATGAACCATGTGGTTGGATTGTCATGCTAACTTGAAAGCTATGTAAATTATATGTTGAAAAAATAATAAAATGGTCCAATATGGCTATGTAAAGAGAAATATACTGGCTATGACTCCACTAGAAGGGAAGATGAAAAGAGGCCTATGGGAGATTAAATCCTATATTACCAAGTGTCAACCTTAGAACTCATTCGTTTTCTTCCATGTGCCTTAAACAAGCACATCTACTTCATTCTAAGTATTAAATCCAATCATTGAATGCACATATGTGGTTAGTGGGAAAAATCTTCTCATGTAGTTATGGAAGCATGGGATGCATATACTTCTATGACAATTGTAAGAGTCTTTTATTTTATGGCAATATTCGAGAAGTAATGTTCGTTGTCCTTTTCACATCATCTCATCTCCTTTGGAATGTATCATCCATTTTATCATATATAGTTTTACATTATGTAGAGTTTTTCTTATGTTGCGCTAACGTGTTGCAAAATTTTCCTTCTACGATTTGGTATTTTGAACCTAGACGACCTCCATCTGTACTTCACTATGGATTTTTTTGTTGATTTAGCTACAACCTAGAGCAATCTCTTTCCAATTCAAAATGATATGGTGCATTATCCCCTTATTGATCTGCTTTCTAGGGAATGGTGGTGAATTCCTCAGTAATAACATGGAAATGATCTCTCCAACACTTGTAGTAGAAGTAAACATAAACAATCTAAAACATAATCTAAATTTATTTACAAAAAAATATATTGAATACATAATATATTTACATATTAACATAATGCATGCTTTAGAAAGGGAAGATAATTTAGAAACCCTTGATCTAATTAATAAACGCTTGATCTAATTTTGGCTTGTCAATTTATACAAAAGAAATGGCAATTATGTGAATCAAAACTATGTAGGAAAAGTATAAAATCATAAAAGATCATGCTAATGAAATTTGGGGTTTGCATATGATCTTTTTGAAGTAGCTTCAAAACAACAAATATTGATCTTGTAAAGTTGACATTAATGCCCAATCAATGGAATGAAACTTAAAAAATGCTAGACTTGATGATAACCATAAATTTTGGGCATTAGAATTGATCGCGATCCTTATTAATATCATTTTCAATTAGTTTGACATAATTTATTCAAATTATTTATGAGACATACAAACTCTCCATTGCAATCTTAAATGAAATAACGTCTTAAAATATTATCAAGGAAATGTTTTTATGAAAATAATTTAATGTGGTAGAAAATGTAACATGTATATCGAAAAGTGGAAAACTCATAATGATCTAGCCAAATAGAAGGTGTGCAAAAATAAAAGAAAAAACAAAGAAACGTGCAAAAACCTAACTAATCGAAAAATAAGCTAAATATATATAAAGGCCAACCTATGATAAAATATGCATAAATAAAAATCTCCCCAAAGGAAAATATGTAATAATCATATCACAAATAAAAATAAAAGGAAGAATTAGATCCTCACAAAGCCAAAAAATCTTAACTGACAAGAAAAAAGAATCGTACTTGTCGAACCTTTGCATGACCATCGAGAGGGTCAAACAGACTCAAAAAAAAAAAAAAAAAGATATGGTCGTGATCCATAAGATGAACTATAAACAATGGTGAAAAAATCAAGATGTTACGAAATACATTGAAAGAGATGACAAATCTCCCAAACCTGATTAGACCACAACATAATGACGCATAGGATAGAACTTAGGAGGTTTGCCGAAAAGGTCAAATGTGAAAAAAATGAAAAAAGGAGATATGTACATGTCATGCACATACAACTATCGGACATGATGATACAAATATAATGATTTTATAAGAAAGTTTAATTGGTTTATCACTAATGTCAAGTTTTGACACTTCTAATCCTTGTAAGAAAAAAATTTCTTCCTTTAAGATTGTGATAGATAAATAATCCATGAATTATACATGGAGTAAATTAGGTTCTTATTGAAAAAGAAACAAAATAAAGGAATAAAGGAAAAATGCCAAAGTAAGTCCTAAAAGTGTAGCTAGGAGAACAATTCAAAACATGCAAATCAAATTAAAATTAATTTCATGCTAAGAGAAATTGAAAGAATGAAAATTATATAGAATTAAAGATCACATTCTTTTTCCTTTAAAATATTATTGTTTCAAATACTTATTGTACTAAAACATTTCACAAATAAGTCATAATGATAAAAAACTAAGTATGTGACTTGGAAAAAAAATGTTTAGCAAAGTAATAATGAACAAGAATAGAATAAATAGTGATAAAAATGAAACTTCCTTGAACATGTCTTGATAAAGGCTCAACTTCAACTAAAATTATTCATAGATTCTTTATTCAAATGGGTAAAATAAAATAAATCTATTTGTTCAAGAAACGAACAAAGACTAGACTACTTAATCTACTAACAAACATACTATAAACTAAACTATCTTACTCCTAACCTACACCAAATTTGTACAATAAAAATAAAGTAAAATCAAATAACTAGTGAAACCATCACTGAGCAACCACCTTTAATCTTGCAAGAACAACATCACTTCCAATTAGTAACTGGAAATGACATGCCAGTAACATAAAGTTTAAACAAAATGGATTGTGCTTACTGTTGTCCATAAATACAGATAAAATGGCCTTACCATTCATTCGAAACTTCTTGACGTAAGAATCCTCAAGCCAATATGCAATCCTATCATGAATTATAAAATTATCAATATAAAAATATTAAGATGAATTTATAGATGAGTGATCGTTATTAATGAAATTGCTTGATTTAGATAATGTACCGAAAGAGTGAGAATCTAACATAATCAAGAGTTAAAGTTAAAACTGAAGTGTTTCATGTAGTGAATGACTTGAATCAAATAAAGTGTATGAGACATCATAGTAAGCATGTTGTTCTTAAAAGGATGAGAACCATTAACATGATTAGTTTCATTAAAACTTTTAGTCTCAACTAGTTTATCATTTAAACAACAAGATTTTTCATTGACTATGTGTGCAGATGAATCAATAGGACACATTATGTAAAATATGTTTAATAAATGATTTCTTTCTTCCCATGTAAAATATTTACAAGACAATAAACCAAAATATTCATGAGAATAAGTTTCACTCTTGTCATCTACTAAGCATAAGTTATTATCATCTTACACCCTATTAGAATTTGTCCAATCGAGATGAAATATTGAAATTTAAAATAATAAACCATTTATTTTACACCGGCTCTCTTTCTTGTGCCATTTGTTGATGGGAATAACCAACCACTCGTCAATGCAAAAGAAACAACCCAATCGAGGTTCTAAAGTAGACCTTAAATCATTTGGCGTAGCTTCTTCTAACGCGAATAAAGGCCCCATTGCCGTTAATGATTTTTTTTGTTCCCTAACACGAGGACTTATCATAAAATGATTCTAAATCACTAAATGAAAACCTACTTTAATTGAAATGCAATCGAATCTAAATGCAAGATGCAATCTAATCTAAATGAAATTTCGGTAGCCACAAAAAGATGTTTTAGTAGCCACAGAAAATTCTCTAATTTAACCTATCCTAGGAGCATGAAAAATAGGTTTCTGATGCATAAAAGAATAATTTTAATTACTGATTCATTGAAAAGAAATTATAGAAACAATAACAACTTTAAAATCAACAATACTTCAGAATTAAACAACATTGAACCATGGATAATAATTATGTAACATTGTCTATACATCAGATTGTTAAGGTTGTTTAAATATATCAAATAAAAATACATTCGGACACAAAAATGAACAAAACATTCCTATTTGAGTTGTGCTCAGCTGTACATGTATAAAAAGATCATACCCATCATTAAACATCTTCATCCTCTAGATCTCGTGACGACTGGTTTCATTTAACCTCAACACTTTTGATGATGATTGATAGTAAAAACTCGGTCTTTCCCAACGATATTTAAGAAAAGGAAAGAATACTGCCTGCTGTCATGGTGGGGTCTTCAACCGCACTGTTACATTTTAAAACTCTCTTCTGAATTTCAAACAATATAACTCCCATGGAGGATTCTTATGCCAAGATTATGAGAACTACAAATTTCCTAGCAATAAATATTCTATTGCTTCTTTTACAACACCTGTAGCAGAAGTAAACATAAATAATCTAAAACGTAATCTAAATTTATTTAAAAAAATTAAATTGATACATAACATATTTACAGATTAACATCATGCACGCTTTAAAAAGGGAATATTATTAACAAACCCTTGATCTAATTTTGACTTGTCAATTTATACACAAGAAAACCATAAAAGCATAAACTATGTATGAAAACCATAAAAGCATAAACGGTCAAGTTAATGAAATTTGGGGTTTGCATATGATAATTTTGAAGTGGCTTCAAAAAAAATATTGATCTTGTAAAGTTCACGTTAATGCCCAATGAATGGAATGAAACTTAAAAAATGCAAGACTTGATGAGAACCATAAATTTTGTGCATTAGATTTGATCATGATCCTTATTAATATTATTTTTAACTAGTTTGACATAATTTCTTCAAAATATGTACGAGAAAAATAAAGTCTCCATTGCAACCATAGTTGAAATAATGTCTTAAAATATTATCAAGGAATTTTTTTATGAAAATAATTTAAAGTGATAGCAAATGTAACATGTATAAAGAGTGTCAATCAAGTAAAGTAACAAGAAGGATAAAAAGCTCAATAAATATTCTATGCAACCAAATAGTTTACTTAGGAATACACGCAAAAAATTAATCAATGAAGATAATTCTTAAGAACAAAGTTTTAATGAAAAGAATGAAAAAATCTTAATCAAGAATCAACAAGTTTTCCTATGAGTAGAAATGATTCAAAAATTGTTTCTTTATCAAAAGTAAAAGCATTGTAAAAATGAAATGACTCATTGGTTCAAATAAAAAACAATCAACTCATCTTAAGTATTTGAAGATGGGCGGGCGCACGAAGATGGTCCCCATTTTCGTTGCAATGGGGGCGCGCTAGCGGAAAAAAAAAATGGCACGTACGCACCTAATGAAGCGCGCACGCGCTGCTAGGTACGGTACTGAACAGAGGCACGTGCGCACAACAGTGGCGCGCACGCGCCTCTGTAAAAAAAAAAAACAGTGCCCAATTTCCGCATTGTTCAATTGGCCAGCCAAGCACGACTTGCACCTCCGCGTACGCGTGAGTTGAAGCACCAAAGTTGCTCAAATCAACGTCAAAACCACCCCACAACACCCACTAACTCATCAACAAGGCAATTGATAGGTAAGTATAAACTTTTGTTTTCATTTTATTCATTCTTTGTATCAATTTTTTGATTTTTTTTGTTTATTTAATTGTAAATAATTCTCAAATTTTGAAAACAATGAACCAATTTTCTATTGCAGATTGTAAACTAAGACAATGATTGAACAAGATGTTAACCCCGAGTCCAGTGGAACACAAGAAAACCCAAACCTTGGACCCAATGCCGAAGAAAACCGTGAACACAATCCAAATGTCGAACAAAACCAAAACCCACAACCTAATTTTGAACAAGATGACATTAACCACTATGTAAATGAAATGCGAGTGAACACTCGTGAACTTAGAAACTCGGGTGAACCATCTTGATTGTCTCTTGCCACATCAATTGAGAACTCAATCGACTTCCTCATACATGCACGCCAGTAATTGGTAGACATGACTCAATTTAGAGCTAGGATGTGGGAGTACTACTCCACGGGAATCTCCAAGGAAGCAATAAAAGATTTGAACATTTCAAAAGCCCAATTATATAGTATGTTCACCAAGCCGAAAACAGGCCAACTACCAAACATTACAAAGCCACGTGTCTGCATGGATTGGTGTCATTACCAACCATGGAGGGACAATTGGATGTAGAGGTGGTTCATGGTGTACGATAAACCTCCCTGCAATAATAGAGAGGTTCCACAGTACTTCCTTTTCCAACTGTGGGCTGAGTTTTTCCACGGTTTACATGTGAACTATTTTGACATAACTGAGTTCCAGGGTGTTGGACGTGGCTCTTCCCAAGATCGACCTGCTGCCAGGAGGAACCCACTGAGAGGGCCACCACCTCCGAGGCGCGACCCCAACCCCTCTCCCTAGCCACCTCAGTTGCCCCATAAGCTTGATCAGATCGAGGTGGCAATGAGGAATGTTGCACGTGGTCTCCTCAGACACACCTCCTTTGTAGCAGCGACTACAGTGTAGAGGTCGGGTGACCTTGATAGAGATCCAGCTGCAGGGCCTTCACGAAAGGGCCAGGATAGACCCACGACCGATGGTAGCCATGCTGGGCATTCCAGTTCGATGGGGACAATGCCACATCTTTGTCCCTATTGCGCGCACACTTGCCCTGGCCCAATCGAGGGTTGTTATATGGATCAGGTCAGCAATTTTTTTAATGTGTTTTCAATCATCACTTTATAACTTATAAATTATTTTGAAAGTATTTTTGTTTGAATTAAACTATTATTTCAATGTACAGTTATTCAGAGCTGATACACCTAGATGGGAGAATGTAAAATCTCCCAACCTGGATGCAGCAATGGAAGCTGCAAATGAAATTGCGTCACTCCACACGGAGATATTTTCAGTACCTGACACAATTTTGTTATTACTTATGTCATGTATATTACTCAAGTATTTATATTTATGGCCTACACGTTGATAGTTCGTACAATGTTTTTGAATATCTTGATTTCCTAGATAATGACTTGTTTAACATGTTCATAACATGCATGCATTTTGTTGTCCATAGGTGTTTCGTGACTACGGTGATCAATCACCCCCGCCAGGGACTGGCACATCACCATATACATAGGTACAATGTGTAGTTATAAGCATGCTTTTAATTTGATTTGAGAGGACTTACTATGGTTTAATTTATTGTTTGTTTACTAAATTGTGATATTACAAATGTATATGTAGGTTCCACCAGCAGCTATGTCTCCCCATTTTAGTCATGTGTATCCACCCTCTCCCATGAGTCCCCTCCCTCACTTTCATCTAGACCCCTCCCTACGTCCACCCCCTCCCTTCCGTCCATCCCCCCCCTCTCTGACCATACTCCCCCCCTCCATCCATCCTCCCCCACTCGCCCGCCCCCCCTACGTCCATACATCCCCCCCAATTTATCCATGCCCCCATGTCTATCCATCCTCCCCCATTCGTCCATGCCCCCCTTCCCTCCACCTTCCCCTCTTCGTCCACAACCTCCCATTTGTCCATCCTCCTCCTTCCATGCAGGACTGCCCTGCCATGCACCATCCGTCAACACCGTCCATAGCCCTTTCCGTTCGATACCCTCTATTCTACAGTCGGCAGGGGTTCATAGTCCACATGGTCCTCCTCCACCCCATATCACTGTGTCTTCTCCCACCATATCATCCCCACTTCCCGCCACTATTGTGGCATCTACTCTTCCTATATCCTCATCAGTATCTCCAGTGGTTGCACCTGTAGTGGTTTCCACTACATCTGCGACCCCCCCATCACTGCATCGGAGTTGGTTGTCCAACCATCTGCTCCACCTACTAGCGAAGAAGGCCAGCCACGTCCATCGCCAGAGGTGTTCATGGTGAGAATCAAGTTAATTTATGAAAATATTTTGATGCATTAACAAAAATTAATTTAAGCAATTATGAATTTTCAATGAAACGATTGTTTTAAATGTTGTAGGCTGGAATTGCTGAGAAGCTCCGCAGATCCAGGACACTTGCCCAACATTTCCCACTCATGTTAGAGGTGATTTATTTAAGATTCGAATTCTACATTTGTTTTATAAATGTGGTAAATGTTGTAAATGCTTGAAAATGACGGTATCTTATATCATTTGTTCCAGAGCCCGAAGAGACGGTCTACTCCTAGACGGACCAAGACCCGAGGCACTGGTAGTTCGAAGAGTAGGAAGATCAACTTTGGATCTGCACCTGGGAGTGATGGCGGTGGTCACAATGCTTGACACGCCACGTGTTATGTACATTAGCCACAATGTGGCACTTTTGTGCACCAGTTTTGATGTACTTTGTATCTACGGCATGATTTGCCATGTATTTTGTATCTATGGCATGAGTTGTCGCATTTTGTGTATGGCACGAGTTGCCATTGTACGTACATTGGGAACCATGTTCGACTATTCGCTAGAAATTGTATATGTTTGGATGAGTTTTCTAGCCTTGATGTACATGGATTTTCAATTATGTGATTTATATATCTCGTTGTCTAATGTGGTTGTCTCATGTTGTGTATATCATGATGTGATGTTGTGTAAATTTGGGTTTTACCTAGATCTTAGAAGAGAAGTTGGATATCGTAGTTCAGCTTGGTTTATCTTTCCACATGTAAAATCTTCTAACGGTATCTATGTTAAGAGAACATTGCAAACATAGGCTAACTCAAACAAAATCATGTGTGAGAATTAATCTAAAAACAAACGGAATAAATGGATGGACAAATCACACCTCATGGCACATAAGATATATATTGGGAACTTGAGTACTAGGAAAAGAACACTTAAAAATAGAAAATGTCCATTGTTGTCAAAAGGTTAAAATGAGATCCAACATGATTTTTAATAGCTCTACATAATGAGATCCAAAAAGGCCATACTCTTCATAATGAAATGTCGTCACTAGTATTTATTTTGACCATTTTGTCCACTTAAGATCATGCAACAAATTAATAACCAAGTTATGGAATCATTTCTTAATCAATTGTCACCATACAAATAGGACAACCTTGAGCACGATGTATAGCTAGCTCATTAATTCTCACTCACAGATATAGCCACCTTTGATTTGATGACCATCACATCCACTACCATTTACAATTAGGACTTCCTTAATTTATCATTATGTGATAGAGATCTAATTTTATGTATACATATATGTGTATAGTGGTTTGGATTCAAATGTATGCAGATGAATATATATGTACAATGAAAATGATTTAATATTTACATGTATTATAATTTAGGGCTAGATCTTAGGATACATAATAGGGTTTCTTTGTGATTAGAATACAAACTAGGGTTTATGCTACCAACTAGGGTTTTTAGGCTAGGCAAGCTCGTGTTTCTAGGCTAGGATCCAAGCTCCAGGGTCACCATATTAATGTTTAATTCCACTATCATGTCATCATTCTCACCAATAGCATGCCCACTACTACAATCACCATCAAGCCTCTCAATCCCACTTTTAACATTTCCCATACTTCCAAGTTAAAATTGATAGGTCTTGTTGATAAAATCTTTTCACTTATCTATTCACATAGACAAATCCACTCCTGTGAAAGATTTGTTGTAGCTTGGTACGTGCAAGTTCACATGCAATAAGACTTGAGAGATCATTTTACCCCATGATCCATGGAAGATTCATTGGAGTCATATGAACCTCATTGTCATCACCCCAACCATGGTCAAGACACCAAGATCCTTCCTTAGTGGACAAAACCTCATGTTGGAACCCATACCACACTCAAAGATAAACAAATTGTTTGAAAGGGCATGTTTGGGGGTTGAGGGAATCTTGATTTTTTTATAATCACACATGAGAGGTTCTTAGAGTCAAATACATTGGATATAAATAAATTCCCCAACGCCTTCATCAACTTCATCATCATCTTCATCACCATCGCCATCATCATCAACGCCTTCATCATCATCACCATCTTCATCATCATCACCATCACCATGACCATCAACCTCACCACCATCACCATCATCATCAACTTCACCATCTTCATCAACGTCACCATCTTCATCATCATCACCATCTCCATCTTTTACATGCGAGACGATGGTCGTGGCCATCTTCATCATCACCATCACCATCACCATCAACCTCACCACCATCACCATCATCATCAATGTCACCATCTTCATCATCATCATTGATCTCGTCATAATCACCATCTCCATCTTTTGGATGCGAGACGGAACCATCACCATCTTCATCATCACCATCAACCTCACCACCATCACCATCATCACCACCATCACCATCTTCATTATCATCACTATCTTCGTCATCATCACCATCTCCATCTTTTGGATGCGAGACAGAACCATCACCATCTCCATCATCACCATCACCATCACCATCAACCTCACCACCATCACCATCATCATCACCATCACCATCACCATCACCATCACCATCAACCTCACCCAAACCCTAGCCCTAACCCTCACCCAAACCCTAGCACTAAGCCATCTTCTCCATCCTCACCATCACCATCACCGTCACCATCAACGTCTTCATCATCACCACCATCTCCATCATCATCATTGACTCTAACTATAACCCTAATTCAATTTCCTTCTATAACCCTAGCCCTAACCCTCACCCAAACCCTAGCACTAAGCCATCTTCTCCATCCTCACCATCACCATCACCGCCACCATCAACATCTTCATCATCACCACCATCTCCATCATCATCATTGACTCTACCTCTAACCCTAATTCAATTTCCTTCTATAACCCTAGCCCTAACCCTCAAAATATGAGGCATATGATTTGCCACCACCATACAGATATGATAAATACTACTGTAGATGAATGCAGGGACACTAAGTGAATGAAGTTGGATGCTTCACTCAATAAAATGAACAGAGTGTCACATCTCCCTACTGCTAGCAAGGGGTACATCTCTCAAGTACCAGAATTCGCTCAAGAAAAATCTCAATAAGATTCAAACAAAATACTATGCAACCTCATGAAGTGCACTTGTTTCTATTTATATAGCTTTAGAGAAACCCCAAAACCACTTGCAAATACCATGGTACCTAAAAACCATGTAGAAAAACCATGGGGAGTAACATAACCCTTGATTTATTCCACATTGGCCACATTCAATGTACCATTTGACCACTTCCTCATGTAATTCACCCTACAAAAACCTCTTGGACTTTTTCTAACCAACATTGATCATTTCTACAACCCAAGGTGTCGTCCTAACCACTTTTGATCATTTCTCTCCCTTCAAATTTGAATTTGGTCCAACCTTCATTATTCCTTCATTAGTGATCTCCACTAGCTTCCCCTATTTTAAGGAAACACTCTTTTACATGGGAGAACACTTCTATTTGCCCCCAAAACGTCCCTTATACTTGGTAAAACATTAATGCACCTCTCTTAATCTTCATTTGGTCCCATTCACACCTTGGACCAAGTTTTACATCAATTTAAATAATTTTCCTTAGGAAATTTTACCCCATTTTAATACAAAGGAAAACTTAAGATATATCTAAATTCCCAAATAAATTTACTTATATCCATTTGAACTTTGGATTGGGAATTTACTCTTCATGTGACCCACCTTGTCCATTTGGATCTAATTTTGCATTATTACTAACTGGGACGTCATGCTTTAGAAATTATTTGACCCTTAGCACCAATTTGACAAACTATCATGAACATGGCCAAGTGGTTCTAAAAGGCCATTATGATCCAATGCAAAATTTAGAGACATGAAAATTCCTCCCCTCCTAATTTTCTTGTCCTCAAGAAACCATAACAAAAATGAGGGAGTACCATCACATCACTAATTGCCTCCAACCTTAGTGATGAACGAAGTCAGCACTATGTGGACCACACATGAACTCCATAAGATCCGACGTATAAGAAATCACAAGTGAACATTGAAGTGTGCATCAACTGTATCTCTGAAATTTACCCAACTACACCTTGAGAATCATCCTCTCAAAGCATCGTCCCATCTATTCCACCATCATACCATGCTTATAGTGAAGACTAAATAAATATGCTAGGATCCCAAGTGATCCTCAAGAATACAAAGTGCAATATATATTCTCCTATGCAATGCATAAGAGTCACATGGAATTCATCATAACACCCTGCAAGAAAAACATACGTCCATCCAAAAATATGTTTCCCATGTAGGAAACCATCACCATCTGATGCAAATATGAACCCATGGGGAAGAGAAGAGGATTGCTTGGACTCAATCCAACCAACCAAAATGTGCTCCCAATGAGCTGCAAATGATCAACAATTCCTTGGTCCCACTGCTTGCGCACTCTCCTAGTGCGCATTGTCATCAAGAACCAATCTAGCAAGTATGGGATGCCAGGGTACCAACACTTGTGCACCCGATCAATACATAGTGTATCATCAACAAATAACAAAGGATGTTGCTACCAATAAGAATTTTCTCCAATCATGTATCTCTTCACCCAAGTATTGGATGAAGTTGGACTCCAACATCAAATGAACTAAGCAAGGAGCAAGGAAAATTATGAGTCTTCAAGTGAATCAAGTGAACATCATAGGTACATCCATGTATGTTAAAGTCATCAAATGAGAGCAATGGATACTTATTATGCAAAAGAGAATGTGGTGTACTCATCATAGAATCATCATGTAGTGTAGGAGTCTCACACTCCTCATATGGCACCAATAAAAAGAAACCCTTCACCCAAATTTATTTTGGATGTATGATGCAAGATAAGGAATGGTAGGATGAAGGAACATAAACCAACTCATCCTCCAAGCTGAGAAGTGCAAAAGTCTCATCCTTGGTTGGTTCACTTAGCATGGGATTATGCAATTTCTCCAAAAGTGTGAAAGTGTCTTCAAGGGATGGATCCAAGGTAGTAGGACTATGTGCCTCAAAAAGTGCAAAACTTGTTCCCTCCATAGGAAACTCATGCTCCAAAACAAGTGCCTGGCAATCCTCTACCATGTCATCACATTCATCAAGCACATGAAAACCAATATTTTTCACATGATCCATCATGTCATGAGAATCCTCCATAGAACAATGTGTACAATCAAAAGAATAGGAGTGCAAATATGAACCTTGAAACATTACATTAAGTTGCTTAATATGGATCTTGGATTCTTCCAAAGAATCCTAGGTGGAAATTAAGTTTTGTTTAACTTGTCATTATCTTCATTAATATTCAAGTAGTGCCCATGTAATACATTAACAAGCTCAAATAAATCATTCCTTTTATAAATAAAATACAAACAGTTACCATTGATGATTCTCATCACTCTCTAAATCTTATCCATGTCTTCAAGGAAGGATGGATCCTCCAATGAAGAGATTCTCCAACAAGAATTTGACACCAATGCATGAGTGTCATGGAGAATGTGTATGGCCTCTTTAATCTTTTTGTTGCTCATCTTGTGTGGCCCTTCAATGCAAGTAGGCTCATGAGATACAACCTCTTCCTCAATCATGTGATCAACCTCATGAAGTACAAGTGGTGAGGATGAGATTGGTCTTACTTCTTCTTCCACTACTACAAGGTCTTCAAGAACATGAGAATGTAAGCTTGCAGTAGGATCTCCAATGTAGATATCCATGTCACCAACATAGAAAGAATGACATCCATTAGTAGATCCATGTCTAGATGATCCTTAGCAGACCCTCACCCAAACCCTAGCACTAAGCCATCTTCTCCATCCTCACCATCACCATCACCATCACCATCAACGTCTTCATCATCACCACTATCTCCATCATCATCATTGACTCTACCTCTAACCCTAATTCAATTTCCTTCTATAACCCTAGCTCTAACCCTCACCCAAACCCTAGCACTAAGCCATCTTCTCCATCCTCACCATCACCATCACCGTCACCATCAACGTCTTCATCATTACCACCATCTCCATCATCATCATTGACTCTACCTCTAACCCTAATTCAATTTCCTTCTATAACCCTAGCCCTAACCCTCACCCAAAACCTAGCACTAAGCCATCTTCTCCATCCTCACCATCACCATCACCGTCACCATCAACGTCTTCATCATCACCACCATCTCCATCATCATCATTGACTCTACCTCTAACCCTAATTCAATTTCCTTCTATAACCCTAGCCCTAACCCTCACCCAAACCCTAGCACTAAGCCATCTTCTCCATCCTCACCATCACCATCACCATCACCATCAATGTCTTCATCATCACCACCATCTCCATCATCATCATTGACTCTACCTCTAACCCTAATTCAATTTCCTTCTATAATCCTAGCCCTAACCCTCACCCAAACCCTAGCACTAAGCCATCTTCTCCATCCTCACCATCACCATCACCGTCACCATCAACGTCTTCATCATCACCACCATCTCCATCATCATCATTGACTCTACCTCTAACCCTAATTCAATTTCCTTCTATAACCCCGGCCCTAACCCTCACCCAAACCCTAGCACTAAGCCATCTTCTCCATCCTCACCATCACCATCACCGTCACCATCAACGTCTTCATCATCACCACCATCTCCATCATCATCATTGACTCTACCTCTAACCCTAATTCAATTTCCTTCTATAACCCTAGCCCTAACCCTCACCCAAACCGTAGCACTGAGCCATCTTCTCTATCCTCACCATCACCATCACCATCACCATCAATGTCTTCATCGTCACCACCATCTCCATCATCATCATTGACTCTACCTCTAACCCTAATTCAATTTCCTTCTATAACCCTAGCCCTAACCCTCACCCAAACCCTAGCACTGAGCCATCTTCTCCATCCTCATGATCACCATCACCGTCACCATCAACGTCTTCATCATCACCACCATCTCCATCATCATCATTGACTCTACCTCTAACTCCAGGTTCCTCATCAAAGCCTCCATCATCATCATCTTCATGACCATCACCATCGCCATCACCATCACCATCAAACTCTTCATCATCATCACCATCCTCATCATCATACGTGCCCGGTTGGTGATTTTCTAGAGTTGACCCCCATGTGCAAAAATTGCACACTCCCTCACTGAGCAAAACCCTAGTTTCCAAGATGGATGTACAAGACGAGGGAGGGGCCACCGGGTCGGAGGGGAGGGCCACCCCTAGCACTATCCTGACGTGCTGGATCCAATGGAGTTGATGGTTTGTTGATCCGAGCAATGGTATTCATTCTATTGCTCGTCCCGTCTCGCTGCCAGAAGGCCTTCAGGGACAGCTGTTGGATACCTGCCGGGGGCGTAGAATTCCAACCGTGCAACAAAACCGGGTTCTGGGCAGTCCTGCAGGTGTCTAGGCAGGTTTTGGCCGAGAACGCTAGCCACAAGTGCCCGGTGGGTGATTTTCCAAAGTTGACCCCCATGTGCAAAAATTGCACACTCCCTCATTGAGCAAAACCCTAGTTTCCAAGATGGACGTACAGGACGAGGGAGGGGCCACCGGGCCGGAGGGGAGGAGCACCCCTAGCACTATCCTGATGTGTTGGATCCAACAGAGTCAACGGTTTGTCGATCCGAGCCATGGTCTTCATTCTATGGCTCGTTCCGTCTCGTTGCCAGAAGGCCTTCAGGGATAGTTGTTGGATACCTGCCGGGGGCGTAGAACTCCAACCATGCAACAAAACTGGGTTCCGGGGAGTCCTGTAAGTGTGTCTAGGCAGGTTCTGGCCAGAAACGCTAGCCGCAAGTGCCCGGTGGGTGATTTTCTAGAGTTGACCCCCATGTGCAAAAATTGCACACTCCCTCACTGAGCAAAACCCTAGTTTCCAAGATGGATGTACAAGACGAGGGCGGGGCCACCGGGCCGGAGGGGAGGGGCACCCCTAGCACTATTCCAGAGTGCTAGATCCAACGGAGTCGACGGTTTGTCGATCCGAGCCACGTACCCTCAATAGGGTGTATTTGGACTCCAAGTGGGATAGGATCACTATTAGAAGGGTTTGTTACCCAATCTATTAAGGGCCCAAGTCACATTGAGTCATTTCCAATCTTATATAGCCTATATGCCACCAATCAAATGCCAAAAAATCTGACTGGGAGAAGTTCTGCAAGTTATGTACTGTAAGTTCTGCATTTCTATTGACATCCTCCCAAATTCATGCTCTGCGGTTGCGTGGATGCAGCGGCTCAATAATGCAAATCCACTACAATTGGAACACGTCCCATATAAACATGATCTTTTATAATATTTTTGTCCTTCAGGCCTTCGACACATTATGCTATGTATAAATTCTCTGGATGCATTCAGTGGTTGTAACGAAGGACAATCCTGCAGAATGTTAGTATGCAAACCACAAAATATATGTCTATATGTATAATAATAGTACTCAAATTCTACATGGTATCTACAACAACATGTACTGCGATCAATGCAAATTCTAACATACCAGGGTTTGCATTTTTTGAAGGACCTTTGGCCCAAGTTCAAGTGTGTGTGCTCATTCTTGAACCTCTCATAGAGTTCTGTTTGTGTGGTGTCAAGGAAGTGCTTGACATGGGGTTCACCCCCCCAAACACCTTTTCTCAACTTTAAAACATCTCTTTGATTCGATGACGGTCTAGTGTTATCATGCCAAAAATTTTGCACTAGTTCTTTAACAACATCAATGAGCTTCATGTATGAACGAGGTAACCTACCAACAAAGGCCCAACAATCTTTTTGGCCTGGGGTCTCAAGTTTTTCTCTAATGGAAGAATACTTTTGAAGAGTCTTTCTATCTACTTTAAAGATTTTACATGTGTGTGATAGTAGGCGACGTTGCCTTGTGGATTTGTCTACAATCGATTCCGACAGTACACGACGGGCCGCATTAAAATCTTTTGTGTGAGAAGTTTTTCCAATCAAATTAAATGCAGATTGTAGATTTCTAACAACATGATTGTTGGCCTCTGAACTTCTAACTACCTTTATGCACAAAATTCTCCTAACATAAGCTAGACAATGTGATTTTGCTGCATCGGTTTTGGATTCAAAAAAATCTTTGATTATCTTGTTACAATGGAAATCAATAGTGCATTTCGGCATCTTACCTTCAAGTAATGAAAATGAACTTTCATCCACATGAATACGTCTGGGAGTTCTTCGTCGTCCGGTTGATAGTTGAGGCAAGGGAGTCGGCAAGGAAGTACGAGTCTCGTCAACGGTTTGTTGTGGCCCTTCGTTCAGTAATTGGTCCTGCAATGGAGTGTGTTCGCCAGGTGGGTTCTCTTCTTGGGGTGGTTGCCAGTTAAGAACTTGTTCAACATCCATCCCTTCATACTCAACATCAGGAAAGATTTGATTGACTTCAACCACTTCGTCATTGCTTGTTGATGGATCTAAGGCACTAACATTTTGATTTTTACGGTTTTGCATGTACAACCTGGCCTTTTCTCTTATCTCATGGGCCTTTTCAGGGGGCAATGGCCTCCTTCTAGACTTTCTTTGATTATTATGTCTATTGCCCATATTCAATGCGCTTTTGGAAAAACGAAAATATGACCCCTACAAGAATGAACAACAAACAAGATATTAAAACTTGATGTGCATTATTATTAAAGCTCGATGTAGCAATTGATTATGTACAACAACATCTAGTGATAATGTTTTCATATAATCTTAAAAGCTATTGGGAATGCCCTACATATAAAGTTACAACATCACATCTAGGAACTCAGTAGGATGGTATTGGATGGTGGTATGGGATGTTAGTAGTCTAACAAATTCCCTACAAGGGAGAATCTCATATTGACTTCATTTTCATGGTATGGATGAGGGAAAATAGCCCCAAAAGACTAAGAGTTTTCAATTGTTTAGGTGTTTGTGTGAGTTGTTGTAGTGAAACCATGAGGAATTCAACATATGTTTGTCTACTAGATGGAGGAATGTGATTATGAAATGTTATTGGTGGTGATGCAAGTAATTTTTTTTTATTATCTTCATGAAAGGTTGAAAGCATTGCTTGGTGCATGTTGTAGTTTTTTTTTGGTAGGATATTTTTATTGTCTATGTTGAAGATTAAGAAGACTAAAATAGATCTATCATACAATTCATGAGGAAAAACCAAAATAGATGCCATTCAAACAAGTAAATGAAGACTAAATTACATTTAACAAGATCAAATTTTCACCATACCTCAAAGGATTATGATTGCTCTTTTCTTCAAATGTCAAATGCTCTTTTGATGTGTCCACTATATGTAAGAAGACTTCATGTGTATCCAAGTAGCATGAGAATTCAATCCAAGGTGCCAAATAGAGTTCAATTGTTGTGTATTCACTCAATTGATCCAAACAGAGCCCAATAGGTGTGTATTCAATACAAAGAGCCAAATAGAGCCCCAAATATTGTGTATTTTATCCAAATGGTGTATGAATTCAATCTATCATGAAAATGCTTGTTGTAATTTACGTGAAACCAGCGAAAAGAACGTGATGAATGAGAAAAAAATGCGGGAGATAGAATGCAGGTGATTTTCTAAATTTTATGTTCAACAGGGGCGTGCACGCACCTCTGGTGCGTGCGCGCTAGAGGCACATGCGCATCCTTGCTGAACGTTGCAATGGTTGGTGGGTAATGTTCATTGTATTTATTTCCCAACATATATAAATGTGTCGGGTTTTTCCTAGAGCCCCTCCCCATAAAGAGCCCTCCCCCATAAAGGCCTTTAGGACCTCTTCTAACCAGTGATCAAATTTGAAGGGTGGGTCTTAATTTCAATTGGAAGGGAATTTGTTCTTGGAGTGCTTCAAAGATGAAGGGCAATATAAATAATTGTACTTCAATTGACAAGTATAAACTAACTAAACCCTTTTCCCAAAAATGTAAAAAACAAATATTGGCCATCTAAATTTTTACAATCTTAGTTAGTTAATATCTAAATGAAAAAATGGTATCTTTTCAACAAAACCTAATTTGAACACATTAATTTGACATATATGTAACATTAATTTTACATCTCATTAAAATAACAAAAATTCAGTTGTATTTTCCATGTTGGAGCACACTTCATTATACATAAAAACTACTAAAACTATGAAATAACCATATTGGGGCATCCACGTGATCTTAGGCATAGTGCAGGACATTGTAACTAGATATAGTCTTAAAATAAAACTAGAACCATGAGAAAATTACTTATTGTTAACTATGTACAAAAGGAGACCACTAAGAAAAATGAGGCTATAATAAACCTAGAACCAAAAAATACATATAAAACCAACCAAAACTTAATTCAAACCAAAGAAAGGGTAGCCATTCAATCCTGAGAGATGTAAGAATGATGGACATTGGGCGCCTAAGAAAAAATAATACATAGCTTAGAAAACATTAAACAAATTCCTCCATACCAATTAAGTTAGCAATGCTAGCATCACAGGGGCTGGGGAATGAAATTTTGTTGTTCAACACTTGTTGCAACAACATACAAGTACGGAATGGAGGGGAAATGGAATCAAGCCTAAGTCAATTGGAGCCTTGCAACTTGCTGCATGTTTGAGTCTCGATAATATGCCTTTTAAATTGAACCAGAACACCAAAGGAAGTTTGTTAATGGCTCAATTTGAGAAAATTCTAGATGTGAATAATTAAGAGCTCGAAGCTCTAAAATTTCCTTTGTTTTGTAACAATCCACGATTCGATGAATTCGCAGTCACTGGCATGAAATTTAAGTTATTTTATTAAAAGAATGAATGTATCTACCTCTATGTTGAAACCGTTTTCAATGTTGATGCGGGCCACTACACTCCTTATTGTCTTACCAAAAGGGACGAGAATGAGGAAGAAGACTTAAAATTATGGACTTGACCTTCAAAGAGTGCCTTATAATCACATTGGTAAGGAGTGATAAGAAGATCACAACAATCCAACGTGTCAAATCTTAGTTGATGGTGTCAATTCAAGACTTATATGGTAAATTTAATATAAGACTTATCTATAGTTGTCTCTTACTCTTTGCATCTTGACACATTTGATATTTTATGGTTGTTTCTGTGCCTTGACCCAATTGATATTATAACGTGAGGATGTGCATGCATAATAATTATTAGTGATGACTATGAGATGAGGATTGAAAGAGAAGAGGATGTAAACATAGGTAATTTTTACACATGTTTTGGTGGCAAGCGTCGAAGAACAATGTGGTGAGAAACCACATATGTTTGGAAGGATGGAGGGAGATTACATCATGATCATGCCACCCATCAAATTGAAGACTATTCTTGAGCCAATTTTTTTTTTTTTAATTATATTAATAACCATTGTGGTGCTTTGGCCCAAATGTTTCTTCTGACTCATTGTTTCTCCATATCATGTTCCCAGTGTCGCCTCTTTATATCAATGCATGAATCGACCTCTACATAGTTTGTGTTCCTAGCTGCATGCCATTGTTTGTAGTTTCTTGCCATTGAGTGTTGTTTAGAGTTGTCGTGAGTCCATGACATTCATACACAAAATTAAGTCTTGTAGAGGAGGATGATTATAGTGATGATGATGATGATGATAGTGATGATGATATGATGATGATGATGATGGTGGTGGATGATGATGAATATGAGTATGATGATGATGATGATGATGATGATGGTGGTGGATGATGATGAATATGAGTATGATGATGATGATGATGACGATGGTGATGGAGATCATGATGATGATGAAGATGGTGATGATGATGATGATGATGAAGATGGTGATAATGATGATGGTGATGACTAATGGATATGATGATGATGATGATTGATGATGATGATGATGATGATGATGATGAAGATGATGACGAATATGTAGCACATCATCATCATCTTCATCATCATCCACAACATGATCCATAGCATGATCATCATCATCATCTTCATCATCGTTGTCATCATCATCATTGTGAGGAAGAGCATGTGGATGATGATGATGATGAAGATGATGATGATGACGATGACGATGATGAAGATGATGACTAATGGAGATGATGATGATGTTGATGATGAAGATGATGATGAATATGTAGCACATCATCCTCAGCATGATCATGATCATGATCATCATCAACAACATGATCATCATCATCACCATCATCATTGTCATCATCTTCATCATCATCATCATTGTGAGGATGAGGATGGTGATGATGATGGTGGTGGTGGATGATGATGAATATGAGTATGATGATGAAGATGATGATGATGATGACGAATATCATCATCATCATCAAAATCATCATATTCGTTGTCATCATCTTCATTAGTCATCATCATCGCCATCTTCATCATCCTCACCATCACCATCATCATCATATGATCATGGTCACAATGATCATTGTCTTCGTCATCATAATCGGCATCTTCATCATCCTCATCATACTGATGAAGATGATGATGAAGATGATGACGAAGATGATGATGAAGATGATGATGAGGATGATAATGAGGATGATGTGCAGCATATTCATCATCATCTTCATCATCATCTCCAGTAGTCATCATCATCATCATCACCATCTTCATCATCATCATCATCATCACCGTCATCATCTTCATTAGTCATCATCATCGCCATCTTCATCATCCTCCCTATCACCATCATCATCATATGATCATGGTCACGATGATCAGTGTCTTCGTCATCATAATTGACATCTTCATCATCCTCATCATACTCGTCATAGCCATCTTCATCATCATCATCATCATCATCATCATCATTAGGAAGATGATGATGAGGATGAGGATGATGTGCAACATATTCGTCATCATCTTCATCATCGACATCATCATCATCTCCAGTAGTCATCATCATCATCATCACCATCTTCATCGTCATCATCATCATCATCATCATCATCATCATCTTCATGATGATGATGATGATGATGATGATGATGATGAAGATCATGATGATGATGAAGATGATGATGATGATGGTGTTGATGATGATGATGATGACGATGATGACTAATGGAGATGATGGTGATGATGATGATGATCATTATGATGTTGATGATGAAGATGATGGCGAATATGCAACAGATCATCATCATCCACATCATGATCCACAGCATGATCATCATCATCGTTGTCATCATCATTGTCATCATCATAATTGTGAGGATGAGCATGAGGATGATGATGATGACGATGATGATGATTATGACGAAGATGTTGTTGGAGATGATGACGAATATGCAACACATCATCGTCGTCTTCGTCGTGATGATATGATGATGATGGTGGATGATGATGAATATGAGTATGATGATGATGATGACTAATTTGGAGATTATGATGATGATGGTGATGATGATGATGATGAAGATGACGAGGAATATGCAGCACATCATCAACATATTCATCATCATCATCAACATGATCATCATCATCAACTTCCTCATCATCATCATCATCATCATTGTCAGGATGCGGATGATGATGACGATGATGAAGATGATGATCATATGATGATGATGATGATGATGATAGTCATCATAACAGTCATCTTCATCATCCTCATCATACTCGTCATCACCATCATCCTTATCATGATGATGATGATGATGATGATGATGACGACGACGACGACGATGATGAAGATGGTGATGATGATGATGACTAATGGAGATGATGATGATGACTAATGGAGATGATGATGATGATGATGATGATGATGATGTTGATATGAAGAAGATGCCGAATATGCAGCACATCATTCTCATCATCATCATCATCTTCATCATCATCAACAACATGATCATCATCATCACCATGATCATCATCATCACCATCATCATCATCATCATTGTGAGGACGAGGATGATGATGATGATGATGGTGGATGATGATGAATATGAGTACGATGATGAAGATGATGATGATGATGATGATGATGATGATGACGAAGATGTTGTTGATGATGAGGATGAGGAAGAGGGTGATGACGAAGATGATGATGATGATGATGGTGGATGGTGATGAATATGAGTACGATGATGAACATGATGATGATGTTGATGATCATCGTACTCATCATCATCTTCATCATCATCGCCATCAATGTTGATGATGAGGATGATGATGATGATGATGACGTTGACGATGAAGATGATGACCTAGATGTTGATGAAGATGAGGAAGAAGGACGATGATGATGATGGTGTTGATGATGACAATGATGATGATGACCAAAATGATGATGATGATGGTGATGAGGATGAAATGTTGATGAGGATGGTGATGAAGATGATGATGATGAAGAAGATGACGATGGTGGAGATGTTGATGAGGAAGGGGGAGATGACAATGATGATGAAGATGTTGATGATGATGGTGATGGTGATGATGATGATGATGATGATGATGATAATCATATTCATCACCATCATGATCATCATCCTCATCACCATCATCCTCATCATCATCATCATCATCACCATCATCCTCATCGTCATCTTCATCACCATTGCCATCATCATCATCATCATCACCATCACCATCATCTCATCATCATCACCATCATCCTCATTACCATTGTCATCATCACCATTGTCATCATCATCATCATCAACATTGTCATCATCATTATCATCACCATCACCATCATCTCATCATCATCAGCATCATCATCAACATCTTCAACATCATTGTCATCTCCCCCTTCCTCATCAACATCTCCATCATTGTCATCTTCTTCATCATCACATCTTCATCAACTTCATGTATCCCCTTGACAAAGGAAATTAAATAAACCATAAAAAGGCATACAATAGCACGTACGCGCAAGGACACGTGCACGCTTTCAATCACGCGTGTGCGTGTTTGAATTCAAATTGATTTTGGCACCCTTGCAGGCTTGGAATTAGCTTTGGATTGTACCTTTAGGATCGGTCTGATTTATCCCTGATTTATAGCAGAAAACATCAAATGCTGCAACTTCCTGTTTTTCACAGCTAGTTCTGCATAAGCTCCACGAGTGAACTGTAGATGAAATTGCACACAATTGTCGAGCTCTATGTGCAGATTCAAAATATATAATTTTTGAATAGATATGTTGTTGTTCTCTATTTTTAATTCATTTTAAACTGCACTTATGTCAAATTCGTAAAAAGCATAGGTTGTTTATTTGGCCTATAACTTTTGATTGGATTATCTATTTTGAAAACGGAAAAGAACCCATGTAAGAGCATGAAAATACCTACAACCTGAAAAAAAAAATGCATTTTGATTATTTTTAGACCATGATATGGTGGATTAAAACTTGACAATGTCGTGTTAGGGCTTCACTGACTTCGGTAATTTAAAAAAAATATAAAATTGACTTTTAAAATTTTTGGAAAAATAGCCACGCACAATATTTTTCTGTTGCCTACGCCTCTACATATTTTTTTTCTCGTAAATTGAAAATTTACATAGCAAACAGGCGGATCAAAAAAAACATGTGCAATATGTTTTAGAAAAAAAATAACATACCAATCTTCGAATAATGACATTTTGGGGTGGTTATACCACTTTTCCATAAATAAAAATTATATATTCCGGAAGGTCATCCGTTTTTCTACATTTCATCTTTTTACACCTAATCAGAAAAAGTTTTGTAGGTACCTCTAATAATTGATTTTAATGACAATATTTCTGTTTTTCCAGAATGTCATTGCAACTAACGTGTCATAATTGCGTATCATTACCTTGCACCAACCCAGATATAATTTTAAGATGAATACTTAGGTAAATATAAATAAGCTGAATTTAAATGATTTAACAATAGCAAAAAAGGAATAAAATTATGAAAAATTAATTTATTTTTAAACAAAGATTAAGCATAATAAAATGTAATGCTTTATCTAAAAATAAAATTATTGATTCATTTTCATAGTCTTATACATGTTCGTTTAAGATGAAGACTGAATAAGCCTTAAATAAAATAATCAAAATTTGGACAAAAAGGAAAAATTGATGTCAAATGTTAAAACCTTGTAAAATTCGATAAATCATTCAAATTCAAAACTAAAGGCATGGTTGCATTGTTTGATATGAAATATTTCAAGATATAAACCTAAAAGGCTCAAACGATAAAAAGATAACTTGTGCGACATAAACAACTATTTTGAAGGACACAATAAATCCGTGATTGAAATTATGATAATTGAGTTAAATGTATTCATGAAATCTAACTAGTTTGCTTCACTACAATAAGACCGCGTAACAAAGACATCATCCCATGAAAGATAATCCAAATGACATGAGAAGTGCAAAATTAAAAGATCCGGGAAAGGGGATAATCAAACCATCGACTAAATGAAGCAAAACAAATTGAAAGAAAATTGAAAGCTATGTATTTACAAAATTTAATTGGGGGACTCTTAATTTTTCACAAAATTTAGGGGGAGTTGTTGGAGGCCCAACAAATGGCGACAAGTTGGGTGAAGCAGTTATCTCTGTCAATATTATTTGAAAGACATATGCATACCTAATAATAATGTTAAGTTCAATAACTATAAAGATAAAACTCTAAGTAATGGGTACCACACTATGCTTACTAATTTGAAAGAAGTTTTCACTTAACACAAAATCAAGAAACTTAAATATCTCCTCTTATAGTCAATGTATGAGGCTAATTCTTCACAAGCTTATGGTCCACAAACAGTTGATACAAGTCGTGACTAATTTTTTTTTAATTTGTGTGAGTAACAGATTACCTATTTGTGTTCCTCGTCTCTCATTGACTCGGCATTGCTTCGCTACCCGCAAGCATCCATAGCCCCGATAAAGATGCCTTGTATCATATAAGCGTAGTCACTCTACTAGCGAGTGTCCATAGCCCTAATGGGTTTACTGATACTTCCCACAATAGTTATTAGTGTCAACTTTCATTTCGAGGTCAACAAGCATCGCTCCGTTGCAAGCATTCATCCATGGCCCTGATAGGTTTGCTTCCAACTTTCCTTTCCAAAGATTTGAATAAAGATAATTGCATGAATATGTATATATTTCGCATGTACAATTAAGGTGAAAGAGAAGCAAGGTGATATGATAGTCACTTTGATTTGCATGGTGGCTACTTACTTACAAATCTCAATTTAAAGTCTTCCTTCCATCAACTACTTTAAGCATAAGCTTTTGGTGTGAGGTGGATGGGGCATGGAAGAAGGAAACTATGCAAAACTTGAAAGAGGCGTGCTAGTGCTAGAAACATGATTTCATATAAACAAAGGGGTTTCCCCACAAATAGAAACTTTACATGTAAGTCATGATACTTCATACATATAATTAAGTGCAAGGCTCTAGTTAGAAACAAGCATGAAAAGATTACCCAGGTGCTACTAACTGTCGAGAATCACACACTCTTTTATATTCAAAAGCAAACAGAAAAATTCCAAATGGTCAATTTACAATGGACAACTCATAATTATCTAGTAAACTAGAAGGTGTAAAAAATAAAAACAAAAAACAAAGAAAAGTGCAAAAACCTAACTAATAAAAAAAAGCTAAATATATATACAAGTTAGCATATGATAAAATATACATAAATAAAAATGTCACCAAAGGAAAATATGTAATAATCATATCACAAATCAAAAGAAGAGGAAGAATTAGATCCTCACAAAGTCGACAAATCTCAATTGACAAGGAAAAAGATTCATACTTGCTGGAACTTTGGCTAACTGTAGAGAGAGTCAAATGGACTTTGAAATCAAAAAATAAGATATGGCTGCGATCCATAAAATGAACTATACTTTATGGTGTAAAAATCATGATGTGATGACATGCATTGAAAAATATGACAAATATCCCAAACTTGATTGGACCATGACATATTGACACATAGGAAAGAACTTAACAAGTTTGCTGAAAAGGTCAAATGTAAAAGAAAATGAAAAAAATAGATATGGACATGTCATACACATCGAGATGGACATGATGACCTAGATATAATGATTTTATAATAAATTTTAGTTAGTTCATCACTAATTTCAAGTTTCGACACTTCTAATCCTTGTATGAAAAAATTGTCCTCCTTTAAGATTGTGATAGATAAATAATTGATGAATGAGACATCGAGTAAATCAAGCTCTTATTCAAAAAGAAAAAAAAAAGTAATATAGGAAAATTACAAAAATAAGTCCTAAAAGTGCATATAGGAGAACAATTCAAAACATTTGAGTCAAATTCAATTTAGTTCCTTTCTAAGGGAAATTAAAAGGATGAAAATTTAGTTCCTTTCTAAGTGCAATTAAAAGGATGAAAATTTATATATATAATTAAAGATCACATTCTCTTTCCTTTAAAATAATCTTGTTTCAAGTATTTATTGTATTAAAAAATTTCACAAATAAGTCATAATGATCGAAAGCTAAGTATGTGACTTGAGAAAAAAATGTTTAACAAAGTAATAATGAACAAGAATAACAAAAATAATGAAGAGAAAAAGAAAACATCCCTGAGCATGTCTTTGATAGTGGCTCAACTTCAACTGAAATTATTCATAGCTGCTTTATTCAAATGGGTAAAAGAAAATAAATCTATTTGTTAAATAAATGAATAAAAAATAGACTAATTAATCTACTAACAAACATATTATACACTAAACTATCTTACTCCTAACCTACAATATATATATGTACAATAAAAATTAAGTAAAATCAAATAACTAGTAAAGAGGTAAAAGCACCTTTAATCCTGCTATAACAACATCACTTCCAATCAATAATAGGATATGACATGTCAGTAAGAGAAATATTAAACAAAATGCATTGTCCTTACTGTTGTCCATAAATAGAGAAAAAATGGCCTTACCATTCATTGAAAACTTCTTGAGGTAAGAATCCTCAACTCAATTTGCAATCCTATCATGAATTGTAAAATGATCAATATAGAAATATTGAGATGAATTTATAAATTGTACCAAAAGAATGAGAATATAACATAATCAACGGTTGAAACTAAAGTGTTTAATGTAATGGATGAATTGAATCAAATAAAGTGTAGGAGGTATCATCCCTCATCTTATTAAGCATGTTGTTATTAAAAGGATGAGAATCATTAACATTATTAGTTTCATTAGAACTTTTAGTCTCAACTAGTTTATTGTTTAAACAACAAGATTCTTCATTGATTATGAGTGGATTTGAATCACTAGGAGGCATTCTGAAAAATATATTTGATAAAGGATTTCTTTCTTCCGATGTAGAAGATTTACAAGACAATAAACCAAAATATTAATGGGAAGAAGGTTCACTATTTTCATGTCCTAAGCATAAGTTATTATCATCTTGCACCCTATTAGAATTTGGCCAATCAAACTGAAATTCCAAAGGATCTAAAAATTATACCTAAGAAGCACAACCATCAAACATATCATGGTACAATGAAAATAATTTCATGATGGAGGAAAATGAAAAGCATCTCTAGATAAAGAATCCCTTTTGAAAGAAGACTATTCTTCTATTAGAATATTCATATTCAATTCCAATTTTGAATTTGTCTCTCCTCCTTAAATAAACTGAGGATTATGCTTAGTAAGCTCTTTTGAAAAATATGAACACAACAAGTTATCCAAAACACAATCATGTTCATTATAGAAAGACAAACATGGGAGAAAGTTACAAGAATTTTCAGAATGAGGAGTTTCAATAATTAATGGAGAATCAGTAGAAGGGTTGATAATAGAATCTCTCAGAAGTTGATCGCGAACTTCTTCAATCAAATTAAAATAATATTGTCATGAATTATGCACAAAAGTTTTAGATTTGATCTCTATAATTTCTGAAGTAGTATTTTCTAAGGCGTGACAATTGTCTTCATCTCTATCTAAACTTTTTTCTTAATTTAAAGAAGATATTGACATATTTGAATCATCAGAAGTTACATTTATGACTTCTAACATATCATGTTCCTTCTGATCCTATATTTAAGTGTGTAAAAAAAATTGGCAAACAATGTTGATATACAACTTCCTAATTTTCATTTAAACCAACTTGTGGAGTATTGGTGCATGATTCAGATTGATTAGCAATCGCTTGATCCAATTAATTAGAAAGATAAATAATATATTGAAACCATTGGATAACAGAAGTCATGTCTTTCAAAGGAAAATGCAACAAAAATGTATGAATCTAATTGAAAAATTATCTACTAATTCATTATGTTCACTCTTAAGATTAATCAATTCTTTAAACAATTTATCATAATAAGAATTGTCAAAAGTAGATAAAAAAAGCCATCTAGAAATTGATCTAAAGTATGAATGGAAATGACCAACAAAGTTTCACACTATCTTTTCACTCGGCCTTCAAAAGTAAGAATGAATAACTAGTAGATGACACCTTCATGACGAATATCACTAGCAACACAATTTTGAATAAACTAAAAAATATTTTCAACTAAAGATGTTTCACTTTCACCATCAAATTTACTTCTAGCCAAGTGATTAATTATCTTTACAGGAGTAATACAGTTATCTCATTCAGAAACACAACTCCAAATAGGGATTTAGGTAGAATCCATTTTATGATTAAAGACAATAAAAAGATTGACTCCTAATAGGTTAGCTTGTCATCTATCCTGCCTTATAGTGTGTCCCTCTAATCCAACAAAAATGTGTCCCTCTAATCCATCAAAAACGTGTCCTGTTACCTTTTTTCAGGTGTGCTGACGTGTTGCAAAATTTTCCTTTTGCGAATTGGTATTGTGAACCTAGACAACCTCTATCTGTAAGCGTGGATTTTTTTTTCTTGATTTAGTTACACCCTATAGCGATCTCTTGTCAATTCACAATGATCTGGTGCATTATACCCTTAGCGATTTGCATTAGTAATACCATGGCAACGATCTCTCCAACACTTGTAGAAGAAGTAAACATAAATAATATAAAACATAATCTAAATTTATTTAAAAAAATTAAATTTACGTAATATATTTACGTATTAACACCATGTGCACTTTAAAAGAGAAGATAATTAATAAACCCTTGATCTAATTAAGAAACCCTTTTTATCTAATTTTGACTTGTCAATTCATACAAAAGAAATGGCAATTATGTGAATCAAAACTATGTATGAAAACCATAAAAGATCAAGTTAATGAAATTCAATGTTTGCATATGATCTTTTGGACTAGTTTCAAAAGAAAAAATATTGATCTGGTAAAGTTCACGTTGATGCTTAATGAAGGGATTGAAACTTAAAAAATGCAAGATTTGATGAGAACATGAATTTTGTGCATTAGACTTTATCATGATACTTACTAATATTTTTCATTAAGTTTGACAAAATTTCTTCAAAATATTTATGGGACAAATAAAATCTCCATTGCAATCATAAATGAAATAATGTCTTAAAATATTATCAAGGAAAACTTTTATGAAAATAATTTAATGTGGTAGAAAATGTAACATGTATATTCGAAAGTGTCAATCAAGTAAAGTAACAAAAAGGGTAAACAAAATTTAATAAACATTCTATGCGACTAAATACCCTACTTAGGCATACATGCCAAAAATTCATTGATGAAGATAATTCTTAAGAACAAACTTTAAATGGAAACAATGAAATAATCTTCATAAAAAATCAACTAGTTTTCCTATGAGTAGAAATGAATCATATTTTCTTTTTTAATCAAAAGTAAAAGCCTTATAAAAAGGATGCCTTTGTTCAAATAAAAAACAATCAACTCATCTTAACTTTTTAAAGTATATAATTTTAAGATGAACAGTTACTTAAATATAAATATGTCGAATTTGAATTATTTAAGTCTCTTCAAAAGGAATAAAATTATGAAAAAGTAAACTATTTTTAAACAAAGGTTAAGCACAATAAAATATAATGTTGTCTAATAAAGTAAACTATTTTTAAACAAAGGTTTCCTTTTCATAGTCTTATACATGTTCTTTTAAGACGAGACTGAATAAGGCTTAAATAAAATAATCAAAATTTCCCTAAAACTATAAATTTAGATAAAAGGAAAAATTGGTATAAAATGTTAAAAGCTTATAAAATTCGATAAATCATTCAAATTAAGAACTAAAGGCATAGTTCCAATCTTTGATATTAAATATTTCAAAATCTAAATCAAAATCATTAAAAATGGGCATTACTCAAATTATTCAATCTACCAAGATGTTCATTTTCGCAAATGCATTGAAAACCGAAAATTAGCGAGGTTATCAAAAGCTCGAGATAATTCAATTTTCTCAAAATGAGGCATCTAATCAATTCGGACAACCTCAAATAAGGGAATTCAATTGTTTTTCATCAACTAGAAAACCAAAGGCCTAAATGATAGAAAGATAACTTGTGCGGCGAAAACAACCAGTTTGAAAGACGTAATAAATACATGATTGGCATTATAATAATTGAATTAAATGTATTCATGAAATATGACTAAATGTTTCACTACAATATAACCATGTAACAAATTCATCAACCTGTGAAATATAATCCAAACAAAATGAGAAACGCAAAAATAAAATATCCAGGAAACATGATAATCAAATCATCAACTAAATCGTGAGACAAACTGAAATCAAATTGAAAGCTAAGTATCAAAATTTACATGGGGCCCCTTAATTTTTGGAAAAAATTAGGGGGAGTTGTTGGAGGCCCAACAGGGCCTTAGAGCATCACCAAAGTTTTGGGTTAGAATGAATTTGATATAAGTATTTCCCCTTCCTTAACTTGTGCACCCTGTCTTTAATGTGGAGCTACTTCGACCATACTTCCCACCTCTATTGGACACCTTAGAGGTATTTGAGTACTTAGCCCCTATATAAATCATTCCTAATTGAATTGAGAAGGATAAGTTAGTTGATCTGTGAAGGAACAAGAATTCCTTACTAAGTAAATAACCAGTGCAAGTAATGTAAAAAAGCCATAAATGACTTGTAGTAAAGTAAAAGATGAATAATATGATGGTTGATAATGGTTACATAGTTTTGGGGCTTTTATAGGCCCGTCATGTACCTTTTCGACAAAAAGTCATGACTATTGATAATTGTTTAATTAATAAATTAATATTAATATTTAATATTAATTTATTATTATTTTGTTGTTACATTGTTAATATTATTAATTTATATATTTTAGGTTTGTTACATTGCCTTCCCCTTAAGAATGCTTTGTCCTCAAAGCATAATTTGGAAAAGACTTCTCTTTAACTCTTATTCTCATTCGTAATGTCTTCTCAAGATCTTTGGTGCTTGTAACTATGACACTTGAAGAAACAAGACGATATAACTTCTGAATTCCTGAACTTATGTGTTGCATCTTTTGGGGAGTGATCCACCCAAAAACTATCTTCATTGGATCTATTTGATAATTGACTATTTGGATAGAACTTCTCAGTTTAGGCTTCCATGGAGGTTGTCGATTTTGTCTGTTTTCTTTCTTAATGTTGTAGTCGGGTTGTCTGTGAATAGAGTATTGTTTATTTTTCTCTTGACATTGTTGTTGGTCAAAACGACTCATATGATTTGGGTGACAATAAGGCATCTTAACCTTTTGTGATTGTTCTTCGGAACCATCTTCTTCTGATGTTAGTGATTTGTCACTATACGCATTCTTCTGAACTTGAGCGTTGATTGACTCTGTATTGGCTCCTTCTGTTGGTGTTTGATTTTGAGTGTCTGATGACTTCTCTATTGGACGAGTCATCATTTTGTTGATTAATGATTCTTTGCGGTCTAACTCTTCGTGTAAAGATTTCTTATCATGCTTTCGCTTTCGAACTTGTATAAGTAAGTCTTGATTATGTTTTTTTAAGCATAAGAGTTCTTTCTTGGACTTGTCAACTTCATTTTGATTGTCTTGACTTCTGTGTTCTCTTTCTTTTAAGATTTTTATTTTCTCTAGCAATTCTTGATTAACCCTTTTTAACGAAGAGATTTCTTTGTCCTTGCCTGATAATTCTTTTTGAAGATCTCGATTCTCCTCTTCTAACTTTTGATTTCCTTGTGCTTTATCCTTTGCCTTCTTGACTTGCAGAAGTAATTTCTGATTATGATCTCTTAGACGAGAGATCTCTTCATCTTTTTGTAGTAAATTTCTGTCAGCTTTCTTCTTGAAATATTCATTTTCCCTTAACAATATCTGATTGTGATCATTCTCATTTTCTAATTCTATGATTTGCGTGAACAACTCCTTTTTCTTCTCTTCTAGATACAAATTTTTTTTCTTTGCTATTTCACATAATATAGATTCACATTGTATAAATCCCATTTTTATTTTGAAAAAATGGTGTAGAATGGTTGGTTGGGAGGAATGATTGTAACCTTCCCCACCCAAGTTCAAATCTCACTTTTGGTTTGTTTTTAGGGAATAAAACGAAACCCATTTCTCACAAAACCATGTGCACCTTAAAACCATGTGCGGTTTTACTACTTACTTTTACTTTTCATTTATGCTCACTTCTAAACTTTACTTTTACTTTTTTTTTCTCCTTTTTTCTTCTTCTCACTTCTTTTTTTTTAAATTTCTATATTCTATTTTCTTCTTTTTTACTTGTCTTTCTTTTCTTCTTTTTATTTTCTTTTACTTTTGCCTTTTTCTTTTTTTCTTTTTTTTTCTTTTTTACTTCTTTGGGCCATGGGCCTGGTTTTGGACAAGGTCCTAAATTGGTGGCTACAAGCCTAGATCGGGAAAAGCTCTGATACCACTGAAGGAACAAGAATTCCTTACTAAGTAAATAACCAGTACAAGTAATGCAAAAAATCCATAAATGACTTGTAGTAAAGTAAAAGATGAATAATATGATGGTTGATAATGGTTACATAGTTTTGGGGCTTTTATAGGCCCATCATGTACCTTTTCGAGAAAAGGTCATGAATATTGATAATTGTTTAATTAATAAATTAATATTAATATTTAATATAAATTTATTATTATTCTGTTGTTACAATGTTAATATTATTAATTTATATATTTTAGGTTTGTTACAATCGGATCATGGGCAATGAGATGAAGGGAACTTGCTAGAAAAAATCCAACTGTAAGTAGGTAAACTTCTTCACCGGGGAAATAGCCTCACGAGGAGTCAATTTCAGCAAAATGTTTCTCATCCAATGGAGGAACTTGATGCAATGGGGACCATTTATCCCTAAGGAGGGAGGACTGGTCAAGGTGGATACTAGTGGCCACCCACCTGTTCCACCAACTTACAATGGTTCTCTATCTTCTTGGTATTTTTCTACAGTTGTTTTGGGTCTCAAACTTCTAGGGTTGTTTTGAGCCCATAAATGAAGTTTTTTCGCCAATCATTGGTCTAGGGTTTTCCATGACATTCCATGGCCCTAATCAAATTTTGTAATTCTTAGTTATTCCTTTCCAGTGAGGTATCAATCACCTTAAATAGAGGTCGTATGTAAAATTTGTGCCCCTAGGAAGTTGACGTATCAACTAGCCATCTCAAGGGCCACAAATAATTTTGGTGCTTCATCTCTAGGGTTAGGTTTTTGGATGTTCTAGTTTTTTCCTCTTCATGCTTATGATAAAAATGCCCCCTTGGAGTCTCTTTGGAATGAGCTCTTTTGAATGGCCATATCCAATACATCTCTCTTTAGAGATAAGCTACAACCATCTAAGCTAGTTTGTATTGCTTTGCATTTAACAATGTTTTCTCCATTTCATTCATTAATACAAATTGGTTTTTACTGTAATAATCTGTTTTCTAAAAAACATTTGTGTGTGTGTTTTCATTTTATATTGATCAATTCATTTCATTATGCAAATAATCTATGTCATGTGTCTTACAACTTTTCAATCACCATTGGTAACCTATTTATTGTTGACATCATTCCTAATGACTTGGGGACTCTCCAAACCACACTGACTAACTAGTAAAGTCCTTTTAGTTTTCTTTAAATGATGGGGCTTGCCTTTAATCAAAAGTCAAGAGATTCAAGTAGTTTGGGTAAATTGGATTTTACCATTTAAATAATGTTATTAAGGCACAACCCCAAGCAATGAAGAGTGTTTATAGTTTTGACAGAATTTGGATACTATATCTTAGGAAATGTAAGAAAATGGGGACCTAATATCAGGACTTAGATTTAAACCCCTTGCATTTTACAACTTATAGTAAAAAAAAACCAGTAACATGCACGCGATATTTGTGAATTTGATGTTTTTTAGATTGTTGTAAAAATAAAAAAATGTATCCAGGACAACTACACAACTCGAAAGCAAACATCTAATCCAAAAATGATGAATTGGTTTCATAACGAAACAAGGTAGGTTAAATGGATGTTCATAAATCCCTCCTATTACATTATCAAACAAGTTTACAATGTGTGGATAAATTTATAATTCCAATTTCCCCTGTTATATTGATGGCAACATGGGTGCATACTATAAAAGGAGAATTACAAATCATTATATGGTGAAAAACAAAAAAGCATATACTAGGATGAAACTAACAATAATAAGCATATCATATCATAATGTCTAAAGCATATAAGGAATAAGAGAAAATTCTCAATATGTATAACATGATAAAAGAACAAAATATCATAACTCTATCCAAAATTAATATTTGATACATGACATGGAAATCCCCATAACAAGCTATAGCTCCTTTTCCATACTTTTCCAATGTCATCTCAGTTTTTCTACAACAATTTCCATGAGCTAAATTTAGAACAAAGGAATGAAGCTAAAGTTATGATAAACCTGCATGTGCCCTATCAACAAAGATAAAATATTTTTGCATAGGCCAACAACTTTTACCAATAAAGGTTGTATTTTAATGATATGTGTTATGAATAACTAAAGTTCTAGCATTATACATGGATATTATCGTAAAGAAATTGTATGTTAGTTCCTACTAATTCCTTGGCAAGAGAGATTCATATATCATTAGTGTAAAATAACCAAATTCTATGAATCATGAGTTCCAGATGAATGTTCAGTTAGTTTGAAGCACCAACAACCTAAACATTATGTTGCATCTTAAAAAATACTTAGAAATAATAAACTACTCTATGCACAACATGTATCTTTGGAATTGGAGTTAATTTGTATATTTACTACTATTAAATGTACTTTTTTCTTTTCATATTTTGAGATAGTATGTTGACTAGTATGAAATGTACTTTTTGATTTCATAATTCTCCTTTGTTGTTTGTAAAGGGTGGCGACCTTGAAGTGTTCTGAAAATGATTGACCAGGGGGGACATATGTATATGTATGAGCCAATTCCCTATAATCCAAGTTATATATATAAAATATGGACATCATAGACTTGCATACTATGAATTAGTTAGCTCGATTTGCATTGAAGAAGCTTTAATCAAATGAGTTCATAATTATTCTTTAGATTCACAGAGGCTATTGATAAAATAAAGATATACTCACCTCAAATAAAATATAGTTTCATCTTTAGACAATTGGGAAAATTTTATTCATGTTGAGAGGAAGAGAATATAATTGTTCAGTTTTAGGATTAGTTTTGATTGAATGAAACTTATCCATCATTGCTAGTTCCTACCTTTCCACATCGTTCTCTCCCCTATAATGTAGAGTGCAATCCAAAAACAATGCTACAATGAAAGCAAGTAATGGTGGTGAAAAGAGAACCACATTTATATTTTCATTGAACCATTGAAAAATCCTTTAAAAAATAATAGATGTTAAAGCATTGCAAATTTTTTAGAATTTATGGAATATGGCCACAATGAATTTCCATCCAAAAAACTCTCAATTTACTTCATAAAACAAGTTGTAACAATCCTACCAATTATGCATTTGTGTGGACTAGACCCTGACCAAAAGAAACCATAAATTCATTGAAGTAATATGGTATCGGCAAGCCTAAAAATAGATAGAATCCCATGATGAAATTTGTCCTAAAACTATGTAGGTTGCAAAATTCCGTGAAACTAAGGAAAAACTTAGCTAATCATGAAAAATACAAAAACTTCAGACATAGTCCAAAACCCAAATAATTGTTGCTTTACCCTACTGTGTTGAAATTGCATTGTAGAAACTAAGTAGTTGCTAGTATGAGTTCACTTTCAAGATTTATGTATACATCCATGATATGTTATGACATAGACAAGATACTAGCTGACTAATTTTGTAGCTTGGCATAGGGAATTTGTGTATGCATTCCTACATAACCAAATATGAAATACTACAAGAAAACTGCAATGGGTGTTGGAATATAAACAAACATTGCCCAAAAAAATTCAAGAACCATAAAAACATTCAATTACCAATGCAATATCACAGGTTAGAGCATAATGCCAAAAATGATAAAAATATTCCAACTTGAAATGATTATCACCAAGAATATAGAAGAATATCATAAATCCTACGTTTATCATAAGCACATTGCGATTCCTAGCTTATGTCAATACAAGAGACCGTCATTCTCACTACAAACTCTGAAAATAAAACACAAAATCCCAATATAAGGCATAAATTTCAAGGCTTTATCAATTCTATATCTTATCTAATTGGAGATCCCACCTTCATATTGCATTTATTACCACTGCAATGATGGTTCACATGCTCCAAAATCCCCTTTTCTTATTACTCTATAAGATGAATTTGAGAACATGCCCAATTGCCACAAACCCCGACATCTAAGTGCCCCAATAAAACACATTGTTATACACTCTACTCCTCACTAAGTTCCACAATATATTTATTGAATTGATATGTATCAAATATGTTATCATCCAATAAATTTATTGAATTGATAGCCATGTCTCGACTTCCCCCCCGAACGACCCCTAGAAAACTTAAGAATCTTTATTTCTTGTAACTCCCTGGAAATGTCCTGAAGGGGTTCCTACCCTAGTCCTCCTACACCTTTTGGGTTTTCTTGACCTACCTAGGGTTCTCCAACTTCCACACCCATCCTTGGGTTCCTATTTAAATATGACATGATGGTTTCCAAGGAGTGGTTTATGATTGCTAACTCGGGTGCAGGGGTTGGCGATGGTGGAAGTGGTTTTGATGGAGGAGTCGTCTGACCACAACCATGAATTTTTATTTCCTCATGTTCTAACCATAAATGATCCCAATTGGAGGTATAAATCATCATTAGTACAATTTATATTCCTTAGTGTGGTTAAAATTAAACACATACTCACACTTGCATGCTAAGTGAAAGCTTCTACTTTTCATATGCCTGTAAATAGGAGTTATTGATACCTAGAGAAAATATGCCTAAAAAAAGTGAAGGGTATGACGATGTTGTGTTGACCTCACATTCAGAATCACCATCATGAGTTGTGGGGTAATTCATTATGTCTTAGGTGATTGCATGGTATCACCTTGTCCTTGTGACTTGGGTAGTCGTCTAGGGAAACACCTACGATCGTGAGCCTAGTCGATGAAAGGTTTGTAATGAAACTAATGCAATATTATTTCGATAATAATGGTTCCTAATAAACCCCCACTAGTTTATCCATTAATTCCTAAGTAATTAATTTAACTTAATTAAAATTTATAATTAAATTGTAAAAATATTATATATATATAACAAATTAACATAATAGTTATTAAGAGTATAGGGAATTATTAATAATGTAAGTAATTAGTAAATTAAATAAATAAATGAAATGAAAAAAAAATTAATTTAATTTAACCACTTACCCAACTATGTGTAATTCAATTTAAGCACTAAGTGGCTTGCATGGGCCACGCGCCCTCTTCCCATCAACCCACCACAAGAAGGGTTTATAATAATAATAATAAATGATAAAGAGGGGGCAACTTTCCCTCTAGTCATTTCATGAACAAATTTTCTTCTAGTAGCTCTAAACTAGGGTTGGGAGTAGAGTTATAGGCTAGATACTAGAGAGTCTAATCCATCTAATGGAGAAACAAAAGGATCTATGGCCCATCAAGGTATAGCATTTAATATTTTTATTCTTTGAATCAAATATTAGTGTTCTTCTCAGCCATGGCCTGTAAGGCCATGATGTCCCTCTCTTTCACCCGTCCCTTTTTTTTATTTTTTACTTTTTTTTAGCTTTGTTTCTTACAGGGGGATGCCGACCAATCTAGCTTGTGAGGGTTCAGCCTGTGCAACCATGGTTTCCAACCCAATGATGCTCCCACTTGTATGCTTGTTGGAACAATATATGTTGCCGAAAATTCAAGCTCCAAGGCCTCCTAAGGGTGAAACTCTCCCTCTGTTTTCTGGTCATTCCTCAGACTAGGAAATTGTTCCCTCCCTCTATTTACTTCTTTGCATTTGTAGTTTTTATTTGTTCCTATACATGTGTGTTTTAGGGTGGGTTCATCCTTGGACTTGCAGAGTATGGACTTCAATTAGGATTCGTTCGATGAGAATTGGGGATGTAGCTCACATGGTAGAGCACTCACTTGTGTGATATGGAGTTGGTACTTATAATTATGACTTGGAAAAAGTGATAAGACATGGGTTTTAGTGGGTTGTTATGGAATTGAGACCTTCCATAGGATGCAGTGTGTCTTGTTCTTTACCATGCGATTTTGAGCTTTGACTGGGCACTTAGACTTTAACTAGATGGTAGGATTTGATGGCTATGAGTAGAACTAATATTTTTTGTAGAACCAATATGCATAGAATGAAACATGTATCGTATATTATTCCCACTGGATAAAACATAGGCTTGCATTTGATCGTTAGACCTGCTATAGGTTTTGTCTGGAATTGGTGGCAATGCTCATGGCTCTGACATTAAGCCAATATTTTCACTGTACATTTTTTTTTGAAGTGCACTACATTATTCTCATATGCACTCATATTGGATCTATAGCATCTTAGGTATTGAGAAGTGGTGTTTAAAACCCAATTCTTAGCTATTGGTGATAATAACATAACATGGGGTTTGATTGGCTATTGTATTAACCCAATATTTTTCTTATTTCACAGAAACCCAGTGGTATTTTGCATGAGTTCCCTCAACAACTCGAATTATATGTACTATTAGTTAATAAGAACTTGGTTTGATTAGGTTTTGAACCAATCAGGTTCACCATTTTCATCGCGTAGTGAAGGTTCACATGGATGACCATTAAAAACACAACAACATAAATAATTATTACCTAAATAAAGAAGAAGCACAATTATTATTAAGGTCAGCATAGAACATGGATGTCAGAAAGGGGCTACCGGAAAGGGATATTGGACAATGTTGAAGGTTTATGTTTGATAGCAAATGATAAACTTCAAATCTAGTTGATTGTAAGATGTTGTACTCAAGTTCGCTAAATAGTTATAATGTTCACCTTTTACATATCAGGGGCATTATATAATTCACCAAGGCAGGTTTGGATCCCCTGTAGTTTGGTCCTAGATCTTATTGGTTAGATCGTATTAGTGTGAAAAAAATGGAATCTTTCGTCATCCTTTTTATGTTGCACCTTCTACAATATTCATCACTGTCTTCTTCATTATGCATAGTGCAAAATACATTCTCTATGACTCATGTGGCTGTGTATGAGGATCTTCCTTAACTAGTTTCTTTGGTTTGTTTTTTTAATCGACTTTGGCTTTTTTTTTTTTTTGGTTCTAGTGATAAAACTATCTCCAAGCTTGAGTTGTGCTTGATTCATGGTATTGGTTATGGTTGGTTGGTTATTTGTTGGATCTTGACTTGTGGGTTGACACTTAGGTCTATATTTTTATAAATATATATAGTTTTGGAGATTTTAATCAGGCCATCTGGAGGCCAACTAGTACTAAATCTACTTTCTAATGTTTTGTAGGATAGATCATTTAGGTAGTTATAACTTTGTCTCTATCCTTACAGGTATCTCCAATTAACTGCTACATCTACTCTAGGGACAACTATTTACATGCCCAAGCATAGAAATGAATCCCTTCTTTTGTTCATTTTAGTCTCTCTATTTTTTCAATTTTAAGAATGAAAAGGCCCTTAGGGTCTTATTTTTTGAGCCATCACTCTGATACCATGTGTAAGAGGCCTCAAGCGCACCGATTTTTTTTTAATGATACAAAATCTTAGTTTAGCATCTTAGCAACCTTGCTTTCCTATTTTCTATTGTTCTCCTTGTTATGGCATCTAGAAATAAACAAACTAATAAGAAAACTGATTTCATTTCGTAATTCTTGGCCTAAAATTATCACATATGGAAGCACCAATTTAAATATATAGGTTCAAAAATTTCATGGTAAGGAAAAATATTGAATGTAAAATTCTTCCATAACTTAAATAAATTCAACAAGTGGAATACATGTTTCTCCCATTTGATAAGTTCCAAGTATTTTTGTAAGTCCTGAAATTTGCAGTATCCTCAGCAGTAGCCCAAACTAATTTAACCTCCCAACCAACCAAGAATAGTCTATCCGACTCCCTGGCCCATATAACTTTGAGAGTTTCTTTGGCCCTCACGCCCAAATCTCTCAGATAGAATAGTAGCACCCTTTCACCAGAATTCACTCCAAGTTCTTCCCCACATAAAATTTCCAAAATATTTTCCATTCCTCCCAAAAGAAAAACCACACCCTCAATAATCAATGAATCCTCCTATTAGCTCCATCCTGCACTGACTCTCCTTACACATCTTACCACCAACATTTCATTTCCACCATCCTCTCCCATATGGATCTCCATAAAACTAAATTAATGACAAATTAAATATCTTATCGAAACTCATCAATTCAAGTCGGGAAGTCACATTCCTAAAAAAAATACATGAATCAAGTAATGAAGTAAACCTTATCAATCTTTAATGTCTGACCCACAATTTATTTATAATTCATAATCACTTTAACCACATTATTAAACTTAACACCAATTACCTACTTAATTTTAAAATACATGATCTTGATCATTCACATAAGCTTTATTACATATATTAATGTATATCCATATATATTTACATATATTAACTTATATTTTTGAACTTAACATTCTAATTTGATATGCATCCAAAATCATGTACAACATATAAATGGAATCATAGTGTGTGACATTATAGTTCCTACTAACTCCTCCGCAAGAGAAATTCATATATGATTAGTGTAAAATGTCAAATTTCTATGAATCATGAGTTACAAATGAATGCTTAATGGCTCAATTTGAAGCACCAACGACTAAAACATTATGTTGCATCTTCAAAATTCTTAGAAAAAATAAACTACTCTATGCACAACATGTATATTTGGAATTGGAGTTGAGATTGTGTATTTACTACTATGAAATGTACTTTTCCTTCTTATAATTTTGAGATTGTATGTTGACTAGTATGAAATACACTTTTGTTTTCATAATTCTCCTTTGTTGTTTGCAAAGGGTAGCGACCTTAAAGTGTTCTGAAAACAATTGACCATGGGGGACATAGGTATATGTTTGAGACAACTCCCTATCCAAGTGCTAGACATAAAATATGGACATCATAGATTTGCATACTATGAAGTTGTCTCAATTTGTATTGAAGACACTTTAATCAAATGAAGTCATAATTATTCTTCAAATTCATTGAGTTTATTGATAAAATAAAGATATAACCACCTAAAATCATATTGGTGTGAAAAAAATTGAATCTTTTGTCATCTTTTTTATTTTCCACCTTCTACAATCTTCATCATTGTCTTCTTCATTATGCATAGTGAAAAATACATTCTCTATGACTCATGTGGTTGTGCATGGTGATCTTCCTTAACTAGTTTCTTTGGTTTGTTTTTGACTCGGCTTTGGATTTGTTTTTCTTTTGTTCTAGTGATAAAACTATCTCCAAGCTTGAGTTGCGATTGATTCATGGTATCGATTATGGTTGGTTTGTTATTCGTTGGCTCTTGACTTGTGGGTTGACACTTAGGTCTATAGTTTTATAAATATATATAATTTTGGAGATTTTAATCAGGCCATCTGGAGGCCAACTAGTACTAAATCTACTTTCTAATGTTTTGTAAGATAGATCATTTAGGTATTTCTAACTTTGTCTCTTTCCTCGCAAGTATCTCCAATCAACTGCTACATCTTCTCTAGGGACAACTATTTACATGCCCAAGCATAGAAATGACTCCCTTCTTTTGTTCATTTTAGCCTCTCTATTTTTTCAATTTTAAGAATGAAAAGGCTCTTAGGGTCTTATTTTTTGAGCCTTCTCTCTGATACCATGTGTAAGAGGCCTCAAGAGCCCCGATTTTTTTTAATGATACAAACTCTTAGTTTAGCATCTTAGAAACCTCGCTTTCCTATTTTCTAATGTTCTCCTTGTTATGGTATCTAGAAATAAACAAGCTAATAAGAAAAATGATTTCATTTCGTAATTCTTTTCCTAAAATTATCACATATGGAAGGACCAATTTAAATATACAGTTTCACAAATTTCATGGTAAGGAAAAATTTCTGAATGTAAAATTCTTCCATAACTTAAATAAATTCAACAAGTGGAATACATGTTTCTCCCATTTGAGAAGTTCTAAGTATTTTCATAAGTATTGAAATTTGTAGTAGCCTCAACAGTAGCTCCCAAACTAATTTAACCTCTCAGCCAACCAAGAATAGTCTATCCAACTCCTTGGACCATATAACTTTGAGAGTTTCTTTGGCCCTCGTGCCCAAAGCTACCATATAGAATAGTATCACCCTTTCACCAGAATTCACTCCAAGTTCTTCCCCACATAAAATTTCCAAAATATTTTCCATTCCTCCCAAAGGAAAAACCACACCCTTAATAATCAAGGATTCCTCTTGTTATCTCCATCCTCCACCGACTCTCCTTACACATCTTACCACCAACATTTAATTTCCACCATCCTCTCCCACATGGATCTCCATAAAAGTAAATTAATGACATATTAAATATCTTATCGAAACTCTAATTCAAGTCGGGAAGTCGCATTCCTAAAAAATACTTAAATCAAATAATGTAGTAAACTTTATCAATCTTTGATATCTGACCCACAATTGATTTATAATTCATAATCATGTTAACTACATTATTAAACTTAACATCAATTACCTACTTAATTATAAAATACATGATCAATCATTCACACAAAATTTATTACATATATTAATGTATATCCATATATTAACATATTCATATATATTTACATATATTAACTTATATTTTTAAGCTTAACATTCTAATTTGATATGCATTCAAAATCATATACAACATATAAATGGAATCATAGTGTGCGGCATTATAGTTCCTACTAACTCCTCTATAAGAGAAATTCATATATCATTAGTGTAAAATGTCAAATTTCTATGAATCATGAGTTACAAATGAATTCGTAATAGCTCAATTTCAAGCACCAACAACTAAAACATTATGTTGCATCTTCAAAATACTTAGAAAAAATAAACTACTCTATGCACAACATGTATATTTGGAATTGGAGTTGAGATTGTGTATTTACCACTATGAAATGTAATTTTCCTTTTTATAATTTTGAGATTGTATGTTGACTAGTATGAAATGCACTTTTTGTTTTCATAATTCTCTTTTGTTGTTTGCAAAGGGTAGTGACCTTAAAGTGTTCATTGACCATGGGGACATAGGTATATGTTTGAGACAACTCCCTATCCAAGTGCTAGATATATAATATGGACATCATAAAATTGCATACTATGAAGTTGTTTCAATTTGCATTAAAGACATTTTAATCAAATGAATTCATAATTATTTTTCAAATTCAAATAGGTTATTAGGTTATTGATAATAAAAAAATCTCAATTATTCATTACTCTATTCCCATGGGACATAATATCACCAATCTTACATTGATCATTAATCTTAATACATAATATCACCAATATTACATTGATCATTAATCTTAATACATAATATCACCAATATCACCAATCTTACATTGATCATGAATCTTACTTTTAATTTCAAAGGCTCACTAATGCTATATGACGATCCCACCTCCATAGACTACATTTCTTACCACTGCAACTATGGTTCACTTGCTTCAAAATCCCATTTTCTTTCAACTCTGCCCAATCGCCACAACCCCAACATCTAAGGGGTAGGTCTGGAAGAGGTTACCGGCCAATAAATTTATTAAATTGATAGTTTTTCAAGAGAAGAAGCTTCTCCTATAAGTGCTTAACTGCTTATGGACAATGATCCGACATAATATGTTTTTCTTGGGTAAGTCATCCTCCTTCCAAACACAAGCAATACAAATTATTAAAATATCCTTCCAAACACAAGCAATACAAATTATTAAAATATCATAACATGATCCGGCAAACAGAAGCAATACAAATTATTAAAATGTCATAACATAATCCGGCATAATATGTTTTTCTTGAATAAGTCTTCTTCAGTCCACACAAAAGCAATAAAAATTATTAAAATGTCATGAAAATTTAATTTAATGGACAAGAATTAACATTACATTTAGACACTACTAAACACCATTGAAGATAACTATAAGTTCTCCCGTGTAAAAAGTCTTGAATATTAATGTTTTTCTGAAATAATTTAATTATGAGAACAAATAACATACTTCATGCATCATTTTCTAACTTTAATTAAGACAACTTCATTAATGCATGTTTTTCTAAGTTTAATTAACTGAAGCTTCTGATTTAATTTTCAAAATAATATAACTAAGTTAACTCTCAGACCACACTTCAAACTCTGAGACCACACTTCATGCATGGTTTTCTAATTTGAATTAAGTCCATGCAAGAGTCTAAATGTCCCGTGAATGTCGGTCGTTTCTCAGGCGATAAGGTCGTTTCTCCCGGGCATGGGATTGCTGCTATAAGGTCGGTCGTGTTGCATGCCTTGCTACTGAGCAACGTCGCCGGGAGTGAGCTGCAGCGAACGTTGCTCGCCTTGCTATTTAAGAAAGCTCCCCTTACTCTTCATTGAACCAGCTGATGTTCTGCTGTTCTGCTGTTATCGAACCAGCTGACTATGCTTTTCTAATTTGAGTCTTCAAAAGAAACCTGAACGTGCTGCTGGGGTTATGTTGATTTAAGCACTTTGGCCCAGAACAGCCTATGGTTGCTTTCTCGTGCAGGTTTTGCTCTTCAGCGATTCTCAGTTTTTCTTATAATCCCAGTCTTAAAAGCACAACCTGAGGAGCTGCGGTTGTACTTGTCCAGGTGAGTTTTAATTTGATTTTATATATTGATGTAAAGATGTTGATTTTTCACACAGAAAGTTTAAACTCCTGCGAAAAATATGGTATGGATACTCAGGCTTGAACATGGTATAAATATTTTGGCAGGTTGAAGTGGTTAAGCACCAAACACGAATAAAATGGTTTGTTTGTTGGAGAAGAATATAGTAGAAGACGATAGAAACGCCGAGGAAAGAACAAGAATTCCTTTAGAGGAATCTCTTGTAGCTCCCACTCACGTCATTACAGGTACTTCGATGTAAATACTAAAATAGTGATTTCTCTGCTAATGGTTGGCTATTCATGTTTTTACATATTTGTTGCACTATAAATGCGTGATTTTTTTGCTAATGGTTGGCGATTGTTTTTATCTGTGTTGTAAACTAATGCGTTTTTCTTTTCCAGATCCTTTAATCAACGGACTCTGTGAAGACATTGTTCTTGGTGAAGTCCTGACGCGGGTGCCTTGGTATGATTTGCCAATGTTAAAGACGTTGAATCGAAGTTGGGCCCATGCCCTCACACATAGCTTTCCACTTGATGCTGGTCTGCATCAGCTTATTCTTCCCAACTCTCTTGTTATATACCGTATTCCAAGCTCTAGATACCCAAACAGTTACCTTGGTCTCTGGGTTTACAATTATGGCCGTGTTTTTTGGAGGCTTCCCATACCTCCAATACCCGAAAACTTGCACAGATTCGTACAGTTTGTGTTGGATGATAATTATGATTGTATATTTTCCTTCACTAGAATTAGAGAAGAAGATGGCAGATTGAGATACAATGTGAGCATGCTTGATCTCAGTCATGGAACTATGTGTAGCTGGAAGAGTCTCCCGTCTTTGCCAGTCAGGTTTTCCAAATACCCAATAGAATGTATTAAGTATCCCTACAGCTGCTCTTCTTTTAAAACAACACAGAATGGTACTTGTATTAAATTGTTATTCAGAAGCTGGGGCCATGGCATAGATCAACACTCGTTTTCTGTGTGGACATTGGATGGAAGAACAGATTCTGAATGGCAATGTCAGCCTATTACCGGGCCTCTAATCGACCGCTTCAGTGGGGCAGTGAAGAATACTCCATTTTATGTAGAGATTAAGGTGAATATACCCCTAAGAGGTCGTACTAAGTCTGTAAAATATCTTTATCAAAGATGTGAACAGTGGAGATACAATCCAGAGGGCAGATTCTCACGGAATGGAACTCCTGAATATATATTTATGTTCAAGAATGATAAGAGACATTCTGAACATAGCATCATGGATTTTGAAATTTATCATATTAAAGTTAGAGAGACTTATACTAGTTCTCAAGTGAGCTTCCACAAGGCCAAGCTAGATGATGAGAGCAAGATTATTCTGCATGCCTATGAATGGAATACTTTTCTAGACTTTTGGCGTCCTTTAGCTCCCCCTTCTCATAATTGGGAGGCTCCTAGGTTTAGTGATTGGGAGAATGCGGGGAGAAGTGTAATGAAAATTGCATCCCACTGTTGCAGTGTGAAAAACGGAATCAATGTAGGCATTGTATGGGATGAAAAAAAATTCAAAATAGGTGGAGGTGCTCATAAAACCTATGAAGACAAAGAGAGCATAAACATAAGGGTGGCGCAAAAAGGTCACTCCTTCCATATCTATAGTTTTGTAGGAAAGTCTGAGATGGCGTGATGAATGAAATATTTACCATTCTTTTTAATGCTCACTCAACAATTATTTCTTATGTTAATTGAAATTTATTAATGTCAATATGAATAAATTTTACCTATACAATGCTTTCTGAGTTTTCTTTTAGATGTGCAGTGCTTTCTAAGTTTTTTTCTTATCTGTGCAGTGTTATCAGATATTTTGTCTTATCTGTACAGTGCTTTCTTAGTTTTCATTTGGTGCTGACAAATTCACGCCAATATAACTGTGCTATATACTCAATATTAATATGACATGAATTTATTTGGGGTACCTTTCAGTTGTTATATACTCAATATTAATATGTCATAAATTTATTTGGGGTACCTTTCAGTTGTATTTTTATTGATAAAAGTTCTATGCTAATAATATAATTATAATAACAAATAACATCATTTTTCCCACATCGCTCTCTTAGCCCTACAAATCCACCTCCAAATCAGATTGTGTTTCTGAGTATCCACCAGACTGTAGATATATATATATCTGAGACTGGATGAACATATCGTAGCTGTAGTGTCAGTTTCCAGTAATTGCTTTCTATCGCGAAGAATTGCCATAGCAACTGTCGCTGCAAACACCGACTTTTTTCTTGTTCTTGCCAATCTCGTTCGGTCTGTTATGTTAAAAGTGGCCCTACGTTAATTGTTTTATTGGCATTGTATTCTCAATTTGGCAATGGTTTGGAGATGCCAAATTTCTTTATAATAAAAATTTGTTTGGAGAGGCAAATTGATAACGTGTCATGTTTGGAGATGCCAAATTTCTTTATAATAAAAATTTGTTTGTTATATATAGGACAATTTAGGAGTATTGATGGATTTTGTTAGTGCAATATTCTTTTTATTTAATGGATGAAACCATTTTTTAATTTCACCAATGAGAAAATGTTACATAAAACCAGTACTTTCAGGGAGGTGGAACTTTCCCTACTTTCTAGGCAAATAAAAAATCTAAATATACTTTTTTGAAGACAGTAACTTTCCCTACATTCTATTCTAGGTAAATAAAAAATCTAAAAATACTTTCTTCAAGACAATAATGCGTTTCTGCATTAGAATTATTTCAACTTTTTTAGTTGTGTATTTTTATAGAGATTAAATTTTCATTTCATTGGAATTAAAATGAAATTTATATATATATGTGTAGTAGAAAATTATTTAAAATTAATAAATTATAATACAGTAGAGAAAAATTGTATGGGTAGTAAGTAAATTTAATTTTGAATTTAATAATATCACGTTTTATTGTAAATTAGTAATATTCCATAAGGTTTATTCTTTTTGAACTTAAAGAAACTTGGGAAAAAACATTGTTGGTTTGTGTTTACATCTTTTAAAGTGAAATAATAATTTGACTTAAACTTAAATATAATAGAAAAAACAAATTTTCAAGAAACCCATCAAATCTAGGGTTTGCTCTAGGTACCATCCTTTAAATAAGGGAAACAAAATAATTTTCATTTCACAAGATATTGATATTATACATTCCATTGAAAGATATCAAAGGAGTAAACTAAAAACTAAGATATTGATATATACATTCCATTGAAAGGTATTAAAGGAGTAAACTAAAAACTAGACGATTTGCACCTCTTTGACGATTTTTTACCCAAGAAAATCACTGCTTTGTTAGCTCTTTGTTGTTGTTTTTTCTAGCTCTTATTTGGTCTGCAACTAAGAAAGAAATTTGGTTTATCGCTAAGCAAGAATCCCTTTTAACCAATTGGAATCATCCTGCTCGTTCATAGGCTATCCAATAGGTTTTACATCCTCATTTTGTAGGTAGAATTATGGCGCTCACCAAGAAAATCCATGGGTTTTCGGCTCACAACTCGTAGCATCCTTCACCCTCTTAGCAAGGAAAAATGGCAGTCGCAGGAGGGGACAAAGAGGCGGAGTCCAAATTCATTGACCTAGGGTTATGCAAGACGCAGAGTCCTCTGTTGTCTCCCTTAGGAACCAAATTTCCAATCATGGGCCCCAGATGTTGGTACCTCCCAGAATCATGATACAAAATACTTCAAGACAGTGATGTTATATGGGAAAATGAAAATGCTACTTGAGAAATCCCTCATGGGAAACAAGTAAGAATGTAAATAGATCATCAGCCATCTACATCCCTCATGGAAAACAAGGAATAATGTAAAGAGATCCTCATGTAGATGGGTGAATTGCAATACCAAGTCCATCAACTAAATATCAAAATCAACTTGATAGCCAAGGCTACCACATGTTTCAAATTTTATCCAAGACAACTTGGTCGTCCATTGGTTCCAATAACTACCAACATTTCTATTCTAATTTATGATCAAAATCCCCATGTTTGCTTATGATGTTGTTTTTTTGTTGATTTATAGTTATCTCAACCAATATTATATGTTGGAAATATTACAAGCCGATGTCCATCACATCTCCATCGGCTCAGTCAACCAATCTGCATATGTATACATTTTTGTTAGATAGTCATTTAGTTAGTAATTCGGACCATCTCTCCAAGTATTTAATCAGCCGTCTAGTATTTCTAAAGTTAAGTTATTAGATAGATTTCAGTCAGAAATTAATTAGTCGTTAATGTTACTTAGTGACTTCCAAGAGAATCCAATATTGAGTTTTTGTATATTAACATGAAAGTGTCAATGTAAAAGGTTACAAAGAGTGTGTGAAATATTTGGGTAAGTGTTCAAGAGCTCAAGCTCGTAGTGTCAAGAGTTTGTAGAAATTGCTAAGAGCAAAAGCTATGTGTACTAGTGAAGAATCTACACAATCTTGAATGTATGTTGTTGTTCTTAGTATTCTGGTAATGTATAGTTATTTTGTGTGTTCAAGGAAAGAATATCTTATGTCATGCATTTCTTTACAGTCACTCATGTGAATTCCATTGGCATTTATCCTTTATTAAAAGAAAAGAACAATTATTAATTTTTATTTGTAATCTTTACGACAACGCAGTAATATAAAGACTCTGTCATTATATATTGTGCTTCAAGTCACTTTTATATCACTGCGTAGTTGTGGACTTCATCAAATATTTCATCATCTAGATGAGCAATGTTCACATGTCGCGGTAAATAATTTGTCTTCTTAATATTGTGGGTTGTGTTGAAGCTTGCTCTGTGAGTTTCCCGAGATTTGGTATCAAAGCAGATTGCGAAGCAAGTTTAGGAAGAGCAGTAGCTCTATTTTAAAAGAAGAAGGTGACTTTGGAAAATTAAATAATGGCTTCCACCTCTAGTGCATCATTGTCAAGTCTCCAAACTCCTATTTTTACAGGAAACAAATATGAATATTGGTCCTTAACCATGAAGGATTTGTTTTGGTCTCAAGATGTGTGTGAGATAATTGAAAATGGTTATGAGGAACCAATAGATCAGGCAATATATAATGCTCTCACCCAACTTGAGAAGGATTTTTTCAAGGAACATATGAAAAAAGATGGAAAAAACCATATTTTGCATACATCAAGCAATGCATGAAAGCATACTCCCAAGAGTAGCAACAACAAAGCAAGCCAAGGAGGCATGGGGTACATTACAAATTGCTTACTATTTACGAACAATTTGTAAGGGCGGACACAAATGGATCTCCCTAGTCTGAATGGTTCAGATCCATAACAAAACAAGTACATAACACAAATAACTTTCCTAGATTGATTGAAATGTGAAGTAAGTAAATAGATCACTCACCTTATAGAAGAAGTTCCTTTCTCCTCACTTGATCCAAGTTCTTTATCTTCATATCCTTAGCTGCAAAACAAGATGAAACAAGTGGAAACTGTTGGATTTTGTGCAACTTCGGAAGTTATTCTATTGTAATTATTTGTACCTCCTATGGGAGTTGATCTTGATGTAATTAATCATGTAATCCCTTGAAAGAATCAATGTAAACCTTGGGGTGAAAATTTAAGTAAAGAAAATAATTATTAAACGTATGTTTATTCCCCAAAGACAAGTTGGCACTGTCAGATTAGACAAGTCGACCGAGTGGTAAACTACCCCAAAACGGTGGGCAGTATACCCCAAACATTGGGAAGGACTGCCCTAGACAGGTCGGCCCAATTTGGGAAAAATCAGGTTGGCCCAAAAAGGGAAAAATTCATTTTTTGCATTTGTATAAATAGAGAGGTTGTATGCCTCATTTGTTCATTCACTCACACACATCAAGTTCACATCACTTGGAGAGGAGCTCGCACCTGCAGCTAGGAGAAGCTTATTTTTGGGTTTTTGGTTAGAGAGACTTTCTACTTTCTCTCTCTCATCTCTGTACTATGTTCTCAGAATTATTCATCTCTATATGAAGGTTGTTCGGTTTTCTCCCAATTGGGTTTCCCATGATAAATTATCGTGTTCTTTGTTTTTGTGCTTTGTATTTATTCTATTGATCCTATTGATTTTATGTAATTAAATTATTATGCTATAATTGTATGAAACACTAACATTGTTTCAGATCGGTACTAGAAGAGGCCATTGCCGAAACTAGGATTTCATCTTTCAAGGCCTTCACTCAAATTTTTGGCAGAAAAAGAGCCTTGGTAATTTCGTTGTAAGGAGGGCGCATCTTTTGGTGAACGCAGAATTCAATTCTGAGAATTTTCAATTTTTGACCTAATTCTATAGTTGCAGTAGAAATTAGGGTTTCAGTTTTTTACCTACTTCCTCCACAGTTTTGGCTTGGGCCCACCTTTTCTCAACTCGCCTTGTTAGGGTGCATCTCGATCCGAGCCACGTACCCTCAATAGGGTGTATTTGGACTCCAAGTGGGATAGGATCACTATTAGAAGGGTTTGTTACCCAATCTATTAAGGGCCCAAGTCACATTGAGTCATTTCCAATCTTATATAGCCTATATGCCACCAATCAAATGCCAAAAAATCTGACTGGGAGAAGTTCTGCAAGTTATGTACTGTAAGTTCTGCATTTCTATTGACATCCTCCCAAATTCATGCTCTGCGGTTGCGTGGATGCAGCGGCTCAATAATGCAAATCCACTACAATTGGAACACGTCCCATATAAACATGATCTTTTATAATATTTTTGTCCTTCAGGCCTTCGACACATTATGCTATGTATAAATTCTCTGGATGCATTCAGTGGTTGTAACGAAGGACAATCCTGCAGAATGTTAGTATGCAAACCACAAAATATATGTCTATATGTATAATAATAGTACTCAAATTCTACATGGTATCTACAACAACATGTACTGCGATCAATGCAAATTCTAACATACCAGGGTTTGCATTTTTTGAAGGACCTTTGGCCCAAGTTCAAGTGTGTGTGCTCATTCTTGAACCTCTCATAGAGTTCTGTTTGTGTGGTGTCAAGGAAGTGCTTGACATGGGGTTCACCCCCCCAAACACCTTTTCTCAACTTTAAAACATCTCTTTGATTCGATGACGGTCTAGTGTTATCATGCCAAAAATTTTGCACTAGTTCTTTAACAACATCAATGAGCTTCATGTATGAACGAGGTAACCTACCAACAAAGGCCCAACAATCTTTTTGGCCTGGGGTCTCAAGTTTTTCTCTAATGGAAGAATACTTTTGAAGAGTCTTTCTATCTACTTTAAAGATTTTACATGTGTGTGATAGTAGGCGACGTTGCCTTGTGGATTTGTCTACAATCGATTCCGACAGTACACGACGGGCCGCATTAAAATCTTTTGTGTGAGAAGTTTTTCCAATCAAATTAAATGCAGATTGTAGATTTCTAACAACATGATTGTTGGCCTCTGAACTTCTAACTACCTTTATGCACAAAATTCTCCTAACATAAGCTAGACAATGTGATTTTGCTGCATCGGTTTTGGATTCAAAAAAATCTTTGATTATCTTGTTACAATGGAAATCAATAGTGCATTTCGGCATCTTACCTTCAAGTAATGAAAATGAACTTTCATCCACATGAATACGTCTGGGAGTTCTTCGTCGTCCGGTTGATAGTTGAGGCAAGGGAGTCGGCAAGGAAGTACGAGTCTCGTCAACGGTTTGTTGTGGCCCTTCGTTCAGTAATTGGTCCTGCAATGGAGTGTGTTCGCCAGGTGGGTTCTCTTCTTGGGGTGGTTGCCAGTTAAGAACTTGTTCAACATCCATCCCTTCATACTCAACATCAGGAAAGATTTGATTGACTTCAACCACTTCGTCATTGCTTGTTGATGGATCTAAGGCACTAACATTTTGATTTTTACGGTTTTGCATGTACAACCTGGCCTTTTCTCTTATCTCATGGGCCTTTTCAGGGGGCAATGGCCTCCTTCTAGACTTTCTTTGATTATTATGTCTATTGCCCATATTCAATGCGCTTTTGGAAAAACGAAAATATGACCCCTACAAGAATGAACAACAAACAAGATATTAAAACTTGATGTGCATTATTATTAAAGCTCGATGTAGCAATTGATTATGTACAACAACATCTAGTGATAATGTTTTCATATAATCTTAAAAGCTATTGGGAATGCCCTACATATAAAGTTACAACATCACATCTAGGAACTCAGTAGGATGGTATTGGATGGTGGTATGGGATGTTAGTAGTCTAACAAATTCCCTACAAGGGAGAATCTCATATTGACTTCATTTTCATGGTATGGATGAGGGAAAATAGCCCCAAAAGACTAAGAGTTTTCAATTGTTTAGGTGTTTGTGTGAGTTGTTGTAGTGAAACCATGAGGAATTCAACATATGTTTGTCTACTAGATGGAGGAATGTGATTATGAAATGTTATTGGTGGTGATGCAAGTAATTTTTTTTTATTATCTTCATGAAAGGTTGAAAGCATTGCTTGGTGCATGTTGTAGTTTTTTTTTGGTAGGATATTTTTATTGTCTATGTTGAAGATTAAGAAGACTAAAATAGATCTATCATACAATTCATGAGGAAAAACCAAAATAGATGCCATTCAAACAAGTAAATGAAGACTAAATTACATTTAACAAGATCAAATTTTCACCATACCTCAAAGGATTATGATTGCTCTTTTCTTCAAATGTCAAATGCTCTTTTGATGTGTCCACTATATGTAAGAAGACTTCATGTGTATCCAAGTAGCATGAGAATTCAATCCAAGGTGCCAAATAGAGTTCAATTGTTGTGTATTCACTCAATTGATCCAAACAGAGCCCAATAGGTGTGTATTCAATACAAAGAGCCAAATAGAGCCCCAAATATTGTGTATTTTATCCAAATGGTGTATGAATTCAATCTATCATGAAAATGCTTGTTGTAATTTACGTGAAACCAGCGAAAAGAACGTGATGAATGAGAAAAAAATGCGGGAGATAGAATGCAGGTGATTTTCTAAATTTTATGTTCAACAGGGGCGTGCACGCACCTCTGGTGCGTGCGCGCTAGAGGCACATGCGCATCCTTGCTGAACGTTGCAATGGTTGGTGGGTAATGTTCATTGTATTTATTTCCCAACATATATAAATGTGTCGGGTTTTTCCTAGAGCCCCTCCCCATAAAGAGCCCTCCCCCATAAAGGCCTTTAGGACCTCTTCTAACCAGTGATCAAATTTGAAGGGTGGGTCTTAATTTCAATTGGAAGGGAATTTGTTCTTGGAGTGCTTCAAAGATGAAGGGCAATATAAATAATTGTACTTCAATTGACAAGTATAAACTAACTAAACCCTTTTCCCAAAAATGTAAAAAACAAATATTGGCCATCTAAATTTTTACAATCTTAGTTAGTTAATATCTAAATGAAAAAATGGTATCTTTTCAACAAAACCTAATTTGAACACATTAATTTGACATATATGTAACATTAATTTTACATCTCATTAAAATAACAAAAATTCAGTTGTATTTTCCATGTTGGAGCACACTTCATTATACATAAAAACTACTAAAACTATGAAATAACCATATTGGGGCATCCACGTGATCTTAGGCATAGTGCAGGACATTGTAACTAGATATAGTCTTAAAATAAAACTAGAACCATGAGAAAATTACTTATTGTTAACTATGTACAAAAGGAGACCACTAAGAAAAATGAGGCTATAATAAACCTAGAACCAAAAAATACATATAAAACCAACCAAAACTTAATTCAAACCAAAGAAAGGGTAGCCATTCAATCCTGAGAGATGTAAGAATGATGGACATTGGGCGCCTAAGAAAAAATAATACATAGCTTAGAAAACATTAAACAAATTCCTCCATACCAATTAAGTTAGCAATGCTAGCATCACAGGGGCTGGGGAATGAAATTTTGTTGTTCAACACTTGTTGCAACAACATACAAGTACGGAATGGAGGGGAAATGGAATCAAGCCTAAGTCAATTGGAGCCTTGCAACTTGCTGCATGTTTGAGTCTCGATAATATGCCTTTTAAATTGAACCAGAACACCAAAGGAAGTTTGTTAATGGCTCAATTTGAGAAAATTCTAGATGTGAATAATTAAGAGCTCGAAGCTCTAAAATTTCCTTTGTTTTGTAACAATCCACGATTCGATGAATTCGCAGTCACTGGCATGAAATTTAAGTTATTTTATTAAAAGAATGAATGTATCTACCTCTATGTTGAAACCGTTTTCAATGTTGATGCGGGCCACTACACTCCTTATTGTCTTACCAAAAGGGACGAGAATGAGGAAGAAGACTTAAAATTATGGACTTGACCTTCAAAGAGTGCCTTATAATCACATTGGTAAGGAGTGATAAGAAGATCACAACAATCCAACGTGTCAAATCTTAGTTGATGGTGTCAATTCAAGACTTATATGGTAAATTTAATATAAGACTTATCTATAGTTGTCTCTTACTCTTTGCATCTTGACACATTTGATATTTTATGGTTGTTTCTGTGCCTTGACCCAATTGATATTATAACGTGAGGATGTGCATGCATAATAATTATTAGTGATGACTATGAGATGAGGATTGAAAGAGAAGAGGATGTAAACATAGGTAATTTTTACACATGTTTTGGTGGCAAGCGTCGAAGAACAATGTGGTGAGAAACCACATATGTTTGGAAGGATGGAGGGAGATTACATCATGATCATGCCACCCATCAAATTGAAGACTATTCTTGAGCCAATTTTTTTTTTTTTAATTATATTAATAACCATTGTGGTGCTTTGGCCCAAATGTTTCTTCTGACTCATTGTTTCTCCATATCATGTTCCCAGTGTCGCCTCTTTATATCAATGCATGAATCGACCTCTACATAGTTTGTGTTCCTAGCTGCATGCCATTGTTTGTAGTTTCTTGCCATTGAGTGTTGTTTAGAGTTGTCGTGAGTCCATGACATTCATACACAAAATTAAGTCTTGTAGAGGAGGATGATTATAGTGATGATGATGATGATGATAGTGATGATGATATGATGATGATGATGATGGTGGTGGATGATGATGAATATGAGTATGATGATGATGATGATGATGATGATGGTGGTGGATGATGATGAATATGAGTATGATGATGATGATGATGACGATGGTGATGGAGATCATGATGATGATGAAGATGGTGATGATGATGATGATGATGAAGATGGTGATAATGATGATGGTGATGACTAATGGATATGATGATGATGATGATTGATGATGATGATGATGATGATGATGATGAAGATGATGACGAATATGTAGCACATCATCATCATCTTCATCATCATCCACAACATGATCCATAGCATGATCATCATCATCATCTTCATCATCGTTGTCATCATCATCATTGTGAGGAAGAGCATGTGGATGATGATGATGATGAAGATGATGATGATGACGATGACGATGATGAAGATGATGACTAATGGAGATGATGATGATGTTGATGATGAAGATGATGATGAATATGTAGCACATCATCCTCAGCATGATCATGATCATGATCATCATCAACAACATGATCATCATCATCACCATCATCATTGTCATCATCTTCATCATCATCATCATTGTGAGGATGAGGATGGTGATGATGATGGTGGTGGTGGATGATGATGAATATGAGTATGATGATGAAGATGATGATGATGATGACGAATATCATCATCATCATCAAAATCATCATATTCGTTGTCATCATCTTCATTAGTCATCATCATCGCCATCTTCATCATCCTCACCATCACCATCATCATCATATGATCATGGTCACAATGATCATTGTCTTCGTCATCATAATCGGCATCTTCATCATCCTCATCATACTGATGAAGATGATGATGAAGATGATGACGAAGATGATGATGAAGATGATGATGAGGATGATAATGAGGATGATGTGCAGCATATTCATCATCATCTTCATCATCATCTCCAGTAGTCATCATCATCATCATCACCATCTTCATCATCATCATCATCATCACCGTCATCATCTTCATTAGTCATCATCATCGCCATCTTCATCATCCTCCCTATCACCATCATCATCATATGATCATGGTCACGATGATCAGTGTCTTCGTCATCATAATTGACATCTTCATCATCCTCATCATACTCGTCATAGCCATCTTCATCATCATCATCATCATCATCATCATCATTAGGAAGATGATGATGAGGATGAGGATGATGTGCAACATATTCGTCATCATCTTCATCATCGACATCATCATCATCTCCAGTAGTCATCATCATCATCATCACCATCTTCATCGTCATCATCATCATCATCATCATCATCATCATCTTCATGATGATGATGATGATGATGATGATGATGATGAAGATCATGATGATGATGAAGATGATGATGATGATGGTGTTGATGATGATGATGATGACGATGATGACTAATGGAGATGATGGTGATGATGATGATGATCATTATGATGTTGATGATGAAGATGATGGCGAATATGCAACAGATCATCATCATCCACATCATGATCCACAGCATGATCATCATCATCGTTGTCATCATCATTGTCATCATCATAATTGTGAGGATGAGCATGAGGATGATGATGATGACGATGATGATGATTATGACGAAGATGTTGTTGGAGATGATGACGAATATGCAACACATCATCGTCGTCTTCGTCGTGATGATATGATGATGATGGTGGATGATGATGAATATGAGTATGATGATGATGATGACTAATTTGGAGATTATGATGATGATGGTGATGATGATGATGATGAAGATGACGAGGAATATGCAGCACATCATCAACATATTCATCATCATCATCAACATGATCATCATCATCAACTTCCTCATCATCATCATCATCATCATTGTCAGGATGCGGATGATGATGACGATGATGAAGATGATGATCATATGATGATGATGATGATGATGATAGTCATCATAACAGTCATCTTCATCATCCTCATCATACTCGTCATCACCATCATCCTTATCATGATGATGATGATGATGATGATGATGACGACGACGACGACGATGATGAAGATGGTGATGATGATGATGACTAATGGAGATGATGATGATGACTAATGGAGATGATGATGATGATGATGATGATGATGATGTTGATATGAAGAAGATGCCGAATATGCAGCACATCATTCTCATCATCATCATCATCTTCATCATCATCAACAACATGATCATCATCATCACCATGATCATCATCATCACCATCATCATCATCATCATTGTGAGGACGAGGATGATGATGATGATGATGGTGGATGATGATGAATATGAGTACGATGATGAAGATGATGATGATGATGATGATGATGATGATGACGAAGATGTTGTTGATGATGAGGATGAGGAAGAGGGTGATGACGAAGATGATGATGATGATGATGGTGGATGGTGATGAATATGAGTACGATGATGAACATGATGATGATGTTGATGATCATCGTACTCATCATCATCTTCATCATCATCGCCATCAATGTTGATGATGAGGATGATGATGATGATGATGACGTTGACGATGAAGATGATGACCTAGATGTTGATGAAGATGAGGAAGAAGGACGATGATGATGATGGTGTTGATGATGACAATGATGATGATGACCAAAATGATGATGATGATGGTGATGAGGATGAAATGTTGATGAGGATGGTGATGAAGATGATGATGATGAAGAAGATGACGATGGTGGAGATGTTGATGAGGAAGGGGGAGATGACAATGATGATGAAGATGTTGATGATGATGGTGATGGTGATGATGATGATGATGATGATGATGATAATCATATTCATCACCATCATGATCATCATCCTCATCACCATCATCCTCATCATCATCATCATCATCACCATCATCCTCATCGTCATCTTCATCACCATTGCCATCATCATCATCATCATCACCATCACCATCATCTCATCATCATCACCATCATCCTCATTACCATTGTCATCATCACCATTGTCATCATCATCATCATCAACATTGTCATCATCATTATCATCACCATCACCATCATCTCATCATCATCAGCATCATCATCAACATCTTCAACATCATTGTCATCTCCCCCTTCCTCATCAACATCTCCATCATTGTCATCTTCTTCATCATCACATCTTCATCAACTTCATGTATCCCCTTGACAAAGGAAATTAAATAAACCATAAAAAGGCATACAATAGCACGTACGCGCAAGGACACGTGCACGCTTTCAATCACGCGTGTGCGTGTTTGAATTCAAATTGATTTTGGCACCCTTGCAGGCTTGGAATTAGCTTTGGATTGTACCTTTAGGATCGGTCTGATTTATCCCTGATTTATAGCAGAAAACATCAAATGCTGCAACTTCCTGTTTTTCACAGCTAGTTCTGCATAAGCTCCACGAGTGAACTGTAGATGAAATTGCACACAATTGTCGAGCTCTATGTGCAGATTCAAAATATATAATTTTTGAATAGATATGTTGTTGTTCTCTATTTTTAATTCATTTTAAACTGCACTTATGTCAAATTCGTAAAAAGCATAGGTTGTTTATTTGGCCTATAACTTTTGATTGGATTATCTATTTTGAAAACGGAAAAGAACCCATGTAAGAGCATGAAAATACCTACAACCTGAAAAAAAAAATGCATTTTGATTATTTTTAGACCATGATATGGTGGATTAAAACTTGACAATGTCGTGTTAGGGCTTCACTGACTTCGGTAATTTAAAAAAAATATAAAATTGACTTTTAAAATTTTTGGAAAAATAGCCACGCACAATATTTTTCTGTTGCCTACGCCTCTACATATTTTTTTTCTCGTAAATTGAAAATTTACATAGCAAACAGGCGGATCAAAAAAAACATGTGCAATATGTTTTAGAAAAAAAATAACATACCAATCTTCGAATAATGACATTTTGGGGTGGTTATACCACTTTTCCATAAATAAAAATTATATATTCCGGAAGGTCATCCGTTTTTCTACATTTCATCTTTTTACACCTAATCAGAAAAAGTTTTGTAGGTACCTCTAATAATTGATTTTAATGACAATATTTCTGTTTTTCCAGAATGTCATTGCAACTAACGTGTCATAATTGCGTATCATTACCTTGCACCAACCCAGATATAATTTTAAGATGAATACTTAGGTAAATATAAATAAGCTGAATTTAAATGATTTAACAATAGCAAAAAAGGAATAAAATTATGAAAAATTAATTTATTTTTAAACAAAGATTAAGCATAATAAAATGTAATGCTTTATCTAAAAATAAAATTATTGATTCATTTTCATAGTCTTATACATGTTCGTTTAAGATGAAGACTGAATAAGCCTTAAATAAAATAATCAAAATTTGGACAAAAAGGAAAAATTGATGTCAAATGTTAAAACCTTGTAAAATTCGATAAATCATTCAAATTCAAAACTAAAGGCATGGTTGCATTGTTTGATATGAAATATTTCAAGATATAAACCTAAAAGGCTCAAACGATAAAAAGATAACTTGTGCGACATAAACAACTATTTTGAAGGACACAATAAATCCGTGATTGAAATTATGATAATTGAGTTAAATGTATTCATGAAATCTAACTAGTTTGCTTCACTACAATAAGACCGCGTAACAAAGACATCATCCCATGAAAGATAATCCAAATGACATGAGAAGTGCAAAATTAAAAGATCCGGGAAAGGGGATAATCAAACCATCGACTAAATGAAGCAAAACAAATTGAAAGAAAATTGAAAGCTATGTATTTACAAAATTTAATTGGGGGACTCTTAATTTTTCACAAAATTTAGGGGGAGTTGTTGGAGGCCCAACAAATGGCGACAAGTTGGGTGAAGCAGTTATCTCTGTCAATATTATTTGAAAGACATATGCATACCTAATAATAATGTTAAGTTCAATAACTATAAAGATAAAACTCTAAGTAATGGGTACCACACTATGCTTACTAATTTGAAAGAAGTTTTCACTTAACACAAAATCAAGAAACTTAAATATCTCCTCTTATAGTCAATGTATGAGGCTAATTCTTCACAAGCTTATGGTCCACAAACAGTTGATACAAGTCGTGACTAATTTTTTTTTAATTTGTGTGAGTAACAGATTACCTATTTGTGTTCCTCGTCTCTCATTGACTCGGCATTGCTTCGCTACCCGCAAGCATCCATAGCCCCGATAAAGATGCCTTGTATCATATAAGCGTAGTCACTCTACTAGCGAGTGTCCATAGCCCTAATGGGTTTACTGATACTTCCCACAATAGTTATTAGTGTCAACTTTCATTTCGAGGTCAACAAGCATCGCTCCGTTGCAAGCATTCATCCATGGCCCTGATAGGTTTGCTTCCAACTTTCCTTTCCAAAGATTTGAATAAAGATAATTGCATGAATATGTATATATTTCGCATGTACAATTAAGGTGAAAGAGAAGCAAGGTGATATGATAGTCACTTTGATTTGCATGGTGGCTACTTACTTACAAATCTCAATTTAAAGTCTTCCTTCCATCAACTACTTTAAGCATAAGCTTTTGGTGTGAGGTGGATGGGGCATGGAAGAAGGAAACTATGCAAAACTTGAAAGAGGCGTGCTAGTGCTAGAAACATGATTTCATATAAACAAAGGGGTTTCCCCACAAATAGAAACTTTACATGTAAGTCATGATACTTCATACATATAATTAAGTGCAAGGCTCTAGTTAGAAACAAGCATGAAAAGATTACCCAGGTGCTACTAACTGTCGAGAATCACACACTCTTTTATATTCAAAAGCAAACAGAAAAATTCCAAATGGTCAATTTACAATGGACAACTCATAATTATCTAGTAAACTAGAAGGTGTAAAAAATAAAAACAAAAAACAAAGAAAAGTGCAAAAACCTAACTAATAAAAAAAAGCTAAATATATATACAAGTTAGCATATGATAAAATATACATAAATAAAAATGTCACCAAAGGAAAATATGTAATAATCATATCACAAATCAAAAGAAGAGGAAGAATTAGATCCTCACAAAGTCGACAAATCTCAATTGACAAGGAAAAAGATTCATACTTGCTGGAACTTTGGCTAACTGTAGAGAGAGTCAAATGGACTTTGAAATCAAAAAATAAGATATGGCTGCGATCCATAAAATGAACTATACTTTATGGTGTAAAAATCATGATGTGATGACATGCATTGAAAAATATGACAAATATCCCAAACTTGATTGGACCATGACATATTGACACATAGGAAAGAACTTAACAAGTTTGCTGAAAAGGTCAAATGTAAAAGAAAATGAAAAAAATAGATATGGACATGTCATACACATCGAGATGGACATGATGACCTAGATATAATGATTTTATAATAAATTTTAGTTAGTTCATCACTAATTTCAAGTTTCGACACTTCTAATCCTTGTATGAAAAAATTGTCCTCCTTTAAGATTGTGATAGATAAATAATTGATGAATGAGACATCGAGTAAATCAAGCTCTTATTCAAAAAGAAAAAAAAAAGTAATATAGGAAAATTACAAAAATAAGTCCTAAAAGTGCATATAGGAGAACAATTCAAAACATTTGAGTCAAATTCAATTTAGTTCCTTTCTAAGGGAAATTAAAAGGATGAAAATTTAGTTCCTTTCTAAGTGCAATTAAAAGGATGAAAATTTATATATATAATTAAAGATCACATTCTCTTTCCTTTAAAATAATCTTGTTTCAAGTATTTATTGTATTAAAAAATTTCACAAATAAGTCATAATGATCGAAAGCTAAGTATGTGACTTGAGAAAAAAATGTTTAACAAAGTAATAATGAACAAGAATAACAAAAATAATGAAGAGAAAAAGAAAACATCCCTGAGCATGTCTTTGATAGTGGCTCAACTTCAACTGAAATTATTCATAGCTGCTTTATTCAAATGGGTAAAAGAAAATAAATCTATTTGTTAAATAAATGAATAAAAAATAGACTAATTAATCTACTAACAAACATATTATACACTAAACTATCTTACTCCTAACCTACAATATATATATGTACAATAAAAATTAAGTAAAATCAAATAACTAGTAAAGAGGTAAAAGCACCTTTAATCCTGCTATAACAACATCACTTCCAATCAATAATAGGATATGACATGTCAGTAAGAGAAATATTAAACAAAATGCATTGTCCTTACTGTTGTCCATAAATAGAGAAAAAATGGCCTTACCATTCATTGAAAACTTCTTGAGGTAAGAATCCTCAACTCAATTTGCAATCCTATCATGAATTGTAAAATGATCAATATAGAAATATTGAGATGAATTTATAAATTGTACCAAAAGAATGAGAATATAACATAATCAACGGTTGAAACTAAAGTGTTTAATGTAATGGATGAATTGAATCAAATAAAGTGTAGGAGGTATCATCCCTCATCTTATTAAGCATGTTGTTATTAAAAGGATGAGAATCATTAACATTATTAGTTTCATTAGAACTTTTAGTCTCAACTAGTTTATTGTTTAAACAACAAGATTCTTCATTGATTATGAGTGGATTTGAATCACTAGGAGGCATTCTGAAAAATATATTTGATAAAGGATTTCTTTCTTCCGATGTAGAAGATTTACAAGACAATAAACCAAAATATTAATGGGAAGAAGGTTCACTATTTTCATGTCCTAAGCATAAGTTATTATCATCTTGCACCCTATTAGAATTTGGCCAATCAAACTGAAATTCCAAAGGATCTAAAAATTATACCTAAGAAGCACAACCATCAAACATATCATGGTACAATGAAAATAATTTCATGATGGAGGAAAATGAAAAGCATCTCTAGATAAAGAATCCCTTTTGAAAGAAGACTATTCTTCTATTAGAATATTCATATTCAATTCCAATTTTGAATTTGTCTCTCCTCCTTAAATAAACTGAGGATTATGCTTAGTAAGCTCTTTTGAAAAATATGAACACAACAAGTTATCCAAAACACAATCATGTTCATTATAGAAAGACAAACATGGGAGAAAGTTACAAGAATTTTCAGAATGAGGAGTTTCAATAATTAATGGAGAATCAGTAGAAGGGTTGATAATAGAATCTCTCAGAAGTTGATCGCGAACTTCTTCAATCAAATTAAAATAATATTGTCATGAATTATGCACAAAAGTTTTAGATTTGATCTCTATAATTTCTGAAGTAGTATTTTCTAAGGCGTGACAATTGTCTTCATCTCTATCTAAACTTTTTTCTTAATTTAAAGAAGATATTGACATATTTGAATCATCAGAAGTTACATTTATGACTTCTAACATATCATGTTCCTTCTGATCCTATATTTAAGTGTGTAAAAAAAATTGGCAAACAATGTTGATATACAACTTCCTAATTTTCATTTAAACCAACTTGTGGAGTATTGGTGCATGATTCAGATTGATTAGCAATCGCTTGATCCAATTAATTAGAAAGATAAATAATATATTGAAACCATTGGATAACAGAAGTCATGTCTTTCAAAGGAAAATGCAACAAAAATGTATGAATCTAATTGAAAAATTATCTACTAATTCATTATGTTCACTCTTAAGATTAATCAATTCTTTAAACAATTTATCATAATAAGAATTGTCAAAAGTAGATAAAAAAAGCCATCTAGAAATTGATCTAAAGTATGAATGGAAATGACCAACAAAGTTTCACACTATCTTTTCACTCGGCCTTCAAAAGTAAGAATGAATAACTAGTAGATGACACCTTCATGACGAATATCACTAGCAACACAATTTTGAATAAACTAAAAAATATTTTCAACTAAAGATGTTTCACTTTCACCATCAAATTTACTTCTAGCCAAGTGATTAATTATCTTTACAGGAGTAATACAGTTATCTCATTCAGAAACACAACTCCAAATAGGGATTTAGGTAGAATCCATTTTATGATTAAAGACAATAAAAAGATTGACTCCTAATAGGTTAGCTTGTCATCTATCCTGCCTTATAGTGTGTCCCTCTAATCCAACAAAAATGTGTCCCTCTAATCCATCAAAAACGTGTCCTGTTACCTTTTTTCAGGTGTGCTGACGTGTTGCAAAATTTTCCTTTTGCGAATTGGTATTGTGAACCTAGACAACCTCTATCTGTAAGCGTGGATTTTTTTTTCTTGATTTAGTTACACCCTATAGCGATCTCTTGTCAATTCACAATGATCTGGTGCATTATACCCTTAGCGATTTGCATTAGTAATACCATGGCAACGATCTCTCCAACACTTGTAGAAGAAGTAAACATAAATAATATAAAACATAATCTAAATTTATTTAAAAAAATTAAATTTACGTAATATATTTACGTATTAACACCATGTGCACTTTAAAAGAGAAGATAATTAATAAACCCTTGATCTAATTAAGAAACCCTTTTTATCTAATTTTGACTTGTCAATTCATACAAAAGAAATGGCAATTATGTGAATCAAAACTATGTATGAAAACCATAAAAGATCAAGTTAATGAAATTCAATGTTTGCATATGATCTTTTGGACTAGTTTCAAAAGAAAAAATATTGATCTGGTAAAGTTCACGTTGATGCTTAATGAAGGGATTGAAACTTAAAAAATGCAAGATTTGATGAGAACATGAATTTTGTGCATTAGACTTTATCATGATACTTACTAATATTTTTCATTAAGTTTGACAAAATTTCTTCAAAATATTTATGGGACAAATAAAATCTCCATTGCAATCATAAATGAAATAATGTCTTAAAATATTATCAAGGAAAACTTTTATGAAAATAATTTAATGTGGTAGAAAATGTAACATGTATATTCGAAAGTGTCAATCAAGTAAAGTAACAAAAAGGGTAAACAAAATTTAATAAACATTCTATGCGACTAAATACCCTACTTAGGCATACATGCCAAAAATTCATTGATGAAGATAATTCTTAAGAACAAACTTTAAATGGAAACAATGAAATAATCTTCATAAAAAATCAACTAGTTTTCCTATGAGTAGAAATGAATCATATTTTCTTTTTTAATCAAAAGTAAAAGCCTTATAAAAAGGATGCCTTTGTTCAAATAAAAAACAATCAACTCATCTTAACTTTTTAAAGTATATAATTTTAAGATGAACAGTTACTTAAATATAAATATGTCGAATTTGAATTATTTAAGTCTCTTCAAAAGGAATAAAATTATGAAAAAGTAAACTATTTTTAAACAAAGGTTAAGCACAATAAAATATAATGTTGTCTAATAAAGTAAACTATTTTTAAACAAAGGTTTCCTTTTCATAGTCTTATACATGTTCTTTTAAGACGAGACTGAATAAGGCTTAAATAAAATAATCAAAATTTCCCTAAAACTATAAATTTAGATAAAAGGAAAAATTGGTATAAAATGTTAAAAGCTTATAAAATTCGATAAATCATTCAAATTAAGAACTAAAGGCATAGTTCCAATCTTTGATATTAAATATTTCAAAATCTAAATCAAAATCATTAAAAATGGGCATTACTCAAATTATTCAATCTACCAAGATGTTCATTTTCGCAAATGCATTGAAAACCGAAAATTAGCGAGGTTATCAAAAGCTCGAGATAATTCAATTTTCTCAAAATGAGGCATCTAATCAATTCGGACAACCTCAAATAAGGGAATTCAATTGTTTTTCATCAACTAGAAAACCAAAGGCCTAAATGATAGAAAGATAACTTGTGCGGCGAAAACAACCAGTTTGAAAGACGTAATAAATACATGATTGGCATTATAATAATTGAATTAAATGTATTCATGAAATATGACTAAATGTTTCACTACAATATAACCATGTAACAAATTCATCAACCTGTGAAATATAATCCAAACAAAATGAGAAACGCAAAAATAAAATATCCAGGAAACATGATAATCAAATCATCAACTAAATCGTGAGACAAACTGAAATCAAATTGAAAGCTAAGTATCAAAATTTACATGGGGCCCCTTAATTTTTGGAAAAAATTAGGGGGAGTTGTTGGAGGCCCAACAGGGCCTTAGAGCATCACCAAAGTTTTGGGTTAGAATGAATTTGATATAAGTATTTCCCCTTCCTTAACTTGTGCACCCTGTCTTTAATGTGGAGCTACTTCGACCATACTTCCCACCTCTATTGGACACCTTAGAGGTATTTGAGTACTTAGCCCCTATATAAATCATTCCTAATTGAATTGAGAAGGATAAGTTAGTTGATCTGTGAAGGAACAAGAATTCCTTACTAAGTAAATAACCAGTGCAAGTAATGTAAAAAAGCCATAAATGACTTGTAGTAAAGTAAAAGATGAATAATATGATGGTTGATAATGGTTACATAGTTTTGGGGCTTTTATAGGCCCGTCATGTACCTTTTCGACAAAAAGTCATGACTATTGATAATTGTTTAATTAATAAATTAATATTAATATTTAATATTAATTTATTATTATTTTGTTGTTACATTGTTAATATTATTAATTTATATATTTTAGGTTTGTTACATTGCCTTCCCCTTAAGAATGCTTTGTCCTCAAAGCATAATTTGGAAAAGACTTCTCTTTAACTCTTATTCTCATTCGTAATGTCTTCTCAAGATCTTTGGTGCTTGTAACTATGACACTTGAAGAAACAAGACGATATAACTTCTGAATTCCTGAACTTATGTGTTGCATCTTTTGGGGAGTGATCCACCCAAAAACTATCTTCATTGGATCTATTTGATAATTGACTATTTGGATAGAACTTCTCAGTTTAGGCTTCCATGGAGGTTGTCGATTTTGTCTGTTTTCTTTCTTAATGTTGTAGTCGGGTTGTCTGTGAATAGAGTATTGTTTATTTTTCTCTTGACATTGTTGTTGGTCAAAACGACTCATATGATTTGGGTGACAATAAGGCATCTTAACCTTTTGTGATTGTTCTTCGGAACCATCTTCTTCTGATGTTAGTGATTTGTCACTATACGCATTCTTCTGAACTTGAGCGTTGATTGACTCTGTATTGGCTCCTTCTGTTGGTGTTTGATTTTGAGTGTCTGATGACTTCTCTATTGGACGAGTCATCATTTTGTTGATTAATGATTCTTTGCGGTCTAACTCTTCGTGTAAAGATTTCTTATCATGCTTTCGCTTTCGAACTTGTATAAGTAAGTCTTGATTATGTTTTTTTAAGCATAAGAGTTCTTTCTTGGACTTGTCAACTTCATTTTGATTGTCTTGACTTCTGTGTTCTCTTTCTTTTAAGATTTTTATTTTCTCTAGCAATTCTTGATTAACCCTTTTTAACGAAGAGATTTCTTTGTCCTTGCCTGATAATTCTTTTTGAAGATCTCGATTCTCCTCTTCTAACTTTTGATTTCCTTGTGCTTTATCCTTTGCCTTCTTGACTTGCAGAAGTAATTTCTGATTATGATCTCTTAGACGAGAGATCTCTTCATCTTTTTGTAGTAAATTTCTGTCAGCTTTCTTCTTGAAATATTCATTTTCCCTTAACAATATCTGATTGTGATCATTCTCATTTTCTAATTCTATGATTTGCGTGAACAACTCCTTTTTCTTCTCTTCTAGATACAAATTTTTTTTCTTTGCTATTTCACATAATATAGATTCACATTGTATAAATCCCATTTTTATTTTGAAAAAATGGTGTAGAATGGTTGGTTGGGAGGAATGATTGTAACCTTCCCCACCCAAGTTCAAATCTCACTTTTGGTTTGTTTTTAGGGAATAAAACGAAACCCATTTCTCACAAAACCATGTGCACCTTAAAACCATGTGCGGTTTTACTACTTACTTTTACTTTTCATTTATGCTCACTTCTAAACTTTACTTTTACTTTTTTTTTCTCCTTTTTTCTTCTTCTCACTTCTTTTTTTTTAAATTTCTATATTCTATTTTCTTCTTTTTTACTTGTCTTTCTTTTCTTCTTTTTATTTTCTTTTACTTTTGCCTTTTTCTTTTTTTCTTTTTTTTTCTTTTTTACTTCTTTGGGCCATGGGCCTGGTTTTGGACAAGGTCCTAAATTGGTGGCTACAAGCCTAGATCGGGAAAAGCTCTGATACCACTGAAGGAACAAGAATTCCTTACTAAGTAAATAACCAGTACAAGTAATGCAAAAAATCCATAAATGACTTGTAGTAAAGTAAAAGATGAATAATATGATGGTTGATAATGGTTACATAGTTTTGGGGCTTTTATAGGCCCATCATGTACCTTTTCGAGAAAAGGTCATGAATATTGATAATTGTTTAATTAATAAATTAATATTAATATTTAATATAAATTTATTATTATTCTGTTGTTACAATGTTAATATTATTAATTTATATATTTTAGGTTTGTTACAATCGGATCATGGGCAATGAGATGAAGGGAACTTGCTAGAAAAAATCCAACTGTAAGTAGGTAAACTTCTTCACCGGGGAAATAGCCTCACGAGGAGTCAATTTCAGCAAAATGTTTCTCATCCAATGGAGGAACTTGATGCAATGGGGACCATTTATCCCTAAGGAGGGAGGACTGGTCAAGGTGGATACTAGTGGCCACCCACCTGTTCCACCAACTTACAATGGTTCTCTATCTTCTTGGTATTTTTCTACAGTTGTTTTGGGTCTCAAACTTCTAGGGTTGTTTTGAGCCCATAAATGAAGTTTTTTCGCCAATCATTGGTCTAGGGTTTTCCATGACATTCCATGGCCCTAATCAAATTTTGTAATTCTTAGTTATTCCTTTCCAGTGAGGTATCAATCACCTTAAATAGAGGTCGTATGTAAAATTTGTGCCCCTAGGAAGTTGACGTATCAACTAGCCATCTCAAGGGCCACAAATAATTTTGGTGCTTCATCTCTAGGGTTAGGTTTTTGGATGTTCTAGTTTTTTCCTCTTCATGCTTATGATAAAAATGCCCCCTTGGAGTCTCTTTGGAATGAGCTCTTTTGAATGGCCATATCCAATACATCTCTCTTTAGAGATAAGCTACAACCATCTAAGCTAGTTTGTATTGCTTTGCATTTAACAATGTTTTCTCCATTTCATTCATTAATACAAATTGGTTTTTACTGTAATAATCTGTTTTCTAAAAAACATTTGTGTGTGTGTTTTCATTTTATATTGATCAATTCATTTCATTATGCAAATAATCTATGTCATGTGTCTTACAACTTTTCAATCACCATTGGTAACCTATTTATTGTTGACATCATTCCTAATGACTTGGGGACTCTCCAAACCACACTGACTAACTAGTAAAGTCCTTTTAGTTTTCTTTAAATGATGGGGCTTGCCTTTAATCAAAAGTCAAGAGATTCAAGTAGTTTGGGTAAATTGGATTTTACCATTTAAATAATGTTATTAAGGCACAACCCCAAGCAATGAAGAGTGTTTATAGTTTTGACAGAATTTGGATACTATATCTTAGGAAATGTAAGAAAATGGGGACCTAATATCAGGACTTAGATTTAAACCCCTTGCATTTTACAACTTATAGTAAAAAAAAACCAGTAACATGCACGCGATATTTGTGAATTTGATGTTTTTTAGATTGTTGTAAAAATAAAAAAATGTATCCAGGACAACTACACAACTCGAAAGCAAACATCTAATCCAAAAATGATGAATTGGTTTCATAACGAAACAAGGTAGGTTAAATGGATGTTCATAAATCCCTCCTATTACATTATCAAACAAGTTTACAATGTGTGGATAAATTTATAATTCCAATTTCCCCTGTTATATTGATGGCAACATGGGTGCATACTATAAAAGGAGAATTACAAATCATTATATGGTGAAAAACAAAAAAGCATATACTAGGATGAAACTAACAATAATAAGCATATCATATCATAATGTCTAAAGCATATAAGGAATAAGAGAAAATTCTCAATATGTATAACATGATAAAAGAACAAAATATCATAACTCTATCCAAAATTAATATTTGATACATGACATGGAAATCCCCATAACAAGCTATAGCTCCTTTTCCATACTTTTCCAATGTCATCTCAGTTTTTCTACAACAATTTCCATGAGCTAAATTTAGAACAAAGGAATGAAGCTAAAGTTATGATAAACCTGCATGTGCCCTATCAACAAAGATAAAATATTTTTGCATAGGCCAACAACTTTTACCAATAAAGGTTGTATTTTAATGATATGTGTTATGAATAACTAAAGTTCTAGCATTATACATGGATATTATCGTAAAGAAATTGTATGTTAGTTCCTACTAATTCCTTGGCAAGAGAGATTCATATATCATTAGTGTAAAATAACCAAATTCTATGAATCATGAGTTCCAGATGAATGTTCAGTTAGTTTGAAGCACCAACAACCTAAACATTATGTTGCATCTTAAAAAATACTTAGAAATAATAAACTACTCTATGCACAACATGTATCTTTGGAATTGGAGTTAATTTGTATATTTACTACTATTAAATGTACTTTTTTCTTTTCATATTTTGAGATAGTATGTTGACTAGTATGAAATGTACTTTTTGATTTCATAATTCTCCTTTGTTGTTTGTAAAGGGTGGCGACCTTGAAGTGTTCTGAAAATGATTGACCAGGGGGGACATATGTATATGTATGAGCCAATTCCCTATAATCCAAGTTATATATATAAAATATGGACATCATAGACTTGCATACTATGAATTAGTTAGCTCGATTTGCATTGAAGAAGCTTTAATCAAATGAGTTCATAATTATTCTTTAGATTCACAGAGGCTATTGATAAAATAAAGATATACTCACCTCAAATAAAATATAGTTTCATCTTTAGACAATTGGGAAAATTTTATTCATGTTGAGAGGAAGAGAATATAATTGTTCAGTTTTAGGATTAGTTTTGATTGAATGAAACTTATCCATCATTGCTAGTTCCTACCTTTCCACATCGTTCTCTCCCCTATAATGTAGAGTGCAATCCAAAAACAATGCTACAATGAAAGCAAGTAATGGTGGTGAAAAGAGAACCACATTTATATTTTCATTGAACCATTGAAAAATCCTTTAAAAAATAATAGATGTTAAAGCATTGCAAATTTTTTAGAATTTATGGAATATGGCCACAATGAATTTCCATCCAAAAAACTCTCAATTTACTTCATAAAACAAGTTGTAACAATCCTACCAATTATGCATTTGTGTGGACTAGACCCTGACCAAAAGAAACCATAAATTCATTGAAGTAATATGGTATCGGCAAGCCTAAAAATAGATAGAATCCCATGATGAAATTTGTCCTAAAACTATGTAGGTTGCAAAATTCCGTGAAACTAAGGAAAAACTTAGCTAATCATGAAAAATACAAAAACTTCAGACATAGTCCAAAACCCAAATAATTGTTGCTTTACCCTACTGTGTTGAAATTGCATTGTAGAAACTAAGTAGTTGCTAGTATGAGTTCACTTTCAAGATTTATGTATACATCCATGATATGTTATGACATAGACAAGATACTAGCTGACTAATTTTGTAGCTTGGCATAGGGAATTTGTGTATGCATTCCTACATAACCAAATATGAAATACTACAAGAAAACTGCAATGGGTGTTGGAATATAAACAAACATTGCCCAAAAAAATTCAAGAACCATAAAAACATTCAATTACCAATGCAATATCACAGGTTAGAGCATAATGCCAAAAATGATAAAAATATTCCAACTTGAAATGATTATCACCAAGAATATAGAAGAATATCATAAATCCTACGTTTATCATAAGCACATTGCGATTCCTAGCTTATGTCAATACAAGAGACCGTCATTCTCACTACAAACTCTGAAAATAAAACACAAAATCCCAATATAAGGCATAAATTTCAAGGCTTTATCAATTCTATATCTTATCTAATTGGAGATCCCACCTTCATATTGCATTTATTACCACTGCAATGATGGTTCACATGCTCCAAAATCCCCTTTTCTTATTACTCTATAAGATGAATTTGAGAACATGCCCAATTGCCACAAACCCCGACATCTAAGTGCCCCAATAAAACACATTGTTATACACTCTACTCCTCACTAAGTTCCACAATATATTTATTGAATTGATATGTATCAAATATGTTATCATCCAATAAATTTATTGAATTGATAGCCATGTCTCGACTTCCCCCCCGAACGACCCCTAGAAAACTTAAGAATCTTTATTTCTTGTAACTCCCTGGAAATGTCCTGAAGGGGTTCCTACCCTAGTCCTCCTACACCTTTTGGGTTTTCTTGACCTACCTAGGGTTCTCCAACTTCCACACCCATCCTTGGGTTCCTATTTAAATATGACATGATGGTTTCCAAGGAGTGGTTTATGATTGCTAACTCGGGTGCAGGGGTTGGCGATGGTGGAAGTGGTTTTGATGGAGGAGTCGTCTGACCACAACCATGAATTTTTATTTCCTCATGTTCTAACCATAAATGATCCCAATTGGAGGTATAAATCATCATTAGTACAATTTATATTCCTTAGTGTGGTTAAAATTAAACACATACTCACACTTGCATGCTAAGTGAAAGCTTCTACTTTTCATATGCCTGTAAATAGGAGTTATTGATACCTAGAGAAAATATGCCTAAAAAAAGTGAAGGGTATGACGATGTTGTGTTGACCTCACATTCAGAATCACCATCATGAGTTGTGGGGTAATTCATTATGTCTTAGGTGATTGCATGGTATCACCTTGTCCTTGTGACTTGGGTAGTCGTCTAGGGAAACACCTACGATCGTGAGCCTAGTCGATGAAAGGTTTGTAATGAAACTAATGCAATATTATTTCGATAATAATGGTTCCTAATAAACCCCCACTAGTTTATCCATTAATTCCTAAGTAATTAATTTAACTTAATTAAAATTTATAATTAAATTGTAAAAATATTATATATATATAACAAATTAACATAATAGTTATTAAGAGTATAGGGAATTATTAATAATGTAAGTAATTAGTAAATTAAATAAATAAATGAAATGAAAAAAAAATTAATTTAATTTAACCACTTACCCAACTATGTGTAATTCAATTTAAGCACTAAGTGGCTTGCATGGGCCACGCGCCCTCTTCCCATCAACCCACCACAAGAAGGGTTTATAATAATAATAATAAATGATAAAGAGGGGGCAACTTTCCCTCTAGTCATTTCATGAACAAATTTTCTTCTAGTAGCTCTAAACTAGGGTTGGGAGTAGAGTTATAGGCTAGATACTAGAGAGTCTAATCCATCTAATGGAGAAACAAAAGGATCTATGGCCCATCAAGGTATAGCATTTAATATTTTTATTCTTTGAATCAAATATTAGTGTTCTTCTCAGCCATGGCCTGTAAGGCCATGATGTCCCTCTCTTTCACCCGTCCCTTTTTTTTATTTTTTACTTTTTTTTAGCTTTGTTTCTTACAGGGGGATGCCGACCAATCTAGCTTGTGAGGGTTCAGCCTGTGCAACCATGGTTTCCAACCCAATGATGCTCCCACTTGTATGCTTGTTGGAACAATATATGTTGCCGAAAATTCAAGCTCCAAGGCCTCCTAAGGGTGAAACTCTCCCTCTGTTTTCTGGTCATTCCTCAGACTAGGAAATTGTTCCCTCCCTCTATTTACTTCTTTGCATTTGTAGTTTTTATTTGTTCCTATACATGTGTGTTTTAGGGTGGGTTCATCCTTGGACTTGCAGAGTATGGACTTCAATTAGGATTCGTTCGATGAGAATTGGGGATGTAGCTCACATGGTAGAGCACTCACTTGTGTGATATGGAGTTGGTACTTATAATTATGACTTGGAAAAAGTGATAAGACATGGGTTTTAGTGGGTTGTTATGGAATTGAGACCTTCCATAGGATGCAGTGTGTCTTGTTCTTTACCATGCGATTTTGAGCTTTGACTGGGCACTTAGACTTTAACTAGATGGTAGGATTTGATGGCTATGAGTAGAACTAATATTTTTTGTAGAACCAATATGCATAGAATGAAACATGTATCGTATATTATTCCCACTGGATAAAACATAGGCTTGCATTTGATCGTTAGACCTGCTATAGGTTTTGTCTGGAATTGGTGGCAATGCTCATGGCTCTGACATTAAGCCAATATTTTCACTGTACATTTTTTTTTGAAGTGCACTACATTATTCTCATATGCACTCATATTGGATCTATAGCATCTTAGGTATTGAGAAGTGGTGTTTAAAACCCAATTCTTAGCTATTGGTGATAATAACATAACATGGGGTTTGATTGGCTATTGTATTAACCCAATATTTTTCTTATTTCACAGAAACCCAGTGGTATTTTGCATGAGTTCCCTCAACAACTCGAATTATATGTACTATTAGTTAATAAGAACTTGGTTTGATTAGGTTTTGAACCAATCAGGTTCACCATTTTCATCGCGTAGTGAAGGTTCACATGGATGACCATTAAAAACACAACAACATAAATAATTATTACCTAAATAAAGAAGAAGCACAATTATTATTAAGGTCAGCATAGAACATGGATGTCAGAAAGGGGCTACCGGAAAGGGATATTGGACAATGTTGAAGGTTTATGTTTGATAGCAAATGATAAACTTCAAATCTAGTTGATTGTAAGATGTTGTACTCAAGTTCGCTAAATAGTTATAATGTTCACCTTTTACATATCAGGGGCATTATATAATTCACCAAGGCAGGTTTGGATCCCCTGTAGTTTGGTCCTAGATCTTATTGGTTAGATCGTATTAGTGTGAAAAAAATGGAATCTTTCGTCATCCTTTTTATGTTGCACCTTCTACAATATTCATCACTGTCTTCTTCATTATGCATAGTGCAAAATACATTCTCTATGACTCATGTGGCTGTGTATGAGGATCTTCCTTAACTAGTTTCTTTGGTTTGTTTTTTTAATCGACTTTGGCTTTTTTTTTTTTTTGGTTCTAGTGATAAAACTATCTCCAAGCTTGAGTTGTGCTTGATTCATGGTATTGGTTATGGTTGGTTGGTTATTTGTTGGATCTTGACTTGTGGGTTGACACTTAGGTCTATATTTTTATAAATATATATAGTTTTGGAGATTTTAATCAGGCCATCTGGAGGCCAACTAGTACTAAATCTACTTTCTAATGTTTTGTAGGATAGATCATTTAGGTAGTTATAACTTTGTCTCTATCCTTACAGGTATCTCCAATTAACTGCTACATCTACTCTAGGGACAACTATTTACATGCCCAAGCATAGAAATGAATCCCTTCTTTTGTTCATTTTAGTCTCTCTATTTTTTCAATTTTAAGAATGAAAAGGCCCTTAGGGTCTTATTTTTTGAGCCATCACTCTGATACCATGTGTAAGAGGCCTCAAGCGCACCGATTTTTTTTTAATGATACAAAATCTTAGTTTAGCATCTTAGCAACCTTGCTTTCCTATTTTCTATTGTTCTCCTTGTTATGGCATCTAGAAATAAACAAACTAATAAGAAAACTGATTTCATTTCGTAATTCTTGGCCTAAAATTATCACATATGGAAGCACCAATTTAAATATATAGGTTCAAAAATTTCATGGTAAGGAAAAATATTGAATGTAAAATTCTTCCATAACTTAAATAAATTCAACAAGTGGAATACATGTTTCTCCCATTTGATAAGTTCCAAGTATTTTTGTAAGTCCTGAAATTTGCAGTATCCTCAGCAGTAGCCCAAACTAATTTAACCTCCCAACCAACCAAGAATAGTCTATCCGACTCCCTGGCCCATATAACTTTGAGAGTTTCTTTGGCCCTCACGCCCAAATCTCTCAGATAGAATAGTAGCACCCTTTCACCAGAATTCACTCCAAGTTCTTCCCCACATAAAATTTCCAAAATATTTTCCATTCCTCCCAAAAGAAAAACCACACCCTCAATAATCAATGAATCCTCCTATTAGCTCCATCCTGCACTGACTCTCCTTACACATCTTACCACCAACATTTCATTTCCACCATCCTCTCCCATATGGATCTCCATAAAACTAAATTAATGACAAATTAAATATCTTATCGAAACTCATCAATTCAAGTCGGGAAGTCACATTCCTAAAAAAAATACATGAATCAAGTAATGAAGTAAACCTTATCAATCTTTAATGTCTGACCCACAATTTATTTATAATTCATAATCACTTTAACCACATTATTAAACTTAACACCAATTACCTACTTAATTTTAAAATACATGATCTTGATCATTCACATAAGCTTTATTACATATATTAATGTATATCCATATATATTTACATATATTAACTTATATTTTTGAACTTAACATTCTAATTTGATATGCATCCAAAATCATGTACAACATATAAATGGAATCATAGTGTGTGACATTATAGTTCCTACTAACTCCTCCGCAAGAGAAATTCATATATGATTAGTGTAAAATGTCAAATTTCTATGAATCATGAGTTACAAATGAATGCTTAATGGCTCAATTTGAAGCACCAACGACTAAAACATTATGTTGCATCTTCAAAATTCTTAGAAAAAATAAACTACTCTATGCACAACATGTATATTTGGAATTGGAGTTGAGATTGTGTATTTACTACTATGAAATGTACTTTTCCTTCTTATAATTTTGAGATTGTATGTTGACTAGTATGAAATACACTTTTGTTTTCATAATTCTCCTTTGTTGTTTGCAAAGGGTAGCGACCTTAAAGTGTTCTGAAAACAATTGACCATGGGGGACATAGGTATATGTTTGAGACAACTCCCTATCCAAGTGCTAGACATAAAATATGGACATCATAGATTTGCATACTATGAAGTTGTCTCAATTTGTATTGAAGACACTTTAATCAAATGAAGTCATAATTATTCTTCAAATTCATTGAGTTTATTGATAAAATAAAGATATAACCACCTAAAATCATATTGGTGTGAAAAAAATTGAATCTTTTGTCATCTTTTTTATTTTCCACCTTCTACAATCTTCATCATTGTCTTCTTCATTATGCATAGTGAAAAATACATTCTCTATGACTCATGTGGTTGTGCATGGTGATCTTCCTTAACTAGTTTCTTTGGTTTGTTTTTGACTCGGCTTTGGATTTGTTTTTCTTTTGTTCTAGTGATAAAACTATCTCCAAGCTTGAGTTGCGATTGATTCATGGTATCGATTATGGTTGGTTTGTTATTCGTTGGCTCTTGACTTGTGGGTTGACACTTAGGTCTATAGTTTTATAAATATATATAATTTTGGAGATTTTAATCAGGCCATCTGGAGGCCAACTAGTACTAAATCTACTTTCTAATGTTTTGTAAGATAGATCATTTAGGTATTTCTAACTTTGTCTCTTTCCTCGCAAGTATCTCCAATCAACTGCTACATCTTCTCTAGGGACAACTATTTACATGCCCAAGCATAGAAATGACTCCCTTCTTTTGTTCATTTTAGCCTCTCTATTTTTTCAATTTTAAGAATGAAAAGGCTCTTAGGGTCTTATTTTTTGAGCCTTCTCTCTGATACCATGTGTAAGAGGCCTCAAGAGCCCCGATTTTTTTTAATGATACAAACTCTTAGTTTAGCATCTTAGAAACCTCGCTTTCCTATTTTCTAATGTTCTCCTTGTTATGGTATCTAGAAATAAACAAGCTAATAAGAAAAATGATTTCATTTCGTAATTCTTTTCCTAAAATTATCACATATGGAAGGACCAATTTAAATATACAGTTTCACAAATTTCATGGTAAGGAAAAATTTCTGAATGTAAAATTCTTCCATAACTTAAATAAATTCAACAAGTGGAATACATGTTTCTCCCATTTGAGAAGTTCTAAGTATTTTCATAAGTATTGAAATTTGTAGTAGCCTCAACAGTAGCTCCCAAACTAATTTAACCTCTCAGCCAACCAAGAATAGTCTATCCAACTCCTTGGACCATATAACTTTGAGAGTTTCTTTGGCCCTCGTGCCCAAAGCTACCATATAGAATAGTATCACCCTTTCACCAGAATTCACTCCAAGTTCTTCCCCACATAAAATTTCCAAAATATTTTCCATTCCTCCCAAAGGAAAAACCACACCCTTAATAATCAAGGATTCCTCTTGTTATCTCCATCCTCCACCGACTCTCCTTACACATCTTACCACCAACATTTAATTTCCACCATCCTCTCCCACATGGATCTCCATAAAAGTAAATTAATGACATATTAAATATCTTATCGAAACTCTAATTCAAGTCGGGAAGTCGCATTCCTAAAAAATACTTAAATCAAATAATGTAGTAAACTTTATCAATCTTTGATATCTGACCCACAATTGATTTATAATTCATAATCATGTTAACTACATTATTAAACTTAACATCAATTACCTACTTAATTATAAAATACATGATCAATCATTCACACAAAATTTATTACATATATTAATGTATATCCATATATTAACATATTCATATATATTTACATATATTAACTTATATTTTTAAGCTTAACATTCTAATTTGATATGCATTCAAAATCATATACAACATATAAATGGAATCATAGTGTGCGGCATTATAGTTCCTACTAACTCCTCTATAAGAGAAATTCATATATCATTAGTGTAAAATGTCAAATTTCTATGAATCATGAGTTACAAATGAATTCGTAATAGCTCAATTTCAAGCACCAACAACTAAAACATTATGTTGCATCTTCAAAATACTTAGAAAAAATAAACTACTCTATGCACAACATGTATATTTGGAATTGGAGTTGAGATTGTGTATTTACCACTATGAAATGTAATTTTCCTTTTTATAATTTTGAGATTGTATGTTGACTAGTATGAAATGCACTTTTTGTTTTCATAATTCTCTTTTGTTGTTTGCAAAGGGTAGTGACCTTAAAGTGTTCATTGACCATGGGGACATAGGTATATGTTTGAGACAACTCCCTATCCAAGTGCTAGATATATAATATGGACATCATAAAATTGCATACTATGAAGTTGTTTCAATTTGCATTAAAGACATTTTAATCAAATGAATTCATAATTATTTTTCAAATTCAAATAGGTTATTAGGTTATTGATAATAAAAAAATCTCAATTATTCATTACTCTATTCCCATGGGACATAATATCACCAATCTTACATTGATCATTAATCTTAATACATAATATCACCAATATTACATTGATCATTAATCTTAATACATAATATCACCAATATCACCAATCTTACATTGATCATGAATCTTACTTTTAATTTCAAAGGCTCACTAATGCTATATGACGATCCCACCTCCATAGACTACATTTCTTACCACTGCAACTATGGTTCACTTGCTTCAAAATCCCATTTTCTTTCAACTCTGCCCAATCGCCACAACCCCAACATCTAAGGGGTAGGTCTGGAAGAGGTTACCGGCCAATAAATTTATTAAATTGATAGTTTTTCAAGAGAAGAAGCTTCTCCTATAAGTGCTTAACTGCTTATGGACAATGATCCGACATAATATGTTTTTCTTGGGTAAGTCATCCTCCTTCCAAACACAAGCAATACAAATTATTAAAATATCCTTCCAAACACAAGCAATACAAATTATTAAAATATCATAACATGATCCGGCAAACAGAAGCAATACAAATTATTAAAATGTCATAACATAATCCGGCATAATATGTTTTTCTTGAATAAGTCTTCTTCAGTCCACACAAAAGCAATAAAAATTATTAAAATGTCATGAAAATTTAATTTAATGGACAAGAATTAACATTACATTTAGACACTACTAAACACCATTGAAGATAACTATAAGTTCTCCCGTGTAAAAAGTCTTGAATATTAATGTTTTTCTGAAATAATTTAATTATGAGAACAAATAACATACTTCATGCATCATTTTCTAACTTTAATTAAGACAACTTCATTAATGCATGTTTTTCTAAGTTTAATTAACTGAAGCTTCTGATTTAATTTTCAAAATAATATAACTAAGTTAACTCTCAGACCACACTTCAAACTCTGAGACCACACTTCATGCATGGTTTTCTAATTTGAATTAAGTCCATGCAAGAGTCTAAATGTCCCGTGAATGTCGGTCGTTTCTCAGGCGATAAGGTCGTTTCTCCCGGGCATGGGATTGCTGCTATAAGGTCGGTCGTGTTGCATGCCTTGCTACTGAGCAACGTCGCCGGGAGTGAGCTGCAGCGAACGTTGCTCGCCTTGCTATTTAAGAAAGCTCCCCTTACTCTTCATTGAACCAGCTGATGTTCTGCTGTTCTGCTGTTATCGAACCAGCTGACTATGCTTTTCTAATTTGAGTCTTCAAAAGAAACCTGAACGTGCTGCTGGGGTTATGTTGATTTAAGCACTTTGGCCCAGAACAGCCTATGGTTGCTTTCTCGTGCAGGTTTTGCTCTTCAGCGATTCTCAGTTTTTCTTATAATCCCAGTCTTAAAAGCACAACCTGAGGAGCTGCGGTTGTACTTGTCCAGGTGAGTTTTAATTTGATTTTATATATTGATGTAAAGATGTTGATTTTTCACACAGAAAGTTTAAACTCCTGCGAAAAATATGGTATGGATACTCAGGCTTGAACATGGTATAAATATTTTGGCAGGTTGAAGTGGTTAAGCACCAAACACGAATAAAATGGTTTGTTTGTTGGAGAAGAATATAGTAGAAGACGATAGAAACGCCGAGGAAAGAACAAGAATTCCTTTAGAGGAATCTCTTGTAGCTCCCACTCACGTCATTACAGGTACTTCGATGTAAATACTAAAATAGTGATTTCTCTGCTAATGGTTGGCTATTCATGTTTTTACATATTTGTTGCACTATAAATGCGTGATTTTTTTGCTAATGGTTGGCGATTGTTTTTATCTGTGTTGTAAACTAATGCGTTTTTCTTTTCCAGATCCTTTAATCAACGGACTCTGTGAAGACATTGTTCTTGGTGAAGTCCTGACGCGGGTGCCTTGGTATGATTTGCCAATGTTAAAGACGTTGAATCGAAGTTGGGCCCATGCCCTCACACATAGCTTTCCACTTGATGCTGGTCTGCATCAGCTTATTCTTCCCAACTCTCTTGTTATATACCGTATTCCAAGCTCTAGATACCCAAACAGTTACCTTGGTCTCTGGGTTTACAATTATGGCCGTGTTTTTTGGAGGCTTCCCATACCTCCAATACCCGAAAACTTGCACAGATTCGTACAGTTTGTGTTGGATGATAATTATGATTGTATATTTTCCTTCACTAGAATTAGAGAAGAAGATGGCAGATTGAGATACAATGTGAGCATGCTTGATCTCAGTCATGGAACTATGTGTAGCTGGAAGAGTCTCCCGTCTTTGCCAGTCAGGTTTTCCAAATACCCAATAGAATGTATTAAGTATCCCTACAGCTGCTCTTCTTTTAAAACAACACAGAATGGTACTTGTATTAAATTGTTATTCAGAAGCTGGGGCCATGGCATAGATCAACACTCGTTTTCTGTGTGGACATTGGATGGAAGAACAGATTCTGAATGGCAATGTCAGCCTATTACCGGGCCTCTAATCGACCGCTTCAGTGGGGCAGTGAAGAATACTCCATTTTATGTAGAGATTAAGGTGAATATACCCCTAAGAGGTCGTACTAAGTCTGTAAAATATCTTTATCAAAGATGTGAACAGTGGAGATACAATCCAGAGGGCAGATTCTCACGGAATGGAACTCCTGAATATATATTTATGTTCAAGAATGATAAGAGACATTCTGAACATAGCATCATGGATTTTGAAATTTATCATATTAAAGTTAGAGAGACTTATACTAGTTCTCAAGTGAGCTTCCACAAGGCCAAGCTAGATGATGAGAGCAAGATTATTCTGCATGCCTATGAATGGAATACTTTTCTAGACTTTTGGCGTCCTTTAGCTCCCCCTTCTCATAATTGGGAGGCTCCTAGGTTTAGTGATTGGGAGAATGCGGGGAGAAGTGTAATGAAAATTGCATCCCACTGTTGCAGTGTGAAAAACGGAATCAATGTAGGCATTGTATGGGATGAAAAAAAATTCAAAATAGGTGGAGGTGCTCATAAAACCTATGAAGACAAAGAGAGCATAAACATAAGGGTGGCGCAAAAAGGTCACTCCTTCCATATCTATAGTTTTGTAGGAAAGTCTGAGATGGCGTGATGAATGAAATATTTACCATTCTTTTTAATGCTCACTCAACAATTATTTCTTATGTTAATTGAAATTTATTAATGTCAATATGAATAAATTTTACCTATACAATGCTTTCTGAGTTTTCTTTTAGATGTGCAGTGCTTTCTAAGTTTTTTTCTTATCTGTGCAGTGTTATCAGATATTTTGTCTTATCTGTACAGTGCTTTCTTAGTTTTCATTTGGTGCTGACAAATTCACGCCAATATAACTGTGCTATATACTCAATATTAATATGACATGAATTTATTTGGGGTACCTTTCAGTTGTTATATACTCAATATTAATATGTCATAAATTTATTTGGGGTACCTTTCAGTTGTATTTTTATTGATAAAAGTTCTATGCTAATAATATAATTATAATAACAAATAACATCATTTTTCCCACATCGCTCTCTTAGCCCTACAAATCCACCTCCAAATCAGATTGTGTTTCTGAGTATCCACCAGACTGTAGATATATATATATCTGAGACTGGATGAACATATCGTAGCTGTAGTGTCAGTTTCCAGTAATTGCTTTCTATCGCGAAGAATTGCCATAGCAACTGTCGCTGCAAACACCGACTTTTTTCTTGTTCTTGCCAATCTCGTTCGGTCTGTTATGTTAAAAGTGGCCCTACGTTAATTGTTTTATTGGCATTGTATTCTCAATTTGGCAATGGTTTGGAGATGCCAAATTTCTTTATAATAAAAATTTGTTTGGAGAGGCAAATTGATAACGTGTCATGTTTGGAGATGCCAAATTTCTTTATAATAAAAATTTGTTTGTTATATATAGGACAATTTAGGAGTATTGATGGATTTTGTTAGTGCAATATTCTTTTTATTTAATGGATGAAACCATTTTTTAATTTCACCAATGAGAAAATGTTACATAAAACCAGTACTTTCAGGGAGGTGGAACTTTCCCTACTTTCTAGGCAAATAAAAAATCTAAATATACTTTTTTGAAGACAGTAACTTTCCCTACATTCTATTCTAGGTAAATAAAAAATCTAAAAATACTTTCTTCAAGACAATAATGCGTTTCTGCATTAGAATTATTTCAACTTTTTTAGTTGTGTATTTTTATAGAGATTAAATTTTCATTTCATTGGAATTAAAATGAAATTTATATATATATGTGTAGTAGAAAATTATTTAAAATTAATAAATTATAATACAGTAGAGAAAAATTGTATGGGTAGTAAGTAAATTTAATTTTGAATTTAATAATATCACGTTTTATTGTAAATTAGTAATATTCCATAAGGTTTATTCTTTTTGAACTTAAAGAAACTTGGGAAAAAACATTGTTGGTTTGTGTTTACATCTTTTAAAGTGAAATAATAATTTGACTTAAACTTAAATATAATAGAAAAAACAAATTTTCAAGAAACCCATCAAATCTAGGGTTTGCTCTAGGTACCATCCTTTAAATAAGGGAAACAAAATAATTTTCATTTCACAAGATATTGATATTATACATTCCATTGAAAGATATCAAAGGAGTAAACTAAAAACTAAGATATTGATATATACATTCCATTGAAAGGTATTAAAGGAGTAAACTAAAAACTAGACGATTTGCACCTCTTTGACGATTTTTTACCCAAGAAAATCACTGCTTTGTTAGCTCTTTGTTGTTGTTTTTTCTAGCTCTTATTTGGTCTGCAACTAAGAAAGAAATTTGGTTTATCGCTAAGCAAGAATCCCTTTTAACCAATTGGAATCATCCTGCTCGTTCATAGGCTATCCAATAGGTTTTACATCCTCATTTTGTAGGTAGAATTATGGCGCTCACCAAGAAAATCCATGGGTTTTCGGCTCACAACTCGTAGCATCCTTCACCCTCTTAGCAAGGAAAAATGGCAGTCGCAGGAGGGGACAAAGAGGCGGAGTCCAAATTCATTGACCTAGGGTTATGCAAGACGCAGAGTCCTCTGTTGTCTCCCTTAGGAACCAAATTTCCAATCATGGGCCCCAGATGTTGGTACCTCCCAGAATCATGATACAAAATACTTCAAGACAGTGATGTTATATGGGAAAATGAAAATGCTACTTGAGAAATCCCTCATGGGAAACAAGTAAGAATGTAAATAGATCATCAGCCATCTACATCCCTCATGGAAAACAAGGAATAATGTAAAGAGATCCTCATGTAGATGGGTGAATTGCAATACCAAGTCCATCAACTAAATATCAAAATCAACTTGATAGCCAAGGCTACCACATGTTTCAAATTTTATCCAAGACAACTTGGTCGTCCATTGGTTCCAATAACTACCAACATTTCTATTCTAATTTATGATCAAAATCCCCATGTTTGCTTATGATGTTGTTTTTTTGTTGATTTATAGTTATCTCAACCAATATTATATGTTGGAAATATTACAAGCCGATGTCCATCACATCTCCATCGGCTCAGTCAACCAATCTGCATATGTATACATTTTTGTTAGATAGTCATTTAGTTAGTAATTCGGACCATCTCTCCAAGTATTTAATCAGCCGTCTAGTATTTCTAAAGTTAAGTTATTAGATAGATTTCAGTCAGAAATTAATTAGTCGTTAATGTTACTTAGTGACTTCCAAGAGAATCCAATATTGAGTTTTTGTATATTAACATGAAAGTGTCAATGTAAAAGGTTACAAAGAGTGTGTGAAATATTTGGGTAAGTGTTCAAGAGCTCAAGCTCGTAGTGTCAAGAGTTTGTAGAAATTGCTAAGAGCAAAAGCTATGTGTACTAGTGAAGAATCTACACAATCTTGAATGTATGTTGTTGTTCTTAGTATTCTGGTAATGTATAGTTATTTTGTGTGTTCAAGGAAAGAATATCTTATGTCATGCATTTCTTTACAGTCACTCATGTGAATTCCATTGGCATTTATCCTTTATTAAAAGAAAAGAACAATTATTAATTTTTATTTGTAATCTTTACGACAACGCAGTAATATAAAGACTCTGTCATTATATATTGTGCTTCAAGTCACTTTTATATCACTGCGTAGTTGTGGACTTCATCAAATATTTCATCATCTAGATGAGCAATGTTCACATGTCGCGGTAAATAATTTGTCTTCTTAATATTGTGGGTTGTGTTGAAGCTTGCTCTGTGAGTTTCCCGAGATTTGGTATCAAAGCAGATTGCGAAGCAAGTTTAGGAAGAGCAGTAGCTCTATTTTAAAAGAAGAAGGTGACTTTGGAAAATTAAATAATGGCTTCCACCTCTAGTGCATCATTGTCAAGTCTCCAAACTCCTATTTTTACAGGAAACAAATATGAATATTGGTCCTTAACCATGAAGGATTTGTTTTGGTCTCAAGATGTGTGTGAGATAATTGAAAATGGTTATGAGGAACCAATAGATCAGGCAATATATAATGCTCTCACCCAACTTGAGAAGGATTTTTTCAAGGAACATATGAAAAAAGATGGAAAAAACCATATTTTGCATACATCAAGCAATGCATGAAAGCATACTCCCAAGAGTAGCAACAACAAAGCAAGCCAAGGAGGCATGGGGTACATTACAAATTGCTTACTATTTACGAACAATTTGTAAGGGCGGACACAAATGGATCTCCCTAGTCTGAATGGTTCAGATCCATAACAAAACAAGTACATAACACAAATAACTTTCCTAGATTGATTGAAATGTGAAGTAAGTAAATAGATCACTCACCTTATAGAAGAAGTTCCTTTCTCCTCACTTGATCCAAGTTCTTTATCTTCATATCCTTAGCTGCAAAACAAGATGAAACAAGTGGAAACTGTTGGATTTTGTGCAACTTCGGAAGTTATTCTATTGTAATTATTTGTACCTCCTATGGGAGTTGATCTTGATGTAATTAATCATGTAATCCCTTGAAAGAATCAATGTAAACCTTGGGGTGAAAATTTAAGTAAAGAAAATAATTATTAAACGTATGTTTATTCCCCAAAGACAAGTTGGCACTGTCAGATTAGACAAGTCGACCGAGTGGTAAACTACCCCAAAACGGTGGGCAGTATACCCCAAACATTGGGAAGGACTGCCCTAGACAGGTCGGCCCAATTTGGGAAAAATCAGGTTGGCCCAAAAAGGGAAAAATTCATTTTTTGCATTTGTATAAATAGAGAGGTTGTATGCCTCATTTGTTCATTCACTCACACACATCAAGTTCACATCACTTGGAGAGGAGCTCGCACCTGCAGCTAGGAGAAGCTTATTTTTGGGTTTTTGGTTAGAGAGACTTTCTACTTTCTCTCTCTCATCTCTGTACTATGTTCTCAGAATTATTCATCTCTATATGAAGGTTGTTCGGTTTTCTCCCAATTGGGTTTCCCATGATAAATTATCGTGTTCTTTGTTTTTGTGCTTTGTATTTATTCTATTGATCCTATTGATTTTATGTAATTAAATTATTATGCTATAATTGTATGAAACACTAACATTGTTTCAGATCGGTACTAGAAGAGGCCATTGCCGAAACTAGGATTTCATCTTTCAAGGCCTTCACTCAAATTTTTGGCAGAAAAAGAGCCTTGGTAATTTCGTTGTAAGGAGGGCGCATCTTTTGGTGAACGCAGAATTCAATTCTGAGAATTTTCAATTTTTGACCTAATTCTATAGTTGCAGTAGAAATTAGGGTTTCAGTTTTTTACCTACTTCCTCCACAGTTTTGGCTTGGGCCCACCTTTTCTCAACTCGCCTTGTTAGGGTGCATCTCCACGTGGATTTAGTTTTTCAAGAATCCAACTTTCATTTTTGACCTAGCTCTTGCTAGGGTTTCTGCATCAAATCTACAATCAGGATGATCGGTATGAAGGTTGAAGATCATCTGGAAGGGGCTTCCAACTTCATCTCTTGAAGTATAGGGTTCTTCTCTTACTATAATAAAATGATCTCTTGCATTTTGTCAATGAGAAGGTCCTAGAACTAGAAGCCGAAGAAGACAAATCTTGCTGGAGGAAGAATCATGCGAGAAGGATTTTGGTGAACTCAGTTAGAGATCACTTATTTCCTCAGATCTCAGGAAAGGGGAAGAAAGTTTTACAGCACCAAGGTAGGAGATCAATTCCTCCTCCAGATTAGAAGAAGAATAATTATTTATCTCAGATACAATGCTACAGGTGCAAGGAATATGGGCATTATGCTAGTAATTGTCGAAGCTCAATCAAAAGGAAGCATGAAGCCTCAACCGCTGATGTTGATGAAGACACTCCTCAAAAAAAGTCAAGGAATGATGATCGTTCATAGTTCTTATTTTATATATCCATATGTTGAGGAGATATGAAGACCCGGACTACTAGAACAAAGGTCTCTCATGGTTCCCACAAGAAGGCAGTGGGAGCCAACACAAAAAAACAATAAGAGATACGTATTTGGTTTTCTTGCTTATATAGATCTACTTTGTCTTATATGTCTTCATAACCATTATATGCAAATCTATCAGGAAGTGTGTTGAGCAGTGATATAGTTTACCTTTATTGTATTTGTTATGCATATGAGCTACACAACACTTCATGAACACGTGATGGAGCTAGTCTAGATGATATCTCCTTCCTGCATACTTAGAGTAGTGCACTATTTGCTGTAGATCACCTTCTTGAGGTTTCCAGTGTAGACCCAGGTACTTCGCGGTTCAAGGAACCAACAAAACCCCAATTCACCAGCTTTTTCGGCAACAGGCTGCGCACAACCTGAGGTCTCACCCGAGGCAAAGCTGAGGGGGTGGTTGTGGAATCAAGTTTCCACAACCGGGTGATGCAACGGGGAGAAAGCTAATAAGCAGCGCAACGCCTTGCAGGTTGCGCGGATAGATAACTGCGCGAACCTTCTATTCCGTGTCAGGTACTTCAACGCACAACTGCGCTCGCACCTCTAATGATTGTGCGATATAGTATACCTTCATCTTACGATAGTAAGTTATCAACAGCTTACCTCGTAGCAACCTTTAATGACTCAGCGCATCAATGGGACTGCGCGTCCTTGCCAGGGTTTTCAATTCTAACCACTCTACTTAGCATTCTTTATCCCTTTATTCCGTTCAAGTTCTTATTAGTAAATTGTGGATGGTTAAATAACGCACTTTACTGCGCGCTCCAACGCTACACTTAAACTCAGTGTTCACTACGTGACCAATCGATAGATTCGTACATTCCAATCGATAGATTCATACATGTTGAATACTTAACATTCCTCTGTGCGTGCATTACTTAACATATTATTCCCATTCTCTGCGGTGAATACATATAAAAGCAATCACATAACAGAAGTTTCCAGCATTAAACATTCATACCAAGTAATTAAATAATCATAAACACACATTGGTCACACAACACAGAATTTAACGTGGTTCACCCTCTGGATGGAGGCTACATCCACAAGAACGGTTGTTAATATTGCTCTTAATGGGAAGGGTACAACCATTCTTAGTCTGCGCACTTAGTTGCAGACTCTCTTCTCTCTCTCAGATAGGTCTCTGCGCACTCAACTACAGAGCCTTTACAATGGCTTTTCTAAGCTTAATATTCTACAATAATCAACACTTAACAAAATGAAGAGTAACCCTTCCCTTACAAAATGATGCTTATTTATAGATTATGCATGGAGGCATATCTTTACAATTCGCAAGCAAAAACCCTTAGGTTTACAAAACCAGCGTGGCTAACTGCCAGCCTGAATATCACCATCAACAGCTTATTCCTCCTTATTCAGGCCGTCCAGCTAGTCCACTCGTGACTCGCACGCTTCTCTGATAGCCGCAGTCCTAAAAAATGGTTATACTGCATCATGGCCTGTCCCTTTCAACTGCTCTCTCCTGCCCGTTACCGTCGACATCGTGGCCTAGCTTCTTACTGCTTGCTGCCACTATTCCAAACCACTCGCTCTCTTCTTCCTTCGTCTAGCTCTTTACCAAAATTAGGTCGTGTCTTCGCCCGACCTTTTCTTCTATCTTCTTACCAAAACTTGCTGCTGCGTGGGTCCTGCGCATCAGCATAGCTGCGTGACAAAAATTGTCATGCACGCTGCGCACATACTGAAGTTATGTTTCTCTACTGCATAGCTGAAAATCATACTTCCGCAAAATTGTATCTACTTGGGCCATGCCCAACATGCCCCTAACACTTACCTGTGGCTCGTCCCGAGCCACCTCAATCCAACTGATCCATCTGCCCCTTTTACGAAATGCCTACCCGCGCACTGAATTCTTGCATTGTTGTACTCAATCTTGTAACGACCTATTTCACTTCCTGCTCACATTCTTTAACTTTGTCGAATACCTCTGGCGAGGCAAGTTCTAGTGTTTCTCCTTTGATGCGGATTTTCGCTTCACGAAGCTCTTGCAATTTTGCCTCAATATCATCGTTCAAGGTAAGGGTTTCTTCCAGGAGTGGTTGCATCCTAGCGGATGTTTCAACTTCCCTTATCCTTAGAGATTATAGTTCCTTCCTTAAGACCTTAGTTTTCTCAAAATCCATCCTATTTTTTCTTATCGGTAAGTCTTTCATGGATGCATCTGTTGCGTCCAACTCTTTCTATTTCTTTTTGCTTTCCTTATGAATACTTTTAATCGCTGGACTTTCCTATAGTATGCTCCATATGGTGGAGACGTCAGTTGCTAATTCTTGGCATTGTGCTATTGCTGCACTGATGTCTTCCATTAAAATCCTTACGGATTATGTTCGTGCTTCCTCTTCCTGCTTCGTTGTGTCAACTGGTTTCCTAGCTGCTATTTCAGCTATTTCTGCTTGATGGGAAGCTACCATCTCTGTGATTTCCTCACAATGGGAGACTTGCAAATTCTGTATTTGTTCCTATAAGCTGCTCACAGCAGCTCCAATCTGTAAAACCGTTGTGGTTGTGTCAAGTTCTGCATTGATTGTGGGAAATTTTGCGCAAACAGCCGACACGGCTCCTAGTATCCTGCGCTCCCTAGCCTGCATGTGCTGCAGGTCCTTGTCCTTCTGCTGGAATTCTCCCTGTAGCTTCTGGTAACTTTCTTCGAGCTGAAGGCATCGATTATGAAAGACAATGTCTCGCTCGTGTAATTCATGGGATATCTTGGTGCATAGCTGGTGCATCCCTTCAGCTGGTAGCACCACTACATTAAGGTCCAAGTGTGCGAGCCACCTTGCACTTCCTGCCATCTCGTCTATCGGATACAAAATCGACAGTGGTGGGATTTTCACCGATCGCGTTCTGGGAGTGGAGGCCGGTGGCCTTCGCATCTGCTTGCTTGTCTCCCCTGGGTCGATAGTTTTGGCTAGCCCTCTAGCCATGTCTCGATGGACTTGCTCCATCCTTATTACCAAGCTACTTAGCTTGTCTATGTTTTTGCAGACCTGCGCCTGGTCGTCCTCAAGGTGCGCAACTATTCACATGGCTATCATCTCATAATCATCTTCATGCAAGATTCAGTCTAGTGGCTCCTTTATTGCCTTGGACTTCTTCCTCTGCTTTTTGTCGGGGCTTGCAGTGGCCGAATGTTTTCTCTTTTCTCCCACCTGTGTCCCTTTACTTAATTCTCCTGCTTGCTGGGCAGGCGTTGAAGTTGAAGGGCTTTGAGTTTCTAAATTTTGCTGCACTTTTTCCCCTTCAACTTCTTCATCAGATGAAGTGATAACTATCTTCGGTTCCTGTTGCTTGCATTCATCTGGCCAATCCTCGATGATTAGCTCAATCATTGGGGTTCTATGTTGATACTGGCCTTCATACCATTTCTCTGAGTTCAGGCGCGGCTGTATGAAGATAGAGTGAATGCCGGCCTCAAAGAGCATAAGAGGTTTGTACTGCATGGTTACCTCTCTTGTGATTCGTGGAGTGCTTCCTATTACTGTGCACAGGTGCTGATAGAAAGTTAGGAACTACAAATTGTTAGCGCGTTGCTTTTTCGGGTTAGTAGAAATCCACATGTTAGCAAAACGAACTCCACGACAGTCATCTTGCGCGACGGGTAGGCCAACCTGATGGCTTGGTTCTTTCCAGCTGACAAAAGCGATGAGAACCAGGAGGCAGCTGAAATAAAATTGATATCCTCTGTCCTGAGTATCCTCGATGTCCAGCAATAGCTCGTTCAACAAAAAAATTGGCCCAATTGTATTCGTGGCCATCCATAGCCTTGGTAGCTAAAGCTACGACCGCGGCTGGTACCTGTGCTGGCCTAGCTTTCCGCAACATTCTTCCTGCCAACAATTGAATAGAAAAACGCAGGGGTACGTTTGAAATCCTGTCAATCTCATATCCCCTGGTTCCTCTTATTAAGTTGAATTGTTGCTTTATTTCCGCGGCTGACTCTTGGTCGTCCTTCTTGTTCATAAAAAAGGTGGATGGATCGTCACCTTGTTTGCTCAAACCTGTGATCCTTGCTATGAGATCCATAGTTATGTTAACCTTGAAATCTAACCAGATGTATCCTTGGTGTGTGTAAGAAAGAAGAGTATTCACCACAACTTTATATTCCTTCCTGCGACCGAAATGTGGGATTCGCAGCAAGTTGAGCAGGCCTGTCTGTGCTAGTGGCATTGCCCAATCCACAGGTGTGACTTCTGGCTTATGCGTATCGGGATTGTCCACACTAACCGTGTATTTTTCAAGTTGTAGGTGAGGGAATTTCTCGGCATCTGCCAAATTGGAGTCATTCATTTTGCATTCTGGGAACTTATCTAAAATATCGACTCTTTTCCTTACGTGTTTATCCATTAGAGGCATGGGAATGTCATACTACGGTTTCTTCTGTAGAATCAATTCTTGTGCATCATCTTTCCATGGACTAATATAATCGGGTATGACCCAGACTGGTACGGGTCGTTCCGCTTGTAGAACTGGCCTGGAGGCAATAGGTGGCTGTGGCTTTTCCGGAACTACTTTAGGTTGCTTATATTTATGCTATTGTTGTACCATCCTGCTCGGCTTTGGGCCCTTAGATGGGCCTGCTTTCTCTAGTGAAGGTTTCTTTTGTGGAGATGCCATGATTCCACTTAACCCAGAACGTTTGAATGCTCCCAGAATATCTTCTATCTCCTATTCCTCGGACATAAATGCACTAGCTACGAATACTTCTGTGCTGCTTCGGCTCTTAGGTTTCTAATGTTCTTGAGAATTTCAAACTCACTTTAAAATGCACAAGGAGGAAGGTGTGAGTATTTATAAGATTGGTACCTAATGATGGAGCCGTTTAGCGAATTGACGGGGACTTAAATGTGGCTTTACTTGGAAAATCCCGTATGGATCTCCGTTGATCATGTCATTGAAGGTGCCGTAACGACTAACTTAGGCATTAACTGCTAGCCCCATGGGATTAGATCCAGCGAGATTATTGATTCGGTCCCGTCGTACTTTATGTCATGTCGAGGTAAGTTTCTTTAATGACCAAGGGCCGACGGTACTTCCAGGCTGTCTACCAGCCGATCATAGTTTTAAATGCCACATCTCTCGAGTAATCTTACTTGGATCCTGGTCACTTCATTCTTTTATGATGCTTTGATTAGATAGGATATGCTTTAATTGCATGGCTTAACTGTCACTGTCAATCTTTGAGTAACGGTGTAATATCTGGTTCGCAGTTGTCGCAGCCACCCAACCTTATGATGGTCTTCCGGTGGTGCTGTCATTATGGCGTGTGTCTGAGTTGTTTGCTTATAGTTGTACCACGTATCTCCAATCACTTCTTCCATCTTTTCATTTCAATGCGTCTATCTTTTCCTGGCGTAGCTACCCTGGTAGCATGCAACATTTTTTTTTCTCATCTTGATCAGATAGGTGTTGATGCCTCAGTTGTGCAGGTTAGATGCAAAAGGTTCTGGAATGTTCCAAGACACTCAACAAAGGAAGAAAACCCAAGTTGAAAGGCTTTGAATGACCCTGCGCAAGGGCAATTTTATCCCCAACCTGTTTGGTGTGGTGATCCTCCATGGATATTAGGCCTCCGCTGGCACTCTAAGAGTAGATGACTTGACCTATAAGATCAGTTTTCCAATCAAGGAAAACCAAGGTGTGGATATGGTAATACAAAGCTAACCTAAGCTATTTTAGAAAAGGGAAAATAATCTAAGTCAGTCCTACTCTGAAACGAAAGCTTGTTTATGTGCAGATTGGTCTTGAGATGTGATTAAATGAGTAATTGAACAGCTTCAACAGAACTGTCTTTAGTTGTGTTACTTGTTAACTTAAATTATTATCAGTTAATGAAAATAAAATGACAATCTTTCAAGTATTCAGGCTCATTCAAGATCTAGTCTGTAATCACTCTGCTAATTTAAAAATTAACAATGATTATATAAATTTATATGTGTTCAGGTACACAGGGTACTACCAAAGGACCGAACACCAAGAGCAACCACTTCACACAAACAGATCACAGATCAACACACCGATGTTTTGACATGGTTTAAACCCTCTTGAGGGAAACACTCCACGGCCCCAGCCAAATAGCTTCTACGGGACAATTTATTATGCAAAGAAAGAAAGTTACAAATGAGCTTCTCATAATCGATCAACTAAACAATGACCCTCCATGCTCTTTAAATAGAGATCATGGACCAATCGGGTGTTAAGCCACGGATCAAGGTTAGGTTTGATCTAAGAGAAGTTGAGCTGTCGGATCACTCTATGTCGGAAACATATCGTGACCGTCGGATTAAGTATTTACAAATGCATACTAATGCATACTAAAGAAACACACTATCCCTAACAGATATATTACACAAGTTGATCTTAACTAACTCCTAAGTGTCTAAATATCCTAACATCCCCCCTTAAGAACAACTTGGGATAGGATTGAAGGATTTACAAAAGTGACACTATTAGGAGAAGGAAGGAGGCATTAGAGCCTATCCCCCCTTAATGACAAGTTCGTGAACTCCTAACATAGATCGAAGTTTAGAAAACTTCGCTTCTGTAAGAGACTTGGTGAAGATGTCTGCAACTTGATCATCTGTAGGGAAAAAGAGCACTTCAAGAACCCGATCATGAACAAGATTTCTGATGAAGTGCATATGTAGCTCAATGTGTTTGTTGCGTTGATGTAGAACTGGATCTTTGGCAAGCTTGATGGCACTTTGATTGTCACACCAAAGTGGAGTAGGCTGCTACTGCTCGAATCCAAACTCTGAAAGGATCTGTCGAAGCCATAAAGCTTCTTGACTGGCATTAACTGCAGCTCGATATTCTGCCTCTGCTGAAGAAAGAGCAAGAACTTGTTGTTTCTTACAAGCCCAAGTAATAGGTCCAGATCCCAGACTGAAAACATAACCTGCAGTAGACTTTCGATCATCAGCATCGCCGGCCCAATCTGAATCAGTGAAACCAACCAACAAAGGTTTCCCCCCTGTACTGTAATGAATCCCAAACTGAACTGTTCCTCGAATATATCGAAGTATTCTTTTAGCTGCTTTCCAGTGACTTTCATGAGGTGTCTGCATATAACGGGAAACTCGACCAATGGCAAAGGAAAGGTCAGGATGGGAATGAGTCAAGTATAAGAGACTACCAACAAGCTGACGATACAAGGTGGCATCGACTTCAGGTGAAGTACAAGTGGCAGAAAGTTTGACTCCAGACTGGAAGGGAGAAGGAGCTGGTGTACAATCTTCCATGTGAAAGCGACAAAGAAGGTCACAAGCATACTTAGACTGAGAAAGAAAGATTCCTTCTTTGGTTTGCAGGACTTGGAGACCAAGAAAATAATGCAAATGTCCTAAGTCTGACATTTCAAAATTTTGTTTAAGACTGGATTTCACATGGGTAATAAGCTTAGGGTCACTACCAGTAAGAATAAGGTCATCAACATATAGAACAAGTATGATGAGATGGTTTTCTACTTTCTTGGTATAGATATTGGGGTCAGAATGGCATCTAGAAAAATCAGTGTCAAGGAGAAAGTTATCCATTTTGGCATACCAAGCTCTAGGAGCTTGCTTAAGGCCATATAAGGATTTCTTAAGGCGGCAGATAAGGCTAGAGTTATTCTGAACATAGCCAAGAGGTTGTTCCATGTAAATTTCTTCCTGTAAATCACCATGTAAGAAGGCATACTTGACATCCATTTGATGGACTTCCCAGTTATGTAAGGCTGGAAGGGAAAGAACAAGGCGGATGGAGTTCATTTTTGCGACGGGAGCAAAGGTTTCATTGTAGTCAATCCCTTCAACTTGGGAAAAACCTTTGGAAACTAACCTTGCCTTAAGTCTTTCAACACTTCCATCTGATGCATGCTTAGTTATGTAGACCCATTTACATCTGGCAAGTTTTCTTCCTTTTGGAAGAGGTACAAGATCCCAAGTATCGTTCGCCATTAAGGAACGATATTCTTCATCCATGGCTGCATCCCAATCTGGATTCCCTGAAGCTTCTGCAAAAGTTTCTGGATCATGATTCTCGAAAACTTGAGCCAAAAGAGAAGAGGCTTGCTGAAACTGAGAACGTGTTCGACATTGATCTCTAGGATCACCGGCAATATCACCAGCTGCTTCACATGTTGAATGGACCCATCGAGGAAGCACTTGTGCTGGTGCAACTGGAGGAACATGAGCAGGCGGAGGTGGATTTTCATCCTCACTGTCATCATCAGAAACTGGAGTTGGAAACCTGTCAAGGAAGTTGAAGAAGAAGAAGGAGGCACAAACGCCAAATCAGGCTCCCAGGCCAAAGATGGCACAATCGCCGAGTTAGGGTCGCAGGCCAAGAGATTTTCATCAAATTTAACATCTCTTCTAATGATTATAGCATGAGAATGTGGTTGAAGAAGTCTATAACCTTTTACATCTTCAGAATATCCAACAAATATGCACTTTTCACTTTTGGGCTGCAATGCTTTCTGTTTTTCATCAGGAATGTGAGCCCATGCTTCACTACCAAACACACGAAAGTGACTTACATCAGGTTTAATTTTACTCCATGCTTCTTCCGGTGTTATACCTTGTAATGCTTTTGTGGGGGTGCGATTAACTATGTAATTTTCACAATTTATGGCTTCAGCCCAAAATTGAAGACTTAGTCCCTTAGATTGGATCATACAATTAGCCATTTCTTTTAAAGTGCGGTTCTTCCGCTCAGCTACACCATTTTGTTGTGGTGTATATGGAACAGTGTGCTGTTGTTGGATGCCTTGTTCAGTGCAGAAGGTAGTGAACTGTTTGTTAACATATTCTCCTCCATTGTCAGATCTTAACTTAATAATTTGATGACCAGATTGTTTTTCAACAAGGGCCTTGTAGGCCAAGAACATGTTAAATACTTCTCTCTTAAGTTTTAGGAGATTAACCCAAGTGCGTTTGCTGTAATCATCAATGAAAGTTAAGAAATATTTGAAACCAGAAAAGGAAACAGATGGAAGACGACCACACAAGTCACTATGCACAAGCTCTAAGGGAACCGAGGCATGCCAAGAGGCACGTTTGTCAAAATTTTCCCGATGATGTTTTTCGAGTACACAACCGGAACAAACACCATCTCTGCAAGATACCATCGGAAGACCTGTCACCATATTTTCTTTACATAGTTGTTGCAATGAGCGATAATTTAAGTTACCAAATCGCTCATGCCAAAGTTTGCTCAAGTTATCACTATGAGCAACAAAAACTGAAGGGAAAGGTGATGACCCAAAGTTGTTAAACTTGTACAACCTAGTAATATCATCAACAATTCCGGTAGCTAAGACCTGTTGAGGATCTTTAAAATCCTTGATTACAACTTGGTGAGGTGTAAAGGTCACAGTTTTACCTTCACCAGAATGAGTGATCTGATAGACTGATAACAAATTGCAGGAAATTCTTGGAACACATAGTACAACACTAAAATGACCATTATCTATTGGAACTGTTCCAGCTCCTACAACATTTAGAGATCTATCATCACCAACAAATATTTGTTTGGTGTTACATTTATGCATATTAGAAAAGATGGCTTGATCCTTAGCCATATGATAAGATGCTCCAGAATCAATGAGCCATTCATTTGAAGTAGAAGAAGAAGATGCATTATAAGAATAACCAGAAGCACAAAGTGCATGTCCATGAGAGACAGATTCTGAAGGCGAATCTAGGCTGATGTGGTGCTTCTTCATTGTTGCTTCCAAGGCTGCCATCTTCTTGAAACACTTAGATTCATCATGATTATCTTTCCTGCAATAGTTGCAATGACGCTCAGTCTTCTTGCCTTTTGGCTTGGATCCTTTGTCATTTTTTAAAGAAGGAGCTGACTAAGAGGGTTTTGGACCCTTGTTTGACTTATTATTGCGAAAATTTTGTTTCTTGGGAGGCTTGGACTTTTCTTTCTATTGGGACAATAAGGCTTTTCCAGATGTATCTGCATTGTTGATTATTCCAAGATGAATGAGTTTATCTTGTTTTCTAATCAAGGAATCACAAAAGGATTCAAGACTAGGCTCTTGATAGCTAGCTGCATTCAAGGATGCTTTCATGGAGTAAAATGTAGATACAAAAATAGAATATGCAGGTCCAAGTTTGGAAAGAATATGATAAATGCATTGTTTGTCTTCCCTCTCAATCTTACATTCTGCACATAAGAGTTTAAGAGTCTTGTACTTAGATAACTAATCTTGAATGCATGAAAAGTCAATTGGATTTAAAGAAATAAACTCATTTTCGAGTTGGTGACCTCGAATTTCATTGTGTTTACCAAACACAGATTCCAACTTGTCCCAAGCAGCATTAGGTTCATCAATTCCAGATATGTGGAAACGCAAATCAGTAGAGATTGACATCCCAATCAATCCACGAGCTTCATCACATCTATTTGCCCATTTTATTTTCTTATCATCATCAGTGGATTCTTTTTCTTTCCTTGTTGTAATTCTGAAAAATCCCCTGCTTCGTAGAACATCCTCCATACGAGATTTCCATGAGAAATAGTTGATACTGTTAAGTAGAATATCACAAAGGGCGACCATATTTGTAAATTAATGGCTGTAAAAGTAGAAACCAATAGTCTGGATGTAAAGAGCTTGAAAAAATAGGCGGTTTCAAAAAAAATGACACTGAAAACGGACTCTGTATGATGAAGTTATGCTTGAACAAAGAAACTGTTGAAGATGTCCCCAATAGTGACGTGGCAGCTAGAGAATGTCCAGCAAAAAAAGAACCCCCCTTTTCCGAAGATGAACCTTTTGACAATGACTTTACAAGAAAATTGCTTTAAGTGAACCACTTTTGTAAAATAAGTGATTTCACTTTTACAATGATATTACTTTTAAATAGTGCAACAATAAAAAAAAACTTAAGTGACTCACTTGTATTTTTATTTTTTATTATTTAAGTAAGATGCACTTTTACAATAAAGTAACTTGAAATTAGAAATTGCATGCACTTTTTCTTTTAAAAGTAACTTCCTAAGACTTGAACTCAAGACCTATTAAGGAATAAAGCAACTTTGAACCAAGTGAGCTAGATTAAAAGGTATGTAAAATATGGGAATGAGGAAGGGGGCTTCTTTTTTTTCTTTTTTTTTTAACTCTTCTTGCTCGGTTTGCGTGCTTGCCCTTTTTCCTGCAAAAAAAACCACAAATCGAAAAAAAAAAACTTTTCCACACTTGTGGAGTTAGATCTTGTTAGCTTGCCCAGAAAGTCTACGTTTTCTCTCTATTTCTGATTTGCCGAGATCGCGCAAGGTACACGGCAAAGAGCATATGCAGCCGAGAAAAATCCTTTCCCTTTCTGTTTCTGATTTGTCGAGATCGCTCAAGGTGCACGGAAAAGAGCATACGTAGACGGGAAAGCAACAATGCGAACCCAAAAAAAATCTAACAGTAAAAAAGATGAGATATGAGATTTTTTCTTTTTAAAAAACGAAATAAAAAAATGCGTCACTGTAACATTATACCTTCAGATCTGATGAAATATGCGTTTCTGGAGCAACCGGGAACCGTTTTCGATCAAACGAAAACTATTTCCCAATGGAAACGATGCTCCGGACGCAATGGAACACCTCCCACAACCCATAAATGCACAAAAATACCATAACTAGAAACCCTTTCGAGTTTCGACAATAGCAGTTCAAGATCTAGATCATAACCGGAAGCGGCACTTCATAAAAGCTCTGATACCATGTTCGGGTACACAGGGTACTACCAAAGGACCGAACACCAAGAGAAACCACTTCACACAAACAGATCACAGATCAACACACCGATGTTTTGACGTGGTTTAAACCCTCTTGAGGGAAACACTCCACGGCCCCAGCCAAATAGCTTCTACGAGACAATTTATTATGCAAAGAAAGAAAGTTACAAATGAGCTTCTCATAATCGATCAACTAAACAATGATCCTCCATGCTCTTTAAATAGAGATCATGGACCAATCGGGTGTTAAGCCACGGATCAAGGTTAGGTTTGATCTAAGAGAAGTTGAGCCGTCGGATCACTCTATGTCGGAAACATATCGTGACCGTCGGATTAAGTATTTACAAATGCATACTAATGCATACTAAAGAAACACATTATCCCTAACGGATATATTACACAATTTGATCTTAACTAACTCCTAAGTGTCTAAATATCCTAACAATATGCACTAAATCATTTGCAGAAATAAAACATGAAAGTACTTGCATTGAAAAAACTCAATAAAGCACTTTGAAACATAAACTAGTCATATAGAGAAATCGATACAACAGATTTGTGCATTAACAAATGCTTAGCAAAAGATGAGATACATAACAGATGACAATTTGAAGCATAAATCAGAGATTCTCAAAGAAATTTGAGGAATAACATAAGATAGATTAAAAGATAACTTTACTATATGAAGAGGTCTTGTACATAAATTACAAAAAACTCTACTTAATAGAGTATCTCTAGTCTAGTCTTGTGTTGACTTACAAATCCAAAATTACCAACCCCTAACTATGAGAGGTATCCTTCTTTAAATAATTACAACAGAGTCCAAAAATGGAGATCCCTAGAAAACAAAGATTACAAAATCGGATAAAAACTACAGATCCAAGAAATCTTTCCATTTCTCATATATGTCTAACAACTCATCTATATTTGAGAAACTAACAGATTCTAAAGTTAATTGAACATTGCACACATTATTCTCCATGTCATGTTTCGCCAGCTTGTGCCAAGTGCGAAGATACATACGAATCTTGCCTTCCATGACAACCGGTTCTCTAACCAAATCATCCACATCCTGAATGTTGACTTGTTCAAGATCCTGAATTCTCTATGTGAACTCCTCACGCCTGCTGTCGAGCTCTTCAAGTCTGCATTTTGGCGGCAAAGCTTCTAGGATAGGGGTCATTAATGGCAAGTCTAGAACATGCATAATGTTGTCAACTGCATACCATCACCTGGTGCAGATATCTTTTGATTTATTGATAGTCTCTTCAGCTGTTTCATTATAATTGAGCCAAGTATTTAGAGAGGCTTTGACCTTTTTAAACTGGAAACTGCTGAGGATTGGGATATCTTTTGGTGCATTCTTAACATACCCCCCTGCCATTCACCAATTTCCTCTTGAGTCTTAAAAGCTCAGAGTCTCTTCTCCTTTTGTTCTTCAAGGGTGGAGGACATCTTGGAAAAATTAATGAAATTTTCCCTGATTTCATCAAAAGCAATGTATACTTTCTCCAAAATCTTATGATGATCTTGATTCACCTTGAGGGCCAGATTCTTAAAATCACAGGGTGTAAACTTGAGAAAACTTGAGGAGGCTGCACAGGGTCCATGCAAGCATCTAAGTGTCCCGTGAATGTCGGTCGTTTCTCATGTGATAAGGTCGTTTCTCCCGGGCACGGGATTGCTACTATAAGGTCGGTCGTTTTGCATGCCTTGCTATTGAGCAACGTCCCCGGGAGTGAGCTGCAGCGAGGTGCAACTTGCCCTACTTTCTAGGTAAATAAAAAATCTAAATATACTTTCTTTGATACATTAAATTTCCCTACATTCTATTCTAGGTAAATAAAAAATCTGAAAATACTTTCTTGAACACAATAATGCAAGTTTCTACATTATATGTTTTTATATTTTTTTAACTTTTTTAGTAGTGTTTTTTAGAGATATTAAATTTTCATTTCTTTTTCAACAGAATATTAAATTTTCATTTCACTTATTCGTAATGGAATGAAAATAAAATTTATATACTTTTAATAGAATATTATTTTAAATTAATAAATCATAATACAATAGAGAACAAGAGAAATTAACAACAAAGTTGTTTTTAAAAACTAAATAACATATAAGTAAAAAAAAACATTGTTATTTAAAGTAAATACAAAATTTAAGATGTATAATGTCTCTCATTTAAACTTTTGCAAAATTTAAACTATCAAATAAAAGTTTTATATATATATATATATATATATCAAAACCACAAGTCAATGCTTTTAAAAGAAATCAAAATATTTATTAACTTTATTATAAAACATATGAATACAAGAATAAAGAAAAAGAATAAGTGTAATTAGTAATATTATGAAAGGTTTTAACCAATAAATCAATAATCTTTTGAAAAATCAGTGAGTTAGTTATGAGTATAGTTTATTTTTATAGTATATTGTATAAGTGATTTTTTTAAAAATTGGATCACTAACAAGTTACATAAGTTAATTCATATACATGTGGTTTAAAGGAGTGAGTTTCAACACTAATTCATAAGTAAACTAATTTAATTAGAAAAATTTGCATTTATTCAATTGTGAGGATTAAAACCCTATTTAATTATTTATTAATTATTTTATAGAAACTAAGCAATCAATATTAAAACAAGTGACTCCTAGGTATTAGATTATAAGAAGTTTTATAAATATGAAGAGACATGATATTTATGTTTGTAATCACTATTCATATAAAATAAAATAAGATTAAGGGGAAAAACATGCCAAATTGTTATGAAAAAGTTTTTTTTTTTTTTTAAAGTTTCTTGATATTTATAGCTTGAATCAAAGAAACTACATCTTTATGAGAAATGGTTATAAGTTGTTACTACAAGGGGTTAGATATTATGCTCTTTTTTTTAGAAATCCATAATGTATTAGTTGATTGTAGCACAAAGTTAAAATGATTATAAAAGATGTGATTTAAATAAAAAAAATATTGTGTATTCCCTAAAAGTAAAAGGAAAAATGCATAGATTTAGTTATTATATTAAAGAGATTTAGAAATTGATAAGTATTAATAAATTGATATTTTGCATTTCTTTCTCTATAATTTGTTTATGATTTTATCTTATTTTTATTGAATTTAAACTATTTAAAATATAGGTAATAGTTAAATGTAATTTATAATGTTTTTGAATTTGTATAATTTTTTTATAAATGTATAATATTTTAAATTAATTTAACAAATATTAAATTTATAAACATTACGTAAATAAAATATATATTTTTCATTTTTCATTAATGTCTTCCAAATGGTATTGAATTTCATCTATAAACAAGATGTTTGATTTTTCATAGCTATCACCATATTGTATAAGTACATCTTTAAAAACATTCTTGTAAATATGTAGTACTCCATTAGTATAATCATACATATGTGACCATTACATAGAATGTATACATTGTTGGCACTTGGAATCTCCAAATAAATAAGAAATTTTCATCTTTGAACCATTCGAATTCATTCTTCAAGTTTCTTATTTCTGTGCAATCTAAATAAATAAACAACTAAGCAATGCCGAAATGCTCTCGTGCAATATTGATTATATCATGAGTAACATTTTATGCATAATAATGGTAGTAGTCATGTACAAAATTAGGTTGTTTGTAGCCTTCTCTTTTACTAATAAACACTTGAACTCCAAATAGAAACCCCTCTACTCCTAATGCCAACAAATTCTTTTGAGTCGATGTTTTGACAACATACAAAAACCATAACTAAAAATATAACTACAATAAGATAATAAACAAGTACTTAAATTAAAGGAGTTATTCATAATACATAACCAATAAAATACATAACAAAAATAATACATAACATATATTCATGATGCATAACATATACAAACCAGTAAACAAAAAAATAAACCATAATGAACTTTCTCAACAAAAATATAATTAATGTCAATAACATTTGCTTCGATAATTATATAATGTTTGAAGTCTCTTACACAATTTTTTCATCCCTCAAAGAGACATATCATATTTTGAATCTATTTTACTAATCCCTTGCCATAGTCCTTTTACTAGATTAGTGTCATCCTTAGAGGATATATTGTAAGGATTCTCCACTATGCAATTTTGAGCAGGATTTCCTTGTTCCTCTTCACCCTCCAAAAAAACCATAGTTGTCTTTGTCTTAGAGAAATACTCTCCAAAATGTTTCCATGTTTTAGACATATTTACCCTCATTATCTTTAGCACATTTATCAACAAACCAATCAAATTTAAATCCATTCTCAATATCTTTTTTCTTTACTCCAAGAAATTTCTTAAGTAAATCCATTCCATCACTTCCACTATTGGTTGACTAGATTCCAATATGGAAATTGTTCATTGCGCTGAGAAGCACTTTCTACAGCCCAAGTGGGTGAGATGTGTCACATTTGTCACACTGACATGGCACATGTTGTCTAAAAAAAAATGTAAAACACACTTAGCTCAAGTGGATGAGATGTGTCACATCTATCACGCTAACGTGGCACATGTTTACTCCAAAGAGAAATATTCTTAAAACACATTTGATATATATAATTGAATTCTTTCAAATTTCAATTCAATACCTAAACAAGTTTTTACTACAAATATATGAGCAATCAATTTCAGATTGTAGGTATATCTAGACATATTCTAAGAATATCTAGGTGAATTATAAATCTAGATTGATTGAATGATGTTCTGATTTGTGAAATATTTTCACTCTAGGATATGGACCATGATAATGGCAAGTGTGAAGAAACCCCTAAAATAATGGTGATGGGTCCACATCACTAGGATAATTGGTCCATATGCCCATGAGAAGTAGCCCTTGAATTAATAAGGATTGGTCCATAAGACCACAATGGTATGAAATATGGTATGAAATATGAAGAAACCCACCCTAAAAGTGGTCCATGAAGTTGTTATTGATTAATTAAAGTCCCCCTTAAAATACGGAGATCCTAATTTTAAGGAGAAGTACAATGTTTTCCCTAAAATAAGTTAAAGGCATCTTGGAGAGCATAAATAAGAGTTGAAACTTTTTTTTTTTATCATCATTCAAGTCTCTCTTTTCTAATGTCCAGCTTCTAGGAGAAATGTGTGAAATTTTGAGGAGAAGGACGAAAGTTGAAGAGAATAAGAGCAAAGTTTCGAGGAGGATCAAGTAGTTTCACGAAAACTTGCATAAATTTCTCATATGATGTCAGAATTACAAACTTCATCGATCATTGGAAATCTTGTTGTATGGAATATGTGATGACATAATCTAGAGTTTATTTTGGTCAAGAGCTTCTTTCTTGTTTCTTCATCTTGGAAAATGTATGGTTTTTTTTATGGGATTCTCTTATGATGATACATGTCTCTCATGGACTCGGGTCTATGTTGTTAGCTTGACATTGGTATGAATCTTGTACTTGTACTAGAGATTCTCTCTTGGTGAAATCATGTTGAATATATTCCATAGAGTATTGTAGACTTGCGTAGATTATGATGATAATTACATAGATTATGGTGATTATCTTAGGTATAGATCATGGTGATGGCAAAGATCATGATGATGTTATTGTAATATATTATGATGATGATCTTAGAATAGATCATGGTAATGGCATAAATCATGATGATGTTATTGGCGTATATTATGGAAATGATCTTGCATAGATTGTGGTGATATTTCATAGATTATAGTGAGCTTGATATGTTATGGTGATTATGGTGATGATCTTGGCATAGTTTATGGTGATATTGGCATGAATTAGTGTTCAATGTTATGGGAATGATCTAGGGTTCCTCTCTTGAAATAACCTAGGATTTTAAGGTGATAATACTATTAAAGGTTCGAAGAAGAAAATAAATGAATTCTATGGGTGATTGTTTATAGGATTTTATTACACTCTTCAAATGTTTCCTTTCAAATGTTTTAATTGTGGTGAATTGATCATTTTTCTTCCAAGTGTCCTTATGTGAAGGGATCAGATAGTAATGAAGAAGAAGTTCCCAAGAAAGAAAAGAAATATCACAAGAGAGACAAGATAATATTTTTGAAAAATAAATGTCTCTATTCAAGAGAAGATAGTTCCTCATCCAATGAAGATGGTGATAATGACAATGACATTGGAAAAGTACTCTTCGTGGCATTAGAAGAAACTTCTAATGATAATTGGGAATACTATGAAGAAGGAGAAGTGCATATTGAGGTAGAATTGGTCAATGACTTAAGTGATCTAAGACAAGAAAGGAAGAAAAACAAGTCACTCAAGGAATATATAAGAAAACTAAAGGAAGACTATAAGCGCTTTAGCATAAATCCTAAAGAAACCAAACATATTTTCATAGATTTAAGCCTATATATTTGGAATAGGCCAAGGTGATTGAAGAAACACTCAAAATAAAACTAGAAGAAAAGGAGAAGATACAAGAAGAGCTGGAAGCTGAAGTAGTCTTACTCGGAAAATAATTATAAAAGAAGGATATCCAACAAAAATTTGGAAACGACACCAAAATACTGGATGAAATCATCAGTAGCCAAAGATCATTCTATGATAAGTATTTTTTTGGATACAAAAAAAATGATGAGGGTTCAAGCTCTATGATGACTGGAAGTAAAGAAGAACAAAGAAATTATGTAGATTCTATCAAGGGTTCTCAACCTCTAAAGGAATATATACAACAACCAAAAATCAAGAAGATCATGCGTTCATAGGAACATGGAAGCAACCACCAGCAATGAAGAAGACTCAAGACAAAGATCATACTTTTAGATAATATGCACCAACTAGAAGACTACCCACATCCAAGTACCAAAATATTTTTCTTGGCTTGCGTTATTTTGTAATAATGTTAGGAATAAGGCTATAAATTGTAGATCCTATGCATGGGGTAGAAACACATGGAATGGAAATGGCTATCAAAACTCTAGGAACTATTATGAAGGGAATTATCTCATAAATCCTCATGAGGATTTTTATAGAAGTTGTAACATATTTGGAGCTCTGAATTATGAAGCTGAATGTTACAATTGTGGACACACAGCCAAAAATTGAGGAAGTGGCTTGGCAGTGTTTTCAAGGGAAACTAGACATATTTTGGAACAACAAAGAATTTGGAAAGGAAGAAGGAAGACTTGCAAGTTGAGGAATGTGGGTTAGCCTTACAAGACCAAAATAGAAGAATCCATTGGTATATTGATAGTGTATGGTTAAAGCATATGTGTGAAGATAGAAAGGAATTGATGTTATATGATGAAAATGTGAAAGAAAAAACAGAAGAACAGGATGATAGAGAATTCTCGGAAGCCATACAAGGCTACAACAGTAACTACTAAGTCAAGTAATAAAGATAAATTAACAAGTAAAAAGGAAGCTACTAAGATTACATATGATGATCCTACATCAGAACAACATTATATATTATTCTATACAATTTGGCTTAGAGACTCCTAGTATTATGGATAATAATGATGGGGAGTCTAAGTAGTTGTCAAGGAAGACCAAAGAAAGGGAAGCAAGTTAAGGATCGTAAGGAGAATAATATGGTGGCTTTGTAAATCATATAGGAACACACAAGGAGATACTTCATAAAACTTCAACAAATGGTCCATTCTAAGGGGAGTCAACAAAATCAAAATGGGAGCATTGTCAGTAAGGAAAGATATTCTCATAAGGAATTTATGGTCAAGTAAAGGTATTCTTTGCAATGGGAAGAGAATGATAAACAACAAAAAAGTTACAGAAAAGAAGGATATTAACATCGGAAGCTAGCATAATCCTAGGGGGAGAAAGTGAACAAAGTTGCTTCAACCCTTTTTCCATGAATGTCAAAGGGGGATATATGGTTGACGTTGTTTCCATTAATGAAAAAGGGGGAGATTTTTGGAAGAAGTTGTCATGGATGTCAACAAGATGAAGAGATCTGTGTCAATTACATCATGATCTTATGAGGTTGTTGAGTGATTTTGTCATTGATATCAAAGTGGCAGTGATGATGATGATGATGTGGAAATGGTAATGACGATGCTGCAATGATGATGATGATATGGTAGTAATATAGGAAGATTACTTGAAGAAGCCCCTTAAGCAGTAATGATGTGTCCTATTGAAGAATCCCTGAATAGCCTTGAAGGATCCTTAACATAAGTACATATATAAGTCCAATGTAGTCCCCTTATGGCATAGTTGTTAATCATGTCCCTCAAGGGATGAGATAACGTGTGAATGCTTCTACATTCCCACTTTGAGTGGTACAGAAATGGAGCAAGCTCCTAAATCCATTGAAGATATGCCCAAGAATGAGATGTGCCACAAGAACATGATGATGAGAAGTGTGAAGAATCCTCTAAAGTGATGATGATGAGCCCACATGACCATGTGAAGTGTAAAGAAGCCCCTAAAGAGATGATGATAGGTCCACAAGACCATGATGATGACAAGTGTGAAGAAACCCCTAAAATAATGGCGTTGGGTCCACATGAACAGGATGATTGGTCCATATGACCATGAGAGGTAGCACTCAAACTAAAATAGATTGGTGCACAAGACCATGATGGTGTGAAATATGAAAAAAACCCCAAAGTAATGGTGATTTGGTCCACATAACCACACAAATTATGGTGTTGGTTCCACATGATCACGAAAGGAATACAAATTTATCCACTTAAGTATGCTAATGAGGAGACAACGCAAAATCCCCTGTATGATGTTTTAGAATGATATAGAAGGCAAGATGAATTTCCATGTTAAAACTGTAAAAGTGGTCCCTAAATTTGATATTGATTCATTAAATTAAAATATGGAGATCCTAATATTAAGGAGAAGTAAAATGTTTTCCCTAAAATAAGTTAAAGGCGTCCTGGAGAGTATAAATAAGAGTTGAAAGTTCTTATTTTATCACCATTTAAGTCTCTCTTTTTCAAGGTTCAACTCTAGGAGAAAAGCATGAAATCTTGAGGAGAAGGACGAAAGTTAAAGAGAAGAAGAGAAAAATTTAGAGGAGGATCAATTAGTTTTAGGAAAACTTGCATAACTTTATCATATCGTATTGGAATTACGAACTTCTTAGCTCATTGGAAATCTTGTTGTAAGGGCTATTGATTAAATGATCTAGAGTTTATTTTGGTGAAAGGTTTCTTTCTTGTTTCTTCATATTGGAAAATCTATGGTTCTTACTTATGGGATTCTCTTGTGATGATATATGTATCTGTTAAATTTTTAGAATTTACTTCAATCTGATCTAGGATCTTAACTGAGAGAACAACATGTACACCATATCTACAACATATCAATCATGGACACAATAATGCAAGCACACAAGAGACACAGATTTTACTTGGGGAAAACCATAAAGGTGAAAAACCCCAATAACTTCCTTAAAGATAGATAGAGCAATGATACAACCAGAATACAAGAGATAGTCTTCTCCTAGCAGCAGAGCCTCCTCATCCACAAGTGCGTCACTCTCCCAAGTGTGAGTGAGAGAATAGAATGTATAAAATGAGAGAGACACACTCTCTATTTATACACTAACTTGACTTGACCTTTACTCAACTAGGTCGGCCTCAACTTAACCACTTAACATAATGCTGACTGGGACGACCCCCACTAGGGTGGTCTAATAACCCTTTGACCCACATGGCCGAGCCCCAATAGGGTGGTCTAATAACCCTTTGACCCACATGACTTCTACAAGGCCGACCCCAACAAGGTGGTCTAATAGCCCATCAAGTATAAGTTACGACACTTACAATATGATGACAGTTCCGTATAGAGGAATAATAACATCTCTATAGGAATACAATATACATATATGTGAAATACATTCCGAAGTTACATATACATCAACAATCCCTCTTAACTAGGAAGGTATTTCTCGACACAAGTCTTCTAGCACAAGTCATCTTCTCTGGATCATCGTCGCTGCTGCTGCTATCTCAATCAATCTCTGAATCTACTCGTCATAGGAAGTTCTACAGAGCCAGTCCTTTTTCATACTGGATGTAGGCCCACCACCTGCAGGTCTTTGTCATCATTGGCCATACTGTGGAATCCTCAGGACTTATTATGTGCGTCACAAAACCTTGAAAGAGCATCCCAGGCTGTTACGAGCACACGGCTCTACCTATAGGATCTCCCAGGGCCATATTATATGTGACCTCACCACAAAACCTCGCAAGAAAATCCCAGGCTATTACGAGCACACAGCTCTACCTATAGGATCTCCCAGGGACAGATTATATGTGGTCACCACAAAACCTCGCAAGAGCATCCCAGGCTGTTACAAGCACACAGCTCTACCTATAGGATCTCCCAGGGACAGATTATATGTGGTCATGGCAAAACCTCGCAAGAGCATCCCAGGACTTATTATGGGCACACAGCCCAACCTATCGGATCTCCCAGGGACATATTATATTCCATAGGACAAAACCTCGAAAGAGCATCTGCCAGATATCCCAGGGCCAGATTATATGCCATAGGCAAAACCTCGAAAGACTATCTGCAGATCTCCCAGGGCCAAATTATATGTCCTCCCAGAGCAAAATCTTGAAAGAGCATTTGCCAGATATCCCAGGGCCAGATTACATGCCATAGGAAAAACCTCGAAAGACTATCTGCAAATCTCCCAGGGCCAAATTATATGCTCATTTGCACAACCTGATCCACGGCCATAGAGTATCAACCTGATACTCACCATACATCATCCTGATGTACACATGATCATCCTGATCATCATCACTGCAACATCCTGTTGCATGTCATCTGGAGCAACATCCTGAAGCTTTTCATCCATGCTCATCCTGATCATACAATGCATCTACTTGATGCATACCAAGTATCTACCTGATACATATCATCATACATGATCCACCTGATCATACAGTGTATCCACCTGATACAAATACAAATACATGATACATATCACCATACATGATCCACCTGATCATACAATGTATCCACTTGATACATATACAGATACATGGTCCAAGCATCCAACATGATGCATATACAAAATACATGCAAATGATCCAACCGATCATATCCATCATCCAACATGATGCATACATACATATAAATGATCCAACCAATCATATCCAGCATCCAACATGATGCATACATACATATACATATAAATGATCCAACTGATCATATCCAACATCCAACATGATGCGTACATATATAAATGATCCAACTGATCATATCCAGCATCCAACATGATGTGTATACAGAGTAGTAACTGGAGCATCGTCCTGATGCTCATCATCCAGTGCTTACATCCACAACCATGTGAAAGATCCTCCTTCCAACATGCTTGGAATGGCTTCTGCAAATGTGTCCATCACTTCTTCCTCGAAGTGTCATCAATCTGAAGAACACCAAGCCTCTCCCTGAAGTACTCGAACTTCACCCTGGCTAGTGGCTTCGTCAGCACATCTGCAATCTGCTCATCCGTCGCAATGTACAGGAGCTTCACAGCTCCTCTCTGCACCATATACCTGATATAGTGATATTTGATCTCTATGTGTTTCGACCTGTCATGAAACACTGGGTTCTCGGACAACTTCACACAACTCTGGTTATCACAAAAGATACCGGTAGCATCCAACGGGAGATCAAATAACTCAGACAGTAGCTTCTGTAGCCATACTGCCTCACAACTAGCTGAACAGGCTGCAACATACTCTGCCTCAGCTGTACTCAGTGCTACGCAGGACTGCTTGCTGCTGAACCAAGAGATCACACCTGATCCCATATTGAAGCAACACCCAGATGTGCTCTTCCTATCTGTAGCACTGCCTGCCCAATCTGAATCAACACAACCCTACAGGTTAAACTTTTGATTCGCTTCATACTTGAGGCCATAATCCACTATACCTTTCAGGTACCTCAGAATATGCTTTACAGCAACCAGGTGAACACTCCTCGGATCTGTCAGGAACTGGCTCAATGTGTTCACTGCAAAGCAAATATCTAGTCTCATGTTCGTCAGGTACATCAAGGACCCAATCATCTGATGATACATAGTGACATCAACTAGTTCAAATGAAGCATCACACAGAAGCTTCAGGTTCGATGCCATAGCCCCACAGTCCATCATCCCGAACCTCTTCGAGATCTCTACTGCATACTTCCCTTGTCCAAGAAAGATTCCATCTGCACTCTGCCACACCTCCATACCTAAAAAGTGGTGCATCATACCCAAGTTCTGCACATATATGACTCCCTGTCATGTGTCTCAGAACCAAGTGGCTGCTCCACATACACTTCTTCTTCAACTACACCATTCAAGAAGGCTGTCTTGAAATCCATCTGGTGTATCTTCTATTTCATCACTTTTATATTTCTCTATGCTGCCATCTATAGCATGCTTGATCTTGATAGATCCATATGGAAGTCATAACAAACTTCCCTTCAGGTCTTGGGACTATATCCCAAACATCATTGTTCATGATCGACGGATCATGGCATTCTTCCCATATCCTGGGAACTTCAATATCTTCAATAGATAATTTTGTTGCTGAACAAATGTTGTAGTTCTTCTTTTGTAGGTGATGGCATACGATCTTTCCTACAAAACAAGTTAAATTGCATGATTAGAAAACATCTCATAGTTTTCAGAACAAATTCTTACACATAAAGAAATATGTCATATAGTCATGCAATTATCTTAGCCAATGCTTCAATACAACATTTATCCATATCCCGTAACTTTCTAGATGCCTTCCAATATCTACCAGAACATTGTTAAGAGTGTGCACAACTCCCAACATGTCAGCAAAGAGGTTTCATTCTAGATAAGTAGCAATGGAATGTTGTACAGTGCCATAGGCCACTTACCCATGCATATTAGTAGTATACTGTTCATCAATGCAACTATTCTAATATGCATAATACACAACCTAATTCTAGGAACATCAGTATATACATTATTGAACAATATTATTTAAACAATAAAATATGCAAGTAATGACAATTCAAATACTTATCTTTGTTTGTTTGTTGGGTTGACTCCCTCTCAGTCTTTGCTTCTTTTCTGCAACTCCATTCTTATGTGGATTGTGAGAAGTGGTCAGCTCCCTCTGAATATCTGCATCCTTGCAGAAACTACTGAAGTGTGCTCCTTTGCTTTCTTGCAGGACCAACTGGAGTGTGCTCCCTCTTGATCTTTGCTTCATGGATTACTTGTCCTTGAACTTACATCCATCCTTAATCACTATGAATGCTTATTAGTATCATCATTGTGTTATCCTTGAGGTCTCATACATAATCACACATTTATTAGTATAATCTCAATGCTATCAAAACAAAATAATCTTAAACATGTATATTCATGATCATTCACAGATAACAAACATTAGTATTCAAGGTTTCAGGGAAGTCTTCTTTTACTCATACACATTCTTATTTGATCGTAGGACTCTTCAGGTTAGTTGAATCATCAATCAAGATAAGAGATATAATATGCATAAAACCCATGATTATTCAAACCTATACCTTCATGATTCTTCTGGTTAGTCATATCATCAATTATGGTAAGAAACATAATATGCATACAACCATGATTATTCAAACCTATGACTTCATGAATAATCATTATCAACAACACAACAGTATAAGATCCTAACACAAGGTAGGATTCTAGCTTGATATAGGAAAAACATACCTGGATTAGCATGCTAGCTAGTTATATCTAACATACCCGCATAATGTCTTCTGGTTCTTTTCAGTGACTTGTGCTAGTAACCTGCATGTCTCATAAGTTAACCATTGTAGAACCAAGTTATACATACCTCGAAAGTAGATCCTCTATGTGATCCATGACAATGGATGAATCTTTGTCTTCATGTCACCATGAGCATATGTTCTTGAAGTAGAACATGATTTGACTTTCTTGGTGTACCTTTTGTGTTAGCAAACAACATAAACCTCATACAACTTCACAATGCATTAGTACAATCATAAGTGTCAAAACCTTAATCAATGAATATCTTCTATTAAGGTGATACGACAAGTCTAGTAATTAATCAAGATTGTACTGTAATGATATCAAGACAAACATATGATAAACTTAACCATGAAACATACCTGTAAGCCATACCTGTCAAGATTGTTTGTAATCTTCTTATCGAAGGCCTTAGCCTCATCTCCCTCTGAGACAGGAACTTCTTCACTTATGCAGGTGACCAATCCATCTTCTTCTAGGATTAACCCAATCCACTTGATTTGCAAGAACTGGTCCTGGAGTTGGATTAGGGTTTTTCAAAGAAACCCCAAAAACTCAAACTTTGAATTTCAAACTTCCGAACGGATATAAATATGTGCCTTGATGAGCTGATCAAGTTGGTATATTCAGAATTTGAAAACTGCAAGGTTTCACCCCTCGAAATTGCCTTTTAGATTTCCGGATTTACTAAGCAGGACCCTGAATTAGGGTTTGAATTTCCCGGAGCTTCACCCAACCAAAAGATTTGATTCAAAACTCTAAGCTTCGATTTTTCTAAGGAGCTTCCAGTCATGGTCACAGATTTCCAAAATTCCAATTTTTGCAGAAGCCCTAATTTTCCATCTTTCCGATCAAAGTCCCGAACTGGGGTTTGATCTAGCCCGGCCTTCTTCCCAACCAAAAATCTGATCTTGGTCTCTAAATTTTGATTTTGATGAGTAGCATCCAGCCGTGGTCTCCGATTACAAAAAATCCAACTTTCTCCGAAGCCCTAAATTCCGGAAGCCATGAATGAAGGTACTAAAAAAATAATTTTGTTTTGACAGAAATATGTACCTGATTGTTTCTAGTATAAATCTGAAATTTTCAAATCATAGGGTCTGAAAATTTTTCCTGAGATATCCTGACCTGTTATATTTCCATCTCGACAGGTCCGACCTCAATTGGATTCTCTAAGAGAGAGTTATTCCAAGTGTCGCAACGTGACCTATTTATGGGATAATACAGGAGAGCGAACTTGTACGGCGTGCCACGTGTCACTGGTTCAACTTCGGCCTTTGAAAATTTTCCTGCAATAGTACAGTCTATGTAATACATGTCACTTTTTACGAAATTTCATTTGGATCTTGCTAGCCCAAGTTATGACCTTTTTCCCAAGGTCACTTGATTTTGACTCAGATCTGGAAGAGGCAGAAACCCTATATTGTACAGATCATAAATCACAAAGTACAATGAATTAGAGGTTTTCCTTTGGGAACAAGGTACATGGGGATTTAATCTTCGACCTGTAAAAGTTTCATATCCGGAAACTTCGCCAAAACGGATTTATAGCGAAAGTGCTACGATGACTGGTTTTTGCTATATCAAGCCCTAACATCGTAAGTGCAACAAGCGTCATACATGCCATATCATGCCTTCTTTCAGGCTAGCTCTAATACCATGTTAAATTTTCAGAATTTACTTCAATATGATCTAGGATCTTAACTGAGAGAACAACATGTATAGCATATCTACAGCATATCAATCATGAACACAATAATGCAAGCACACAAGAGACACAGATTTTACTTGGGGAAAACCATAAAGGTGAAAAACCCCAATAACTTCCTCAGAGATAGATAGAGAAATGATACAACCAGAATACAAGAGATAGTATTCTCCTAGCAGCAGAGCCTCCTCCTCCACAAGTGCGTCACTCTCCCAAGTGTGAGTGAGAGAATAGAATGTATAAAATGAGAGAGACACACTCTCTATTTATACACTAACTTGACTTGACCTTTACTCAACTAGGTCGGCCTCAACTTAACCACTTAACATAATGTTGACTGGGCCGACCCCCACTAGGGTGGTCTAATAACTCTTTGACCCACAGGGCCGACCCCCAATAGGGTGGTCTAATAACCCTTTGACCCACATGACTTATACAGGGCCGACCCCAACAAGGTGGTCTAATAACCCATCAAGTATAAGTTACGACACTTACAATATAAATGACGCCAGTTCCGTATAGAGGAATAATAACATCTCTATAGGAATACAATATACATATATGTGAAATACATTCCGAAGTTACATATACATCAACAGTATCTCATGGACTAGGGTTAATATTGTTAGCTTGACATTGATATGAATCTTGTACTTGTACTAGAACTTCTCTCTTGGTGAATCTTGTTGAAGATATTGCATAGAGTATTGTGAACTTGGATATATTATGATGATACTTGTATAGATTATGGTGATGATATTGGTATAGATCATGGTGATGGCATTGATCATGATGATGTTATTGGCACATATTATGGTGGTGATATTAGTATATATCATGGTCATGGCATAGATCATGATGATATTATTGGAATATATTATGGTGATGATCTTGCATAGATTATGGTGATCTTGCATAGATTATAGTGAACTTGATATGTTATGGTGATTATGATAATGATATTGGCATAAATCATGATGATTATCTTTGCATAGTTTATGGTGATACTGTGATGGATTACTATGAAGTTATTGGATTGATCTAGGGTTCGTCTATTGGAATGACCTAGGATTTGAAATTTATAATGATTTTAAAGGTTTGAAAATGCAAACAAATGAATTCCATGGGTTATTTTTTTTGGGATTTGATTACACTCTTTGAAGGCATCTTTCTATTTCTATTCAAGAAGGTTTTATTACATATATGAAGACTATCTTGGAAGAAGTTGCTTGCATATTTGAAGCATGTATAGGTTGATATTGTGACAATGATAGTGACAGTGATTGCGACAATGATCATTATAGATATAGTGACACATGTATAGGTTGACAGATACAATAATATAGGTATAGGTTGACAAAGTAGTGATCACAGGAGCTTCACTAGCGAGGAAATATCATATCACATTCATATTGGGGGTTTGAATACCCCTAAAAACCTCAAAAATATATTTATCCATATTAAGGGGTCAAGGGGGGTTTTTAATTTGACATAGTAACATAAATATTGGGGGTTATTTTATTTGGGTGGGTTGAGGAATAACCTCCAAATCGTGGGATGGATTCATACCTCCAAATCATTGGCTCAATTCATAGCCACCTAAAACTTAAGGACCCTCCATTTTTATTTGATATTTCTTATTGCCCTAAGTTTTGAATAAATATAATAATAGTGTATGAATAATAATCTCGACGAGAGTCTCTTTGGATTACTAGCCTTGAGAAATCCTCATTTAATAGCTTATTTAGGATTGGTTTGAATCGATGTTATATTGTTTTTTATCTTTAAGTTTGAATCGCTTATTAATAAATTTTCTCTTGGTTTGTTATATCTTTCTAATTTCTATATCATCAACTTCTTTTAAATAAATTTTGTTGCATCTCTAGGATTTCACTTATAGTCTTGTTGGCATGCTTTTGAAATTGTTCTTTGGAATTGAGTTGAAAATCTATCATTGTGTTTTGAAAAATATTCTCTCATCTTTTGAATGCTATCAATGGCCCATCGATGAATTTTAAAATATCTATTGTTATATTTTTTAAATTATGTGGATGGTGCTTTTAACTTGGGTCTCAACATTCAAACCCTCTTTTTTTTATAATTAACTAAATAATATTTTAAATTAAGAGATGTAGCTAATCGGGAGTTCCAAAGTTGAACAATTGTATTGTATTTTTTGTAGGCATTATAGTAAAAGATATAGCTCTTCATTTTTTAGGTTGGGGTTTAGGTGGGTATTGAGATTCAATCAAACCTTGCTCCACAAAAACCAAGAAAACTGAGATCAATATTTTTTGGCTCACTAGAACCAAGAAAAATTAGATCAATCTTTCTTGACTAATTATTTCTTTTAACTTTTTGTATTCTTCCTTAACATTTTCACATTGTCAGTTAGGACTAGTTGTTAGATTGAGTTATATTTGGCACATTCATAATTGTCATTTCATTATTTATATTCAAGGCATCCATCTTAATATTGTATTGGAACTGATATGAACATAGGTGAAGATAAAAATACTTATTTACATACCCTATGTGTTATCATTACCATGAAATGGCATCATATAAGTTTCACCATTTGTGTATCTTTATAACTATTGCATGCTTGAAACTTAACAATGGATATTTTTCCTCCTCCTATAAAGATAAAAATAAATAAATAAAAATAGATATAACCCAAGAAAAGGTTTAACTAAATGTTGTTAATTCCCTTGATTGAAAGAATAAATATACAGGAAGTGGAGGCAATTCATTGCATCTTGTGAATGATCCAAATCCGGGCTATGCACATGATCATATGGTGTTATTAGAAAGTAAGAGTATTTTTTCTATGTTCATTTGGGTTCAAGCATCAATGATGTTTTTTTTATAGGAAGGTAGGGAATTCCATCCACAAAAGGGTTTCAATTTTGCATTTTTATGGAGTTCAATTTATTAATCTTATAAAAAACACGAGCTCTCTATGGCTATACTTATATTTACATGATATAAAATTGGTAGATTGGCGGGCTATGGTGTGAAACATCTGCAATTATCATCTTTTCTAAGCATTGCACAGACTATTGGACTATTGGTATTTTACATTATTTGTTACATTGATATCTTGATTGGGTTTCCTTTTACACATTTTTCCTTCCCCATTACAATTTCATTGGGTCTTTCAATATCCAATGCTATAAAATGATCAGTCGCCCCTCCAATCCCGATGAGATCATTATTAGCATTATATTATTATTTTATTTAGCATCATGTTTGCTTATACTAAGATGCTTTAGGACTCTTATTTGTTGCAAATTAATAATCTGATATAAAGGGGGTATTAAAAATGTGTTGATAAAAATGGATACCTACAATATATGGTGAAACTAGGGGTTTTAATAATTGGAAAGGTATATTGGGAGGGGGGTTCAACAATACAATTTTAGGATGAATTTTCCAATATTTAATGAAATTAGGGATATTATTTAATATCCTGTGAATGATCGTGCTATTTAACAAGTTCACTGAGTGAACCCCCTGTGGTAGTGATACATGTACATGTTGATAGAGACAATGATACAAGTAGAGGTTGATAGATATAGTGACAGAGACAAGTTGAAATTTATATTCATATCGAGGTGACAAGATGGGGAAATGATAGGAGATCAAAGTATCCTTCAGGTCAGTGTTTGAAAAGTGTGAGTTGGTGCTTTTTAGTTTTAAACCAGATTATGTATAACAATAAATAAAATTCTTAAGCATAAAAAAATTGTAAAACAATAGCGCACACACACATTACACATATATTTTACCCTGGAAACCCTTAACTAGGAAAACTAGCTTAACAAGAGCTTCACCGATCTCTTTGTTTCTTTCATTTTAATAACTCAGTCATTTACAATACAATATATAGGTATTAATGATCTATAAAACCCTAATTCCTAAACCAGAATCATAATATAATGGGTTGAAAACCATTGGCTGAAAATAGCTAAAATGGGGCAAAAAATAGCCCACAATAATTTTTTCTCGAGGACCAGCTTAGGAACCCCTCCTCCCCCGGAAACCCTTATTTCGGGGGCCATCCCCTAAACCCATTCCATATAAGTGTTTGTTGTGTGAGACCATTGTTGATAGGGACATAGGGGCACAACAGACATGTCATATCCTTTTGGAGCTTCCCTTGTCAGAAAGTAGTCATCGAAGTGTGGTTCTAAATGTTGGCATGGAATTTTTCAAACAAGTGATATCAAATACATTTAATGTTAACAATGATAATTCCCTTATCAATGCATATACTAAGAATACTATAAATGTTGAGCACCATTGTTTAATAAATGACGCTTTATCATGGACTTATGACAAACACCCTCATAGTGATAAATGGTTACCACGAAAGGATGGGCCTATTGTATGAGTTTTTCCTCGATATAGCTCAATACTAGCACTCGAAAATGAGAAGTATGTCGAGTTTTGTTGGTTATAGGTTGTATTGTACAAGCCATTCCATGATTTCCACATAGATATAGGCCAAACATCAGATGATATCATACAAAATTGTCAAAGCTTTCAATACAATCCCTGGCATGTTGATCGCAATCTAACTCCAATACAGGAACAAGTTGAATCTAAAGATGAGGAAGAGCTAATTGTTCAGGGAATACTCATATGCATGAGTGGGAGATCATATTAGGACTATATAAGAATAAACATATAAATCCTAGTGAATATGACATGCTTGAATTCAGGGACCGTGATGTTATGGAAAACATGAACTCTAATTTTGTGGATAATGAGACTTCCAATCGTGTAGTGCATTTCATATCTCAAAATCGACAATTGAATTCTGTTGTTCCTCGTGATTGTTCAAACTCTTACTCATTTGAACGCTTAGGAGAAAAGAAAATAAATTCTTATGATATTATTCACAAACATTATAGACCTGGGAATGGTAAACCATTGTATATGATTATCCAAGAAACTGTGGGTACATGAAAGTCATAATTGAGTATGAGTTATTATACAAACACTTTAAATGGATTCTTTTTCGAATAATATTCCCTTGCTTCCTTCGGCCCTAGTCAGTGTCTCAACTTTTAAAATATCTACATCAATAGCGCACTCTGCTCTTCATATACCAAGGACATGACCAATTTAGAATTTTCATGTTTGATTAAGTTTCAAGAAAAGATGATACATGTTAGATATAACCTTATTGACGAAATGAGTTTTATATGTAGAAATTTATTAACACAACTTGATTCTAGAATTCATCAAGAATTTCCTGAAAATTCACATGTTCCATCTGGAGGGAGATCAATTATATTCATCAGTGATCTAGGACAACTTCTCCCAGTTATGGAAAAACTTGTATATGCATGTGAAGGTCATGTGCATGAGTTATGGAACTTATTAACAACCATAGTAACTCTTGATACAATATTCAAGCAAAAATGGACAAATCCAAGATCAAAAACATTTTTGTCATCTTCTAATGAATATTAGAGATGCAATTCCAAATATAGATGACTATAAATTTTTAATGAGTTGAATAGATGTTTCATTGGATGCTTCCACAAAAGAGTCATTTAACATCGCCATACATTTATTTGCAACAAATGATGACTTCAATAATGATAATAAACATTGTTTGAGATCTTTGAATTGTCCTTTTTCACATAGTCTTGTTGTAGCAATAAGAATAAAATGTTACAGTGATGCAGATTAGAGGAAAAAATGGAAGGTGATTTTCTTATTTCAATTAGAGCTAGGTTGATTCTCACATCAAAATTATGGACTCGTGTAGGTATTACCAATGAAGATCTTGGTATTGTGTAAAAAAATGTAGGTACATCCAATCGTGCACTGCCTGCGGCATTGCCAAACCTTCCATCAAGAAGAAAGGATTGTACACTCCATTGCCACACTAGACAAGCCATCAGAGTCTGTCTCCATGGACTACATGTCTGACCTTCTCTCAACCAAGCATGGAAATGATTGTCCATTTGTGGTTGTTGTTTGGTTCTTTAAGATGAGAATTTTAACTCCATGTAAGAAGAGCATCACAACATAGGCCACTCCTAATCTCTTCTTTGAGCATGTTTGGGTTCATTTATGCCTTCCATGGACCATTATTTTATATCAAGATAGCATTTATTGAGTACCTTTTGGTCTAGCCTACGATTGATGATGGACGCCAAGCTGAGCTAATCAACTTCCTTCCACCCACAAATTGATGGGAATAAATAAATGGTCGATAAGATGATTGTGCATATCATAAGAATGTACAACTCCACAAAACCCCATAGTTGGGATGTGATACTTTCTTATGTTTAGCATAGCTAAAACAGATCCCTTCACAACTCTATTAGCCACAACCATTTTGAGGTATGCTTGGGGTTGCAACTGTTAGCCCAAATTTATGTAGCACTACCCATTACGTATACACAGGAAGAGTCATCCCATGCTAAAAGTAAGTCTTATCGGAAATCCAAAATTTTTGAATGGATCCATCACATCCAATGAAAAGTACTTCATGATATATTAAATAAATCCAATTCCAAGTATAAACAACGACATGACCAGTATCGAGTTCCATATAATTTTAGGTTGGTGATGAGGTTTGGTTACATTTGCAGAAAGAGTGCCTCAAAGGGATCCATTGGAATCTCTTCCCACTTTAATATGGGCCTTACACTATCACCAAGGTTGTGGGTGAGAATTATTTTGACTTAAGTATTCCCCCATTCTTGAGATTAGACACTGTATTTAATGTGGAGCTACTTCAACCATATTCTCCACCTTTATTGGACACCTTAGAGGTAGCTGAGTAATTAGCCCCTATAGAACTCACTCTTGAAAACATTGAGAAGGTGGTGATGCCCCAAAATTTGCAGCACCAACAATAGGATTTCTCCTCGGTAAGCAATCCCAATTAGATCGCTCACTGTTTCGTGTGGGGAATCCGTCCATTGATGGTACTGCTACCATGTGAGTGATTATTAAATCTATTTACCGGTTGCGTCTTGGTCCACCGTTTATGTAATTTTATCTTTAACTATGAGATTCAAGTGCCCTAATTAAATGCATGGAATTAACAGGTAGGAGCTTCACAAGTCATGCGTAGGTTCTTACCTCCCATCTTATCACTCCTACAAGATCAATTCAATTATTCACTAATATAAACTAATTATTCTATCCTATCCTATCCCTGCAGGGAACAAGTTTGAAGTAAGACTAATATGCCGAGAAATGTAAATACAAGTCTAACAGATAGCTATTTCAACACAACATTCACATTTACAGTAGAAAGAATACCAAAGATATAAATATTTGCATGGAAAGTAAAATCATTCATCACCAATGAATTAGTTCAAGTAAGTTAGAACAATCTCACAGTATGAGTTATGGATGCAAGAAGAAATAGTTCCACATTATGAATTCAATACATTCCAGCCAAAAATCTCTAAGCAACTTTCCTCAGCAAAACATATCCTTCTTATTAAGCAGAAAAATAGTTCTCTTACAAAAATGGTTCAGCTCTATTGTGATAGAAAAAGGTCCCTACATATGTATTCTCTTCCTCTATTTATCTTACAATTTTTTTTCCTCTAGTGACTCTTCACATACCCTAACCCTAGAGATTCCCAAAATTTTGTCTTTTAATGTTTATACAAAGAAAATACAAATATTAATTTCCAGCTAGATTTTCCAAATCAGAAATTTATTTGGCCCACATGTCAGTTTCTTCAGAAATAATATTACTTTGCACGGGGTCCACCATTTTCAAAGTGATCTCATGATTATATAGTTCTACTTCTATACTCTTTACTCCCTCAACCACTTCCTTGCAGCTTTCTTCTAAAAAGTAAGCATTAATGGAAGCTTGCGCAATGAACTGATGAAGGTCTTCCCCTATTAGCACGTCCAAATTCTTTATGTAGTTCAGATCATCACTCAGCACATTCTGCAACTCCAATAGGCATTGGTACCTATCAGGAAATTCTTCCATAGTCGGAGGCATAACCAACTGACACTTTTCATGTATTTGACGAATTCTCTGATAAAGGTTTGTACACTTCTCGATAGTTTTCATAATCTTATTATTAATCCGTAGACCATCTTTTCTACAGAATTCAAGGAGGCTTGAGTCCAGATTCGAATCTGCAATGCTCTTTTCAGGCAAGTACTCAAGGAATCCTGATTTCCCTTCTCTCCATTTCATTTGTTTCCCAATCTCAGCCATGGTGCATACTAACTTCCTCCTGATTCTCAAGCTTCAACATCAATTTCCCCCATCCTTGATATCATTATCTTCATCTTCTAGACTTCCTCAATGATAGGTTCTTTTGAATGATGAATCTTCTTTTGAATGTCACATGCTTGCTCATGAAAGGGAGTCAAGTCTTGCTTCTTATTATCTGCAAGATTCATTTGTTCCATCATAAACTCCTTTTCCTTTATCAATTCCTCCAACTAAACCTTCAAGTCTTCAACCTACTTCCTGTTGTCTGCCTCTCTTTTCTCTAATTCATTGATGCGAGCTTCCTAGTCATTCTTCTCGCCTTCTGTAATCATCAACTGCACAGTCATTGCATCCTTTCTTGCTTCCAAATTCTGATACTCTTCCTTTATACTTTCCTTTTCGGATAGGATGGCGTCATGATTTCTTTTCACTTCTATTCCTTCTCCTCGTATTTTCGCTCATCAACTTATCAACATTGTCTACACTTGATTGTGCCACCACTACGCTAACAAATTCTATGAGCATAGGGTCCCTGTGAGTACCTTTTAAGATTTTGTTCTCCTGAATAGTAACAACATCAGCGTGGGCTGGCAATTTTAGCCTCTTTTCCGATCTCTTCATGATAGTCTTTCTTTTTTAGTCGAAAAAGATTGTGTCTAATCTGGCTACCATATGTTTCTTTGATGGGGTGAACGGGGTGAGACCGAGCTTCTAAAGTGGGAAGTGTCCTCCGATGATTATCTCTGGCGGTTCTGTGTCCATATCTTGCACGTTTGGGTTTCTATGTTCCACAACTTTCTTGGACGTTTCTACCTCCTCTTTTTTCTTTTGTTGTTCGACTACTTCTATATCCGCTCTTTCTCTCATCTCTTGAAACCTTACAGCTTGTTCCTTCTGGATTCTTTTGGCCTCCTCTAATTTTCACCTGTATACTTGTTCCCTTTGTAGCCTTTCTGTTTCTTCTTCAGGCTTCTTATCCGCTTCCCTTTGTTGTTCTTTAGCAACTTCTCTTTCTTGTCACTCGGTTTCTTCTTTGAGCTTCCTTTCTGCTTCTTTTAGTTGCTTCTGTAACTCTGCTTCTTTTGTACCTTTGGAAGCAGCACTGGAACTACTCCTTCTTTTGGGACGAAATCGTTTGTTTAGCTCGGTCATATTGCTTTAATTTTGATACACTTCTTTGTCTTTGTCGAAGTGATTATCATATTCACAATGTACTTTGACTGCTGCACAATGCTCAGCCACCTTTCCATGGCTATCATTCCTCGCGAAACTATTTTCACCAAAATGGAACGCTTCCAAATCTTGGACAAAGGTTTCGACCATCTTAACCTTAGAGAACTTGTACGACCTGATGCAAAAGGGCAGAGGCAAAAATGAGGCTTTCTTTTGATCATGCAGGATTCTGTCGATCCCATTGATGAAAAACTCCATCACTACTTCCTTGTGAACCACAAAATTTGTCACATACTTGGGAAAAAGGGATGGAGCTCGAGAACCTCCATACATTTTTATGTATGTGCCCTCCTGCGAGAAGTAGTGATCCCCGTACTCTTCTATGACTTCCATGGAATTTTCAGACAAGAAGTTTGGTTCTTTGTTGAAAATCATCCAGTAGAGAGGCATGATAAATTCTTCACATATGAGATTATGGTGACCTGTATATTTATGGGCCCAGAAGATCTGATAAGAAACATAGATCGGAGAATCAACTCTACTACAAATGCACCCCAACTTAGGGAAAGGGTTCCTTGATAATATACAATCCACAAGGTACGAAGACATGTAAAATTATGCCTTCTTCTGGGTCAAACAACCTTTTGCAGTTGCTATTGTTGCTGACAAACTGTCTGAGATGATGTCTGCCCAATTAAATGTTAGGATATCCTCACCATCATGCAGCCATGCAAGCATGCATTTTCGTGCATCCCAGTCATCAGTGAGGTGTCACCCAGCACCTAGTCCCTAGTTTGCTAGCCTCGAGAGCGTCTTTCCATTCAGTTCTATCCCTCCTAGTCAGTGATGTGCCCTCTTTCTCACCTACCACATGTGAAAGGTGCCCTCTCTCACCTACCACCAGTTACACTTCAGTCAGTTGCTTGATTTGTGGATATTTCCTTGATTTAAGGACTGATTGACTAGTTAACTAACTGAAACACTCTATTGGAGCTCCAGTGAGACTAGATTGCCAAATCTGAATCTAGTCAGCTCCTCATGCACCCTCCTTGGATTCTCCTTCACTCCATTAGTGCTTCATGTGCTAGTTACACCTACCGACATTCAGTTAGACTTAGTTTGACACCTGGTTGACCGTTACTTGTGCATTGATGACTCCATTGATCTGACGATGAGGACTCCTAGTGGATCCAAGCTATTCCATGCAGGCTATTTGAATGACCTCCTTGGTTAATTCAAATCATTCAGTCATTGTGACTGCACATTATATTGTATTCTACTTCTGAGTTCAATAGAGCACTGCTGCAAGTCTTTTGCATAGTTTACACACATTTTTCTTTATGGATCTCTTGTAATTGATTATCTTGTTCAATAGATCTACTGTGTTTTAATTTCACATTAAAGAATTTGCCATGGAAGGCTATGTGATAAATTAGAGGTATCCAATTTAATTTGTAGATGGTCCCATTTTCCTTGCCGAAAATCTTTCTTAGCATCAGGGCTATGATCGTAAAAGGGGTCCTCAAGATTTGACACTCATATTCTCCACTTGCTTTCTGCCTCAGCTGCTTTCCAGATACTATCATTTTCTTGGCATACTCTAGACTGTCCATGTTAAGGCCTTTGAGCTAGTATTCAGTCATCATGACTTGTGCTTGCGGTAGCTTGTATGCTGCTGCGATATGGGATGGATGGAATGAGGAAAACACTTCTCCTTTGCTGTCAGACATGATCCTTGATGTGGAATCATCTTGCGACAAAATCCACCCAATGACCTCTGAGCAAGGAAACAAATCTAGGCATGTGGCCGCTTTAGTGATGCCATATTTCTTGATATTTTGATATAAGACCACTTCCTCTAGGGCTACATCAAGGATATCCCGATCCCGGATCATTTGATACAGTTCTCCCCATTTGAATTCAGGGACAATTCCTATTACTGGCTTCTTATCCTCGAACCTGGTCTCTATCTTGGTTTCCAATATAATCTCGATGTCTAACCCCGACTTAGCTACCTTAGATTTCATTTTGTCTCCCTTATTAGTCATTTTCAAATCCTAATGAGAAAGAGAAATCCATGTGTAAGAAACATTCAAACAGAAATTAATGAAGCGACAAACAAAACATATGTAAAATCATTCAAATCATTCCTGCTGGTATTAACTATTTTAATAACAAACACAAACCAGCTGCTAGTAGTAAACATAAATTATGAATGCAACTCGGGGTGATGGTTAAAACAGTACTCGCATGTTTTAGTTTAAGCAACTGTACGAAACACTTTTATTAGGTTCAAAACAAGAGAAAAGTGCAAGGTTTTAGTGTTTTAAAGATGCGGTCTGGTCAGTATTTGGTGGTAACAGAAAACAGGGTTCGAGTATGCGCACTCATTATTTACAAGGCATCTACCATGGTTCTCAGTTGGTCTCACGGCTGCAATGGGTCACTGTGCTCGGCCAGGGGCGTGAATCAAAACTACTAACTACGGCCAATAGTCACCTCAAAACATGATTAACGTCAACTAGACGACATGAGGGACTAGCGAGAGGCACACTAGAAGAGCGAGAGAATGTAGGACAAATGGGAAGGTAGCAAACCGTAAGTAATTCAAACAAATTTAAATCCAAACCCTCGCTTTTCCTAACAGGTCAAAATGACGTGGGTGGAATACGGGCGATGAGAAAGGGTCAATGCCGCATAAAACCCCCCTAACTATCAAATAGAAAAATGAGAGTAACTTAAAAGATGAAACGACATGAGATGATCTACCTGTCAGTTGCTGACTAGCTCCAGCGATCGACAACATTATGATGCTCGGAATTCGGCGAGGTTCTACGGAAAAAGAGAATCGAAATGACGTTTATGCAAAATCAAACCAAACAAAATGACCAAATTCTTATAAATAACTTTTTTGCGAACAAAGTATTAAAAGCGAGATGATGTTGGTTGGTGGGGTAGGTTGATTAATAACAATATTTTTTTGTGTTGTGTTTCCGCGTTGTTGGTATCAGAGCCATTATTGGTATCTATTGCTATAGTTTTTGTTTCTTTGTTACACTTCATTCCCTTTTGAGGTGGGAAGAGTTATTATATTCAAAGATAGGTAATTAGCGCATCGTTGGCATACGCATTCACCCGCTCGGTGCTGTCATCCATCAAGGGTACTCAGGCATTCTCCTCCAAGCATTGTGCTACATTTCTCTAGGTTCATACTTTGAATTTATCTCTTCCATTATGGATTCTTCAAATAGCAGCTTTTACTTCCCTGAATTTGCTTCTTCTAGAAAAGAGAAACATACTAAGCGATGGTCATGGTTAAACAAATATCTAAACAGAACTGATTTCGATGCTCTGTATGATACTCGTGTCGTATCTCAAGAATATGAGCCTCATCCAAACTGGTCTTTCCCTGAGATTGATGTTGATAAAATATATGATCTTCCTATGTTTAAGTTTCGTGCTGCTCAACTATTTCGTTTCACTTCTGTGAATATACCCATATATGTTGGTCAGTCCGTATACCAGATCTCGTTAATCAAATATGAAGATATTGCTTGGGGATTGGAACATGAATATAAATATATTCATATTGGGTTAGTACAGTTTGGTATCAATCCTCTTGTCCATCCCAGATTGAATACTTCTTGTTTATCATGTGTTTTAGATTCACGTCTTAACAAGTTTGAAGATGCTTTGTTAGGAGGATTTTAGAGCCCTCTGAACAATGGCCCTACATGGTCATCTCTTGTTCCCCGATATCAAGTTTCTCTTATAGATCTGTATATTAATGAGTTTTTGCAAGCCTATATCCAGTTTTTAGGCTTTGATGTTGCTCCACAATCTCAGATCGCTCAGTTGCATTGTTCCATTTGTATCCATTTTGTGTCAACTACCATGCCTGCAATTAATCCCAAATTGCAGAAAAGAGCATTACATGATGGAGTTGTTGTTGGTCCGAGAAACACTACTCCCCTCCAACTCAAATTTTCTCAGGTAACCTTACCTGAAGAATGGAATAGCACATACCAACCACTTTCTCAGAGATATCCATAACTCCATGATGCGTCCTCCAAACAACTTCATGTTTTCCAGCATCCCAATGGTAACACTTTTCTTAGATTTGCTCCTGCATTTCCTCCACCATCACCTTCAATTAGTAGATTTGTTTCCCATTCTCAGTATTTACCCCATAGGTCAAAAACCCCATTATAGTCATCTGCACATATGCAACCATATGATTCTTAGCTACACCAACATATGGTTAACCACAGTTAGTTTCCTTCTGCATCCTCCAAATTTTGTAAAGAAAAACATACCCCACAAAAACAAAAAACATTTCAGTCTATTATTTCACCCTCTTCATCCTCATCCTATGTTGATCATAAAGGTCAGCATACTGATTGTCTTGATTGTTCTTCTTTGTTTCGAGATATTAAAAGTTTGTCTCTCCCTCGAGAAAAATCTGGAAACTTGTCCTAGATTTCAGCAAGAAGATTAGATTCTGGCAATTCCAGTCCTTCTTTTAAGGATGGTAGTTTACAGTCAGATTTTCAATTTGTTAATTTGAGAAGCACGAATGATCCTAAACCTGTAGAAGAAATCCAGTTACAGAATTATGCTAACTTCCAATCTATATGTATAGCTCAAAACCTGGATGATGTTGCTAGAGATGTTCTTGAGCTCAAGGCTCATCTGCAGACACTGCATAGATCTTTAAATCATGTTTCGGATACTGTTGACTCTTGGTTAAGAACCAAACAGAGCAGACATCTAGGCTGTCAGATATTGAAGCTGGTCTCGATGTTATTACAAGATCTATAGAAAATATACAGTCAGCACTTCCAGCTCCTTCTTCTCCTCCTAACTATAGTCAAATCAACCAAGAAGGCTATAAGTTCAAATATCATTCTAGTAGCTCAAGCCCCCAGAAATTCTTGAAACAGTTAAGTCCACATAGACTACAAAGTATTCAGCATGGTGCTGAATTGGCTAGAGAAAAGTATGAATTGTTGAAACAAAGAGTTCTCTCACTTGGTTGCCATGACATTAAAATGGCATCCTCCACTATCTCTATGGATTCTAAGATAGGTGAAGCCTCTAGAAACCCAAAAAGAAACAGAGTTGAGTCACATTTCTTCCAAAATCAAGCTAGAAGAGTTTCAGGTCAAGATGTCAGCCACAATAAGTTTCGCAGTCCATTCAGCAAATGGAAAAATGAATTAAAAAATGTAGATATCAAGATTAATTCCAAAGATCTGTCCAAAGGATTTTGTAACACACTGATTATTAATTTTGATTGCTTGGAAAATGATCAGATTCTAAATCTATTCCAAAAGATCAATGCATGGGAATTCCAGAGAAAAGAAGAAACTAAAGCATCCCGGAAAGATATAGCTACGCAGCTTACTTGGGCATTTATAGGAATAGCAAAGCTATAGTGGGAAAAACTTTCAGAAGAAGAAAAATAACATTTACTAGAGAATGATGATCCTTTAGAAGCTTTGTTTCAAGCCCTTACTCATGAATTTCTTGGTGCATTACCTCCTGATGCATCTCATACTGCTCAATTGTACATGTCCTGGAAATTATGTGATATCAATCTCCTTCAAGAATATTTTTGTACGATGCAAACCATGTTGTACAAAATTACAGATCATCAGAATGTTGCCTACCTTCACCATTATCTTGCCTCTCTTCCCGGCAAAATCCCAGTTCTTGTAAATACCTATTTTTCAGATCATCAAGTCAAGATTGAAGAGTTATCTCTTGTTGGTTTACATCAGCATGTGCTCACAGCCCTCCAAAAAGAATGTGTCGCCATGAAGACACAAAAAAATCTCAAAAAACAAATTTTTGTTTCTCAGTCAGCCTGTCAGCAATTTCGTGAAATTGCCAATTATGGTTGTTTGAAGCCTCATCCACATAAAACATCTACATGCACCTGCCATTCCAAAAAGTATGGTGAATCAAGTTCTTGATCCATCCCAGATTCCGGTCTTCCTCAAAAAGAATCTCGAAGTATCCGAAGAAACCTTTTTTTCAAAATAGAAAGAATAGGTTTGTCTTTAAGAAAAGGACCCAACCGCTTCGAAGGTCTACCTGTTACATCCGTGGCAAGCAAGGCCATTGGGAAAACAAGTGTCCAAAGAAGAAGAAAAAGTTTCAGAATAAAATATGTGAGATTTTTACAGAAGAGTACAATCCTGCTGAGTGGGATGCAGTCCCTGAGTTACAATCAGAAGATGAAGGATTCTCCATTCATGAGTTTGCAGATGACTCTGAATATAATTCTAGTTCTAATGAGTTAGATATCCATAAGATTTCCATTAATTCTTCGGATAGCTCAGATGATAACCAAACATTTATCAGTGATTGTTTTATGTTTTCTTTTGCTTCTCTCAAAAGTTAGATAGAAGAGTTAGAAGAAAAAAAGGCTAGCCTTTCTCCAAGCCTGGTCATAATCAGAAGAAGACTACAAGAAAAGATTGATGAGTTGACAAAAAATTTGCCAGAACCTTCACAATGTGTCCCTACGTATGAAGGGTCAGATCCAAGCGAGGTAGATCTTCTCAGAAAAATTGTTTTCTTTGAAAACAAAGTAAAAAGAGAGAGAGAACAGTTAGCTAACTTAGCTACAAGTATACAAGGATCTCTACATCAGCTCGATGAACTGAACTCTGAAAATATCCAGCTAACAATGAGAAAAGCTCACAGCTTCACCCCAGCTCCAGAAACAGCAAAAGAACCAGTCCCTGAACAAAAGAGTTTAGGAGATTGGATGGTTGTACCTATCCAGATCAAGACGGAAGGGTATAAAGCTTACGACTTGGATGCACAAGTAGATACAGGCGCCATGAATAGTTGTTGTAAATACAAATCCATTTCATAATATTTTTGGCAGCCTATCTCTATTCACTTCAGAGAAATTAAGAAAGAACTCATCAAGGTAAATTTTAATGCTCCATATTTTCCTATTTTGTTAGGAAAAATCAAAACATATGTTACTTTATATTGTTTAGACACATGAGCTGACATATTACTAGGACAAGATTTTGTCAAGAAACACCTGCCAATGTCAGTTAGAGAAGATTCAGTTGATTTCACAGTCCAAGGAACTATGAATTCCATTCCAGTAAAGTCTTCTTTCACTATCAGAATTTCTCCTGAAAAGCTAGACATTGTCGAGGAATCAGTCAAGGATTTGGAAAAAATAAAAAAGATTGTCAAACATGCAGACCTACATGGTCAAGACATCCTTGCAGAAATAACTCATAAGTTACAAAAGGAATGTACTTCTGAGCATCCAAATGCCTTTTGGAAGAGAGAAAAATACTATGTCACTTTGCCATACAAACAGAATACAAAAATAAAACCTCAGAAAGCCTCAGCAAATAATATGAGTCCTACGAAGCAGCAAGCATGCAAAGAAGAAATCCAACAGTTGTTGGATAGGAAGCTGATATAACCTTGCAAAAGTGCTTGGGCTTGCCCAACATTTTATGTCAATAATCATTCTGAGCAAAAAAGAGGAAAGAAAATATTGGTAGTTAATTATGGAGAATTGAACAAATCTTTAGAACCAATCAGGTATCCTCTACCTCATAAAGATTTAATTCTGTCAAAAATAGCAAAAGCCAATGTCTTTAGTAAGTTTGATCTTAAGAGTGGTTTTTGGCAAATCGGCATAGCACCAGAAGATAGGTACAAGACTGCATTCGTAGTCCCTCATGGCCAATACCAATGGACAGTAATTCCTTTTGGCCTGAAGAATGCTCCATCAGAGTTCCAAAAAAGGATGGAAGACATTTTTCGTTCTTTAGACTTTGTTATTGTATATATTGATGATTTGCTCATTTTTAGCAGAGATATAGCTGAGCATAAGATCCATTTAGAAAATTTTCATAATTTTGTTTTTAAGCATGGTATTGCACTTTCGTCATCCCCAGATAAGTTTGTTATTGCCAAGACTTCCATTGAATTCTTGGGCCTCCAGATTTCACAAGGAAGAATAATTCTGCAGCCACATGTTTTGCAAAAACTCTTAGAGTTTCCTGACAGATTGCAAGATACTAAACAGGTTCAGCGATTCCTCAGCTACTTGAATTATATCAAACAGTTTTATCAAGCACAGGAAAAAGACACAAAGCTGTTACAGAAAAGATTAAAGCCTGGCACGGAATGGATACTAGCTATGACTGACACAGTCAGAAGAATCAAAGCAAACATCCAGAAGCTTCCTCCCCTTTCTCCTCCAGTCCTAGATCTACCTTTTATTTTAGATACTGATGCTTCTGACCAAGTTTGGGCAGTTGTGTTGTTGCAAAAGCATTCAAAGAAAGAGGAGGTTTGTGCTTATACTTCTGGAACATTTTCCGAAGCAGAATCCAAGTACCCATCATCACACAAAGAGATCCTTGCTGTCAAGAAGGGTATTCATTGTTTCATACTTTTCCTCAAAAGTGTTCGTTTTACAGTTTGAACAGATCTTAAGCATATGAAGGGTATGCTTGGTAACAAAATACTTCTAGAACATGGCAATGCCAAAGTTCTAAGATGGGCAGTCTGGCTTCAAGGTTTTGATTTTGAGATTGTCTACAAAGCCGACAAAGATAATCATCTTGCTGATATGTTAACCTGAGAAGGATCACAATTCCGAGAGATCAAATTTTTTAAAAAAGGCAAGTCTTCATCCTCAGCAGCAGACAATTTAGTTCTTGTTTGTCATGAATGCATTTACTGTTATTGCAGCGATTGTTTTCACAACAAAATCTAGACTCTTCCTTTTGAAATCCAACAGCAGATACTTCAAGATCGGCTAAACTCTCCAGAGGGACGCCGCAGCTACAATATCAATTTCAATAATCCCCTTCTCAGAGTCAACCATGTCAATATGATTATTGGGCATTTTCATTTGCTTTCAGGGGAACAACAATTTTTTGTTTACATTTTTTACCCTGCTATTAGATGGATAGATTTTTATGCCACTCACCAGCTTGCCAGAGCAAATGGCAAAGTTATTGTATGTTTCTTCTGTGATGATCTCCATACTCGTCAGTGGAGTCCTTGGATGAAAATTTTACTATTTTTGTATGTTCCCAGAAGCTCGTCCTTAGAGCATGCCTCTCCTCAGGTTTTCATTCCTGTCCTGAAAGATGAAATATATGGTGCCTCTCTCATCTATGGTATTTTCCAGTTCGATATCCTTTGGAAAGGTGCTACTGTCCACCCCTCAGTTACTCCAGGACAAGAATTTCGACTTGTCATCAAACATCATTTCTTTGGTGATGTTTATGTTCCCAGCTACATGAGGCCTGAACTTTTCTGGTAGTCTCCTTTCTTTGCATGTTTTCGAGAAGATGCCCCTCACTGGATGGAGGATATAATACATTATGGTACTGATTACCACCGCCAATACTTTCTACAAGATTCTTCAGATGAAAGCGACTTAGACCATGATGGATTTGGATCTGAGGGATTTGATTCTGATCATAGTCCGCCTGACTATGTTTAGCAAATCTGATTTTTGTATATTTCTCTTTATTTGTCTTTCGTGGGTTCTCTCATGAATCTCCACTCTGTATAAATTTGTCCTGCAGATCTTGTCTAGTTTCAGCATCTTACTTTATGATTGTCTTTCGTGGGTTCTCTTATGAATCTCCACTGTGTAATAAGCTTTAGTACAATACAATGTGTACTATAGATTTGAGATGCCTTCCGCATTATTATTTTCTTAGTGGGTTCTTTGGAAAAGAATCTCCACATTGTACAAATAAGTCATCTCATGGTGCGGATGTCTCTTCGTGAGTTACCCGAAAACCAAAGATGCCTTGTCAGTTATAAGAAAAGCATCTCCGTGCTTCATGAGTCACAATTTTAGGTATAGACAGCCTCTACTGTTTAAGTTGTCCTGCTTAATGAGTCATTGATTCCTTTCTTGTGATGCACTCCTCTCATTTTGTATTTATAGGGGCACAAGGGTTCATTCTAGGCATTCGGAATTTGGAACTAGAGCCTTTGAGTCTAAGTCTGAGTCGAAGAGTATGCTCTGCAAGTTGCTCGTCTGAGTATAACATTGCATCAGAAATTCTCTGTCTATAAAGTCTCCCGATATTAGTCTATATATGCTGATGTCCCCAGGTAGCTTGGTATTAAGCTTCATCCTAGCTGATGTCTGAAACCTAAAAGGGCTCAATACTTTGTATAGATATATCATTGTCTGTGTGTCGCAGTAATGATCTTTGCTCTCCAAAGACAATCTGCAAAAATCGGATGTGTTCATGAACTTTGGTGTTCTTGTGATTAATAAAAGTATTTTGTTGTGTTGTGTTTCTGCGTTGTTGTGTCGACGTGAATCATTCAACCTCCGCGAAATGCGTGGGCAGATAGTTCTATAGTGCGTCGACAATGGTTATCGGTGAGGTTCAATTGACGCCTGCTTTAGATCTTTATTTTCGCTTGCGACCGTTTCAGCGCATATCTTGAGTTTAAACACTAATTCGCAATCTTTGACCTTTTATGTTGATTCCCTTTGCCGTGTATCTGTCAGCTTGTTTCATGGTTCGACAATGACTGTTTCGGCATCAAAGCCACCCATGCATTGCTGCACTTTAAATAAACGTCGCCGACCGTTTCGGCATGAATTTTTCAAATACTATGAAATGTGTTGGCAATATTTTGCTAACTATGCTGATGCGTGACGATCAACGAGTTTCTACTTGCATTTTCAGTTTGTTTGCGACCGTTTCGACGGTTCTTTCCGAGTTCAACTGAAACAGGTCGCAATAATAAAATTTCTTTGCCGATCTCTTTTGTCGAGTTCCTTTTTGGAATCAATACTTGAGTCACTCCGAAATGTGTTGCATCATCAAAAATTTCTTCGTCGAAGTGGAGATTTTACGTCGAGACAGCGAAAATCAAACAAAAGTCTAAGTGTTGAAAAGAGAAAAAGAAATCGCTTCGACCGTTTCGGCAGAGTTAACTAAGTTTCTCCGGCTATTTTGGCTAGATTCGGCGAGTTTCTCCGAAACAGGAAAAGCATCCAAAACTCAAAATATGTCTCCGATCGTTTCGGCTCAACTGGATGAGTTTCGCCGATCGTTTCGGATCCAAAAGATGAGTTTTACTTAGTGAGAAAAAAGGCCTTCTTTGCTCGATCTTTTGGAGAAAAATCTAGGTTTAAGGGTAGGGTTTTCTAGAAAGACTTGAACCCTAAAAACTCTCTTAAGATAAAAAGGAGGGGCCCCATAATTTTTCAAGAATTTTGGGATTAGGTTGTAGCAACAACAATTGGCGATTCGCTATTGAACACAGATATCTGAATAATCTCTTTTCAAGGTCAGAAAAGCTTACAGGTTGTTGGCCCCATATGTAACATAGTGATTTTAAAAGCCATATTTTATACAGGGGAATGACCACTTTTATCACTTTAGCCATTGGAGAATAAGGGTAACTTTGAATTAGACTTCTTCACCACTCTCCTGAGGCCAAAAATGTGGTTTTCATTTTAGTTCCATCTTTAGGGTGCCCACTAAATAGGACTCCATAAGATTGTAACAAAATCAAACAGATGTATTCGTTTGTTCCTCATTCCCATGTTGTCGGCATTTCTTTATACGATTTATTTTGATGAACTTTTTCGTCAGAGTCTTCCATGATAACTTTCTTCAATCTTCAGCATTTGACTTGGGTTCTTCCATCCATAATGTCATTTTGTGTGAGCAAGAGATTTATTTGATTGTCATGCTCACAGACGGAGAAGAACCTTACTGAGCTAACCACCAAGGCACTTTCTTGATTGGATGTGTTTGTTTATTACAACCATTTCTTTGATGGAGATGAAACTTTACGGAAATGTGACTATTTGATATAAGCTCTTTTGGATTTTGATTTGCAGCATGGGATCATTTTAAATGCCCTACATCTGTGAGACCTGATTCCTCTTCATGGGTCCATCATAGTGAACTACGTGATACAGTTATTAATGTGAGAGTGGATGGAGCCCCAGTATAGTAATACAAAAATCATAAGTCTAATTTATTTTACAGGGGTTATCATGACTCAAATATGAAATTGAAGCAGGTTTTCCCTTTCTAAACTGATTAGCAAATGGCAATGTCACATAGAGAATTCTTCCTTTATAAACAGATTCTGACCTCTCAGGAGATGCGCTTGGGATTGATCATATCCCTGTCTTTCCATATACCAAGATGTTTAGCTGGTATTTATTGAAACAAATAAAGGAAATCAAACAAAAGAAAACAAAACAGACTACTCAAAACAAAAAACAACAAACTAGAAAGATAAAGAAAATCAAAGTTTATTTATGTACAAAAGTGCTCCTAAGCCTAAGTAAAGTACTATTTCAACGCAAGTTCGTTGACCAGGAGATTCTCTTCCTCCCCTTATAAATCTTGCAATTTGTATGTCGACGAGCCAAGATTTTCGGCAATCTGGTAAGGATCAAGCCATAATTGTTGAAATTTTGTATGGCTCCCCTTTTCCTCATGTGGGTGATCCCACTTCAGAACTAAGTCTCCTACCTCAAAATTTCTTTTACCGGACTTCCGTTTATCAAACCATCTCTTGACAATATCTTGGTGCTGATGGAATCTATCTTTGGGCTTTTGTCGTGATTCTTCAAGTTTCAATAGGGTATTGATTTGCGACTATAGGATTTCACTACTAGAACCTCGAGAGGCCTGGGATAGTTGCAAGGATGCGAGAAGTATGTTAGGTGGAAGTATAGATTCTTTACCATAAACCAGTGTTTAAGGAGAAACTGCTAAGGAATTATTTGGAGTAACCTTGTCTTCCCATAAAGCATTTTGAAGGGTTGTATGCCAGTTCCTCTGACTCTCAATAACATTTTTCTTCAAGATTCATATGAGATTCTTGTTTGTAGATTCGGCTCGTCCATTCCTCTGGGGATAATAATTTGTTGAATAATGCAATTTAATTCCTCTTTCATAAGAAAATACAGTTAATTTTATAGATGAGAAGTAAGTTGCATGATCAAAAACTAAATAAATTGGAACCCCAAACCTGGTTATGATATTTTCTTGTAGGAATCCAATGACTGCATCTTCGCTCACTTTACGCAAAGGAGCAGTTTCTATCTGCTGTGTGAAATCATCAGTAGCTCTGAGGATATACAGGTGTTGTAGCGAATAATTTGTATTAATTTCCCCAATAACGTCTATGCCCCATTGCTCGAATGGTTCAGAGATAATAACTGGTTGCAATGGTCCTGCTTCTTTTTGCAGTTTGCCAACACTCCTTTGACATACATTTCATTTTCTGGCATGGGCATGAGAGTCTTTGAAAAGAGTGGGCCAATAATATCCGGCTCTTAGTATTTTGTGAGTAGTAATATCACCATAATAATGTCCCCCTACAGGTCCATCGTGTAATTCTTTGACCACCTTATCAACATCTTCCTTCTCGAGGCATCTAAGAAACACTCCATCATGATTCTTTCTAAAAAGTACTCCCTCTACAATCTGATGGGATGTTGATTTTAATCGGAGTACCATTCTATGATTAGGACTCCAGTGTTCGGGTAGGTATCCTTGTTGTAAGTAGTGTACAAAATCCCTATACCAAGATTCTGGAGCAATGAAGATAGGACATACCTCAGTTAGCTTCAATCGGCTTCATTTTCCCACTCTTGATCTTTGTTGGCTGAATTTTTAGTGATCAACTTACATAGGCCTTGAACTTTAATGATAGTGGATGGCTTGAATTCTAAATCATACTCTTGCAAAGCAGTTACCCAGTTTCCTCTTCTTTCCCCCAATTCCTTTTGCATAAATAGAGATCTAACAGTCGGGTGAGGTACTATGACTTTCATTCTGTTTTTTAGAATGTATGGCCTGAACTATTTTACCACCTTAAACAGTGCATATGCTTGCTTATATACGGTTGGGTAATTTAGTTTGGATCCTTGCAACCCAGTTCTCATGAAAGAGATTGGATATTCGTCTCTGGATTCCCCTTTCTGAGTGAGCACTGCTGCGAGAGAAGTATCTGAAGCAAAGGTGTATATGATAAAATCCTTTTCAAAATCTAGAATCCTCAAAGAACGTGCGTGAGCTATGGAATTATTTACATCTTCTAACACAATCTTCTCGATGTCAGTCCATTTGAATTGCACACTTTGCTTCACCATTTGCTGCAAAGGTTTAACAATTTGCACAAAATTGGGCACAAACCTTTGAACAAAATTAATTGTGCCCATAAATGATTGCATAGCTTTTTTGTTATGGGGCATGGGAATATGAGTTATAGCTTCAACCCTCTATAAATCTATTGAGATTCCCTTTTTCGAGATGATGTGACCCAAAATTTTTCCTTCAAGAACAACAAAAATGCTCTTTTTTGGGTTTAGAGATATACCATATTTCCTGTAACGGTCAAAAATCTGTTTTAAATGAAAAACATGGTCTTCTCTTTTCTTGGAGAAACATGTTACATCATCTAAGTATACGACCACATAGTTGCAAACTAATCCTCAAAATTCAATATCCATGGCCCTCTGGAATGTGGCCCCAGCATTCATTAGGCCAAAAGGCATTCTTCGATACGTGAATGTTCCCCACTTCATGTGAAATGTAGTTTTTAATCGATATTGTTCATGCACCAATACTTGATTATAACCAGAGAATTTGTCTAATAGGGAGAACAATTATGAGCCTAATACCATTTGTAAGATCTACTCCATTAGTGGCACAAGATAGTTGTCTTTGTCTAGCGCTCTATTCAAGTTTCGAAATTCGACGCATAATCTTATTTCTCCTGACTTCTTCTGTACTGGGACCAAATTAGTCACCCACTTAGAGTGTCGAACTTTGAAGATAATCTTAGCATCCAGCAGTTTCTTTAATTCCTTTTGTATCAATGGTTCGAGTGTTGGATGCATCCTTCGTAATTGTTGCTGAAATGGTTTCACACATGGCTTCATGGGTATCACATGATGTATAATGCATGTGCCATATGTTTTCATATCTTCGTAAGTCCATGCAAAAACATCTTTGTATTGCTGGAAAAATTTGATGAACTTACTTCTTTCACCTGGTGAACAACATTTACCAAGATTAATATATTTGGGTTCAGCTTCCGTACCCAAGTTTACCAACTCATGCTTCATAGAGGAGATATTGGTCTTGACATTCGTTGGTCTTTTAAATTTGTTCTATAAATGAAACAGACCTTCAAGAGTTCTTACCCCTTTCGACATAAAATTTCCCTTACTTCTATCCTTATTATGCAAATCCAAATCATGTTCATCTTCATCAATTATGGATTCTTTGAAGGCATCTTCATTCGTCAAGAAACAAATGATTTGTTCATCATCAACAAACACCCTCATATTCATGACATTATCAGGTATAGATGGCCTGAAAATCAATTCAATAGAGCATTTGTTATTTGTCGGCACTAATCTAGAAGCAGAAGTAGCTAATAAATTAGTTGCAACATTCTGTAATCTAGGAATAACATTTATATTAAAAGCATCAAATTGTGAAATCAAATTCCAGACTTTAGACTGATATCCTTTTAAGTGTTGAGACAGACAATGAATTGTATTTCTTATCTATCTGACAATTATTTTTGAATCACCAAAGACATTTAAATTCTTGATATTCAAATTAATAGCTCTTTTTAAACCTTGAACTAGAGCTTCTTATTAGCTGTGTTATTTGTATATTCAAACTTTAGTCTACAAGAGAGAAATTGCTTGTTTCCTTCAGGATCAACCAGAACACAGCCGGCTCCAGATCCCTCTTGTGTTTTGGAGCCATCGAAGTACAAGATCCAACATTTATTTTATGTTTTAACTACGTTAGTATTATTTCCTAAGTCAGTAACTAATTCTATTATTTTACAATCAATATCATCAGTCTATGAAAATTTAAGGAGATCAGACTATTTGTCTGAATCATGGCTAACATCTTCCATTTGATAATTTACCAGTTCAATTTCTAAAAAATAATTTCCCAAAACCGAAGATGAAAATTTCACAGGCTCATTCATTTCCTCCAACTGAGTTACATTTTGTTTCATATGAGGCTCCCTCAGTACCTTGATCTGATTTTGTTTGTTCTGATATGGTAACCACAAGTGAGACCAATCTGTTGAAAAATAACCATTCAGTTTTGTAGACCAGTCCCTGCTCAATATTAAACCATAAGCTTCATGTATATCCACTACCATAATATCTATGAATTGACATACCCTTAGATCTAGAGATAATATGATAAGTACATCTTTCATCTCCCTATGACTTTACCAGCAGACTTATCCAATTGTATGATCTGAGAAGGAGATGGAATTGGTTACCCATTGATTTTCTTGCAGATGGATCATGGCATAACGTTGGATGAAGCTCCAGAATCTACCAAGAAATTACATACGTTATGATTAAAGATTTCAAAAGTTAACATGAAAGGCAGAGTCTGTGATTTTGATTTTCCACAAATGCTTGCTTCGTTAATTTCAGTATTAGACTCAACAGTTTCTAATGTACTTCTTGATTGTGCGTCAAAAGCTTCTAACAATTTATTTGTTTGTTGGGGAAGATTACATAATTCAAACAAAGATATGTTTGCTTTATTCTTCTTAAAGTATTCAATAATATCATACCCCATGGTGTATTCTTTTGTGCTTTTCCCACCATTTCCTAGTTTGTTCACTATGGCTTTTGTCTGTTTTTTTATTACTAGGCTTGTCTCTTTCACAACTTCATTAATCACTTTGGGTTGAGGCTGTGTGGTGCCAATGATTCTATTTGGGGATTCCTTTGTGATATTCACCTTAGGAAAGACCATGCTTTGATCCGCCTTCGGTCCCTTACTTCTAGTGGTAATATTCACCGATGAAACTTGGACCTCTTCTGCTTGCTCTTCCTCATTCAATCCCAAAGTGGGTCCCCAGTCTCATAATACCATTGTGGTTTCTTCGGTTGGATCTTCTTGCTCTTTTGCATGATATTCTTCCACCTCTTCTTGATTTGTCATTTTTGCATCTAGCAATTGATTAATTACTAATGTCATTGAGTTTATCCATTGGGGGCAGCTCTTTTCAGAATGGTGTTCTTGATGAAAAGTGCAGAAATGTTCCATGCCAACCTCATTCAGATTTAAGATAGAAGAATTAGTAATATGTGGTAAAGACTGTCCACTTTCTTCCCTTTTCTTATAAAAGGGTTTAAATGGTTTTCTAGATGTACTAGCTCCATTCTCTTTCTCCAAATCCACTATTTTGTTTGATAATTTATGTACCATTTTAACCACGTTTTCCAGTTCATTCGAGGGTTCTTCCTTAGGTCTAGATAATATCATAGGATTCTTGTTGGTTGTTGGTTTCACTTCCGATTCTAATGCATGTTTTGAAATACTATCCATTTCATATTCTACTTTCTTAGCCTCTTCATAATTTTCTATTAACGTAGCCTTAATCGCCCTTTTAACAAACATGGCTATAGGTGGATACAGTGTTGTGGTATAATATTCTACTAAGAACTCATCAACTGGTTTTGTTGTGTTAAAATTTGAGCATTAATTCACAATACTCTTGGATCATTACTGAGAGAATAACATATACAGTATATCAATGCATAACAATCACAATAAGCATGACAAGCATCACAAGAATCAAAAGCATGAGAGACAAGAGACACAGAGTTTCCATGGGGAAAACCCTAAGGTGAAAAACCCCACAACTTTCCCAGAGATAGAGAGAGCAATGGCTCAACCAAAGTACAAACAAAATACACTTGAGATAGTCTCCTAGAGTAGATGATCCTCCTCCTCACTAGTGTGCCACTTTCTGAGTGAGAGAAGTGTGTCTTTTCGAATGATCAAAATAGAGATCTCCCGATCTCTATTTATACTAACCTGTTTTCCCAGTGACCTTATGGGCCGACTTGTCTAGCTAGATACATCCATAATATAATATATATTTCAGGGCCGACCCCACACATGGTGGTCTAATAACCCATCAGCAAGTACACACACTTGTGACACTTGTCAATCCACATGACGACACTTCCTTATAGAGGAATACCACATCTCTAATAAGGGTACAATAAATATATATTAAATACATAGATGAAATACATTCCGAAGTTACATATACATCAACACTCCATCTTAACTAGGAAGGTATTTCTTGACACAGATCTGCTAGACAAGTCTTCTTCTCATGATCATCGTCATCTATGCATCATCATCATCATCATCACTGCTGCTGCTATCTCAACGAATCTCTGACTCTACTCGTCATAGGAAGTTCTATAGAGCCAGTCCTTTTTCATACTGTATGTAGGCCCACCACCTGCAGGTCTTCATCATCACTGGCCATACTGTGGAAATATCAGGACTTATTACGTGCATCACAAAACCTTAAAAGAGTCTCTTGACTAGCAAGAACCCTAAAGAGCATCTAAGGTCTTTTTCATCCTGTCCAGATCTCCAGGACTTATTACATGTGACCCCACCACAAAACCTCGAAAGAGAATCCCAGGACTGATTATGAGCACAAGGCTCAACCTATCGGATCTCCCAGTGCAAAAATTACATGTGGTCACCACAAAACCTCGAAAGAGCATCCTAGGACTGATTACGAGCACAAGACTCAACCTATCGGATCTCCCAGGGCACAAATTACATGTGGTCATGGCAAAACCTCGAAAGAGCATCCCAGGACTGATTATGAGCACACGGCTCAACCTATCGGATCTCCCAGGGCACAAATTACATGCCATAGGACAAAACCTTGAAAGAGAATCTTCCAGATATCCCAGTGCACAAATTACATGCCATAGGAAAAATCTCGAAAGGCTATCTGCAGATCTCCCAGGGCACAAATTATATGTACTCCCAAGCAAAACCTTGAAAGAGCATTTTCCAAATATCCCAGGGTACAAATTACATGCCATAGGCAAAACCTCGAAAAACTATCTACAAATCTCCGAGGGCACAAATTATATGCTTATCTGCACAACCTGTTCCACGGCCACAGAGTATCAACCTGATACTCACCATACATCATCTGATGTACACATGATCATCCTGATCATCATCACTGCAACATCCTGTTGCATGTCATCTAAAGCAACATACTGAAGCTCGTCATCCATGATCATCTTGATCATACAATGCATCTACCTGATGCATACCAAGTATCTACCTGATACATATCATCATACATGATCCACTTGATCATACAATATATCCACCTGATACAAATATAAATACATGATACATATCAACATACATGATCTACCTGATCATACAATGTATCCACCTAATACATATATAGATACATGGTCCAAGCATCCAACATGATGCATATACAAAATACATACACATGATCCAACCGATCATATCCAGCATCCAACATGATGCGTACATACATATAAATGATCCAACTGATCATATCTAGCATCCAACATGATGCATACATACATATACATATAAATGATCCAATTGATCATATCCGGCATCCAACATGATGCATACATACATATATAAATGATCCAACTGATCATACAAAGCAGAAACCAGAAGATCATCCTGATGCACATCATCTAGCGCTTACATCTACAGCCATGTGAAGGATCCTCCTTCCAACATGCTTGGAATGGATTAAGCAAATGTGTCCATCACTTCTTCCTCGAAGTATCATCAATCTGAAGAACACCAAGCCTCTCCCTGAAGTACTCGAACTTCACCCTGGCTAGTGACTTCGTCAGCACATCTGCAATCTGCTCGTCCGTCGCAACGTACAGGAGATTCACGGCTCCTCTCTGCACCATATCCCTGATATAGTGATATTTGATCTCTATGTGTTTCAACCTATCATGAAACACTGGGTTCTCAGACAGCTTCACACAACTCTGGTTATCACAAAAGATACCAGTAGCATCCAACGGGAGATCAAATAACTCAGACAGTAGCTTCTGTAACCATACTGCCTCACAACTAGCTGAACAGGCTGCAACATACTCTGCCTCAGCTGTACTCAGTGCTACGCAGGACTGCTTCCTGCTAAACCAAGAGATCACACCTGATCCCATACTGAAGCAGCACCCAGATGTGCTCTTCCTATCTACAACACTTCCAACCCAATCTGAATCAACAAAACCCTGCAGGTTAAACTTTTGATTCGCTTCATACTTGAGCCCATAATCCACTGTACCCTTCAGGTACCTCAGAACATGCTTTATAGCAACCAGGTTAACACTCCTCGAATCTTTCAGGAACTGGCTCAATGTGTTCACCGCAAAGCAAATATCTGGTCTCGTGTTCGTCAGGTACATCAAGGACCCAATCATATGACGATACATAGAGACATCAACTGGCACAGATGAAGCATCACATAGAAGCTTCAAATTCAATGCCATAGGTGTGGCCATGGCCTTGCAATCCATCATCCCAAATCTCTTCAGGATATCTACTGTGTACTTCCCTTGACCAAGGAAGATCCCACCTGCACTCTGCCACACCTCCATACCTAGGAAATAATGCATCATTCCCAAATATTTCATATCGAACTCGGAAACAAGCTTCCTCTTAGTATCTACAATCAATCTGTCATCTCCTATTACAAATAAGTCATCCACATATAGGAGTAGAATCACAGGATTCCCTTCCTCAACCTTGTAGTAAAGGTTGGAATCCGCTTTACTCTTGGTAAAGCCTAAACTGGATAGAAAACTGTCCATCCTACCATACCAAGTTTTGGGAGCTTGCTTCAAGCCATACAAGGCTTTCTTCAATCTGCACACATATGACTCCGTGTCATGTATTTCGAAACTGAGTGGCTGCTCCACAGTTACTTCTTCTTCAACTACACCATTCAAGAAAGAAGTCTTGACATCCATCTGGTGTATTTTCCATTTCATTGCTGTAGCCAGGGCAAGTATTGTTCTGATGGAAGTATACCTCGCTACAGGTGCAAAGGTTTCTTCATAATCTATTCCCTCTTTCTGAGAGAAGCCACGAGCTACGAATCTTGCTTTGTATTTCTCTACACTGCCATCTGCAGCATGCTTGATTTTGTAGATCCATTTGGAAGTCACAACAGACTTCTCTTTAGGTCTTGGGAAAATATCTCAAACATCATTCTTCATTATTGATTAGTATTCCTCAACTATGGCATCCTTCCATTCTTTCTTTTCCGCTGCTTCTTCATAACTGGAAGGTTCTTTGTTCATAATGTCACAGAGTAAAGCAACATAGCTGGTATGTGATCTGGTTCTTTTATTTGCTCCGTGTTCTTCTTCTGGAATGCCAAATATTTCTGCATCTTGAATGAGCTCTCTAGCCCATGCAGGTTTCTTCTTGTGAGAGTTATCCTCACGGGGTGGATCTACAGGTTCTTGTGGATCTGCAAACTCACGAACAACTTCTGGAATTGCTTCAGTCATGGTAGTGTCTTGAATTCTAGTTTCCTTAGGTTCTTCATAAACTTCGATAGGTGCCTTCCTTGATTTGATGAATGCTGATTTTTCATCAAATGTTACATCCCTGCTGACATCAATCTTCTTGAACCCTGGAAAGTATATTCTGTAAGCCTTCGAGCTTTCACTGTAACCCACAAAGATACCCTTCTTTCCTGAAGGATCTAGTTTGGTCCTCTTTTCCTTTGGGACATGAGTGTATACTGGACAACCAAATATTCTGAGATGGTTGACTTCAGGTTTCTTACCAGAGAAGATCTCTTCTGGAATTTTGTTGTCCAATATCTTGTGGGGTGTTCTGTTCTACAAATATACAGCTATTCTAGCTGCTTCTACCCATAGATGCATAGGTAGATCCTGGTCATGCAGCATTGCCCTTGCTACTTCCATGATTGTTCTGTTCTTCCTTTCTGCAACTCCATTCTGTTGAGGATTATAAGGAGCAGTCAACTCCCTCTTAATCCCTTAATCACTGCAAAGCTTCTTGAAGTCACCTGAGGTGAATTCTCCACCATTGTCGGATCTGAATGTTTTGATCTTCTTGTCAGTTTGATTCTCCATCAAGGTTTTGAATTCCTTGAACTTATCAAACACCTCATCTTTGTTCTTCAAAAAGTATACCCAAGTCTTCCTGGAGAAGTCATCAATAAACGAGACATAGTAAACATACCCACTCAGAGAACTGGATGACATAGGACCACATACATCTGAGTGGATGATTTCCGGGATATCTTTTGCCTTGCTTTCACTGCTTGGGAAAGCCTTCTTAATGTTCTTACCTTTTGCACATCCTTTGCAGACACCTTCATGTTTGGTCTTGATTTCAGGAAGACCCTCTACAGCCTTGCTTGCAATTAGAAGTGCCCTATAGTGCATATGAGCAAGTCTTCTATGCCAAAGTTCACTTGGCTCCATGGATTCATGCACCATGGCATGTTCAGGTTGTCCCTTCAATTTATACAAGCCTCCCTCTTGCTCTCCAATCACTACTACAACATCTATGGTCTTTCCTTTTGGCAACATTAGGACTTGTCCATCCACAAATGCAACCCTCATACCTTTTGCATCCAATCCAGAGATGGAGAGTAAGTTATTCTTGAGCCCAGGTACATAAAGGACTTCTTTCATCTTCAAAGATTTTCCAGAATCTAGGTTGTAGGAGGCTTCACCACTTCCTTTGATTGGGTATTGATAATCATCCCCAAGTTTCACTTTATGGGGTGATTCATGTTCAGACAGATTTACAAAAGATTCTTTAAACCCAGTCATGTGTTTGGAAGCCCCACTGTCAATCAACCATGGGAGATAGTACTTGTGAGAGCAGAAATTAGAACATACTCTTCTTCACTTGATGAGTCATCATCACTATCACTTTCTGCCGTAGCCTTCTTCTTTGGGGGTTCATCATCTTCGGCAGCCTGAGCATGATATCTTCTTTTGTTCTTCTTCTTCTTGATGTTGAAGTTGTTGTTGTGTTTCTTCTGCTTGGAACAATCTGAAGCAAAGTGTCCCTTCTCATTGCAATTGAAGCATCTGAGATCTTTCTTATCTTTATGATACTGGTGGTGTGAGAATTTCCTGTTATGAGATGATTCCTTCTTGGACTTGCCTTTCCTAGCATGTGCTGTGAGAGCTTGATCTTCGTTTCCCATCTTTTCTTCTCGGGCCACAAGCCTCGCTTCTTCTTGAGAGCATTCTTCCCGCAATCTGTTGAAGGATATCAACTTCTTCTTTGCACAAATTACTTGAATAAAGGAATCCCATGACCTGGGTAGTCCATTTAGAGTGGTCATCACCACTTCACCATTCCCCACCATTTCATCCACTTCTTCTAGTTGTTCCTTGATCTTGGAGACCCTTGAAAAATAATATTGAATGGTTTCTCCATTCTGAAACTTTACTCCTTTCAATTGGTTCCACAGGGTCATCTTCCGATTTATATTCTTCCCTTCAAATAGCTTGGTCAAAGAGTCAAACATCTCCTTGGGTGTCTTTAGAGAAGACACATGGGGTATGAGATGGTCTTTGATAGAATCAACAATGATTCTCTTTGCTTTGACCAAGTTCTTCTTATGCAATACATTAGCCCCTTCATCCTCTGGGATAGGGATGTCTTCTTTTACATATGAGTCCAACGCATTCTCTTCTAGGATTAACCCAATCCTATACTTCCAAGCTCGGAAGTTATCAGCTCCTTCAAGCTTATCCTCAAGCTTGGTGTGGTGAGACATTTTAAAGAGTACTTCAAATGGAAATAGAAAAGATTTAGGTCTTACCACTTGAAATGCAGAAAACTGGATCTGGACTCGGATTAGGGTTTGTCGAAAAAACCCTAAAAATTCAAAATGTGAATTTCAACATTCTGAAAGGATAGAAAGATGCGCCTTGATGAGATGATCAGCCTGGTGCACTCAGAATTTGAGATCAGCAAATATTTAGCCTTCAGATTTTCCTTTTTGTCCTCCCGGGTTCACTAGGAGAGCCCTGAATTAGGGTTTGAGTTTCCCAGAGATCTACTTAGCCAAAAATCTCGATCCAAATCTCTAAACTTTGATTTTTGCAAGGAGCTTCCAGCTATGTCTTCAGATTTCAGAAATTCCTATTTTTGTGGAAACCCTACTTTTTAGGGCCAAATCTGAAAATGCTCAGAATTGAATTCTGATTGGACAGATAGATTCTCCTTGATGAGTAGAGTCAATCTACTATACTGCTTTTCCAAAATCTGTGGAGAGAAACCCAATAAACAAGAAACTCAAGTTTCCATCATTGCAAAATGTCTTCTTCTCAGGTTAGCTCTGATACCATGTTAAAATTTGAGCATTAATTCACAATACTCTTGGATCTTTACTGAGAGAATAACATATACAATATATCAATGCATAACAATCACAATAAGCATGACAAGCATCACAAGAATCAAAAGCATGAGAGACAAGAGACACAGAGTTTCCATGGAGAAAACCCTAAGGTGAAAAACCCCACAACTTCCTCAGAGATAGAGAGAGCAATGGCTCAACCAAAGTACAAACAAAATACACTTGAGATAGTCTCCTAGAGTAGATGATCCTCCTCCTCACTAGTGCGCCACTTTCTAAGTGAGAGAAGTGTGTCTTTTCAAATGATCAAAATAGAGATCTCCCGATCTCTATTTATACTAACCTATTTGCCCAGTGACCTTATGGGGCCGACTTGTCTAGCTAGGCACATCCACAATATAATATATATTTCAGGGCCGACCCCACACATGGTGGTCTAATAACCCATCAGCAAGTACACACACTTGCGACACTTGTCAATCCGCATGACAGCACTTCCTGTTAGAGGAATAACACATCTCTAATAAGGGTACACTAAATATATATTAAATACATATATGAAATACATTCCAAAGTTACATATACATCAACATGTTGCAACGCTAAAATTATTTAACAGAGTAGTGAAACTTTGATTAAACTTATGCACCTTCTCTTTCTTATCCATTCTCATAGATAACAATTCTTTCATGAGTGTGGAAGCAGTCTTTTGATTTCCAAATTTGTTTTAAAAAAAATTTCAAAACCGTCCCAATCTGCTATGGAATTAGCTTGTAAAGTGAAATACCAAGAAGATACCCTTGGCTCAAATGTGTAAGGTAAAAGTGTACAGACCACATCTTCATGTTCAAAATTTAAAAGATTCATATCCAAGTAAAAACTCTTCAAATGATCTTCAACATAAATTCCTTTTCTAGGATCAAACTTGGGGAGCACCCGTTCTGGGTGTTTGGGAAAATCGTGCAATGGAGCTACCAAATTAAGTGGTCCCTTGGATCTCCACGCAGGTACATTTCCAGCGATAATTCACGGTGGAGAATGTGGTGGTGAATGTGGTGGAGTGTGAGGAATTTCCTGAGTTGGAGGAGATTCAAGTCTTAATTGGTCAAAACGATCTGTGATTTATTGAAAAGATAAATCCAATAATTCTTCCAAATTCTCTAGAAGCACTGAATCTCTGGTGTATTGGATTTCTTTCTTAGGAACTTACCTTCTCGATAATGCAGGAATAACGTTTAACCTCCCAAGTTTTCTCACATAAGAACGTGTATGTCTGCGGAAATGATCTACTTCTTCAAAGGGGACAGCGTATAGTGTTTTTTGATGTTCCCCTCCAGAATTTTGATTTTCTTGGTCTTTTGGTTCTAGAATGAAGTCTTCTGCTATAGCTATTTCAAGTGGGTTTCCAGAGGAATCTTTCCGTACAAATGGGTCTCCTCCGCCAGCCATGCACTGGCGGCCCTCCTTCTAGTGTCAAAATGGTTGATGCCTCAAAATTCGTAGCACTAGAAGTAGGGATTCTCCCCAGTAACCAAGCCCAATTAGATCGCTCATCGTTTGGTGTGGGGAATCCGTCCGATTGATGGTCCGACTACCGTGTGTGTGATTATTAAAGTTCCTTATCGGTTTCAGCGTGGTCCACCATTTATGTAATTTTATCTTTAACTATGAGATGCAAGTGCCCTAATTAAATGCATGGAATTGATAGGTAGAAGCCTCACAAGTGATGCGTACGTTCTTACCTCCCGTCTTATCACTCCTACCCGATCAATTCAATTATTCACTAATCTAAACTAACAATTATATCCTATCCTGTATCTATAGGGAGCAAGTTTGAATTAAGAGTAATATGCTGAGAAATGTAAATACAAGTCTAACGGATAGTTGTTTCAACACAACATTCACATTTACAGCAGAAAGAATACAAAAGATAGCTCTGATATAATTAAAACAATTATTACTCAATTACACATAAATATTTGCATGGAAATTAAAATCATTCATCACCAATCAATTAGTTTAAGTAAGTTAGAATGATCTCATAGTATGAGTTATGGATGCAAGAAGAAATAGTTCCACATTATGAATTCAACACATGTTCCAGCCAAAAATCTCTGAGCAGCTTTCCCCAGCAAAACAAATCCTTCTTATTAAGTAGAAAAATAGTTCTCTTATAAAAATGGTCCAGCTCTATTGTTCTAGCAAAAATTCCCTACATATGTATTCTCTTCCTCTATTTATCTTACAAAAGTTTTTCCTCTAGTGACTCTTCACATACCCTAACCCTAGAGATTCCCAAAATTTTGTCTCTTAGTGTTTATACAAAGAAAATACAAATATTAATTTCTAGATGGCTTTTCCAAATCAGAAATGTATTTGGCTCACATGTTAGTTTCTTTAGAAATAATATTACTTTTCACGGGGTCCACCATTTTCAAAGTGATCTCATGATTATATAGTTATGCTTCTATACTCTTTACTGCCTCAGTCGCTGCCTTGCAGCTGTCTTGTAAAAAGTAAGCATTAATGGAATATTTCACAATGAAATGATGAAGGTATTCCTCTGTTAGCATGTCTAGCTTCTTTATCTAGTTCATATCATCACTCAACACGTTCTGCAACTCCAATAGGAATTGGTCCCTATCAGGAAATTATTCCATAGTCGGAGGGATAACCAGCTGACAATTTTCACGTATTGGATGAATTCTCTGATAAAGGTCTGTACACTTCTCGATAGTTTTCAGAATCTTATTATTAATCCGTATAACATATTTTCTAGATAATTCAAGGAGGACTGAGACCATATTCGAATATGCAGTGCTCTTTTGAGGCAAGTACACAAGGAATCTTGATTTCCCTTCTCTCCATTTCATTTGTTTCCCAATATCAGCCATGGTGAGTACTAACTTTCGCTTGATTCTCAAAGCTTCAACATCAATTTCCCCCATCCTTGATATCATTATTTTCATCTTGCAGACTTCCTTATTGATAAGTTCTTGTGAATGATGAATCTTCTTCTGAATGTCACATGCTTGCTCATGAAAGGGAGTCAAGTCTTGCTTCGTATTGTCTGCAAGTTTCAGTTGTTCCATCATAAACTCCTTTTCCTTTATCAATTTCTCCAACTGAACATTCAAGTCTTTAACCTGCTGCCTTCTATCTGCCTCTCTTTTCTCTAATTCATCGATGCGTGTTTCCTGGTCATTCTTCTCGCCTTCCGTAATCATCAACTGCACAGTCAGTGCATCCTTTTCTACTTCCAAATTCTGATACTCTTCCATTAACCTTTCCTTCTCGGATAGGATGGCGTCATGTTTTCTTTTCAATTCTATTCTTTCTCCCCGTATTTTCACTAAATTATCTTTCAACCTGATCATTTTCTCTTTTTTTCTTTCCACGTCGCTCATCAACTTATCAACATTTTATGCACTTGTTTGTGTCGCCGCTATGCTGAAAAATTCTATGACCTTAGGGTCCCTGTGAGTACCTTCTAATATTGTGTTCTCCTGAATAGTAACAACATCGACGTGGATTGGTAATTTCATCCTCTTTTCCGATCTCTTCATGATAGTCTTTCTTTTTTAGTCGAAAAATATTGTGTCTAATCTGGATACCGTATGCTGCTTTGATGGGGTGAATGGGTTGAGACCGAGCTCCTGAAGTGCGAAGTGTCGTTCAGTGATTATCTCCAGTGGGTCTGTGTCCATATATTGCACGTTCAAGATTCTCTGTTCCACAGCTTTCTTGGACCTTTCTTCCTCCTCTTTTTCCTTTTTCTATTCGGCTGCTTCTCTATCCGCTCTTTCTCTCATCTCTTGCAACCTACTGTGGCTTCTTTCTTCTGGATTATTTCTGCCTCCTCTAATATTAACATGTCCGCTTGTTCGTTTTGTAGCCTTTATATTTCATCTTCAAGCTTCTTCTGCTTCTCTTAGTTGCTTTTGTCACTCTGCTTCTTTTGTCGCTTTGGAAATTGTTAACATTCAAATTAACACCCTTAGTCATGTGACAAAAGAAGCAAATTTTTACTATGCGCCCACAACATGAAGATAGAACACAAGCACATTCAGAGACAAGTCCTCTCTGATCTAATCACTTCTCCCATAAATGGAAGGATTAGGTGAAGAAAGTAAAAACCTAAAGGAGACAAAGTTCAGTGATTGAACCGCTCATAAAAGGTCCAAAACTAAGATACACCAATCAAAAAGTGAAGGTGAATGCATTAAAGTGCATTAATTGTACTTAAAGTATGCTAAGTTGTGCAAAAAAGCCTAAAAACTATGGGAAATGGGTTTTTGAGCAAAAATAATAATAAAAAGATGAAAAGGGACAATCCCACATTGAAAAGAGAAACTTGAGGGTTGATTTCCCAATGCTATATAAGAAAGGCATGGGAGGCATTGTAGAGTACACAAAGGAAGAGCAAAGTCATGCTGGAGAGATTCTGAAGGAGGAGAAAGAGCTCAAATTCTTCAAAAGCAAGGGTGAAGGAAGGAAAGCTTATGGAAATGGAGGAGGGATTCACACCAAGATCCATGGTAAGGATGTACTTTGTCATTGTTTTAATATGAAATGATTCAAGTTTGTTCCATTTAAGAGTTTGAATCTTGCTTATCGTGTATGAATTTAATTCTCAAATGGCTTTAGATCTTAATGAGTTTTGATGAATGAATGTAGATCTTTAGAAACTTGTGATAATATTTTCATTTGCTAACATAGAATCTCATCATTTATTAGTAAAATAGCATGTTTAGAGTAGACACAACCCTACACTAATTGTTGTTATCATATTGGCGACCATACTACTTATTGAAATGTCTTGAATTTTCTTGATTTTTCTTCATGTTTTTGGGTGTTCTTCCTTCAGATCTACTCATTTATGTTGTAACGATCCATTAAAGAGTTTAATATCTTGCTTGAGAAGCTCAAAAATGGCCTAGATACACCTTTAATCTAGAAAACTACCTTAAATATCACTTAAATTTGAGTTTCTTGCATTTTGAGCCTTTTTGAATGTTGAGTTTCTTGAATGATGAGTTTGAGGAATTTTGAATTTTTGGAGTTTTAAGATGGTAGCTCTGCATAATTTATTTAAACTCTGTTGAGATTTTAAACTTTGAAGATCCTAAAGATTTGAGTTGATAACTCTTTAGCCTCTGCGTTGAAGAGCTTTAAACTCTGTGGACCTTTAAACCCTGCCAAACTATTTAGCATGGATCTTAGCACTCTGTGTTGAAGGAGATTAATAATCTGCGTTAATATTGGTCTAAAAACTTTAAAAGTCTGCGTGATTGCATCTCAAACCTCCTTTGAAGATCCTTAAATCTCAACATTATTCAAAACTCTTTGCGTGAGTTGTATGGCGAACAATCTCTGCATAGACTAGTCTATTAGATCTCAGCATTAAAACTTTAAATTTTGCGTTTGAGTCTTGAGTCTTGGATTAAATCTTTAAGCTCTGTGACCTAGTTTTCTTTCAACCCCTGCGTGTTGGCTTGTTCAACTAACATCAGAATGTTAACCTCTGCGTGTGGATCTTTAAGCTCTCAAACCCTGCGTGATAGCTCTCAAACTCTGCATTGATTTGATAGATCCCAGCTTTGAATCTTTAAAAGATCTGCATGTTGAACTAGGCACAACAAGCTTCTTCAATTCATATGCTAGCTGTTGTTTTCTGCCTGATGAATGCGTGTTAACCTTTCCTCTACGCGCAATCTTCCCAACTTTGAAACCTTAAATCTCTGCTTTGCAGATCCTCAAGCTATCAAACCTCTGATCTTTGCATTTGGTTTTAGTTTCTGAGCAATTTGAAATTTTCCTGGAGATGCCTTTAACCTTAGCATATTATAGCCAGCATACTCAGCTATGAGTTACAATCACTCAGCTTCTGAAGTTCTTTTAACATTGCCAAGATCTCAGCTGACGTGAACATTCAAATTGAGTCAACCTTCACCCTTTGCATGGGATTACACTTTGCCTCTACGTGAATTTTAAATTGACTAGTAAGTTGGGGTTTTCCAACCTCAACATGAAAGATCTTTAAAACTCTGTTTAAATTGAGTTAAAACTTAGTTTTCACCAGTGGAGACTAGCACCGAACGTTTCTTTAAAACTCGGCCTCTTCCTGCAATCTTGAAGCTTTGCATGTTAAGCTTCTGGTGAAGGCGTTCTGGTCAATACATTTTAGTAAATTCGTTTTGGTGATCCAAAGTTGTTGGATGAACTAAACAAAATTTTTGCATTTGAAATTTGTTTAAAAAATCATTTTCAATATCAATTTTCTATTCCTTTTGGAAAAATAGAATTCAAAAGTTTGCAAAAAAAATTTGTATAGTTGAAGTACAAATCTTTTTATTTTTGTTTAAAAAGAATTCAAAAATTTTGCAAAGATTTGGCATTCCTGGGGTTACAATTCTTTTGTTTGGATTAAAAAGAATTCAAAAAAAAAAATCAAAAATTTTGTTTTAAGTTTGTGTTACAATCTTTTCATATTGATTTAAAAGGAAATAGTTTTTATTTTCTTTTTTCTTTTGAAAAAGTTTTAAAAAAGTTTGAAAAGTATTGTTTAAATTTGAATTAAAGTTTTCCTTTCAAAAAGAATACAAACACCATTTTACTCCTTTTGAAAAATTTTGAAATTTTTTTGCTTAAAGTTGGGATTAACATCTTTTTCATTGGAAACTTTAAACCAAACACGTTTGGAAGAACCATACACACTTGAAGGAACCTCACACACATTTGCATTTGAAAAACACACTTTCAACATCACATGTTGAGATAATTTGAGAGTAATTTCTCTCCAAAAAAAAGAAATAAACTTTGATTAGTTACATTTTGTTTTGGAGGTAGAATATTTTCATGATTTTCATGCACAACTAGAGAGAGTTGCACCTTTAGAGTTCAGTTTTCTTGAGATATATTGTGTATGAGGCACCGTATCCTCTTCACTCGCATCTTATGATGATCTTGTGAATGAGAAAGTGTATCTCACTTGTAATAGTTTAGGAGATGATTTTTTCAAAGAATATTATATCGAGCCACTGTATCCTCTTCACTCGCACCTTATGGCGACCTTGTGGGTGAGAAAGTGGATCTCACTTGTAACAAAGTAGATTTAATTTTTGCATACAGTTTTTCGAGCCATCGTATCCTCTTCACTTGGGCCTTATGGCGATCTTGTGAATGAGAAAGTGGATCTCACGTGTAACAGTTTAGAATTTAATTCCTAAGCATTCCAAAGGGCTCTGTGTATCCTCTTCACTTGGGCCTTAGGGCGATCTTGTGAATGAGAAACAGGGATCCCCTGTGTAATAGAATTAGATTCATGTTTACTTGAGATATCTGTTTGGGTTACATTGGTTTTTAAACATCAATTATTATCCATATTTAAGGAAAAAAAAAAAAAAACTGTGCATGAACATACAAAATCTACTAGAAATTTAGCATATCTGAAAGAAACTCATGAACCTCTAACTCTCCCTTAATTTAGAATATTCATTGAATTGAAAGGTAGAGTAGTGAGCATTTTTCATTGTTTGGTTCATTTTTCTTTTTTCAAGTCAAAACACCACCAGTTTCATTTCCACTCCTGAAACTAAGCAAACTACACTTAAAATTGGCGCTTAATATAAAATTGAAAAACTTTTGATTTTCATATCACCAACAAGTTTAGGTTAGTTCCCTAGATTAGGTTTGGAGAGTTAACACTCTTGGGATGCAAAAATTTGAAACTAGTATTGATTAAATAGAGTAAATCCATTAGTAGCAAAAAACGCTTGTCGGGAAAGTGCTTCTGAAACATGCATTAAGCACAAGGTCAATATGGATAAGTAAATGGTGGTTCCCCCCTTTTTCTTATTTAGTGAGACATGAGCTTATTGAAGGGATTATATGTTCAGTGACAAGTCCTCGGGGTGACATCACTGTTTCTAGAGTTTCTGGTTATGAGAGTTGTCCTCGACTTACAACTGTTCCTCCCGATCGTCGATTGTGAAGTGATAACTTTAGTGGCTATTCCTAAGATATCACATAGGCTATTGTGAGTGGGACACACTTGCAATACCTGAGACAGACTTTGGAACTTTTACTCCTTGGGAGGGTGATTGGTCAAGAACCAACACTTGCACCCCTGGCGATTAAAATTTATTGTAATTGTTTCTCACACCTTCGCTTCTAGCAATTGTATCAGGACATGAAATCCCTTAGCAGCTACTAGTTTCGGAAGGCCCTACAATCTAGCTTTTCACTGAGCTTCGGTTCTTTGAAAGAGTAAGTTTGCTTGCTTGAAATCTCTAGGGAATTTTTACTGTGTGGACACTTTTTATTTTGTTGAGTCTAGAAAGCCATAGGAGTGTTTGATTTTGTTTTCAAAATTTTTTTAAACACATCCTTTTATCAATATTCTTCAAAGTGGCTACTCTCCCAACCCGCCAGTCACGGCAGCAGCAAGGTAAGTCACCAGAAATTGAAGGCCTCGCTACATTGCGGAGATGGATACAAAATACAAGGCACTTTGACTTTGAAACTGAAACACTTCTAACTTCAATAGTCAACAGTAGAGCAGAAACACATCAAACAAATACTGCAACACCACCTATCAAGGAAAACACAGAAATTGTTGATCCTCTTAGTCCAATTGCAATTGAAACATTAGAAGACAACAATGCAAATCTCGTGAATCCACCTCTGACAAATCTTTCATACCCAGTGGTACTTCACATCAGTGAACCATTGAACACCATGAATCCTATTGTGGCACATTTGATATATATGCAAAATTCAACATCTAACCCCATGGCTTCATCAGGAACACAAGGGACCCCATCATCACAACCTCAAACGGTTGTTGGAGGTAGCGATACTTCCAATATCCCTATGACTACATCATGAGCACAAGGGACCACATCAGTACCATCTCAAACGAGTGCTGGAGGTAGAAATACTTCCAACATCCCTATAGCTTCATCAGGAGCACAAGGGACCACATCATTGCAACCTCAAACAATTGTTGGAGGTAGCAATACTTCCAATTTGACCTCTACCACTATCCCAACAGTTAGTTTACCTGCTACTACCATAAGTTCAACTAGCACTTCAGTGCCAATTGGTATAGTTGCGGGTCCCAATCCCGGAAGTACATCCACTTTTCGTACAGGAATCCCTACTGGAGGGTTTGCCTTACCAAGCTTGGGTTTCCCATATGGTTTGGCTACTCAAGGTCAAAACAATCTAGGAGTAAACCAAAATCCTATTGGCATACCAAACAGTATTCCAAGTTCTACACCTGGGGGAAATACTTCACTTTGGAATCTCAGTATCCCTAGTGGAATTAATGGACCATGGAACAGTAATGCCACCTAGGGTAATGCTCCACAAGTTAGTGGAAGTGCCTCAGGAAGCCATTATCTAAAATTTCCTAGCATAAATACTGGGGGCAATCCCATACCCCCAATAGGTATCACACCAAGAGGTAACCGATCCACCAACCCCATTCCACCATGGAGTGGGCAAGTTCCAGGAAGTACCCAATATTCTTGGGAACCACCCCTGAAAGGGGTCAATCAACCTTGGAACACATATCCAAACCAAGGAAACATTCAATGGAGTGGTCTAATTCCAAGTAGTAACCAATCTAATTGGGGCCCACCCTCGCAAGGGGGAAATCCACCCATGAATCCTAACCATCAATGGAGTGGTAATGTTCCTCAATGGAACATACCCCTGCAAGGGGGAAATCCACCCATGAACCCTAACCAGCAATGGAGTGGTAATGTTCCACCAAGTAACCAATCTCAATGGAACATACCCCCGCAAGGGGGAAATCCACCCATTAATCCTATGCCACAATGGAGTGGCAATGTTCCACCAAGTAACCAATCTCAATGGAACATACCTCCACAAGGGGGAAATCCATACATGCATCCTATTCCACAATAGAATGTACAACCTTCGGGAAGTAACCCATCTTTTTGGACGCAATCTCCGCAAGGAGGTAACCCTTATTGGAATACTTCTCAAGCCCAAGGAACCAACAGTGGAGCCATCAAGCTTCACCTGGATATCAAACGTTTGCTCTGGCACCATCCAAGTCACCATTTCTAGCCACATTGAATCTACCAGATTTATCCCAGCTGACCAATGACCCTGTTCTACATTTGAATGGGTGGCCAACCATACCAACCAAACTACCCTCAGACATACCCAAGTTTGACGAGAAACCAGGGGAAGACCCATCTAATCATGTGATGACATTCCATTTGTGGTGTTCATCCAATTCCCTAGTTGATGATAGTGTTAGGTTAAGGTTGTTTCGGTGGACCCTAATGGGAACCGCTGCGAAATGGTACATTGAGTTTCCTTGCAATACATTCACAGATTTTTCATCTTTAGCTATGGTCTTCTTGACACATTTTCAATTACCTATCCGCTATGAGATAGGAACAGAGCTTTTAACTTCACTTAGGCAATCCACCGCTACTCACATATCGGATCACATCCATGAGTGGAGGAGGCATCGAAGGCTTATTAAAGCTAAAATACCTGACCAATTCTTAGCAGATTGGTTCATAAAATCCCTATTGCCTACTCTAGCCAAAGGTGTAGCCATGTCAAGAGCCATGACTGAAGAACAACTCATTCAGAGTGCCCACCAAATGGATTTGGTATATTCCCAATTGGGCATACTTTCTGACTTAATACCACATGCTGTAAGACCTGCGTCTGATCCAGCTAGGCCGCCAAAAGGACCTCATACTGATGGTGTGATTGGATCCGTTAACCAAGTTGAACAGATTACCCAACAATTTGGACAAATGTCAGTTCAAAATCAGCAACCCATAGCTAGCCAGGAAACTCAGCAATCTGCAACTCCTTCCCAAACTTCCAAAGTCCTTACGGTTCAAACTGCAGACTCAAAAGGAAAAAAGAAGAATCCTAATGCTAAACCTGGGACAAGAGATGCACCAAAGGTGAATAATCCTAACAGAGGAAGTCATGAAAACCGGAAGAACAAGTACCCTTGCAAAATTTTCCAAGGGGACCATCCTACTAATCTTTGTCCTCATATGGATGATATTCATCGCATGTTGGCACAACAAGGAGGGCAACAACCACAACCTGTTGTCCTAACTCAACCCTTCTCCCAGCAACAACAGATGGTTGATGTGGCACTAGCAACTCCACTAGGATGAAACCAGGCAAACCCCCCACCAGGGGGAAATCCACCCAACACTAATATATTCACTATTGGTGAACATGACATCCATATCCAAACAAGGGCTCATTCTTACAATATAATTTCAAAAGATGTTGAAACAACTGGATCTCAGCCTAGTGGTTTTCTAAATATTGAAAAACCAACCATATACATGGTGCCTCGACCTCCAAAAGGGGTCCTCCGCAAAACAACACACAACCCCAATGCGCGAGCTGCTCAAAACTACAATGTGGTTGAAGATTTAGCTCAAGCTCCTTGTGCAATGTCTGCCTTGGAGGTGTTGCAAAGTGTTCCCGCTCAATGGAAAGCACTATTGTCTGCCATCGGTGCTATTGATCCATCAGACACTAATTTGATCACATTTGACTTAGAACATCCCACATGTAGGCTTCCCTCACAAATTGCATTCCAAATTAAAGTAACTTCACATGGTAAGAATATTTTTCGAACCGTTGTGGATGAAGGAGCCTCCACTTGTGTCATGTCACTAGCTTGTTGGAAATCTTTGGGATCACCCATCTTAGTACCATCCCACACAATTCTCAAGGCATTTGATGGTCATTCGTTCCCACCTCATGGACTTATCATGGCTTGCCCAGTTGAACTGGGGGGGGAAACGGTTCAAGTAGATGTTGAGGTAGTGGATGCACCCATAGACTACAATTTTCTATTGGGTTGCAGCTGGATTCATAAGATGACGGTTGTAGTATCTTCCGTATTCCGAGTCATTCGGTTCCCCCACCACGGGAAGATTGTTACAATCGATCAACTAGATTACTGCACACTTGAAACTGGTCTCCACTTGAATGTACCCTTTATAGGGGATTCAACGACGGTGATTCAGGATGTTGGGGTAGGAATCTTTAAAGACTCATCCCTTTTGGGAACTTTTCCAATTCCACCACCAATATTGACTCCTAACACTGCTCCAATTTTCACCATTACATCGGAAGTGTACTTTCCATTAAGAGTTTTTTTCTAATTCCATTTCGGAGGTTGGTTCCACCTCATTGGTTGGAACCTCCAAAGAAAACACCTTAGATAAAAAGAATGATGGAAAGACACATACTTTTGCACACCATGAGGAAATAGAAAGTAGTGTTCCCTTTTCTTCCGTAGAGCTCGCTTATCAAGCTATTCAAATGGCTTCAGTAGAACCAGATCAAAATCCTCCCAAGATGGAAGAATATGATCCCTATACTTCGCCTGTTTGGGCATTGAACTCTCATAGTACCCATGATATCTTGGATCAGACTTTCTCTTCTGATGAAGCCATCCTAGAGGTCATGAACATCTCAGAACAACCATGGGAGGATATGCACCACAAATCCTCATTTCTTCCCAAAATTGATTCATTAGAAGTCAAGCCTGAAAATCTTTACTTTGATGATGATATGACCAAGTACCAATGCCCTATCCAAACACACAATGTGAGTTCGGAAGGAAACTTAGCGAACATTTCAAAAACCATCCCAATTGACATATCCGTAAAACCTGGCATCGTTAAGAATATCAACATAGGTGCAGATTGTTCTCCTGAGGAAATAACATTTTATACTGCTTTATTTAAATATTTTTGTGGTGTGTTCGCATGGTCTTATGAAGAAATGCCAGGCATCGATGCTAGTATTGTAGAACATGAGATCAAAACCTATCCCAATGTTACACCAGTGTGGAAAAAACTACGTCCATTGAATCCTAAGAAGTCTGTTGCCATAAAAGCCGAGGTCGAAAATATTTTAAAAGTTGGATTCATCTATCTTGTTCCTTTGACTGATTGGGTGTCCAATCCTGTTCCCGTTAACAAAATACAAGGAACTATTCGAGTTTGTACCGATTTTAGAGATATAAACTTAGCTTGTCCCAAGGATAACTATCCCACACCCTTCATTGATCAGATCATCAATGAATGTGCCAGGAATGAAATCTTTTCGTTTATGGACGGCTTCTCCAGTTATAACCAAATCCAGATAAAAAAGGAATACCAACGTAAGACAGCTTTCATATGCCCTTGGGGGACCTTCGCTTATTGGAAAATGCCATTCAGCCTCAAAAACGTCGGAGCTACTTTTCAGAGAGCTATGTCATAAGCATTTCACGACATTAAGAAAATTGTTGAGCTTTATCTTGATGACTTAGCAGCTAAATCTAAAAGGAGATCTGAGCATAGGTCCATTTACGAGCCATCTTTGAGCACTGCCGCAAGTACAACATTAGGTTAAATCCACATAAATGCATGTTTTGTGTGGACTCTGGGAGGTTGCTAAGATAGAGAATATCAGTATTACATTCCATTTCACAACAATAGCATATATAGGATCACTGAAAGAACAACAAGCACACCATAAACACAAGAGACACAAATTTATCCTGGGAAACTCTCATGGGGTAGAAAACCCAGCAAAGCTTCCTCAATATAGATGATCAACAATACAGAGATGTATATCCCAAACATGAGCTCCTTCTCCTCCTATGCAAACCTCTCTCTCTGTCACCTACCCAAATTTCTGAAAATTATTATTTTATTTGCAAAATACTTTATGTTAAATTTAATTACCAAGTTTTGTAATTATGATCAGTTTTGGATCAAGGATGAATGTAATTACTGAATATTATTATTTAAATTAATTAATTAGGAGACAAACACCCAAGAGGACTGTTAAATGAGTGTTCAATGACCCACCGGGAGGAATGGAAGTTGTTGGAAGGTATGGGACAGATGGCAGCAGTTGCATCACACCACTAGCTGTTGGTTATGGGACAACTACCCCTAAAAATGTGGCATTATCCCCCAGGTGGAGGGAGTGAGCAGGAAACTCATTTAATGACCCAGTAACATCTGAAAAGGCCTAGGCAGCCTATAAAGGCAAATTCGAATTGAGCAGGTAGCTCTTAATCAATATTTCGGAAGAATATTTTCCTCATGTGCATCAGGTGATCACTGAGAGATTCGAATTAGGGAGGCTAGTTGTGAGTGCAATCATAAGTCTGCATATTGCTGAGGAGAACCAGAGATGTTGGTGCAGGTCTATTGGACTGCTAGCTATTGAAGATTGATAAGTTGTATTGCTATTGCAAGAAGAAGTTCTATTTCCTAAGTTTCTTCCTCCTTGTGGTTCAGTGAATAGGCTCCGGGGTCCTAAGACAGTACTTGACTGTTTTCAGGAATTGGTTGGGTGGAACATTCTTCTTGGGATGTTTGTTGCCCTACATATTTTCCCAGGTTCTACAGATTTTCTACTTATTCTCAGTTAATAATTATGTTCTATTTAATTAGTATTTTCTGGTTTTCTGTTTTGAAAAAGAATTTAATCCTAGATTTGTTTAAAGTCTGAATGTTTAAGTTTAATGATGATTTTGAATTGATAAACCAATATCTATATTTTTCCACATGTTGTTTTGGTGCATCGTACTCTAGTATAGATACACAAATTAAAAATAGATTAGAAGATAGGAAAATGCCATTGATTCAAATAGATAGTGTAGTGATGGATTTATGTTTTTATTATTCTGCCATATATTTAACAGTAATAAAACTTACTGTATAATATCTAGAATTGTCCTGAATTACTGCATTGTTTCATAAAGTATAAGTATTGTTCTCTTCTCTCTCTATATATATTATAATTTGCTCATTCCATTAGTTTTATGTAGTATTCAAATGTAAATCGACAAATCATATTTATATTATAGCTTCAAAATAAACAGTATTGTTATCATCATTCACATGTTGTAAATGTAAACAATCACACAGTCATTCTATATCACACACTGTATTTTCTTACATCATTCACTATTACAATAGCCACATTTACATTCATTTAGAATTAATATAATCTCTAGATTTGTTTTCTAATCACTGTATTGTATTACTATATAAACCTAAGATCATTTTGTTTTAGATCCCTATTCATTACACATGGTATCATAAAAACGTATATTATATCTACATTACTCTACAGTACAAACCCTACCTCAAGTACCGGCTATTATGAAAACAATAATATTTTATATCTTTCATTTCCAAAGACCAAACACGAACCAGGGTTTGGCCTGTCGTTTCTTTTACAACGAATTTAACTACCATTCAAACAACATACATTACAGAGCTATCATCTGAGACAAGTATCACATAACCTAAGTATAGAACGAAAATCGTATTGACAACCTACAGCAATAGGATTTATACACATAAACTAATAGCATTCATTAGCGAGCTATCATTTTAAACAAAGTCTTGCAAACCCTAGATTAAGACGAAAATCACGATATCAACCTACGGCCTCAAGTCATTTTAACACAGACTTTTTATACAGAGTTAAATAACATATGTTTTCATTGCTGGGAAGGAAAGATTATTTACACAGTAGACGAGCCTCGGCTCTCCCTTATAATCTCATAACTTAAAATGAAAGTCGTGATCCATAGTTTTAAACCTTTACATATTCCCAACTTCAAGAAATGAAGTCGTTGTGTTCAGAATGAGAATTACAACGTGTTTTTCCAAAACAAAAACATACAGGGTTTATACCCAAGATCATTATTGAAACGAGTTCTTAAAACCCTTGACATTGACGAGCCTTACATTTTCCAGTACAACGAAGATCAATAACCTGGTAGAGAACCAAAGATCTTTAACCAAACAAAAATCACAATACCAAAAAATAGTATCATTTGATTTACAAATGGTGGTTCGAAGTTCTTCATTCAACAAACAACGACGAGTCATGGCAGGACCAAATTCACAACCCTTGAAACCTCATCAACCACAGTCACAAAGCACCTACGAGGGTTATTGGAAGACCTGGATCTTACCAGTTGGAAGCATGCCGCTCTTCCCAAACCCTCGCTTGAACCATCCTTCACAACCTGAAACTGACAAGGAATTCGACAGAGTTAGATAACTGAGATTTTTCAAATCAAAAAACTAACTGCATCAAAGGAATGATACTAAAACTTTACAAGATTTTACCTCGCGGTTGAATACCAAAGCTTTCCACTTTCACCTGTTCAACAATGACTCCCCGCTGAAGACAAGGCAGAAAACCCTTTGTCTATTTTTTTTACACCAGGCATTTTCTTTTACTAAAAACAAAAATGACGAACTCTAGAAAACTATCAACCTTTGAAATTATAAATTACTAACCAGTCTGATTACAAACGACGCCATTACAGAAAGTAGATACCTGTAACCTTCTAAACCAGAGGTCTCGAGGTCGAAACCTCATACATATCTAAACCAAAATTTCGGTAGCCTGTCGGCCACAGACCGAAATCAATGGAAACAATGAACCACTTTCCAAATCTCATAAACCAAAACATCGACCTAATGCTAGGGTTTGATCCAACGAACAATATCAATGATGATAAACGATCGAAATCATGCCAACACTCCATGCATTGGAGTGAACAACCAACATATTAATTTCTCATTCATTACCATAGCACAGAAACACCACGTTTAACTTACGATGGGTGTATCGACAGCCAGCTCGGAGAACGTTCAACGAAGTTTTATTACATGGCACTATTTCAATCACCGTATGCTTAGTTTCACTTATGTGGAGGCTCATTGAATCCCCATTATACATACAGTCTGGATGGCCATTAATGTTGGCTTGTATCACATTCGCCAACACCGATTTCCTATCACCTGTAATCACCAACCTATCCATCACAATTTATTGCTTGTCAGTGATTCTTTTCCCAATGACATATTTCAAAGTCTAATACATGACGTTATAACGTTATATGTTATATCAAAATGAATTCCTAAGTTCGTATGAACTCTAAAGTTACATTCCACGACATTCGTGTTAATGTTTTATCAAACAACTATTACATAGTCCCAAGTCGGGTCGTATTAAAGAGTCATGTGGTCATATAGGATGACCTTTCAATGTTTATATGTATATTCATATGGTCCCAAGTCTAGGTCATAGCATTAGATTTATGCTATTATATAGATTAACCATTTGAGGTTTTTATGGTCCCAAATTATTATGTGTGAATTTTAAATACCAACATTATGTCCTAGTTATTGTTGATAGGACAACTATAGTTACAAATTGACTTGGTTTCACTTATATACCATTCATACAAATAGATACAAGCCTTTGAAAATATTATAAGTAACACCATTTTAAACATTGCAAAGTTATGGATGGAATAGCCGATACATAGGAGTCTTTAGTATTACTTTTGGGTTGTGATCATAAGAAATTTATTATCAAAGTTATAGAAATAAATAGTTTGTTAAGTATATTTCCGGTGAATCTAATGATATATTTTAGCAAGAAGGCTAACTAAATGTTACCATGCTCTTTCATACAAACATTTAATGACCTTGCGATACATTTATTACATCAATGATGGAAAGATAAATATGACATTATAACTAGCTAGTACAGTGACAAAAGCATCAGCAGAATGACGTCCATAGATGATTCTATTTAAACATTGTGGAGTTGTAAGACAATATCTGAAAACAGTAATTATAGCTATGAAATCCTCACCTGCATGCTTTTAGTGGATCGCAATAGAATTATAACATTTTATTATTTACGATATTGAATTTGAACTTTACATGTAGCCATGAAACTTCTTACCTGTCGTCTGCACATAGGATATTCAATAAGCTTTAGCATTGCAGCTAAGTAAGCTCCAGGGTACCTCGTAGGACACCCTTATGCAGCAAAGTCAAACTGTTAGTATCTTTGCAAGAGAGAAAATGTCGCAACTTATTCCCAGTCTATTTATTTCATTGTCATCATAATCATGTTTATTAATTATGTGTTATAAATGTCATTATCTTATTGCTGCTAAACAGAAAATAAAGCATGCTTAGTATTAACAATTGTACACCTAATGTTGTCATAATTTCAATTATTATTTCCGCAATTATTATTATCATAATTAATGCTGTTATTAAAAATTTTAATTTTTTATGAAATTTCGGGATGCTACATGTGGTATCAGAGCTCAGATTTGAACACTAGGCCTGAAAAAGGTCCAAACACATGCAACAGAAAATACAACAAAAAATTGTATGAATTTGAAATTTTAATTATTATGTTATCCAGAAATCATTTTCAGTTACAGGTATGGAGAACTCAGCTGAATAATTAGACGACATATTTCATCCAAACAGTCACAGTTCGGGATAGCACTATGTAGCAGAAGGTCACGGTGAGCTAAATAACAGTTCGACAGAACTGTTACGTGCCTTTCATAAATTAAAAGCATAAATCAGATCAGTGAAACAAGACAATGAAAGGATTCTGCAAGCACAAGAGCAATTAAACCAAGTGTTGTTTGAACAGAGTCAAACTGAGGAACAAGAAAAGGATAATGAAGATATTTCCAAAGTTGAGGATCTGCCTCATGCTGATAAAAACAAGAAAATGAAAATCAGCAAGGTGAACGATAGTTCAACCTCATTAGGAGATGCTATTGAAACACGCAGAAAGAAACGTAACTACACCAGTGATAGCAGTGAAGGAGATTTCAAACCCAGAAAGAAAATTCAAAAGGAATATGAGCATATTTCTAGGGAGTTCAAAAAGATTAGACCTCCAACTTTCAATGGAGAAACTGAGAAGGGAGAGACAGCTGAAGCTTGGGTGTCCGGTATGAAGAAATACTTCCAGATTTATAACTATTTAGAGTCTTTAAAGGAAAAAATGGCTATATATAACTTGAACGGAAAAGCGGATATTTGGTGGCAGGACATCAAACGAGTAAAAGGCATAAAAGATAAAGATGTAAACTGGAGTACCTTTAAACGATACTTTAAAAAGAAGTACTTGTCTGAACAATACTATGAAGAAAAATCTAAAGAGTTCTACGATTTGAAGCTGGGAGGTATGAACATGAAGGAAATGAACAGTAAGTTTCTAAACTTACTAAGATATGTACCATACCTCATAGAAGATAAACAAAAAATTCAAAGGTATTTGAGTTGTTTACCTTTCAGTATTAAGGACAGAATTGAGTATGACAGTCCTAAAAACTTGGAAGAAGCTATGAGAAAGGCAGTTTTCTGTTATGACACAAATCGAAAAATAGAGGGAATGTCAAACTAGAAAAGTCATCAGCCCAACAATTTTGAGCAGAAAAAGAAAAATTTCAGATTCAGTGGAAATTCTGAGTTTCAAAGGAAAAATTTTCAGAATAGCAATTATCAAGGGAACAATTCCAAAAACAATTCACAGCAAAATTCTACAGCACCCAGAAATGCACCTAATAATGTCAAGACTAGTGATCCAAAGGCACCTATCAAATGTTTTGAATGCCAAGGTCCTCATTACGCATCAGAATGTCCATTGAGGAAGCGGAAAGCAAACAACATCAACTCTATATAGGCTGAACCTACGGTGGGAGATGTGGCAAGGGAAATGCCCAGAATCAATGTAGCACTCGACAACAGGTAAGTAGATCATCAAATATCCATGGTAGAGATTGAAGGTATGATACATGACCATCCTGTTACTATTTTAATAGATCCAGGTGCTAGCTTAAGTTATATATCACCAGACATTGTGGAAATTCTTAAGTTGAAAACTGAAAAGTTTAGTAAATCATGGCTAGTTGGACTAGCAACTGGAACAAAGAGGAAAGTATCATATTTTTATAGAAAATTGTGTTTTGTCCATGAATCATTTACAAACACAAATCAAGTTGAATATTCTACCTTTAGGTTCTTATGATATTATAGTTGGGATGGATTGGTTAGAAGCCCATCATGTCATCCTGGACTGTTATGGAAAAAGTTTTACATGTTTAAATGACGAAGGGAAAACTGTAGAAATAAAAGGCATCCCAAGGAAGGTAACCCTTAGGCGGATTTCAGCCATGCAAGTTAAGAGAGCCTTTAGGAAAGGATGCCAAATGTTTGCAGTAAACGTGGTAAATGATGAGTTTATGGATAAAGAGAACAAATTGAAATTAGAGGACATACCTGTCCTAAAGGATTTTAAAGATGTATTTCCGGAGGAGATTCCAGGATTACCACCCAAAAGAGATTTAGATTTTACCATAGAGTTAATACCAGGAGCGGTACCAAATTCGAAAGCTCCATACAGAATGAACATACTGGAGTTAAATGAATTAAAATCACAGTTGAAGGAGCTTATTGAAAAGAAGTATATTATACCCAATGTGTCTCCTCGGGGAGCACATGTCATCTTTCTAAAGAAGAAAGACGGAACCCTAAGACTGTGCATAGATTATCTCCAGCTTAATAAGATGACGATCAAGAATAGGTATCCATTGCCCCAAATAGATGATCTATTTTATCAGCTGCGTGGAGCAACGGTATTTTCAAAGATTGATCTAAGATTAGGATATCATCAAGTACGGGTTAAGGATGAAGATATTTTCAAGGCAGATTTTCGAACTCGGTATGGACACTACGAGTTCGTAGTCATGCCATTTGGCTTGACTAATGCCCCGGATGTATTTATGTGTCTGATGAATAATATTCTGCATAAATATTTAGACAAGTTTTTTGTTGTGTTTATAGACGACATTTTAGTGTACTCAAAAAGCAAAGAAGAGCATGATGAACATTTACGGATTATCTTACAAGTACTAAGAGATCATCAACTATACGCCAAATTTAGTAAGTGTGACTTCCACAAAGACAAAATTCAGTATCTAGGACACATAATTTCGGCAGAAGGAATCTCGGTTGACCCCAACAAGATAAGGGCCATTAATGACTGGTCGGTTCCTAAAGATGTGTCAGATGTAAGATCATTTATGGGAATTACTGGGTATTACAGAAAGTTTATAGAGAAATTTTTGAAAAATTGCCAACCCCATAACTTCCTTGCAGAAGAAAGGGAAGAAATTTGTTTGGGATCAGAAATGTTCCGACAGTTTTAAGAAATTGAAGGAACTATTGACGACAACACCTATCTTGAGGATAGCCGACCCCAACAAGGATTTTGTAGTTTGTACAGATGCATGCAATGATGGACTCAGTGGAGTCTTAACACAGGAAGGGCATGCAGTGACATACGAATCTAGAAAGCTGAAGTACATGAAAAGAACTACTCTACCTATGATTTAGAGTTATTGACAGTTATTCATGCCTTAAAAATGTGGCATCACCACCTGATTGGCAGAAAATTTACATCATTGACAGATAACATGGGTCTGAAATATTTATTAGATCAGACAAACCTGAACGCTAGACAAGCTAGATGGTTGACGTTCTTAAGTGAGTATGATTTCGAAATTCAGCATATTAAAGGGAAGGAAAACAAGGTTGCAGACGCCTTGAGTCGTAAGGCAAAACTAAATTTCATTTCAGCAATTAGTACTTATTCAACTGATTTGGAAAATCAGATTCTGGAAAAAAATGAAACAGATGAAGAAACAGAAAAATGAAAGAAAAGATAGCAAACAACAGTTCTGAAAATTGTATGGCAGATTTCAGCATGAAGGAAAACGGTTTATTACTGTTTAAAAACAGATTGTATGTACCAGACATACCAGAAATAAAATTTCTGATATTAAATGAGATGCATAAAAGTCACTATTCTGGTCATCCAGGTTATCAAAAGACTATTACTATGCTGAGAAAAGAATACTATTGGCCAAGAATGAAGGATGAAGTAGCTGAGTACATAACTAAATGTTTGGATTGTCAAAAAGTGAAGGTTGAACACCAACATCCTGCTGGATTGTTGCAACCATTACCGATACCAAGTTGGAAATGAGAAGTGATCAGCATAGATTTTATTACTAGATTACCTAAAAATCAGAAACAACATGATTCTATCATGGTGGTAGTGGAAAAACTCAACAAGGCATCACATTTCATACCCGTAAAGACTACTCATAAAGCTCCAGATATTGCAGAGATCTTTATGAAACAGATTTTTAGACTACATAGAATACCGAAAGTAATAATTTCAGATCGTGACTCGAAGTTTACAGGAAACTTCTGGAGGCCACTGTTTAAAGGGTTCGACACAACTGTAAATTTCAGTACAACATTTCATCCATAGACGGATGGTCAGACAGAAAGAGTAAACCAAGTTTTAGAAGATTTATTAAGAATGTATGTTAAATATCATCCTGGTAAGTGGGAAGACTACTTGCACTTAGCAGAATTTGCTTATAATAATCACTATCATGCATCGGCTAGACTTAGTCCTTTTGAAATTCTTTATGGTAGGAAATGTAATACACCTGTTTCGTGGAATGATCCAGTAAATAGAGTTGTTTTAGGACCTGAATTATTGCAAGAGTTAGAACTAATTGTGAAACAGGTGCAAGGACATTTAAAACCTTCCTAAGATAGGCAAAAGAGTCAAGCAGATTCAAAAAGAACTCATAAAGAGTTCCAAGTTGGTGAACATATATTCCTCAAGGTAAGACCGAAAAAGAGTTCACTAAAATTGGGGAGTTGTGCCAAGTTGGAACCCAGGTATTGCGGTCCCTTTGAAATATTGTCTAAAGTTGGAGCAGTGGCATACCAACTGGCTTTTCCACCAAACTTAAAAATACATAATGTTTTTCATATATCATTTTTAAAGAAGTATGTGCACGATACTACTCATGTTGTAAACTGGAATGATGTACAGGTGGGACAAGACAGAGATTTTCCGGTGGAATCGGATTATATCCTCGGAAGGAGGGAAACTATTCTTCGGAATCACAGCATTGGGAAAGTGAAAGTGCAATGGAAGCACCTTATCCCAAAAGAGGCAACCTGGGATTTGGAGAGTAGTATGCGGGCAGCATACCCAACTCTGTTTCAGGAACACTCAAGGAGAGATTAACCAACATCGAGGACGATGTTGAGACTTAAGGGGGGGTGTATGTCTCCTACCCAAATTTCTGAAAATTATTATTTTATTTGCAAAATACTTTATGTTAAATTTAATTACAAACTTTTGTAATTATGATCAGTTTTCGATCAAGGATGAATGTAATTACTGAATATTATTATTTAAATAAATTAATTAGGAGACAAACACCTAAGAGGACTGTTAAATGAGTGTTCACTGACCCACTAGGAGGAATGGAAGTTGTTGGAAGGTATGGGATAGATGGCAGCAGTTGCATCACACCACTAGCTGTTGGTTATGGGACAACTACCCCTAAAAATGTGGCATTATCCCCCAGGTGGAGGGAGTGAGCAAGCAGCTCATTTAATGACCCATTAACATCTGAAAAGGCCTAGGCAGCCTATAAAGGAAAATTCGAATTGAGCAGGCAGCTCTTAATCAATATTTCAGCAGAATATTTTCCTCATGTGCATCAGGTGATCACTGAGAGATTCGAATTAGGGAGGCTAGTTGTGAGTGCAATCATAAGTCTGCATATTGCTGAGGAGAACCAGAGATGTCAGTGCAGGTCTATTGGACTGCTAGCTATTGAACATTCAGAAATTGTGTTGCTATTGCAAGAAGAAGTCTTATTTCCAGATTTTCTTCCTCCTGGTGGTTCAGTGAACAGGCTCGGGGGTCCTAAGACAGTACTTGACTGTTTTTAGGAATTGGTTGGGTGGAACAGTCTTCTTGGGATGTTTGTTTCCCTACAGATTTTCCCAGGTTCTACATATTTTCTACTTATTCTCAGTTAATAATTATGTTCTGTTTAATTCGTATTTTCTGGTTTTCTGTTTCGAAAAAGAATTTAATCCTAGATTTGTTTAAAGTCTGAATGTTTAAGTTTAATGATGATTTTGAATTGATAAACCAGTATCTATATTTTTCCACATGCTGTTTTGGTGCATTGTACTCTAGTATAGATACGCAAATTAAAAATAGATTAGAAGATAGGCAAATTCCATTGATTCGAATAGATAGTACAATGATGGATTTATGTTTTTATTATTTTGCCATATATTTAACAGTAATAAAAATTACTGTATAATATCTAGAATTGTCTTGAATTACTGCATTGTTTCATAAAGTATAAGTATTGTTCTCTTCTCTCTCTATATATATTATAATTTGCTCATTCCATTAGTTTTATGTAGTATTCAAATGTAAATCGACAAATCATATTTATATTATAGCTTCAAAATAAACAGTATTGTTATCATCATTCACATGCTATAAATGCAAACAATCACACAGTCATTCTATATCACACACTGTATTTTCTTACATCATTCACTATTACAATAGCCACATTTACATTCATTTAGAATTAATATAATCTCTAGATTTGTTTTCTAATCACTGTATTGTATTACTATATAAACCTAAGATCGTTTTGTTTTAGATCCCTATTCATTACACATGGTATCATAAAAACGTATATTATATCTACATTACTCTACAGTACAAACCCTACCTCATGTACATGTTATTATGAAAACAATAATATTTTATATCTTTCATTTCCAAAGACCAAACACGAACCAGGGTTTGGCCTCTCGTTTCTTTTACAACGAATTTAACTACCATTCAAACAACATACATTACAGAGCTATCATCTGAGACAAGTATCACATAACCTAAGTATAGAATGAAAATCGCATTGACAAACTATAGCAATACGATTTATACACAGAAACTAATATCATTCATTATCGAGCTATCATTTTAAACAAAGTCTTACAAACCCTAGATTAAGACGAAAATCACGATATCAACCTACAGCCTCAAGTCATTTTAACACAGACTTTTTATACAGAGTTAAATAGCATATGTTTTCATTGCTGAGAAGGAAAGATTATTTACATAGTAGACGAGCCTCGACTCTCCCTTATAATCTCATAACTTAAAACAAAAGTCATGATCCATAGTTTTAAACCTTTACAAAGTCCCAACTTCAAGAAATGAAGTCATTGTTTTTAGAATGAGAATTACAACGTGTTTTTCCAAAACAAAAACATATAGGGTTTATACCCAAGATCATTATTGAAACAAGTTCTTAAAACCCTTGACATTGACGAGCCTTACATTTTCCAGTACAATGAAGATCAATAACATGGTAGAGAACCAAAGATCTTTAACCAAACAAAAGTCACAATACCGAAAAATAGTATCATTTGATTTACAAATGGTGGTTCGAAGTTCTTCATTCAACAAACAACGACGAGTCACCGCAGGACCAACTTCACAACCCTTGAAACCTCATCAACCACAGTCACAGAGCACCTATGAGGGTTATTGGAAGACCCGTACCTTACCAGTTGGAAGCACACTGCTCTTCCCAAACCCTTGCTTGAACCATTCCTTCACAACCTGAAACTGACAAGGAATTCGATAGAGTTAGATAACTAAGATTTTTCAAATCGAAAAACGAACTACATCAAAGGAATGATACTAAAACATTACAAGATTTTACCTCACGGTTGAATACCAAACCTTTCCACTTTCACCATTTCAACAATGACTCCCCACTGAAGACAAGGCAGAAAACCCTCTATCTATTTTTTTTACACCAGGCATTTTCTTTTACTAAAAACAAAAACGACGAACTCCAGAAAACTATCAACCTTTGAAATTATAAACTACCAACCAATTTGATTACAAATGATGCCATTACAGAAAGTGGAGACCTGTAACCTTCTAAACCAGAGGTCTCGAGGTCGAAACCTCATACATCTCTAAACCAAAATTTCAGCAGCCTGTCGGCCACAGACCGAAATCAATGGAAACAATGAACCACAATCCAAATCTCATAAACCAAAACATCGACCCAATGCTAGGGTTTGATCCAACGGACAATATCAATGATGATCTACGATCGAAATCATGCCAACGCTCTGTGCATTGGAGCGAACAACCAACATATTAAGTGCTCATTCATTACCATAGCACAGAAACACCACGTTTAACTTACGATGGGTGTATCAACAACCAGCTCAGAGAAATTTCAACGAAGTTTGATTACATGGCACTATTTCAATCACCGTATGCTTAGTTGCACTTACATGGAGGCTCGTTGAATCCCCATTATACATACAGTCTGGATGACCATTAATGCTGGTTTGTATCACATTCGCCAACACCGATTTCCTATCACCTGTAATCACCAACCTGTCCATCACAATTTATTGCTTGCCAATGATTCTTTTCCCAACGACATATTTCAAACTCTAATACATGATGTTATAACATTATATGTTATATCAAAACGAATTCCTAAGTTCGTATGAACTCTAAAGTTACATTCCACGACATTTGTGTTAATGCTTTATCAAACAACTATTACATAGTCCCAAGTTGGGTCATATTAAAGAGTCATGTGGTCATATAGGATGACCTTTCAATGTTTATACATATATTCATATGGTCCCAAGTCTAGGTCATAGCATTAGATTTATGCTATTATATAGATTAACCATTCGAGGTTTTTATAGTCCCAAATTATTATGTGTGAATTTTAAATACCAACATTATGTCCTAGTTATTGGTTATAGGACAACTATAGTTACAAATTGACTTGGTTTCACTTATATACCATTCATACAAATAGATACAAGCCTTTGAAAAGATTATAAGTAACACCATTTTAAACATTGCAAATTTATGGATGGAATAGCCCATACATAGGAGTTTTTAGTATTACTTTTGGGTTGTGATCATAAGAAATTTATTATCAAAGTTATAGAAATAAATAGTTTGTTTAGTAGATTTCCGGTGAATCTAATGATATATTTTAGTAGGAAGGCTAACTAAATGTTACCATGCTCTTTCATACAAACATTTAATGACCTTGCGATACATTTATTACATCAATGATGGAAAGATAAAGACGACATTATAACTAGCTAGTACAGTGACAAAAGCATCAACAGAATGATGTACATAGATTGTAAAATCTGAATCACAGCAGAACCTAGCTACTATGGATTCCTCACTAGTGAAAAGATTGCAACATATTTACAAGAATGAGAATAATTCTATAAAATGAAGAACAATTAACACATAAAATAGGTTTATAATGTAAATATTATTAACTTTCCAACCTCAAAATAGGTTAAGAACATCCATTTATACAAATTTGGAACAATTCGAATCCATCTGGAGTGTTCACACTGATCTAGCTTAGAAATAGCCCAAACCCCCCTAGGTTGACCAAAATATCCCAAACCATCCCAAACTGGTTCGAAACTGCTGTGTGAATGCTGGGAATGACTGGACAGGCCCATGTGACCTCACACATGTAGAGAATTTGGTTGGTTAGAGGTTAGGCAGCTAGAATTGGCTAAAAATGGGCAAAGGAGGTAAGTTTGTCCACATTCTGAGCATGTGCGCCCTTGGTCAAAGAGAATCCCACAAATCAAGGAGTAAGAGTGCCCTAGGCATGCAGGAAGAAATAAATGACTGGGAGGGCACACCCAACAACTAGTTTGACTTGGCACAATGCTCATTTTTGTCCACATTGCCAACTGGTTCAAGCTAAATGACCATTTACTCACTAACCAACTTGGGGATGCAATTATTAAGCTGTTTGGTACTAATTAACCATCAATTAATAAATGATTAATGTACATAGGTGTAATAATGTTCTAACACCCCCCCTTAAGCTAGAATTAGTGAAATATCAAAAATAAGGCCTTGGCAACTAGGCTCAAGTCACCTTTTACATCATAAAAAATTATTTGTCCATGTAACCAAGGTAAGGAGGAAAACCACATGGAAAATAAAACCTCCCCTCTAAAATGGACATGTGGCATATATCAGAATACACCAATCATCACCATGCATCACTCACCCCAAGCAAATATCTAAGGTGAGTGAAGGTCTTCTCGGTAAAACACGTGGTGAAGATATCAGCAGTTTGCTCACTGGAAGGGCAATACTGCAATGCTATGGTCCGATCATGCACCAAACCCCGAATGTAATGCATGTGTATCTCTATGTCCTTGGTCCTTTGCCTCTGAACTGGATCAGTAGAAATCTTGATTGTACTTTGATTATCACACCAAAGAATAGTGGGTGAATCAAAAACAATCCCGAACTCTGCGAGAATACCTTGTAACCAAACACATTGTGTGGCTGCATTAACTGCTCCCCTGTACTCGGCCTCAGCTGAAGATAAGGAAATAGTATTTTTTTTATTGCTTGACTAGCAAATAGGTCCATGTGCAAGCATAAAAACATAACTGGAAGTCGATTTCCAATCAATACAATCACCAACCCAATCAAAATCTGTAAATCCTATTAGTTCAAGGGATGAACCAGCAACATAATGGATACCAAAGGACTTAGTACCCTGAACATAATGAAGGATCCTCTTGGCTGCCTTCCAATGGATCTCATGAGGTTCTTGCATGTGCCTAGAAATAGCCCCAACAGCATATGACAAATCTGGTCTAGAATGAGTAAGATATAGCAATCTTCCAACAAGTTGCCTATACAACGAGCTATCAACTAGTGGAGAAGAACCCCACTCATTTAGCTTAACTCCTGAAAGAAATGGAAATTTTGCAGACTTACATTCAGCCATCTTAAATTTCTGCAGCAAATCTGAAGCATACCTTGACTGAAATATAGAAATGCCATTCACAGTTTGGTCTATCTCCAAACCCATAAATTGTTTTAGCAATCCTAGATCGGTCATGGAGAATGCACTGTGCAATGCTCTCTTAACTGAGTCAAGTTCTTTGGTGCAGCTACCAGTGATCAAAAGATCATCAACATACAGTACAATAATCAATATTAGGTCACTAACATGATGCATATAAACATTTGGATCAGACTTACACCTCTCAAACCCCAAATATAGCAGAAAATTGTCATGTTTGCATACCATGCTCTAGGAGCTTGCTTGAGCCCATAGAGTGACTTGTTCAACCTGCAAACAAGTGTATGATCAGAAATAAAACCTTCAGGTTGCTACATATATATCTCCTCATTCAGATCTCCATGAAGAAAGGCACTTTTTACATCCATGTGATGAACCTCCCATCGCTTGGAAGCCCCAATGGCCAAAACTAGTCTTACAGAGTCCATCTTTGCCACCGGTGCAAATGTCTCTGTATAGTCCATTCCTTGGACCTGAGAGTAACCCTTAGCCACCAACCTGGCCTTATAATTCAGATCAGAGCCATCATATCCAACTTTGGTTCGATAAACCCATTTGCATTGCACTAGTTTCCTCTTGGGAGGAAAAGGGACCAAATCCCAAGTTTTGTTCTCATGGAGTGAGTTCATCTCTTCTTGCATGGTTGATTGCCACCTTGGTTCTATACATGCTTCTGAATATGAATTTGGATCAGATCCAACCATCAAATAACATGCCTCACTCAGATCAGAATTATCACATGCAAAGGAATTGTGAAATTGAGATCTAGTTTTCCTAGCATCTTGGGGATCACCCACAAGCTCTCCGGCACTTTGAATTGTTTTCTCTGCCTACTTGGGCCTTGAGGGAGGGATATGATCAGAATCCATATCAACATCATCTTCAGCAATATCAGAATCAGAAATATCAGAAGAAGAATCACTACTTACTTCATCATCAAGAAGAGGAAATGTGCATTCCCCATCACCTTGTTCACTAGCTTGCAAAAACTCTTCTTCTTCGAATTTGACACTTCTTTCGATGAAAGTTATGAGAGTGGATGGATCAAAGAGCTTGTATCCCTTGGAATCCTCTGCATACCCAACCATGATTGACTCCTTGCTTTGGGGCTGCAAGGCCTTTCTCTTCTCCGGTGGAATTCTGGCCCAAGCCCTTGAGCAAAAAATTCTGAAATGTGAAACATTGGGCTTGTGGCCCATCCATGCTTCAAATGGAGTAATTCCTTGCAATGATTTGTGTGGTGCTCTGTTCTGAACATATGCTGCACAATTCATAGCTTCATCCCACAATTTAGGAGACAAATCCCTTGCTTGCAATATGCAAGTTGCCATCTCTTTCAGTGCTCTATTTTTGCACTTTGCAACACTATTTTGTTGTGGTGTGTAGGGCACTGGGTGTTGCATCTGAATGCCATGCTCTTGACAGAGATGCTACAGATTCTTATTGACATACTCTCTACCATTATCAGTCCTCAAAACCTTCATGACCTTCCCACTGAAATTCTCAACCATACTCTTGAAAATTTTGAAACATTCAAAGACTTCAAATTTTTGCTTAAGGAAAAATAACTAGCAGTACCTTGAGTAGTCATCGATGAAGGTGAGCACATATTTGCTGCAGCCATAGGAGGGAGTGGGGAGTAGACCTATCATATCAGAATGTACTATCCCAAGTGGCTGATCAGCCCTCCTTTCCTTCCCTTTGTCATACTTCTTCTCAGGATGCTTCCCAACCATGCAACCCTTGCATGTTCCATTGGAAAAACTGATTTGTGGCAGCCCTTCTACCATCTCTTCTTTGCTCAAAGCTTGAAGATATATGTAGTTTAGGTGACCATACCTTTGATTCCATAGCTTGCTGGTATCATTCCCATGTGACAGAAGTACACTTGGTGAAGAGAACTTGAGAAAGTGGGAGAACTTGTACATCTTCATATCATGGTCTGCAACACCCATTGCAACACTTTTTCCGGTGGAAATTTCTGATATCTCCACATCATCCTAAGTGAAGACAACTTTCTTTTCTACTCCAGTATGTGTCATTTGATATACAGAGAGCAATTTTGCTGCAATATTTGGTACATACAACACATTAGAGAAGAAACCATTCTCCATAGAGATTTTCCCAATGCCATGAGCAGGGATTTCTGAGTCATCTCCCATTCGAATGGAGAGACCACTGTAGGGTGCAAGTTCAGAAAATGAATCTCTTGAAGAAGCCATGTGCCTTGAGGCACCTGAATCAATGATGAACAAGGGTGACTGAGATGTACAAGCCACCAAAGCATGTCAACTCTACTTATCTTCAGAAACGCACTCCTTCTTCTTGGAACTTTCAGGAAGAGGAATATTGTTTTTCTGTAGGAGATGGGTCATCATGTCTATGGTTTTCTTCATGCATGAACTCTCTGGGTGAAAACCCCTTTGACAGTAGCTACATTTTGTCTTATCAGCCTTCTTTCCCTTGTTCTTTACAAGATTCAAAACCCCCTCAGAGGATTTGGGCCTCTCATCCTTCTTCTTCTTCTCTTGAGGTTTCGGCCCCTTGGGTTTTTGCTTGCCTCTTCCATTTTTCGAATCTCCAGCTTCAAGAACTTGGTATTTTTACTTGATGGAGCCCATCAAGACCAGCTTATCTTGCTCTTGATTTAGCATCTCCATGAAGTTAGCCAAAGGTGGCATCTTCCAACCTCTAACTGTGAGCCTTGTGGAGTTGAAGGAAGACACAAAAACTGAGTATTCAGAACCCAGTTTGGAGAGAATGGACAACACCAACTGTTCTTCTTTCTTCTCTATGACACATTGTCTGATCTGCAAGACCAAGTTCTTGAACTTGGTGAAGAAGTCCTGGATGGAATCGAAATTCCCTGGGATCAGTGAAACAAGGTCATTTTCGAGCTGGTGGCCTCTCATCTCATCAATCTTTCCAAACAAGGTCTCAAGCTTGAGCCACACTTCATTTGGAGTAGATAGACTTTCTACATGAAACAGAAGGTCTCTTGAAATGCTGAGACAAAGGAGGCCAAATGTCTCATCCATTCTGTTAAAAAACTTGGATTTCTCCACAGTTGAGTTTGGCTCCACCTCAGTGCCCATCGTAATTCTGTAGAGACCCTTAGATCTCAGCAAAATCACCATTTCTTCCTTCCAATCGAAATAGTTTAAGGGAGTAATCACATTTGGGTGAGATGGCTCCATTCTTCTCTGCTGCTCACACACTTGCTGATAATGTTGATCTTCAATACCTGCAAACAACTCTCAAATCACTCAGGAGGGATTTACACTAACATATTCGAACCCTGTTTGATAGTGGGTGCATTCGGGAGAGCATCACACCTGAGAAGAGCCACTAGATTTCTCCAATGAATTCAGGCAATGGCCTCAGGAATTATGTGGTTTCTCCACTGCTTCTTGCAAGCCACTAAAACAGTCTTGCTGGTTCGAATGGTAGCTCCAAAAGCTCTAATGCCATGAAAAATCTGAATCACAGCAGAACCTAGCTACTATGGATTCCTCACTAGTGAAAATATTGCAACATATTTACAAGAATGAGCATAAATCTGTAAAATTAAGAACAATTAACACATAAAATGGGTGAATAATGTAAATATTATTAATTGTCCAACCTCAAAATAGGTTAAGAACATCCATTTATACAAATCTGGAACAATTCGAATCCATCTGGAGTGTTCACACTGATCTAGCTTAGAAATAGCTCAAACCCCCTAGGTTGACCAAAATATCCCAAACCATCCCAAACTGGTTCGAAACTGCTGTGTGAATGCTGGGAATGACTGGATAGGCCCATGTGACCTCACACATGTGGAGAATCTAGTTGGTTAGAGGTTAGGTAGCTAGAATTGGCTAAAAATGGGAAAAGGAGGCAAGTTTGTCTACATTCTGAGCATGTGCACCCTTGGTCAAAGAGAATCCCAAAAAACAAGGAGCAAGAGCGCCCTAGGCATGCAAGAAGCAATAAATGACTGGGAGGGCGCACCCAACAGCTAGTTTGACTTGGCACAATGCTCAATTTTGTCCACATTGCCAACTGGTTCAAGCTCAATGACCATTTACTCACTAACCAACTTGGGGGTTCAATTATTAAGCTGTTCGGTACTAATTAACCATCAATTAATAAATGATTAATGTACATAGGTGTAATAATGTTCTAACATAGATGATTCTATTTAAACATTATGGAGTTGTAAGACAATATCTGAAAATAGTAATTATAGCTATGAAATCCTTACCTGCATGCTTTTGGTGGATCGCAATAGAATTATAACATTTTATTATTTACGACGTTGAATTTGAAATTTACACATAGCCATGAAACTTCTTACCTATCGTCTGCACATAGGACATTCAATAAGCTTTAGCGTTGCAGCTAAGTAAGCTCCAGGGTACCTCGTAGGACACCCTTATGCAGCAAAGTTAAGCTATCAGTATCTTTGCAAGAGAGAAAATGTCGCAACTTATTCCTAGTCTGTTTATTTCATTGTCATCATAATCATGTTTATTAATTATGTGTTATAAATGTCATTATCTTATTGTTGCTAAACAGGAAATAAAGCATGCTTAGTATTAACAACTGTACAACTAACGCTGTCGTAATCTCAATTATTATTTCCGCAATTATTATTATCATAATTAATGCTGTTATTAAAAATTTTAAATTTTTATGAAATTTTAGGATGTTACACTCTCTCACCTATGCGGCATTCACAAGTGAGTGAATAATGAGTGAGTGTGATAAATGAGGAACACACCTCCTCTATTTATACACTACTCCGACTTGTCTTTTACATTAGCTAGGTCAGCCCCAACTTAACCACTTAACATAATGTGACAGGGCCGACCCCACTAGGGTGGTCTAATAACCCTTTAACCCACATGACTCATACAGGGCCGAACCCCACTAGGGAAGTCTAATAACCCAAGTTATCACATTCTCCACGGAGGAATAAAACATCTCTGGATATACAATAAGGTCTTCATGGAGGAATGAAACATCTCCGGAATAATAAAATACAAATATAATATTCTTAGAAGTTACAATATCTCAACACTCCCCCTTAACGAGAAGGATATTATAACAACATCTGCAGGAGCAAGGAGTCATCAACTACATGATACATGATACATCGATAAATCATTGGAATCTTTCTTTATACATCATCATCAGTAACTCATTCAGTTATTGGAACATAATCAATACTGGAACATCAGCATCGTCAGTTTTGAGTCTTCATCTTCTACAACACTGGATCAACTACAACATCATCATCATCTGGATCTACCGATCAACATCATCGTCGTCTAGATCATCACGATCAAAAGCATCGTCATCTAGATCATCATGATCAGCAGCATCGTCATCTAGACCATCACGATCAGTAGCATCATCATCTAGACCATCATGATCAATAGCATCGTCATCTAGATCATCACGATCAGTAGCATCGTCATCTAGACGATCACGATCATCAGCATCGTCATCTAGACCATCACGATCAATAGCAGCATCATCAATACACATGATCCAATTCGGGATGGTCAATCCCTCTCAATTTAGGACATAAGTCCAAGGACGATGCAATCCTACCACGTACATTTTGAACCAAGGGTTCTGGGATGATGCAATCCCCTCATGTACATTTTGAACTAGTGGTTTCGGGATGATGCAATCCCCATCACGTACATTTTGAACTAGTGGTTCTGGGATGATGCAATCCCCATCACGTACATTTTGAACTAGTGGTTCCGGGATGATGTAATCCCCATCATGTGCATTTTGAACTAGTGGTTCCGGGATGATTCAATCCCCATCACGTACATTTTGAACTATTGGTTTCGGGATGATGCAATCACAATCACATACATTTTGAACCAAGTGTTCAGGGACGATGCAATCTCGACCACAGTGCCAGTCCTTTTCCATACTGGATGTGACCTAGATTAAATCTAGGATTTTATCACCTATGAATGATCACCTGCTGCTGCACTGAGCAGTCCAGGAGTGAACATTACATCATTACAGGACCTGAGAATGATCACCTGCTGCTACACTGAGCAGTCCAGGAGCGCACATTACATCATTCCATTCAACCACAGAGCTAGTGCTATTTCAACTAGGGTGTGACCTAGATCAGATCTAGGATTTACAACCACAGAGCCAGTACTATTTCAACTGGGGTGTGACCTAGATCAAATCTAGGATTTACAACCTGTAAATGATCACCTGCTAATCCAGGAGCGAACATTACATCATTATAGGTTTTGTTAATGATCACCTGCTAATCCAGGAGTGAACATTACATCATTCACCAACATATTTCTCGAATACAAGAGTCTACGGATCAATTCAGGGACCGAAGTCCGGGGATGATATAATCCCTCTCGTCCACTAGGGACCATTCATCGATCTCATCGTCAGAACAGGTAGCCTCATCATCGACCTCATTGTCAGAACAGGTAACCTCATCAATGATACATGTATCCACATCAATACATGTATCCTCATTATTGACCTTACCATCAATATAGGAAATCTCATCATCGATACAGGTATCCTCATCGATACCAGTTTCCAAATATCATCATCGACCATATCACTCCCCCTTTGGAGGAGGGTCCTTTTGAACAACACCAAGCTTGTCTCGAAAATACTCAAACTTTACTCGAGAGAGAGAGGTTTGGTCAAGCAACTTGTTTGTCAGTGCTCACATACTCAAGCTTGATAGCTCCTTTCTGCACCATATCCCGCATATAGAATATCGGATCTCTATGTCCTTTGACTTATCATGGAACACTGGATTATCTGTCATCTTGATACACCTCTAGTTGTCACATAGGATCACAGTGGGATCCATCTCTAAGTCAAACAATCTGTATAACAGCTTCCGAATCCATAACGCTTCACAACTAGCAAAGCAAGCAGCTATATATTCCGCTTCAGTTGTGCTGAGAGCCACACTAGACTACTTCTTGCTAAACCACGAGATCATGGTAGATCCCAGATAATAACATCCACTCGATGTGCTCTTCTTGTTTGATACACTTCCTGCCCAAACAGCATCTGTGTAGCCATACAATCTGAATTCATGATCTCCGAAATAATATAGACCAAATTCTATAGTACCCTTCAAGTACCTCATCACATGCTTTGCGGCTATCAGGTCAACTGACTCAAGGTGTTCACAGCAAAGCATATATCTGGCCTAGTATTTGTTAGATACATCAATGACCCAATAATATACCTGTACAGAGTCGCATCCACTAACTCTGATGAGTCATCAGCTAACAGCTTCAAATTGGAATCCATGGGAGTGGCCATGGCTTTACATTCCAACACATGAAATACTTTCCCTAGTTGAGAAATATTCCTTCTGGGCCTTGCTATACTTCCAAACCTAGGAAGTAATGCATCAATCCGAGATCTTTCATCTCAAATTCTATAGCTAGCTTCTTCTTGCTTTCCATGATCAGTTTCTCATTCCTTGTCAGAAAGAGATCATCCACATATAGTAATAATATGACATGTTCATCATCCATAACCTTAAGGTAAAGGTTATGATCATCTTTACTTATGGTAAATCCCAAGCTTGTCAAGAAGCTATCAATTCTCCCTCTGTGACTAAACATCATTCACACTCTGCATTGAGTGATATTTTGCATATCTATATGTTCCATCTCTCGTCAGATGGGTCTACTGATATGAGCCTCAAGATCATTTGAACTCTGTGGTGAGTTCCTTCTTGCATACATCTAAGAGAAGAATGTCATCTGTATATAGACACCATCTTCAACCTTGTAGCAAAGGTTGAAATCTGCATCACCCATGGTGATCATTAACCTCATCAAATGACTATTGATCCTGGGTACCCATACAGAGCTTTCTTCAATTGAATCCTGGGAGTTTTCTCGATTAGCACTTCTTCTTCAATTACACCATTAAGAGAACGGTCTTATCTATCCACTTGAAGCAAACATCTCGTCATGATCCTCTTTCTCTTTCTAAGAGAATCTTCTAGCCACGATCCTTCTATAGTATGTTTGATTTGTAAGTCTTGTTGATGTATATCTAACTTCGGAATGTATTTCATATATGTATATTGTACTCTTATAGAGATGGTATTATTCCTCTATACGGAAGTAATTGTATTCCTATAGAGATGTTATTATTCCTCTATATGGAAGTGTCGTCATTTATATTGTAAGTGTCGTAACTTATACTTGATGGGTTATTAGACCACCTTGTTGGGGTCGGCCCTGTATAAGTCATGTGGGTCGAAGGGTTATTAGACCACCCTATTGGGGGTCGGCCATGTGGGTCAAAGGGTTATTAGATCACCCTATTGGGTGTCGGCCCAGTCAGCATTATGTTATGTGTTTAAGTTAAGGCCGACCTAGTAAAGGTTATTAGGCAAGTCAATTCAAGTATAAATAGAGTGCGGGAGGCACTCTATTTTATCATTATATTCTCTCTCACACTCTCGGGAGAGTGCCGCACTTGTGGAGGAGGAGAAGCTGCTAGGAGATGTCTATCTCTTATGCTTGGGTTGTATCATTGCTCTATCTATCTCTGAGGAAGTTATTGGGGTTTTTCACCTTTATGGTTTTCCCCAAGTAAACTCTGTGTCTCTTGTGTGCTTGCATTATTGTGTTCATGATTAATATGCTGTAGATATGTTGTACATGTTGTTCTCTAGGTTAAGATCCTAGATCATATTGAAGTAAATTCTGAAAAATTAACATGGTATCAGAGCTAGCCTGAAAGAAGGCATGGTATGGCATGTATGACACTTGTTGCACTTACGATGCTAGGGCTTGATATAGAAAAAACCAGTCATCATAGAACTTTCGCTATAAATAAATTTTTGCAAGGTTTCAGGGTCTAAAAATCGTATAGGATGAATATAATATCCCCATGTACCTTGTGTCCAAAGGACAACCTCTAATTCGTTGTACTTTGTGATTTATGATCTGTACAATATAAGGTTTTTGCCTCTTCCAAATCTCAGTCATAAATAGGTGACCTTGGAAAAAAGGTCATAACTTGGGCTAGGAAGCTCCAAATGAAATTTCGTAAAAAGTTACAGGTAGTGCATGGACTTTAATTTCTCAGGTAACTTTTTTAGAGGCCGAAATTGAACTAGTGACACGTGGCACTTTGTACAAGTTCGCTCTCCTGTTTTATCCCATAAACAGGTCACATTGCGACACTTGGCATAACTCTCTCTTAGAGAATCCATTTGCGGTCAAACCTATGGGGTTGGAAAGATGATAGGTCGGGATATCGCAGAAAAAAATTTCAGACCCTGTGGATCGAAAAGTTTAGAGTTACACCAGAAACAATTAGGTACATATTTCTGTCAAAACATAATAATTTTTAAGCACCTTCATTCATGGCTTCCGGAATTTAGGGTTTCGGAGAAAGTTGGAATTTTTTTAATCGGAGACTACGGCTGAATTCTACTCATCAAAATCGAAATTTAGAGACCAAGATCAGAATTTTTGGTTGGGAAGAAGGATGGGCTTGATCAGACCCTAGTTCGGGACTTTGATGGGAAAAGTGGAAAATTAGGACTTTTGCAAAAATGGAAATTTTTGAAATCTATGACCACGGCTGGAAGCTACTCAGAAAAATAGAAGCTTAGAGCTTTGGATCGAACCTTTTGATTGGGAAGAAGGGTGGGATTTATCAAACCCTAGTTTGGGGTCATGTACAATGAATCCAAAAGTTTCAAAGGCTAATTTGAGGGGTGAAACTTTGTAGCTTTCAAATTATGAGTATACCAGCTTGATCAGCTCATCAAGGCGCATATTTCTATCCTTTTAGAAGTTTGAATTTTTAGGGTTTCTTTGATAAACCCTAATCCAGCTCCAGATCCAGTTCCTGCAAATCAAGTGGATTAGGTTAATCCTAGAAGAGAATGGATTGGCCACCTACATAAGTGAAGAAGTTCCTGTTTCAGAGGGAGATGAGGCTAAGGCCTTACATAAGAAGATTACAAGCAATCTCGACAGGTATGACTCATCCAGGTATGTTTCGATATTTTTTCATGATTAAGTTTATGGTATGTTTGTCTTCATGTTATTATGGTTAGTACAATCTTGATTAAATTTAGACTTGTCGTATCACCTTAATAAAATTATGAATGCATGATATTCATTGATTATGGTGTTGACACTTATGATTGTACTAATACATTATGGTGTTGTATGAGGTTTATGTTGTTTGCTAACATGAAAGGTACACCAAGAAAGACAAATCATGTTCTAGTTCAAGAACATATGATCATGATGACATGAGGCCAAAGATTCATACATTGTCATGAATCACTTAGAAGATCTATTTGCGAGGTATGTATAACTTGGTTCTATAATGGTTAACCTATGAGATATGCAGGTTATTAGCATGAGTCATTGAAGAGAACAAGAAGACATCATGTGGGTATGTTAGACATAACTAGCTAACATACCAATCCAGGTATGTTTTTCCTATATCAAGTTAGAATCCTACCTTGTGTTAGGATCCCTTATATAAGTATACTTGGTATGATTGGTTATGTTTATTCATAAAGTTAGAAATGTAAGTAATCAAGGGTTCATGCATTTTATGTCTCTTATCTTGATTGATGATTTAACTAACTAGAAGAATCCTATGATCAAATAAGAATATGCATGAGTAAAAGAAGACTTCCCTGAAACCTTGAATACTAATGTTTATTATCTGTATTTGAAATGATCATGACTATACATGTTTACGATTATTGTGTTTTGATAGTATTAAGATTATACTAATGAATGTGTGATTATGTATGAGACCTCGAGGATAACACAATGATGATACTAATAAGCATACATAGTGATGGATATAAGTTCAAGGACAGGTAATCCAGGAAGCAAAGATCAAGAGGGATCACACTCCAGTTGTTCCTACAAGGAAGCAAAGATCAAGAGGGAGCACACTCCAGTTGTTCCTGCAAGGAAGCAAAGATCAAGAGGGAGCACACTCTAGTTGCTCCTGCAAGGAAGCAAAGATCAAGAGGGAGCACACTCCAGTTATTCCTGCAAGGAAGCAAAGATCAAGAAGGAGCACACTTCAGTAGTTTCTGCAAGGATGCGGATATTCAGAGGGAGTTGACCACTTCTCACAATCCACATCAGAATGGAGTTGCAGAAAAGAAGCAAAGACTGAGAGGGAGTCAACCCAACAAACAAACAAAGATAAGTATTTGAATTATCATTCCTTGCATATTTTATTGTTTAAACAATACTATTCAATAATGTATATACTCATGTTCCTAGAATTAGGTTGTGTATTATTCATATTAGAATAGTTGCATTGATGAACAGTATACTACTAATATACATGGGTAAGTGGCCTATGGCACTATACAACATTCCATTGCTACTTATATAGATTGAAACCTCTTTTCTGACATGTTGGGAGTTGTGCACACTCTTAACAATGTTTTGGTAGAGATTGGAAGGCATCTAGAAATTTACGGGATATGGATAAATGTTGTATTGAAGCATTGGCTAAGGTAATTGCATGACTGTATGACATATTTTCTTATGTGTAAGAATTTGTTCTGAAAACTATGAGATGTTTTCTAATCATGCAATTTAACTTGTTGTGTAGGAAAGATCGTATACCATCACCTACAAAAGAAGGACTACAACATTTGTTCAACAACAAAGTTATATATTGAAAATATTGAAGATATTGAAGTTCCCAGGATCTGGGAAGAATGCCATGATCGAGGAGTACCAGTCGATCATGAAGATGTTTGGGATGCAGTCCCAAGACCTGAAGGGGAGTCTGTAGTGACTTCCAAGAGGATCTACAAGATCAAGCATGCTACAGGTGGTAGCATAGAGCTTTTTGCTCCTGTAGCCAGATACACTTCCATTAGAGCCATACTTGCTTTGGCTGCAATGATGAAAGCGAAGATACACCAGATGGATTTCAAGACAGCTTTCTTGAATGGCCTAGTTGAAGAAGAAGTGTATGTGGAGCAGCCACTTGGTTCTGATACACATGACAAGGAGTCATATATGTGCAGAACTTGGTATGGTAGGATAGACAACTTTCTATCCAGTTTGGGATTTACCAAGAGTAAAACGGATTCCAACCTTTACTACAAGGTTGAGGAAGGCAATCCAGTGATACTACTTTTTTATATGGATGAACTATTTACTATAGGTGAAGATAGATTGATTGCCGACACGCAGTGGAAGCTTCCTGCCGAGTTCAAGATGAAGAACTTGTGGATGATGCCCTATTTTCTAGGTACGGAGGTGTGGAAGAGTGAATATGGAATCTTCCTTGGACAAGGGAAGTATGCAGTAGAGATACTGAAGAGGTTCGGGATGATGGACTGCAAAGCCATGGCCACACCTATGGCATCAAACCTGAAGCTTCTGTGTGATGCTACATCTGAGCTGGTTGATATCACTATGTATCGTCAGATGATTGGGTCCTTGATGTACCTGACGAACACGAGACTAGATACTTGCTTTACGGTGAACACATTGAGCTAGTTCCTGACTGATCTGAGGAGTGTTCACCTGGTTGTTGTAAAGCATGTTCTGAGGTACCTAAAGGGTACTGTTGATTATGGGCTCAAGTATGATGCGAATCAAAAGTTTAACCTACAGGGTTATGTTGATTCAGATTGGGCAGGCATTGCTATAGATAGGAAGAGCACATCTGGGTGATGCTTCAGTATGGGATCAAGTGTGATATCCTGGTTTAGCAGGAAGAAGTCCTATGTAGTACAACCGAGGCAGAGTATGTTGTAGCCTGTTTAGCTAGTTTCGAGGCAGTATGGTTACGGAAGCTACTGTCTGATTTATTTGATCTCCCGTTGGATGCTACTGGTATCTTCTGTGATAACCAGAGTTGTGTGAAGCTATCTAACAACCCAGTGTTCCATGACAGGTCGAAACACATTGAGATCTAATATCATTATATCAGGGATATGGTGAAGAGAGGAGCAGTAAAGCTCTTGTATGTTGCGACGGATGAGCAAATTACAGATGTGCTGACGAAGCCACTAGCCAGAGTGAATTTCGAGTACTTTAGAGAGAGGCTTGGTGTTCTTTAGATCGATGACACTTCGAGGAAGAAGTGATGGAGACATTTGCTGAAGCCATTCCAAGCATGTTGGAAGGAGGATCCTTCACATCGTTGTGGATGTAAGCGTTGGATGATGAGCATCAAGATGATGCTCCAATTACTACTCTATATATGCATCAGGACAATGTTGGATATGATCAGTTGGATCATCTATATGTATATGTATGTACGCATAATGGTGGATGTTGGATATGATCAGTTGGATCATTTATATGTATATGTATGTATGCATCATGTTGGATGCTGGATATGATCAGTTGGATCATTTATATGTATTTGTATATGCATCATGTTGGATGCTTTGACCATGTATATGTATATGTATCAGGTGGATACTTTGTATGATCAGGTAGATCATGTATGTTGATATATATCAGGTGGATACATTGTATGATCTGGTGGATCATGTATGGTGATATGTATCAGGTAGATACTTGGTATGCATCAGGTGGATGCATTGTATGATCATGATGATGAGCTTCAGGATGTTGCTCCAGATGATATGTATCAGGACGATACAGTGATGATGATCAGTATGATCATGAGCATCAGGATGATGCTTCGTGCGATGATGATCAGTTAGATCATGAGTATCAGGTTGATACTTGGAGGTCAGAGATGATATGTGGCAGGTCGTGCTTAGGCACATAAATGTTCCTGGGATGCTCTTGTCAGGTATTACATCAACACATAAAATTAGTCCTGAGAGACCATCTCTATCAGACCATTCACACATATGATGAAGACATGCACGTGGTGGGCCTACATCCAGTATGAAAAAGGACTAGCTCTGTAGAACTTCCTATGACGATTAGATTCAGAGATTGATTGAGATAGCAGTAGCAGAGATGATGACGATTATCCAGTGATGATGAGCCAGAGAAGAAGACTTGTGCTAGAAGACCTGTGTCGAGAAATACCTTCCTAGTTAAGAGGGAGTGTTAATGTATATGTAACTTCGGAATGTATTTCATATATGTATATTGTACTCTTGTAGAGATGGTATTATTCCTCTATACGGAAGTAATTGTATTCCTATAGAGATGTTAATATTCCTCTATACGGAAGTGTCGTCATTTATATTGTAAGTGTCGTAACTTATACTTGATGGGTTATTAGACCACCTTGTTGGGGTCAACCCTGTATAAGTCATGTGGGTCGAAGGGTTATTAGACCACCCTATTGGGGGTCAGCCATGTGGGTCAAAGGGTTATTAGACCACCCTATTGGGTGTCGGCCCAGTCAGCATTATGTTACGTGGTTAAGTTAAGGCCGAACTAGTAAAGGTTATTAGGAAAGTCAAGTCAAGTATAAATAGAGTGCGGGAGGCACTCTATTTTATCATTCTATTCTCTCTCACACTCTCGGGAGAGTGGATCACTTGTGGAGGAGGAGATGCTGCTTGGAGATGTCTATCTCTTATGCTTGGGTTGTATCATTGCCCTATCTATCTCTGAGGAAGTTATTGGGGTTTTTCACCTTTATGGTTTTCCCCAAGTAAACTCTGTGTCTCTTGTGTGCTTGCATTATTGTGTTCATGATTGATATGCTGTAGATATGTTTTACATGTTTTTCTCTCAGTTAAGATCCTAGATCATATTGAAGTAAATTCTAAAAAATTAACAAGTCTTCTTGTTGAACATCCATCACTTGTTCGGTGTTCATCATTCTCATGATCTTTCCTACAAATCAAATTTAATTACATGATTAGTAATACTTCATAATCATCAAATCATGTTGACATGATAAACTATTATGCATACATATATGATTCACATGGTTATCCAACTATCTTCACCAATACTTTGGCACAACACTTTTCCATATCCTATATGCATACAATGGTTGTCTAGATGCCTTCCATCTCTACCATAACATACTATCAAGAGCGTGCATAGCTCTCAGCATGTCAGCAAAGAGGTTTCATTCTAGATAAACAACAATGGAATGTTTGTCCAACTTACCCATCATATGCATATTAGTAGTATATTGTTCAGTGTTATACTATGCATGATATATTCTAGGAATACAAATATGCATACAACTATTACAAGCAATATCATTTACTATTTCAGAGATTCAAATAACAACTCAAATACTTATCTTCTATGTTTGTGTGGTTTCCTCCCGCTTCTATATGTCTTTGAACTTCTATTCATTCTACACCACTATGCATGCTTAAGTGTGCACTAGTGTCATCCTCATGATCTCATATATAAACATACATTCATTAGTATAATCTCAATGCTATCAAAACATTATGTATGGTCATGATCATTTCATACATAGGTATACTTAAGTGTGCACTAGTGTCATCCTCATGATCTCATATATAAACATACATTCATTAGTATAATCTCAATACTATCAAAACATTATGTATGGTCATGATCATTTCATACATAGGTATACTTACCTAAGATCCTAACAAAGTAGGATTCTAACTTGATATAGGAAAACATACCTGGATTATCATGCTTGGTTATGTCTTAACATACCCAAACAATATCTTCTTTGTTCTCTTCAATGATTTAGAGACCTTGTGCTAGAACCTGCATATCTCATTGGTTAAGCAAAGTATAACAAACTCATACATACTTCGTAAGTAGAGATTTTATGTGATCAAATACTATGGATGAGTCTTTGTCTTTATGTCATCATGGTCATATAACTTGATTTGTCTTTCTTGATGTACCTGTATCTTGTTAGCAGACAACATCATCCTCATACAACACCACAGGTGCATTAGCACAATCATATAACCCTAATCAATGAATGTCTTCTATCATTCACATGCATTCATACTTTTACTAGGGTGATAAGACAATTCTAAGATTAATCAAGATTGTACTAACCTCAATAATATGAAGACAAACATATCATGAACAGATTTCAACACATACCTGTATCTCCTCAAGTCATACCTGACGAGATTTCTTGTAGTCTTCTTATGTAAGTCCTTAGCCTCATCTCCCCCTGCAACTAGAACTTCTTCGCTTATGTAGGTGTCCAATTCTCTTCTAGGATTAACCCAATCCACTTTGATTTACTTAGACTGGATCTGGAGCTGGATTAGGGTTTGTTAGAGAAACCCTAAAAATTCAAACTTTGAATTTCAAACTTCTGAATGGATGGAAAGATGTGGCTTGCTGAGCTGATCAAGATGGTATACTTCAATTTTGAAAACTGCAAAATTTGACCCCTTAAAATTGCCTTTGAAACTTATGGATTCACTTGACACAACCCCAAACTAGGGTTTGATAAATCCCACCCTTCTTCCCAACCAAAGAGTTAGATCCAAAGCTCTAAACTTCGATTTTTCTGAGGAGCTTCCAGCCATGGTCACAAACTTCAAAAACTCCCACTTTTGCAGAAGCCATAATTTTCCATCTTTCCAATAAAAATCCCAAACTAGGGTTTGATCAAGCCCGGCATTCTTCCCAACCAAAAATTTTGATCTTGGTCTCTAAATTTTGATTTTGATGAGGATCATTCATCCATGGTCTTCGATTCCAAAAATTCCAACTTTCTCCGAAGCCCTAAATTCCCGCAGCAGTGACAAGCCAAGAATGAAGGTGCTCAAAATCCAATTCTGTTTTGACAGAAATATGCACCTGATTGTTTCTGGTGCATCTCTGAAATTACTAATCCACAGGGTCTGAAACTTCGGATTGTGGTACCCTGACTTGTCATATTTCCAACCCCACATGTCTGAACTCAAATGGACTCTCTGAGAGAGAGTTATGCCAAGTGTCGCAACGTGACCTGTTTATGGGATAAAACAGGAGAGCGAACTTGTACGGTGTGCCATGTGTAACTAGTTCAACTTCGGCCTCTGAAAAACTTACCTGAGAAACTAGAGGTCCTTTCTATACCTATCACTTTTTACGAAATTTCATTTGGAGCTTCCTAGCCCAAGTTGTGACCTTTTTTCCTAGGTCACCTGTTTATGACTGAGATCTGGAAGAGGCAGAAACCCTAACTTGTACTGATCAGAACTCAAAGTACAATGAATATGATGTTGGCCTTAGGACACAAGGTACAGGGGGATGTTATCTATGACCTGTAAAGGTTTCATATCCTGAACCTTCTCCAAAATGGATTTATACTGAAAGTTCCACGATGACTGGTTTTTGCTATATAAAACCCTAACCTTCAAATTGTCGCAAGTGAAGCAAGTGTCGTAAGTGCCATACATTTCCTTCCTTCAGGTTAGCTCTGATACCATGTTAAGATTTAATATGCTAAGACAGAGAATAGCAGTATTACATTCCATTTCAAAACAATAGCATATACAGGATCACTAAAAGAACAACAAACACAGCATAAACACAAGAGACACAGATTTATCCTTGGAAACCCTCATGGGGTAGAAAACCCAGCAAAGCTTCCTCAATATAGATGATCACCAATACAAAGATGTATATCCCAAACATGAGCTCCTTCTCCTCCTATGCATACCTCTCTCTCTCACCTATGCGCCATTCACAAGTGAGTGAATAATGAGTGAGTGTGATAAATGAGGAACACACCTCCTCTATTTATACACTACTCTGACTTGTCTTTTACATTAACTAGGTCGGCCCCAACTTAACCACTTAACATAATGTGACAGGTCCGACCCCACTAGAGTGGTCTAATAACCCTTTAACCCACATGACTCATACAGGGACGACCCCCACTAGGGAAGTCTAATAACCCAAGTTACCACATTCTCCATGGAGGAATAAAACATCTCTAGATATACAATAAGGTCTTCACGGAAGAATGAAACATGTGCGGAATAATAAAATACAAATATAATATTCTTAGAAGTTACAATATCTCAACAAAGGTTGAGGCAATACTTCAATTTCCTTCCCCGAGAACAATCACTCAACTTCAAATCCTTCAAGGGAAAGCTAACTACTTGAGGATATTTGTTGAGAATTTTGCTGAAAAAGATAAAGGTTTCATGCGTCTCTTAAAACAAGATGCAATATTCATATGGGATGACCAAGCTGAACGTTCATTTGATGAAATAAAGAAAGCTTTGGTCTCTACCCCGGTGCTTAGTTCACCGAACTATAATCGAGACTTCCTGCTATATTTGGTTTCATCTCCTTCCACAATTGGAATGGTCTTAGCACAAGAAGATGAATCATCTCAAGAACATGTTATTTACTATCTTAGTAAGGGCCTTGCAGGTTTCGAGTTGAGATATTCCCAGGTCGAGAATTTGGCCTTGGCAACAGTCCATGTTGTCCAACGACTTAGACATTACATACTTCCAAGGAAAACAACCATAGTGGATGAAATGAACCCCATGCGACACATTTTGTCCTGCCATATCATTGGTGGAAAATACTCGAAATGGATAGTAATTTTACAAGAATTTGACCTCGAATTCAAAAACGCTAAAGCCAAGAAGTTGTTGGCATTTGCTGAATTAATGTCTAAGTTACCCATAGAGAAGGAAGGTACTATATCTATTGAAACTTGGGTAGATGAACATGTATTCCTCATTGCAACTTCTGATCCTTGGTATGGAGCATTCGTTATATATCTTCAAACCCAAAGGATCGATCCTCAGTTTTCTAGTATTGAACAACGTCGTATTCGACACCGAGCTCGAAGATACCTCATCATCGGGGATACTTTGTACCGTCGAGGAATTGATATGATATTAAGACTTTATTTAGTACACGAGGAAGATGAACAAGTTTTGAATGATTTCCATGTTGGGGCATGTGGCGGTCATCTTTCTGGGTTGGCAACCGCCCAACAAATCTTGCGTGTAGGATACTTTTGTCCTACAATTTTCAAAGATTGCATTAATGCTATAAAAAAGTGTCACCCTTGCCAAATTTACACAAGAAAAATGCATGCACATCCTGCTCCTTTACACCCTGTAGTAACCGTGGGTCCATTTTCAAAATGGGCCATTGATTATATGACAGTCAACCCACCTTCAGCCGATGGCCACCACTACATCATTGTAGCAGTGGACTACTTTACCAAGTGGGCTGAGGCGATGCCTACATTCAATTGCATGGGTAAAAATGCAGCATATTTTCTATTCAATCATGTAATAGCAAGGTTTGGTGTACCCAAAGAGATCACTACTGACAACGGAAGTCATTTTAGGAATTCCTGTATGGATGAACTTATAGACAGTTTAGGATTGCGGCAGGACTTTTCCTCGCCATATTACCCTCAAGATAACGGATAAGTAGAAGCCATCAACAAGGTTTTGAAAACTATGTTACAGAGAACGATTAATTAAAACAAGAATAATTGGCATTTGATGTTTTTTATTGCTCTTTGGGCTTACCAAACAACTGCTAAAACCGTAACCGGATTCAGTCCCTTCCAACTGGTTTATGGAGAGGAAGCTTTGTTGGTGATTTAATGTGAAATCCCATCATTAAAGATAGTTGTCGAACTCCTACCTAACACTTCTACAGAAGAATAAAGGATTCTCCATCTCCATTCTCTTGATGAAACTAGAAGAGAAGCCTCTCTAAATGTAGAAGCACACAAGAAGAGGGCTAAAACACAATATGACAAGTCTACCCATCCCCGAGTCTTTTCTGAAGGCGATCTGGTTTTAGTTTATGACTAAAACCAAGATAAAATATGAGAAGGGAAAGTTGTAGCTAAATGGTTTGGCCCACTTGTTGTCAAAACTGTGTTAAAAAATGGATCTTATGAATTGGTCAATTTTGATGGGGAACCCATGTCGGAGATAAAAAATGGTCTCTATCTGAAGAAATAATTCTCATAGGCACTGATGCCTTGCACCATTTGTTGTATTATGTTGTATTCTTTGTATAAACTTTTGTACATTAGTTATTTCGAGCACACACTTATCTTGCTTCGCATTGTCACTTTGGCAGATGGCAAAAGAATCTTTCACATATTTGGGATATGCTGATGGTGCCAACTATACTTCTCAGAACATTGCTTCCGCCGCATGTGTCGTTTTCACACCTAATAATGAATTTCTTAGTTTAGGAGGCATTTTTCTCGGATCTGCAACCAACAATGTTGCAGAATATAGCGCAGTCATTGAGCTTCCTTTCGAGGCTATCACCCTTAGCATCCGACGAATAATCGTCAAACTGGACTCAGAATTAGTTGTATCCCAGTTAAATGGTCAGTATCAGGTTCGACATCCTACATTGTTTAGAAAGTTTCTACGAGTACGTCTTTTAGAGCATCAGTTTGAGTTTGTTGAATACATACACTTTCCTAGAAGTCTGAATAGTTTGGCTGATTCTTTGGCCAACTATGTACTTGATTGGCATCTAAGTCATTAACATCATACTGAAAAGAAAGCATGTACATTATTTCAGGGCCAATTTAATTGAACACATCATTTAAGGACATAAGTAAAACCGAAATAACCTAGCTTACATCATAACCCAAAAAGTGTGTAAACTTTGCACACACCAAAAAGAATAGCGTAAATACTATTTCTCTTTTTTATTCTTTTTCTTATAGATAACACCCCAAAAAAAAATCATACAAAAAAATGCAAAATTTGGAAAAACTCGAAAACATGGGAAACTGTTTCAAAATTTTCTAGTTTGACATTGAAACTAACCCACTACTGGCAGATCAAAGACTAAAGGTTCACAGCTTCTAGGAATTCAAGCTGAAAGGGGATGCTTCCTCTCATACATCGACTGCACAACGAACACATATGGTAAATCATGAGTATTTTACTTATGTTTTATTCATACATGTACAAACTGTATCCTTTTGAAAGATAGAAAGATGCATAATTCCTCAATTCTAACTATCTTTTTAGATATTAAATGCACATTTGAACCAGTTTCTAACTAAATTGTTGGGTAATGAAATGGTTTTTCATTTCAGGACTTGAAGAATTTGATAGTTCGAACTACATGATTCAGGTAGTTGAGACGGACCATGATTCATGATGATCTATGAGTTTTGGCATTTTTCACAAGACTCAAGCTGAAGTAAACCTCATTGAACCATTCCTACTTGGCCATTTCTCCAAAATGGATAACTTTAGTCACATGGTATTACTTCACCGTCCGTCGACACATAATCCTGCTTCAGATAGCCTACCCTAGGAGGGAACAACTGTAAGAGTGTGCACAACTAGCTTAGCCCTTGTAATTTGTAATATGGATCTTTGCCTTGGCCTAACCTATTCCCTTGAAAAATAGGCATACACCCATGCAACACTCGTTTCCTCTTATGTATCATAACATTCTTTATTCTTTTTAAAAAAAATGAAAAAGCGTAAAAATTAAAAAACACAAAAATCCAAAAAGGGAGAGACTTGAATCACTTCATATTATAAACTTTCAAGAAAACGGAAACAGTCAGTCCTTATCACCCTTCAACACGACACATAATTTGGTCTCCATTGTTAGTACACCATCTACATTTTCCTTAGGAAACTATACCAGTATTTTGAACAGATCTCCACCAATGGGTTATCCTTCCCATCACCAATGGAGCTTTCGTTAATGCATCTGGCATTAGCGGATTTCATTAAGGTCAGTTACTCAAAGTCCTATGTTTCCAAGTGTCCATTCTGCGTCATGTTATGTGTTCAAGGGAAGTCCAAACCGAGTCGGCCATTCCTCAAATATTCCTGACCAATCATGTAGGCCTTCCTTGTGTCAGTATACAGTGTTGGATCTTGCAATTCTACCAAATTATATCAGACTATTGATCTTTGTTTCATATCGGTTGATGTGGGATGCATTAATTCCCTCCTTCTGATGGATCTATTCCTATCGACATCAAATCATCATCTAGGACATGGATCTAGAAACCCAAGAGTACCTTGGATCTTGCAGTCATTAGTGGCAGGTTTCCTTGTAGATGACAGTGGGTATACATCAATGACCCCTGATTGTTTGATTCTACAAGTGTTCAACTCCAGAACATCTATTCACACTTGCTAGTTTGTACTCAGTACCTTAGAGTCCATCATCATTATCGGTGGGTATCTTCACATCTATTAACGGTATACATCAATGACCGGTAATCAAATGGTGTTTTATTATGCTCAACATCAGATCACTTATTCGCATGATATAAACTTGTACTATTGTCAGTTTCTATTGAAGACCTTAGGAAAAATAGTTGTATCATTCATCGATGCACTGCCCGAGCTGCGCAAAATTAGACTGCCATGTCAGAAGCTCAATAAAGACTTTGTTCTTGCACTCAACAAAGTGCATGTTTAAATTTCAGAAAAAAAAATGCTTTTGACATGGACCCACTATGTATTGTTCGTGGCCATGCTTGTTTACTACTGAGCATGGGTATGCCCTCCTCAGGAAGATATTATATATTTTAGAAATTGTTATGTTTTGCAGGTGTGATCCTCAATCCTGCGCCTGTGATTTTTCCTTCCCTTGTCCTTGCTTTTAACGATAAAGAGTATCAGTATAAAGAGTATCAGTATACAGACTATAAATTTTAGTAATGTATTTCGGTCCTTAGCTTTGCTTCGGACCTCACACATTAGGGGGAATCTGTTAACAAACAAATTAACACCCTTAGTCATGTGACGAAAAAAGCATATTTTTACTATGCACCCTCAACATGAAGACAGAACACAAGTACATTCAGAGACAAGTCCTCTCTGATCTAATCACTTCTCCCATAAATGGAAGGATTAGGTGAAGAAAGTAAAAACCTAAAGGAGACCAAGTTCAGTGATTGAACCGCTCATAAAAGGTCCAAAACTAAGCTACACCAATCAAAAAGTGAAGGTGAATGCATTAAAGTGCATTAATTGTACTTAAAGTATGCCAAGTTGTGCAAAAAAGCCTAAAAACTATCGAAAAGTGGCTTTTTGAGCAAAAATAATAAAAAAAGATTAAAAGGGACAATCCCACATTGAAAAGAGAAACTTGAGGGCTCATTTCCCAATGATATATAAGAAAGGCATGGGAGGAATTGTAGAGTACACAAAGGAAGAGCAAAGTCATGCTGGAGAGATTCTGAAGGAGGAGAAAGAGCTCAAATTATTCAAAAGCAAGGGTGAAGGAAGGAAAGCTTATGGCGATGGAGGAGGTATTCACACCAAGATCCATGGTAAGGATGTACTTCTTCATTGTTCTAATATGAAATGATTCAATTTTGTTCCATTTAAGAGTTTGAATCTTGCTTATCATGTATGAATTTAATTCTCAAATGGCTTTAGATCTTAATGAGTTTTGATGAATGAATGTAGATCTTTAGAAACTTGTGATAATCTTTTCATTTGCTGACATAGAAACTCACCATTTATTAGTAAAATAGCATGTTTAGAGTAGAACCAACCCTACACTAATTGTTGTTATCATAAACAGCACTGGAACTACCCCCATTTTTTGGACAAAATCGTTTGTTTAGCTCGGTCATATTGCTTGCATTTCTATACACTTCTTCATCTTTGTCAAAGTGATTAGCATATTCACAATGTACTTTGATCGCTGCACAATGCTCAGCCACCTTTCCATGGATATAATTCCTCACGAAACTCTTTTCACCAAAATGGAACGCTTGCAAATATTGGACAAAGGTTTCGACCATCTTAACCTTAGAGAACTTGTACACCCCGATGCAAAAGGGCAGAGGAGGAAACGAGGCTTTCTTTTGATAATAAAGGATTCTGCCAATCCCATTGATGAAAACTTGCCTCACTGCTTCCTTGTGAACCACAAAATTTGTCGCATACTTGGGAAAAAGGGATGAAGCTCGGGAACATCCATACATTCTGATGCATGTGACCTCTTGCGAGGTGTAGTAATCCCCATACTCTTCTATGACTGCCATGGAATTTTTGGACAAGCAGTTTGGTTCTTTGTTGAAAAACAACTAGTAGAGAGGCATGATAAATTCTTCACATATGAGCTTATATTGACTTGTATATTTATGGGCCCACAAGATCTGATATGCAACATAGATCGTAGAATCAAATCTTTTCCGGATGCACCCCAACTTAGGGAAAGGGTTCCTTGATAATATACAATCCACAAGGCATGAAGACATCTAAAATTATGCCTTCTTCTGGGTCAAACCTCCTTTTACAACTGCTATTGTTGCTGACTGACTGTCTGAGATGATGTCTTCCCAATTAAAGATTGTGCCATGGAATGCTATGTGATAAATTAGAGGTATCCAATTTAGTTTGTAGATGGTCCCATTTTCCTTGTCGAAAATCCTGCTTAGCATCAGGGCTATGATCCTAAAAGGGGTCCTCAAGCTTTGATACTTGTATTCTCTGCTTGCTTTCTGCCTCAGTTGCTTTCCATATAGTATCATTTTCTTGGCATACTCTAGAGTGTCCATGGTAAGGCCTTTGAGCCAGTCTTCAGTCATCATGACTTGTGCTTGTGGTAGATTGTATGTTGCTGCTATATGGGCCAGATGGAATGAGGAAAATGCTTCTCCTTTGCTGTCAAACATGATCCTTGATGTGGAATCATCTTGCGACATAATCCATCCAATGATCTCTAAGCAAGGAAAAATATCTGGGCGTGTGGTTGCTTTAGTGATGCCAAATCTCTTGATATTTTGATATAAGACCACTTCCTCCAGGGCTACATCAGGGATATCCTGATCCTGGATCATTTGATGTAGTTCCCCCCATTTGAATTCAGGGACAATTCCTTTACTTCCTTCGTATCCTCAAACTTGGTCTCTATCTTGGTTTCCAGTATAATCTCGACGTCTAACCCCAACTCAGCTACCTTAGATTTCCTTTTGGCTCCCTTATTAGTCATTTTCAAATCCTGAAGAGAAAGCAAAATCCATGTGTAAGAAACATTCAAATAGAAATTAATCAATCATTTTCTTTCATATTACTGGTAACAGGAAGAGTTGAGAAAAACCATCATTACCATGCTATTAGGTTATGTTGCCTTGTTTTATTAGTATGCAGATTGGAAAACAAAACATATGTAAAATAATTCAAATCATTCATATTGGTAGTAACTATTTTAATAACAAACACAAACCAACTGCTAGTATTAAACATAAATTATGAATGTAACTTGGGGTGATGGTTAAACCAGTACTCGCATGTTTTAGTTTAAGCGACTATACAAAACGCATTTATTAGGTTCAAAAAAAGAGAAAAGTGCGAGGTTTAAGTGTTTTAAAGATGTGGGATGGTTAGTCTTTGGTGGTAACGGAAAACAAGGTTCGAGTCTATGCACTCATTATTTACAAGGCATATACCATGGTTCTAGGTTGGTCTCATGGCTGCAATGGGACATTGTGCGGCCAATAGTCACCTCAAAATGTGATTAACGTCAACTAGAATACAAGAGGGACCAGCGAGAGGCTCACTGGAAGAGCGACAGAAGGTAAGAAAAATAGGAAGGTAGCAAACCGTAATTAAGTTAGAATGACGCAGGCGGAACACCGACGGTGAGAAAGGGTCAATGCCCCATAACCCCCCCTAACTATCAAATAGAAAAATGCGAGTAAAGTAAAAGATGAAATGGCATGAGACGACCTACCTATTAGTTGTTGATTGGACGTAGGGCTCGATGACGTTATAATGCTCGGCGTTCGGCAAGGTTTGAAGGAAAAACAGACTCGAAACAACGTTTATGCAAAGTCAAACAAAAACAAAATGACCAAATGCCCTATAAATAATTTTCATGTGAACAGAACATTAAAAGTGAAACAAGGTTGGTTGGTGGGGTAGGTGCGTTCATTCATGACCAAACTCCCACTTTGACTAGTTTGAAAATTTTGTGCATCGTTGCTAATAAAATATCGCCGCTGACTGTGTCAGCGTGAATCGTTCAACCTCTACAAAATGCGTCAGTGGAGAATTCTACAGTGCGCCGATGATGGTTATTGGTGAGGTTCGATCGGCGCCCACTTTCGATCTTTATTTTCTCCTGCGACCGTTTCGGTGGCATATCTTGAGTTTAAACACCAATTCACAATCGTTGAACTTTTCTGTCGATTCCATTTGCCGTGTATCCATCGGCTTGTTTCATGGTTCACCGTTAATCATTTCGGCATCAAAGCCATCCACGCATCGTTGCACTTTAAACAAATCCCACCGACCGTTTCGGCATGGCTTGTTCAAATACTACAAAACGCGTCGACAGTGTTTTGCTAATCGCGCCAATGCATGGTGATCGACGAGTTTCTACTTGTATTTTCAATTTGTTTGCGACTGTTTCGGCGGTTCTTTCCAAGTTCAGCCGAAACGGGTCGCAATAATAAAATTTCTTTGTCAATCTCTTCAGCCGAGTTCCTTTTCGGTGCCAATACTTGAGTCACTCTGAAACCCGTTGCGTCGTCAAAACTTTCTTCTCCGAAGTGGAGATTTTACGATGAGACAGCGAAAATCAAACAAAAATCTAAGTGTTGAAAAGACATAAAGAAAGCGCTCCAACCGTTTCGGTGGAGTTAACTGATTTTCTCCGACTGTTTCGGCGAGCTTTCCAAAACAGGGAAAGCGTCCAAAACTCAAAATATGTCTCCGACCGTTTCGGCTCAACTAGATGAGTTTCGCCAATCGTTTCGGCTCCAAAAGATGAGTTTTACTTAGTGAGAAAAAGGCCTTCTTTGCTCGATCTTTTGGACAAAAATCTAGGTTCAAGGGTAGGATTTTCTAGAAAGACTAGAACTCTAAAAACTCTCTTAAGAGAAAAAGGAGGGGCCCCATAATTTTTCAAATATTTGGGTATTAGGTTCACTACAACAAAATAGCCCTTTAGGGGCACTTTTGGCTTGTGGGGGTCTTGATAAAGCCCCCCATAAAAAAAATTTCAGACCTTTGGAGGTGGTCGTTAAAATCGCCCCTAAAAGTTATAGAAATTGGACTTTTGGGGGAGGTTTTTTTAAATCCGCCCCCAAAAGTCTTGAAATTATACTTTTGGGGGCGGTTTTTGGAAAACCCCCCCTAAAAGCCCAATTCTCATAACTTTTGGAGGCGGTTTGTCAAAACCCCCCCTAAAAGTCATGAGAATTCAACTTTTGGAGATGGTTTTTTTGGAACCCCCCTTAAAAGTCATGAGAATTGAACTTTTGGGGGTAGTTTTTGGAAAACCCCCCAAAAGCCCAATTCTCATAACTTTTGGGGGCGGTTTGTCAAAACCCTCCCTAAAAGTCATGAGAATTGAACTTTTGGAGGCGGTTTTGTTGGAACCCCCCTTAAAAGTCATGAGAATTGAACTTTTTGAGGCGGTTGTTTGAAACCCCCCCTAAAATCCCAATTCTCATAACTTGTGGGGGCGGTTTGTCAAAACACCCACTAAAAGTCATGAGAATTGAACTTTTGGAGGCAGTTTTTTTGGAACCCCCCTTAAAACTCATGAAAATTGAACTTTTGGAGGCAGTTTTTTGGCACCCCCCTTAAAAGTCATGAGAATTGCGCTTTTGGAGGCGGTTTGTTGGAGCCCCCCCCTAAAAGTCATGAGAATTGAACTTTTAAGCTACTTGCAAGGTTGTTAGGTTAAAATATTGAGCCTACCATTATTAGGTGTGACAATCAGAGTTGCATCAAGCTTTCTGAAAACCCAGTCTTTCATGACAAGTCAAAGAATATTGAAATGAAGTATCACTTCATCTGAGACATGGTCCAGAAAGGTACAATGAAATTTCAGTACATTGTTACTGATGAGTAGATTGCACATGTGTTAACAAATCCTCTATCAGTGACAAAGTTCAGGTAATTCTGAGACAAGCTCGGTATGGCAGAGAATGCCTCCCTCGCTGAGAGGGAGTGTTAAATATACAGCAGCAGGAGACATTCTCCAAACCAATATTGTGTATCAAAGATTGATCCTCCCGTATAGAGGTGAGATCTTTGATTGTCTTCCATGTAAAGGTTATTCCTCCCATATAGAGGTAATTGATCAAAGTAATGATGTTGTAAAGTTTTGTTGGACAAGGCTCCAAACTTGTGTGTATCAAGTCATGCTTATCATGTGAACCTTCTGTATAAAGGTATCCATGAGATGGACCTCCCGTATAGAGGTGAACCTTCCGTATAAAGGTATCCATGAGATGGACCTCTCGTATAGAGGTGGACTTTCTGTATAAATGTCATGCTTTACTTGTTAAAAACATTTACTATTGTGTGATATATTATTAACCATGATCACCAGATTGCTATTAACTCTCCTTTAGAGATTGATCACCTCTAAAGTGAATTACTTTAGCATATGATCATTTGGTCCGGAATAATAAAATATGATCAAAACATCCGATAATTCTTCTTAGTATAATGTAATGTGATGGATAATTGAAATTAGCACATATTGACCATGCAGTAAGAGATAAATAAATAAAAGATAAAGCATAGAGATCAAGAGAATTCGAAATTTCCCATGCAGACACTTCAACTAATTAAAGAGAACTCGAATTATTAAAGCTTCAGTAATTATCAATGCTTCAGTTAAAGATATGTCTCGGTTAACTAAAGAACTCACAGTGGTCACTTCAAGTAAATCAATCAACATGATTTCAGTCAATAGGTGTTAAATAAAAGGGACTAGTTAACTAAAGTATTTTCACTTTAGTTAAACTAAAAGATGACACTTCAGTTAAAGAGATTTAACTAAGTGACAACAAAGAAGATCTAGTTAACTAAGTGTTATTGCATAGCGACACTTATGTTAAACTAAAATATGACATGTGATTTGTGACAATTGCATGTTGACACTTAAGTTAGCCACCTAACTAAGTGGGAAAGCTTTCGGTTAAGATACAGGTTCATCCTAAGTGACAGTTCAATGAGATGTAGCACTGCATGAGAAGTAGGGTGCACCACTCCATGCAAGATTAATACATCCAGTTTGAGGGAGAGTTTATCCTGAAAGTAGAAGTTAAAAATAGAAGAGAATAAAGTATAAATATGATATATAGGATTGTTGAATCCAATGTGTAGCGATTTCTCTTCTCCATTGAAGGCAATACGGTTCTCTTTGTGTAGGGTATTGTTCATGCTTGTTATTTTTGTGTTGGGTACACATCCAATTGAACTCTCTTCTATATTGCTTATGTATCTTCACCAAGAAGTTTGGTGATCTCTTATCTTCCGAAAGCAATCTGCTATGTTGTAAAAGAAAGCATTCTCTGCTATCCATTATATTATACTGAGAAGAATTGCTGGTGTTTTTGTTCACATAATTTTGAGGATTTTCCCTAGGGTATATCTTGTGTTATGGTTGTATGAATTTCATGGAGTAAATTGTCTCATTACTTCAAGTCTCTGCATCTAAAAGAAATAAAGATCAAAGCTCAACCAAATTTCAACACAAAATTATGATATGGGTGAAAGTCCTTGGCCTACCTATTGAACTATGGCATAATAATTTTTTGATGGATTTGGGGAATTGTTTAGGGCATGCAGTATTAATGGATCCCTCATATAAATATTTCTCCCTTCAAACTATTGCTAAGGTAGTAGTATAGTTGGATCTATCTGAGGGTCTGGAAGATTGTATTGAAATCAAGGTGGGGAACACGATCTATTTTCAGTAGTTGGATTAATCCAGCCTCCCCTATCAATTTTCCCATTTCCATGCTTGTGGTAAAGTGGTGGAACATTGCAATAGGACCTTTAGCAAGTAGGTTTGGAGGAGAAAATATGATGGATTTTCGTATTTAGATGGCTCAAGTACGAAGAAGATGAATAATCCAATGGAAGGAGAACCTTTGAGCATAAATTCTAAGGAACCTTTGTTGGAGGAGGGTGGCCTTATGTAATATTCAAAGACCCCAGGGACCACTAATGATGTGCCTTCAGTCTTAGGATTCATAGGTAAAACACAATCATTCCATCCTTCTCTAGAAAAGAACATCATTTCAGAAGGGAACCTTTCACGTGAAGAATATACAAGATAAATAATTGAAGGAGGTTAGGATCTCTAGAGCTAGACAATTCAATGGGATTGGAAGGTAAAGGAAACAAGGAAATTGTAGGGGTTTCAATGGATATGAAGGGGACCCATATCTCCCGAAGTGAACACTTACTGTAGCTCAATCAAGTTTGACCTCATGCAACCTCTATGGTATAGGTATGGGACATTATTGTCATTCATGGTGGTGAGGAAGTGCTCGAGGATCGTTACTCTTTTAGGTTACCCTCCCTTCATCTAGATGAGGAGTCTTCAAATTGTAGCAAGACTATCTTTGATAAGCTCTCTTTGATTTCTTCTTCTTTTTTCGAATTCTGGGATCTTACAAAGTGGGATGCTCCTGTTTGGATTGGGATCATTTCAAGTGTAGGTGGGTCTGAAATTGGATCCATCCCTCAAAGGAGGTTCCCATGGTGGAGGAGGTATCCTTAACTCTTACCCATTGTTCGCATCACTTGTCTTCTCTTTCTGGTTCAATGGAAGGACTTAGTAGGCTTTTGGAAAGAAATTTGAAGTCCCATAATGAGCTTTATCAGGTCCCTTATGATCTCATGTCGAGGAGCATGGTACTTAAAGGGGCTGCCTGATTTGGCTTCATGGCAATTTGTCCAATTTTTATTATCTTCACTTGACCATTCCATGACTTTTGCAGCCCCTGTGGTATTCTATGTTATCCCAGACATGTTTGATGTACTGTTTCATATCTTCTTTCCTTTTTTTAGGCTAGGAGTATGATTTGCATTTCCACACCTCCTCTTGTACCCTTTTAAAGCCCTATTGTTGTTGCAGGGATCTCAATGCCTGATTCTGCCTACCAAATTTTTTGTTAAGGACTTCTATTTCTTCCTCCACAGTATTTTTCATTGGACAATTACCCATTTCCATCGCCAGGATTCCTGTCAGGGGAAACAAACTCAAATGATGATAAAAAAAAAAGAAATAAAACTGATCAAGATTCATTGAAGTGTTTCTAATTGTAATGAAAGACTACTATCTCTAGTGTTCAACTTGGTTGCCATTTTTGTGTGCTTGTCTACCCTTTCATTAAGGCGTGTTGAATCATGTGAGCAAAGGAAATGAAACCGAATCCATCTTGTAGGTGTCCAAGTTGGCTTGCTGGTCTATATTGTATGACTGGTTGAGCTTAGGCATTCTTTTCAAAATCCCAATAATAATAGCTCAGTTGTCGATGTGTTGGAGGCATTTGATGCCATGGTTGATTTCCAATTGTAATTCTTTTAGAAGTGTGCATGGTTTTGGATAAGTGTTTGAAGTAGATCCTAGATCTCGTTCAAAACCTGGGTTCTATGTCCATGGAATCTATCTCTAAGCCTTACATGCCATTTGTGGGGCCTTAAGCCACAACATAGGCCATGCATATGAAATATTTGGTATGTGAGTGAGATGTGGTCTCAAATTTGAAGGTTTAGTACACCAAGGATGGTTCTCACAACCCAAGTCATGTTCGAGGGTGAAGATACAAAGTTTTAGTCCATAACATGTGACTTTCGAGTTCTACATAAGCCATCCATGAGTCCCATGCCCATATTTTCCCTATGACATGGATATGGTGGCCATTTTGAGGCTTGTCACATCATGGATGATTCTTGGTCACTAATCCATGGTTTGATACCAAAACCCATGTTGTTGGGATAGAACATTTGTCTATTGGGATCATGTTCTTTGCATAGCAACTCACATCATTGTATAATGCCTATGTAGGGAATCCTTGGCCTACATTTGAGATATGGACACCATGTTGAGGAGGGGTAGAGTAGGGATGGATCTTGAGGACCATTCCATGGTATAATGAAAAATCTAGGACTTTACACTGTAGCATTTTACTATGGAGCTCATGGTCCATGCGTGTGGTCCCAAACCAACATATTGGCCCTCCATATGGAACCTTTGGCCTGGAAGTGGGATATAGTGCTCATTTTGAAGTTTAGAACACTAGATATGGTTCTTGTTGCTTGTGATGTGGTTCAATGCCAAATGTAAGGTATTATACCATAATATTTGTCTATGGGGCTCGTGAGACATCCTTGTGTCCCTTGGACACCACAAAGGTCCTACAAAGAGATAATTTACATCTGATCAAGATATAATGTCCATTTTGAGGTTGGCACATTTAGGATGGTTATCATGACTTTAGATACAATCCAAGGTCAAAATATAGAGTTTGAAGCCATAACATTTTCCTCTAGGGCTCATGGGCTATTTATGGGCCTCAATCCATCACATACGTTTTTGCATGGGGAATTATTGGCCTACAAGAAGAATATGGTGTCCATTTCAAGATTTGTGATACCTCTTCCTCCTAAGTTAGGTTCAACTATTCTATCCTTACTTGACCCTTCAAGCATACCTATAGCAAGGCATAGACCAAGCACAATAGTATTGTGGAGACCAAAGTGACCAATGGGGCGGAGGAAATTAACCTAACTAAATGCCCAAGATGATGGGAACCTATTGGTTTATCTAATCCTTTGAGCTTAAATGGCCCCTACTTACCCACAATTGACCCATAATTACCATAAATTATCCCTAGTTAACTCATCTCACACGTGCCAAGGAGGGGGCTCTCCGTCATGAAGAAGGGGGACGACCTCATCCATATGCTAGGAAATGTCCAAATGTATGTGTACTAAGTGTAGCACTCCACAATAATCGACCTAGTAGCCATCAAAATATACCGCCTCAAGTGTTATAGCATGTGTATATGAATAAATGTTCTAGTGCTTAAGTTTAAAGGCAACATATAACTTAGGAAATGTTCTCATTTATGAAAATAATACATGAAATTTATTTTACAATTACACCCTTCTAGCAAATCAATGTCTTAAATAATCTTTACTCATCTAGTCTAACATTGTTGTGACCCTTTTAAAGTTCTTATTACACCTGAAAGCCCTAATTTAAGTTGCATAGCCTAGATTCTTAAAGTAAGTGAGGGTGAATAAAGTGAATGTGAACTTAGGGAAAGAAAGGGGTCTTTGCAAATTAACCATTATAGCAACTGAGTGTGATAGGTTTACCCTTAAATTTCAAAATTTAGGGTTTATGATGTTGCTTCTACATGTGTGCCTTCAAAGGAAGTGTTGTCATGGGCTATCCATCCTTGTGCCTCTTTTTTGCGGTACCTTTTCTTTTTCCTTCTTTGACATTTTGTTTATTTGCATTTCATAGCCCTTTCATTGGCTTACTCCCTCTTACTTTAGATTTGGATTTGATAACCTGGGATAAGGGAACTTGTAATGTCCCCTCCTACCATACCAGCAGGATAGAGAGGACGTGGTGCTCAATCCGGGCAATTAGCCCCATATCCATTAATTAAACTTATTGATACAAAGACATGTATATGTGCATGTTATAGAAACACGACGGAAATTAAATAAATAGTGTTGATATCTAACATTCGTTCAAGATTTCTATGACAGCCATTAAATAAAGACCTTTGCAGAATTATAAAAGATCATATGGAAATTCATATACTTTTAAAAACACAGCGGAAGTAAATTCATTTAACACATCCACATACATTCATAATATTCATCAAATGATAATTGCAAATTTAACACAAGAGAATACTTATCTCAATAAGGTAGTCCCAAGCAACTAGCTATGCAACTGCAACGTTCCACCCAACCATAGGCCAGTTGTGCTTATCAACCTCTTGATACAACTACCACCCCCGAGCTAGGCATGATCTCTACAAGGAACCAGGGAACAGCAGACTCACACATAGCCAAGCATACACCAAGATGAGCCAAGCCAATCTGCAATTGGGTTTATCAGGCTGCTAGGACATGGAAGGGAAGAATTGCTAAGCTAGTGAGCTCAATCACAGAGCTTTGGGTACCTCTCCCAGATCTATTCAGCTTGGCACTCACAATGCCTACACACCCAACACAAGGAAGTATTCTCTTCACTGCCACACAGTCCCTCAAGCCATACCTTCCTTTCTAGTGCTCTCCGGATGTGCATAGAAAAGTAGCCAGCCCTCTTGATCTTCTTGAGAGGTTACTCCCTACACTAGGTTTATCAAGCCAATTCTGTCCACTACCACTCCAGTTGCTTGCTCACAGGTTTACATCAAAACAAGGGTGCACATAACAACAACCTACACTTGCTGAGCATGAGAAAAACGTTTCAACAGTGGGGTGCATGAGATGGGGTTTCCTGAGCTTCAGAAAAACGTGGGTAGACTCAAAACGTATGGGCACTTGGAAAATTTGACTGGGAGAGCAAAACCCATTCCAGAAAAATGCCCCAGGGGAAAAAACGACCTCTCCCTCAGTCCCAATTCGCGTCCCTCCTTCCCCAGCTATTGCACAATACCAAAAACGAGTTCCTGGGCATGGAAAAATGCAGGGTTATAGTGAAAAACGTGAGGATAAATTCCAGTGGGCTCAGACTGCGTGAGAGGAAGAACGTAATGGATGAGGAATTGCCTTAGGGATCATTTCGTGGGGGTTTTCTTGCCCAGCAAGCCAAAAATACGATTTTCAGGTTGGTGGCTTGCCCATGCACGAAAATCTGACTGCCATACTTCTCCAATCCCAAGACATTAACTGCCCCAACCAATCTTTGGAAGAATTAAATGATTGGGTGCATGAGACAAAATGGGTAGTTAAGAGTTCATGGGTTTTCTCATTGACACATGGATTAATACCATTGGCTCAAGGGTTTGAATAATTTCCCTCCCTTTTCCTTGTAGAGTCATGCCCCATCTCTGTTGTTGCATTGCATAGCCGGTTGTGGGTTTTTCATTAAAAATTCGTAATTACATGATGTCTTATATACATTGTGCCTATCTAGCACAAGAACCATAGACATCTATTTTTAATTGCCTATACATGAAATGCTAAATCAATGGTGGGGCCTTGGCCTTGAGCTCCTCACCATGATTAAATTACAATGTTCACATCATTTACGATTTAATACAAAGGGGGTCAAAATGGGGACATTACATTCCCCTCCCCTTACATTAGCATTGTCCTCAGTGCTCATCAAAATTGAACAAAAATGGATATGCCATCCTCATGGCATCCTCCAGCTCCCATGTAGCCTCATCGGGACCGTAGTGCTTCCATTTCACCTTTACCTGTCCGATGGCTCGGTTCCGGAGCAATGTTATTTTCTTGTCTAGGATGCACAACGGATCGGTTTGGAATTCTCCCTCGGGTTCCACCTGGATCACATCCCAATTAATCACATGGTTAGGATCATGTACATATTTCTTAAGCAAAGAGACATGAAAAACATTATGAGCTTTAGTGCTAGTAGGAAATGCAAGTCTATATGCAACTGGTCCTATTCTTTCGAGCACTTCAAATGGCCCACAATATCTAGGTGATAGCTTGGCACAGCTCCCAAGCTTCAAGGAACTCTTCCTTGATCTCACTCTAAGATATACATGATCCCCAACATTGAATTCCCTATGCACTCTATGCTTATCTGCATAGCTTTTCTGTCTATCCTGGGCTACTTTCAAATTTTGCTGGATCTTTGCAACCTCTTATTCCATTTCCTTAAGAAATTCTGTCCCAAGTACAATTTTGTTCACTGGATTGTCCCAAGTCACTGGTGTCCTACACCTTCTGCCATACAAAGCCTCATAAGGACTCATTCCCAATGATGCTTGTTGCCCATTGTTATATGCAAATTCTACCAAGTGTAGATAATCCTCCCACTTGGATGGTTTGTCCATTACATACATGCGGAGCATGTCTTCAAGCACCCGATTTACTCTTTCGATTTGCCCATCTGTTTGAGGATGGTATGCGGTACTAAAGCTTAGCTGTGTACCCAAATCTGCAAAGAGACCTTTCCAAAAATTGGAAGTGAACTTCGTATCCCTGTCAAAAATTATTGCCTTAGGCAACCCATGTAATCTGAAAATTTCCTTCATGAAAATATTTGCAATGGCATCGGCTTTATGTGTGGATTTAACCGGTATGAAATGTGCTGCCTTTGTTAACTTGTCCACCACAACCATGATGGAATCATGTTGTCTCTTAGTCATTGGCAATCCTGTAATAAAATCCATGGATATTACTTCCCATTTCCATTCTGGAATTGGCACTGGAAGCAATAAACCTGTTGGATGTTGGTGTTCACTCTTCCCTGTTGACATTCCATGCACTTAGAAATGTATTCAACGACATCCTTCTTCATGCCCGACCATAAATAATATTTCCTTGCGGTAGCAATTGTTTTCTGATATCTTGGGTGACTAGAGTATGGAGCTTTATGGATTTCATCCATAACAATTCTCCTTAAATCTGCCGCATTTGGAATATAGACTCTATTCTTATAAGTAAGAAGTCCGCCTTCTTCCAAATGATAGCCCTCATACTTCTTTTCAAGGTTTTGCTGCTGCAATTTGCCCTTTATCTGCTCATACACTTCATCCTCAACCATATGGTTAACAATCTGCTGCCTCAAATCTGGTTGGCAAGTACTAAGTGCTGCCACATGCATTTCACGTACCTTCCTGCTGAGTGCATCAGCCACCTTGTTTTATTTCCCTTTTATGTGTTTGATTTCGAAATCAAATTCACACAAAAATTCCAACCATCTAGCTTGCCTAGCATTTAAAGTTGGCTGATCAAACAAGTATTTCAGACCACAATGGTCTGTCCTTAACTCAAATTTTCTTCCCATTAAGTAATGCCTCCACATCTTTAAAGCATGTACTATGGCTGCAAGTTCTATATCATGAGTAGCATAGTTCTTCTCATGCTCCTTCAACTTTCTTGACTCATAGCATATCACATGGTTGTCTTGCATAAGAACTCCTCCAAGTCCTTGATTGCATGCATCGGTACACACCACAAAGTCTTTTTCTGGGTCTGCAATCTTCAAAATAGGTGCACTTGTACGAAGATTCTTCAACCATTGAAAACTTTCCTCACATCTTGGTGACCATTCAAACTTTATCCCCTTCTTTTGCAAAGAAGTGATTGGGTTTGCAACCTTGGAGAATCCTTCGATAAACCTCATGTAGTAACCAGCAAGGCCCATAAAAGATCTCACATCAGTCACATTCCTTGGGGTTGGCCAATTCATAATGGTTTCAATCTTCTCAGGGTCTACAGATATCCCTTCGTCGGAGATGATGTGACCCAAATAATGAATTCTATCTTTATAAAATTCACATTTGCTTAACTTGGCATATAGCTTATGCTCCCTTAGTAATTGCATTGTCATTCTCAAATGTTCTTCATGCTCTTCTTCATTCTTAGAATAGATGAGAATGTCGTCTAGGAATACAAGAACAAACTTATCCAAATACTTGCTAAAAACATTATTCATGAGACACATGAATGTAGCTGGTGCATTTGTGAGACCGAATGGTACCACTACAAACTCATAGTGTCCATACCTCGTTCTAAAAGTGGTCTTATGAATATCTTCTTCTTTGATTCTTACCTGATGGTAACCAGACCTCAAGTCGATCTTTGAAAATACCTTTGCTCCTCTCATTTGGTCAAAAAGGTCATCAATTCGGGGTAATGGGTATTTGTTCTTCACAGTGACTTTCTTCAACTGCCTGTAGTCAATACATAACCTGAGTGTTCCATCTTTCTTTTTCACAAATAGAACAGGTGCTCCCCACGGGGACACACTTGGCCTAATATATTTCTTTTCCAGCAACTCTTTTAATTGCATTTTCAACTCTAGCAATTCCGGTGTACTCATCCTGTAGGGTGTCTTAGACACTGGTGCCGCTCCTGGAACAAGTCCAATTGTAAAGTCAATGTCTCTCTTTGGAGGGAGTCCTGGAATCTCATCAGGAAAAACATCCCTGAATTCTTGCAATACATGATAGTCCTCCAATTTAAGAGTTTCATTCTCTACTGCCTCTAAAATGTGGGATGCATACAGTTGACATCCCTTCCTGCAAAACTTTTTCAGCTGCATGGATGAAACCTGTCTAACAGAAGTCATCTTTGGAATGCCTTTTACAAACCTCGGGTTTCCTTCTTCGTCCATGCATTCAAATGTCTTGTTGTAGCAGTCAAGTTTAACCCTGTGTGCTTCTAACCAATCCATTCCAATGAGAATATCATAGGAACCCAGTGGCAAAATATTCAGATCTGCATAAGTGAATAGCCCATCCATCTCTAATGGACATTTCTCTACTATTTCACTAACTTTTCTCTTGGTTCCAGTGGCTAATTGAACTAACCATGATTTACTATGCTTTAATTTCTTGAAAGCACAAATCTCAACAATCCTAGGAGTGACATAACTGTGAGTAGATCTAGGATCAATCAAAATAGAAATAGATTTCTTAGCAATCTTACCTTCAATTCCAACCACAGTTGATTGATGATCTGCTTGGCGATCATCTAGAGCTGCATAGATTCTAGGGATTGTCCTCGCCACTTGACCCACAGTTCCAGCTCCTTGGATGTTGTGAACTTGATTTGCATTCCCATTCCTATGTGGACAGTTCCTAAGCATGTGGTCTCCTCCACAACCCCAACATTGAAGTGGTTCTCTTGGCTCCTTTGGATCTCTTGGCTTGTCTCCCATCATCCTAGTTGGCTTAGTCACAACCTGTGATGGTTGCCTTTGCTGATTCCGGAATTGAGGAGGCTTGAACCCCTTCTTCCTTTGATCAAACTTTTCGTTTTTCCTATCCTTCCATGCCTGATGGAATTCTAGTTTGCTTTTGTTCTGATCAAAGCAATACTTGGCCTTTCTTATGGCCTCCTCTAGAGTTCGAGGTTCATCGAACTCAATTCTGTCTTTATATGACTGGGGCAGTCCACTTAGGAAACGCTGAATTTTGACCTTATCATCTTGAATATACTTGACATACCTCAGCAGCTCCAAGAACTTGTTTGCATATTCTTCCATGGTCGATTGTCCCAATATCAGCTCATGGAACTCTTTGATCTTATCATCATGGTACCTATCAGAGAGGTACTTCTGCTTGAAGTATTTCTTGAATTGCTTCCACACGATCTTCCTCTCATTGATCTTCTTCACTTGCCTGGTGTGTTCCCACCATATAGATGCTCTTCCATTCAAGTTGAAGATGGCTACCCTTGCCTTCATATTTCCCAAGTAGTCTTGGACTTGGAAATACTTTCTCATCCCAAGAAGCCAAACCTCAGCTTCTTGACCAGACTTTATCTCTCCATCAAATGTAGGAGGTTTTGCCTTCTTAAATTCCCCATGTGAATTGTTCTTGTAGTGCCTCTTCCTTTTGCTTCTGCGAGACGAAGAGCTTGAACCCTCAATGGATTCTTCAGAGTCAGATGATTCATTAGAAGATATTTCTGGAGTATATGTTCTGTCTGTAGAAACTCTTCTTGGGCTACTGGCCCTCTTGCGGGAATTCCTTCTAGAGCTACTCCCACCCCTTTCTAGATTTGATGTCTGATGCCCAGAGTTTATTTGCCTTTGGATGTCTGTCAAACTCTGTAGCATGGCTGCATTCAGCTGATTTTGTTCTTCCTGAGCTTTAATCATCCTTTCATTATCTTCCCTACATCTTTGCAACTCCACCCTGAGGCTTCTCATGGTGGCTGCAATACCTGGAGGGGTCTCTTGATTTCTTCTCCCATTAGATTCTGTTTCAGCATTTTCAACATGTATGTTCTCCCCCATGGCATCTGTCTCAGGCTCATAGAGATCCTGTGCATCATCCATGATGTTGATTTTCTTGGCCCAACCAAGATTCAAAACTCTCTGACTGTATTATCTAGAGTGCTACCCTGCTGTAACTGTCACTCTGTGAAATGTGTTCATCAACACAATTGTTAGATGCATTACATTCTTAGGAATTCATAACTTACCTCATGCACATGGGAAAATTCCATACTGACAATTCGTCAAATCACAAACAACGATATATGAGGGAAAAACAAAAAGGGGGTCAAGGGGGCTTTCCCCCTTGTGGCTGCCACTAAAGGGCGGGTCGAGGGCAATGCCCTCATTTTTTTTTTTTTTTTTTTTTTTTTTTACAAATTGCGCCGCCGTCGCGGGGCAGTTCGGCGACGGCTTCCGCAATTGCGGAGCAGTTCGCCGAACGCTTTCGCAATTGCGGAGCAGTTCGCCGAACGCTTCCGCAATGGCGGGGCAATTTGCAGAACGCTCCCGCAATTGCGGAGCCATTCGGCGAAGGCTTCCGCAGTTGCGAAGCCATTCGGTGAATGCTCCTGCAATTGCGGAGCCATTCGGTGAAGGCTCCTGCAGTTGCGGAGCCATTTGGCAAATGCTCCCGCAATTGCGGAGCCATTCGGCGAAGGATTCCGCAGTTGCGGAGCCATTCGGCGAATGCTCCCGCAGTTGCGGAGCCATTCGGCGAATGCTCCCGCAATTGCAGAGCCATTCGGCGAAGGCTTCCACAGTTTCGGAGCCGTTCGCGGAATGCTTCCGCCGTTGCGTGGAATGCTTCCCCAGTTTCGGGTGATTTTTTCAGAATGCCTTTTGCGGAACGACTTGCGGAATGCTTCCACAATTTCGGAACGATTCACCGAAGTCTTCCGCAAACTTCCTTTTCACGCCGACACTTAGAAAAATTTTCACTTAAAAATTTTTTTTCTCCGCTGTTTCGGAGCAGTTTGCTGAATTCTTCCGCAATTGCGGGAAGGTTCGCGGAACTCTTCCGCAACGGGAAGGTTCGCCGAACTCTTCCCCAATTGCGGGAAGGTTCCTGGAACTCTTCCGCAACGGGAAGGTTCCTGGAACTCTTCCGCAACGGGAAGGTTCCTGGAACTCTTCCGCAACGGGAAGGTTCGCCGAACTCTTCCGCAATTGCGGGAAGGTTCGCGGAACTCTTCGCAATTGCGGGAAGGTTCGCGGAACCATTCTGCAGTTTCGGGATGACTTCCCGAAACAGACTTAAAACCAAAATTTCCAGAAACAGACTTAAAACAAAAAAAAATTCAAAAACTCTTAAGAAATTTTTTGAAAACTTCCCTTGTAATTGCTATCAGATTTGGCCCATAAAGGTCCAATGCTACAACCAGCAGCTCTGATACCAAAATGTAATGTCCCCTCCTACCATACCAGCAGGATAGAGAGGACGTGGTGCTCAATCCGGGCAATTAGCCCCATATCCATTAATTAAACTTATTGATACAAAGACATGTATATGTGCATGTTATAGAAACACGACGGAAATTAAATAAATAGTGTTGATATCTAACATTCGTTCAAGATTTTTGTGACAGCCATTAAATAAAGACCTTTGCAGAATTATAAAAGATCATATGGAAATGCATATACTTTTAAAAACACAGCGGAAGTAAATCCATTTAACACATCCACATACATTCATAATATTTATCAAATGATAATTGCAAATTTAACACAAGAGAATACTTATCTCAATAAGGTAGTCCCAAGCAACTGGCTATGCAACTGCAACGTTCCACCCAACCATAGGCCAGTTGTGCTTATCAACCTCTTGATACAACTGCCACCCCCGAGCTGGGCATGATCTCTATAAGGAACCAGGGAACAACAGACTCACACATAGCCAAGCATACACCAAGATGAGCCAAGCCAATCTGCAATTGGGTTTATCAGGCTACTAGGACATGGAAGGGAAGAATTGCTAAGCTAGTGAGCTCAATCACAGAGCTATGGGTACCTCTCCCAGATCTATTCAGCTTGGCACTCACAATGCCTACACACCCAACACAAGGAAGTATTCTCTTCACTGCCACACAGTCCCTCAAGCCATACCTTCCTTTCTAGTGCTCTCCGGATGTGCATAGAAAAGTAGCCAGCCCTCTTGATCTTCTTGAGAGGTTACTCCCTACACTAGGTTTATCAAGCCAATTCTGTCCACTACCACTCCAGTTGCTTGCTCACAGGTTCACATCAAAACAAGGGTGCACATAACAACAACCTACACTTGCTGAGCATGAGAAAAACGTTTCAACAGTGGGGTGCATGAGATGGGGTTTCCTGAGCTTCAGAAAAATGTGGGTAGACTCAAAACGTATGGGCACTTGGAAAATTCGACTGGGAGAGCAAAACCCATTCCATAAAAATGCCCCAGGGGCAAAAACGACCTCTCCCTCAGTCCCAATTCGCGTCCCTCCTTCCCCAGCTATTGCACAATACCAAAAACGAGTTCCTGGGCATGGAAAAACGCAGGGTTATCGTGAAAACATGAGGATAAATTCCATTGGGCTCAGTTTGCGTGAGAGGAAGAACGTAATGGATGACGAATTGCCTTAGGCAGCATTTCGTGGGGGTTTTCTTGCCCAGCAAGCCAAAAATACGATTTTCAGGTTGGTGGCTTGCCCATGCATGAAAATTTGACTGCCATACTTCTCCAATCCCAAGACATTAACTGCCCCAACCAATCTTTGAAAGAATTAAATGATTGGGTGCATGAGACAAAATGGGTAGTTAAGAGTTCATGGGTTTTCTCATTGACACATGGATTAATACCATTGGCTCAAGGGTTTGAATAATTTCCCTCCCTTTTCCTTGTAGAGTCATGCCCCATCTCTTTTGTTGCATTGCATAGCCGGTTGTGGGTTTTTCATTAAAAATTCGTAATTACATGATGTCTTATATACATTGTGCCTATCTAGCACAAGAACCATAGGCATCTATTTTTAATTGCCGATACATGAAACGCTAAATCAATGGTGGGGCCTTGGCCTTGAGCTCCTCACCATGATTAAATTACAATATTCACATCATTTATGATTTAATACAAAGGGGGTCAAAATGGGGACATTATAGAACATGAATTTTTGCAAGGGAACTTGAAGTTACTTGGATGGTTGTTATGGAAGTCAGCATTTACTTAAGCAAATTGCAGAGTTGGTTAGAGTAGTATAGGGTAGGAAATAAGCTCACTACCCAAGCATTTCTTTCTTTAGTTTGCAAAAATAGTAGTCAGTTTTTGTGAATAAAGACAACTCTTGAAAAATTTTCAAAGATCGGTTGCACAGGCCAAATGACTCCATGCCCAATGGAACACTAGACTAGGTTCTGTTTTTTTGTTTGTCCAAGAAAGGCATCAAAATCTGTGGTTCTTTAAACCTCATAGGGAGGCTTTCATCCCCGAGTAGGAGCCAGATGTTATCTCCCCAAATAATTTTGTCAAGTTGATCAATTTTAGATGATGGGAGATCATTTGAAAATTCATTTCTAAATTTTTTAAGGCTCATTTTCGATATCTTTATACATGTAATAAAGTTTGAAAAACATTTGATTGGGTTTTCATTTCAGAAATTTCAAAAGATAGGTTTTGGTAACCAAGTACTTATTTAAAACGGTCCCTAAGCACTGAAAGCCCTGCTTTCGGTAGCTTAAACGAAATTTTCGAGTCTCTCCTAGCTACTGAAAGTGAAAGGACATACAACGTGAGTTAGGGGGCATTTTTTGGTGGCTTGGGCGAATACGATGGTGTTCATTTGCCACCAAAAGGTAAATATTTTTCGCAGTTCGCAGTGCAAGTTTGGAACCTTCCATAGCTGCCGAAAGCAAAGTCATTTTCGTAATCCATGTGGCCATTTCGGGGGCTTAGGCGAACACAATGGTGTTCATTAGCCACCGAAAAGGTGGATACTTTTCGCAGCTTACCATCCAAAGGCTGTATTGTTTACAGCCACCGAAACAGAGCTTTCGGTAGCTAACAGAAATCAACCTTAGACCTACTAGCTATCGAAAGCCTAAAAATCACAGGAAATTGTCATTTTCACACAGATCCAAGTTTTATCATTCTAAAGGGCATGATGATGGTTTCTAAGTGAAGGTTTTAATTAATAGGATCTGTTTCAATGTGTTGTTCCAGTTTTGAAGGTGCCAGCAAGATGGAAATAATGAAGAAATGTGGCTTTTTTTACTATCCCGAGTCATCATTTTCAAATGACGATTTTAAGCGTCTGGAGAATCTTTTTGAAAAATGCTCGAAGGTTTTTGTTCCTAACATGTCATAGAACAATAACCTCTCCCAGTTTTCCTACAAGTGTTGCATATTGAGAGAATCAAACCCATCACTAAGCCCCAATTTTTGGATCCCAGAATCTGCCTGTTTGACACATGTTTTTGAAATGCAGATCTTGGGCAAACCAAAACGCGTTTCAAAGATTTGAGAGAGGTTTTTTCTCACAAAAAATCAATGCACAATAAAATTTTTCATTTTATACATAGGGTTCACAAAGTTGGAGAACCGAACCCATCTCTGAGCCTCTTTTTCAGCAGTTTCAGCAAAAGTGGTGTTTTTACTATGCAAAGTCATCATTTTCAAATGATGACTCTGAGCGACTGGAGAATCATTCTGCAAAAAACTCAGAGTTTTTTCTTCCTAACACGTCAAAGAACAATAACCTCTCTTATTTTTCCTACAGGTGTCACAGATTTGGAGAATCGAATGCATCTCTGAGCCCCATTTTTCAGCAGTCTGGCCAATTAAAAATGATTTTTCCTGGTTTGTTGAAAAACGTTTTTGGATTTTCCATCTGGAGTAAATTCGACCCAGCTTCTTAGGATATAGGGAGATGTTGTAAAGGCTATAAATCCTGGAACTCATGTAGAACAAGGGTTGGACTTTGGAGACTTCTCATTCCTGTAATCTCAGACTTCTCATTACATATCAATATTATAAGCTTCTTTTGCCATTGATGTTCAGACTTTCTCCTTCTATTTTTCTATACTTGCACTTGAATATTATGTTCATGTTGTTCATGCTTGTCTTATGCCTGATAAATGTCATCTTATCACTGTATTGATAAGTTATCATTGCAAGTATTCCTTACCTATTGTAATTGGCCATTCATATATGCTTTGTGTGTATGTTTTTGCTAATATAATAGGTTTTATCCATACATTCAATTTTGATAAACTCTCTGAACAGCAGTGGTTGAAATCCTTGTCCATCTAAGTGTGTTAATGCATGTTTTGAGTGAGTGAGGCTTGATTAAGTCATCTAACTTAATCCTATTTCCCATACATTATTGATGTATTTAAGTTACCAGGCTCATTCCCTTCACAGTCAGGGAAAGATTCCTGGAGAGATAACATAAGGTCTTTTTCTTTTATTGAGCATGAAGAAAAATGAAAAGGAAAAATAATATAGGGAAAATAGTATAATTGGTTTTCAACAAAAAGTTTGACAACAGTAACAACATAATGTTTACAATGGAAAAATGGCTCTATTATTATCAAATTTGAAATGCTTCATTTAAGTTTCTACCCTATCAAATTTTGATGGTAAGATATAGGACTACCATGGAAATGATGGGTGATGGAGAATTAGGGTTCCATTCTAGCTAGGGAACATTAGAAATGGCTAACACATCTATAGAAATAAGCATGCTTACAGATTACTAAATCTTGACATGGGGAGGTAATTTCTCTTGAAAAGTTGCATCTTCAAAAGAAAAGGATGAATAATTGCCACACATGATAATAAATCATTGCTACACACAACGAGGTTGCATCATATATGACATGTATCACATGTGCACATGTCACAACATTGGTTCCTAGCATAATGATATGTTAAATGTTAGATATAGTAAAATGATAACAAAGTTTAGGAGCAAGACCAAAATCCTATGGTTTAAAAGATCATGCACCAACCAATCATTAGATTCAATGAGATGCTACATAGGAAAATGACCAAGAGAATTATAATTTCATTTGATACATCTCATATGTTTCTAGGAATACATGGCAAAAAACAAAATGTGAACTACTTGAACAATGACTTGAGGGAAAAGTTTGTATGTATGCTATATAAACCTTAGAATATTCCACCATGCACCTTAGAATGTTCAACCTTAGATAATCTGGAATAGATCCTTCCATCTCACATGTTATTGAGAAATCATGGTAAGAAGTGGAAAGAGGGCATACTGATAAGATTGCATCATTAAGATCACAATCCAAATGAGAATGAGGGGATTCATATGAACTTTGTATCCACCAACTTAGATCCATTTTAACTCTGAATCTATTTGACACATCAAGGGATAACAAAAATAATTGTGATGCAATTATCTCGGTGTCTAACTATTTTGTTGTCAACCAATTAGTAATTTCTCAGTGGCAAACAAATTTGTTGATGTTTTCCCAATTTTACGTGCAGATCATTTTAAGGCGTGATGACACCTTCAGGCATGCAACATCAGGATAGTAAATTAGTTGATTGTTCACCTACATTAGTTGTGTTAATGATGGCTTATAGCACATATTTCTAATACTTATAGATGGAAAGAGACAATCACTTTGCAAAATAGTGATGTAACTATGATGGTATCTTCACCTATGCAACATCAGGACAATAAATTACCTGGCTCTGCATCAGTACATGTTAAAGAAAATGCCAATAACAAAAAATCCAAGGACATAGTTTCCACAACCTTCAACAAATTTTTCACTAGAATTTAGGACCACCCATCATCCACCATCGATATGTAGCAACATGACATGAATGCAAATGGTGATGACTAATGATGAACCATAGTGGCATAAAAAATATAAATACATAACTCACACACTGAAGTTAAGTGATGCACCTAACCTATGCACCTTATTGATGCACATAAGTAATGTGCCTAGCTAACACAAATCATGCATATAAGCAATGTAAACAAGAGACACACCTAGTCCACACATCTCATTAGTAACCATTATCCTTTTGAATAAAAGGTTAGTTCATGCATTAGTCAAATGGGCAAGGAATATTTCGGGAAACCCATTGGTTCAATGTCCATTGAAGGAAAGTTCAAAATAATGGGGACAAAGAATGTCCTAGAAACCCACACAAGGCCTAGAAGAAAAAAGGACATTTTTATGACATGATATTATGGCTCTTGCCCGCATACCATTCCCATATATTCAAGAAACATCATTAGTGTGATGAACATTGAAATGATCAACATACTAAAGCAACAACCCCAACATTCCCAATCCAATGTATCTGTGATGGTTCGGGTGGCACACATGGCCCATGAGCCACAAATGTAAATATTATGACCCAATATATTTGGTTTTGGCCTTGTATCATTCCCATATCCCTTATAAATATTTATAGTATGCCAAACCTTGAAATTTCCACCATGTTAAATGAAATCCAAAGTTTCCCTATTTAGACCATGTGTGCTGATATATAGCCCATAAGCCCTAAATGAAAATATTATGGCCCTAGACCTTAAATTTTATCCCTATACCATGGCATGGGTGCTAAGAACCATCCCCAATGTACCGATCCTAAAAATTGCAAGCATACCTCATTCATAGGAAAAAGATTCCCTATGTAGCCTAATGTGGTTATTTGAGGCACTATATATAAGACATGATCCCCATAGGTGGTTGTGAGGTCTAACGTCCTAGTTGTTGATCTCAAATCATGGTCTGGTTCTAGATAACCATCCATGGTGTTCTAAATCTCAAAATGGACAACATAACCTACGCATAGACCAAAGATTCCTTAAGTAGGCCCATGATCCCTAGTGGCAATTGTACTTTCCTAAGACTCTATATTTTAACCTTGGACCATATGTGTTTTCTAAACATCAAAATAGATACCCCTAATAAATTATTCTTAAAAGGGTGATGTCAAATACATCCATCACCTTTACATCAGGTGATACCTATGATATTATACTTTAAGGATGGCATGTTCTTCTTACAATGACTAGATCATGGACATGTCTTTAGCATAGGTAGGGAGGAGAGATTTCATCCTTGGAAATTGCAGTTTCCTTGGTGTAATGGACACATGACAAAGAGATGTTGTTGTTTTTTAATATGATGATGATGATGATATCTATGATGACAATGATGGTCATGATGACAACAGCGACAATGATGATTTAGTTATCAACAACATCATCATCATCGTCATTGATTTCGTCATCATTATAATTAACTTTGTCATTAAATTTTTAATTTATTTTTCTAATCAAAATTTATTTTTAAATTAAATCTTATTTTCATTTTTTTATATGAAAAAATTACATATATCAATATTAAAATTAATAAATACAAATGATAAAAATTACATATATAACAATTATAAATAATAAAGAAAAAACACAATAATTAAATATATAAAAATTAAAATTAATAAATGCAAAATACAAAATACAAAATAAAAATTACAATTAATAAATATATAAATTACAATTAATAAATAAATAAATAAACAAAAAAACAAGAGCACAAGTAGACATCCCTCCCGCCGCGCCTGACCACACTCTAATTCAAACTCCATTTTACCCTGTTGTGCAGTCCCCCTCCCGCGCCCCCGAATTGAGAGCCCTAGTGAGCCTCCATGTGAGCCCCATTTGAAGCAGAGCCCTAGTTGAAGCAGATCAACCTGACCAGAGAGAGCATCCGCGTGAGCCCCATTTGAAGCAGAGGATCTAGACAACACCAGCTAGTGCATGAGCAGAGGAGCTAGACAATGTTATGCCTCCCAAATCTCACGTGAGTTTTCTCTTTTCCTCTTTGACCTCGCGACACGGAGATTGTGAAAATGTCTATCAACAGGAGAATATTTTCCTAGTTGCTAAACCCAAATGGGCTCCAACTATTTCAGCAAATGCATCAAATCCATCAATCTCTACTAGTGCTTAGCTAAAATGTGAGTTTGAAACTTCATGTGCCTATTTTTTCTCCTCTGTTAAACCTTTCTTCGGTACTTACCATGTCCATTTCAAACATATTTCCAAGACGAAGACCCTGTGACATTGAGATAAGTTCAAATGCATTCATCACCTCTGGTTTTGTTTCATCCTGTGTAACAAGATGTTCCTGGCATAAACACACCCAAATAATGCCGATTCAAAGACCAAGGTATGCTCTGACTTTAACACACCCAAACTGCACAGTTTGCATATCTCTGCATAATTAACAATGAAAAGTACTTAAACTCTGAAAATGAACAATGTAAAAGGCACTGTATTTTCAGATGGCAAGAATATTATTTACCTTCCACCTACAACATCATATGCAATTTCTGCTCTTGTTGGTAGTCCTGACTTAGCAAGGCTTTCTGGTACTTGAGTTGCCCAGATGAATGGTATATGGGCAGCTTCACAGATTGAAAAAATTTCGTCCCGCATCTCTGCTAATTTCTCTCATCCACACTCTACTGCAAGATCACCCCTAGCAATCATCAAACCCAGTGGATTTCATGACTGCATTGCTTGCAATAGAAGAAGTGGGAGTCTCTCAAAACCTCCCTTAGTTTCAATCTTCAAAACAGATCCCAATTTTTTTTAGTTTCCTCTTATTAAGCTCTTGTTGAAGGATACTAGAACCATTGACATCATTAACAAAATAGACACCAACCAAATATGCATTAGCAACAATAAATCTAGGTCCATTAGTTACATCACTGCAAGTTCTTCAAATTACTTGATTTTTCAGGACCCAACTTTGATCCATTTTGACCTGCATGTGTAATTTCTACACAAATCTCTGAGATATTGACTCCTCAAATCACCGCTTGAATATTTCCATCGTCAAATTCAATTGGTTCACCAGGTTCGACAAAATAAAAAAAGGAGGCCCAAATAACAAGCTACCTGTGCAAGTCCCAAGAGATCATTTTTTATGTCGTGGATGGTTCCAAGCATGGATATCTTGTTATTACAAGCAAATCACGTCTTTCAACCTGAACATATTGTTGCACTGTGGGTAGTTGAGCTACTCTGCAATTTCCAATTTTAGGTTTTTTTCCTTTCACATGAAATTTTGTCCCTGATTCCACATAGGCCATTGCATAACATTCATCCCAACGGATATCAGAGGATGTGGGGAACTTCTCAGTAATATTTAACAAGCGTCTTTTGTCTCTTGCATCGCAAAACGTTTGCATATCACCAACTTCTAGGATTCTGATCCACAGACTGTCATCCACAGGCACCACAGCAACTTAACATCTATGGGTTGGACTCATTTATGAAGTGTAAAGATCACACCATAATTTTGTTCATGTCAGTGCAATTATAAAATCACTATCTCATAGAATTGTATGTGGAAAAGGCAAGTCAATTAACTATGGAACAGATTTGGAGCAGTCATATGTCTATGTTAGCGTGTACTGGAATGCTCGAAGTGTACATCATGCATGTTTTGATTTCTCAATTTTCTTGCTTTGCAGCTATATTTAGCAAACAAAAAACAGCTATCCAAGCTCTTCAACTGGGCAGTAATACATCAGCATGCCCACGAGCAATGTACGTTTGTTTTCTTAATGCATTTATTGGTGTTAGCCATACTTTTAAATAAAAGTCTAAATAGCATATTGTCTCCTGGTAATTTATGTTATGTTCAAGGATAACTGATTCACTTTTCAACAATTGAGCTAAAGTGAAGTGGATTAAATTAAAGTAACATCTATGAATGACTAAGTGAATACATTTACCAGGAACCCAGATTATTTGGAAGTATTTGTACCCTCCTGGTGGCATTTATAGCTCCAACTGGATCAGATGGTCCCATATAATGTGTAATATAAATCTTTTCATTTCATTTCGGATCTATTTCCTTGTCTTATGTCTCAAGCAAAGCTGTCTGAACTCTATTCGTCTATCCTCACACTCTACTATCCAATTACTGCACAGTTTTCTCCGTGTTTGTTTGCATTTTCACATTTTCAACTTCTTTGCACTTCTAATAATTTTTGACATACAAGCTTTTGATGCACAAATATTACTACTCCTGTATCTTTGTTCCATTTTAGTTGGATCTTCTAGTGTTTATCAACCTGGAACCTCCCATATTCACCTATTCTTCTTATTGGCAAATTGTAAACTGCACCTGTAAGATGACTGCATTTCTTGTTTACACATTTGTTTTGGTGGGAAAACTAGATGTCCATAAACAAGCCTTATCAAGAGGTAGATATGAAGTACCACAAAATATTGTTTGCAAAACAGGCTTCTATGAAAATTTTCCACACCAAAATGACCGTTTCTTATATTTACCTGTCTTAACTCAGTATAGCTTCCTTGCATGCTATTGGTAACAGAATCTTTTTCTCTGCTTGAGTTTACTATGTATATCCTTCATTAATGTTCACCTTACATAAAAAAGGTAAGCCAAGATTTGTGACTTCTAGTAATGACTATTGAAAAAGTAGTACAGACCCTCTGAATAAATAAGAGACAAGATAAAGTATCAGAAACACAAAAGACAGATCCAAAATGCTAGATTATGTTATTCAAGCCTAAGAGCATAGAAGTATGGAGGTCCCTTCCACGTCATTAATGCATATCACTGCTGATTTCACCTAAAGTGTTCGTAGGATTTCATTGAGCTTTATCATGGATGAATTCTATTCTTCATGAGTCAGGATGCTTTTAAGTTGATTTAACATCTTATGAACTGTTGTAGGCCAATTGACAAATTGGCCTTGTTCTCTGCCAGCTTGAACAGTGCTTTATTCATTTAGTCTTCTTATTCCATTAACAAGAACTCACAATCTCAACAAGTGACAAATGGTGCCAACAAGAGCAATACGTTTCAGTTAATAGAAAAATGTGTGCCAATATAGTCTATTTCCACTACCATTTCCATCTATAGGGGGGAGTACAAACCTGATTATTGTTTTTAATGTCAGGAAATTTGCATCTGTGTCCATTGAAACCATTGTTTTGTCAATGGGAATTTCTCACACTCTCAGAATCCACACTCACACTAGTCAACAGCAACCATTATTGCTGGAGAAATTCTAGGCTGGTAGCTCTAACATTGGGAATTTATTCAGGTTAAAATTAAAACCACTCTACAACTGGCCTTCAAGTTCACAATCCAATCAAAATATAACATCACTATCAGTGGTTTCAGTTTTTTAAAATAAGAGGAGAAGAAGCAGCTGGGCATTTTTCCATTCTTGTATTGCTTGTACACCATTCACCACATTTGTGGTAGCATTAACACGGGTTTTACAAAGAATAATAATTGGTCAAGAGAGGGGTTGTTATATCCTTAAAACAACAACGAATAGATTGGTTGCAATGCTATAGGATGGATACAACATGCCAAGGAAGGCAGAGCCAATGAAGGATAGTATTGGTGTGTTACAATAGTGGGGAGTGGGAGGGGGAGCAAAAAGTATTTGCATAGGAATGGATCTATTTAAGACACCACTTCGATGGAGAAGGAGAGGATTAGCCCTATTTTGGGAAGGGTAGGGGCAAATGCAACTTTCATGCCTGGTCTATTGGCATGGGTAATTTCTCAAATGTTGAAAGTTGTGACTATTTTTGTGGTGGAATGAGACAGGACTTGAGAATTCTTGTGGTTTTAGGCGAAATTCCTTCATCTCATAATACACTCTAAGTTGGAATTACAACTTATGTCACCCTCTATCACGGAGTCAATGATTCTCTATTTCTTTTTTGCTTGGGATGTAGACTTATAGTCATGTATAATGTATCTAGAGCGAGACACCATGTAGGCGTGCAAGATGAGATAAATCAATGACCTTTCCCTGCAACTTTTCTTGGTCAATTTCCAACAAAAGTGTAAAAAATGGTAAACAATTGCATATGTTAATATTGATTCATGCATACCAAATTCCTTAATATGGTAGTTTAATTTCTTTACAATATTGACCTTCTAAGTTACAAGTATTCAAACTTCAAATCCCCGAACGGAGGAAAAACATCTCCGTCGGAGGTATAAGTAAAATATAATAAAATACAAATGAATATCTTCCAAAGTTACATTTACAACAACAAATTTGATAGGAGCAAACATGAGTAGATAAAAGGGAAGTAGAGGAGGAGATAAAGAAAAAAGTTGGTGAAGAAATAACAACGAAACTAAAATCTATCACTAAAACTTAAGCTATAATAGAGGCAAAGGAAAAGGTGTGTAGAGGAAAATAATAAATTAAAACAACAAGACACGATAGAAGCTAACAAAAGGCTAAAGATGAAAGAGAATCGGTTTAGAAGTTTAGGCAAAGAAAACAAGGATATAAACTAAGCTAGAAGCTGAAAATAAAAGGATAGGAGATGAAGCCAAAGCCATGTTGATTGTAAAGAAGAAACAAAAGAGAAAATCATTTGACAAAGAAGAAGCAAATAATTTAGTAGTTGAGGAAGAGAAGAAAAAGCAATATAATATAGAAGAAACAAAAGAGAAAATCATTTGAGAAAGAAGAAGCAAATAATTTAGTAGTTGAGGAAGAGAAGAAAAAGCAATATAAGACATATTTAAAATATGAAAAGATAAAAGTACCCGAGAAAGAGCAAAGGAATAAGGGTGAAGAAGATAAATGGGATAGCAATCCAGAAAGGACATAACCATTGGAACAAGTGCATACTTATACAAGATTTTCTATATTATCAACTATTCTAATTACAAGAGGAGATACGCCAACCCCCCATTCCCACTACTGAGGTCTCAAACCTAGCCTTGTTCTCTTTCAACAAGAAAAGAAAGTTGACAGTAAGGAAAATGCATAAAAGGACAAATCTTAAGTTTGACCAAGATCTGGTGCTTACTACAAAAGCTACTATGATGGACACTAAAGAAGTAGATCATATGGCTTTATCATTGTATCTATTGGATTTTATTGAGCCCAATGTATAAAGTGTCAGTAGTATGGTTGAAAAGTTAAAATGATACAAAGAACTAGTAGAGATTTTAAAGAATCAAGTCGAGTATTATAAAGAAAATCAATATGGTATCTCAAAGTTGATTAAGTATGCACTAGAAATTTAAGATGAGTTAAAAACTTAAATCCATTACAAATATATTTTTAGTATTTACAAGTGAGCCCAACATCTCCAATGGAAGTTTTAGGATATGCACACCCTTCATAACTAGGCATTGGAATGGAAAATATAATACAAGAAAATGCAAATTCATTTTGAGTATGTGAAGAAGTGGCAATTTGATCTTGTTTCTCTCCCTCTTGAAATCCATTATCTCAATTAAAGAGAAATACTAGACATTGAAACTAGCCTCAGACATTCGAAAGATGCTTTCCAAAAAGCATGGAGAAACAGTTTGATAGAACTTGGGGATTATGAGAAGTTGGGGAAAGCAACTAAGAGACTTGCAAATACATTTAATCCTCCCATATTTGGTCCAAGTTATAGTTCCCATCCTTAGGAGGAGGTCATGGAAGATTTGGAAGACAGTATCCAACAAGAAAACATGCCATCAAATCATGAAATAGTAGATAGAGACCCCAATAAAATAAACAATTTTAATACATCAAAAGTTCAGTGATCAAGTGTTGGTTGAAGTTGCTCCAAAATAAGACCTGCAGTCTGAGAATCTGAATAAGACTTTCATATCTGGAAATTTGAAGGAGACCTTTGTGAAAAACTCAGTATTGAAGAAGACCATGTAGAAAACCTAGTGCGCAGAACTAAAGAAGCTCTCATAGAGATCATTGATTGTTGATCTTGTTGAAGAACTTATTGTATAACTGAGTGTAGAAATTATTGCAGACCTTATTGAAGGATTGATTGAGAGCTCAAGGCAGAGTTGGGAATAGAGAATCAAGAGAAGAATTGAAGGTTGAGACTGTACAAAGATTCATTTAAATGGGTTGTATATGTGAAGCTTTCTAACTCAGTTCCAATTGTGATGTTTGAGAAACCCATTTTGAATACTAGGTTTGTTGATTTATTGAATGTGACTTCTCATTTCAAAAAAGAAACATTGTTAGAAGAATGAAGATATGGACCTGTCTATATGGTTGTTTTTGCAGGTGGTCTCCTTGTGGTTGTTAAGGTACTGGTTCATGAAATAAATCTCAATGACCAGGAGGCAGCAACAAAGTTAGAATTTTTGGGTAAGATAACTTTACAAATAATTTAATGGAAATGAGGGAAACACACTTCCTTCTTTAGCCAAAAAAAAGAATCAAACTTGAGGACTTAAATGAATATGGTGTTTCTCTTCTTGCTTTGTTGGAATCTTTAGGCTAAAAAACCTTTTGTGTAAACATTTAGTACATGAACCCTTAAATTGCCAAGATTTTTTGAAAATTATGCTTCTCTCACGCTATGTGGTAGAATAATGGCAAAGCTAACTAGGAAGCAAAATCATGTAGAGTAATGAACTTGTTGAAGGTGAACTTATATTAGTTGAATCAAATGGAGTGTATGATCCCCACATATAGCTATGCCATCTTGGTTGGGATATACACTTAGTGATGCATATGTTTAGCTCTTCCATGAAATGTCCAACGGAAACATATCCACTGATGTTGTCACCTACATTGCACTTATTAATGGCTTATGTAAGGAAGGAAAGTTGGATGAGGCGAGGAAGCTTTTCTATGAAATGTCCAACAGAGACATATGCCCTAATGTTGTCACATACAAAGTGCGTATTGATGGTTTATGTAAGGTAAGTTGGACAAGGAAAGAAATTTCTTCTATGAAATGTCCAACAGAAACATACGCCCTGATGTTGTCACCTACAATGTGCTTATTGATTTAATATTCTGTATGAAATCAGTAATATTCAAGCACCTAAAGCTAATTTCCAGACTTCCTCTACAACCCAGAAAACCATAGTTGTGTGTGTATCGGGGTGAGATCTATAATAAGGCTGCTTGATACCATTATCTCCCTTCCAAGTGCTGCTTATTATATTTCAGACTACAGCTATAGGAAATGAAGAAAGGCCATGGTAGAGTTGAACTTTACTGTCTTTGTAGTCAATGCGACTACTTGCTTAAGCTGCCGCTACCTTGTGTGTGGGTTGTTTGTTGGATTGTATCATGGATGACACCTTATGAGCCCTGCCCTTCTTATCTATGGATGCTTAGTTAAGGAATCATATGGTTCATTACACCCTCCTTGAGTCCTCAAATAGATTGATGTTTACTTTCAATGTTGTTGTCCTTGCATTTTCATCTCTTTATGTACATCCTTTAGGTCCAACCACAGATTTGGTCATAACTGCAGGTATCCACAAGAGCTAAATTTGACTGAGTTTAGAGCTGATTATTTAAATGAGTTTGGAGCTGATTATTTGACTGAGGTTGACTCAATCAAAGAGCAAATTGGACAGAATTTTGAGAACTAAGTTTGACTGTGTCTAAGAGCTGAATTTGACTTAGTTTAGAGTTGATTATTTGACTAAGTTTGACTATGTTCGAAGAGAAGATTTGACTGAGTCTTTACAACATAATTTGGACTTGGTTTCACTGAGTTAATAGCATATTGGTTTGACTGAAGTTGACCAAGTTCAAAGATCTGAACAAAATACTGTGTTTCCATCTTCACCTCTCAATAACATCTATAACATTGATAAGTTGCATTTTCCAAAATTGGTTTTAGTGCTGAAGTTATACCCATAAATTCAAATGATATGTGCCCAGAATGCTCTTTTGGCCTCCTTTCATGGAAAAAGTGCCTGAAACTGCTCATTCCATTCTCAGAATTACTCATATTATTCCCATAACTACTTCATAATGATTTTTGGTAGGCTCAAGATTCCATGGCCTCATTCTCTCCATAATCTAAACATTATTCCTCGGGGTCCATGTCTATATTATGACCAAAATTTTAGGATAGACTAAACAATCTCTAGAAAACACCTTGTTGATTCAATATGCTTTCGTTTATCTTTAGCCAAACTTTTGGAATGAAACTTAGGGGGGCATCAAACTTTAAAACATGTTCACCAAACTAATGTTGGTTCACATTAGATGATCTGTTTAACTGGCAATAGTAAACTAAATGGGATATGGAAAGGAATGATAAATTTGGCCAAAGGAAAGGAATATATGATAGCAAAAGCCTTCAATAATCACCATTACTTTAACAAACTAACCATGCTGAGTTGAATTTGTATAAGTTTGTTTTTGCTTTTGCTAATTGTAGTATTGTTCTTTGGCAGGAAAATTTGCAACAATGGCTAACAGACGAGAAAGGATGTGATCAATTTGTTATTCGTGCTAATACTGAAACTGAATTTTATTGGAATGATCCTAGACAACTCAAACCAGAACTAGTATATTGTCGTGGAGTAAGTTCATCATGGGACATTGATGCATGATATGTTCTATGCAATACACTTCTTTATGAGTGCGTGATTACTGATGATGCCACCAGTATTTTTCCTAACTGCTAAAGGTGTTGAAGTCAAAGATCTTTTCTTTTGCAGTACTGAACTGAAAGCTTTGTCCAGTGGTCACCCCTTGGAACATATCTGGCAACACTAGTTCACAGGCATGGAGCAGCTATTTGGGGGGGTGGTACAACCTTTAATCATCTAATGCGATTCGCACATCCATAGGTTTGTGTTTTTCCAAAAGCTACTTGTGGGTATTGAACATAGTATTTGTGAATTACTCCTCTGCTATTACATATTTAAGACCTATATTAAAAGTACTGTAGTAAGTACAAAATTAGAAAATTAATTGACTTCTATATTTTATACAAGTAAAATTGATAGATTTCTCTCCTGGTGAAAAATTCTTGGTTACTTACAGTAGCCACGAACCAAGTAATCCTCTAGACACACAGTTACTTGTTGAGCTATTGCATTATTTAAAATATGTTCTATTTTTATTAATTAGCAATTAAGTATGGGGAGCATATTCCAAAACACTAACAGGATTTGGCAAAAGATCATGCCACTGACTAACAAATTTCAGAGGTTGAAAAACTCAGTGAGGTTGGAAAGTAAGAGTCTACTTATACTTGTCAAAAGCTATAAAACAAAATTTTGTAATGGTTTTTTTGTCTTTTTGGATTATTGAGTTTTATATAGTGGCCCACGGAGTTTTTTTGGGTTCACAAGTCAAAACTACTAGGCTGTGAATGACTCTGTGAGTACCTGTAAATCAGAGTTTGACTCTTGATTATTCCTGAGTCAAAAATGCTTCTGTGAATCAAACTTGCTGGAAGCATGTGTGACTATCCAGTGCATCAACTTGCCTATATTAGGTCCTGAGATGGAATTGACTTGTGAGTTTGATTTAAATCCTTGAGTTCTGTAACATTGTCTTAAACAATAATCCTGTAAGTTGTGTAGAGATTGATGCCAGAAAAATGACAAACACCAACCGACAAAGATATTTATCCCTACAAAACACTAAAAGCCATGTAGGGGAGAGGCAAGGTCTTGAATCTCCAAATCATGTGTAGACAGGCATACGACCAACATATTATCTATTATGCTAATGTATTTATAAGGAAGTTGCCTATCAATTACATCGACACCCAAATGTCCTCCTTTTTCACTAAATGACATCTTAGAATTTAATAACACAGCTTCCTATCATTGTTTATTGCTAACCCACTCCATCATGTTATAGACTGTAGTTGCCTCATGTAATTTGAAATTATGGATATGTTTCAAAAAATCATAATCAGTGGAAGAACTTGGTCCCTTGGTGGACCTACCCATATACTACAAAGGGTCATCAATTTATTCAAACTTCAACTTTACTGTTGATCAAATGCTTAAAGGCTAAAGTAAATAAGAAGCAGAACAAAAATTAGAAGTAGAATTACGTAGTAACTAAGCAGTCTGTGTAAACCCAATTAAATGTTTATTGTACTCCAATAGATTTATCTATTATTCACATTCTTATACTCAGTTTTCAGTCCCTAGTAGCCCCTACAATCCCATGCTTACAAAAACAAGGTTTGAATGAAAATTAGAACAACTTAGAAGAGCATTATTACATCAGACCTAAAGCTGGCATTAAGGCTCAGACATCATTCCATCTACACTATACTTGAATTTTAAAAGGATTTAAAATTTTAAATCTTTTTACAAGGCATGTCAACACTGCCCTTGAAAATAGTAGTCACAACTTAAGTATCAACCACAATTGCTATTTTGTCAAATTCCTTCCAATGAAATCCATGGGCCGAGATGACACAAATCAACCTCCAACTTGAGTTTAAGAAAAACAAATCTAACATGGCATGTCTGATTTAGTACACTTTATTTAGAGAAGAGTGTGGGTGTGAGAGAGATTTTTTTTTTAAATTGCCATACATATTCACAATGGTTTGTCATTATAAGTTTAGTCTATGACAAAATGGTGTGAGGAGACAGAAAGATGGAATAAAGAGGGATTACAGAAATCACCAACAAAGAACAACATGGTAGATATCAGGAACAAAGCATCCGGGGACCTAAGGGAAGAAGAAGAACAAGTTCCATTGGAACAAGAGGAAGCAAAAGGAATTAACATTTTTTAATGAAACCTAATATGGGTGAAATGTCATAGACGTTATGCATAATCCTTTATGGTACAATTTATCTTTACTTTATGCAAACCAAAGTAGTTTTTATGGGTGAGTTCTCTTTGTTTTTTGTTGCAGCATGGTAGCTTTTAGCACTTATATTACATTCTTGACTAACTTGGAATTCCCCAATTCTGAAAGGGTTCTAGCTCAATGGAAGAGCGCCTGCCTTACAAGTAGGAGGTTGGTGGTTCGATTCCTCCATGCCCTATTGATATTGCAATATTGGTATTTTTAATAAAATATATTTATTATGATTTATTATGGCTATAGAGGGGGTTTCAAACTGTCTTTGTATGTTGCTATGAGGGGGGTTCTAAACCGCTTTCATATGTCACTACGAGGGGGGTTCTAAGCCATCTTCATATGTCACTACGAGAGGGGTTCGAAATTTCCCTTGTATGTTACAACGAGGGGGGTTTACAACCACCCTTGTAGGTACCTACGAGGGGGGTTTTAAACCACCCATATAGGCATCTACGAGGGGGGTTACAAACTACCCGTATAGGCATCTACGAGGGGGGTTCCCAACTGCCCCTATAGGCCTCTACGAGGGGGGTTTCAAACTGCCTCTATAGGCCTCTACAAGGGGGTTCAAAACCTCCCTTATAAGCCTCTACGAGGGGGGTTCTAAACTACCCCTATAGGCCTCTACAAGGGGAGTTCCAAACCGCCCCTATAGGACTATACGAGGGGGGTTCACAACCGCCCCTATAGGCCTCTACTAGGGGGGTTTGAAACCGCCCCTATAGTCCTCCACGAGGGGGGTTCCAAACCGCCCCTATAGGTTTGTATGAGGGGGCTTATGAGGGGGGTTCACAACCGCCCTCGTAGGTCTCTATGAAGGGGGTTCAAAACCACCCTCGTAGGTCTCTATGAAGGGGTCTACGAGGGGGGTTTAAAACTGCCTCCGTAGACCTCTACGAGGGGGTCACAAACCGCCCCCAAAAGTCACTTTTGGGGGCGGTTCCAATCTCGTCAGAAATCACCCTTAAAGGGAAAAACTTTTAACATTGGTTCCTTTAGGGGCGGTTTTTCCAAAACCACCCCAAAGCCAAAACCCCCCCCGTATGTCACTTTTGGGGGCGGAAGACAACCCCCCCTAAAGGCTAAAAATGTAGTAGTGGTTGTAGCAACAACATAAGGCTATGTTATTTGATAGAATCATGGACATTGAGAACGAGGGAACTTTCCAGTAGAAAATCCAATTGCATCAAGTCATCAAAGCATGTCAACTTCTTCTCTAGGGAGAGAGGCTCACCAAGAGTCAGATTCAACAAACGTTTTCTCATTTGATGGAGGAACTTGATGCAATGGGGGACATATCTTCCTGATGGAAGAGCACCTATCTAGGTGGGTACGTGTGGCCTCCCACCTATTCCACCATGTTATAATGGTTCTCCATCTTCTTATCAGTTTTTTAGGTCCCAAAATTATGGGGCCATTTTGAGGCCCTAAACAATGGTTTTTGGCCGATCGGGGGTCTAGTGGTTTCCATCACATTCCCTATCCCCAACCAAAAGTTGTAATTATCAGTTATTTCTTTCCAACAAGCTATCAAGCACCCTAAATGAAGATCGTATGTAAAAGTTGTGCCCTAAGGAAGTTGATGTATCAAATAGCCACCTTGGGGCCCACAAATCATTATGGTGCTTCATCTAATAGGGTTAGGTTTTTGGATGTTCAGGTTTTCTCCTCTTTATGCTTATAATAAAAATGCCCTTTGTGGTCTCTTTGGAATTAGCTATCCTGAATGAGCATAGTCGACACATCCCTCTTTAGAGTTAAGCTACCACTATTTGAGCTAGTTTGTATTGCTTTTCATTTTATATTGTTTTCCATTTCATTCATTAATAGAATTTGGGTTTTATTGTACTAATTTTTTTTCTACAAAATATTTGTGCATTTGTTTTCATTTTATATTGTTGCATTCATTTCATTCTACAAATAATCTAGATCATGTGGTTTACAAATTTTCAATCACCATAGTTCACCTATTTATTGTTGACAACATTCCTAGTGACTTGGGGACTCTCCAAACCACACTCCACTAAGGGGGAGGGGAAGTTAAAGGTGCATTAGTTTTCTTTAAATGATGGGGCATTAGAGGAAATTTGAGGTCTAAAATGGGCCTTATAAGAAAACAAGCCATCATATAAGAAAATGTGCCAACCATAAATGCTTAATGAGTTGGAATTCAAGAACCAATAGAATTTCAATAAAATGAGTCTACCATAATGGTTGGCTTGAGATATTTTTTATAAAAAAAACTATTTTTTTTGTTCGTATTTTCAACATATCTCTCTGTTTTTTTACTCAAATTTCGAGTAGGAACAGTCGTTGGATGCGGAATTTAACCCCGCATCCAAAGAGTACCCACACTGCATACTTTTGATGGACCCCGCTACCCCAAAAACAAGAAATACCTGAAAAAATGTGATGATGATGTCATAGGTTCATCAAGTCATAAACATGAGGATGGGTTCTGCAACTTCCACACCTATCCTTGGGTTCCTATTTAAATATTCCATGATGGTTTCCAAGGAGCGCATTATGGTTGCTAACTCAGGTGTAGGGGTTGATGATGGTGGAAGTGGTGTTGATGGAGGAGTTGTTTGACCACAACCATGACCCTTATTTCCTCGTGTTCTAACCACAAATGATCCCAATTCAAGGCATAAATCATCATTAATACAATTTATATGCCTTAGTTTGGTTAAAATTACTACACATACTCACACTTGCATGCTAAGTGAAAGCTTCTACTTTTCATATGCCTGCAAATAGGAGTTACAGATACCTAGAGAAAAGATGCCTAAAAAAAGTGAAGGGTATGATGGCGTTGTGTAGACCTCACATTCAAAATCACCATCGTGATTTGTGGGGTAATTCATTATGTCTTAGGTGATTGCATGGTATCGCCTTGTCCTTGTGACTTGGGCAGTCGTCTAGGGAAACACCTACGATCGTGATCCCAGTCGATATAATTTCTATAATGAAACTAATGCAAGATTATTTCGATAATAATGGTTCCTAATAAACCCCCACTAGTTTATCCATTAATTCTTAAGTAATTAAATTAATTTAATTTAAATTTATAATTAAATTGTAAAAATATCATATATATATATATATATATATATAACAAATTAACATAATAGTTATTAAGAGTATAGGGAATTATTAATAATGTAACTAATTAGTAAATTAAATAAATAAATGAAATTAATAAAAAAATTAATTTAATTTAACCACTTACCCAACTATATGTAATTCAATTTAATCCCTAAGTGGCTTGCATGGGCCACGTGCTCTCTTCCCCTCAACCCACCACAAGAAGGGTTTATAATAATAATAATAAATGATAAAGAGGGGGTAACGTTCGCTCTGCTCATTTCTTGAACAAATTTTGTTCTACTATCTCTGAACTAGGGTTGGGAGTAGAGTTATAGGCTAGAGACTAGAGAGGCTCATCCATCTAATGGAGAAACAAAAGGATCAATGACCCATCAAGTTATAGAATTTAATTTTTTTATTCTTTGAATCAAATATCAGTGTTCTTCTCAGCCATAGACATGGATTGTAAGGCCATGATGTCCCTCTCTTTCACCCTTTCCCTTTTTACTTTTTATTTTTTTAGCTTTGTTTCTTACAGGGGGTTGACGAACAAGCTAGCTCATGAGGGTTCATCCTGTGCAGCCATGGTTTCCATCCCAATGATGCTCCCACTTGTATGATGGTTGGAACAATATATGTTGTAGAAATTTGTAGCTCCAAGGCCTCCTAAGGGTGAAACCCTCCCTCTATTTTATGGTCATTCCTTAGACTAGGAAATTGTGCCCTCCCTCTATTTACTTCTTTGCGTTTGTAGTTTTATTTGTTCTTATACATATTTGTTTTAGGGTGGGTTCATAATTGGACTTGTGGAGTATGGACTTCAGTTAGGATGTGTTTGATGAGAGTTGGGGATGTAGCTCACATGGTAGAGCACTCACTTGTGTGATATGGAGTTGGTACTTATAATTGTGACTTGGAAAAAGTGATAAGGCATGGGTTTTAGTGTATTGTTATGGAATGGAGACCTTCCACAGCCTGCAGTGTGTCTTTCTCTTGACCATGTGATTTTGATCTTTGACTGAGCACTTAGACTTTAACTAGATGGTAGGATTTGATGGCTATGGGTAGAAATAATATTTTTTGTAGAACCAATATGTATAGAATGAAACATGTAGCATATATTATTCCCACTAGATCACGAATAGGCTTGATTTTGATTGTTAGAATTGCTATAAGTTTTTCCTAGAATTGGTGGCAATGCTCATGGTTGTGACATTAATCCAATATTTTCACTATACTTTTTTTTTTGTAGTGCACTACATTATTCTCATATGCAGTCATATTGGATCTATAGCATATTAGGTATTGAGAAGTGGTGTTTAAAACCCAATTCTTAGCTATTGGTGATGATAACATAACATGGGGTTTGATTGGCTATTGTATTAACCCAATATGTTTCTATAAAAAATAAAAAATAAAAATTCACAGAAACCCAATGGTATTTTGCATGAGTTCCCTCAACAACTCAAATTATATGTACTATTATTTAATAAGAACTTGGTTTGATTCGGTTTTGAACCAATTGAGTTCACCCTTTTCATTGCGTAGTGAAGGATCATATAGCTGAGCATTAAAAACATGACAACGTTAATAATTATTACCTAAATAAAGAAGAAGCATAATTATTCTTAAGGTCAGCATAGACCATGGATGTTGGAAAGGGGCTGCCGGAAAGGGATACTGGACCATGTTGAAGGTTTATGTTTGATAGCAAATGATAAAATTCAAATCTGGTTGATTGTAAAATGTTCTACTCAAGTTTGCTAAATAGTTATAATGTTCACCTTTTACATATCAGTGGCATTATATATTTCACCAAGGCAGATTTGGCTCCATTGTAGTTTGGTCCTAGACCTTATTGGTTAGATCGTATTGGTGTAAAAAAAATTGAATCTTTTGTCATCTTTTTTATCTTCCACCTTCTACAATATTCATCACTATCTTCTTCATTATGCATAGTGTAAAATACATTCTCTATGGATCATGTGGTTTTGCATGAGGATCTTCCTTAACTCGTTTCTTTGGTTTGTTTTTTTACTCGGCTTTGGATTTTTTTTTTGTTTTGTTCTAGTGATAAAATTATCTCCAAGCTTGAGTTGAGATTGATTCATAGTATTGGTTATGTTTGGTTGGTTATTTGTTGGCTCTTGACTTGTGGTTAACACTTAGGTCTGTAGTTTTATAAAGATATATAGTTTTCGAGATTTTAATCAGGCCATCTGGAGGCCAACTAGTACTAAATCTAATTTCTAATGTTTTGTAGGATAGATCATTTAGGTATTTCTAACTGTCTCTTTCCTTGCAAGTGTCTCCAATAAACTACTACATCTGCTCTAGGGACAACTATTTACATGCCCAAGCATAGAAATGACTCCCTTATTTTGTTCATTTTAGTCTCTCTATTTTTTCAATTTTAAGAATGAAAAGGCCCTCAGGGTCTTTTTTTTTTAGCCATCGCTCTGATACCATGTGTAAGAGGCCTCAAGTGCCCCATTTTTTTTTTAATTATACAGACTCTTAGTTTAACATCTTAGCAACCTTGCTTTCCTATTTTCTATTGTTCTCCTTGTTATGGCATCTAGAAATAAACAAACTAATAAGAAAACAGATTTCATTTCGTAATTATTTGCCAAAAATGATCACATATGGAAGCATCAATTTAAATATATAGTTTCACAAATTTCATGGTAAGGAAAAATATTGAATGTAAAATTATTCCATAACTTAAATAAATTCAACAAGTGCAATACGTTTTTCTCCCATTTGAGAAGTTCCAAGTATTTTCATAAGTCCTGAAATTTGCAGTAGCCCAAACTAATTTAACCTCCCATCCAACCAATAATAGTCTATCCGACTCCCTGGCCCATATAACTTTGAGAGTTTCTTTAGTCCTCATGCCCAAAGCCCTTAGTTAGAATAGTAGCACCCTTTCACTAGCATTCACTCCAATTTCTTACCCACATAAAATTTCCAAAATATTCTCCATTCCTCCCAAAACAAAAACCACACCCTCAATAATCAAGGATTCCTCATGTTATCTCCATCCTCCACTGACTCGCCTTACACATCTTACCACCAACATTTAATTTCCACCATACTATCCCACATGGATCTCCATAAAATCAAATTAATGACAAATTAAATATATTATCGAAACTCATCAAGTCAAGTCGAGAAGTCACATTCCTAAAAAAATACATGAATCAAGTAATGCAGTAAACCTTATCAATCTTTAATGTCTGACCCACAATTGATTTATATTTCATAATCACTTTAACCACATTATTAAACTTAACATCAATTACCTACTTATTTTAAAATACATGATCAATCATTCACATAAGCTTTATTACATATATTAATGTATATCCATATATTAACATATCCATATATATTTACATATATTAACTTATATTTTTAAACTTAAAATTATGAGTTGATATGCATCCAAAATCATGTACAACATATAAATGGAATCATAGTGTACGGCATTATAGTTCCTACTAACTCCTCTGCAAGAGAAATTCGACATATATCATTAGTGTAAAACGTCAAATTTCTATGAATCATGAGTTACAAATGAATGCTTAATGGCTCAA